>CM070767.1:9770818-11112068 GCA_036346245.1 Bonia amplexicaulis | reverse complement strand
CAGCATCTGTAACGATGCTAATCTTCACTGTTATTTTGATCTAACGGTTGTGGGATACTGGGAGAATACTTCAGTAAAACAGATAATACGAGCCCTTTAATTTACAGCAGCATTGTGTGTAGAGATGGCAACGGGCACAAACCCGCTGGTTTTTGCTATCCTAAACCTGTACCCATGAAAGTTGGACGTGCCCACTAAAAAACCCATGCCTGTGACGGGTGCAGATTTTTGCCCAGACCCATGCCCACTCGGGTAACGGGTACCCACGGGTCGCTCGTGCCCGACAACAGCTACGCAGATTGTAGACAGTGCAGTGCTTAGTAAGACAACAATAAGTTTAATTTATATGCTACTATGCATAAACAATCAACGATAAATCCACAATGCACATTACTAGTTCACTCTATCAATTCTCAGTTCATAGTTCACTGGCATAGCATATCATTACAAGTTCACAGTTCACAACTCAGTTAAAACCAAAAGGAGAGACATCAACTGCTCCTTGTACTTGACTAATAGACTATGAAATTTGGTTTGCACGGGAGGTGGGAGCCTAGGTTTATAACTCCTATGGATCGGGTTTATATTACCCATGGGTTTACGGGTTTGTGTACTATAGGAACGTACCCGAACCCGGTAGACCCGATGGGTTGGACTTTTTGCCCATTAAAAGACCCATGGGTTAGGAAATTGACTCAGACCTGTACCCTAATAGAGTAAAAACCCACCGGTTATCGGGTTTCGGGTACCCATTGTCATCTCTAATTGTGTGAAGCCCACCTTCTGCTGTACTAAGCGAAAGTACCTGGTGCAAATCTTGACGAAACAAAATGCAACTACTGGATTCAAACACCAGATCTGGAAGCTGGAAAAAATCAAGATCTTGGTTCTGATGCATAGGACAGGTTGACAGAATCACATGTACGAGCTTCCTTTCTCACAACAGTTAAATTTGCACTGTCCAGGGACAGCTAGCCCAATCAATGCCTTCTCCGTAGTTGCATGCTATGCAAAACTACTTGCCCTCAATAAAAACAAGCCGAACCGACAGTGCCTACTTCCCTGCCAACTACCCATAACGGGGCATGGAAACAAAAGAAATGCTACAACAGTTCTGAACAGCCTTTCTGTAAGCAGATCAGTACACTTTAAGCTGAGTTTGATAGATATATAAAGCTATTTGCATTTTGCAGCATATACACATTCAACACTCATAGCTTAATTGGAATGCACATGAATACAAAGTCTTCCTTGCAGTTACAAAATACTTTCAAACAAGTAAGGACTACAAGCAATCTTGGTTGAGAATTTATAATAAACATAATAAATCAGTACAATCAGCTTAATTTGGACCAATACTGAAAATTAAAGCACGCAGTACATGGCAATTGCACTCTATCAAAACAAAATCCATAAGGGGGCGTTTGGACCACGCATGCTCCCTTCCAAGTAGGCCCTAACAATATAATTGCACTATAAAGCTCAACGACAAGCAAATGGTATACACTTGCATTCCATCAAAATAATAAATTAAGATAGGGGATGAATTGTTACAGTATTGGGAACCACTTGGAATGAACTCAGCACTTCGTTACAATTGCACCCAACACAAATAAATACCCAAACCCAAGAACAAAATGATTAACATCTCCACTTATGCATACATTGTATGAATATACATGTAAACATAAAAGACCAAATATATCTTTGTACCCTGTAAATTTCACTTCCAGCGGTGACAAAAAGAAAACTGCTCAGGTCCTAAAAGCATTTGCAGTTGATCACTAGACCGTATAGAACCTTGTGCAACTTTCCTTTTGGCGAACGTGCTCGCCCATATATATGTAGAAGCACATGCACTTCAAATTTCTTTTTCAGTGAGATCTACACAATTGAGTAATTAAGGAGAACAATTGCCATGAAAAGCACCATGCAACCAAACCATCCATGAGAGGCATGGGCCAGCCGTGCATGCAATGAATGAATTCTAGCGAGCATCGATGGATGGATCAGTTGAACTTGGAGCAGACCTTCCTGACCTCCCCCTTGCGGCCGGTGAGCACCCCGATGCTGCCCATCTTGACCATGGCGTCGGCGAAGTCCTGCCGGAAGAATGGCCCGAAGAAGGTGCTGAGGAGGCCGGAGTAGGAGTCGACGACGTCGACGGTGGAGGTGTCATTGTAGAGCGCGGCGTCAGAGGCGATGACGGCGAAGCCGTTGCGGATGTTGCGGAGGATGGAGGTGTCGAAGACGCGCTCGCTGCCGCGGTCGAGGGGGAGGCGCGTGTTGAGGTCCCCCGGCGCGCACCGGGACTTGAGCTCGGAGAGGAAGCCCTCCGGGATCGACGGGTCCGAGCCCCGCCCGCCGCCAGGGAGCGGGAAGTTGTACAGCCGGTCCTGGATGAAGAAGCACGCCGTCGTGCCCACCGTGTGCGCCGCTGCACCCATTCACGTACGGGCACACTCATGGGTTAGCTACTATGATCAAGTGAGGCAACAACAACAACAAGAAGTTTGTTCGCTGCTTACAGCTGAGGAGGACGAGGTCCTTGTCGTCGAGGCCTGCGGCGGCGAACTTGGACCGGAGCACGTCGACGGAGTCGTGGACGTCTGGCAGCACGTCGGCGTCCCGCAGGTTCGACACCCTCCTGTCGCGCCGCCCCGTCGGCACGTCGAACGACGGCCCGCCCGTCTGCAACCCCGGCCATGAAATCAATTAATTCCCACCTCCAGGCTCAATCAACGCACACCATGCATCTTGCGGTTCCCATGGTATTTTTTTATACGTACGAAGGCGACGGCGTCGCGGGCGGCGAGGATGACGATGTCGGCGCAGGAGACGACGCCGGGGCACTCCGACTCAAGCTGCGCCTTGGCGCTGTCGATGACGTCCATCCCACGCAGCCCCTGGTGCTTGTTGTTGTCCACCTCCGCGTTGTTGTTCCCGCCCTTGATCAGCACCGACGCGTCGCACCCCTAACCCACCCATTAATTAACTATTATCGTTGGTAGCCAACCGATCGCTAGTCCAACCAGTTCAGTACTTGGCTGTCTGGCCAAACGCCAAAATTCAAGTAAATTGCAGACATAGAGAGAATATAGTTACGTACCCGGACGAAGCAGTCATGAAACTGGAGGCGGAGAAGGGCGGCGAGAATGGTGGAGTCGGAGTCGGCGGCCTGCCGGACGACGGAGGAGACGGTGGACTCGGCGTTGGGGCAAGACTTGGAGTAGAACCTCACCTGAAGCTGGCTATTGGAGACGCCTAGGAGCAGCAACAAGGCCAGGGCAAAGCCCGTGACACTAGTACTACTACTGCTGCCCATCTTAGGAGGAGAATTTAGATAGATAGATAGATAGAGAGAGAGAGAGAGAGAGAGAGAGAGAGAGAGAGAGAGGTGGCAAAGCTGGCTAGCAGGAGGTGGAGGAGGAGCAAGTCCTGTGCATTGCGTTAATGAGCTTTTATAGGCTCTCTCGGTGGGGGAGTAGTGCAGGCAATGGCGCCAATGTTCCAACTTCTAGCACATGTGTGTAGTGTGCTTGATTCGACTTCACCACAAAGAGAAGAGTAGATGTCAAGCATTTAGTGGTGCAAACTGCAGAGTATAGCTTGCATACAGCAGGTTGTGTGTCTGGAAACGTAGGAATTAGAAGATCACATTAAGAAGGTGAAAGTTGATCGGATTGTATGCGTAATTTGGAGCAATCTGGAAAGGCTACTGTTATGAAAAAACCCGTAAAGATTGACTTTATGGAGCGTTAAAATGGACATAAATTTTATTAGGGTTCGATGTCCACCGATAAGGAAAGTACACCGAAGAACACAAAAATTCTATGCGAGAGGACCTCCCGTGAGTCCCCCATGAGCCGTTGGATCGTGTTGAATCATCTTAATCCAACGGCTCAGGAGGGTCCAGGACATCCTCCCCTATTGGATTTTCTTCCTATACTGAAGGCCTCATGAGTTGTCCGATCTTGGACAACCTAGAGCTATGTGAGTGGCAGACTTCAGGGAAGGTACGATGCTGCCAGTTAATCTAGGCGTCCATTGCTTAGATTTCTTATGCGTCCTTTTGGATTTTTCCACCTTGAAAAATTATGAAGTACATATATGCTGAAGTTGAATCTACTAGCTAGCCTCTTTGATTTCTGTTAGAGTTTGTAATCTTGTTTTCAGTTTAGTAGTCGTAGTCGTGTACGACTTGGTGATCGAAGTAGTGTACGAATACGTCTCTATTGGAGTCAGAGTTCATAGTTTTAGTCGAGGATGACTTTGTATCCGAGTTGTATTCGAATCCGCTTCGTGGTCGAAGAGTAGGGTATAAAAGGGCAGGCCATTGTACCAAGAGGAGAAGCGAGAGCACCAAGTCGACGAGATGTAGTCACCGAGGGGTGTCGGGAAGAGGGCGACCTGTGTGGTCACAGGAGCACCGAGTGGAGGCGATGCGGTCGCAGAGGAGATGCAAAGCATGGAGCGACCGACGTGATTGTAGGTGGTCTGCGTGACCGTAGAGTTTGGAGCGACCGACGTGGTCATAGGCGATCGGCCTGGATGACCGGCGTGATTGTAGGCGATCGGTGTGAGTGGCCAGTGTGGTCGGAGGCGGTCGGTGTGATCGCAATGGAGGCGACCGGTGTGGTCGCAGGAGGTCCGTGAGATCGCAGGGGCGGCGGACGTGGTCGTAAGGAGTTACGACCACAGCCGCATAGCAGAGGATCGCAGACATGGTCGTAAAGGAGTTATGACCACGGCGATCGGGCGGAGGGCGTCCGCAGGAGCAGCAAATCTGGTCTTAAAGGAGTTACGACTACAGTGACGAGCGGAGGTGTCCGCTGGAGCATAAGCTGTGGTCGTAAGGAGTTACGACCACAGTCACAGAGCCGAGGACGGCGACAAGAGCGGAGGTGACCGTAGGCGCTGGAGACGTGGTCATAAAGGAGTTGTGACCACGGTCCCGCAGAAAGATGTGGTCATAAGGGTACGATCGTAGCGAGTGGTCAACAAAATCACTGCGTGATCGTAAGGTGCTACAACTATGATTATCGACCGTTGTCGAAGGAGGTGCAACGAACGATGGTGAACATGGTCGTAACTTCAGCTAAAGTTTACGACTACGTGATTGGAGCAGCGAGGTGTGACCAGCAGCGCGGTCGTAACGACACATGAGGTAGTCATAGCCACTACAACGTGATCGTACGGCTACAGAAGGTGATCGTAGCGGCCAGAGCGTGGTCGTAAGATCCTGGGTATAGTCGTAAAGGCTGTAACAATTTCTCAATTCAATCTTAGATACCACAAGTGGCGGACCCAAGTTGAAGCCGTGGGGTCAATTGACCCATAACTTTTTTTTGCAACATGGTCCAATACAAGTGAAAATTTATGTAAAAACCTAAAAAATAATGCAAAATTTATAATAATTGACCCCACAAGAACATATGATCATGCGTAGATACCATCCTAAATGCTAGGCCATGCATGTGCACAGGTCACCGGAACTATGAGGGAATCCAATGGCTCATCCAATGTGCACAAATTTACGAGGCTTTTGGACCGATTGTCAGGGCAAAAGGGCATACGGCAAGGTAGAGCTGGTCCTAGATGTGGTTCAGTGGTTGCTAAGAAAGAGTAAATAATGGCCTAGGAAGGAAGCAGTAAACGAGGAATTGCTACTACAGCCTGAAATTCCAATGGGTTGGGACACATGAAGGGGTCTCCTGAATTTATATGCTTGATTTACTACTGCAGCAACAGTGGTCACAACTCACAAAGTGCATTGCCTGAATCATGAAGGCAGAGATTAGTAATGGCCTGGTTTTACAGTTAAGAGTTGTCTCCCTGACACATGCGTGGTGTTTATTTTATTTTTTGCAAGAAGGTACATGCTTGATTTTGATTCTACATTATTTAAACCGGTTCAGATATACCGTGCAGTAGCTGTGTTTAGATATCACCGGGTGTTTTTTTCTAATGATCATATAGATTTAAGACCGTTCAATTAGAGATCCAACGGACTCTTTTTTAGTGACAAGAAAGTGCTAATATTATGCAATTTAGTGCTCCTATATGTCCTCACCACTAGGAACATGCATGGTCTCAAGAAAAAATCCATCAATTTACAAGAAAACAATTACTGGTAGTACTAGTGATTCCTTCCTTTTTTTTAGTTTAAGCTCGGCCCACTAAAATAAAAGGCCGAAGTGTTCGGAGCAACTATTAAGACCATGAAAGATGGATCTTGAGCTCACAAACAAGAACAATTTATGGCCTAGCAAATGAAAAAAGCAACATTTTAAAACAAAGAAAAAAGATTAACAACAAAAAATTGTCATGACTGTGCATCCAATGATCCAATTCGATTAAGCTGTGATGATTGCGACTAGGCATCGACAGACATGTATTTATTGTTTACAAGATTAGTAGTATTATTCGCTAGCTGTGTGCGCTAGCTAGCTTGAGTTGGGTCTTGGAACGAACTAAGCACACGGTTGATCACTGTGCAACTGTGCATGCGTGCACAGGCAGCTCATGCGTTGTTCCTAGCTACTTTCACTGGTTTAACGGCCATTTCATTTATTGCCCACGTTGCATGTCTCCAAGCATCAACAAGAGGGAGGAGTCTCATGAATACACACTTTGCTTGCAAAACAATTTAATTGGATGGATCTAAACCTGTACGGTTATATGACTGTCATTTGCTAGTGAGAGTTAGGAAATGGAGAAAACGACAATTTGATGTAGAGTTGAAGTTTTGTTTTGGAAAGAGTAGGTTTTTCTTGGACTTGTTGGATCAGTTTTCTCGCGCAGATCATTAATGTTTAGTTTTAAGTGGTTGTTTGGATCATAGGCTTTTATATATTCTGAGAATTTCACATTTGTGTATGTTTTAGCAATATGGCTTTTAAATTCATTATTATTTTGTTAGGGTAGCATCTAGTGGAAGTATGATTCGCTGAAAATGGTACTATTCAGTTAAAAAATCGGTACTAAGTTATTCTACTTTTATATTTTAAGTTTGTAAAGGTAAAATTGGCTACAAGACACTGCAAAATATTGGCCATTTTCTATTACACACTCAACCAATTAAAATAATTTTTCTATGCTTCAGAGAGATAATATATCTGACATATGCCAAAATTGCCCATTTTTCTTAATCCGACAAAATATCAAATTAAATCCAAAAAATTCAAAAAATACAAAGGTTCCAAAATAAAATAGTTTGAATTCAAATAAATTATTTTTAGCATATGATTAACCTCTAATTTATCACAATGAGTACTTATTAAATTAAGAGAATTGGAAAAGGCTTTTAAAGTTCCATAATAATTCTAGAAAATCCTCAAAAGTTCAGAAATGACTTTCAAAATTAATTTTAGCCAAAAAAGTAAAATCTGGGATGTTACAAGGAGAATGGAGTGAGGTTTTTTTTAACAATTTTGTGCCCAGGGCATATTAGACATAATGTTTTTAATAGTTGCAGTGTATTGTGGCAAATGGCCACAATTTTATAGTGTCTTTTAGCCAAATCACGATTTCAGAGCGTCCCTGGGTAAATGCCAACATTTTACGACATTCTGTAGCCAATTTTGCCATTTTGAAAATAGGTGGGAATGGTTTTTTCACAGAACTCATAGAACAAGTATTTGAGAATTAGGCTCCAAATACTTTTAATGAATCTGATTTTCCTAAAGCACAAGATCCACCTAAGTTAGCAGACCAATATACAAAATTAGCCATGCTACTCAGGTCCACCTACGAGCTAATTAAGGGATACTTCAATGTCTAATTGCAAATATTTCTCAGTCAAAGTTTGCCCAATAATATATGCAAAAGTTTCTCAATTAGCCATGTGAAAATGGTACCAATTCGACTACTTTTAGAAAAATACTTGTCACGTACAGTATATATTAAACTTTTGTAATTTTTAAAAATATATTAACAAGAATTGTATACAATGGTCAAAGTTGCATATCGAGATTATTAGTAAGTGGAGTATGTCAACTGTAGCACGCGTAACGGTGTTACACCTTGTCCCTTTGACTAATGATTAAAGTTCGATTACCATCAACCACAGGTTAGATAAGGTAAGTGGAGTAAATTAGAAAGTTCCGTCCACTGCAATTAAGGACCACATCAAAATTTCGTTGGGGCAATTTAATCAAGGAAATTGCTAACGAGTACTCGAGTATTTTTTAAAATTGGGCACTCAGGTGCTCATCTTATGATTTTATCTCGAAATTTATGCTTGATCTTCTTCTCTGGCTCCAGCAAGTTAGGATTAAAGATCGAGTTATGTTCGTTGGAGCCCCTCGGATTTAGAGGGAAGTCGGGACGGTGGCAGACTGGCGACAGGCAGCGCTGATGGTGGGACGGCAAGGTAGTGCCGTGAATCAAAGAAGGGCGGTGGGCAACGACCAGCTAGTGGAACGGTGCTTGGATGTGGAGTTGAGTTGAGTTAGACGGGGATGTGCGGTGACAAAAGAGGCGGCGGGCAGCGCCATCGGCACCCTCGGTGTTGGCAGTCGCGTCGAGAGGTGGAAGCCTTTAATCAACTGTCAAACGGTTAGGCCGACACTTTTGGGGTTAGCTATGCAAACTTCCCCGGTTGGTCCCTACTCCGTAGCTAGCGTCCCCCACAGATGCAAAGAACTCCCTATGCTTACTCCATGGGAAAATCGTATGAACCATCCGATCCATCCGATGGGAGAATGAACGGTTTAGACTGAGTTGGCAACCCTACTCAGCTCCTGCTTATTAACCAATCCTCCCTGATCTAAGCTATTCATCACTTTTAAATATAAGTGAATTGCCCATCTTTTCTCATCAGCTTAAACTTTTGGGTGAACTGGTTGGTGCATGCAACTCAATATGGTATCAGAGCCAAGAGGTCCCGAGTTCAAGACCTGACTGACACAATTAAAAAAAATTAATTGCAGTCCACTTCTATTCCACGTATTAGGCCTAAGCGAGCCTACACGTGAGGGGGAGTGTTAAGTATAAGTGAATTGCTCATCTTTTCTCATCAACTTAAGCTTTTGGGTGAACTGGTTGGTGCATGCAACTCAATAATTACTCTGATCCGATGGAATTGCCCATCTTTTCTCATCAACTTAAGCTTTTGGGTGAACTGGTTGGTGCATGCAACTCAATAATCACTCTGATCCGATGGCTCGTAGAGATATATATAGACGCATTTCAGTTAATGCTGATGGTTAGCATGTGTATCGTACTAGCCAGAATTAGCTTGGAGTAATTCCCCTCGGCAAGAATTTTGACTTCATTGGTGATCAAGTGCAGTTTCTTCATGCTGTTGCACCTAGTGCCCATTAGTTTTGTGCTGTTCGATTTAACCCTTTTTAGTTTAACTTCAGCGCACCGATAACTTGAGACATGGGCAGTTCTGCTCATCATGAAGCAGAACCTTTTTTTTTTAAGATGGACACATGCTGTATTATGATCTAGGCATACATGGGCACCGACCCGGCCAACAGTAATACACTCTAGCTAGCCACTCATAGAACACCATATTTTTCTCTGTAGAACACCGTATTGTAGTCAATGTCTATGAAAAACTGAAGGACTTAGCATGCTTTCGATCCAGAGAAACATCCTCTGTTCTAGACTTGATCTTTCCCCAACGCGCATGAAGATCGACGATATTCCATATACCGATCAAAATCTTCATTGATATATACAGTTGTGTGTACAAATCTGCTATTTTGGACTCGATCGTTTGATCATGAATCAAGTTGAATGGGACATCAGATAAAGAGAGACAAAACAAATAAGGCCGTCACTTTCCAGTTCCTCTGCGATGCATCTCAAAACAAAAGCTTCTAAAAAGCGTTCTTATCGTCTATATGTAACAAAGAGATGAAGAAAACATAACCTTGTAAATACGATTGAGTTTAATCTTATAATTTTGCAGGGCTATGTAATATCCCCTCCGGCCACTACACTTGGTAACTTGAAGAATTGTTGTGAGCAGTGCTCCTATATTTTCCTCTCTAACAAGAGTATCACTAATTTCAAATTAAATTAAGAGGTAAGTAACATCTATCTGCTATTCATCATGCTTTACAAATTATACAAATCACTGTTGAGAAAAGCATAGAAGCACATCTCGTCGTTAAAATCTTTTATACGTGATTTCTACGGAAAAGTTTACACAGAGAGTGGTTTAATTTCCAGCATATATTTACCCTGTATATATGTACACAGTGGAAGGGAGATGATACACCGTGTACGTGTACAATGTGTGTATGCACGTACAGTACGTATCCTAGCTTCACCTTTCAGCATTGCGACTACATACAGGTAGATTGATGTACACGCGTACAGACACATGCATGGTCGTTGTTGGTTTGTGACTTGCTTGTGGATGCGGTCGAGTAGTAGTGGTTCGCTGGCCGGCGTTGCTTGTTAATGCACGCAGCACGGGTAGGTATTCATTTGGAGCAAATGGGACAACTAAACGTATGGATCAGTATCAATTCGGGCCTTGGCTCTAGCTAGCTACACTTTTGCCATGCATATATGTGTTTGATTAGCGAGCTTCAGCTTAATTCAGGGAGGATTATTATACACGCATGTGTACTAATTATGTAGGTTCTAAAATGGGTATGTTTCGAGCACGTGTTTGTGTGGTACAACATAGAACAAGAATATATCCTTCGTTTCTTCTGAACATCAATACATTAATTAATTAGAGCTTGCAATTTGGTAAGGTTGGTTAGCTGCCTTCAGTATTCTTCTGCAAAGAATAGATGGGCCGGAGTATTGGTCACTAACTGGGCCAATATATGGGTCAGAAAATCGGCCGTAGAAGTCCACGTGGGCCCATATGTCTTTACACTCTTCTCTCCTGTATTCGATTTGTCCCGCGTTCTCTCTGCCTGCTGTTGCCTCGCTCACTTTGTGCTACTTTATGCTACAAGGATTAACACTCGGTTTTCTGAAATGACTTTCGATTACTTTGTCTCTTACAATCTTCCAGCATAAATTAGTTAGTTGACTTGCTGCTGCTACCTTGGTCGCCAATGTTCTTCATGCTAAATCATCTGAGGGATCTTGTTGCTATCTAGTCAAATCGACATGTGTTTCCAAAGGGGATATTTTTTCAAATGGCAACGGATGCTACGAGGGAGGAAAAGACGAAAATGGCGCTGTAAAATGAGAACGACACCAAAAAAAAAATGATGGCTAGTCGTCACTGTATCGAGGGTAGGCCATCCGATGGAGCATCAGACGGTCCGGATTTAACCAGCGGAATTATCGACCGGCGGGCATTAAGTTTTTTAGTCATGCTAACATACAGTATACCATTAGAAAAGATTCTAACGGTATACACAAATTTCACCAGATTTCATCTAAGTTTTATGAGTTTCACAAGGTTTTAGAGAATTTCGAACATGCTTCATAAAACTTAGTCAATTTAGATATGAAACCTCCTAAAATTTTATGAAACCTCATGAGACACTATGAAACTTAGACATAAAATCTTATAAAATTTAGTCAACACAGATATGAAACTTCATGAAACTTTATAAAACTTAACGAAACACCATAAAACTTAGTAACCAAATCTAATTAAATTTCATGAAACTTAGTCATGAAACCTACTGAAACTTTATGAAACCACATGAGACTTGAAGTTCAATTTCATGAATCTGTTACAAAAAACTTTTAACTTCATAAATCCGCTATAAAAAACTTTATGAAACTTAGATATAAAACCTTATAAAACTTAGTTAACTTCATAAAAAATCAAACAAGAGTAAAATCCCCAATGTGCTCACATGTGGCCACACGTCCGCTTGTCACGGAGGCCCTACAATTGCCGTGACGCCACGACTGTTAGCCTACCCGCCTGCGGCTACATGGCCATCGGGATGCCGCAACCACTCATCATCGCCCGTCCTTGCTGACGTGTGCCACCGCGACTTATCGTGCCAGACAATCAAAGTTTCAAAAATTACACAAACATTTCAAACCGAAAACTAGTGGATTCAGCCATTGCAGTCATCGAGACTGCGCGTCGCTACCTCGCGGCATCTAACGGCAAATCCGCTTCACCGTTGTAGGGGAGAAAGGGCACAAGATTGACCACGACGGTAGCCTCCACAATAACGGAGAAGGCAGCATAGAGGCCTCTGAGGGGGCCACCGATGAACCCGTTGAAGGATCTAGACCCATCATTATAAGTTAATGATATATTTTAGTAATTAATGACAATCGAATTATGGGACTAATAGTTTTATTGAGGTGAATGAACAGAATAAGTCTCATGGTGATGGATGATTTGAGATGGGTTCATGCGGTTGACCATCCTCAAGCAATGATTTCATATGTTGAAGAGTAAAGTCATGACCCAAAACATGAAGATGAGATATATGTCGTCAAGCTTTAAGTGGGTGTGCAAGGCAAATGTATAACTAGTTTTGGGACCAGATTTCTGAACCCAAACCCTCTGTTTGTTACTGTACTAGTCCCAGATCAAAGCTAGTGCGCACAATCAAACAGTGATGAATATATAACCAACAACGCTTTATTACAATAATAGAGAGTACATGCCTTATGGCCACTTTATTACAACTGAGGTTTCAAGACCTCTCAAACTTACAGAACACAGCGGAAGCAAAAGAAACTCTAACTTACAGAACCTCCAGTCGTTGTACGGTTGGGCGACAGCAATTCCAGTCGCCCAACACCCGGGCAACAGGGGGTAAAAAGGCAGCGCGCTCGGCCGCCGCCTCCTCTCATTTGCTTCGATCGTACAACGCAGCGAGAGAAGAAAGGAGAGGAGAAAGAAGAGATGGAGAGGAGGAGGAGGAGGAGAGGAGAGGGTCAAGTCTTCAGATCCAGGTATTTTTTTAGTATATTATATTTGTAGTATATTTTGTATGAAATGTTAGTGGTAGTAAAAATTGTAGATTTAGAAAATCTAGTATGGAAATTTTAGTACAGAAATTTTAGTATAGAAAATTTTTGTAAAATTTAGAAATTTTAGTATAGAAAATTTTAGTACAATTTAGAAATTTTAGTATGGAACATTATTAGTACATATATTTTAGTACAATTTTTAGTATATAATTTTTTTGTATAGAAAATTTGCAGTATACAATTTTTAATATAGAAAATTTATAGTATATTTTGTATGAAATGTTAGAGGTCGTAAAAATTTTAGATGTAGATAATTTAGTATAGAAATTTTAGTACAATTTTTAGTATAGAAATTTTAGTATAGAAAATTTGTAGTATACATTTTTTAGTTTGGAACATTTTTAGAACAAAGATTTTATTATAATTTTTAGTATAGAAAATTTAGTTAACGTAATTATAGGAAATTAGCAGGCGTAGAAATGGAGAGGAGACAAAGAAGCAACCATATGTGTAGATGTAAATAGAAATAGTTAAATATTTGTTATACTAAATTTATTAAATATGTAGTTTTACAAAATTAACAGCCGTAGAAGTGTGTAGTTATGCATAATTTAGGGAACATAGTTTTAGAAAATTAACATCAATACGAAATCTGCATGCGTACGAAATTGTAGTGCTAACTTGAACTGTATTTGCAGGTATGGCGCGTGATGGTCGTGAGTCGGACTGGCAGTTTCCCCTATTGGACGAGCACATGGACCGCATGCATCACGCTTCCCGTCGTGTGCCACCACCGGGGAGCGCGGATGAGCCGGCTGAGCTGGGAGTGGTCCGGACACGGACACCTCGCGTGGCCTGGAGACTCGACCCCCGTTGGACAGTCAGGTTTGCACTTCGCCAGCATTTTAGTGCTGTAGTAAGAACGTTTTGTGCTGACATTTACTTTGTTTGCAGGCTGCGGGATGCTGGCCTTCTCCCTCTTGCCCGGATGGTGCAGGCCACAGATGAGGATGGACCCGCCGTGGCCGCGGGCGGGGACAACGTCGTGGAGCGATCACGACGCTTCCCGTTCGTCCGTTCCCTGCTGACGACTTTGGTGGACCGTTGGCGGCCCGAGACGCATACTTTCCACCTCCCATTCGGGGAGATGATGCCAACCCTGTAGGATGTGTTCCTACTTCTTGGCCTTCCGATCGTGGGAGGCGCTGCCTTCCTACCGGAGGCCCCGACCGAGTGGCGAGCTGACCTGCTCGGCAGATTCGAGGGGGTCATTCCACTGGGTACCGCGGATGACTACCACATCTTCCCGGTGAGTCAGAACCACGGGCCGTCGCTGAGGTGGCTCGCACAGTTCCAGGTATGTGGTCTTTACAATTGATCATGTCGTCGAAGCTCTTATTTACGTTATTACGTAGTAATAATATCTTGTTTGCATTTAGGTGGAGCGGATGGATCCGGAGGCGGACGATCACCAGGTCTCGCGCCAGATGGAGGCGTACTTGCTGTGGATGTTTGGCTAGATGCTCTTCACCACCAGCCACGGCAACAGCGTCGACACGCACCTCATCGCTCATGCTAGGGCGATCGCAGACGGTGAGGCCCCCTAGGTCAGCTGGGGATCGGCCGCACTTGCTGCGACCTACCGTGGCCTATGTGATTTGTGCTCGAGGACCAAGGCGAACTCGGTCCTCGCGGGCTGTTTCCTGCTGCTACAGCTGTGGTCGTTCAAGCGCTTCAGCCTCGGACGACCTTTGCTAGACGACATGGGTCTGTACGGGCCCGAGATGTATCCGGGGGGAGACATCGACCGGCCAACGATGGGTTCTCTCTGGTGTCATCGACGGGTAAGTCATTTGTCAATTAGTTATTTCCTTTGTACTAATGATAGTCATACGTAACACATATTCATCCTTATAGGTGCAGTTCGCACATATGCAAGTCACGCGGGCGTAATTGACCTTTGTTGAGCAGATCGGCCGTCTCACGGCCGACGACGTGCGCTGGGAGCCGAACTCACATGCGACACTGATGGATTGTGCTCCTGATAGGTTGTCGACACTCTGCTGGTGCGACCAGGCTTTCTGGCTGACGCGCCGAAAGCTCATCTACGACATCTTTGTGGAGACTCGCCGCAGCGAGTGATGCGATAGTTTGGTCCACGCCAGGTTGTCCCGGTACCAGTCGGACCTGCAGTGCCATCTCCTTTGCACGCGTGAGTACCCGCGTCTTATAAAATTGTACGTACTTACTATTCCATTGGCAATTACTAACGAAGTGGTCCTACAAGCAGGCACTCTAGAAAGAGAGTGAAACGTGGTACAGACTAGACGACGAAGATGCAGGGCTGGACTACACTGTGGGATGGTGCGCTTGACGACCGGGTTGAGGAGGACCGCTCCTACGACAGCACGGAGTACACGGAGTACTTGCGCTGGTACCAGAGCCACACACGTATGAGGCTCGTACATGTCATGGACCCGTGTAACATCCCAAATTTTTGAGTTTTGAAAAATTTAAATTCAAATTAATTATTTTGAAGCAATTGGCTTTTATTTGGTTTTTTCTGGGCTTTTCTGGAGTTTATTTCAAATTTTAAAACACGAAAATGTATTTTAAATATTTTATAAAAGCCAAAAAGAGTTCATTTTATTTTTCCTAACCTTCCCAGAATTTTTAAATAAATTTTGAGAATTTTCTGAAATTAAAAAGTAATTTTAAAAGATAAAAGGAATTTTACAAAATTATTAAAAGCAAATCTGAAAATATAAATATTTTTATTAAGTCTAAAATGTTTCCAGGAATATTCTATAATTTTTATGGAATTTTTAGATATTATTTATTATTTTTCTAAGCAATTATATAGTTTCTAGTATTTTCTGAAATTAAATCCGAAAATAAAAATCAATTTAATCCTAGCCCGCCACGTGTCGCGCCCAGATTCAATCCATCTCTCTCCACGTTTTAATCTCATCCATCCATCACAACTTACCCCTTCATATACATCCAACGGTCGCGATTTATTCACTTGCCACGTGTCACGCATCCGGCCGCACCATACCCCTTCACCTCTCTTTCTCTCACCGATGGGTGGGCCCCACCTGTCATATGTCTCTTCTACCTCTCCTTCTTCCTCCTCCCACCTCCCTCTCTCCTCCTCCATTAATGCCGAATGAAGCTTTTCAATTCGGCCGTTTCTTGCCTTTAAAACCCGATTGAACTGCGCAATCAACTCCCCTCTTTACTCCCTCCATCACTCCGGCCGTTATCCCCAATAAATTTCACCGTTTTCGGCCGCAATCGTCGCCTCCCCGTGCGCATGGCCGCCTTCCCTTCCTGTTCTCCTATAAAGCCCCAGGGAGCTCTTGACACCCCACACTCCTCTACTCTCCCCATCTTTGGTAGCCGCCCCTAAGCCTCCGCCGCCGCAGCATCACCGCCGCCGGCCTCCTCTCTCCGTGGCCCGCCCCGCCGCCCGGGCTCCGCCGTGGGTGAGCTCGCCTCCGCCTCCTCTTGCCCCGCCGCTGCCGCTGCCGGCCGCCGCCGCCGCCGCCGCCTCCCGTGCCGCCATGCCATGGGCTGGCGTGCGCCGGTGGGTTGCTGGGTGCCCGTGACGGTGCCCGTCGGCCGGAGCAGGCGCGTCGCCACCTCATCTCGGCCGCCGATCCGTGGACTCGGTCCACGGTGGACCGAGCCCACGTGTCTGAAATTTTCAAAATTCGAATATTGCTGACGTCATAATTATGATTTTACAGTACAAAAATAATTCGAGAAATTGCCCCTTTTCTTTTTCTTTCAATTAAAACTTCCCGAGGCCATAACTTTCTCGTTTTAATTTCGATTTCACCCGTTCAAATTTCTAAATTTTTCTAAAATCATAATATATCCAAATATACATTCTTTTTCAATTTTTGAATTTTATTTGAATTTTTGATTATTTATTTGCCTTGTTGCTTTGTTTTTCCGCGCGTAGAATCCGACGTCGCCGAAGACTTTGCCGACCTGCAGCAAGAGAATCAAGAAATCACACACGAAGGCAAGTATCCTTTGAACATCTTGAACCTATGTTTGAGAAATGTTTTGATTATTTTAAATTAATGCATTGCTATGTTACATAAAATGATAATTCATGATAATAGTTAAACCGACAGTTGTTATGCCCTCATTTGACTTTGACAACCATGTACCTTTGACACCCTAGGTTTTCCCTTGTCTCAATAATGAGATTATTATAACACTTTGGTAAATGTTGTATCGGTAGTAAAATGCTTAGTCATGCTATATACTCCTTTGGTACCTTTTGAAATGGGAAATTATATTTCGTGGAACTAGATTTTGTTCAGAATTTAGTGGTGATTGGAGTTGCCACTGTTCTTTAAAAACTAAAATAAAATGTGAGAGTTGGTTTAGACTGGGGCGGATGGTAAGATTGGTTTGGTGCGGTTAGCACGAGAACTTGTAAAGTGTATGTTCCGCCCTAGTCAATTAAGGACCGACGCTTGTGTTTGTCCAGACTGAGCACTACCGTACAACCACAAGTCTATATGGGTACGACCTAGCTGACTAACTTACGATAGTTTAGTCTAGGTACCACCAGTGGAAAGTGAGTGCCAGGGTGTACTGGTTATTCACAGTGAGGGACAGGGTTTACTGTACTCATACGGCGCAAGAGGGGGCTTCTGACTGGGTGGTTTAACCCTTCAGCGGTGAAACCTCAGCGGGTGGTAACTGGCTAGACTAGAGTAAGGTAAAGGCTTTGTGATGAATTATCTGGGTCTCATGCCTACGGAAGCATGTTGGCTATTAAGATGACTTATCTCTTGTGGGTAAAGCTGTACAACCTCTGCAGAGTGTAAAACTATTCGAATAGCCGTGCCCACGGTCAAGGGCGGGCAAGGAATGCATTCACATGGTAGATCATTGTTTTGGTTTTAAAATAAAAGATTTGGGAACCGGAGTGGTTGAAACTCACGGGTTATCTGGCGATTGTAGCTAGTGTGGGTGGTGTAACCTGTTTTCTTGAACTTTGGCGGTTAGCTTGAGACTTTAGTGTGGGTGGTGTAACCGTGGTTTTGAACCTTAGCAGTTAGAGCCAGTAACCTAGTGTTGGTGGTTGTAACCTTCACTATTTAACTTGATAGATTCTGTTAAAACAATCACCTTGCTAAATTGATGCCTTTAAAATAATTAATGGTATTTGAAATAATGTGGCTTTGTGCAAAAGAACCATATAACCCTCCTTTGTTAAACCCCGCATCTATTGCATTTTCCCAAGACTTATGAGTACTTTATGTACTCACATACTACACTTCAAATAATACCCAGAAGAGTATGAAGCTCAAGATGGAACTTTCGACTACGGAGCATATGGATTCGACGAAGGCTTTCAGAGTTCTAGGTTGCGCTTCCCATCAATTGCACGTGGCGTATTGATGGGTCTCATTGGATTTACATTTGCTTCATTGTGCTTTATCTTTTGTGTGTGCGAGGTCTTGTAACCTCTTATGTAATAAAGGTCTTTCGGCTGTACTCTCTTTATTATTGTAATTTCGTTGTTGGCAATGTAATCATCATCGCTTAGCGTGTGCACTAGCCGTGATCCGGGACTAGTCTTTGTAATACGAGGGTTGGTTTGGAAACCGGTCCCGACAACCCGCCCCCGTACACCTCACCGCTCCAACAGACATGTATCCCGCGCACTTCGCACGGGACGCGCACATTGCGGTACGTTATACGTATTTTTGAGTATTCCCTAATGGCCATGCTACCTTGGATGATTAACCATTTTATGTCTTTTCCTTCAGGCTGACGTGGGTGTTTCGATCTTCACGGAGGCCCAGAGTATGCTGCATAGGCACGCCGCAAGTGCGGAGGTGAGCCACGAGGAGCACACTAGTGCGTACTATCGTTTCACGGAGTGGGGTACACCTATCATGTACCTGCTGTCCTGCACGAGGCTACCAGCGGCCTCCATGCCCACACCCAGCAGACGGACAGTTCGGCTACCGGTGCCGCCCCGACCGGTGTGGCACTACTCTGTAATGGATCGCGAGTAGGCTACGAGAGCAGAAAACAAAATTTTTCTACCGCGCACACAAGAACATCATGCTTAAGGAGGATCATGGATCGTTACCACTAGACGCAGCAGCGGTGAAGAAGAGTTGGAGAAGCCGATCCAACCACGCGTCAGTAGTAGTGGAAGTAGTCGATCGTCCCGAACCGATCGTCTCCTCCCGCGATCAACCACACCACGAGCGGATCCAATCAGAGGTTGTTGATGCCGATCAACACCGCGTGACGGCGCCTCCACCGGTATCCACACGTCGGGGTGGGAACGCCGATCGCGAGTGTACCAAAGACTCGCGGCGGCTAGGGTTTGGCTCGAGGTGGCGGCTACGGATTAGCTCGGGATTATCGGATCGTCCCCTCCCTCGCCTCCATATATATAGACCTCCTCACTTGGGCCTCGTGGACCGAGGCCCAATAGGAGTCTATCCGGATCTCTATCCGAATTGAGCCCATATCCGAATCACATTCAATTAGTGTTCCAACCCGTTAAGTGTGCGACCAGCAGGTTCACGTATACTTGGTCGCGACCCGAAACACCTTTCCGGTCACCACCGTTAATAGCGGCCTCTAGCAAGACATATTAACCCCAAAGTATACGTAAAGATCATATCGGTGAACTCGTAATGTTCTCATGTACTAATCCCTTTGCCTCACGATATAGATTAAGCTCAAGGCGAGACTGTGTCATCCTCTTAATAGCTCAATCACTCTCTCGATTCCGTGATGGATTATAAACTCGTGATTGACTCCTCAATCACCTTGGCATGGTCATGCACTTTCATAATCCATTACATCGAGGGGCCCGAGATATCTCTCCCATAAGGAGGGCAAATTCTATCTTGATCATTCACATCCCACTACATGTTTCATGGCAAACCCAAAGACTACTTTTATGACTACCCGATTCACGGAGTAGTGTTTAGTAGTCCCAAAGTAGCTACTACACATCTTTGGGAACCATGATGATCTCAAGTCTAAGGATTCCACATAAACACTACTTGAGACCAACCGATGACACTTGGAATCTCTGCGGTGTCTCATGGCGGGTCTATCCAACATATGTTCACTAACACATGTCCATATTATTGATTTGGTATCTCCATACCATGATCCATGAGACATGATCATCAATCAATACATATCTTGATCTTTGAATCATATTTGTTCCTCATATGAAATATAATCGGGGATCATTTAGAAATAGCAACATTTTGGCATTAAGAGTCTCATGAATAAGTCACATACTCATTGATCAATAATGATAATGTCTATTTCAAGGAACAAAGCAATGTATCATAAACATAGTATGTGATATATTCAACATCTCCATGTTGCCTCTAGGGCATATCACCTGCAGTCTCCCACTTGCACTAGAGTCAACCATGTAGGTATCTAATACCCATTGCCCTAGTGTGAGCCTCATGCTTTGGTCGGAGAAGCGGCTTTGTCAGCGGATCTGCAATGTTCAAATCCGTGTGTACTTTGCATATCTTAACATCGCCTCTCCACAATCTCGCGGATGAGATGAAATCACCGTAGAATGTGCTTAGACTTACAGTGCGATCTAGGCTCCTTGGCTTGAATGGCTCCCTTGTTGTCACAGATGAGGTCCATTGGGTGGAGGCACTAGCCATCACACCAAGCTCGAAACAAATTTCTTGATCCAAACGACCTCTTTAGCGACTTGAAGCCGCTATGTACTCGGCTACGTTGTAGAATCAACAACTGTCTCGCTTGGAACTCTTCAAGCTTACCGCACCGCCATCGTGCAGAACACAAATCCGATTGCGATCTAAAATCATCTTTGTCGGTTTGGAAGCTAGCATCGGTGTAACCATTTACAACGAGCTCTTCCTCACCCCATAGACGAGGAACACATCTTTAGTTCTTCTCAAGTACTTCAAGATGTTCTTTACGGTAATCCGATGACTTTCACGGATCGTGGTATCTACTCGTAGCACTTAAAGCATACGAGACATCCGGACGTGTACAAAGCATGGCATACATAATGGATCCAATAGTGAAGCATATGGAATCGCATTCATTTTATCCCGCTCATCGGTGTACTAGGACACCGATTCTTGCTAAGATTTATACCATGTGACATAGGTAGGAAGCCTTTTTGGAATCACGCATGTTGAACCTTTTCAACACCTTGTCAATGTACGTATCTTGGCTTAATCCAATCACCTTTTGATCTATCTCTATAGATCTTGATGCCCAGAATATATGCCGCCTCTCCTAAGTCTTTCATAGATAAACTACTTTTCAATGAAGACTTAATGATTCGAGCATAGGAATGTCATTTCCGATCAATAATATGTCATCCACATATAAGACCGTAAACACGAGTGCGCCCCACTAGCCTTTTGTAAACACAAGGCTCTTCTTCGTTCTTGATGAAACCAAACCCTTTGATTACTTCATCAAAGCGAATGTTCCAACTCGAGATGCTCGCTTTAATCCATAAATGGATCTTTGCGACTTGCATATCTTTCTAGGCGATTGCGGATCGACAAAACACGTGGGTGTGTCATGTACACATCCTCACTCGATTTTCATTAAGGAAAGCTGTTTTGACATCCATTGCCATATTTCATAGTCGAAATAAGCGAGAATCGCTAGAATGATCCGAATAGACTTTAGCATTGCGACGGCGAAAAAGTTTCATCATAATCAACACCTTGAATTTGTTTGAAACCTTTGGCCACCAATCGCGCTTTATAGATGTGAACATTTCCATCTATGTCTATCTTTTCTTGAAAACCCATTTGCACTCAATGGTTTTAACACTATCAGGTGGATCAACCAAGTTCCAAACTTGATTACTGTGCATGGATTCAATTTCGGATCTCATGGCTTCAAGCCATTTCTCGAGTCTGGTCCCACCATCGCTTCTTCATAGGTCTTACGTTCATCGTTGTCTAACAACAATATATCCCGTTGTTGAGTAGTCAAGAACATGTACCTCTCGGTACACGACGTGACCTCTCGACCCACGTGGTGCGGTGTGTCCACAACGGGTTCTTCAACAGTTTGTTCATCTGTTGTGGTTACTCAGGAGTCAAACGTTTTCGGTGTTTCTAATTTCTTCAAGTTGCACCATGCTCCCACTATCCCTTCTTGAGAGAAACTCTTTCTCTAAGAAGACACCATGCCGAGCGACAAACACTTTACCTTCTTCTTGATTATAGAAGTAATATCCTTTTGTTTCCTTAGGATACCCGATAAAGAAGCATTTATCGATTTAGGGTGAGCTTATCGATTGTAAACATTTTACATAAGTCTCACATCCCCAAATCTTAAGAAAAGACAAGCTAGGACGTTGTCTGTCCACATCTCATATGGTGTCTTTTCTCTCGATTTTGATGGAACTCATTTAGTGTGAAAGCGGTACATTTCAGAGCGTACCCCAAAAGACAACGGAAGATCATTGTGGCTCATCATGGGCGCACCATATCTAATAAGGTGCGATTTCTCGTTCGAGATACCCCATTCCATTGAGGTGTTCGGGCGGAGTCAATTGTGGAACAATTCCACAATCCTTCAGATGATTACCAAACTCATGGCTCAAATACTCGCCTCCACGATCAGATCGTAGAAACTTGATTGTCTTGCCTAAATGATTTTGCACTTCATTTTGGAATTCTTTGAACTTTTCAAAGGATTGGACTTATCTTCATCGGTAGATATATCCATATCTACTAAAGTCATCGATAAAAGTTATGAAGCATCGAAAACCACCTCGGTTGTTGAGCTCATTGGTCCACATACATCGAATGTACGAGTGCCAATAAGTCACTTGCCCGTTCACCTTGACCGGTGAAAGGTGCTTTTGTCATCTTGCCAAGTAAACAAGATTCGCATGTCTCAAATGATTCAAAATCAAATGAGTGCGAATACCATCTCTATGGAGCTTCTCCATGCGTTTCTCATTTATGTGACCTAGCGGCGGTGCCAAATAAGCGTGGGATTCAAATCATTCGATCGTTGCCTCTTTGTATTAATGTTATAGACCGATGACTCTTCAAGAGTAAGAACATATAACCCATTCACCAATGGAGTATGACAATAGAACATATCTTTGAAATAAAGAGAACAACCATTGTTCACGGATCTAAAGTCATAACCTTCGCTTGTAAACATGAAGCGAAATAATGTTCTTGGAAAGAGATGGAACACAATAACAATTATTCAATTCCAAAACTAATCACGAAGGTAAAGACAATGGCATGGTGCCAACACCACCGCATGACAACTTTTGCTCCATTGCCAACGCGAAGATCCACTTCACTCCTCCTCAAACTTCTACTTCTTCTTAGCCCCGCAACGATTTGCAAATGTGAGCAACCGATCCGTATCAAATACCCAAGAATCGATAGATGAAGTAGCAAGATTGATTTCTATAACATTTATACCGGAGCGAAGTCGTACTTCCTTCTTTTCTCAAGATCCTCCAAGTACTTTGGGCGGTTCCTTTTCCAATGTCACGATTGCTTCTGATGGTAGCAATCGCATCGAGAGCAGGGCCCTTCTTGACTTGCTTGGTCTTAGAACCGCTCGCGATCTCATCGGAGCTAACTTTCTTTGACCGCGCCTTTCTTTACATAGGGCTTGCCCTTGCCTTTCTCGCATCATCATCACATGATGGTGCTTTTCTTAATGCTTTCCTCGGTGATTTTAGCATCCCATGCAACTCACCAAGGTCTTGTCCATGTTGTTCATGTGATAGTTCGAATGAATGGCTCAAAGCTCGAGGGAGCGATGAAGAATCACATCGATAGCCAACTCTTGGCTAAGGGAAAACCAAGCTTTCGGACTCTCAATGTAGCCAATCATCTTAATCACATGAGGGTCGACGGATTCCTTCGCAAGCTCGCACGCAAACAAGGACTTTGAAGTGTTGAACCTCTCACCCTTGCTTGGTTCTCAAACATACCACGCAACCCCACAATGATATTGTAGGCATCGTGTTCTCATATTGCTTCAAGCTCAGAGGACATTGTGGCAAGCATGAGAGACTCACATCAAGGTAATCATTCGTTTGCTTCTCATAAGCTTTCCGTGCACCACGGTAGCATTATCGGGCAAGTCATCGGGATAAGGAGACTCAAGGACATGCTCCTTGCGCTCTTGCTTGAGAACAATTCTCAGGTTGCGATACCAATCCAACGACATATAGTGGTCAAGATCCATGTTCATCTAAGTTCTAGTGAGCTTTGGCATCACTGCTAGAAACTTAGTGACGTAGGTAAGCAACACTTGATAATCACATCTTATGTGACTCTTGTTTGTTGGGTGGCATCCAATGCCCGGCTCCCAACACCATGCCCCAAGGCCCAAATCTAATTTGATAGCCTTGTCAAGTAAACCAATACTATGCATGTGGATGTCCGACATCCACCCTATTAGATCAAGATAGTTGATGGTACTCGCTTTGCGGACCTACCAAACAATGATCATGATTCTTATAGGCGCGACAATTGGAAGGGCATCAAAACAAATTCTTAATTTTTCTTGAGAGAAGCTATTCTATCATGAAAACTAACCCTTAGTTGGTATGGCATGAAAGAATAGTATGACAAGAAATAAACATCACATGCATATAATCACATTATACTGTGAATGGTATGACATTTTGTATCGTAGTGGTCGCCATCGCCATGGTTCCACGGTGATATTCTTCGCCACACTTCTTGTCCTCTTTGTCATCATGCTTGAAGCCTCCATAGCAAAGAACTAAACTATTACAACTAATAGGTAGCAAATGAATTACATGAGGAGCTCAAGCATCACAAGTCGACACGCAGGTCATTATACAATTAAAGAACGACCTCAACCCGGTGTGATTAATACTGACACACAGCCGCCAAAACACACATGCATCACATATGCATCTATGCCATACCATTCACATCATTCCCTGCAAAAACAAGTTAAGCGTAGAACATATTCTACCGCCCTGACATGAATATGTTTCTATAACAATCTATGCGTGTACGCAACGGCGGTCCCGATCGGAATTACATAGATCGCATCTATGAAATCGCTATGAAAATCTCATCGGGCCGATCAAATCAACCCAAATCCGAGCCATTCAAAATATCTCAATTTTCATTAGATCAATCACATCAATCATCGCGATCAGTATGCTTGAGGAGACCGCAACACAAGACCTCGATCTGTTGGCTCAATCTCTCGATTGTCTTGTGATTAGCCCCGATGGTGTTACCGGTAGGTAGGGGCAAGTCGTGCATACATCAAAGAAGGAGCACGAACTAATCTTTTTGGCCACATGATGCTATCAACTCATACATATTCCAACCCCTTATGACCGATTGATCTAGTCCGTAATAGATCCAATCTATTACAATCGCGAGTAGGCTACGAGAGCAGAAAACAAAATTTTTCTACCGCGCACACAAGAACATCATGCTTAAGGAGGGATCATGGATCGTTACCACTAGACGCAGCAGTGCAATGAAGAAGAGTTGGAGAAGCCGATCCAACCACGCGTCAGTAGTAGTGGAAGTAGTCGATCGTCCCGAACCGATCATCTCCTCCACGCGATCAACCACACCACGAGCGGATCCAATCAGAGGTCGTTGATGCCGATCAACACCGCGTGACGGCGCCTCCACCGTATCCACACGTCCGGGTGGAACGCCGATCGCGAGTGTACCAAAGACTCGCGAGCGGCTAGGGTTTGGCTCGGAGGTGGCGGCTACGGATTAGCTCGGGATTATCGGATCGTTCCCTCCCTCGCCTCCATATATAGACCTCCTCACTTGGGCCTCGTGGACCGAGGCCCAATAGGAGTCTATCCGGATCTCTATCCGAATTGAGCCCATATCCGAATCACATTGAATTAGTGTTCCAACCCGTTAAGTGTGCGACCACAGCAGGTTCACGTATACTTGGTCGCGACCCGTAAACACCTTTCCGGTCACCACGTTAATAGCGCCTCTAGCAAGACATATTAACCCCAAAGTATACGTAAAGATCATATCGGTGAACACGTAATGTTCTCATGTACTAATCCCTTTGCCTCACGATATAGATTAAGCTCAAGGCGAGAGACCGTGTCATCCTCTTAATAGCTCAATCACTCTCTCGATTCCGTGATGGATTATAAACTCGTGATTGACTCCTCAATCACCTTGGCATGGCCATGCACTTTCATAATCCATTACATCGAGGGGCCCGAGATATCTCTCCCATAAGGAGGGGCAAATTCTATCTTGATCATTCACATCCCACTACATGTTTCATGGCAAACCCAAAGACTACTTTTATGACTACCCGATTACGGAGTAGTGTTTAGTAGTCCCAAAGTAGCTACTACACATCTTTGGGAACCATGATGATCTCAAGTCTAAGGATTCCACATAAACACTACTTGAGACCAAGCGATGACACTTGGAATCTCTGCGGTGTCTCATGGCGGGTCTATCCAACATATATTCACTAACACATGTCCATATTATTGATTTGGTATCTCCATACCATGATCCATGAGACATGATCATCAATCAATACATATGCTGATCTTTGAATCATATTTGTTCCTCATATGAAATATAATCAGGGATCATTTAGAAATAGCAACATTTTGGCATTAAGAGTCTCATGAATAAGTCACATACTCATTGATCAATAATGATAATGTCTATTTCAAGGAACAAAGCAATGTATCATAAACATAGTATGTGATATATTCAACATCTCCATGTTGCCTCTAGGGCATATCACCAACACTCTGGAGGTTCTACGTGGGCATGTCCTACAACACCTCACCCGGACGAGGCTAAAGGACCTGCCTGGGGATGGTCTCGTACACCGCCAGGGCAGATGTTCTCGCGTCCTCCGTCCATCCCTGGCTTACCCACACAGGGGGTGTACTCGATGTCGTACGTCCCTCCTCCTGGCGCGATGGCGCCAACTGAGAGTATGTATCGTATGACCTCCGTTGTATCGCAATGTTTTACATCTGAAACTAATGATATTACTTTTGCAGGTCTTTTCCCGTCCGAGCAGCGGTTCGGCCCCTCCGCGAGCCCGGATGATCCGGAACAGTACTTCTCCGAGTGGGTCAGGCAGGCGTATGGGTCTGCACCTCCTGACATAGCACCAGAGGTTCTCTCCGGCAGTGCTCTCCCTGGTGCACCGCAGGGAACAGGGCCAGAGGTGCAGCTGACTGCACTAGCTCAGGGGCGGGTGCGCCACGCTCCTGATCGTCTTACGTTGTCGAGGCATCGTAACCCGTTGCAGCGGAGGATGGCCAAGCGGGGCTGTACAGGAGGACACGGGCATGGAGACGGGGCAGGCCAGGGTGGCGACTGAGGGTAGTCCTGATTGTACACCATTTTTTTATGTACTGCTTACGTTTGTTATTTACGATGTCAACTTTTTAGTATTGTGTCGTGCTTACTTGTACTCCTTGTTACCTACTCGATGCACACTACAAACGAATAGTGAACTTCAATGATGGAAACCGCATGAAGATTCTCAGTAACATCAAAATATCACTTACCATCGTATGCACCGATCGTTCTACGGTCAATCGTTCCTAAAAAATTTTTCCAAAATTTTTTACGCACCTACAACATACAATGAACATAAAGTTTTAGTACAACTCCAACAGATTTTTTACTAGTTTAAAACTACAAAATTGACAAAATTAAAAATATTCACGGGGGACTGAGTGCAGTCGCCCAATGGGGGGGCGACTGCATTAATGTAGGACCGAACTGGCAACAAGAGGGGGGTGAATGGTGCCTTAAAAACTCCCTAAGAATTCACACAATCCTTCTTCTCCAATAGCTAGAGAGCTATGAAGACAGAGACTGAATGCTCACTTGAGAACCGAGAGAGAAAACCAAACCGGACTGAAAATAGAGAGAATCAGCCAATCAGCTGAAAACAAACAGAATAGACTGACCGACAATAGCGTGGTTGAAATCGATGAGGTGCGGTCTGGTACATGACCTTGGTCGACACCAACAAATATACGTAAAGCTGGTCGACATACCAGACACCAATTTCACCGACTTTAATTACACACGACCATACAGGACAGAAGACATGGAGAACCAGCTGCTAGTCAAGAGCAGTCCAGAGTGGTCGAAAAGCTTAGCCGTGATCGAATCAACACAGTGATGGTCTGTTCTGTGACACCGTAGTCGAAAGCCAAACTAGTGGTCAATCGGACAACCCTACGAGAAATGACGAACCACTAGAAGCCAAGAAAACCGATCAACAACAGAGAGAACAGTCGCGTCCGACAACAGAGTGAACAGTGATTACTGCGTGGTCGAACGAGAAACAGAGGAAGACATGAGGCGCACGACCACTCGGTAAAAATGCAATCCAAATCTTTGCTCTCGGGAAGAACTGGCAAGATAGCCTTGAGGAAGATTCCCAGTTCAGAGCAAGACAAAACTAAGGCTACTTGAGCAAAGAGATCCGCTCAAAACAAAATAGGACAGGAGAAACTAGAGAACAGAAGAAGAACAGATACAAGCGATCAAAACATCTCAGACAAAACAATTCTCAGATAGATGCAAAGAGATGAATGCTTGATCAACAAAAGGAGTCCCCATACGCAATTGGATAATGGAAAGAACACATACGCAGGAGCTCAAGCACACACCCTGCTTGCTTCTCCCGTCTGAGCTCACTCTCACAGCCCACTCCCTCGCGAGGGCAAGCTCTAACCCTAGAGCGAACACACGCACACAGACTCCCATGGGAGGGGAGGGTGCCTCAAGGCCCCACCGCCAACTCAAGTCTAACACTTGCCTCCCCTCTCCCTTTTATAGCCTCACACCCGAGCCTAACCCTAATGGATCCATCCATTAGTCCACACTGGGGATAACCCGTAAACCCCACATAACACCGGGTTTTATCACTCACTTTACCCGCTAACCAAAGTGCTTTGCCTGCCATCCCTAACAGACCCGCACTTTGCCCATTAGCGCCAACAACTCCTGTGCTTTCCGCAGAGGCACAGCTTCCCTTTGCAGCTTTGAGCATTTCTCCAAAATGCCCCCTCCGCTGCCTTCCCGAAAGCTTCCTCCTGCCTTGCTGATCACGCTTGCAACCACCTCGCAGACCTTATCGTCTTTGGCATCTCCCGGCCGCTCACGACCTCAGCACCCCGTGCCTAGTCTCGACCATCCATGCCTCACCACGACTAGTCTAAAAGTCCTGCAAGCCACCTTGAGCCCCAAGTCTTCTTTGGCTTCACCTAGTCGTTCTGGACCTCAACATCTCCCATGTCTAGTCCCGACCACTCCAAGCCTCACCAAGACTTGTCTCCAAGATCATCTGGACCTCCGACTCCTCCAGAGTCTAGTCTCGGTCTTCCTCGTTGTTGCCCGTCGTGCTCAGCTCTGGCAGTTCCAGCTCCGCTTCCTCGTCTCCTGGATCACAACCACCTCACCAGCCTCGATCATCTTCGGCGTCTCCGACCGTCTGGACCTCAACACCTCCTATGCTTAGTCCCGGTCCTCCCACGCCTCACCATGAAATAGCTCCGAAGTCCTGCAACCACACAGACATGCAAACCGTCACATAGCACTACACAAGACAACAGACAAACCATCGGTACAACCAACAAGTGTCACAGCACAAAACCTTATCGTAAACCCTCTACGACCACCCAAGGCACAGCACATGAAGTGTCAGCAGCCTACGACCACTCACTAGGCTGCTACGACCACCAAGATACATGCTATGACCATTGCTAGCTTGCTACGACCACACACAACATCGCTACGACTTTATCGCTCAAAGTCTACACCCCATATGAGCACTCTGTTGCACAGAGATACACTTGAGCTCACCAGAGCATGCTCAAAGCCTACGACCTCATCCCAAGTCGATACGACCAATTCCCAGGTCTTGCAACCGCTTCTAGAGACCATACGATTGGTTAACAGAAGCTACGACCGCTTATTGCATGATCGAACCACCTTCCGACCACGTTCATCGCTTTCCACCGTGGTCGAACCCCGTTCAGACCACGTACACCGAGTTTCACCATGGTCGAAGCCCTTTTGACCACACACAACGAGATTTACCGTGGTCGAAACCATTCCGACCGCTTAAGTCCCCAATTGATCGAATCCGACCAATCTCAAAGAGCTACGACCACAATCGATCGTTATCGACCACGTTCGACCGCCTCACAACGTGGTCGAAGTCTGCCAACTTCCCACGTGGTCGTAGTCAAGGTCTGCCGACTATCGACCGCAGCAGTCGAAGCCTAGACCTCCGACTTCCTCTCGTACTAACGTGATCGTAAGTTGTCTGCCGACCTCCGACCACGGCCAATGTGGTCGTAGTCTCTTTCGACCAAGGCCAAAGTTGTCGTAAACAGCTTGGCTGACTTCCGACCATGGCCAAAACGGTCATACTCCCTTCTAGTGCCCTTCGACCACGGCCAAAGTGGTCGTAAACCTCTCGGGTGACCTTCGACCACGCCCAAAGTGGTCGTATACGCCACAACGTGGTCGTAAACAGAGCGCACGGCTTTCGACCATGACTAACATAGTCGTAAAGCCTTTCGACCACTCGTTCAACGCCTCACTCGGTTCCAACTATGGACAGCGTGGTCGTAAGTGGTCTGCCGACCATTCTCAAAGCTTACGACTTTGCAAAGTCAGATCAAACCTCAAAAACCAAACTCAATCTTTCTAGATCAAGAGTCAATTACTCATCACAACCATGGGATGACCTCCACATGGTCTCACAATTAAAGTCGCCCAATGGGAGGGCGACTGGCTGCAGTCGCTTGAGGGTAGAGCGACTGGAGCTCTGTCGCCTGACCATTGGACGATAGGTTCCAGTCGCCCCCTCATTGGGCGACTTGAGCCTATTTTTGTAAAAAAAAATTCCGCAGGTATATTTCTGTAATTTCAAATAAAAAATAGATTATTTGTACAAAAAATTCGGGAAACACAACCTAGTACGCTGGGAAGCCTTCATCGAATCCACGTGTCAAGTAGTAATAGACTCCTTCTTGATCTTCATAAAACTTTGAGATTTGTTTTGAGTGTAGCATGTAAGTACATAAAGTACTCCTTAAGTCTTGGGAAAAATGTAGTTGATGCAGGGCTTGGCAAAAGAAGGACAATATGGTTCTTTTGTACAAAACAATATTTTATTTCAAATATCATTAAATATTTTCAAAAGCCTCAATTTAACAAAGTAATTGCAGTAACTGAAACTAGATAACATATCTAGTGAAGTTTCCAACCACCAACACTAGTAGACAGGCTCTAACCGCCAAGGTTCAAGACTATAGGTTCCATCCACCCACACCGGCTTTATCCGCCAGGACACACTCTCGAGAGTTCCATCCACTCCCGAGATCCCAAACTTTTACTTTGAAACCAAAACCAAATATCTACCATGTGAAAGCACACCTTGCCCGCCCATGACCGTGGGCACGGCTATTTAAAAAGTTTTACACTCTGCAGAGTTGTACAGCTTTACCTACAAGAGATAAGTTATCTTAATAGCCGACGTACTTCTTTAGACATAAGACCTAGATAATTTATCACAAAGCCTTTACCTTACTCTAGTCTAGCTAGACACCACCCGCTGAGGTTTCACCGTTGAAGGGTTAAATCCACCACAGTTAGAAGCTCCCTCTTGCGTCGTATGAGTACAGTAAATCCCTATGCCTCACTATGAATAAACCAGTACACCCTGGTACCCACTTACCATTGGTGATATCTGAACTAAACCTTTGCAAGTTAACCAGCTAGGTCATGCTCATATAGACTTGTTGTTGTACGGTAGTGCTTAGTTTGGACAATCAGAAGAGTCGGTCCTTAATTGACTAGGGCGGCACATGCACAATACAAGTTCTTGTGCTAAATCCGCACCAACACAATCTTACCAACCACCCAAGTCTAAAACTAATTTTCACCATTTTATTTTATTTTATAAACCAATGGCAACACCTGTTGCCAGACACTTGATAAAAACAATTGCTTAAATATTTGATAACATTATTCCCACCCATAGGGTTATCATGACTAAATAGTTTGTCTAAGCAGTTACTACCATTCTAAAGTATCAAATAGTTACACAATCTCAATATTGAGACAAAAGAAATTTAGGGCGACAAAGGTGCATGGATGTCAACATCAAATGAGAGTATAAAAATTATCAGATTAACTAACAATCTTAAGACAGAAATTAACATTTTAGGTAACATAGCAATGCAATTAAATTTGAAATATTAAAATAATTTTGGTAAACATATGTAAAAAATAGTCAAATGACACTTGCCTTCTTGCACATTGTCTGGACCTTCTTGTTGCTAATTGAAAAACTCTTCAGCGACGTTGGGAAGTTTGAATTTAGATGAATTTAGAAATTTGAATGAGTGCAAATGGAGCTAGGATGAAGGAGTACGAGCTTCTGGAATTTTGAAACTTCAAACAAAGAAACAAAAAGGAGATTTCCCGGACGACTTTGGAATAGATCGGAGCAGTTTGATCGGCACTAGGAGACGTTCGGACCAGTCTGAAAGCTATATAGTGGTCGATAGGCTTTGGGTGGTCAAATAGCCATGATCGGATGGCTGAACATGGTAAAAAATTTAGACATAGTCGGTGGTCGATGTGGTTGTGAGTGTTAGGTGGTTGAAAAGTTGATGTGGTCGAACGGCTGCCGTGGTCAAATAGGGCAATGGTCGAACAAGGGTGTGGTCGAAAGCAGAGGTGGTCGAAGTATATAATGTGTTCGAAAGGTATATGTGGTCGAAAGGATTTATGTGGTCAAATGGTTTTATGTGGTCGAAACCAACGAGAATTGTCGGACTACCCAGAGTGGTCGTAGCCACCGAGGTTGTCGTAACCGACCAGGGCGATTGTAACACTAATGGTGGTCGGGAGGCCAAGAGTGGTCGAATAGCAGTGGTCAGATAGTGCCAGGGTTGTGTATTGTAGTGGTCGTGAACAGCTGTAGTCGTGAGCGATCGTGGTCAAAAGTGGTTGTGGTCATCGGATCGGAGGGTTCAGAGAGGTCGAAGGAATCGAAGGGTTCGGAGAGGTCAGAGGGATCGAAGAGTTCGAAGAGGTCAGAGGGTATAATGTGGTCGGAGGCTAGAGAGACGTTCAAACTATCCGATCGACCAGAGAGATGTTCAGACCGTCTGGTCGGCCAGAGAGACGCTCGGACCGTCCGGTCGTCCAGAGAGACGAGGTGACACGGAGAAGGTTTTGGTGTATGATTCCTTTACTGGACGTAGATCAGTGACGAGGAAGGACCGGCGGCAATGGTACAACGGCGTTGGCAGTGAATGTTTTTGACGGTGAGGCAGCTGAGGTTCGCATGGTCATGAAGAAGATAAAGACAGCATCAGAAATGGCGGAAGATGGCAGTGGTGAAGTGCTTTAGTGAGGGAAAGGCTCCGGTGACGATCTTGGACAGTGAAGCGGTCAGTGACGATGGAAGTTAAAAATAGCCGATTCCATGAAAATTCAATTCTGAACAATTTACGGAGACGAAGCTTTGTGAAGGCGGCTGGGAAACATTCACAGGTAGTGCACGACATGACTTCGACCAACCTTACGGATTTCTCTGGAGGAAGAATGGTTTTGGCTAGACGAAAAGGAAGGTGATAAGATCACGGTGTTCCAATTTGTAGCTTGGACAAAGAACAAAACCGATGGAATTCACGGCACCATGAAAATGTTTCTCTGCATTAAGGACGAGTAAAAGGAAAGGAAAGAATGATGAATTGATTGCTAGCTTAAATTGGACAGTTTCCAAGTAAAGATGATGGGGGAGAAATGGCCCTTGGCCGATTGGAGATTTGAGCCTATTGGTCTGGGTGCAAGGTAGAAGAAAAAGAATAGTAATTATGACCTCAAGGATAAAAGGAAGGAAGGAAAGAAGAAAGCTAAATGAGAAAGGAAGAAAGAAGTGTGGTGGCTGGTGCTGTTCGGTTGGTGATTAAGCGAGCCACACAAGGGTCAACAGAGGGATGGATTTCCCCAATGGAATTTTCCTTTTATTTGTATTAAGCATTAATTAATTCAAAAAAATCCAAATAAAATTTCAAAATTTTTAAAGAATTAATTTGAAATTAGTTTTTTAAAGAAAGTGAATTTTTGGGATGTTACAACTATTTAGAGCTAAGGATGTGTTCCTAGTCTTTTACCGGTCTTGGTGTTTGGTTAAAAGACCCGGTTGCAAGTATAGAATGTCGTACTATTAAGAGGGGTGTTGACTAATAGCCTGAACGTATCATGTGTTGATAGTTCATTTAATTGCTCTAGCTCTTTCTGGGGCATGACGCTAATATTTTCGAATGTGTTTTGAAAATAGCTGTAGCTCATGTGTAATTCCTTTGTGACATATGACTAAATGTTCGTGAATGTGTTTTAATATCCTTGCTACATGTGACTTAAGTTTAAAAAGGCAATTTAAATTTGGTTTAAGTCCATGTTGTCATTCTTGGTGTTGTGATTCCAAACGATAATTGCGGATGTGTCCCATAATCTATTAGGAGTCACATTTTAACCTTGAATGCATATCTTTATATTTCGCAAAGCTTTTGTGCAAAGTACTCGAGAAATATGCATTGCCCTCACTTGTCTTGAGCAAGCCTTAAAGGTGGCGATCTGACCAGGCTTAACATGGAGGTCAGACCGGCCTATATTTGTTGACCCGGGCCAAGGAGTCTGACCGGTGGGGCAGTCAGACCGGTGTGTATTTGGCGGTCTGACCGGCCAGACCAGTCTGAACATGGCGATCAGACCGGCATACGGGTAGCGGTCTGATCACTCCGCAAAACTACCGTTCTTCTTGCGATACGTTTTTTCCAGATGATGGATTTTGTTATGGCGACTAGACCGGTACCTTTGCATTCTGATCGGACTTGGTGATTAGACCGGTCCCTATGTGGGCGGTCTGACCGATATCTCTGTCTAACGGCTAGTTTTATAGCCATTGGGTTGACCGCGGTAGTACTGGCCATATGTTGGTGGTACTACCGGGCCTTGGGTTAATTCTTGCCCTTCCCTTGCTCCAACGGCTAGTTTTTGGGTGGAGTGTATAAATACCTCCAAAAGGGCTATTGAGGAAACGTTGCTGGTGCTATTCTTCTATTCCTTGAGCTAAGAGCAAGTTTTCTCTTCATTTGTGCATGTGTTGCACTTAGTGGGTGTGGAGAGTGATAACCTTGTGCATGTGTTGCAATTGGTGGAGGACTTTGTGTTTGTTGAGCAGAGTTTCTTGATTCATTCAAACGAGGGTCTCCGACTTGTTACTCTTGGAGTTTGCTAACTTCTAGATGTCTTAAAAAGCGTGGTGGTCCGGTAATTTTCTCAAGAAGCTTGTGAGAAGGCTCGATGTGTTGTGAGTTGTGTGTTGCTCGCCATCTCCGAAGTGGAGGAATAGCAACCTTAGTATATTGAGGTGGTTAGGCTTAATTTGTAGAGTCGGTCCAACTCGGTTGGGCTTACCTCAACGTGGATTAGGACAAACTGGCAACTTTCCAAACACCACGGTAAAATATCGTGTGTCATTGTGGTTTATCATCTTGTGCTAAATTTACATTCAAGCAATTTATATTCATTGAAGTAATTACAGTATTTGTCATCTTACGATTGCTTATCTTGAATTAAAATCATATCGTTTGTGCACTTATGTGAGACCATGTGGAGGTCACCCCATGGTTGTGATGAGTAATTGACTCTTGATCTAGAAAGATTGAGTTTGGTTTTTGAGGTTTGGTGACTACGCAAAGTCGTAAGCCTTAACAATTGTCGTGAGACCGCTTACGACTACGTTGTCCTTAGTTGAAACCGGTGAGGCATTGAGCAGTGGTGGGAAGGCTATCGACCCTGTTGTGGAGATCTACGATCACGTTGTGGCCTTCTCGACAAGTTTAGCCGTGGTCGAAAGTCTCTCGGGTGGAGTACGACCACGTTGCGGAGCCCTCGGAATATTTGGCCATGATCGAAGGTCACCCCGGCCATTTACGACCACGTTTGGTCGTGGTGAAACCCTTCGAGTGTTGTGCGACCACGTTGGTCGTGATCGGAAGGTATCGACCACGTTGGCGAAATCAAGAACCGGTCGAGTAGCGTGCGACCACGTTGTGGAGTCTCGACTCGTTGGCGTGGTCGGAGGCCACAGGGCGCCACGACCACGTTGCGGCATCCTCGGTGAATTTGGGCGTGATCGGAAGTCGGTCGGACTGCGTGAGGACCACGCGGTATCTTACTCGTGAAAATAACCGTGGTCGGAGGTCTCTAGGGCATCTCGACCACGTTGTGAAGTTTCGACCGCGTTGGTCGTGATCGGTAGTCGGCGCGGGGTTTACGACCACGTTGGCGCTTGGGAGAGTCGACCACGTTGGGCGCTGGCGTTTCGACCACGTTGTGGCGCGTGGGTCTTCGACCACGTTGGGAGATCGGGCGTTCGATCACGTTGGGCGCTCATTGTTTCGACCACGTTAGCGGATGTCGACCGTGGTCGATGGAGCTCATTAAAACGGTCGTGTGGGCACATATGGTGTCCGATTATGATGGGAATCGGTCGGTTGGGTTTACGGTGATGTTGTGGACCTTGTGGACTTATTGGTTCATCATTTTGACGGTCTTGTTGCACTCTATTTTCTGTTGGGCTCGAGTGTCTCGGTTGGTGCAACGAGTGCTCGTATGAGGTCTAGACTTTGTGCGATAAAGTCATAGCGGCTAGTGATGGTCGTAGCTTGTATGCGCATGGTCGTAACGAGCTTTGTGATGGTCGTGACGACATCTTTGTGTGGTCGAGGAAGCGAGGGAAGTCTTCGGGTTTTGACCACTTCTTGTCTTGTGCTTCGGGTGGTCGTAGGGATTTCGACCGGTGTTGTCTTGTGATACTTGTGCCGATTGATGGTGCATGTGTATTGTGCGGTGCTATGTGACGGTTTGCTTATGCGTGTGGTGCAGGACTTGAACTATTTCATGGTGAGGCGTGGGAGGACCGGGACTAGGCACGGAGGTGTTGAGGTCAGACGGTCGGAGACGCCAAGATGATCGAGGTGGTGAGGTGGTTGCGGCCGGGAGGCGAGGCCGGGGCTGGGCGCAGGCTGAGCACGACGGGCAACAACGAGGAGGACCGGGACTAGGCTCGGGAGGAGCCGAGGTCAGGCAGTCGAGGAGGTTGGGTGCGGTCGTGTGCGGCGGAATAGACCGAGACTAGACTACGGAGGTCGGAGGTCCGATCGGTCGGTTGCAGTCTTGGGAGACATGTCTTGGTGAGGCTTAGGAGGTCGGGACTAGACAAGGGAGTTGTTGAGGTCCAGAACGACGTGGAAAAGCCGAAGAGGACGTGTCGTGCCAGGTGGGCTGACAGCATGGATAGCAAAGCGGTGGAGGAAGCTTCCTGGAAGGCAGCGGAGGGGCATTTTGGAGAAATGTCAAAGCTGCGGGGGAAGCTGTCCCTCTGGTAAAGCACCTGAGAAAAGAAGTGGATTCTGTTGGCGCGAACGGGCAAAGTGCGGGTCTGTTAGGATAGCAGACAAAGCATTTGAGTTAGCGGGCAAAGTGAGTGATAAAACCCGGTGTTAGGTGGGGTTTACGGGTTATCCCCAGTGTGGACTAATGGATGGATCCATTAGGGTTAGTCTCGGATGTGAGACTATAAAAGGGAGAGGGGAGGCAGGAGTTATAGAGAGTTGGTCGGCTAGGCCGTGGAGGCAGCCGCCTCTCCCTCCCTTGGGAGTGTATCTGTGTGTGTAGCTCTAGGGCTAGAGCTTGTCCTCCCAGGGGGAGTGGTTGCAAAAACCTCCCGTGTTATGATTTGAGAGGACTCATCTCTCTGTACTTGTTAGAGTTTATCTATGGGATGGAGTGCGTGTTGGTGATCCGGGTTGAGAGGTCGTTCTTGAGATGTTTTCATTGATTTATTTGCCATCTCTTCATTTTAGTTCCTTACGTATTTCCTTTGAGAGTTGGCTTGTATTTGATTTGCTCGAGCAGAGAATCGGCTCAAGGCAATTTGGCGATTCATTCCAGAAGCAAGGTCGAATCGGAGAAATTTCGTGTCTCTCGGTCATGCGCCTCGGTTCTCGCTTTCGGTTTTGCCGTATTTAGACTTTGCGTCTTCTTTAGCCGACCGCCTTGAGGAGATCGGTCGAAGGAAGTCGACTTGAGAATACAAGTTTCGGTTTGTTTATCTCAAGTTTCTCAAGCGGTCTCGAACACTTCCTTAGTGGTCGAAATCAGTTTCGTTGTTATTTGCTCCGTGGTCGTCGCTCCGACAAAAGTAGTACTTCTTGTTTGCTCGTCATTTTCCGATCAAGTATCGACCACGTTCTATTTGCTTCCAAGCACCGCTTCGCCGTGGTCCAATCACGACGTTCGACTTATTTGTCATTGTCGGTTGGTTCGACCGATCAAGATATAGATCATCGCTTTCTTTTGCCTTTGGTTTCCGAGTGCTTGATGGTCGTAGATCTCGTGTCGTGTGCCCCACGGTCACATGAGGTGTCTGCGACCGCAATCGGCTATAGGTGCGAGTCGGTCTTCAACCACGTTGATCGTCGACCATCCCCATTGGCTTACGACCACGGCGGTTCCGACCAGACTCATCTTTCGATCATTGCCGCTTCACTTTGTTGGTCATACTTTGTTGGTCGCTTGTTGTCATCCTTTGTCGAGCGGGTCGACAAGCGCAATCTCGATATCGATCACGGCGGTACATTCGATCGGTGGTTTCAACCATGGGCGATTACTCTCTGGTCTTCACGACCACTGCGGAGAGACTCTGCCGATACTCTCTGCCGATAGCTTTAGACCACGGTTTGATTTCCAATATTCGTTTCTCTCCTAGATTTCGACCACAGTCTTTTGACTCTTTTCCTCTCGGTCTTAAACTAAAGATTCCTCTGTTCTCTCTGAGTTTTCCAGTGAACAACCAATCTTCTTCTTCACGACTCTTTAGCTCTTGGAGAAAGATAGGGTTGAATTTTGAGAGAATTTTAAGGCACCATTCACCCCCCTCTGTTGCCATTTCGGTCCTACAATTGGTATCAGAGCAAGGTTGGCTCTGTATCTGATCTTAACCGATCTGGAGCTTGGCAACTAGTAGGGAATCTTGTAAACTTTCCTTTGAATCTTATTGGGGTGTTTTGCCAATGATGTCCTTTGCGACAAGAGGCTTGATTTCGGCTAGAGGATGATTTTAATTTGCAAGAAACCACAAGTGTGAGCTTTGTGGTACATTCTTTACCCTTGATTGATCAAATGCAAGGAGGGAGAAAGCCTTGGAGAACACACGGATAATAATGATAAGGACGAGCATCGACTCATCATGAGCAAGGTAAAACTTCATTATGACCTTGACCTTGTCCAAGATGAATATACTTGCTCTTAGGGATAATGTGAGATCCGAGATTATATATTGCTACATTGTTCTTGCTAGGTTGAAATCTCATTTCTCTTGTGTATATTGTGAGTCCTTCTCGTAGAGCGGCAAAATTTAATTTCTCTACTTGAATGTTAAAATCTGCAAATGAGAAATTAAAACTTTGACTCTTGCACATGTGTAGAGGAGCTTGAGCTTGCTAGAGTTGGGTTTAGTAAAGCCGAGTTCCTCTGCTGTGTCGTCGTTGTAGTCGTAATGCCTTACGACCACGACTTGACTTCTCGACATAGTCGTTGCTTCATACGACCATGTCTGTGGCGGACACTTCCGCTTGTTACCGTGGTCGAAAGTCCCTACGATCACACTGCGGTTCGAGCACGCCGCGCTCGATTGCCGTGGTCATAACTGACTTACGTCCACACCTGCAATTCCGAGTCGTGGTTGTAATGACCAACGATCACATCTCTCGGCTGTAGTCGTTCAAGACTATGCCTCTCGTGCTACGACCACGCTCATTTCTTCTCGGCCGTAGTCGTGAGTGCGTAACGACCACTCTTTTTCTGCTGAGTGGCCGTGTGTCAGGTCTTGGGGTCTCAAGCATTTGCTTACTAACCCCTTGGGATCCAAGACTTGGGCACTTTGTTCTTGTCTTTTGTAGGTGTCCGGGCGTTGGATGGAGAACATGGGATCGAATGGATTTTAGTCTTACGCTTCATCACGTGACTAGAACATTTGTTGGTTCTCCACTTCATGGCCTCCAAGAGGTATGTACCTTCACGTTTGGCGTCTCCACCTACTTTGTGAGCTACTCTATACCCTCATGCCCTTATACTTATGTTTGACCATATTGGCATGTTGTGCTTGTTCATATGCTCACTTGTACCATCTTGGCATGTTTTCTCTCAATGCTTTCATGTCATGCCTTTATGTGTATCTTGCTTAAGTATCCATGTACCTTGTTGTATTTGTTACATGCTTAAGCTTTGACTTGACTTCATGAGCTAAGTAGAATGTGTGCATTAGAAGTCAAGTATCATCATGACCTTGTGCTCTGTAGTATCTATCATGGTTCACATCTTGCTCCTTATGTTCATTCACCATTATTTATACATGTTAGCATACTTTTCATGATGTTGATTTGCCATGTTGTATGTCTACATGATGTATGCATATGTATGGACAGTATGAGCTTGAGTATATTTTGGATAGTTTCTCTGTGTCATGATGGTGCGTTTATTCATGCCTTTGTATCTTTTCTAGTATACATGCTTTTATCCATGCTAGCATATGCTACGTATTTGTTCTGTCACCGCTATGTGTATGGTTGTGATTCATTGTGATACATGTATATCTTGATCTTATTCATTTAAGTTTTGGCATGAAATAAAGCTGTACAACATCTTTGTAGCATTAGTCGTGCTTATGCTTAGATATCATGAGATTTGTGGTTAGGTCACAAGCTTCTTCTAGTATTTGGTGGCTCTAGGCTTGCTGCTCTAGATGCTTTTGTTGAGGGCTAGATTGAGCTTGTGGCGGTGCGTGTTCTCATGTGTTCTATGTCTTTAATACTAGTGATGCTACTATTGTGGTCATTTGTCTCAGTACTGGATCCATGCCTGTGTATTATTTACCCCAGTACTAGGACACCAGCTGTTCCCCTATGTTTAATCCGCAGGTTATGAATGAGGGGAGAGTGGTACAGCTGTTTACGACCGCTCCCTGGTCTTTATGACCACGTCGTAGTTTCTACGACCACAGTATGGACTCTCGGTGAACCCATACCGACCATGAGCGGACTCAACCACGATCACGATCCGGACTCGACTACAACCGATCCTCGGACATGACTACGACCATGGTCCGGACCAAGACGCGACTTGATCACTCCACCGCGATGCGGACTCGGATATGTTGTGACCCCGAATCATCTACGATCACGACTACACACCAAGCGATCGGGACAAAGGTTTGCTCCTTGTGATATTTAGTGTTACGCTTCCGCCACTTGGCTTTGCATAGTATATATCTTCTAGTGGTAGGAAGGGTCTTTTTGGGCGATGAGGAGCCAACTCTAGGTGATGTTGTCTCATTCACACCTCTCATCCAAATGGTTCTCTAGGATTATTTACTACCTAGTTTGGGCTTTGGTTCTCTAGGATTCTCTTCTACCTAGGTTGAACTTTTCTTGGCCACTAGAGTCTTTTGCATTGACATAGTGTGCTTTTGCCCGTGGTATGAGGTTATAGACTAGAGACCATGAGGATAGGATGTGTTTGGGAATCACCTCCTTGAGCTAGAACCTTCTCTTTCGGATTTTGTGCCAAATTTCTTGGTTCTTCTCTTTTGCCTTCTCTAGGGGAGTTGGATCCTTCTGTCTATTCGGGCTATGTTTGTGGGGAGTTCATCTCATGTGCATTCTTTTGTTCAATAGTGCGTAACATTCACATGAATGCACATGAGTCTTGGAGCCACGAATATTATCTTTATGTGACATGATATCATGATTTATATCTTGCCATGTCTTGTGATAGCTTGATTTATCATGCCCTTCTATGTGTTGCTTAGCTCTTGCCATACTAGCTTAATTAAATGTGAACAACTTGAATCAAATCATGTCTTGTTCAATCTTGTGAATAGTCTGGCTTTAGTGATCCTCTTTTGATTCAGGCCATGTCGAATAGGCTAAGTTGAGCCTTGAATCTATTTTTGAGATTTAGATTGAGCTAAGTTAGTTCATTAGTGATGCATGAGTTAAGTCTTAACTCTTTGTTCATGAACTAATTCAAGTAAATGCAAAAAGATCTCTTTTGCGAAAAACCGATCTCACCAATTCTTTCTCATGAGACGGCTTGCCATTGCACTCGGCATGAACTCGGGGAGTTTTGGATGACCAAGATCACCTCTTTAAGCTTATTGCTTGGAGTGATCGCATAAGGCTTGAGATCTAGCACATGGCTATGAAAACAAAAATTCTTGTGAAAATGGTTGAAACCAACCATGAATTTCTGATAAAAGCCAATTGTGCTAATTTTGCTCAGCTACAAGTATTCTACAAGTGGTATCCAAAGTACTACAAGTAGTGAATTACTTGTGATATCTAGTGCTTGAACAAAGTGTCTCATTTTGAACTTATAGCACTCTAAAATTGACTCAACTATAGCTTCGTGGTTCCACTTAGAATATTGACATGGCTTGACTCACGTTTGGATACCTTCTTCTAGACTATAATCTTGAGTGACTCGACATGCTAATCAAACCATTTAATTTAAAGATCATAACTTATTTGGCTTGAGCTTGGCAATACATAGTTTGTTATGATCTAGATAGCATTGTCACCTTTATGGCTTGATATAATTTTACGTGAAGTCACTTTCGATAATTTCATGGCTCCCTTTGCTTAAAATGAATTAATTGTAGTCACCCATTTCATTCATGCTCTATGTTTCTTCCTTGCATCTTGATGACTTTATTGCCAAAGGGGAGAAGGATAGAGAAAAGGCTTTAAGGGTGCAAAAGGCATTAAAATGAGAGAATGCATCAAGGGATGGGAGAAGGATAAAAGGCATTAAGGGGGAGAATGCTTGGTCATCTTGCTATGACAATGGTCATGTGCTTCTTGGACCATGAGCAAGATTGTACTTTACGTGTGATTTGGAGTTTACGTAGAAATTTTGATCTTTCTCTGTCTGCTCCATTTCATTCTGTGTCAACATGGTCTTGAGTCACTTCTTCATTCTTCTAGACCATGTGTGGCTTTTGCATCTCCATCCTTTCTTCTGTTCAAAAACTAACTCTTCCTCATGCTTTTTCTGTGTTTGTCAATATACTCATCAAGGGGGAGATTGTGAGACCATGTGGAGGTCACCCCATGGTTGTGATGAGTAATTGACTCTTGATCTAGAAAGATTGAGTTTGGTTTTTGAGGTTTGAGCTGACTCTGCAAAGTCGTAAGCCTTAACAATTGTCAGCAGACTGCTTACGACTACGTTGTCCTTAGTTGAAACCGAGTGAGGCATTGAGCAGTGGTGGGAAGGCTATACGACCACGCTGTGGAGATCTACGATCACGTTGTGGCCTTCTCGACAAGTTTAGCCGTGGTCGAAAGTCTCTCGGGTGGAGTACGACCACGTTGCGGAGCCCTCGGAATATTTGGCCATGATCGAAGGTCACCCCGGCCATTTACGACCACGTTTGGTCGTGGTGAAACCCTTCGGTGTTGTGCGACCACGTTGGTCGTGATCGGAAGGGTATACGACCACGTTGGCGAAATCAAGAACCGGTCGAGTAGCGTGCGACCACGTTGTGGAGTCTCGACTCGTTGGCGTGGTCGGAGGCCACGGGGCGATTCGACCACGTTGCAGCATCCTCGGTGAATTTGGACGTGATCGGAAGTCGGTCGGACTGCGTAGGACCACGCGGTATCTTACTCAGCGAAAATAACCGTGGTCGGAGGTCTCTAGGGGCATCTACGACCACGTTGTGAAGTTTCGACCGCGTTGGTCGTGATCGGTAGTCGGCGCCAGGGTTTACGACCACGTTGAGCGCTTGGGAGAGTCGACCACGTTGGGCGCCTGGCGTTTCGACCACGTTGTGGCGCGTGGGTCTTCGACCACGTTGGGAGATCGGGCGTTCGATCACGTTGGGCGCTCGCTGTTTCGACCACGTTAGCGGATGTCTGACCGTGGTCGATGGAGCTCATTAAAACCGGTCGTGTGGGCACATATGGTGTCCGATTATGATGGGAATCGGTCGGTTGGGTTTCTGGTGATGTTGTGGACCTTGTGGACTTATTGGTTCATCATTTTGACAGGTCTTGTTGCAATCTATTTTCTGTTGGGCTCGAGTGTCTCGGTTGGTGCAACGAGTGCTCGTATGAGGTCTAGACTTTGTGCGATAAAGTCATAGCGGCTAGTGATGGTCGCGACTTGTATGCGCATGGTCGTAACGAGCTTTGTGATGGTCGTGACGACATGCTGTGTGGTCGAAGGAAGCAGGGAAGTCTTCCAGGGTTTTGACCACTTCTTGTCTTGTGCTTTCGGGTGGTCGTAGGGATTTACGACCGGTGTTGTCTTGTGATACTTGTGCCGATTGATGGTGCGTGTGTATTGTGCGGTGCTATGTGACGGTTTGCTTGTGCGTGTGGTGCGGGACTTGAGCTATTTCATGGTGAGGCGTGGGAGGACCGGGACTAGGCACAGGAGGTGTTGAGGTCGGAGCGGTCGGAGGCGCAGAAGATGATCGAGGTGGTGAGGTGGTTGCGGCCGGGAGGCGAGGCCGGGCTGGGCTGCAGGTGAGCACGACGGGCAACAACGAGGAGGACCGGGACTAGGCTCGGGGAGGAGGCGAGGTCAGGCAGTCGAGGAGGTTGGGTGCGGTCGTGTGCGGCGGAATAGACCGAGACTAGACTCGGAGGAGTCGGAGGTCCGATCGGTCGGTTGCAGTCTTGGGAGACATGTCTTGGTGAGGCTTAGGAGGTCGGGACTAGACAAGGGAGTTGTTGAGGTCGAGCGGCGTGGAAAAGCCGAAGAGGGCGTGTCGTGCCGGTGGTGACAAGCATGGACGACAAAGCGGTGGAGGAAGCTTCACGGAAGGCGCGGAGGGGCATTTTGGAGAAATGTCAAAGGCTGGGGAAGCTGTCCCTCCAGTAAAGCACACGAGAAAAGAAGTGGATTACATTGGCGCGAACGGGCAAAGTGCGGGTCTGTTAGGATAGCGAGACAAAGCATTTGAGTTAGCGGGCAAAGTGAGTGATAAAACCGGTGTTAGGTGGGGTTTCTGGGTTATCCCAGTGTGGACTAATGGATGGATCCATTAGGGTTAGTCTCGGATGTGAGACTATAAAAGGAGAGGGGAGGCAGGAGTTATAGAGAGTTGGTCGGCTAGGCCGTGGAGGCAGCCGCCTCTCCCTCCCTTGGGAGTGTATCTGTGTGTGTGTAGCTCTAGGGCTAGAGCTTGTCCTCCCAGGGGGAGTGGTTGCAAAACCTCCGTGTTATGATTTGAGAGGACTCATCTCTCGTACTTGTTAGAGTTTATCTATGAGATGGGTGCGTGTTGGTGATCTGGGTTGAGAGGTCGTTCTTGAGATGTTTTCATTGATTTATTTGCCATCTCTTCATTTTAGTTCATACGTATTTCCTTTGAGAGTTGGCTTGTATTTGATTTGCTCAGAACAGAGAATCTGGCTCAAGGCAATTTGGCCAGTTCATTCCAGAGAGCAAGGTCGAATCGGAGAAATTTCTGTGTCTCTCGGTCATGCGCCTCCAGTTCTCTGCTTTCAGTTTTGCCGTATTTAGACTTTGCGTCTTCTTTAGCTTCGACCGCCTTGAGGAGATCGGTCGAAAGGAAGTCTGACTTGAGAATACAAGTTTCGGTTTGTTTATCTCAAGTTTCTCAACCTGGTCGAACACTTCCTTAGTGGTGAAATCAGTTTCGTTGTTCATTGCTCCGTGGTCGTCGCTCGACAAAAGTAGTACTTCTTGTTTGCTCGTCATTTTCCGATCAAGTATCGACCACGTTCTATTTGCTTCCAAGCATCGCTTCGCCGATTGGTCCAATCACGACGTTCGACTTCTTTGTCATTGTCGGTTGGTTCGACCGATCAAGATATAGATCATCTGCTTTCTTTTGCCTTTGGTTTCCGAGTGCTTGATGGTCGTAGATCTCGTAGTCGTGTGCCCCCACGGTCACATGAGGTGTCTGCGACCGCAATCGGCTATAGGTGCGAGTGGGTCTTCAACCACGTTGATCGTCGACCATCCCCATTGGCTTACGACCACGGCGGTTCGACCGAGACTCATCTTTCGATCATTGCCGCTTCCTTTGTTGGTCATACTTTGTTGGTCGCCGTTGTCATCCTTTGTCGAGCGGGTCGACAAGCGCAATCTCGATATCGATCACGGTACATTCGATCGGTGGTTTCAACCATGGGCGATTACTCTCGGTCTTCACGACCACTGCGGAGAGACTCTGCCGATACTCTCTGCCGATAGCTTTAGACCACGGTTTGATTTCCCGGTATTGTTCGTTTCTCTCCTAGATTTCGACCACAGTCTTTTGACTCTTTTCCTCTCGGTCTTAAACTAAAGATTCCTCTGTTCTCTCGAGTTTTCGGTGAACAACCAATCTTCTTCTTCACGACTCTTTAGCTCTTGGAGAAAGATAGGGTTGAATTTTTGGGAGAATTTTTAAGGCACCATTCACCCCCCCTCTGTTGCCATTTCGGTCCTACAACTTAGTCAAACTTCGATAATTTAGGCATTCTTGTGAAAGCCAAATAGTTTAAACTTCCGCATTATAAATTTAGTAGTAGCGTAAAAGAATTTTTAAAACCGCTTATTCACCCCCTCTAGTCGGCCTCCTCGATCTTATAAGTGGTATTAGAGCTTGGTCTCTCATTTATTAGGCTTCACCGCGTAGAGAGATAAAGGATGTAACTCGACATATATCATGCTGAAGAATGTACAAGGGTATGAACATATTATATCTATCTTTGTTAATGCTAACTCTCAAAATAATGAATTGGTAGTTACTAATTCAGATTGGCAGATTACTAGTCATTTTGAGAGTTTTTAAGATCTTTTTATAAAGCAACAAAGATTCTATCTGATATTTACTAACTTATTTTTTTTGCTTAGTTATAAATTTTATTTGGCTAATTGCATACAAGATTGTGAAATCTAGGGGAGATCCCCTTTTAGGCCATGCTATTGCAGTAATGGAGGAAAAATTTGTTAAATATTTTGGTTTTATTTCACATATATTGATTTTCTATCATTTTCAATCCCACAAAAAAGTTGACAAATTTGCAGATTGGTATAGAGAGAATAGATGAATACCTCGATATTAATTTCTTAGAAGCTTTCAAACATGTGGAAAAGAGCTTTGTCGTGTTTATCGCTTGTGTCATGACAAGCTTGGTAGTAACGTAAGATCAAAGACCTCACAACAAGCACAACAAAGAAAGACTTACTCGAGTGGTGGAAGAACAACAATTAGAACAAGCACAACAAGGACAAGTCTAGTTCTTCGTACTCTTAGTCTTATGTGGCCACAAAGTGGAATTCTGTCTTAAAGCTGGAACACTACATGGAGCATGATTTTGCAAACACCGATCCTGATCTTGCTGACGGAGGCAAGATAGACTTACTCGAATGGTGGAAGAACAACAATTAGATATTTCACGTGCTGTGCCACTTCGCACAGGATGTTCTGCTGGTTTCAGGGTCCACCATCTCTTCAGAAGCAACGTTCAGCATGATAGAGAGAATAATTGAAGAAAAAAAAGATCATCTCTCATGCCTAGGATGGTGCAGGCAATCATATTCGTCAATGATGGGGAATTGGCTAAAGAGTGATAACATCATCAACTAGAAGATCCTAAAATCGTGTAGGCTTACGCCGATCTCAAACACATGAATGATCTGGACATTTAAGAGTAGTTAGTGTGTACATATGTTATTAATGTACTCTTTTCCTTATTCGGGGAACTTCACTCTAGGATGTAAAATTTTTAATGAGATAGTAATATTGTATCTATAAAATATTAAAAAATTCTACGTTTTTCTAAAATACTTATGTGCACATGTTTTTCACCCCTTCTTTTCTTTTTTTTCTCTTCTCTCTCCTCCCTTTTTCTTCTTGTGGCTCATGCCCATTGTCACCTGAGTCCTAAACACTTCAAACACAGCACACGCGCACTGCACACACACAACACACACGCACTACACAGCGCGCGCACACACACTACGCTTTTGTGAGTTGATATGAGCTCATAAAATCATCCAACAACTCCATGAAGGCATGAAAGTCAGGTAGGTACGCTGGCCCATCATACTCTGGGCTATGCCTAGTCCTATCGGAGATGAGTTGGGCCGGTACGGCCCGAAGCAGGTTAGACTCGTGCCGGTACGGTACAACTCGACTTCTAGGTCTATTCAGAAAGAGTAAAAAATAAGTGGCAGATAGGCTTCATTGAACTTGGTTATTGCAACTGTCAAGAGCACACTAATACTGTGCACGTGCGAGTCAAAATAATTGCTCTATTTTTTTACTGTGGCCGATGGCTTTTGACTACACTTTTTAAGATGTTGATAGACGGCAGAAACGTTGATACGGACAACACATGCGCCAATGGGCTCAGAGAGCTGTTTGAAGAAATGGCTTCTCGAGAAACTCCTTCGAGAAACTGCTTAGAAAACCGCTCAATTTATTTTTACTTCAGAAAAGTTAAAGCCAAAAACCACAAAAAAAAACCCCAAGAACAAGGCCAATATCATGTCTACTCAGTAGCGTTCCAGCTGAGACATGACATGTACTATAAAATACATCAAGAACACGTGTTGTTCGTCGCAACGATACGTGCAAAGATGAACGAATCCATCGTTGGCGCAAGCGCACTAGCTTTGTCACGGCCCTGAATTTATGAGTTTTTGACTGAAATGACAAATTTTAAAGCGTGATTAGCAAAAATAGCATCCTCGTAGCCGTAATTGCAAAAATGGCCCTCTTGTCCGCATGGTCATCATGTGGACGACTCACGGGGCAACACGTGGTAGAGCACCTCATGATCACCATGAGGTTTTAACCACGGGGCGACACGTGGCGGAGCAATGCATGGTCACCGTGCGGTACAAGCCACGGGGCAACATGTGGTGCTAAAACCGCATAGTGACCTTACGGTGCTCTACCACGTGTCGCCCTGTGGCTTATACCGACGTGTTGCCTCATGGCTTGTCCGTACGATGCTCCACCACGTTTCGTTCTATGGTTAAAACCGTACTGTCACTGGATGGTCGAGAGTGTCATTTTTACAATTATGATTTTGAGAGAGTTATTTTTACTAGTCATGCTTCAAAATTTACCGACCAAAAACTCTGATTTTATTAAACGTACGCGCACCAGCTGATGCATTGTATTCTTCGTTCACGTACGGTTTCTAGTGGGCCTCTTCTTTTTGCCTCTTGGTTCCTTAGGAAATAAAAAAACCAAACTTAAAAAAAGGCTAGTTTTTTAAAATAGATTTTTTAAATAATGTTTCGAGCTCAAAATCATATACACTATTTACATCAATATCTTCTCTATTTGTTATTATCTCAAAAATAAAAATAAAAATCATCCACCATAACCAAAAACAATCAGCCATAATTTTAAAAAACACCCCATTGTCACCTCTTGGATTTGGATCTGGATTTGGATTTGATCTCTGACGATATATTAATTGTGGCATACATACACGTATGCATGGACGTGTAGACAGTACAACCTGGAGAAGAGGCTGATATGAGCTTGACCTGCGCTGCCAATCCGCAACGCGCGCGGTCGGAAGCGCGCTGGTCTGAAGGGACGTGAGTTGTAATTAGCAGCGTAGCTTTTTTTTTTTTAAAAAAAAAGTTTGATCGGAATGCTGTTTTTATAAATTTAGCTTACTCCTTAAGCTCGATAGGTACTTACTGAGTTATAGGACTTACTAGGTAGCCTGACAGATACCTACCGAGTTAGAAAACTTACCAGGTAGCTTGATAGATACCTACCGAGTTAGAGGGCTCGCTAGGTACCTATCGAGACCTATCGAACTCCTCTAGCTCAGCAGGATGTTGGCTCCACAATAGTGAATAATTAGTGATTTATTAGTATTAATTATACTAATTAGTGCTAATCATACAGTAGTTGGCCACTTAGGGCCTGTTTGGCAAGTTAAAAGCTGGGTGGATTTTGGCTTTTGCTACAGTACCTAACTTTCAAACAGAGTATTTTCTTAAGACGGGGTCTACAAGTTAAACGTAGTACACGTTAAAAGCCCAATATCTGTACCAGCCAAAATCGTAAGTGAGTATCGATCTCTCCGTAATCTGTACCGTAAACAACCAAAATTCAAAAATTTCAGCCAAAAGCCATAAGCCATAGCCAAAAAGAATAGACCCATTACCATTTACAGGGGCTTGGCAAGACTCGGTTGGTCGAAGGCATGCCGAGCTGTAGTTGCTCAGCATGTGCTACCAAGCTCTGGTGGCTTGGTAGGACCTGCCTAGTTGCTGTAGCGACAAGCGACACCTGCCGCGGCTGCTGATCTTGGTGAGGGGGTTATATTTGCAAAAACGGGCGTCCGGAGGCCAAATTTGTTTAAAAAAAGTTGCTACAGTGCCATTTATGTGAACAGTTCGACAGAGTGGAGGGAAGGCAGAAAAAAGCTTTCAACTTGGTGCTTACAATTTCAACTTTGAACTTTTCACTAGGATTTAAATTTTCAGTTTTAACTGGATTCGAAAACACTTTCAAATCGAACAGGATCGAACTTACAATTCCAAAAAACTTTTAACCGAAAATCAAACAAAATCATTTTGGGACTTTCTGAAATGCGATTCAAAAAACTCCATTGGGGCCTTCGGAACTTTCATCGGGTGGGGGTAACACGCCACGTGACCGTCATTGGAGATGCAATGGACGGCGGCACGTGACTGAGCTAGTGTGCAGGGTGACCGCGGCGTGTTGTGTGGGGGCAGACGGAAGTGGCGGTGCTCGACGGCGGCGACGATTAGGAGGGGGTGGTGTGGCTCGGATAGAGGATGCCGAGAGGGGAAGGAGAATGTGAAAGGGTCTGATGAGGTGGGGAAAGCTTGTGCATGGGTCCCACCGTAGCATCTGATAGGAAATCGACACACATGTAGCTACGCCTGGCTATCGAGCTTAACGAGCTATTATAGAGCTTCTTTTGAAACATAAAATCATTTTATTCATTGTTTAAGTGAATATTTTAAATTTGAGCTAACTACCTACTATGGAGCTGAGCCTCATTAACTTTATTATTTGAAATAGACTCATTTCAGTTTTAAAAATAATAACTACTTTAATCAAATCAATTTTGATTCAAGCCCTGATAAGTTTTTTTCCAGCCCTACGTGTAGCCATGTAGGCTACTAGTTTCGTGAGCTAGACATAAATATTGTGCTAGCTACGGATGAGATTACCACCAGTTAGTTGGTGACATCTAGCGCTCACTTGCTACAGCGTAGGATAAGATCAACATGTGAAGGGTTTCTTTTTATTTTCTGTGCAAGAAAAAGGTGATGTACGAGTGATTTTTTCGTTTTTGTTTTGTCCATATATTCTGTGGGCACTGGGCAATTAGGGCAGATGGTCCAACAACTATAAATACTAGCCACGCAGGCGTGGCACACGCCACGCCACCGCGATACAGCCGGCGAGCAGCGCGCGCGGACGAATATGCGAACTCGCGGGCGAACATACGAACGAACGGATGCAGCAACATGCGGACGAACAGACGGTGGTCCAAGCCCAGAGCAAACCCACACGGCGCCATCCGCCCAGGAAGCATTTCGCGCACACACGTCGCTCGGAGCGCTCGTACGGAGAGGCGAAACGCCGACGTGGACGCGCGGAGAGGCCGTGAAGTCCCCCGGATGTAATATACGGAGTATTTGTTGATGACCTGCATCTATCCACTACCGAAAGCACGCAAAATATGGGTATGTTTGGGTGTGGCTGCGGCTTATAGTTTTTGGCTGAATTTTTTGAATTTTGGTTGTTTACGGTACAGATTACGGAGAGACAGATACTTACTTATGATTTTGGTTAGTACATATGTTGGGCTTTAACATGTAGATCGTTTAACTTGTAGACACCGTCTTGAGAAAATACTCCGTTTAAAAGTTAGTTACTGTAACAAAACCAAAAGCCGCCAGCTTCGGAGGAAAAGAACAGGCCCTATGACTACTATTCATAGCTCAACAGTAGCGGACCCAGAAATTTCAGAATAGGTATTTGAAGTTACAAAAATATTATTCAATAGAAAATATAAAGATCCACAAGAGCAAAAATCAAAGTACAATTATTCATACTAGAGACAACATCTCAAATAATACAAAAACAATTACAAAATAATTAAAATTACAAATTAACTCAACGATTCTTCATGCCAAGCGAGATATAATGTTTCATCCTTGTAGAAAAAAATTCTCGCTCAAGAAATGTAACCAAGCAATCATTCAATTATTGCTCCTTCATTCTATTTCTTAGCTTATTCTTCACATAATTCTTTGAAGAAAACACTTTCTCAACACTAGCGGTTGCTATGAGAAGAATTAGCACCAATTTGAAAAGCTTGTAAATAATTGCATAAGTGATGTTCTTCTTTGTTTGAACAAGCATAATAGAAAGCTCAGAAAGATTATTCACTTTTATAAACATTTCATCTCTACGAGGATATCATGAACATTCCGTGAAAAGAAATAAAATTACAATTTTCTCTACTTGGTAAATTGTGGTTTTCTAAATCCCAGCCCTATTGTGTACATATAAGTCATATATTTGCATGTTATCATATATCCTTTATGATTGAAAGATTACAACTAGTTGTCTATTTTCACTAATATGCAATTCCACTTAGCTCCCATTTTTCCTTGTGAAACTATTTGTATTCACTATTCACATTCAGGATAGTGAAAATCGATTTGAAACCATTTATTCACACATGTGAAATACTTGGCATTTGTTCATAGAATCATAGGTACGAGGTGGAGAATATGGATTTCAATTCATAAACAATAATTCACCTACTACTAAGGATCTTTTACAGGTTCACAGCAAAATGCTCAAATGAATGCATGACATACTCAGTAGCTCACACCTCTGAAATACTTATCATATAGATATAGGCTACTCAAACTTAAAGGTGTGAAGAATATTGGTTTCAATTCATAAAATATAAACACTAATTTAAAGATAATTGAGCCAAATCCGGTAATCTATCACATCTAAACAAGATCTAAGCATCAAAACAAAGAAGAATATGCTAAATCCACCACATCCATCCAGTTACTCACAGATCCATCATCCACGTGGGACCTAGCTCGGATGTACAAAACTACAAACCCTAGAAGCACATAAGCAGAGCAGAGTAGATCTATCGTCTACGCATCTAGATTCTAGAGCATGAGGTCGCCGAGTAAGAGAGGACGAGCCTGCCATAGTGCCGTAAGCCCACAGTGCGGAAGTGTCCACTCGGCTAGCGACCGCTCCAGCCTCCTTCGCTCTTGCCGCTTGTGCAGCCTCCAAAAGACCTAAACTAGGGGCACAGGCACCCACCGTCGCCAAGTGCCAACTGAGTGCTAAGAGATGAGACTGGAGACGGTCAGACACACAAGATGATGAGCCAAAGTCACGAAGAGAGGATAGGCTAAGTGAGATACGGTCTCACAACTAAGTATAAATAGGATGACAGTGAGCTTAAGCCAGTGTCGATGGGAGGGGAAATGGGCCAAAATGATCCGGCGCCAATTTAGACTGTGTAAACAAGACAAATTTAGCCCAACTACTATTATACATATGTATTATACCTTGTATATAGTAGATTTTTTATTAAAAATTTTATGTACTCAGCTGAATACCTATGAATCCTGGTGGGTCTGCCCATGGCTAACACAACAGAATCCTGGTGGGTCTGCCCATGGCTAACACAACAGACGAACAGATATATAATCATTATGTATCATGATAGTATCAAGTCATATTAACTTCAATACTACAAGCTTCTACCCACAATGGGAACTCAAAGCAAACACCACATTGACAGCAGGCAACATATCTAGAAACCAAGAACAGGCATTTTGTCACTAGTCTTAGTCTGAACCACTAGGCTGCTCCAGTTCGAAGGCCTACAGGCAAGTTACAGCAAACTCAGACTGGCACAAGCAGCAGCAGCTAGCACATCACAAGCAGCTCAGTCACCAGATATGGAAACATGAGAACGGTAACAAAATGATTGGACTGAAACTCGTAGTATATATATTATGCCAAAGGATAGCTCATACAACTGTTTTGCCGGTAGATAATTACAGATACTTGGAAACTATACTACTGATTGGCAACACGAAATCGGGTATGATTACACAGAAGCGTATCTCATCACCACCGTGTATCTCACCACCAAGGCAGGTTAAGACTGCCACCTTATTACTCAGATCTGAAACCAGATGTGAAAAACCTAGTTCTCCATGCGGATGATGCAGCGGATGCCTTCCCCCTTGTGCATCAGATCAAATGCCTTGTTGATCTCTGAGAATGGCACGCTGTGTGTGATGAACTTCTCCACCTCCAGCTCCTGAGGACAGCAGCAAGTTGAAGCATGAACATCTAGTTCTTGAGGAGTAACATTTTAACGTATTATCATTTCAAAAAAGGGACATTTCAACATATCTCAAGTAGTCACAACCATGAACCAAGCTACAGCAGTTAGCACTTTCTATTTACCTTCTTCATGTACAACTCCACGACATTGGGCAGATCGGTGCGCGGTTTGAAGTTACCAAAGAAGGTGCCCTTCAGAGTCCTCTCATTCAGGAAGTTCATCGGATGAGTCTTGAACTCCGCACCCTCATGCGGCACACCCACCAGAACAGCAACACCCCAACCCTGGATTTAGAGCAGAATTTTTAGGATTCCATATGAAGAAAACCAACAGTGTGAATGATCAATGATGTTTTAAGTGGGCGATAGGTGTCTTGAAATCGTACATCGTGGACACATTCGAATGCCTGTATCATAGCGTTAATGTTGCCAGTGCATTCAATGCTGCGGTCAACTCCACCATTGGTCATCTCAGCGAGTACCTAAAGCATCAGAACATTGTATATTACCATCAAGCGACATATGAGCATTAGATGTAAAGCACACTATTATCATTGCATTATGTGTAAGAAACAAACCTCCTGAACTGGCTTGCTGTGGTCCTTCGGGTTCACAAATTCGGTGCAACCAAATTTTCTAGCTGAACATGGACAAAAATAAAGGATAAGCTTAGTGACATATCAAAATCATGAAATAAACTGCTGATTTGGCAAAATCAAGAGGATTTACCTTCTTCAAATCTGTTTGGGTTCAGGTCAACACCAATGATCCTCGACGCTCCTGCAATCCTTGCACCTTCTGCTGCCTAATCACGTAAATATGTACGGTGATCAAATGCAAGACGAACACGCATACTCATCTCTATGGAAGGACATGCAACAAGAGAATAATTTGGACACTTGCAGCAAGGCCAACAGCTCCTAGACCGAATATCGCCACTATCGAACCCTTTGGCGGTTTTGCAACATTGATTGATGCACCAAGACCTACAAAGGGAAATGATAACTCAGCATCTAAAGATATATCCTAACAAGCATACCAAAACAGTACAAATCAACTTACCAGTGGAAATACCACAACTGAGAATGCAAACTTTATCTAGGGGAGCCTCAGGGTTGATCTTTGCGATGCAACCAACATGCATGACAGTGTACTCGCTGAAGGTGGAAGTCCCAACGAAATGGTAAATCGGCTTCCCATTGATAGAAAACCGTGATTTGCCATCACCGATCATCACACCTCTGTCAGTGTTGATCCTGAGCAGGTCACACATGTTGCTCTCCGCCGACTTGCAATGCGGACATTCCTTGCATTCCCCAGTGAACACAGGCAGGACATGGTCACCAGGGGCAACGTCGGTCACACCCTCTCCAACACTCTCCACAATTCTGCAGACATAAATACATTTCAGGCGATAGGATAAAGAAATTTGACTCAGGAGAAAATAATAAAATGCTCCTTAATCCTTAGTCTATCAAGGTCCAACAGCAGAAATATGTGATTAGGACTCGCGTGACATTAAAATGACACAATCAACACAATTTCTTAAAGTCTCTCACATGTTTTCCAGATCACATAACTGGTTGTTCTACTTGTAATGAGTCAATAAACAATGACCACCAATGAGAGATTCAACCACGAAACACAAAATTATATGTATTAACAACATGTAACATAACCAACATAACCAAGTAAAAGAATCAAGGAAGATGCACATACCCTCCAGCTTCATGGCCGAAGACCCGAGGGAACACGGGAGTCTGCCCCTAAGACATTTGAAAACACGGAGGCGCAAGTCAACCACACAATTGCTGCATCATGGATTTGGCAAGATAACCGTGATGTGTGAGTATATACCTTGGCTTCCCAGAAGTAGACGTCGGTGTGGCAGAGGGAGGTGAAGAGGATCTTGACGCGCACCTCCATGGCCTGCGGCGGCGCCACCTCCACCTCCTCGATCGACAGCGGCTTGCCGGCCTCCCATGCCACCGCGGCTACAACAAGCACGGATTCAAGAAAATCACCAGCCAATAATCAGCCCGTAGCCCATCAAAATACAAAATTGGATTAAACTAAAAATCATTTTTCCCTTCAAATAATAGTATAAACCTAGTTCCTGTTCTTACAAGATCGGCGCTGTTCATCCAGGGGGAAAAACAACACTGGCACAGCATCTAAAAGCAGGATAAAATGTCCTAGCGGAAACGATCCTAGAAACAAACCCCAACCCAAGAAAAAGACCACTAGTGTCTAAAACTCCCCCATACTGGTCGCTAACCACAACGGCAAGAAAAGCAAGACAAGAAGCAGAATCCACGGACCTTTGCACTTGATCGCCTTCCCCGCAGTCGTCATTCCTCACCCAAATTCCCCGAAACAAGATCTCGCTCAATATGAAATCAAACTCAAGAATCTCTCTCGCTTCACCACCGATCGAATCGAATCGAATCCGTGAGGAGCCGGGAGAGGAGAGCCCCGTCTATACATATAGCCCTGGCTCTGCTGAGGAGGGAGGGAGGGTGTGGTTTCGCCACTTCCTTCCATGTTCTTCGTCTTCTTGGGTGGCACCCAGACCGTGGCTCCTGTCTCCACCTGTAGTGCGCAGGTTAAAGAAACCGCCGATGCACGGACACGGGTGTGGGGTGTGTGCAGAGGGAAAAAAGAAGTTTCAGGAATTTCGAGAGCGTGTGATGATGACGCGTTGGTCTTCCGGTTCTCAAAACACAGTACGCTTTCAGCAAGTTCACGACTAATGACGTGGTGTTATACTGTTATTATTGTACCATAGTAGTCCTAGTATCATTCCTAAACATCTCAAACAGAGTACCGTCCTGTTTTACGGCTTCAAACAAATAATTTTTTAAAATAATTTATCAATATTTAATTTATTTGCATAAATACTTATATTAGAACTAAAAAATATTAGTTACAGTCATAAACTATAAGTTACAGTCTAAAATAAAAACCTCCTAGTGCCATTATTACAATCGAGAGAGATAGGAACGATGTAAATCGGTTTGATTCGGTCGATGTGAAACTTCTGAGCTCATCCGGCGTTATGATCAGAGCTAATTGCCTAACCAAGGTTGTCAAGAACGGGCCGGGATCCAGGTACGATCATTCTCGTTTTGGTAGGATCGGATGTTTCGATCTTGGTAAGAATATCCTACTTGAAAATCTTTATTGCAGAGACTGTAAGATCTGAACGTCTGAACCATCACTTTCAAGTTACAAATCCAACGTACCATCAAGATCAGGACAGCTCGGCAGGTTAATAGGTTACTACGAGTATAAGATACTGATGGTCACCCTAATAAGCATGAACGAAACTCTATTCACCTTTACCATACAATTGCTCACAAACGGCAGAGGATTCTTCCCCATCCCACAAGTTTCACAGCAAGACAAACAATTCATACGAACCGTGGATTACATAAGCAGACAACGTGCCGTTTTCTCGAGGGTGTGCCCACAGGTTTCTCAAAGTTGAATCAGGGTTTTCAAAACCGGTTTCAATTTTTTTACCGAGGTCCGATAAAACCGATATTACCGATAATCAAAAAATTCTGATTCAAAATAAATTAGAATTTGAATAAAAAATTTGCCAAAAAATGCCGATTATTGTTTGAAATTATCGGCTAAATTCAAATTATTATTGGTTGAATTCAAATTAACCCAAAATTAGTTGCAAATTAACTTCAATTTAAATTCACCTGAAATTATTTGACTGGCACCTATTTTTACGGTGGGTATCGATAACACTGATAATGGACTGATTATCAGAACACTGGATGCAACAACCAGCAGCCGTTACCGCGGGAGCAAAGGTACAGTTGGAGGACAACGGTTAGAAACCTCAGGCATCAGCATCACACACCAGCAAGAATCGACTACTGGTTGCTACTTCATCACAAAGCTACAGATATCTCTGCAATAGCTTCCCACTACTGCTATGAAGAATGGAAGAGCTGGATTGCAATTTGCAGCAATGGAAGCCACCACCAATATTCACACAGAAACTTCACACTATTATTAAACAAAATGGTAATTACATGCTAACAGGAAGCTGCCACATACTGACAATGAAAGACAAAACCGAGAAAATGTAGTACAGAGCTGAACTTTTTTTGCTTTTTTGGGTAATAGAGCTGAACATATGCGTATCTCACGACCACATTATTACTCAAGGAAGACCTTAAAGTTTTTTCTTTGTTTCTTATGCTGCACCAAAGCTGCGAGAGATCAAGCAAGCTCTACTCCTCCATCCTCATGATGCAGCGCAGGCTCTCCCCCTTGAGCATCAGGTCGAACGCCGTGTTGATCTCTGAGAAGGGCACGCTGTGCGTGATGAACTTCTCCACCTCCAGCTCCTACATCACAAGTTGATCCATCAGAAGTGTGGTAGAATCATGAACACTAAGGCTGAATTTCTGACATAACAGAGCAAGAAAGCTTTGTTATTTTGCAATTTACCTTCCTCATGTACATCTCGACGACGTTGGGCAGGTCGGTGCGCGGCTTGTAGTTACCGAAGAAGGTCCCCTTCAGAGTCTTCTCGCTCAGGAAGTTCATCGGGTGGGTCTTGAAGACGTCCTCCTTGTGCGGCACACCGACTAGCACGGCAACACCCCAGCCCTGAATTCAGAGTGCCACTTTTAGGATTCCAATATTCCATTTAAAGCAGAAGAGAGCATTGCTCAAATGATCGTAGAACTGCATAATACAGGTGCATTGAGAAACATACATCATGGACACATTCGAAGGCAGATATCATGGCATTGACGTTCCCAGTGCACTCTACGGCTCGGTCGACTCCGCCATTAGTCATCTCAGCGAGTACCTGGCGCACCGTTGAACAGTGGACATTAGATTCAATAATGCTCATGTCATGAACAAAGGGTTATCTGCGCTCTGAGACAAAGAGACATACCTCTTGCACTGGCTTGTTGTAGTCCTTGGGGTTCACAAAGTCAGTGCAGCCAAATTTCTTAGCTGAAAATGGACATGTTGCAAGTTTTAGTGTGCTATCCAAAAATGTTTACCAGAATGTCTTATTTACTGAAGATGACAGCAGTTTGTACCTTGTTCATATTTTGCAGGGTTCAAGTCGACACCAATGATCCTTGATGCGCCAGCCAGCCTGGCACCTTCCATGGCCTAATCATGTGAAAAACATACAGCAATTAGTCATGATTGTATCGCATGTTCTCATCAAGCTGCAAAACCTGTGTAAGAAAAATATCTTGTGGGTTGTCAGTTGTCACTTACAGCAAGGCCTACAGCTCCAAGACCGAAAATAGCCACTGTGGAACCCTTCGTTGGTTTCGCGACGTTCAGTGTTGCGCCAAGACCTGATGAAAAATGACATTTCAGTAACTAGATGCGTCCTAAAACTGGTGTTTCATCGGGAAATAATGGCATTAGGATCCATCTTATTCTTACCAGTTGAGATACCACAGCTAAGAACACAAACTTTGTCGAGAGGCGCCTCGGGGTTGATCTTCGCGAGGCACCCGACATGGATGACGGTGTACTCGCTGAAGGTGGACGTCCCGACGAAGTGGAAGATTGGTTTCCCGTTGATGGTGAAGCGGGACTGCCCATCGCCGATCATCACACCTCGGTCGACGTTGATCCTGAGGAGGTCGCACATGTTGCTCTCCTCTGACTTGCAGTGAGGACACTCCTTGCACTCACCGGTGAACACCGGGAGTACATGGTCACCCGGTGCGAGCTCGGTCACACCCTCTCCGACACTCTCCACAATGCTGGGAGAAAAATTAATTTGGGAATAAAGTTTTTAGATAAATTTAACTATTATAGGAGTATACATATCATTCATGGAAAATGCAAACAAAGTCTACTTCAGTAGAATTGACAACGCCTATCCGAAAATCAGTCAACCAAAGCACTTCACAAAATGAATAATGTGCTTGTTGTTCTTGTCAGTTTAAAAAAAACAAAAGAAGAAACATGGAAAGTAAAGTTGCATTGAGAAGAACATGCAAAGAATTAAAAATACATTATCCTATCACCCTATGAAGCCAATTGTGGGTGCATGGGTTATGAACGACGTTGTTCCATGAATCTTCATATGTTTGATACCATGACAATAAACTATGGACACTTGCTTTCTTTAGTTATCAATCCTAATGCCATTGACAAATCAGGATTTAGGATGGATTTACTAACTATAATTAGGAAGTCGAAGCGAATAGACTGTGATGACCTAAGGCATAAGACGTAAGAGTATACATTGGATTCCACCAAGTACAACAAAAATCCATGAAAAGGACATGGTGAACGCAAGAACAAAACGGTGACAGAACAAGATAGAGATAGAGGGGGCAAGATGACGCATACCCTCCTGCTTCATGGCCCAAGATCCTAGGGAAAACCGGAGTTTGTCCCTGCACAGATTCAAACAGAATCACACCAAGTTAGCCACCGATCCATGGCTGCATCAACATAGGCCTATGATATGTGATATGCAACTGTGTATATACCTTGGCTTCCCAGAAGTAGACATCAGTGTGGCAGAGCGCGGTGTAAAGGATCTTGACGCGCACCTCCATGGCCTGCGGTGGCGCCACCTCCACCTCTTCGATCGACAGTGGCTTCCCGGCCTCCCATGCCACCGCAGCTGCAAGCATCCAAAACTCAAAACAATTTAGGCTCCATCAATTTTTTGGATTATTTTAAGAGAAGTGTTATAGAACATTCGACTATTTTTTAAGGCAAAAATAGTCAGATGATCTGGGAGCGTTGGATCTCTATCCAACGGATCCACTCATATAAATGTCATCTCCAAAAAAAATCTCATATAAGCACCCCTCAAAAAAAAGATCTGAAGCGTTGGATCACCATCCAACGTCCTAAAATTTGACTATTATTGAATTGAAAAATAGTCGAATATTGTATAGACACTTGCTATAGAACATTCGACTATTTTTTAAGGCAAAAATAGTCAGATGATCTGGGAGCGTTGGATAATAGATGTCAAATTGGATGCACTAAAGAACTATTCAAGCGCCTTTCCCCTTTCCTTGCCATTGTAGTTCTTAGGCACAAACAAGATTCTTGCAATTGTAAGCCAAAAAAACTCCTTTCGTTTTAATAGAGTTTAAGAAACTAGATTCTCATTCCTAGGCAGAAACAAGGACATGGCCAGGAGAATCAACACCAGCAAAACAGCATTCTTTCTTTCCCTAATACTTGGCACTTGTTCCAAAAGATCGTTGAGGAAGAACAAAAGGAAGAGGAGGCCAAGAACAGAAACAGCAAGCGAACCTTTGCACTTGATCACCTTCCCGGCAGTTGCCATTTCTCTCCCACCACAAGGACAGATCAATCACTCACAAAAAGAGATCTTTACGCTGTTGCTTCTTGGCACTCACAGTTGGCTGATCAGATGTTGGTGAGGAACAAAGGTGAGGCGAGCCCTGTATATATACTGATATTAGACGGAGTAGCGAGCAGGTACGCCTGGAGCGCAAGTGGAGAGAGTTGACGGCATCCTCCATTTTTTCGAAGGTATAATCAGGAGCCGGAACCGTGACGGCTCCGCTGCTTTCCCGTTCCTCTGCCCGCCCGCCGGTTTCAGCCTCGGGTGGTTTTCTGAGTTTCCAGTAGGCGGATTATACGGATATTGTTTATTAGGTATTGATAAATATTATCTAGATATTTTTTAACTATCATATAAATTTATGACCGTCATAAATTCTTTCAGCTCTTTCCAAAAAAAAAAAGCTTTCCCTCTAAAAAAGGGACCGTTGGATCTCTAATTCAATGGTTCAAAATTTAGATAATTGTTAGAAAGAAAATATCCAAATGATACTTAGATTCTGTGTCGTTTAACCACTAATATATTTAAAGTTATATAGGTTTACTACATAAAAAATATATCATTAGATTTATTATTAAAAATATTTTTATAATATTATAATTTTATTAATACACTTTAATATATAATTATAAAAAAAACAACGGTTAAAGTCATACGAGCGTGTCGAGAAGGTAGCAACCGGTCAGTGGCGGTGACATGCAAGAGGGCTGACTTGGCGTGTCGAAAACCAAGTTGGAAAACGGCAGCATCACCATCTTGTCGTTTTGCGTGGCTCGCGCCGCCTCGCTAGAACGCTAGCTAGGCACATCCCGATTCTCTGCGCCTTCCGGTTTAGTGCACGCTGGCTGTCGTCTGCATGTGGGGAGGGCTTTGACGGGTTTAGGTGCTAAACCATCCAACTAGCCACAGTTTGCCAAGCTAACCGTGGCAGTAAGCAAGGCCTTGCATCTTGGTTTGATGCACCAGTGGTTAGTATGGTACCTGTAAGCTACAGCCTGCTCCGGTGTAGGCGCCATTTGTAAAAATAAATGTTTGGTGTGCAGCTCCTTGTAACGATTGTCTATGTATGTGCTCATGGTAATAGTTTGACCTTAAGCTCCATGTTACCATAAAATACGTAGTTAGTAGAAATATCATACGTCTAATCTTTACTATTATAAAAAAAGGAGTTGGTGGTTGGTCCGGCCTCTCCCACCTCTTCTCACAAAAAAGATCTGCTGCTAATTGACCTGTGGGCCCCACTCTCGAAAACCGTGCACTGCTCACGACGTGTGGCCCTCCCACCCCGCTCACGACGCAACCTCCTCCCACTTACTCCCCCGTCTCCCTCATTCTCCACGCCGCCTCCTCCCTCCCTCCTCCGCCTCGCCTTCTCCCTCCTCATCGCTCCGCCTCGTCTACTCCTCCGCACCCCCGCCACCGCCATCTCCTCCTCCCCTTCTCGCTCCTCCGCCGCCCCTCTCTCATCCGCCGCTCCGCCCTCGCCTCCTCCTCCCCCCGCATGCCTCCTCCTCCTCCCCACTCTCCGCTCCGCCGCCTCCCCACTCTCCGCTCCGCCGCCGCCTCCTCCCCCCCCCCTCCGCTCCGCCGCCTCCTCCCCGCTCCTCCGCCGACGCCGCCCGCATCGCCTCCTCCTCCCCGCCCGCCATCCCCTACCGCCACCTCCTTCCTCCCACCCCGCATCGCCTCCTCCTTCCCTCCCCACCCCGCACCGCCGCTTTCACTGGATGAGGAGGTCACCCCCGCGTCGCTTGCCCCCACCTCCGAGGAATCGGAGACCTCTGAAGAGGATGAAGAGGAGGCGTCAGACGAGGAGCCCACCCACATGAGCCCTCCCTCTACCCCCAAGAACCCACCACCGCCGCCGCAGAAGGGCGAGGAATCTGACACCGCCGTGCGAGGATGAAGAGGAGGAGGGGGCGAGTCATTGAGTCCGAGTCTGACAAGGCGTTGTCGCCAAAGCCTGATCCAAAGCACGACTCGTGGGGCCCGTGGATAAAGGGGTGGCCGGGTCGGTGGGCCGGTGACAACGAGATCTGCGAACGGACAAGGAGCCGGCGTCGCCAGCGCGGCGGCGTCGGCGGAGGACAATGCGAGGGCGTCAAGGTCTGCTGCTCGATGCCCTCGCCGTCGTCCGTGGCGTTAGCCGCAACTCAGTGCTCCCGCACAAATCCTACTGCTCGTGAGTTTTGCACCCCCTCCCAAATTTCTCATTGTCATTTAGACCCCTCTGTGCATCGATCCACTCTACCGTTGGTCCTTGCCGCCAAGGTGAGCCGTGCAGCGTCTTCTCTACTTGGACACCGACGTCGGCGACCATATCTTCACCGACGACCACCTCCCCTACCTCGGCGTCTTCCTTGACCTCTCCTTCTCCAACCCCGGTGACCACCTGTTCATCGCTGGCGGCCTACACCGACACCCCTCTGCTACTGCTTCTTCATCTAAACCAGTTAGTTCCCAATTACTCTCCTTGCTTATAGTTTCTAATTTTGTTCACCACATTTGCTACTTGTTAATGTTAACTGTTAATTATTGTTAATTGTTTACTGTTAGATGTTAGTTTCATTTTTAGTAGACTGAATTTACTAATAATTGTTAATTGTTCTATGTGGAAATATATGTTTGTGTGCCAGTAGTGTAGCTTCATTGTGATGTATGAGATTAGAACGTATTATGTTCTATTGCTACTTCAATTCTGTTTGTGTAGATTGAGTTGACCTGCAACATTTGCTTTATGTTTCATTCTCCCTCTTTGTTTTTTGGGGCTTGAATGCTATCTAGGAGCTATATCATATTGACTGCTTTGAGCAGATATTTGGTTTTTGTGTTGCTACTATTTTGCTAATTTGGTAGCATTTGTCTCTGTAGACTAACCAACCTGAACTTGAGGGACCAGAGAAAATTGTTATCCAATGCTATAGTGAATTTGAGTGGTTGCATGACGGGCTTGCTGAGAAGTAGAAGGGCATTTATATACCTCCCCTTCCAGAGAAGAATGATGCTGGTAATATTGCAAATTATAGTTTTGTTAACAACTTATTTCTTATATCCTCTCTAGAACGGACCAATCTCAAGACTACAGAATTGTGGTGTCTGTGTTGTGTTCCCTTGCTTACTAGGGTGTTGTTATTTTTCTATACCGTTTGAGAAATTTTGGTTTAGCAAAGGGTTCATTGAATTTGCGTCAAGCTCGGACCTATTCATCAATGAATAGCTTTACACCCTGAACTTAAGCAAAGCAAAGATTTGAGGCTATTTTTGCAGGCAAATGAAGAGGTAAAGTATTTGCATGGGCCCAGTGCTACATTTTCCTTGTTAACTTTGGAACCATATAATTGTATGTTTTTTGGCTAAGTTTTCTTGCATAGTGCTTGTTGTTGTTTTTGTGATTAATCAGAATGAGAGGAAATGTGTTATTGTTGCTGCTGCAAATGCGATCATCAATGGCTCTTTGGAAATGCATTTTCTTCAAATACATTTTAGAGCCAACGGGCAAAGCGACATTATGCAGGCAGACCAGCATTACATGACATGGGACAATGTTGGTAGCACTCCCCTTCTTGTGCCACTTGTTGATATTGCATCTTTAAGGAAGTCTTGAATAGCAGCAGTGTTTTCACTTGATCTCAGAATTGCAAATTGTTGATGCTATTTTTCGAGAGGAAATCTTTGATGCTATTAGTTGGTTCATATGTTCCCAGTTTTCGGTTTATGCTAAAGGGGGAGTAGTCCTATCGTTTATATCTTGTATATTAGGATTTTACATGTTTCGCCAAAATTACACCTACTTGTAAGTCAAAATAAGTTACACTTTCATTGTTTGTTCTACTAATGAGAGAATAGTGTATTGTCATGTTGCCTTTACCTTTTGATTTATTTTGCATTTGTAATGCAATGAATACAATGTACTTATGGTATTCTTGAACATTCTATATTTGTGCAACCTTTATTTTGAATTCTGGTACATTTGATTTATGTGGCAATATTTAGACTGTGGGTGTTCTAGACATTTAGTTGATGTATACTCATTTTTCATATTAATATGAAGGCTTTGGTACACATGAATGAGGAAGATATGAAGTCTTTAGGCATTCCAATGGTACTGCAAGAACTTGAACTGAAACATTTTGATATCATCATATGGTTCTCAAAAGCAGGTCTGTTGTGTATCTTCTTTCCAAATGGTTTTAGATGCTTCTCTTTGCTAATGAAGAGACCTTTCCTACTGAAGCAATTTAAATATATAAATTGGTAGAGTAGGTTTATGTTTTAACTTCCCTGCATGTTGATTGACATGAAAATATTTACAATGTTTATATATTCTTCATATGTCGCAGGTCTATCTGATTTGAACCTTGTTGAATATGTATCCAGACAACTCAGTTATTAATACAGATTTCTCATCCTGGGTTGTCTAATGGAAATAAACATTGGTTGGGTAAAATGGATTAAACTGATTAAGTAGTAAGCACCCTCTTTTGGGATTCCATTGCAACGCACGAGCATGTTACTAGCTGAATGCCCGTGCGTTGCTATGAATTTTAAAATTTTATCATACTACATGTTCTAAAACTAACGGGTGGTAAAATTTGTTGGAACATGCATACAAATATATTCTATTTTTTAAAAATTTGTAGCAACGCACGGACATTCAGCTAGTATATATAAAACATGTATACAGTAAATAAAATAGCGTGTTACGTACTTGGCTGGATTTTAATCCTGCAAGCTCCTAACAAACTCTCATGGCCCGTTGATATTCTCAACAAGTATGGCAGTGTTGATGTAGACTGGCCTGAATCAAAACGTCCAGGCGACATACCATTGGATTTGAATTCCAACCAAATAAAAAAATGGTGCCGCCAATTTAAATTGTTACTTAACATGTACGATGTAAAATGATACTAGAAGACGTGTGCTACAGAAGTCAGCTCAAGGAGTTAAGGTCCTGATTGGCAATGGCCGGGGATTATGGCTTTTGGCTGAAATTTTTGAATTTTGGCTGTTTATAGTACAGATTACGGAGATAGAGATACTCACTTGCGATTTTGGATGGTACAGATGTTAGGCTTTTAACGTGTACATCGTTTAACTTATAGACCCCGTCTTGAGAAAATACTCCGTTTGAAAGTTAGGTACTATAGCAAAAGCCAAAAGTCGTCATCTTCGGAGGAAAAGAACAAGCCTAAAGCCATTTTTGGTATTGTTTCGCATCGTATTTATAAAAATAGCCATGTGCACACCGTATTGACAAAAATATCACTTATATAGTCCGGTAGGCGGCACCCCCTCACACGACGGTAGGCAGCCTGCCGTCCGGTGGGGGACCTGCCCTAATTTTTTTATTTAGTGTTTGTTTGAATTTTTAAATATATCAAATGAGCTTAAAAAATTACACAAATTTATGTACAGCCTCCCAACATAACGTACCTCACAATGTAATTTTTGAGTAATTTTATCCATTGCGAATGTTTCTCAAAAATTCATAAAATTTGGATATTTTTATGAGTTTTTACATGTAGTAAACGAGCTCCAAAAATTATGAAATTTTATGTGAAACATTTCAACACAGTCATAGTAATTGTATATTTTTTTAGTAATTTTATATGGTCCAAATTTGCATGTTAATTCTTGAATTTATGGCCGGTGAATTTAATCATGAATTTAATTCATATATGTTTGGTTTACTCGGTTAATCTTTAGAGCCTGTAGTCCTAGTAGTCTAGGCTGTGGTATTTTATAGGGTTCTATTTAATAATTATTCGAAGTATCCTCCTAATGGTTAATTTAATAATTCATTGAGGCACATGAGTATTTAATTATCTCATTGACATTTAATAATAAAATTTATTATATTCCTATCTACTACCACTTTTCCTAAAGGTGCCGCGGAGACTAATTTATCGATGACGGCTAATGGCGGGGTTTGTACTTTAAATTACGTCTTTCTAACTTTAAATATGAATTTTATTCCTGATAGTTACAGTATATTGTTTAATGAATTCTATGAAGCTGTTTGATTTGTCATTTAATTAATGTTACCTCTAATATTTATTTTATGGATATATGTTAAATGTTATGACATATATTCAATTATAATTAAGGGTAATCTTTAATTTAAAACCTTACTTTTACAAGTACACAGATTATTTATTTCTTTTTTTACCCATATATGACATTTAATTTAACATTAAAGCTTAAATAATCTTATTTTGTGTCCCAATCAAATTTTAGTAGCTCCCATGGACTATTTCCAATTTGTCCTTAGTTTTTCCTTAATTGAAATGATTAATAAAAACAAAATAAAAAAAGGAGGCAGAAATGCGCTGGGAGGGAATCGAACCATAGACCTCTCGGAAAAACCGCGCTCTAGCGCGTGCTGATAGTCAAATGGGCTGCGAACCTGGGCTGACTGAGAATGAGCAGGCAAAACAGAAGAGCTACGTTTTGGCCAGGGTCAGAACAGAGGAGATGGTCGGCGCTTGGTGTTGGTGTCGCCGGCGGCGGACGGTGGCCGGGGAGGCCGATGCAACCGGTGAAATGGGTTGTCCGGAGCAGGATGTAACTATGGGTGGTGGTGCGGTGGTCGGAGCGGCGGTGAGGCGGACGGGGCTGCAAAGCGGCGGCGGCGCGAGTGAGCTCGGGCGGCGGCGCGTGGGAGAAGAGGAAGGAAGGGAGGTGCTTGAGCATGAGGGGTGGAGGTGGAGCGATCTTGAGCCAGCAGCCAAGCCGGAGAGGCATCGAGAGGTGCAGCGGCGTGTACTGCGGCGGGCGGGTGGAGCTCACGGTGGTGAGAGAACTCGAGCAAGGAGAGCCTCAATTGGCGGTAGGGACGGGTTGAGGGCACGAGAAGGTGCTTCCCCGGCGAGGAATCAAAAGGAGATCGGCCGAGGAGGAGGCGGCGGCAGCCGGAGATTTGAGAAAAAGGAGAAAGGTGGGGGAGGAGGAAGAGGCAATGACACGGGAGGAGAAAAGAAAAACCGGAGGCTCTTCTAGCGGCAGAGGGGGTAGGGGAGCGGTGGCGAAGGACCCAGGCGGGAGAAGCCGTGGGCAAGGACCGGCGTGGGGCTCGGTGCGCGGAGGTGACGGGAGGCGGTGCGGGGCTCGGCGGAGGGGCAGGCGTCGGCGGGATTCATGGTGGCAGGACTTGCTGGGTCCACTCCTCGGGCGAGCGCGCGCTTGGGCCTGCGACCATGGCGAGCGCCAGTTGGGGCGAAGCAGGGAGGGCGAGGAGGAAGAAAGGGAAACATGAGCGAGAGCCGGGCCGATTCGGCAAAGAACGAGGGGGGAAAGGAGTTGGGCTGGGCCGGCGGCCTGACTTCCTTCTTTTCTCTTTTTTTGTTTATTTATTTATAGGTGTAGATGCATATATTTTTCATACTCTTGGCTCCTTTATCAATTTACTCATTTTTATCTTTTTATTGCTAGCCTTACGTTTTATTTATTTATCTTTGTGGAGTGCACTAGATATATATTTTATTTACACATTCTAAAATAGAATCTTGTATTTTAATTCAAGTCCCCCCCTTTTATGGATTCATCTTTTCATATTTAGATTTAAAAATTTTGGTTCCCATTATTTCCATATCTCCTTTATGGCGTATTACTATTATTATATATTTTTTCATAGATTTCTAATTATTGGAACCTCAACCAAAATTCAAAGAAACACCATAAAATACAAATTCAAATAAAATATATTACAAAATAATTCAAGAGCTTTGTATTTTCAAATTTAAAATTTTCAGGATGTTACAGCTATACATAAATTTTTGTAGGGATCATTTGGTATGTTTAAAAATTCAAACAAACACTACAAAATTAGGGTAGGTAATTGTGCCGGCTTAATTACCTATCACCTCGTCCATCGACGGCGAGGCTTGCAGTCCCCACCGACGACAGTCGCCTACCGTCGGTGAGGGGCGGCAGTGTGCTGCCGTGGCGGAAAGACCGGACGACAAAAACGACATTTTTATCAATACGGTGCGCATACAGCTATTTTTGTAAATACGATGCAAAACAATGCCAAAAGTGGTTTTAACTCGCTCAAGAAGTTCACATGAAATGTACGGTGTAAATATACTACATATATAACGTAATCAACTAAAAAATGAAGTAGAGAAATGAGATTCAAACCAATGAGTCAGTGACCAGTACTGCATGCTTATGTAGCGGCCAACACATTTGTCTTAGAAAAGTACTCTTATACTCCGTTTCAAATGGCTTTAGTTTCTAATTTTTTTTCAACTTTCAGCTTTAAAAGCTATTTGAAACACATCGACTTCTAATTTTAGCTTATTTTGATTTTTTAGTTTTTTATTTTTTTTCCGTATTTCTTTGCATTGTTCGTGATGATATACTGTTTTTTTAATTTTCCTATTTTTTAGAAAAAAAACTAACAGCTATATAGTCTAATTTCAGCGCCAAAAGTTGAAGACTTAAATGCCAAACAGTACGAAACTTTGTCAGTATGATGTAAATCGTCTGCAGTTTGATGATGTTACTTTCAAGAACGGAGCATAGGTCTGCATCGAATGGATCTTGGTTATGAAATTTCATGCCCCATTGATATTTGGGTTATTTGAGAAAATAAAGGTGGTGCCAGAAGCATTAATTAAAAATAGCAATACCTTTTTTTCTAAAAATAATGCTAATTTGGATATTGGCAAAGTCTTAAAATACAACACTAACCACCGTTTTACATTGCATGTATTTGCAAAAACCTGATGAGACTACAACATTGTAAAAACATTTCCGAGGTAAATTAATCAGCTAATATAATTTTCATACAACCAATCTATATATCCAAAAAATATGCAATTGGTTAAAGTTAAAATAGTTTGACCCAAACATTTTAGGAAGCCATTTCTCTAGGACAAGGAAGGAATTCATATTTCAATTTTTTCTACAACATTCAAAAAGTTTTTGATATGTGAATCTCTTCCTATCTCGACACAGGCTTCTATTTCCATAGCTGTTGGTCCCGAGGTAGCATGGTTAGCACAGGTTAGCTCTCTTAAAAATGTGCCATTACTTTCTAGGAGGAGTGAGTGATTGGCTACAGCAAAATATTACTCAGAATTAGTGAGTGTTTGTGGGCTTACGAGGCAGCCTGGCTGGAGGAGCAGAGCACCAGGCTGCATCCTGAAACCTGGCCACAAGAAAGCAACAATCCAATCAAAACCAACCAATGATGGGAGCAAAAAAACCCAGAGATTCTGCACTATTTGCCATGGCCGACGCATGAACCCAACAAATCAGTCAGCCAATCAATCCCCTCTAAATTCTGATGTGGGCGCTGCAGTGCAATGCACGCATGTGCACAGGATAAGATCTGCTCTCTGTGATTACTTTTGTTTCGTCATCTGGTCGCATCATGCGCTAACCAGATTCCGTGCTTGTCGTTTTTAACCTACGGAGATGCTTCACTTGTGGCACGACATGGGCCACCTTTTTCTCTTGGCTCCCTGTTGCTAAACATGTCCTGTGACGTTACAATACATTTGTCGGCTTGAACGGTAATGCAGTCCTAGGTGTGAAAAACGGTAACGGATAATTCGTTTTATCCGATATTTGTATCCAAGAAAATGTTAATATGGTGAGAGTAAAATCCGTATTCAAAAATATTCGTTTTCGCATTCAAAAATATTTGTATCCGTATTTAAGAATATTTGTATTCGCATTCGTATTCGAGAATATTCGTATCCGTATTCGTATTCGAGACTATTCGATTCATATTCGATCCGTTTCTAGAACTTATGAAAAATCCGTACAAATTTTGTGATTCAAAGGTGATTTAGAACCGGTAAACGGTCAAAAACCGGTGAAAAATCAGCAAAGCCGTTAGGAATCTGTTTTATCTGATATTTGTATTCGAGAAAAATCAGTATTCAAAAGTATCCGTATTCGTATTCGAGAATATTCATATCCGTATTTGAGAATATTCAATTCGTATTCGTTTTAAAAATATGGATTTGTATTCATATTTGAGATTATTCGATCGTATCCGATCCGTTTCCATCCCTAGCTGTCTCATGTGGAAGGTGGGAACCCTGTACAAGTTCTGAAAGAAGGTTTGTACTGTTTCCTATAAAATTGTGAAAGTTCATTGGTCCTGACTCTGACGCACCGAAACATTGCTAACCACGTAGAGAAAAACCATTACCTGCAAAATCATACCACAACGTAGATTGCATAGAATACATACATCGATTCTTATTTGAAGAACTGCAGCTGACAGAAACGGACGGAGTTGTACAGAACAGTGCACAAGACAGAGATGACTCCAGGCTCAGAACAGCAATACTACTGTTAACAGTAACACCATGCGTCTTCAGAAACAACCTCAAACTGCATGCCCTGCAACTCGGCTTATTGATCGGAAGCACAACTCGGTAGGATTCTTTCCATGCACCGCACGGTTGCCGTCGATCGATCTCCGCGAGGTGACCGAGAAGACGATGACATCAACCGGGCCTCTCGGAAGCTAGTCTTGCATCCTGATGATCTATGTTGTACAGATACTTCTGAAAATCAGCGTATCAGATAAGGATACAGATCCGACCTTGACAGGACCGGATGCATATCATGTCCATATCAGTAGTGGCAGATCTAGAAATAAAGCGGGGGGCTAAACTGGGATACCCCGATATGCGATACGGGTATGACGATATGGTTACGGCGATACCGCGATACGATATTTTGCAAAAATAAAGATACATCGACACGGCAAGCATATATGTATTTAAAAATTTTAAAATGTAAAGTGGCTACGAAAGAGCGAGAAACTAGGATTATCTTGATGAATGCTATATATTTGATTATTCCTTAATAAGCACGAATCACTTGTACTCAACACAGTTCATCCTCTACTTGGAGTTTTGTAACATCCCAAAAATTTTGAATTTAGAAATGTGTATTCCTTGAATTATTCTGGAGAATATTTTCTTGAAATTTGGATTTTATGTTGTTTCTTTAAAACTTTGGTTGAGATTCCAATAAATGAAGAAATTTATGAAAAGTAAAACAAATAATATATCACGAGGGAATTGTGAAAAATAATAGAAACTTCAATTTTAAAAATCAAATATAAAAAGATGATCCATCAAACGGGGAGTACAATTTGAACCCAAAAATTTAAAATTTAAATTGGGGCTTAGTAATAATAATAATAGCAATAAATAAAAGTAAGTGAAATAAACACACATGTACACACACACACCAATAATAAAGTCATCTCTAATTTTATTATATCATCTCTATATCACAAGAGACAGTCTTAGTAACAATATTTTTAATAAGTTACCTCTAACATATTTCATAACAACATATTTTTACTACTTTTCTTCTTAGTGTGCCTCGTCACCCTCACCCAATCACTTCTTTCTCTATCTCCTTCAACACCGACACATTACCACACAACTAAGCAACCTTTCTTTCTCCTCCGCCCTTCTCCCCATGTCATTGGCCTCCTTCCTCTCCACCATGCCTATCTACTTCTTTCCTCATTGCGACCCTCTCCTTCTCTCCACCCTAGTCTCCATCCTACTCATCACCAGTCTCGTCCTCCCTCGTCACCGATTTACCTAACCCCCTTGCGTGCCCATATTTTTATGCAATTAATTCAATTATTTCAACTAGTTTTAAACGAGACGGGTACGAGAGAAAGGAAGATGCCGACCGTCGTCACCGCCTTTGCGTATAGTAATTTCGGGCTGGGCTTGGGCTGGCACGGCACGAACGCTGGCACGGTGGGCTTTGGGCCGTGCTTGGGCCTGCCCGGAGACGCCACGGGCCGGCACGGTACGACACGATGAGATGACTGGGCCGAGCCGGCACGGCACGAAGCACGATGGGCTTGGGCCGTGACGGCACGGCACGGCCCAAGTCCCAGCTCTACCGATAGGTCTCTCTGAATTCCAATTAATGTTTTATAATGAAAAAAGAGAAATAATAAAAAAACAACTAGAAATTAGCTTGTATAGTGTTCCAAACCAAACAATTGTGCGGGTCAATCGGCCTTATTTTAATAATAATTACATTATACCTTTTTTCATTAAAATAAGTATATCACACTATCTATGTAGTAGCGTGAGCAAGCTATTTAGGTCACGATCCTATGTACGATCGTTTTCGTATTGGTAGCATTGGGATTATAAGATCGAATCCTAGAAATTACCCCCTGTGGCATCCGACCTGCAGTGAAGAACTCCTTTACAGCAGCAATAACGTCTGTACGAAGCACCTCCCAATTGCGTTGGAAGAACCTGGACGGGAAGCCATCCGGTCCCGGCGCGTTGCCAATCTCCTCACCAGAAAACGCCTTGCATATCGAATTATTTGTCTCATCAGAAAATCTCATCAGTCGCCTGGGCTGTGATGTGCTGCAAATATGCTCGGGGTTAAATGAGGGGTCCCTTGCGTACAGCCCATGAAAATGTCTTGCATAGTGAATCATCTATCTCCTCAACTTCAACACACCAACGCCCATTCTCACGTTTCAGTTTTTTCACTCTTATTCTTCTTCGCTCGCCAGACACCACTCCTATGGAAACACTGTTAGTGATATATCTAGAGACAATAATAAAGATGATTGTATCACTTCTATATTTATAAATATTTGAATAAAATGTTATTTTGTCCCTTGAATAAATATCTTTCGTATTGATCAACAAGTATGTGACTTATTCGTAAAACCCTTTATTCATGTTTTGATGTTATTTTAAATTATCCCTGATCTTATATCATTATGTGGGACGATTATGATTTATAGATCAGCACATGTATTGATTGATGATCATGTTTCACGGATCATGGATATGAGATATCAAATCAATAATGTAGACATGTGTTAGAGAATATAATGTTGGATTGACCCATCATGAGATACTGCGATAATTGTTATATTCTTAAGTGTCATCAGTTGATCTCATACATAGTATATGTAGGATCCTTAGACCTAAGGTCGTTATTGTTTTCTACATGTATAATAGTTTGTTTAGGGGTTACTAAACACTACTCCGTAACTGGGTGGTAAAAAAGGTAGCTTTCAGGTTTGCTATGAAACATGCGGAGGAATATAAGCGATCAAGATGAAATTTGCCCCTCCTATCTAACAGGAGAGATATCTTTGGCCCCTCGATGTGGTTGGATTAAGAAAGTACATGACCATGCCAAATGTGGTTGAGGAGTCAATCACAACTGAGTAATCCGCTACAGGTTCGAGCTATCATAGGATGGTACGTTTCTCGTCTTGAGTTCGATCTGGTATCATGAGGCAAAAGGATCGATACATAAACACTATATAGGTTCGTTCGATATGATCTTTATATGTGTTTGAGAGTCGTTGTGTCCTGCTAGGGACCACTACTGACTTATGGGCCGAAAAGGAATTTTCGGTTCATGGCTAAATACACATGAACCTATAGGGTCACACACTTAATGGGCTGGAACGATAAAGAGTTGGATGATAGTTTCCAAGTGGGATTCGATCTCTACTCGTATCGGATATGAATCCGATTGGAGGCTATATAAGGAGAGGTGATGTATCCCGAAAACACACCTGTCGAAACCCTAGCCGCCACCTCTCGTATCCCCTGCCGTGTATGCTGGTGCTAGCACATCGGCACACAGTGCTTCATCCCTGGACGTGTGGACTTCGATAGAGGCGCTGCTGTGACTGCAGCGCTGATCGGGACGATCACGAGGAGGAGACGTTTGGACGGAGGACGTTCAATTACTACCGCTGCACCGATGTGTTCTTCGTTGAATCGGCTGCTTCAACTCTACTTCTGTTGCACTGCGCATCTAGTGGTAATGATCTATAATCTCTTACTCGCATGGCTTCCTAGTGTACGCAGTAGAAAAAAATTTAATCTACGCTAGTGTAGCTCACCCGTATCCCTACAAATACTTCCTATTGCGGTCGCCTTCATGAATCCAACCAATTCGGAAGCGCTGAAGCCACATCATCTCTTCTCGACACAAAATTTCATCCACTCAACCCGTCAACACTGATGGCCTGTCTATTCCGCACACGATCTATAGGCTGCATTTGATCAATTTGCATACGAAGTTTTTCAAGCTCCTTTGTCACCGAACAAAACTTCTCACGACTCCAGCTTTTCAAAGATATTGTGGCGCCTGCGGCGACCATGACATCGTCGTTGGCAAGCCCGATGAAGCTCAAGCGTTGGCGGAAGTGAGAGTGAGAGAGGGGAAGAAAAGATGAAGTAGGTGGTCTCACTGACATTTGGGTCTCATTAGGTTAAGAATTTTTGGTACTCATTGGCATGTGGTCCTATTGGGTTAAAGGAATTTTATACATTTGAAAAGCTAAGAAAAGCTAGAATGTGTTGTCAAATCACCGAGAAAATCTAGTGCGTACTGCGAACTCACCGATAAAAAGCTAGTATGTGTTATAGGATCACTCGGGAAAGCTAATGCATGTTATCAAATCACTAAGAAAAGTGGCCACATGCAGTATAATCACTGAGATAATCTTGGCATTGCAGAATTGCACTACACTAATCGATAAATTCCATATTGTACTGCTACAATAGGGAGAAAGCATTCACGAGTATATAGTTAGGTTCGACACTTGAGGTGCAAACTCATGGTAAGTGGAATAGGTTTTTGACATCCTCGGACTGAAGAAATGAGGTTGGACACAGTATCAGGTCAAGGGTTGTCTGTTGCCGCTTCTTTTGATGTTGAAGCTGGTGCAGAGGGAACGTCAGCCTGTCCGGGGAGTGTTGTGCATCGCGCAAATCGTATTGCCATGGTGGCCGAGTGGGAACCAATGCACAAACAATTGAGTGGGCCCAATCTCTTGAGTGCTGAACATCTGCTGCACCCAACCCTATGTGTAATTACTGGCGTCCTATAGAGGAAAACACTTTTTGTTAGGCTGATCGAAGGTAGAACTTTAGTGTGAACTCTGATTTCGAATAGAGGAACCTGTGCCATGTGCTCCGTGGAGAATGAACTAGCAGCTCCAGCCTTGAGACTTGCATGTTCGTAATGTTCGGTTAGCTGAAGGAAGATGAATCATGGACTAGCAATGAAACTCGTAATTGTACATACCGATGTCACGTGTTGCGTGGATGAAGAACCTCCAGGGTACTTTGATCCATGGTAGCCCACTATAGTGAAGGCCGATGTAGCTATCGTATGTCCGATAGTACCACTCATCTTGCTACGGGAGGCGCGGTTGGTTCACAGATACGTACGTGCTGCATTGCACCTCACAATCTCGGACAGGAGAGTCGACGTCGCTGCCTGGGTTGTCGTGTGTGTTGGGTAATCTCCATGACGAGGATGAACACACTGTGCTCCGTTGTCGCCCTCCCCCTAGCGAGAGAGGTTCGATTTCAGGTTGCCTCCGCAACGAGGATGGAAGTAGAGTAGTGTCAGTGCAAATGGCTTGCACAAAGATGACATGTATGAGGAACAACGAAAAGGTATCGTGCTAGCTGTAGAAAAATATAAAATCCTCAAACCTTAGCAATGCACTATGTGGACTGGAAATGGTTGAGGCTAGCGTGGTACGCCAATGAACTAGGACGTGCGGACGAAGCTGCGGATGAATGATGCTGCAGCTAGTCGCTCCCTAGAATAAACACGTTGCTAGGACTACTGCAGCTGATGGCCCCAGTGCGTGTTTGGTGTCCTTGTACATGTTGTAGGTGGCCCTAACAAGTGTTCGATCATGCTTGAGAATTCACGGTGCATTGTGGCTCCACCCTCGTTCACGATGCAGTTATTCAGTAGGACTGTAATGATAGAGGGAACAAATTAGTCTTGTATAAATGAATAGTACGATACAAATATGAACTTTAAATCTTTATCGTTTTTTCATGTAATGCCGCATGGTGTCGGTCCGAGCTGAGTGCCAGTCAGTTGGTGTGTGTGGCCTACATCGGGGCTACGCAGTGAGCCACGATAGTCTGCAACAGGTTTGCGCCATGTACCAATCCAAGTACGTGGGGTATGTGTCTAGGTTGTATGGTCGTCGCTCCTACTCGACCTCCGTTCTCACCGACTGCACCCAAGGCATGGTCCACGACACCTGTGTCGCCCGCCAATCATCGCTCTTATGTCCCTTTGTCGCTTGCCTATGGAAAAAGCCGGTGGTATGCAACAGCTATTTAAGTGGGGAAATAAAGAAGACACGAATTGTATGGGACTTAGAAGTTGAAGCAACAAATTGTGCGAAATGAGGTAATATATAAATTTACTTACAGGTGAACGTGGTTGGGTAGTGGTCGACCTGGTGCCGGTGGCACCTGCTAGAGAAGCCTGAATTGTCTCATGATTCATTAGGGGGCGCAAGTCATAAGCTAGTAGTCTCGGATCTGCTCATATTGCTCTGACAATCCGAAAGGCAATGTCTCGGAGTTGAACCCCATGGTCCACACCATCCACATGACGCTACCCTTGTGCAAGGTCTCAAACATGTTGTGAAAATCTAGGTACACTCAGTGTGGTCTCTCTAGACCATTCTAGCTCACCAGCGGTCAAGTACCCATGGTGGGTCCGTCCACCGAGTCATTGCCATCGACCATCGTAGAACTGCACCTCCAACTGATACAAGTGCACCTGCATCCAAAAGTATGGCCAACCAATAGGGAAGTGCTCCCATGACCACAACTACAATAAGATGTAGCAGACGGTAAGGTTTGGCTCGCCAGTGGCACACTGCAAGCCGTTGCAAAAACCTTTGTAGGTCACGCATAGTACAGTCGAGCCCCAGCTGTACAGTCTTACCTCATCAGGCTCTATGTCAACCAGGGACTCAATAATGTGGATGTAGCTAGGGTACATATAATCTCCCTGAGTCATAAGAAACAAGACCCACCCGAATATGAAGAGCAAATAAGCAACAAGGTGGGACCTCACAACCTATACAGACGCATTTGCTAGGCATTGTCTGTACCGTCGTAGTAATGGATCGCGAGTAGGCTACGAGAGCAGAAAACAAAATTTTTCTACCGCGCACACAAGAACATCATGCTTAAGGAGGGATCATGGATCGTTACCACTAGACGCAGCAGCAATGAAGAAGAGTTGGAGAAGCCGATCCAACCACGCGTCGAAGTAGTAGTGGAAGTAGTCGATCGTCCCGAACCGATCGTCTCCTCCACGCGATCAACCACACCACGAGCGGATCCAATCAGAGGTTGTTGATGCCGATCAACGCCGCAACGAGCAGCGCCTCACCGGTATCCACACGTCCGGGTTGGAACGCCGATCGCGAGTGTACCGGCACTCATGAGCGGCTAGGGTTTGGCTCGAGGTGACGGCTACGGATTAGCTCGAGATTATCGGTGCGTTCCTCCCTCGCCTCCATATATAGACCTCCTCACTTGGGCCTCGTGGACCGAGGCCCAATAGGAGTCTATCCGGATCTCTATCCGAATTGAGCCCATATCCGAATCACATTGAATTAGTGTTCCAACCCGTTAAGTGTGCGACCACAGCAGGTTCACGTATACTTGGTCGCGACCGAAACACCTTTCCGGTCACCCGTTAATAGCGGCCTCTAGCAAGACATATTAATCCCAAAGTATACGTAAAGATCATATCGGTGAACACGTAATGTTCTCATGTACTAATCCCTTTGCCTCACGATATAGATTAAGCTCAAGGCGAGACCGTGTCATCCTCTTAATAGCTCAATCACTCTCTCGATTCCGTGATGGATTATAAACTCGTGATTGACTCCTCAATCACCTTGGCATGGCCATGCACTTTCATAATCCATTACATCGAGGGGCCGAGATATCTCTCCCATAAGGAGGGCAAATTCTATCTTGATCATTCACATCCCACTACATGTTTCATGGCAAACCCAAAGACTACTTTTATGACTACCCGATTCACGGAGTAGTGTTTAGTAGTCCCAAAGTAGCTACTACGCATCTTGGGAACCATGATGATCTCAAGTCTAAGGATTCCACATAAACACTACTTGAGACCAACCGATGACACTTGGAATCTCTGCGGTGTCTCATGGCGGGTCTATCCAACATATGTTCACTAACACATGTCCATATTATTGATTTGGTATCTCCATACCATGATCCATGAGACATGATCATCAATCAATACATATCTTGATCTTTGAATCATATTTGTTCCTCATATGAAATATAATCGGGGATCATTTAGAAATAGCAACATTTTGGCATTAAGAGTCTCATGAATAAGTCACATACTCATTGATCAATAATGATAATGTCTATTTCAAGGAACAAAGCAATGTATCATAAACATAGTATGTGATATATTCAACATCTCCATGTTGCCTCTAGGGCATATCACCATGATCTCCCACTTGCACTAGAGTCAACCATGTAGGTATCTAATACCCATTGCCCTAGTGTGAGCCTCATGCTTTGGCTGGGGAAGCGGCTTTGTCAACGGATCTGCAATGTTCAAATCCGTGTGTACTTTGCATATCTTAACATCGCTCTCTCCACAATCTCGCGGATGAGATGAAATCGTAGTAGAATGTGCTTGGACTTACAGTGCGATCTAGGCTCCTTGGCTTGCGCAATGGCTCCACTTGTTGTCACAAGAGAGGTCCATTGGGTGGAGGCACTAGCCATCACACCAAGCTCGAAACAAATTTCTTGATCCAAACAACCTCTTTAGCAGCTTCAGAAGCCGCTATGTACTCGGCTTCTATTGTAGAATCAGCAACTGTCTCCTGCTTGGAACTCTTCCAGCTTACCGCACCGCCATTCAGGCAGAACACAAATCCCGATTGCGATCTAAAATCATCTTTGTCAGTTTGGAAGCTAGCATCGGTGTAACCATTTACAACGAGCTCTTCCTCACCCCATAGACGAGGAACACATCTTTAGTTCTTCTCAAGTACTTCAAGATGTTCTTTACGGTAATCCGATGACTTTCACCGGATCGGTCGGTATCTACCGTAGCACTTAAAGCATACGAGACATCCGGACGTGTACAAAGCATGGCATACATAATGGATCCAATAGTGAAGCATATGGAATCGCATTCATTTTATCCCGCTCATCGGTGTACTAGGACACCGATTCTTGCTAAGATTTATACCATGTGACATAGGTAGGAAGCCTTTCTTGGAATCGCATGTTGAACCTTTTCAACACCTTGTCAATGTACGTATCTTGGCTTAATCCAATCACCTTTTGATCTATCTCTATAGATCTTGATGCCCAGAATATATCGCCTCTCCTAAGTCTTTCATAGAGAAACTACTTTTCAATGAAGACTTATGATTCGAGCATAGGAATGTCATTTCCGATCAATAATATGTCATCCACATATAAGACCGTAAACACGAGTGCGCCCCACTAGCCTTTTGTAAACACAAGGCTCTTCTTCGTTCTTGATGAAACCAAACCCTTTGATTACTTCATCAAAGCGAATGTTCCAACTCGAGATGCTCGCTTTAATCCATAAATGGATCTTTGCGCTTGCATATCTTTCTCGATTGCGGATCGACAAAAACGTGGGTGTGTCATGTACACATCCTCACTCGATTTCCATTAAGGAAAGCTGTTTTGACATCCATTTGCCATATTTCATAGTCGAAATAAGCGACAATCGCTAGAATGATCCGAATAGACTTTAGCATTGCGACGGGCGAAAAAGTTTCATCATAATCAACACCTTGAATTTGTTTGAAACCTTTGGCCACCAATCGCGCTTTATAGATGTGAACATTTCCATCTATGTCTATCTTTTCTTGAAAACCCATTTGCACTCAATGGTTTTAACACCATCGGTGGATCAACCAAGTTCCAAACTTGATTCTGTGCATGGATTCAATTTGGATCTCATGGCTTCAAGCCATTTCTCGAGTCTGGTCCCACCATCGCTTCTTCATAGGTCTTAGGTTCATCGTTGTCTAACAACAATATATCCCGTTGTTGAGTAGTCAAGAACATGTACCTCTCGGTACACGACGTGACCTCTCGACCTACGTGGTGCGGTGTGTCCACAACAGGTTCTTCAACAGTTTGTTCATCTGTTGTGGTTCGTAGGAGCTGAAACGTTTTGGTGTTTCTCGAATTTCTTCAAGTTGCACCATGCTCCCACTATCCCTTCTTGAGAGAAACTCTTTCTCTAAGAAGACACCATGCCAGGCGACAAACACTTTGCCTTCTTCTTGATTATAGAAGTAATATCCTTTTGTTTCCTTAGGATACCCGATAAAGAAGCATTTATCGATTTGGGGTGAGCTTATCGATTGTAAACGTTTTACATAAGTCTCACATCCCCAAATCTTAAGAAAAGACAAGCTAGGACGTTGTCTGTCCACATCTCATATGGTGTTTTTTCTCGATTTTGATGGAACTCATTTAGTGTGAAAGCGGTTGTTTCAAGAGCATACCCCAAAAGACAACGGAAGATCATGTGGCTCATCATGGGCGCACCATATCTAATAAGGTGCGATTTCTCGTTCAGATACCCCATTCCATTGAGGTGTTTCGGGTGAGTCAATTGTGGAACAATTCCACAATCCTTGAGATGATTACCAAACTCATGGCTCAAATACTCGCCTCCACGATCGGATCGTAGAAACTTGATTGTCTTGCCTAAATGATTTTGCACTTCATTTTGGAATTCTTTGAACTTTTCAAAGGATTCGGACTTATCTTCATCGGTAGATATATCCATATCTACTAAAGTCATCGATAAAGTTATGAATCACCGAAAACCACCTCGGTCGTTGAGCTCATTGGTCCACATACATCGAATGTACGAGTGCCAATAAGTCACTTGCCCGTTCACCTTGACCGGTGAAAGGTGCTTTTGTCATCTTGCCAAGTAAACAAGATTCGCATGTCTCAAATGATTCAAAATCAAATGAGTGCGAATACCATCTCGTGGAGCTTCTCCATGCGTTTCTCATTTATGTGACCTAAGCGGCAGTGCCAAATAAGCGTGGGATTCAAATCATTCGATCGTTGCCTCTTTGTATTAATGTTATAGACCGATGACTCTTCAAGAGTAAGAACATATAACCCATTCACCAATGGAGTATGACAATAGAACATATCTTTGAAATAAAGAGAACAACCATTGTTCACGGATCTAAAGTCATAACCTTACGCTTGTAAACAAGAAGCGAAATAATGTTCTTGGAAAGAGATGGAACACAATAACAATTATTCAATTCCAAAACTAATCACGAAGGTAAAGACAATGGCATGGTGCCAACACCACCGCATGACAACTTTTGCTCCATTGCCACGCGAAGATCCACTTGCTCCTCCTCAAACTTCTACTTCTTCTTAGCCCCGCAACGATTTGCAAATGTGAGCAACCGATCCGGTATCAAATACCCAAGAATCGATAGATGAAGTAGCAAGATTGATTTCTATAACATTTATACCGGAGCGAAGTCGTACTTCCCTTCTTTTCTCAAGATCCTCCAAGTACTTTGGGCGTTCCTTTTCCAATGTCCCGATTGCTTACTGAGTAGCAATCGCATCGAGCAGGGCCCTTCTTGACTTGCTTGGCCTTAGAACCGCTCGCGATCTCATCGGAGCTAACTTTCTTTGACCGCGCCTTTCTTTACATAGGGCTTGCCCTTGCCTTTCTGCATCATCATCACACGATAGTGCTTTTCTTAATGCTTTCCTCGGTGATTTTAGCATCACATGCAACTCAGCCAAGGTCTTGTCCATGTTGTTCATGTGATAGTTTAGAATGAATGGCTCAAAGCTCGGGGAGCGATGAAGAATCACATCGTTAGCCAACTCTTGGCTAAGGGAAAACCAAGCTTTTCCGGACTCTCAATGTAGCAAATCATCTTAATCACATGAGGGTCGACGGATTCCCTTCTCGCAAGCTCGCACGCAAACAAGGACTTTGAAGTGTTGAACCTCTCACCCTTGCTTGGTTCTCAAACATACCACGCAACCCCACAATGATATTGTAGGCATCTGTGTTATCATATTGCTTATGAAGCTCAGAGGACATTGTGGCAAGCATGAGACAGCTCACATCAAGGTAATCATTCGTTTGCTTCTCATAAGCTTTCCGTGCAGCCACGGTAGCATTATCGGGCAAGTCATCGGGATAAGGAGACTCAAGGACATGCTCCTTGCGCTCTTGCTTGAGAACAATTCTCGGTTGCGATACCAATCCAAAAGTTCGTTCCATTGAGTTTTCTTTCTCAAGAATAGATCGCAAATTAAAAGAACTGGATGCGGCATTAGTTGACATGATCTACAACAAAGAATATGCAAAGTTTAGCACTATGTTCATGTTTGATCTTCCATTAAACAATTTAACAAAGATACTCCCACTATATGTTTTGTAATCGTCTTCCCTCTAACGACATATAGTAGTCAAGATCCATGTTCATCTAAGTTCTAGTGAGCTTTGGCAACACCGCTAGAAACTTAGTGACGAGGTAAGCAACACTTGCTAATCACATCTTATGTGACTCTTGTTTGTTGGGTGGCATCCAATGCCCGGCTCCCAACACCATGCCCCAAGGCCCAAATCTAATTTGATAGCCTTGTCAAGTAAACCAATACTATGCATGTGGATGCCGACATCCACCCTATTAGATCAAGATAGTTGATGGTACTCGCTTTGGAGACCTACCAAACAATGATCATGATTCTTATAGGCACTGACAATTGGAAGGGCATCAAAACAAATTCTTAATTTTTTCTTGAGAGAAGCTATTCTATCATGAAAAACTAACCCTTAGTTGGTATGGCATGAAAGAATAGTATGACAAGAAATAAACATCACATGCATATAATCACATTATCTTGTGAATGGTATGGCATTTTGTATCGTAGTGGTCGCCATCGCCATGGTTCCACGGTGATATTCTTCGCCATACTTCTTGTCCTCTTTGTCATCATGCTTGAAGCCTCCATAGCAAAGAACTAAACTATTACAACTAATAGGTAGCAAATGAATTACATGAGGAGCTCAAGCATCACAAGTCGACACGCAGTCGTTATACAATTAAAGAACGACCTCAACCGGTTGTGATTAATACGACACAGCAGCCAAAACACACATGCATCACATATGCATCTATGCCATACCATTCACATCATTCCCTGCAAAAACAAGTTAAGCGTAGAACATATTCTACCGCCCTGACATGAATGTGTTTCTATAACAATCTATAACAATCGCATCTATGAAATCGCTATGAAAATCTCATCGGGCCGATCAAATCAACCCAAATCCGAGCCATTCAAAATGTCTCAATTTTCATTAGATCAATCACATCAATCATCGCGATCGGTATGCTTGAGGAGACCGCAACACAAGACCTCGATCTGTTGGCTCAATCTCCATTGTCTTGTGATTAGCCCGATGGTGTTACCGGTAGGTAGGGGCAAGTCGCGCGTACATCAAAGAAGGAGCACGAACTAATCTTTTGGCCACATGATGCTATCAACTCATACATATTCCAACCCCTTATGATGATTGATCTAGTCCGTAATAGATCCAATCTATTACAACCGCATATCAACATATGCGCTGATCCAGATCGCAAACTAAGCAAGATGGCTCTGATACCACTAATGGATCGCGAGTAGGCTACGAGAGCAGAAAACAAAATTTTTCTACCGCGCACACAAGAACATCATGCTTAAGGAGGGATCATGGATCGTTACCACTAGACGCGCAGCAGCAATGAAGAAGAGTTGGAGAAGCCGATCCAACCACGCGGCGTCAAGTAGTAGTGGAAGTAGTCGATCGTCCGAACCGATCGTCTCCTCCACGCGATCAACCACACCATGAGCGGATCCAATCAGAGGTTGTTGATGCCGATCAACGCCGCAACGAGCAGCGCCTCCACCGGTATCCACACGTCCGGAAATTTGGAACGCCGATCGCGAGTGTACCAAAGACTCGCGAGCGGCTAGGGTTTGGCTCGAGGTGACGGCCACGGATTAGCTCGGGATTATCGGTGCGTTCCTCGGCCCTCGCCTCCATATATAGACCTCCTCACTTGGGCCTCGTGGACCGAGGCCCAATAGGAGTCTATCCGGATCTCTATCCGAATTGAGCCCATATCCCAATCACATTGAATTAGTGTTCCAACCCGTTAAGTGTGCGACCACAGAGGTTCACGTATACTTGGTCGCGACCCGAAACACCTTCCGGTCACCACATTAATAGCGGCCTCTAGCAAGACATATTAACCCCAAAGTATACGTAAAGATCATATCGGTGAACACGTAATGTTCTCATGTACTAATCCCTTTGCCTCACGATATAGATTAAGCTCAAGGCGAGACCTGTGTCATCCTCTTAATAGCTCAATCACTCTCTCGATTCCGTGATGGATTATAAACTCGTGATTGACTCCTCAATCACCTTGGCATGGCCATGCACTTTCATAATCCATTACATCGAGGGGCCGAGATATCTCTCCCATAAGGAGGGCAAATTCTATCTTGATCATTCACATCCCACTACATGTTTCATGGCAAACCCAAAGACTACTTTTATGACTACCCGATTCACGGAGTAGTGTTTAGTAGTCCCAAAGTAAGCTACTACGCATCTTGGGAACCATGATGATCTCAAGTCTAAGGATTCCACATAAACACTACTTGAGACCAACTGATGACACTTGGAATCTCTGCAGTGTCTCATGGCGGGTCTATCCAACATATGTTCACTAACACATGTCCATATTATTGATTTGGTATCTCCATACCATGATCCATGAGACATGATCATCAATCAATACATATGCTGATCTTTGAATCATATTTGTTCCTCATATGAAATATAATCAGGGATCATTTAGAAATAGCAACATTTTGGCATTAAGAGTCTCATGAATAAGTCACATACTCATTGATCAATAATGATAATGTCTATTTCAAGGAACAAAGCAATGTATCATAAACATAGTATGTGATATATTCAACATCTCCATGTTGCCTCTAGGGCATATCACCAACACGTAGCCCCGAATGTGGCACTCCATGGGTGCTGTCTGGAATGGGATGACCAAACCGGTGCAGCATACATGCCTTCCAAATAGATGATCCGGGTGGTGGAACCATGAGACGACCCTGTAGTGGTAGGCTGGTAAGGTACGCATTATCCTTCAGGGTGATGGTCATATCTTCCTACCAAAAGTAAAACGTGTGGGTCTCCGGTCTCCATCGGTCAACGAGTGTTGACAGAAGTGGTGAGTCCAACGTGAATGACTACCTACTGTAGAACTAGAACGTGCCAATCATTGAGAGGTTGGTCCTCCTTAGCTCCTTGGTGAACAAAAGGAGGAAGTCCATCGCCACCTGACCACGGCCAACAACAATGCTGCCCATCCCAAAATGGGTCCAGCAACGTAACACGCTCGTGACTGTCACTAGCAGTCATTCTCTCTAATACAGAAAATAATGTATCGATGTCCAACGATGCTAAATACAACCTACCATAACTAATATAATCATGCACACGTACATAGCTGAGCTACCAATTATACATATTGTCATGTGCTTATATGCATGCATACAGGTATGTATGTATATGCATACATATATACACATAGTGATACTAAAACTAACAGTGTGCACTTCTGCATTCCTGGTATCATTTTCTACAAATTTTTTAGTCGCGCAAGAGCAACAAGTACATATGTGCAGACTTACGTACATGTTTCCTAACTTGCAAATGTACCGGGAACACTAAAAATAACGACGCCTATTCTTGAACTATTTACAATAAAATGTCATTACGCCTAAATGCATGTATATAGGTACACACGTATATGCATACATATGTACACACTGATACTACGACTAACAATGCATAGTAAACCATCATTTTCTATAACTTTCTGTAATCGCAGAAGAGAAACAAACAAACACACACACACACAGATATATATATATATATTAGCTCATATTTTTTTATCCATTTACACTAAATAATTATTCTTATCACTAATACATCCTAAACATGACTAATTATAAAAATACATCTGTCAACTAATCATAGTTACTAAACATGGTACCAAAACACTGTTACGTTAAACAAACACTAATGACATATTGAGTGCACTGCTTGCATGCAAATGAAGCATACATTTTTTTGAAGGTCTTCACTTGCTCTACAATCCTTTCAACTACAAAAGCTCCTAAACCATTGCTAAATCTCCTCGAAAAACTATTACGAACTCACTTATTAATCTCTTTCTTTCTTTATTTTCCCTCGATGCTCTCTCGCCCAGTAGGAGAGAAACTGAGCACCCCTTCTGATGAAAGGGCAGACCACAAGGTCTCCCATTTTATGGGCGTGGGAAGGCGTTCGCGACGACATTCCTGCATGAGTGCATAAGGGTGCGGAGGGCAGCAGAATCCACAGGCAAATAAAGCGGGAATCATACGTCGTGTCGTGTTGCTGCATCGTCACAGCCGGCCATGTGAGATTCTCCCCTTGAGCCAAGCCAACCGAGCACGTTCTGCGCTTTCCCGTGCGCACTAGCCCACCTGCTGAGCTGCCAGTGCTCGGTAGGCACCTACCAAGCCTACCTAGCTCGACAAGCAGGTATCGAGCAACGGTAGCTGGTAGGTCGTGGTCCTCGTCGGCTGTCGCGCATGCGCTAGCTATTGCACCAACCTGCCCTGCCACGCCCGCTCATTCCTATTGAGCTCCCCATACGTAGCAGGTGACAGGTGTTGTCTGTCGTGTCTTTCGAGTTTAGAGACGGAGTTATTTTTATAAAAATAAGTGTCTGATGGCTAATTTTGGAAAAAAAAAAGTGGCTTCAGTTCCAAAATCATGAACAATTAGGAGAAGAGAGGGAGTACTGGTCAGCACCACGACTCGAGGAAATGACTTTGAAAAGTTGTTTTGCCTTGTCGGTTGCAGCAAGGGGAGAGGGAAAATGTGATTTAGGGGGAGTGAAAAGATATGTAAGTAGTTATAGCTTTTCATAGAGATTCTTTTTAGCCTACAGTTTATAGTTTATGATTTTTTCGAACAAATAAACAAGATTTCTTCATCATTGTTTCAGAGCAGCTTATTGAAACAGACTTTTCAAACCAACTTATTAACATTCTGTTCGTTCGCATAAGAGCTTGTGATAGAGCCAAGATCCATCAGCCGTAACAAAAAGAGCTTTGAGATTAGTGTTTTCCATGGTCGTTTTTCTAGGAAGGCGGTCATACAAGCTATACGGCACTGGTGCTGTATATTTTTTCCCCTGGTAGGCTGGTACTAGTAAGGACACCAACAATCAAATTTGCTTGTTACTGTACCAACGCAACATTGCGTGTGGGGAGAGAGAGGATGAGAGAGAAGACATGATGTTCGGGTTATTTGTCTAATCTTCAGAGTGTAAGATTGGCGATAACTGGATCCATACAATCTGATAAATAACACCATCAATTATGTCTCTATTACGGTAACTTGCAACACTCAATTTATTAGTCCACTAAATAATAATTGAGAAAAAAATAAAAGCTACTGAAAAACCAAAATAACAAAAAAACAAGACCAAATTATGTAAACTTTATTGTTCCTAGTTGTAACACGGCGTCCTCATCCTGGTTGTAACTAAAGCCCAAAATTCGGGCCAGAAATATTTTAAAATAAATCAGAAAAGAAATTCACACCTAAACAACCAAATATAAAAACAATTTTAGAAGCACAGAAAAAAAATAAAAAACTTATGGTTTTCGATGAATTGATTTCGGGATCAGATGGTAAATTACGGGGGCGCCCCCATTGTCGTAACAGGCTTAGTTGGGGCGGACACACCTCGAATTTTTTTTATAAATAATTTATATTTTATTTGAAATAACAGAAATATATCCATGTGAATATTTTTTTTACAGAAATAGGTTTCAGTCGCCGTACCGTTAGACGACTAGAATCTATTGCCAAATGGTCGTGCGGCATGCAAGTAATCCGTTGGCCGTTGGGCGAAATAGTTGCAGTCGCCGAACCGTCAGGCGACTGCTTCCAGTCGCCCATCGGTTATGCGACTATAATTCTAGTCACCGAAGGGTTAGGCTGGAATCGCATATAAATGGACCACACGGCCGAGCGGTGAACAGGGGGAAAGAAAGAAGAGAAGAGGAGTGGCTGCGCGGTGAACAGATGGGAAAGAAGAAGAGAAGAGGACAGGAGAGGAGAGAGAGGAAAGAAAAGGAGAGGAGAGAGGAGAGGAGAGAAAAGGAGAGGGAGGAGAGGAGAGGGAGAGGAAGAGGAAGGAGAGGTTCCGGGACTTCTGTGAGGTAAATATTATTGTATGTTGTAATTCATATTTTGTATATGAAGTAAATAGTTTATTTAGTGTTAGTATCCGTAGAAAATTGTAGATGTAGAAAAAAATAGTATAACTTTGGTATAGAAAATTTAGTCAATGTAGTTATAGAAAATTAGCAGTTGTAGTAACATGTAGATGCAGAAAATTTAGTGAACATGGTTATATAAAATTAGCATCCATACAAAATTGTAGTTGTAGAAAATTTAGTCAATGTTATGTAGAAATTAAGCCTCCGTAGAAATTTGTAGTTATTCAAAATTCAGTCAATATTTTTGTAAGAATTTAATAATTTTCTTTGTAGAAAACAATAATACGTAACATTTATGATTAATTACGAATGAATGTAATGTCATTAGTACATTGAAAAATCATTTGTACCATTATAATTGGTATATTGGCATTTAAATCTATATATCATGTAAATTGTCGAAACTCATTAGAAATTATTTGCAGTAGGAGAGAGTTCGAGCAGCGAGACAAGAGCGGCATTGGTGCGTGGTCTGCCGATAGGGAGTTAATGCTACGAGGGTAGTGTAGTTGGTTACAATAGGCGAACGGTCGTTGAAATGTAAACTACAATATATCAGTACTTCCGTAATGTGCGATGCGATTTAACTAGTTGCAACATTGAAAATATATGTAGGCAGATATCAGTAATATCGATACCCACTACATTGAAAGTGCATTATGGTGTTGGCATCGTTCGTGAAGGTCCGAACGGTGTTGACTTGAGTGGTTTTGCGCAAGCCACTATGGTACACCCGGATGACGAGAATGCTCAAATCACAGATGTGATGCACTGGCTCAACTGCAGTTTTTCCTTGGACTCTGAGGTGTGCAGTGTCGTCATACAAGGGCTTTAGAGTCAGTCTCCCATGAACATTAGATGGGAATTGAGAACATTGACGCACACTGTTGCGTGGAAAGGGTTTGTGCAAGGGTGCCGGTGCCGTGGATACGAGTGCGTGATGCTTGTGCAACCGTGCCCAATAGAAGTTGTGCAAGGTCATGCGGATAACCATCATTTGGGAGGTGCGAGCAGCTTGGGCGCCCCGCATGTTAGTGAAGAGAAGGAAGTTGCTCGTGACGGGCCGATGCGGTACTGGAGGAGAGGAAGAATGGTCATGGCATGGTGTGGCTACAGGAAAAGCTGATGAAGGGGAGCATATGGAGTACATAGTGCATCAAATGGAGAGCGATGATCGGATGGCTTGGCCTGAAGAGGAAGATGTACAGGAGAACGACGAGGACAGTTTGGATGAGGACGAAGCTCACATCCCGCAGAAATGGAACCGGTTTGATGTTGAGGGTATTGCCGCACATGACAAGCACGAATCATCGTGAGAGTATCATGGCACAGAGGTTCGGTTGCATTCAATGTTTGTTGACAGGGTATCGTTGTAGGATTCCATCAAGTTGTGGGTTATGTCTATACAACGGACTTTTAGGGTTGTGAAATCTAGCCAGGAGCAGTACAACATGAAGTGCGAGTAGGCCGGTTGTCCTTGGAGGGTGCACGTACGTTGACTGAAGTATGAGACTCACTGGAATGTATCGAAGGTGGAGCCGCACTCCTGCATTCTTAGTAGTGTTTTACCGAGACATCGTAACATAACGTCCGTCTTTATAGCTAATCTGATGTATGGAGAGATAGTGGAGAAGGACATAGAGGCCAAACACATCATGGTGGCTATCGAGAAGAAATTCTAGTACAAAATTAGCTATGCGAAGGCGTGACGTGCAAAGCAGAAGGCGTTGGAAAAACACTTCGGGTCTTTCAAGGCGGCGTACAACAATCTTCCTCATATGCTGCAGGTGTTGCAGGACAGGAACCCGGGCATGTACATTGCTGTGAAGGACAAGCCATCTACAAGGTTGCCAGATTTTGCGGTGTTGCAGAGGGCCTTCTTAGCTTTCGGTGCGTGCATCAAGGCATTTAGGCATATGCTTCCTGTGATCTCAGTTGGCAGGACCTTTTTGACTGACAAATTCAAGGGTCAGATCTTTACGGCCATTGGCGTTGATGGCAACAATCAAATTATTCCCTTGGCCATCATATTCATGAAAAGTGAGAATTACAATAGCTGGTTGTGGTTCCTTAGACATATGAGGGTTGGAGTTGTTGGCGCTCGTCCTGATGTGTGCGTAATCCATGATCTCCACGCCGAGATAGTGAATGCCATATGAAAACTTTAGGAAGACCCCAAGGAGCCCTTCCCTTGGCCAGATATGAGGAACAGATGGTGCATCTGTCACCTAGGGGCGAACTTCTTCAAGCAGTTCGTGAAGCAACTGTTGATGAAGTTGTTCAAGAGGTTGGCTATGCAGAACCAGCAAAGAAAATTTGATGCTTTGTGGGTGTTGTTGGACAAAATTTGACGCTTTGTGGGCTTTGTTAGACGAGCACAGCAGGAAACATGTCAACGAGAGGAACAAGGGGTCGGCCATGCCTAGGGCAGCACAACCCGAATGCCTCACAGCACTGGATGAGCCTAACGCAGCTGGTCGGAGGAGGAGCTCACGGAACATCAAGTGCTTCTCGTAGTGGATCGAGGGAGAATCATTGGAGAAGTGGTCGCTGCTGCACGATATGGACGGTGCGAGGTATGACATAATGACGACTAACCATGCTGAGGTGTACAATTGGGTTCTTAGGAGCCTTCGTTCTCAGCCTCTCATCGCTATCGTGGAAGATTTCTACACAGCATAATTGGCTATTTTAGGGAGAGGCATGCAAATACCGCACTTCATGCAGCCAATCCACGAACATTGTACTCATAAAAAATTATGGCATACTTGCATACGAAGGCACAGAAGGGCCAATTGCATATGGTGCACGTTATGGGCAATAGGGAGCATTATTTAGACGTGGTACTTCAGGATAGAGCCGGATTTGGGACGGCTTATACCCTTGTTACCCACGAGGTATGCCTTGAAAATCATGTAAATAAACCTGTTGCTCGCGCAACAAGCCAAAGTTGTTACACAAGCCATGCTCTCATGTTCTTGCTGCATGCGGGACTGTGGGCATGAATCCTTCGAACTTCATGTCTGAGTACTTCTTCAAGCAGAGGGTGATGCATACGTGGTGTGGCAAGCTCAGAGGGTTCAGGGTTGTGGGGAACTTCACCACCTTGGATATTATAGGGAGGACCAAGATTCCGAATGTTGATATACTGAAGGGTGGGAAGGGTTGACGACAAAGCCGACGTATTACAGATGATATGGACGAAGTGCATGCTATGGGCAATGCGGTCGGGAGGGGCACACAGCTAGATGATGCAAGGCATCTGTTGATCAGTAGGCAGACTGGCATGGTTTCTACACCTAGTTGTTGGAGACTACAAATAATTGTCCATTGTAATCTGTACTTTGTTAGTTTGCACTTTTGACATGCATACTGTCGTACTAACTGTATCGTACATTGCATGTACCATTTGTACAATTGTTGTGGTATTTTCCCCATTTCAGTAATGTAATAGGTATTGTGTTGGTAGCCTAGTATTGTTTGCTTTGTTTATTTACATGTTCTATTTACCGTTGCTCTACACTCAATGTTTTTTGTTCCGCATAAATGCTAACTTGAGTTCATGTTGAAGGTATGATTCGTGAACTTCGTTGATCAAACTGGCCTTACAGCCCGTTGGACGAGCACGTCGACCGGCTGCATCATCCTTCACGTTGTGTCCCGCCTCTAGGTATCGCAGAGGAGACGGCTGACTTGGGGGTGGTCTACACACGCACACCTCGAGTGGCCTAGAGGCTACACCCATGCTGGACAGTCAGGTTTGCACTCCGGCAGTATTGTATTCTTTCCATATGTAGGTTGCGTACATATAATTTTTTGCTTCGAAGGCTGAGAGATGTCGGGCTACTCCTCGCCCAGATGGTGCAGGCCACCGACGATGATGGACCAGCCTTGCCTGTGGGTAGGGACGATGGCGTGGATCGATCGCGACACTTCCCGTTCAACTGCTCTCTACTGACAGCTTTGGTGGACCGCTAGCAGCTGGAGACACACACTTTCCACCTCCTATTCGAGCAGATGGCTCCTACTCTACAAGTCGTCTCTCTGCTGCTCGGCCTTCCTATCACGGGAGCTGCTGCCTTCCTACCGGAGGCCCTGGCCGGCTTGGTGCATGGACCTGTTGGACAGGTTCTACGGAGTCCTTCCACCTGGCGCCTCAAAGGAGTATTACGTCTTGCTGCCGAGTCAGACACATGGCCCCTCATTGAGGTGGCTCTCATAGTTCCGGGTGCATGCCTAATGCCCTTTCTATTTGATCCTCTGTGCTCTCCTTTCCGCTGTACTATACTAATAACTTTTTAATTGTATGCAGGTGGAGCGAATGGACTCGGTCGCATATGAGCAGCAGGTCTTGTGGCATTGGAGGTGTACTTGCTGTTGCTATTTGGTTGGGTGCTCTTCACCACCAGCCAAAGCAACATCGTCGACGGACTCCTCATCGCTCACGCTAGGGCCATCACCAAGGGGGAGGCCCGCCAGATCAGCTGGGGTTCAGCCGCACTTGTCGTGACCTATCGTGGTTTGTGCGATGCGTGCGGCAGGACCAAGGCGAACTCGGTCCTCGCGGGGTGTCCGCTGCTATTGCAGCTATGGTCATTTAAGCGCTTCAGCCTCAAACGACCCATGCTCGAAGACATGACTCCATACAGGGCTAAGATGTACCGTGTCATAGATGGGTAAGTAGTCTGACTTGCAATTAATTCCTTCGTATTAAGGATGATCGTATGTAACAACTGTTGTTCCTTGTAGTTACAGTTCACGCATGTACAGGTTACGCGGGCAAATCTACCATTCGTGGAGCAGTTGGACCACCTCACGGTTGACGATGTGCACTGGGAGCCGTACTCACCTAAGTCACCATAGAGCCATGCTCCTGATGGGCTGTCCACACTGTGCTGGCACGACCAGGCTTTCTGGCTGATGCGGTGGAAGTTCGTGTATGACGTCTTTGTCGAGGACTACGCGGAGCATCGTGTCATGCACCAGTTCGCCCTACGTCAGGTCGTTCCAGTACTAGTCAAGCAACCAGTGCCACAGAACGTCCACGCGTGAGTGACCGCCTCACCGGACTCTCCTTTTACTGCTAATTCGTTGATGACTTGTAATGAAATGCTACCTCCTGTGGGTACTCTAAGAAGGGAGTCAAACGCAGCATGGACTGGATGACGAAGATGGATGGGTGGATATCCCAATAGGAGGGCACGCTGCAGGACTGTATGGAGGAGGCCACTCCCTACGACAGCATCACGTATGATGAGTACCTGTGCTGGTATCAGCCTCGAATACGTACCAGGCTGGTACATGTCGTCGACCCGCCCCGATCACACGTCACAGTAATGACAGTCACGTACCTCGCATGGGAAGCTCACGTCGCGGTATGTTACATCAAATTTGTAAATGTTTGCTTCTAGCAATCCCACTAATAGGATTTACCTTTTCGTGTTTTCCTTGCAGGCTGACGTTGGTGCTGCGATTTGGGGTGACTCTCGTACCATGGCGGATAGGATCACCAGTGGTGTGGAGGTGACATAGGAGGAGGTGGTGCAGGCTTTCTGTCGTGTGCATGCCTTGGGTGCATATGTCGTCTCCCTGTTGTCGTGCACTAGGCTACCGGAGGTCCGCACGCCTACGCCCGGTGTACACACGGTGTGTCCATCGGGGCCACCCCGTCTGGCATGGCACCGCGCAGGGATTCTATATGGCCACGTCCTGCACCACCTCAGCCTGACGAGATCGGAGGGTCAGCCTAGGCATGACCCCCTACACTGCCAGTGCAGCAGTTTGAGCATCCTCCGTACTTCTCCGGCTTCCCCACGCAGGGCGCGTACGGCGTGCCGTACGTCCCTCCAAACGGCTTTGACCATGCCATGATGCTAGCCGAGGGTACGCTTTGCCTATTTTTGGTTTTCTCCCATCCCTTTATCTGATGGTAAAATCTATGACCATCAGAAAGTATTGTAGCTACGACCATAAACAAATACCTATAGCAGGTGATCTTACGACCTCCGACCGGTTCTCTGTAGCTTACGACCAGTTTCCTTGGTCGAAGTTGTACGTAGTCGAAATGCCGTGGTCGAAGCCGTACGTAGTCATAATGCTGCAGTCGAACTGACGTGGTCATGGTCGAACGTCCTTGAGACCGGATGTGGTCAAAGTTGAACGTGATCGAAGGTTGTCGTGGTCAGAATGCCATAGTCGAGTTTCCGTGGTCGAAGCCGTACATGGTCTGAGCTAGACGTGGTAGAAGTCTGTCATGGTCAGAATACCATAGTTGAGTTGCCGTGGTCGAAGTCTGTCCTGGTCGTAAAGTTGTGCTCTAATCATTGATTACTCTACTCGAAAACCGTCCGATTTTCCGATGGTACTTGAACACCGTTCAATCCTCATGGGCCACTCGAAAGCTATCCAATGCACCGATGTCAGTCGAACTCCGTTCGATCCACCTTTGCTACTTGAAAGCTGTCCGATGCCACTTAGACCCAATCAGACTGGCCTAAAATCACTCGGAGCTGACCAAAAACCACTCGGAGCAGGACAAAACCAATCGGAGCAACCGAAACCATTTGGAGCCAACCAAAACAACTCGGAGACAACCAAAACTACTCGGAACTGACTGAAACTACTCAGATTCAAAACCTATGGCTATGATCGACCGAAACTTTTGCAAACGCAAATTCTAAAGTAATTCAAATGTCAATTATTTATCATCACATTAATCACGACCATCCACATGGTCTAACAGGCGGGAAGGCATTTGCGACATTCCTAAGTGTGTGCATGCGGGCGCGGAGGGTGGTGGAATCTCTGGGCGAATAAAACGAGAATCATACGTCATGGCATGTCGCCTCGTCGTCGCGGTCAGCCACGTGAAATTCTTCCCCAAGCAATGCCAATTGAGCACATCCCATGTGCGCCAATCCACCTGACGAGTTGCTAGTGCTCGGTAGGCACCTATTGAGCCTACCTAGGCAGGTACCAAGCAACAGTAGCTCGACAGGCCGTGGGCCCTACCGGCTATCGCACATGCGCTAGCTACTGCGTCAATCTGCCCTGTCGCTTCTACCCATTCTTGTCGGGCTCCCCAAATGTGGCAGGTGACTAGCATCAACTCTCATGCCTTTTGAGCTCAGAACTGAGGCTATTTTTACAAAAATAGGTGTTTGAGAGCTAAATTTGAACAGAAGTTAGCTTCAGTTCCAAAAGCGTATTACACTTAAAGAGGGCGAGTACTGCTCAGCACCATGACTTCAGATCCATAAATTATGTAAACTTTGTTGTTCCTAGTTGTAACATGGGCATCTCATCCTGGTTGTAACTCAAATCAGCAACCCACTACTTAAGAATCATTAAACAAAAGCTCAAAGTTCGGGCCAGAAATTTTTTAAAATAAAGGGACGCAACAGGATAGAAATTCACAGCTTAACAACATAAAAAACCTATTTTAATAACACAAAAAATTAAAAAATCTTGTGATTCTGACGAATTGAATTCGGGATCAGATGGTAAATTACTGGGGCGCCCCTGTTGTCGTAACAGGCTTATTGGGGCGGACACCCCTCTCGCAGTTAAAATTTGCGAGCTGTTACCACTCATCATGTCCCTTTAACTGCCTGAAGGATCATGCTTTACCTCCGTGCACCCACGTGCTCTTTTATGGCCCTCGCATGCCCGCTATCCGCTTTACGCTGCCGGTGTGGGACTAAACATCCGCTCCGCGCCAAATAGAAAAAAACGACGACATGTAATTAACCGCTAATTTCTGTAGCCCATGTTAGACTATTGGGCGTTAATTGTTCAGTAATACCAGCCGGGTTAGGTTGGGTCGGGCCGCATTGGGCTTTCGAAAGTCTTGTCTCGTTAAAACGCGCAATGACAGCTCGGCAGGCCGTGGCCCCACTGGCTTCCGCGCATGCGCTAGCTGCTGCGCTAATCTGCCTTGCCTGTCGTGCCATTCTTGTTGAGCTCTCCAAACGTGACAGGTGACTGGTGTTGACTGTCGTATTTTTTGAGCTTAGAGATGGAACTATTTTTGTAAAAATAAGTATTCGAGGATTAAATTTAAAAAAATGTTAGCTTCAGTTCCAAAACGTCAACAGTTAGGAGAGGGAGTACTGCTCAGCACCATGACTCATGGGGAAATTACTTTGAAAAATTTCTTTGTCTTGTCAGTTGCAGCAAGGGGAGAGGGAAAACGTGATTGAGGGAGAGAACAGATGTGTAGTGTATGTAGCTTTTCATAGATTTTTTTTAGCGTATGACTTATGGTTTTCTGAACAAGCAAACGAAATTGTTTCTTCATTACTGTTTCAAAACGGTTTATTAAGACAGATTTTTCGAAGTTGCTTATTGGCATTAGTTCGTTCGTTCGTACAAGAACTCATGATAGGACCAAGAGTCATCAGCGTGGTCGAAAAGAATGCACACATCCCGTGTGTTATATACTAGTACTTCATATTAAAAATCTAGAAATGTTTTTGAGTTAAAATTTTGAACTTTTAAATTTTACAATTTCAACCTTTTAACTCAATTTTCAAACCAGCTCAAAAACTTTCAGCTCGAATTTTAAGGTTCAATTCAAAAAATTGGAACTTTTGAACTCGAAATTCCAAAGTTTTAACTCGATACTCAAACTACATATTATGACAGCTAGAAGTGAGCCCTTTTTTTCCATGTTCCAACTTCCATTGATGAATGAATGAATAGCTCATATGGAATATACCCTAAAGAACGATGGAGACAAGAATCTTGTATATTTTTTTATTCTAAGGGGTGAAAATGGTTCACTTAAACCGTAGAACAAAGGCCTTATATAATTCTAAAATTTCAAGCTTGTATTATAAGTAGAGGTGCATGCGATGTTACAGTAAGACAGTGCTACAATACATGTGGTTGGTGCTATAGCTGAGAATATCTCGCTGAACCGACCATGTGTGACGCTGCTCCATCAAACATCAACGTCGCCACTGGTGGTGACGATTGGTGCCGCCTCCAGCTCAGCTCATTGCTACAGTAAAGGGAGGAGGGGGTGCATACGCACCCATGTGGCACATAAAAGGGTTTGGGCACGTTTTGTTTCATAATTATCACATATTTTCTTTACTTTTTTTTTTGCCGAAAATGCATTTGGACGAGAAGTTTTTTTGAACGTCTAATTTACAACGTCGAGACGTTTTGGCTGAAGTTCATAAATTCGTAGCGTAGTCCGTCAAATAGCAGTTCTCCATGAATGCGTAGAATCCATCTATCCATAAATTATGTAAACTTTGTTGTTCCTAGTTGTAACACTGCGATGTCATCTGGTTGTAACTCAAATCAGCAACCCACTAGGTAAGAATCATTAAACTAAAGCGCAAAATTCGAACCAGAAAGTTTTTTAAAAAACGGTACGCAACAGATAAGAAATTCACAAATTAACAACAATATAAAACCTATTTCAGAAACAAAAATTAAAAAAAGCTTGTGATTTTGATGAATTGAATTCGGGATCAGATGGCAAATTACTGGGGCGCCCCTGTTGTCGTAACAGGCTTATTGGGGCGGACACCCCTCTCGCAGTTAAAATTTGCGAGCTGTTACCACTCATCATTTCCCTTTAACTGCCTGAAGGATCATGCTTCACCTCCGTGCACCCACGTGCTCTTTTATGGCCCTCGAGCGCCCGCTATCCGCTTTACGCTGCCGGTGTGGGACTAAAGATCCGCTTCTCGCCAAATAAAAAAACGACGACATGTAATTAACCGCTAATTTCTGTAGCCCATGTTAGACTATTGGGCTTTAATTGTTCAGTAATATCAGGCCCGGTTAGGTTGGGTCGGGCCGCATTGGGCTTTCGAAAGTCTCTTCTTGTTAAACCGCGCACTAGACTTTACAAAAGCTTAAGCACCGTGACGTTCAAAAACGGCGGTCGTCGAGATGACGCCGCCCAACGTCGGTAGGCTCTCGGGCCTCCTTCGGCGCTGCGCGGCCGCCGGGGCGCTCCGCCCCTGCTCGCAGCTCCACGCGCAAGCCCTGGTCGGCGGCCGCCTCCCCCACGCCACCCTCGAGACCGACCTCGTCCTGCTCTACTGCCGCTGCGGCGCGCTCCCGCGCACCCGCGTGGTGTTTGACGCAATGCCGTAGCCGCCCATGTACGCCTACAACATCCTCCTCGCCGCGTCCCCTGCCCGCACCAAGCTGGGCCTCCTCTCCCGCCTCCTTGCCGCTGGGACCCGCCCCGACCGCTACGCCGTCCCCGCCGCGTTCCGCGCGTGCGCCGAGCTCCCGGAGCCGCTTCTTCGCGCCGCGCTTCATGGCTTCGCTGTCCAGCTCGGCTTTCTCGCCAATGTTGTTTTCTCCGGCGCAATTCTGGGCATGTATGCCAAGACCGGTCTCCTGGACGATGCGGTGAGGGTGTTCCACTAGATGCCGGAGAGAGACGTTGTCGTGTGGAATTGCATGGTTACCGCGTATGCAAGGGCCGGGAGGGCAGCGGAAACCTTGGAGCTCTTCAGGAGGGCTCAGGTGAGGCGGTGAATATGGCGAGGGATCTGCGGGCCGTGCCGAGCGTGCTGAATGTCTGTGGGAAGGAAGGGGAGCTGATGAATGGGAGGGAAATCCATGGTAGGATGGTGCGGTGCCTTGCGTTTGATTCGGATGTCCCAATCGGAAACGCGTTGGTCAACATGTATGCAAAGCGCGGGCGCGTGGATGCGTCGCAAACGGTGTTTGCAGGCATGCAGGAGAGGAATGTGGTGAGTTGGTCGACTCTGATATCTTGCTATGGTGTCCATGGCAAGGGAGAAGAGGCATTGAGGGTTTACATGGAGATGGTGTCTCAAGGATTTAAGCCAAACTGCATCACCTTCACGTCGGTCTTGTCGAGCTGCAGCCACTCAGGGCTTGTGACTGAAGGACGGACGATCTTTGAGTCGATGAGTAAGGTTCATGGTGTAGAGCCCACTGCTGAGCACTATGCGTGTATGGTTGACCTCTTGGGGCGTGTTGGGGCCATTGAAGAAGCTGTTGGGCTCATAAGGAAGATGCCTATGGAGCCTTGTTCCAGCGTGTGGGGAGCTTTGCTCTCTGCTTGCGCCATGGATAATAATGTCGATGTTGGAGAGATTGCAGCTTATAGGCTGTTTGAGTTAGAAGATGGCAATGCTAGTAACTATATTACTCTCTGTACCATTTATGATGCAGTTGGTCGGTCTGATGGTGTCGCATGGTTGAGATCAAGGATGAGGGAACTTGGCATGGTGAAGACACCTGGGTGCAGCTGGGTTGATGTGAAGGGAAGAGCTCATGCCTTTTACCAAGGGAGCATCTCTCGTTATTTGAGGAGACGAATTCTTTGGATTCTGGATCGGTTGCTCGAGGATATGGGCAATTCAGAATCTGAATATGAGCATGCGGACCTGTATTACGAGCTAACCTAGAACTGAAGTTGTGATGCTAAAGGTCCTGTATTGCCGCAATCAATTCGGTTTGAGGATAAAGCAACGGTCTTCCTTAATTGGTATCGTTGTTCACACGAGCGATGTTTTTATCATTGCAAGCAAGGAATTCTGTGTGTTGTTCTACTAGGTACTGGGCAATGTGGAGATCCCAGGCCAAACTTCCATGACCAATATCTGGAACAATATGTCACTACTACAGAAAACTGTATTACAGATGGTTCAGAAATGTCATTATAGACGGTTTTGTGAGCCGTCTGAATTTGTAGGTCAATAATGATACAAGATCATCACAGACGGCTTTCGAACCGTTTGTGGTGTAAATATCACAGACGGTGCAAACCGTCTGAAATAGTTGATAATCACAGACGATTTTTAACTAAAACCCGTCTGTAATTATCAACTAACATAGACAGTTTTTAACTAAAAACCGTCTGTGCTAGTAAAACCGTCTGTGATAATCAACTAGCACAGACGGTTTTTAATTAAAAACCGTCTGTGATTATCAACTATCACAAACGGTTTTTAGTTAAAAACCGTATGTGCTATTTTCTTCTACCTCTAAATCTATTTCTATTTATTGGCTAGCCTCAGGAAATGCTAGCCATGCCCTCTGAAACAAGCAGATCAACATGTATATGTATACATCTAATTCACATCTCAATTCATTTCACAAACATAAACACATTCATTTCGTAAATCAATTAATTGAAATGAAATAAAATATCTATTAACAAATACACAATTACAATCAATGTCAATCTTATCCCAAACAAAAAATCATTGTCCGGTATGGAACTCTCCATCTGTTTTTATGACTCTAGACACCAAAAAGTACGTGCACTCTCCTCGAATTTCTGCAAGGTCGGGTTGTTATAATGCAGTTGTAGGGATGAGCGCAGCCTATCGATAGGAATATTAATGTGTGTACATATATAACCTGATAAGTATGAAATAATTGTGGGAAGATTGACAAACCTTAGGATTGGTGATCTTCGAGGAATCGAGTAGTAGTTTCATATGGTGGCAAACGTAGAATCCACACATGTTGCCCGACTGCTGCTGGTGGCACTGTAAAAAATAGAATGTGTTAATTCAAGAGGCACTACTACCAAGAGTTGTATAGGATTAATTAATGTGTACTAGCGGATACCCAAAAATTTCGAACATGTTGCAAGGGCTTGGCCCCTTTCGTCGAGCCACGTGTCTCTGCAACGTACATACGAACGACCTTTGTGATTCAAAAAAGTAGCTTAGTCATTCGGAATGAAAGAAATAGTACAATATAGTTATGTATGGAGAAAATATACTTACCTATCGAGTAAGTGGTCGATAACTGTGTAGTCGGTTTTGTTCTTACTTGGGGAATCAAGATATATTGCCTTGTTCCATTTTGGCATAATTACAATTAAAATCCAATGGAACCCCTGATTGTAGGGCATAAGTACAAATTCCTTATCGCGGTGAGCCAGCAGTGTTGTTGTAATATACCTCTTGATGAAGGATGCATCCTCATTGATGGTATCCATGGCGACCAAGCATGGGTCCAGAAAACCAATTGGTAATTTGGATGATCTAGCTTCCGTCACCATGTGTCTATATATATACACAGAAAAGCAACAAATTATATATGACATATATCGGTATTACATGAACGGAGACTGTGATTGTACACACTTACAGCATCCAGCATAGAACGAGTGAGGCGTTGAGAGCGTTGAGCGTGAAAAGATCAAATAAATCCTCAAAGGTCACCGTGAAGACACAATCATAAACTTCGTGCTGTAAATGATCCGAACTGAATTTGACAATGATCCTGCAGGATTGCCTGTTCGTCTTCCGTCCTCCACTATGCGATTTTACCCATATACCCAGCTATGCCAAGTCTGTGGGAGGTATTTTTTGCCTGGAGGGCGTTGTGCGCCGCACTTGCACTTCTAAAATCTTTGGTCGTCTTTCATCACCTTAAATCTCTTCCCATTGTGGTTCCAGGAATGAGTACTTATAAAAGGGCGTTAGATCCTTCTCCACGTACTGCTTGACAAGCACGCTCTTGAAGTTCTTCCATCTTTGCACGCCGCTAGTAAGGCATGTCGTTGCACGGAGTCGTGGTGTTCTTTTGGGATCTCGAACGATGCAAAAATTTCTATCAACAACACATGTTTCCGAGTCACAGTCACAGTCTTCCACGAATCGAATGTGATCTCAATTCGTTCTCGTGCAACTATTCCGATCATTCTTCGAAATGCGCATGCTGCTCAGCAAGGAATGAGAGGGGTCCCAGATCTATCGACCTCTGTGATGGTAAATTGGCCCTTGGGCTTTTTCGATAGTACTCTTCCTTGGCGTTTTGATTTTGGAGCGGACGCATCCGGCGATGATGTTGAAGAATGCGTGGATGACATGTTGGCCTTCTCATATATGAAAAGTGCAATGTAGCATATATATATATATATATATATATATATATATATATATATATATATATATATATATATATATATATATATATATATATATAGAAATATATCAATATGAAAATGACATGGAATTACATGAAAGTACGTATATTCATATATGTATTCATGAAACAACTATATATTCATAACAGTAAGATTTAACATAACATATACACAAACAACAACAACAACAACAAGTAATATTTAACATATATTCATAAGTATATATATTCATGAAACAACTATATATACAATTTATAAAGAGTACAACATGTGAATATTCATACCGATGGCGGCGGCGACGGGCTCAGTGATGGTGATAATAATGATATCACAGACGGTTCTCAACTTACTGTAGGTAAATATGTATGAAATAAATTTGAGACAAAAAGATTCTCGTAATGTTTTAGAATTTCTATGCGTTTTCTATAATTTTACTGTTAATTTATGTGATTAAAGGCAACTTAAGGAATTACGATTAATCAAAATAGTAAGTAAATACAGGAAAGCAAAGAAAGTAATAATAACAGTGCTAAACATGCTTTAAATATTAAAAACAAACTAAAATTTGAACTTTCGAGGCCCTTTTATGCCGGAATATGAATTTTCAGTGAATTCTGCAATATCCAAGGGCTTATCCATAAATTTTAAATTCTGATGCCTGCCCCCTTTTCCTTTTTTTTTCTTTTCTTTCGGCCCACTCCGCTCCATGGCTTTTTGGCCCACAACCGGCCGACTCAAATGGGAGAAGGGGTAGCGTTTCCCTAACCCTGCTCATGCGTAGGGCGGCGCGTGCAGGTGCGGGCTGTCGGTCGGGCCATATCGGCTTGGCTTGCGACTGGGGCCGGTGACGACGGCGTGGGGCAACCGAGGACCGACGACGAAGGTGCGAGGCAGCTGGGGGCCGGCGGCACAGCCAGCAGCCGTGCAAGGCCAGGCGCTGCAAGCGGCGGCGACGGCTTGTGCGGAGGTAGGCGACGCCCCATACGGCGGCGGGCATGCGGGCGCTCAGGGAGCTGGTGGTCGGGGAGCGCACGACGAACGGCGGTCTTGCCACATGCGGGTGGTCGGCGGTGAGGCCATGTGCGTTCATCGTGGCGCATCGGCTGCCGAGGTGCGTGAGGCGCGTGGTGCGATATGGCCATGTGCGGGTGGCCGGTAGTATAGTTCTTGATTTTTTTATTCTATAGTGCAATTAACATCTACTCTTTCCATGCAATCTACCGATCGACATTGTGCTGGCGACTTCAAATTTGCTTGCGGTAGATTAGAGAGGATTTGCACCGTAGAAAATAGTCTAGAAAGCGAAATTTACGAAATTAAAGTGGTCTAGATAGGTAAATTAATCTACAAATGATTATTTTGCGATCCACTGGAGCGATTCATGCTGATAACGTGTTAAGGAAACATCGCTGGTGAGTCCAGCCTGATCAATTTCTCCTATGCAAAGAGATGGATCAATCATAGAGTAGTGCAAGATAATAAAAGATTAAATACAGAGAGATAGGGGAACTCCTTTTCTTTGTTGCATTTTTACTTTTCCAGGTACAAAATTTAATCATTAGATTCCCTATTTATAGAATATGTGAAGAAGTACCCATCATAGACTAAGCTTATAGTTTTCAAACACTCTCTACCGCTTCTACCACCGGCACCCACTCCCCATCACCCGCCGCATCCTTCCCTACAGCGGTGGAGTCTGCCCCAGAAGTATGGGAAGGGGAAATAATCATTGCTAACAAACACCATCTTCCATTGCAAGACAATGAAGCTATTTGCCAAATTAATTGAAATTTTAAAGAAAGAACCAAAATTAGAAGCAACCAAAGTAGCCAAGGCTAAACAAGAATTAAAGAGAGATCATACAACAACTAGAGGATAGTGAAGAAAACATGCACGCACAGTGACCCTTGCTATGAAAAGAGCACATTACAAAAGGCGACAGCTTTGGGAATTAGACCATTTCTAGAAGAAACGTTGAAAACAATATGAAATAAACAATAAATGAGCTTGAAAACAAGTTCAAACATTTTGGGTAGAAAAGGAGCCAAGACCCTCCTCGGCCTCAACTAGTACCCTTCGCCACTGCTCGCTCCCCCAATGCACAACATCGAAACTCTAACCGCGGTTGCATCCCTACCGCTACTACCCACTGCCTTGCCGGCGCTACGCCCTGCTACCGCCTCGTATCCCTGTACCGGCGTAGACCTCCTCCAAGCACAGCCACCATTGCTCACGATTGAAAGAAAACGAAATCCCGAGGCGAGAGCTTCAGATCCCGAATTGAATGTTTGACTTCGGAGTTAAAACTTTCAGAACTTCAAGTTGAAAGCCCGAAATCTCTCTAGCTATCAGTTGGATCAACATCCAATCATATGGCACATAAATCTCCACACAGATTCAATGATCATAAAATTTGACTCAGACTTCAGAAAAAATCAGACAACGTATAAATAGCAAAACTGTGATTATAATGTACGTCATTTATCTATGACAGTATTTGTTGCTGCATGCAACTTGTCGGGTTGTTTTTACGGAAGTATTATACAACATTCAACTTTTTTTTTGAGAAAAATTAGTCACATTTCATACCGTTCAATTTACGCCAAGATTCGTGCTCCCGCCCACCTTCATCTCCATCTCCGATGAAAATCCAGTGATGCTCCCCATCGTCTTCTTTTCCAGATGCCGCCGGCGACGTCTTCAACAGAGGCTTTGAGTTAGGGTTAGGGCTCACTGGTTAGGGTTGGGGTTCACCCGTAGCCACTAGACTTAAGAGGGATACTGGAGTGACGGCAGACCGACAGTGGTCCGTTGCATGTCAAGGTGGTGGTAGTGCTGCCTCCGTCACAGGATTACAGGAGGGCAGTGGGTAGCGGCTACGGTGAGAGCCGATGAGCAATTAAGAGGCGGTGGGCAGCGGCTGCGGCGGGAGTCGATGAGCAATTAGGAGGCGGTGGATGAAGCTGACGTATCTAGCGGCGGTAGCCACCGGAGACAGGGAAGAAGGGCGGCGGTAGTGGTGACAGGAGGTATGTGGCAAAGAGGAGAGGAGGCGGGCGGCATCAGCAAGGTGGAAGTAGGGTGTTGGAGGAGGAGGAGACGAGTGGCGCCGACACCAGAGGGTGATAGTGGCTATGTTGGGTGTGGCAGTGGTGGCAGGCCTCGTCAGTGCCAAGGGTGGCACCAGCGATGCGACAGGAGGTAGCACGCTAGAGGGAGTTTGGGGAGATGGCAGCTGGGAGTGAGGGTAGAAGGAGTTAGGGTTCAGGTGGGGAGGTGATTGCTTATATATTTCATTGGTGGATGATCTAGTTCATTGATTTGTTTTTTGGATGGTTAAAAAAGCGACTGATTTTGGGAAGGGAAAGAGCTACATGATAAATACACATACCCTTTGTTTTTATTACATCTACCTCTTTACATACGACGACGAAACCTTCTATCACATCGCGCAAACGGCAGAGGCATACGTGCGTGAGAGCTAGTTTAGCTGTGTGCAACACGTGTGGCCATCTACACTGCCACACAGGCAGTCAAAACTCCTCGTGTCCGTGCAGTTGGCATGCAGAAGCAATTCTTGGATCTGGTGACTGTTTTTCTGCACCCGACAAACGTGCACCTAATGATCTGGAGCTAGCAGCATTAACATCACACATACATGGAATCAATTAATATAGTAGCCATGTAGAGAACTAAACATGAAAAATTAATTGTATCTATTTAAGAGAAGTAAAAGGTAATACAGTATTAAGCATCTAAACTGCCGCTAGCATGATGTTCATTGCTCCAACCAAAAGGGAAAAAAAGGTAAAGGGAAGAAGGGAGAAGAGATTCAGATATTTCAGTTGGTAATTTGGTACTGCGTGTCTTCCTTTTCTTGATTCCTGAACTGAAAACCATGCTCTCCAATCATCACAGAGTGATCTGAATCCAAAATTGCACTGAAGAAGCAACAAGTTCTCTTACCTAAAGAGACCAGAATGTAAAGGTTGAGATCATCAGGATATATATACATTACCACATTTTCATGTGCAAAGAGAAGCTAAAAAAGCTGAGAAATAACAAGGCAGAGGGTGGCCTGGCATGGCGGATGAGAGCCACTCTGGCTAGCCAAGAAGACCGGCCCATGCAGCCTCATTAACTGCATCCATCACAAGGATTTCTCCACGAATTAACCCTTGCCGTCACCATGGCTGCTGATGGATGGATGAGCTAACAGAGGGCAAGCATAGGCAAGTCATTCTTGGCTACCAAAGGGAGGCGGCTCTCCCATCTCCATGCAAGGATTCCCCTCTTCTTTTCACTTGCTCCTTCAGTTATGGCTTCTGATCTTTGGCTTGGTGTGCGGCATCACTCAATAGCTTACACCAGGTATTTATAATGTGGACAAGGAGAGGGTTCAGGACAGGTGGTGCTTGAATGCCACATTTCAGTGAATGGTATCTTCTGTTGTTTGGTTCCAAACTTCCAATAACACTAGAATGGGATAACTGTATTCGCAGCCGTTTGAAAATCAACGGTGGGGATGGAGGTGAGTGAGAATTTTAGACCTTTAGATCTTGTCGCGAGAGACGCTGGAAATACGGTGTCGTTACAAAGGCGAAGGATACGACAACATGTTATTACTCAAATAGACGCCAAAATGATTGAATTCTCAATCCGCAGTTTAAACCTCTGCAATTCTCACGAGCGCTACCACGAATTTCTTGCAAGTTCAATTTTATATTGCAAGTACATTTGCCCAAGAGTGATCTACCAAGTTTAGTGAACAAAAACCGGTAGCTACGAAGTACTCGCCCGTGTATTTTGTCGCTCCTTTTCCGTTCTTTATGGCCACATTATTTCATTCAAAGGGGATAAAATTCTATATTCAGCAAATAAATTAAATGCACCTGCAAGTCACCGTAAACTAAAAGCTGGATTTTATTCCCTACAGCTCGATAGTTGACTTGAATCAAAATCTTCCGAAATATCGTGCTCATGCATGCAGCTTGTTCCTGAACGGATGAGATGCCCAATGCTAAGATCGATCTAAGCATCTGAACGGTATCCCCTCAAAAAGGGAAAATCTGTAGCGAATGTCAATGAGCATCCAACTAGGCAAGAGTAAGAATCTTTATAACTCTCTTCAGAGAGAGAGAGAGAGAGAGAGAGAGAGAGCTTTGTTAACATTGTAGATTCTATGATCCTTCCGCAATACTGTGTGAAATGATAAGTATATGTATATCAACCATGATGAATGGGTTTATTCAAACTAAAAAGAAAAGTATCCCCAGGTTACAGTGTTCGGCATCAACTTGTTTGTTCAGTGCACCTGTGAGGGTGATGTGAAATATACAAAAAATCTACTATTGGAATCATCAAATGTAGGCAGACAGCACGAATTCAATGATAGATAGGCACACATAACATCAATGAAAAGCAAAGAACGTTCGAGATTCCACAACGCTTAAATGTCAACATATAGCTAAAAAACAAAAATCAAGTCTGCATCCATTCAGACTGATGATAATAACACATGTCCACAATAAGTCTGGAATTTGAATGCAAGCAAAGAGTGATAATAAAGCAGTGCAGTAGTTTATTTTTACAGGTGGGAATTTCTACATTTAAGTAGAACAACTAATACCTTGTTCTTCTGTGAAAACTCGTATCAAGCCCTTACTGCCTACCCTGCACAACAGCACAAGAAAGAAGTGTGTCAATGATTAAAAAAACCATAACAGCAAAAACAAAACCGTAGATACAAACGTAATGTGCCATAGACATATTCCTCTAGGGAATGCTGCTGCAGAATTAAGGTCCAAAGAGACAACGGAAGCAGCCCAGGCCTTATATTTCGTTTTAACATATGTACGCTTTAAGACATACTGTCATTTTTCGTATTTGTTTTCCTTGTAAAGATTGAAATAGCATCTGAACGATTGCACTTATAATTATTGATTGTACCTCAGCAGGTTGATTTCTCTACTTTAACAATTTTACCTAAGGAGTAAGAAAGGACAGGGATGGGAGTTGAAGACGAACAAATAAGTTCACTTGTCTAAAGCTTCATTTCAAAGGCAGAAATTTTGTAGCTAAACATCTGACCTATGCATGATCACCATACCAACTTCAATCTACCACTAGACAAGCATTACAGGCAAGATAGTAACATATTGACTAGGCAGCACACTAATTGTGCATATTGCAGATCTATGGACAGTAGCAAACTAAAGTTTTAAATTGAAGTATTTCAATACAATAATTGTACCATTGTACCAGTAAAAATCATACCTGCCAGTTCCCTTGCTGCCCTTCACCAGGGCTAGGATATTGATCAGAACCCCCTTGCCAGTTTTCTCCTCCATATGCAGGTCCTGTCCCCTGTCTGTTGTCTCCACCATAACCAGGATTCACACCAGGACCCCCTTGGTTACCTCCATGATATGTTGGTGAAGGTGGTTGCCCATAATTTCCAGGTGCCAATGGTTGACCATAAGATCCAGGTGCTGAAGGTTCCCCAGGTCCGAAATCCCCTGCCTGTCCTTGCGAGAAGTTCCTGCGCTCTTGTGGGTTGTAGTAACCTTGACCAGCTTGATTTACATGTCCTTGGTACTGAGGTGGCGGACCTTGGTATCCACCAGGCGGTCCATTGTAACCTGAGCGATCTGCATAATCATTCCTCAAATAACCTCTACCACCCTGTCCAGCCTGCGCGTAATTCCGCTGTGGAGCATAGCCTCTTCCATCTTGCTGCGGGCGGTATGTTTGGAAGTTGCCCTGCTGTGGTGGGCTGTTCTGGTAATTTCCTTGTGGTGGAGGACTGTTCTGGTAGTTTCCACGAAAGTTACGGTTCCTGTCAGTCCTCGACGGCTTGCTATAATGAACAGGTGGTGGTCTTTCAGTGATGACACCATTGTCATATTTGTCTCCTGATGAAACCAATTCATACATCCAGATAAGATCAGGGGTACATTAAGTTTGTAATAGTAAATTCAGGAAACAGAAAACAAGAATAAAACAAACCTCCATATTCCTTTGTCTCTGGATATAGATATGAATCAGGCAAAATGAAAACAACTCCAGGCAATCCTGATCAAAATACCAAAACAGGCAAGTAAGTACTTCTAAAGTCTAGAATCCTAAATCATAGCAAGTAAATCATAAAGCTAGGTATACTGTCCACTCACCGCGGAATTTTTCTGACATTTCCTCAGTCATTACAGCTTGAAAGCCAATATATGTTGTTGTACTAAAAGCATACATCCTCTTCTTAGCCTCCTCGTGACTACAAGAAGCTCAGAGCTCAGAAAAATGAGGAAAATTATATATTGCAATTGCTTGAATTTAATTTCTTACATCAGTCAAAACAAAGATCAAGCATCATAACAAGAGCAACGACTCAACTAGTTCAGAGCAGATCAGCAGAGCCATCAAATATATACAAATAATGGCTTCAAGCATTATTGGTAAGAGCAATGACTTGACTACTTAAGAGAAGAACCATCAGATAAATACAATGATGGCTTCAAGCACTTTTAAGTAAGAGCAATGACTTAACTAGTTAAGAGCAGATCCATCAACTATATACATTAATGGCCCGGGGCACCATTCGCCAAACAGAGATCATTGGTTTAATCGTTCCAGCTAGAACACAAACTCTTTCTGAATACTTCAAATGTTCAGAACAAAAGTTTTATTAACAGCACAATTACTGTATAAACCATAAGAGATGATGCGGTCATTGAACTGGAAACTTGATTAAACAACAACTGATTGTATGTTATTAACAGCACAATTACTGTATAAACCATAAGAGATGATGCGGTCATTGAACTGGAAACTTGATTAAACAACAACTGATTTTATGTCTCCTAATAACTGAAGTTTAATATTACTTAAAAAACATTATATAATTACCCATCCTCCAAAGAAAACTCCTTTCTTCCCGTTCTATAACTATCCTAATTTAACACAGAAAACAACAAAATGGGAGCGATGCTACCAACTCTGAGATGGATTTTGTGGTGCTACTTCCAAGATTTTTCTTAGGTGGACCATGTCTAGTTTATGTTTGGAGGGCCCTGACTAAAAAGGCAGGATGATTCAATTGGAAAGATTTATGCTATTCAATTCAAGAAATTACGAACTAGAGTGGAGTTAAAATATTTTGACACTATAGTGCAGCTTTCTAAGCTCTCATCAAGCTAACCTAATAGTATGTAATACATCAAACCACCTCTGACGTCCAATTTTCCATTACAATAACAGCAGAAACTTACATACCCTCGCTCAAAATCACCCAATGCTAAATGTAAGAGCAAACTCCATGTCACAATCATATCAGAAGTAAATGACAAAATTGTAACATATCAGTGCCTTTCTTTAGTAATTAAGTTCAGGAAATTCATAACCAAAAAAGACACATTTTGACATCATTCAAAACTATATCACAAAGCTCAAGCACAACAGAATTTTCAACCAACCATCATCAGACAACAGAAGTAGAAGTAGTTCCTAACTTTATCACATAAATCAAACACTGGTGACATAATTTACATTCAGAACCACCAAATATGCATGGAGAAATTTGATGATTTGCCTCACCTTTCCTTGCAAACAGCTCATTTGCCCCATAGTTGATGTGAATTGATTATTTGCCCCATCTTTGAATTTTTATTTGATCATTTGCCCTCTTTGCATTTCCAAACCATTTCCTCTTTTTATGATGCTAATTTATATTAGGAAATGACCAAATTGCTCCTGGTCAAAAACGCCTCAGAAATAGGGACTAATTAATAATCCACCGACGAATTGAAACGGGTCTAGCCATTCTTCACGAAAGCTACTGAGAGATCCGACGCCTCACCAGAATTTCTTATCAAAACAAGAACACGAGCCACCACGGGAAATGAAATTGTACCATCTCAGGCTAGCTGCGGACGAAAGCCGCCTCTGCGTCTGCAAAATTCGATTTTCTTATGGCGAAGGGGCTGGCAAGACTCAACTGGCAGAACTCGCCACATACAAAATAGCACGGTAATGACATTTCTGGAACTCAATAACAGTATGCTGCAGCATGGAGCACATGGTTAAGTTTTAAGCAGACTTATCGCGCGTTCAATTAAGATAAAACCTGTACCTTGTTCTAGCTGTGATGCATGTTCTTTTACATCTCATTCTTCCGTTAGTTCTCTGACACCAGAGCATTTTTAAGGCCTACTTGCAGCAAAGATCTGATCTTATACTATAAAATTTTACATACAAAATAGCACGGTAATGCTGCACGGTAATGGCAACAGTATGCTATTTCTGGAATGCAACATCAGAAATCAGATGGCGTTTCACAGAGAAGGAATCGGATCGGCGATGTCTGCGAAAGTTTTAGAACAGGGGCAATTTGGTCATTTCCTAATATAAATTAGCATTATAAAAAGAGGAAATGGTTTGGAAATGCAAAGAGGGCAAATGATCAAATAAAAATTCAAAGATGGGGCAAATAATCAATTCACATCAACTGTGGGGCAAATGAGCTGTTTGCAAGGAAAGGTGGGGCAAATCATCATGGGCATGACCCTCACCATCAAAGCTATCACACGAAAACGCATCCAAGCTCCACAATCACTCCAGGCAGTTGCAGCTACAGATTAGTATCCAACAGCTTTGTTAATAAAAGCTGGGGGGATGACCCCACCCCCCAAAAAAAAAAAAACCCGCCCCCTAACCCTATAAAAACTACAGATTCGTATCAAACGACTAACCAAATAAAACAGCGCAATTCATATCGGAACTGCAGCAATACCGGTGCCACGCATACAACAAACTCACACCGAAAACCCGATTCATGCCCCATCACATCACATGTCACCCTCCGGAAACCAATTCCACGCGACACAGCCCAATTCCTAACAAATCCATACATTTCCGATGCGAAACGAAATTTGAGAGATTCGATTATACCTTCCGACGACCTTGGCGAGGGTCTGGAGGTAGGTCTCGATCATGTCCTCGCGGGGGGGCTTGGGGTCGGGGAACTCCATGGTGATGAGCCAGTGGTTGTAGTCGCATCCCTCGAAGAGGATCTCGTCGGGGGAGATCTTGCCGTCGTCCACTCCACCCCGTAGTCCCTCCCGCGCAGCCGCCGCCGCCGTCGACCGGAACCCGGCGGCGGCGCCTGGAGATGCGGCCGCGGGAGCGGCGGGACGAGGGGCCGAGGGGAGGGACCGGAAGGCGGCGGAGGAGCCTGGGCGGAGGAGGGAGGCGGAGGCGGCCGCTAGGGCTCGCCGGAGGCGGAGCGCGAGGGCCATGGCGGGCTAGGGTTTCGTGGGGGAGGGGGAGGAGAAGCTTCTGGGGTTTAGGGGTTTATGTGAGGAGGGTCGGGAGCGGTAATAAAGGTAGTTATTGTGAGGCTAAGTCGCTTGGCAGGCAAGTAGGGCATGGTTGTCAGTGAGAGTGTGCGTAAGGGTGTGGGATGTTACGGGTGCGGCCTACGGAGGGTTAGGACTTGGTGGTTTAAATGTGGGGCCAGTGCATCCAGTTGGACTCCTATTTTTATAATATGTCTATTTTACCCCTTAAATTATTACGATTATCTAGCTTTCAATCTAAAGTGTAAAATCAATCATCAACTATTAATACTGATTATTTTACCCCTTTTAAGACGGATTGAAGGTGATTTTTGTTAACGTTGCATCAATGTGATAGTGGGTTTTAACACATAAGCTGATCTTAAGATGACATGTCAGCTAATTAGCAAAATTATTAAATAAATAAAAAAGGAGTTGAGGCTCCCCCTTGCTCATGGAGTGTCACCTCCGCACTCCTCGCCGCCCACAGGCCTCCTCACCTTCGCGCTCCCTATCCAGAAGCCACTTCCTGTTGCCCTCAACTGCCACCTTCCCCGCTCACGGCAACCACCACATCTGCACTCCCTATCACCCTCGTCCTCCCTTTCACTATTGCCTGCCACCACCTCTGCTTTCCCCGTTGCCTTCACCCTCCCCTTCATTGCCGCCTCGCCAAGTTATGCCTCGTTCTTTTCGGTTTTTATCTTATGTCTTCCTTCGAACAAACAAACGAGATGACTTCACCATGGTTTTGAAGTGCTTATCAATATAGCCTTTTTGAACTGGTTTACAATCTTATCGGTATTCGGTTCATTCGTATGAGCGCTCACGCTATTACCCAAAGCCATCGGCCATAGCCTAAGCTACAGCCAAAGAACACACCATATATCTGTATTAATATTGAGCGTAGGTACAACCCTCATATGAAGATTACATAAGGAATCCTGATATGGTAACATCTTATAAATCAGTCCCTTGTGCATTAGAAAAAAGACTACAAAGAAATTAAAAATTGCATCCAACCTCAGAATTTTTTGTACGAAAAATCTATTTTTATTCGAAATTACAGAAATATACCTGTGGCAACATTTTTTTTACAAAAATAGGCTCCAATCACCCAATGGGGGCGACTGAAGCCAATCGCCAAACCAGGGGGCGACTGGAGCCAATCGCCAAACCGGTGGCGACACGTGGGCAATATGGCAACGATAGGACGAGTTATGGCTGTCGCCCAACGCTCGGCGACGGGGGTTAAAAGGCACAAGGCGCCCGCCGCCCCTGACCCATTCCATCCATCCATTGCTCGGCGCCGAGATAAGAAAAGAGAGAAGAAGAGGAGAGAAAGGAGAGGAGAAGAGAAGAGGAAAGGAAGGAGGGGAAGAAGAGAAGGAGGAGAAGAGGAGAGAGAGAGGAGGAGGAGGAGAGGAGAGGAGAGGGAGGAAGGAGGAGTGGGAGCTATTTCATCCATTCAGATCCAGGTTTTTTTTGTATATTGTATTTACAATATATTTTTTTTCAAATGTTAGTGTTAGCAAAAACTGTAGATGTAGAAAATTTAGTATAGAAATTTTACTACAAATTTTAGTATAGAAATTTTAATATAGAAAAATCTAGTATACAATTTGTAGTATAGAAATTTTAGTACAATTTTTAGTATAAAAAATATAGTTAACGTAGTTATAGGAATTAAGCAGGCGTAGAAACGGAGAGGAGAGGAAGCAACAATCGTAGGTGTAGATGTAGATAGAAATAGTTAAATATTTGTTATACAAAATTTATTAAACATGTAGTTTTAGAAAATTAACAACCATAGAAGCGTGCGGTTGTGTATAATTTAGGGAACATAGTTCTAGAAAATTAGTATCAGTTGGAAATCTTCATGCATACAAAATTGTAGTTGTAGAAAACTCAGTCATCGTAATGTACAAATTAATTGTCCGCTGAAATTTATACGTATTAAAAAATCAGTAAATATTTAGGGTAGAATTTAATTAATTAGTAGAGAGGAAGTTCATAGTACGAGGTTATTGTAGTGGGTTATGACATGCGAACGATTGGCGAAATGTGAATTGCAGTATGTTGGTACTTTGGTATTATGCGATGTTATTTGACATGTCACAAAATTGAAACATATATGCAGTCCAACATCAAAAATGGCAATAGTCACTACATTGAGAGTGCATTACGGTGCTGGAACCGTTCGTGAAGGTCCGAATGGTGTGGATTTGAGTGGTTTTACGCAAGTCACTCTAGTACATCCGGATGGTGAGAATGCTCGGATCTCAGATGTGATGCATTGGCTGACCCGGAGTTTTTCGTTGGACCCCGAGTGTGCAGCGTCGTCATGCAAGGTCATTGGAGCTGGTCTCTCATAGACATCAGATGGGAGTTGAGGATATTGCTACGCACTACTGCGTGGAAGGGCTTTTTGCAAGGGTGCCGACGCCATGGGTACGAGTGTATCCTGCTTGTGCAACCATGCTCATTACAAGCTGTGCAAGGTCATGCATCCGCCCTTGCTCCGGGAGGTGCTAGCAGCTCGGGCGGGCCGCATGTTGGCAAAGATGATCAAATTGCTCGTGATGAAGCCGATGTGGTACATGGAGGAGAGGTACAATGGTCAAACCAGAGAGAGGGAACATGAGAAGCTGATGAAGGGGAGCATATTGAGTACATCGTGCAGCAGATAGACAGTGATGACCAGAGGGCATGGGCTGAAGAGGAAGCTACACAAGACGCCGACAAGGACAGCTCGGATGAGGATGAAGCTCATATCCTGCAGGAATAGAATCAGTTTAATACTGAGGGTGTTTCCACATATGATGACCATGAATCAGCATGGGAGTATCATGAGACAGAGGTTCGGTTGCATTCTATGTTTGCTGGCAAGGCAGCGCTGCAGGAGGCCATCAAGCTGTGGGCCCTTTCATTGCAGCAGGCTTTTCGGGTCGTGAAATCAAGTCAGGAGAAGTACACCATGAAGTGCGAACAGGCTGGTTGTCCTTGGAGGGTGCACGCACGTAGACCCAAGTATGAGACTCCTAGATTGTGTCGAAGGTGGAGCCAGACTCTTGCATTCTCAACAGTGTTTTTGTGAGACACCGTAACCTAACGTCTGTCTTTATAGCCAATTTGATGTACACAGAGATAATGGAGAAAAAAGACATGGAGGCCACGCATATCGTGGTAGCTATCGGGAAGAAATTCAAGTACAATATTGCTACGCGAAGGCATGGCATGCCAAGCAGAAGGCGTTGGAAAAATATTTTGGGTCTTTCGAGTCAGCGTACGACAATGTTTCTCGTATGATTAAGGTGTTGCAAGACAGGAACCCGGGCACGTATATCACTGTACAAGACAAGACATCCACAAGTCCACCAGGATATGCGGTACTGTAGAGGGCCTTGTTAGCCTTTGGTGCTTGCATCGAGGCATTCAGGCACATGCTGCCAGTGATCTCAGCTGACGGGACCTTTCTGACAGGCAAATACAAGAAGCAAATCCTGACAGCCATAGGCGTTGACGGCAACAACTAAATATTGACACTGGCCATCGCATTCATGAAAAGTGAGAATTATGAAAGCTGGTTGTGATTTCTTAGACATGTCAGGGTTGGAGTTATCGGCACTCATCCTAGTGTGTGCATAATCCATGATCGCCACGCCGGGATTGTAAATGCTATAAGAAAACTTCAAGAAGACCACGAGGAGCTCTTTTCTTGGCCGAACATGAGGAACAGGTGATGCATTCGTCACCTAGGAGCGAACTTCTTCAAGCAGTTTTCGAAACAACTATTGATGAAGCTATTCAAGAGGCTGGCTATGCAGAACTAGCAGAGAAAATTTGTTGCTTTGTGGGTGTTGTTGGATGAGCACAGTAGGAAGCACGTCGACAAGAGGAGCAAGGGGCCGGTCATTCCTGGGGCCGCACAACCGCAATGCTTGCCAGCAGTCGATGAGCCAAACCCAGCTGGTCCAAGAAGGAGGAGCTCACGAAACATGAGGTGCTTCTCGTAGTGGATCGAGGGAGAACTATTGGAGAAGTGGTCGCTGTTGCACGACACGGACGGCGCAAGGTACGGCATAATGACGACTAACCTTGCCGAGGTGTACAATTAGGTTCTCAGGGGCCTCTGTTCTCAACCCCTTGTCACCATCGTAGAAGGTGTTCTTCACAGCACAATCGGCTACTTCATGGAGAGGCACGCGAATGCCGCACTTCATGCGGCCAATCTCCGAGCCCTGTATTCATCGAAACTTACAGCATACATGAAGGCGAAGGCACAGAAGGGTCAATTGCACACAGTACAAGTTATGGGCAATAGGGAGCATCGTTTCGACGTGGTATTCTGTGATAGAGCCGGATTTAGGACGACTCGTTCCCCTGTTACCTACGAGGTATGCCTTGGAGATCATGCAAACGAACCTAGCTGCACATGCAACAAGCTGAAGCTGTTATACAAGCCATGCTCTCATGTTCTCGCTGCATGCGGGACTGTAGGCATGGATCCTTCGAACTTCATGTCGGAGTACTTTTTTAAGGAGAGGGTACTGCATGCTTGGTGTGAGGAGCTCCGGGGGTTTAGGGTGGTTGGAAACTTCGCCACCTTGGACATTGCAGCGAGGACCTGGATTCCAGATGTTAACATGCTGGAGGGTGGAAAGGGTCGGCGACAGAGCCGGCGTATAACAAATGATATGGACGAATCGCAAGTCGGAGCATCTGGTGTACATTGCGGGCGATGCGGTCAAGAGGGGCGCACAACTAGATGATGCAATTCATGTGCTAATTAGTAGGCAGAGCGGCATGGCGTGTACTACTAGTTGTTGCAGACTAGAAATAAATTTACATTGTAAACTGTGTTTGTTTAGTACGCACTTATGACGTGCGGAATGTCGTACTAAATGTATTGTATATTTCATGTACCATTTGTACAACTGCTATGTTACATCCCTTTTCTGTAATGTAGTTGGTTTTGTGCTGGTAGTGTAGTATTGCTCTGTTTACTTACTTACTAATTCTATTTACTGTTAGTTTACATGCGATGTTTTTTTGTTCCTTATAAGTGCTAACTTGAACCCTTTTTGCAAGTGTGGCTCGTGATGGTCGTGACTCGGACTGGCGGTACCCCCTGTTGGACGAGCACGTGGACTGCCTGGATCGCGCTTCCCGTCGTGTGCCGCCACCGAGGAGCGCGGAGGAGCCAGCTAAGTTGGGAGTGGTCCGGACACGCACACCTCGCGTGACCTGGAGACTCGACCCCCGTTGGATAGTCAGGTTTGCACTCCGTCAGCGAGTAAGAATATTCCGTGCTGAACTTCACTTTGTTTACATCCTGCGGATGACGGGCTACTCCCTCTTGCCAGAATAGTGCGGGCCACGGACGAAGATGGACCCGCCGTGCCCGCGGGCGGGGACGACGTTGTGGGGCGATCACGACGCTTCCTATTCGACCGTTCCCTACTGACGGCCTTGATGGACCGTTGGCGGTCTGAGATGCATACTTTCCACCTCCTACTCGGGGAGATGATGCCAACCCTGCAGGATGTGTCCCAGCTGCTTGGCCTTCCGATCGCGGGATGCACTGCCTTCCTAACAGAGGCCGACCGAGTGGCGCGCAGACCTGCTCGGCAGATTCGAGGGGGTCCTTCCACCGGGTGTCATCGATGACTACCACATCTTCTTTGCGAGTCAGACACACGGGCCGTCGCTAAGGTGGCTCGCACAGTTCCGGGTACGTGCTCTGTACAATCGATCGTGTCGTCGAATGTATTATTTACGCTATTACGTACTAATAAAATCTTGTTTGCATTCAGGTGGAGCGAATGGATGCAGAGGCGGACGATTACCAAGTTTCACGCCACTTAGAGGCGTACTTGCTGTGGCTATTTGGTTAGGTGCTGTTCACCACCAGCCACGACAACGCCGTGGACGCGTGCCTCATCGCACATGCTAGGGCGATCGCGGACGGCGAGGCCCCCCAGGTCAGCTGGGGATCAGCCGCACTTACCGCGACCTACCGTGGCTTGTGCGACGTGTGCTCGAGGACCGAGGCGAACTCGATCCTCGTGGGTTGTCCACTGCTACTGCAGCTGTGGTCGTTCGAACGCTTCAGCCTCGGACGACCTTTGCTAGAGGACATGAGCCCGTACGGGGCAGAGATGTACCTTGGGGGAGACGTCGACCGACCCACAATGGGTTTTATCTAGTGTCGTCGACGGGTAAGTGTTAACACAATCAGCTATTTTCTTCTTATTAACAATGGTCGTACGTAACAATTGTTCTTCCTTGCAGGTACAGTTCGCGCACGTGCAGGCCATGTGGGCGTATCTGTCCTTTGTGGAGCAGTTTGTAACAACCTGAAAACTTAGAGGAACTGTATAATAAAGTGTTGTAAAATATTCTGTAGCGCATTATGTTGAGTTGGGTTTTTGAAAGTATTTTTCTGAAGAACTTCGAGGAAGAGCCCACATGTTTAACTAATAGAGAATTCTAAATTTGAATTGAATCAAAAGATGATCCATAGAAAACTCAAAGTTAACGTAAATAGGTTTTCAAAGAAACAAGGATGATTTAAATTTCAGAAGTGTAGGTGGCTGAAGTGCCGATGAAAGCTTCCTAGAAATGAGTTGGGCAAGCTTAGATATATATATATATATATATATATATATATATATATATATATATATATATATATATATATATATATATATATATAGGTATAGGCGTATATATATATGTATATATATGTGAGTGCTTTTACACAAAGTAAATATATCCCCAATTATAAAAGAAAAGAGGAGAAAATAAAAAGAAAAAGGAAAAGAAGTCAGTTGTAGGCCTTAGAGTATTAAATAAAATGACTACTTTGTGGCGAAGTAATTTTATTAAACCCAAGAATATCTCGTTGAGCCTCTGTGAATTTTCTAGAATTTTTGGTGGTGATTTAGTATTTTTTCCGAATTGTATCATGCCCTCTAGCTTTTCTGAAAATTCAAAATCAAAATAAACCCAAAACCCCACCCCGGCCGACGCGTGGTCGGATCGATCCGCCCACGCCGCCCGGATCCGCCTCCTCTCCCTCGGGCCGACACGCGTCCGGTCCGGATGGCGCCACGCCCCACCCGGCGCCATCTCGGCCGCCGCGGATCCTCACCCGCGCCTCTCTCTCGGCAAGCGGGTCCCGCTGTCGAGGCTCTTTTCCCTTTCTTCCTCCCCTCCGCCCGGACACACCCCTCGGCCGTGCGACACCCATACCGTGAAGGCCCCACGGAGGGGCAACGTTATGGGAAAAGACCCCACGTCGTCCCGAACCCCGCCGCCCCTTCCGCCACCCGTGTTCGCCGCCCACCGTGTGGCGGCCGCCGCCGCCGCCGCCTCCTCCGGCAGCCTTTTGCCGGCTATAAAGCCGGGAGCAGCCTGAAGGTTCGCTGTGCCCGCCTCATCATTTCTCACCCCATTACCCTCAAGAGCCACCCGATCGCGGCGATCGCCTTTCTTCCCCAACTCCGCCGGCCCTCGCCGCAATTCCACCAATCCTGCCGTGGGAGCTCAATTCTTTGCTCCCACACCATCCCTGCACTGCCGCCAAGCTTCTCCCAAGATCTCCCGAGCTCGCCGTCGACCATAGCTCACCGTGGCGTGAGAGCCCCCCGAGCCGCCGCCGCCGCCGTCGCCGACCCACCTCCGGTGACCCCGCCCTCCTCGTCACCACCACCGCCGCCGCAAGCTCAGCTTTGCATTTCACGAAGCTCCCGAACCTCGGTGAGCCTCCCTCGCCGGCGCCACCGCCTTCCCGGCCTCGGCCGCCTGCTCCACCCCCGCACCCCTCAAGAGGAAAAATCACCCTATGGGGTGAGATAAACCGAGCGGCGGGTTGGCTACCGTCGCTCCTCCTTCCCCGGCTCCCTCGGCTGCGTTCGAGCCCCGCCACGCAGTCACCGAGGTTGAGCCTTTCTTTTAATTTCCGCCACGACAGTGGGTCCGACCTGTCGATCACAAGATACACCCGGCGGCCGACAGTAGGACCGCATGCCGTGGCCACGCGGGCGGCGTGAGCCACTGCCGCTGGGCCCCACGTATCGGCGCCGCTGAAGCCTGATCAACGACGATGGGCCCCACATGTCAGAGTTTAATATTTTCAGGATTTATTCATACCGAAGATATTCAAATGTGTATAACTTATTCATTTTAGCTCCAAATTTAGTGAAATCAATTTCTAAATTCATCTAAAATCAAGGGCTACCTAATGAAACCATAACCAACACTTTTAAAGCTTGTTCAAATTTTCATTGTATTATTTGATTGTTGTTATGATTTTTATCTGAATTTCCGCGCGTATAAAACGTAGCTTTCGAGACTCAAGAGGAGGAAGCTGCATGTCAGAGAATCCAACGTTCAAAACCTGACCTCAAAGAACCAAGGCGAGTCAATGCTTTGATCATTTTGAGCCTATGTTTTCAATGAAGTATTTTGGTTTAAGAAATAAAATTTGCATGCTTATATTTATGTTGCAATACATGTTAATTTCAGCTTTTAGATATATGTCCATGTTCTCTTGGTTTAGTATATGTCCTTTGCAATACTTTTGGCTATGTGATCCCTGTCACCCTAGTAAAAGTAATAGTGCTACAACTCTTTTGAAACTAAGTCTATAATTATAAATGCATGCTTAGAGTTGTGTTAGATAAACACGGGTGTGAGAGCACCCTAGCATATCTTGCAAACTAAAGAAAGCAGTATTGGGTAGTCATTGTGATGATGACTGGCGTATGTTGGAATAAGTATTTTCGTTCGAAGAACCCTACATGCTTAATTATCCGGGCGGATGGTTGAGGGTGTGAGTGTTGAATGGTGCCGTGATAGCACGGATTTGTGATAAAGTGGTGCCGTGATAGCACAAGGGGATCGTGGTAGAACCGCCCAGATAACCATTAAGGACTGAATCTTGTGATGCCTTCCCACGGTACAACATGTGCAACCACATGCTGGCAATGTGTAGGCAGGGCCAACTAATTTGCATTGACTTAGTAAGAGTTGCGTCGGTGTGAACACGGGCGGGTAGAGGATGGCCACATCCTCCGACGTGATGGCGCAAGAGGGGGCTTCTGGAAGGGTGGTCGTACCCGGAGGAAGTGGAAACCTTAGCGGTCGTAACTCTGCTAAGAACATGCAATGTAAAGGCCCTGTGATAGTCTTCTCAACCGCATGGCTAAGGAACCGTGGGGCAACGAGCGATCTATCTCATGTGGGTAAAGTGTACACACTCTGCAGAGTCAAAACTATTCGAATAGTCGTGCCCACGGTCATGGGCGGACATGGGAACTTAACTAGATATAGTTCGCTTTCAAAAGCGTAAAGGGGTGGAAATGGAAAAGTGGAGGCGAGAAAGGCCGTAATTGAATTGTCCCGGTGTCGTCCCAGTGGTAAAGTAAGCGGTTATAACGCTGAAAGCATAGCATGAGGAGCAGAGGCCATGTAATGGTGGATAACCCCTGATTCGATAGAAATAAATGTACATGTCATTGAGTATTATGTTTAAAATCCAACTGGCTAGGTCATAGGAAGTTTTAAGTATTATAGTTCAAAAGGCACGTTTTTGCAAACACAATAACCTGAGCCTTCCCTTGTTGAAAGCCTTGCATACTACCTATTGCATTTTGTGTGTTGACTCGCTGAGCACGGTGGTTAGTGTGCTCACTCTCGCAAATACCAAAAATCCAGATTCGGAGCTCAAGATCTGTATGCCTTCGAGGAAGCACTGCTGCAGATGGAGAAGACCACGCAGGAATTAGGACGAATAAGCGCGCTTAGAACCTTAGGCATCTAGACTAAGGTGTGGTATCATCCAGATATTCTAGAGCCCTAGAATATTTGTATGACCACTTTTTGCCCTCAGTCTTTGCTTGTGGTTTAAAGGCCTACTTTGTATCTCTTCCGCTGCTAGACTTTTGTAATGTAAATATTTGGCCTGCTTGGCCCTATTGTAACAACTGCGCCTTTATGAAGGCCTAACTTCACTTTTGCAATGTAATATTATTATGGCTTGTTGTGAATTCCGCGTGTATGAAATGATTCAAGAATGTATCGTGTGCATTATCTATCGATCCGAGGAATAATGCGAAGGCACGCAGATTCGGATTGCAAAATCCGGGTCTGACAGAGCTGGTATCAGGGCATACGACTGTAGGGTAAAAGCCTTAGTTGGTCTTAGCATTTAGGCTGTTGTATATTGAAAAATGTATAAAAATAAGTCTCTTAAAAATATAGCGTAATAATTCTTACCGCACCCTTCCTAGCTCTACTCTGTTCTACTTTTCAGTTGATATTTTGAAAATTACTAACGATATTACTTAATTACAGATGTCAGGAGCTGCAGACGTTGGGCACTGGGACTTCTTCGCTCACGGAGTATGTGAGGGAGAGTTTGCGGATATACTTCGCAAACTACTCCACTACTTGGGCTACGAGGACGCGCCCATCTACCGCGGTCGGAGGACCAGGATAGGAGGAGACGAGTCCTGGTTGGTGGAGATCTTCATCTACCCCGACGCGAGGGAGACCGGCCTCACGTGTTTCGCACCACCCTTGGAGGAGCCGGTGGCAAGAAGACTACAGATGCCGCCGTCCGCCGCGGCCCGACTTTGCGACACCCACGCGACGTTGGTGTTAGAGTCCCCTTTTACCTACCACCCTCTGCGGACAGAGCACGCCAGGTTCGACGGGACCCGGGTGACAGAGTTGGAGGACGACACGAGGCTTACCTACCAGGTGGACCTCACTCGGGTCATGGGTACAGCCCATGTGGTGGCTCAGGAGGAGATCACCGCACTTCGGGAGCGCCTCCTCGCACGCCACATCGAGGTGGACTCCTTGCGAGAGCAGCTCGCCCAGTGTGAGCGGGCCTTGGCAGAGGCCAGGCAAGCGGGCGGCCATTGCGCCGCACCTGCACTCAGCAGACACCTACACCGACTCGGCCCAAAGACCTCCACCGTGTTCCGGGACTCGACTGAGCTCACAAAGACGAAGAGCGTGCGGCCCCTGTGGCCTCGGTCCGCCACGCCGAGGAGAGGCTCGACGCAGCCGTTCACGCTCCCACTCCAACACCGACCCGTCTGAGTTTAGTGGTAGCAGATCCCGTTCCCAGTGTACGGACTATACCCCCTCCAGTCCCAGTGTTGGTAACATGGAGGAGTAGGCAGTACGTGGGTCAGTTAGTGCAGTGCTTGCTAGAGTTTGGCTAGTATTAGCAAGCATAGGCCCCATCTCACTAGTAGCAGCTTATGCCAGTACCTTAGTATCGCTAAGTATGTGTATGTTTGTAAAGCCCAGCGTGGCTTGTGAAGCCATAAAAAGCTGGCTATGTGATGTACTGTCTGTGCTTAATGAAAACGGCCTTGTGTTTATTTACTGTTGCTTGATGTTTGTATTGGTTCTTTAATATGCTGGTCGTGGGTTATTAACTTTTATAGGGGGTTAGCACAAGGGTCTAAAAGAATGTTAAATTATCTGCAGATGGCCAGCCATAGAGTTACCCGCGCCCAAGCTGGTTCGAACCCGGATGTACAGGCGGAAGTAGACGCCAGCCAAGAAGCACCACACGTGGGAAGAGGTAGAGGCCCAAGTCAGGGGGTGAACCTCCCACCCCCACCGGCTAACCCATCTATGGCGCAAGTAATGGCCCAGCAAACGCAAATACTACAGGCTATTTTCGCAGACCAGCAGACCCACACCAATGTTCATGCCTCCGACCTGGGTGACTTCATCAGACCGGCCCTCACCTTTTGCCGGGGCCGATGAGCCCTTGAGGCGGAAGATTGGTTGCGAGATACAGAAAGGAAGCTTCGTTTGGCCAAATCTGCCGAAGATGACCAGGTGCTCTTTGCGACCCATCAACTCCAAGGGGCCGCGGCTGCCTGGTGGGAGAATTACCTTGCCACCAAAGGGTATGAGGACACCCCCACCGGAGCTAGCGCAGCAATCATAACCTGGACAGAATTCAAGACGGCCTTTAAGGCCAATTTCGTCCCAGTGGGGTAATGTGAATAAAGAAGAATGAGTTCAGACTTTGAGCGAGGCGGCTGTGTCACCAATGATTATCTCACCAAGTTTAATCAATCGTCCGTACGCCCCAAGGATGTGGTCGATGAAGAGGAGAAAATTGACCGGTTCTTCAAGGGATGAATGAAGAACTCCGTGTGCGACTCATCACGCAGACTTCTCCGCTTCCATCACCGGTGAATAAGGCACGGTCTGGAAAATGAGAAGAAGAACACGAGTCTAGTCGCAAAAGCAGGGTGTGGTTCAATGACCGCAAGGAAGATTCATCCAGAGGTTCTTCAACAATTCCCCTTCTGCGGGACAGCCTGCCTCGTAACCTAAACCCAAAGATCTCGTCCGTGTGGTAGCATCGTTCGGCACTCCTCGCCCCTCGGGCCAGTGCAGGGACAAATCCTACGACCTCCTTCAACCGCTTCAAGCGTGGCGAGAAGGGCACTATGCCTATCGCCGCCTCGGCGAGACCACTCGGTGAAGTTCAATTTGGGCACTACCCTCCCGAGGCCAAGCTTCAAAGACCAGCAGAGGGAATCGGCTCCTCCATCCAACCGGCCGCATCGACTCCAAATCGGGAAGGATTAATCATGTCACCGAAGAAGCCGAGGAGGCTGCTGGAGTCCCACTGGCACGTTTTTTTTTGACACGAGGAACTCACCATGAATCCACTAATTCCGCCGCTTGCTATTATTCGCTTTGGATTGGCCGTTCTGTCAAGACACTACCAGCACGCGTCTTTTTTGATTCTGGGGCATCGCATTCATTTATAGCAAAAGGGTATGTGGACAAGCTTAGGCTGCCTATCCACCTGTTGAAGAAAGCATTGATGCTTAGTTCACCCGCAGGGATGATTAAGGCCACCTTAGTGTGTCCGGGGGTAGAAATTGTCATGGAAAGGTTTATATTCCTAGCAGATTTAGTCGTGCTAACCTCCCAGACCCTGGATGTTATACTAGGAATGGACTGGTTAGCTAAACACCAAGGAATATTAGATTGTGCCTTGAGGCAAGTTAAATTGACCAAGTGCCCAGGATTGACCATTGTGGTGAAGGTGGACCGACCATATCGGTGGGGTCGAGAAATATATTATTGTGAAGATGTACCGCTGGAAGGAATGATGGTGGCACAAGACTATGCTGAAGTCTTCCCTGAAGAACTGCCGGGTATGCCACCCAACAGAGATCTCGAGTTTGTTATCAACTTAAAGCCTGGTGCTGCCTCTATCTCCAAGAGACCATACCGGATGACCGTAGATGAGCTAGAAGAATTGAAGAAGCAACTTCATGAGCTACAGGACAAAGGTTTTATCAGGCCGAGTTCCTCACCTTGGGGATCCCCGGTAATCTTTGTAAAGAAGAAGGACGGCACCGCCAGGATGTGCGTAGATTATCGGGCCCTAAATGAAGTAACCATCAAGAACAAGTACCCACTGCCCAGGATCGATGACCTGTTTGATCAGCTTGGGGGAGCCACAGTATTCTCCAAGATTGATTTGAGGTCGGGTTACCACCAATCGAAGATTAGGCCTAAGACATCCCAAGACCGCCTTCACCACTAGATATGGGGCATGACGAGTTTACGCTATGTCTTTTGGGTTGACCAATGCCCCTACCTATTTCATGAATCTCATGAACAAGGTCTTCATGGATTACCTGGATAAGTTTGTGGTGGTATTCATCGATGACATTCTCATCTACTCCAAAACCGCAGACGATCATGCTAAACATCTGCGCTTGGTACTAGAAAGATTGAAGGAACATCAACTCTATGCCAAATTCAGCAAGTGTGAGTTCTGGTTGCAGGACATCAGCTTCCTGAGGCATATTGTGTCTGAAAAGGGAGTGTCCGTTGACCCCGCCAAAATTGCTGCGAGAATGAATGGCGTGACCTACCTCGATCACCGAGGTGAGGAGCTTTCCGGATTAGCGTGATACTACCGCGGTTTATTGAAGGGTCTCTCGAATTGCCCGACCGATGACTCGCTTGCTCAAGAAAGAGCAGGCATTTGGCTGGACCAAGGCATGTGAAGTGAGTTTTCAAGAATTGAAGAAGAGATTGACCACCACCCCAGTGCTGGTTCTGCTCGATGTGCGGCGAGACTTTGAAGTTTACTGCGATGCGTCACATCAAGGGCTTGGGGGTGTGTTAATGCAAGGAGGCAAAGTTGTGGCGTATGCATCCAGACAGCTTCGCCCTCACGAAGTCAACTACCCAACCCATGACCTGGAATTAGCTTCCGTGGTGCACGCCCTGAAGATCTGGAGGCACTATCTTATTGGCAATCACTGTGATATCTACACAGACCACAAGAGCCTCAAGTACTTCTTCACCCAGTCGCATCTTAATTTGAGGCAAAGAAGGTGGCTGGAGTTGATTAAAGATTATGACATGAGTGTCCACTACCACCCGGGAAAAGCTAACGTAGTGGCAGACGCTCTGAGTCGGAAGGCCTACTGCAATCACCTTGTGGTTCGGGAGCATCAACCTGAACTATATAAAGAGCTGACAGCCCTGAACCTAGGGATTGTCGAAGAAGGAGCCCTAACCGCCCTGGAAGGTCAAACAAGTATTGAAGAAATGATAGAAACTGCACAGAGAGGAGACCCAGCTGTTTCGAAATTGAAGAGATCAATGGAAGAAGGGAAGGCCTCTAAAATGAATCTGGATCATCAAGGAATTCTAAAGTACGGAAATCGTACTTTTGTACCTCCCCAAAAGGACCTTAGGGATCTAATGCTTCGGGAAGCACATAGCTCCGCATATTCCCTTCACCCTGGTAGTACTAAGATGTACCAAGACATGAAGCAATACTACTGGTGGCCAGGCATGAAAAGAGACATTGCTGAGCACGTCGCCTGTTGTGATGTCTGTCAAAGAGTGAAGGCTGAGCACCAAAGGCCGGCAGGATTGGTACAGCCCTTGAAAATACCCCAATGGAAATGGGAGGAAGTTGGCATGGACTTCATCACCGGATTCCCGCCAACGAAGTCAGGATGTGACTCAGTCTGGGTCATCGTTGATAGATTAACCAAGGTTGCCCACTTCATTCCCGTCAAAACAACGTACAAGGGAGATAAGTTAGCTGAGCTGTACATGTCCCGCATTGTGTGCCTGCATGGCATACCCAAACGAATTGTTTCAGATCGAGGTTCCCAATTCACCTCACATTTTTGGGCAAGTCTGCATGGAGCCCTGGGTACCCAGTTAGATTTCAGCACTGCCTACCATCCTCAAACCGATGGACAAACTGAAAGAGTGAATCAAATATTAGAAGATATGCTCCGGGCATGTGCTCTAGACTTCTCGAAGGAATGGGATAAATGTCTGCCCTATACCGAGTTTGCCTACAACAACAGTTACCAGACCAGCCTGAAGATGTCACCCTTTGAAGCTCTATATGGCAGAAAATGTCGGACCCCACTCCATTGGTGCGGTGGGAGAAAACTACGTGTTGGCCCCGAAACTCTAAGGCAAGCGTAAGAAAAGTTCGTCTGATTAGGGATCGGTTGTTGGCGGCCCAATCCAGTGTAAGAGCTACCGATAAAAGGAGGAGGCCCCTAAGTTTTGAAGTTGGAGATCACGTGTACTTGAAGGTGTCGCCCTTGGGAGTAAAGAGATTTAAGGTCAAAGGCAAGCTCACCCCGCTATGTGGGGCCCTTCCTATTGTAGCCAAGAAAGGAGAGGTTGCCTACCGCCTAACCTTACCCCGAACATGTCCGACGACACGATGTCTTCCATGTGTCCCACCAAGAAGTGCTATGCAGTGTTGTAAGACCGAGCCCCATTGGAAGCAATCGAGCTCGGGGAGGATTTAACTTACAAAGAGCGCCCCATCAAAATTTTGGACACAGTAGAAAAGAAAACCAGGATCCAATCCATTCGCATGTGCAGAGTGCAGTGGAGTCACCATTCAAAGAAAGAAGCCACTTGGGAGCGTGAAGATCAGCTGCGCATAGATTACCCTGCCTTGTTTTCTAGCTAAGCCGAATCTCGGGGTCGAGATTCTTTTAGGGGTAGGTTTGTAACATCCCGAAAACTTAGAGGAACCGTATAATAAAGTGTTGTAAAATATTCTCAGAGCGCATTATGTTGAGTTGGGTTTTGAAAGTATTTTTCTGAAGAACTTCGAGGAAGAGCCCACATGTTTAACTAATAGAGAATTCTAAATTTGAATTCGAATATGAAAAGATGATCCATAGAGAAAACTCTGAAAGTTAACGTAAATAGGTTTTCAAAGAAACAAGGACAGATTTAAATTTCAGAAGTGTAGGTGGCTGAAGTGCCGATGAAAGCTTCCTAGAAATGAGTTGGGCAAGCTTAGATATATATATATATATATATATATATATATATATATATATATATATATATGTGAGTGCTTTTACACAAAGTAAATATATCCCCAATTATAAAAGAAAAGAGGAGAAAATAAAAGGAAAAAGGAAAAGAAGTCGGTTGTAGGCCTTAGAGTATTAAATAAAATGACTACTTTGTGGCTAAGTAATTTTATTAAACCCAAGAATATCTCTTTGAGCCTCTATGAATTTTCTAGAATTTTTGGTGGTGATTTAGTATTTTTCCGAATTGTAGCATGCCCTCTAGCTTTTCCGAAAATTCAAAATCAAAATAAAACCCAAAACCCCACCCCGGCCGACGCGTGGTCGGATGGATCCGCCCACGCCGCCCCCGGATCCGCCTCCTCTCCCTCGGGCCGACACACGTCCGGTCCGGATGGCGCCACGTCCCACCCGGCGCCATCTCGGCCGCCCGCGGATCCTCACGCGCCGGACACACCCCTCGGCCGCGACACCCATACCGCTGAAGGCCCCACGGAGGGGCAGCGTTATGGGGAAAAGACCCCACGCCGCCCCCGAACCCCGCCGCCCTTCCGCCGCCTGCCCGCCGCCCACCGCCTGCGGCCGCCCGCCCGCCAGCCTCCGGGCAGGCCTTTTGCCGGCTATAAAGCCCGGGAGCAGCCAGAAGGTTCGCCGTGCCCGCCTCATCATTTCTCGTGACCCATTACACTCAAGAGCCACCCGATCACGGCGATCGCTTTCTTCCCCAACTCCGGCCGTCGGCCCCTCGCCGCAATTCCACCGATCCTTGCCGTGGGAGCTCAATTCTTTGCTCCCACACCATCCCCAGACCGTCGCCAAGCTTCTCCCAGCATCTCCCGAGCTCGCCGTCGACCGTAGCTCGCCGGCGCCGTGAGCCCTCCCCGAGCCGCCGCTGCTGCTCGTCGCCGACCCACCTCCGGTGACCCCCGGCCCTCCTCGTCACCACCACCAGCTTCGCCGCAAGCTCAGCTTTGCATTTCACGAAACCCCCGAACCTCGGTGAGCCTCCCTCGCCGGCGACGGCCACCGCCTTCCCCGGCCTCGGGCGCCTGCTCCACCCCCGCACCCCTCAAGAGGAAAAATCACCCTATGGGGTGAGATAAAACCGAGCGGCGGGTTGGCTACCGCCGCCACTCCTTCCCCGGCTCCCTCGACGCGCTCGAGCCCCGCCACGCAGCGCCGAGGTTGAGCCTTTCTTTTAATTCCGCGCCGATAGGTGGGTCCCACTGTCGATCGCAAGATACACCGAAGCGGCTATCACCGACCCCGCATGCCGTGGCCACGCGGGGGCAGGCGTGAGCCACTACCGCTGGGCCCCACGTATCGGCGCTGAAGGCGGCCAACGATGGGCCCCACATGTCAGAGTTTAATATTTTCAGGATTTATTCATACCGAAGATATTCAAATGTGTATAACTTATTCATTTTAGCTCCAAATTTAGTGAAATCAATTTCTAAATTCATCTAAAATCAAGGGCTACCTAATGAAACCATAACCAACACTTTTAAAGCTTGTTCAAATTTTCATTGTATTATTTGATTGTTGTTATGATTTTTATCTGAATTTCCGCGCGTATAAAACGTAGCTTTCGAGACTCAAGAGGAGGAAGCTGCAGCTGCTGTAGAATCCAACGTTCAAAACCCAGACCTCAGCAACCAAGGCGAGTCAATGCTTTGATCATTTTGAGCCTATGTTTTCAATGAAGTATTTTGGTTTAAGAAATAAAATTTGCATGCTTATATTTATGTTGCAATACATGTTAATTTCAGCTTTTAGATATATGTCCATGTTCTCTTGGTTTAGTATATGTCCTTTGCAATACTTTTGGCTATGTGATCCTGTCACCCTAGTAAAAGTAATAGTGCTACAACTCTTTTGAAACTAAGTCTATAATTATAAATGCATGCTTAGAGTTGTGTTAGATAAACATGGGTGTGAGAGCACCCTAGCATATCTTGCAAACTAAAGAAAGCAGTATTGGGTAGTCATTGTGATGATGACTGGCGTATGTTGGAATAAGTATTTTCGTTCTGAAAGAACCCTACATGCTTAATTATCTGGGCGGATGGTTGAGGGTGTGAGTGTTGAATGGTGCCGTGATAGCACGGATTTGTGATAAAGTGGTGCCGTGATAGCACAAGGGGATCGTGGTAGAACCGCCCAGATAACCATTAAGGACTGAATCTTGTGATGCCTTCCCACGGTACAACATGTGCAACCACATGCTGGCAAAGTGTAGGCAGGGCCAACTAATTTGCATTGACTTAGTAAGAGTTGCGTCGGTGTGAACACGGGCGGGTAGAGGATGGCCACATCCTCCGACGTGATGGCGCAAGAGGGGGCTTCTTGAAGGGTGGTCGTACCCAGAGGAAGTGGAAACCTTAGCGGTCGTAACTCTGCTAAGAACATGCAATGTAAAGGCCCTGTGATAGTCTTCTCAACTGCATGGCTAAGGAACTGTGTGGGGCAACGAGCAGATCTATCTCATGTGGGTAAAGTGTACACACTCTGCAGAGTCAAAACTATTCGAATAGTCGTGCCCACGGTCATGGGCGGACATGGGAACTTAACTAGATATAGTTCTGTTTCAAAAACTGTAAAGGGGTGGAAATGGAAAAGTGGAGGGCAGAGAAAGGCCCTTAATTGAGGGTCCTTTTAGTTGGGCTTTTAGCTTCAACTTTTGACCCTAAAAGCCAAAAGCCCAACCAAAGGGGTTGCTTTTGGAAGCAGCTTTTTCAAAAGCAGCTGCTTTTCCGTAGTATATTTTTGAAAGCTGTTTTGACTCTGCTTTTAGCTTTTGGCTTTCTGCTTTTGGAAATGGATTGAATAAAACTCTTTCATAGTTGTTTTAAAAGAGATAAAGACAAAAAGTATATTTTATACTTGTTTAACCAAACGACTTTCAATTTTTCTACACACATTACCATGACTTTCTCACGACTCACACCCAGCAGCTTTTCCCCACGTATGACTCAACCAAAAGGACCCTGAATTGTCCTGGGTGTCGTCCTAGTGGTAAAGTAAGCGGTTATAACGCTAAAAGCATAGCATGAGGAGCAGAGGCCATGTAATGGTGGATGGCCCCTGATTCGATAGAAATAAATGTACATGTCATTGAGTATTATGTTTAAAATCCAACTGGCTAGGTCATAGGAAGTTTTAAGTATTATAGTTCAAAAGGCACGTTTTTGCAAACACAATAACCTGAGCCTTCCCTTGTTGAAAGCCTTGCATACTACCTATTGCATTCTGTGTGTTGACTCGCTGAGCACGGTGGTTAGTGTGCTCACTCTCGCGAATACCAAAAATCCAGATTCGGGAGCTCAAGATCCGTATGCCTTCGAGGAAGCACCTGCTGCAGATGGAGAAGACCACGCCGGGAATTAGGACGAATAAGCCGCGCTTAGAACCTTAGGCATCTAGACTAAGGTGTGGTATCATCCAGATATTCTAGAGCCCTAGAATATTTGTATGACCACTTTTTACCCTCAGTCTTTGCTTGTGGTTTAAAGGCCTACTTTGTATCTCTTCCGCTGCTAGACTTTTGTAATGTAAATATTTGGCCTGCTTGGCCCTATTGTAACAACTGCGCCTTTGTGAAGGCCTAACTTCACTTTTGCAATGTAATATTATTATGGCTTGTTGTGAATTCTGCGTGTATGAAATGATTCAGCAATGTATCTGTGTGCATTATCTACTGATCCAGGGAATAATGTAGTAAGGCACAGCAGATTCTGGATTGCAAAATCCGGGTCTGACACAGTTCGACCGCCTCTCAGCCGATGTCGTGCGTTGGGAGCCGTACTCACCTATGGCACTGCAGGACCGTGCTCCTGACGTGCTATCCACACTGTGTTGGCATGATCGGGATTTCTGGCTGACGCGCCGGAAGCTCGTGTATGATATCTTCATAGAGGACTATGCGCCCCAGCGAGTGATGCGGCAGTTTGGTCTAGTCAGGCACTTCCTGTCCCAGTCGGACCACCGCACCCGCAGAGGGTGCACGCGTGAGTGACCGCTTCTCATAAATTTGTACATGCTTACCACTCTGGTTGCAGGTACTTACGTAATAGTCCTATAAGCAGGCACTCCAGAAAGGGAGTTAAAGGCGACACGGACTAGACGGCGAAGATGCAGGGGTGGACTAAAATTCAAGACAAATATGAAGTGTCCACCTCATCCGATGAAGATTGCATACAAAAGTGGATATCGAGAGAAGAATGCTCAACCTCTAGCTCTGACGATGAAGAATCCACTATTCCCTCCACATCAACTCAATACTTTATGGCTAAAGCTAACAAGAAGGTAAATTTTGACGATAATGATGATGCACCTTCTTATGATGAGTTGATGGACATGCTAGAAGAACTTAATGAATTCCTTAGGAAAGAAAAAGCTAAATATAAGATTTTGAAGAATGAGCATGTCTTCCTTCAAAATGATTCTAACAAATTAAAAGGAGAACATGAAATTCTTCAACTCAAGGAATATTCTAAACTGAATGTGGATATAGGAATTACATGTAATTTAATAGATGATATGCCATGTGTAGTTTCTAATTCTTGCAATCCATCTAAAATTAATGTATCCACCTCATATGATGATATGCTAGATTTACCTTGTTGCTCTAAATTAGATGCTTCCACCTCCTCTATGCTGTTGAGACTAACTTTGTAGAGGAGAATAATGTGCTAAGGCCCAAGTCACGAAATTGAAGAATGACTTGGAGAAAAGCTATAATGGGAAGGCCTCTCTTGAAAAAATATTAGGAAGTCAAAGAAAGTCAAATGACAAGAGAGGTATCGGTTTGACCTCCAAGAAAAAGGTGAAGAGCATCCCAAAGCAATTTGAAGAATAAGCCAACAAGGTTAAATACTTTGGATACAACAAATTGGGTCACTTCGCCTCTAACTGCCCCAACAAGGCGGAAAACAAAAAAAATACATTAATGAAGAGGCAAACCGGCAATGAGCAAGGCAAGAAGATAAGAAGAGGTAATAACTGCTAAACTTGCTACAATTGCCAGAAAAAGGGATATTTTAGTAAAGATTGTCCCAAAGGTACCATTCATAAGCCATCTCTTTTTAATGAACAATATTTCCTTAGGAAAGATAAAAATGGCAATGTGTTTGCTAGTGATGTTAATTCACATAAAACCACTCCTAGGGCTATTTGGGTGCCCAAATCTATTGTGACTATCATCAATGGACCCAACCAAGTTTTGGGTACCAAAATGCGCTTAAATGCTCAATAGGTACTTAGAGAGGTATTAGAGGCTTGACTTATTTATGAAGAAATGAATTCCACCATGGTCAAAATGGAAGCCAAGCTTGAGGATGATCATGCAACACTCTGAACCAATGTCGTCTTGGTAACAAGTATCTACATTTGATATATTTAGCCCATAGCCTTGTGTAGGTTGCATTTCATGAAAATCATTTAAAAGGGGTTCTCTTGCTCTTGTTCTAAAATTTTATCATTGCAAATTATGAGCAAGATGTGGGTGGCACATTAAGGGGGGTGCTAAATCATATTCATGTATATCACATCCCTAAGTGTGCCCATATTAATTAAGTGCTAGTATTGTTTTTCAAAATCGAGCCATTTAGACAAAAGTTAAAATTTAGAAATAATGAGTATATCTTTGAAAACTAGTTGAAAAATATATACAAATGCATTCCAAAGGTTTTACAAAGGTTTTGGCTTTAGAAATACTTATTTCAAGTAAAATTGAGTTTCCAACCCAAAACTATCAATTGAGTATCTTGTTTTGGCTTTAAACTCAAAAATTGGCTAAAATCAATTCTAAAAGGAATTTGAAAATGTGTTCAATACCAAAAACCTAGAGTTGGATGTTTCAAACTCTATTGGTATTCAAAAGGTTTTCAAAAAGCCAACCAATCAAAAGTTATTTGATTTTGAAACTCATTCAAAATATTGAGTTGACGTAAATGGTCACTATCAAGCACTTAAGTGATTTTTGCCATTTGAGACTAATCTATTAACATATATTAGTTCACAAGGGTATTTGCAACTCATAGCACTATCTAGCACTTAAGTGAGTTTTGCCATTCAAGATTTTATTAAAAATGAGCTTGTTTTGAAAAATTGAAAGCTTAATTTGTTAAAAATTATATTGAAAAGAGTTTTGATATTGGCATATAGTTGGAAATACTCAACAAGTATTTTTTGTTTCTTTGTGAAAAAAACTTTGGAGCGATGTAGAACACTATATCAAATCTCTCCTCCGAAATCCAATCTCTTGGCGTGCTCCCAGAGAAATCAGAATTACCAGCAGTCTTTCTACAGAACCTCCGCAAACCGGTCTGACCGGCCGGAGCCGTCAGACCGCTATGTAGCTGACGGTCAGACCGGAGCTGAACAGTTCAACCACAATTTCAACAGCGGTCCTTCCGGATTTTTCTAAAGATGGCTGTTTTGATTCAAAATTTGATTTCCACTTTCCTCAGCCATTTCCTTTGCTCCTCATAGTCACGTTGATTCTTGTTAATCACTGGTAGCTACCCTCAAATATTTATTGACTCCATATGCCATTTTGCTCTTTTCTTGATTCCTTTTGATTAAAATGGCATCCTCTCTAAAGAGTGGTTGACTTTTGGTCATCTTGACATCGGCATGTGCTTCACTCTTATCTTTTCAAGTGGTATTATTTGTAAAATTGGTATCTAATCTTTCCTCTTGCGGAGCAAAAACTTTTATTAACCAAGCTCTCTCCTATGGCATAAAGAAAGGAATGTGATAAGAGAAAAATAACAAGAAGAGGAGAATCCTTTGTATGTCAAAGAAAAATAAAATGCCAAAGAGACCTTTGTGTAAAGGGGAGTTTTTCTTTGTGAAAAACATACATAATACTTTTGTACATACTAAAGCAGAAAGGGGTAAAATATTAATATTGGGAAAACTATTTTACTTATTTGCCTAAAATTATTTTATGGATCTTGTGAATGAATGTGTTTCATTCTCATTTGCTTCTTTTGGTATTCATGGAGTAATAATCAAATGATATGCAAGATTACCGTTTCAAAAGAGCCTCTTTGGTCAGAAATCAAAAATCGTGTTTTTAAAAGGCTAAAAGTTGTGAAAAACTAATTAAAAGTACTCAATTATGTATTTCAAATGTTTTCAAAGCCTTTTGAGTAAAAATTTCTATTTTAGAAATCAAAAGGAAGATTTGGTCCCAAAAGAATTGTATATGATCTTGATTTTGGATTGAATGATACATTTCTCTAAATTATAATCTATTGAGTATTTGAAAAAGTGGTTAATACAAAACTCGAAGGGTTGGTCATTTCAAACATTTCTTTAGTTCAAAGCTTTTGTAAAAGACTAATCATTGAAAAGTTATATTCATTTGAATCTCATCCAAAAACTACAATTAACCCAAAATGACATATTCTTGCATATAATGAGTTTAGCTATTTGAGCAAGATTTATTTGTGTATCTTGACTTGAAATAGTATTTATAACTCATATGAAGCTAAGAAAACAAAATAATCCATGAAAATACAATTGGTTTCAATTTTAAGCTTTTGATGTAAAATCAATTCATTCTCTTGCTTTCAAAGTGCATTGTGCCATATCTTTTGAAATAAGACTCCTTTTTCAAAAATTCTTTTTAGAAAAGTTTCTTATGAGTCCAAAATTCATTTATACCAAATTTCAACTTATTTGAGAAAGTTGTGTACTTTTCTCACCTTGTCAACATGCAGAAAATTCAGAGAAATCATGTTTTTGAGCAGATTTGTGATTTTCATATATTTTAGTGGGCTCATAATATGAGGAAGCTATAATTATGACTTTTGATCCTCTATTACTGGTCTCTACTGATAATTTTTCTCAGATTTATTGGACATTTATAGTTTTTCAGCTAGCTTTTGAAGCTCAATTCGAACACAAAATCCTGAAAATCTGAAACTTCAAATTGGAGTGTGCTTCAAATGCTACAAGTGTTATCAATTGCTAAAGGCCCTCAACGAGCTCTCACGAGTAAGATTATTTGAATATGTTTCAAATAACTTTAAGTTATTGTAAGTAAAATCAATTGGTCATATGCATTTAGTTTCATAAATTCTTTATGACCATATTATGTTACATTAATTGGCATCAAGCTACTCATTTCTTAAGAATCAGTTATATGCTCTTAATTGGTATTAAACTCCTCATAATATCTCCTTTAATGACTTACCTAGTATTCTTCCCGTATTTTTATAATAATCAATGCTATTTTGTGATAATTGCCTCTTTTTAGTGCTTAATGCCAAATGGGGGAGAAATTTATAATAATAGCTTTGAATGTTTGACAATTTATGTTAATAGCTTGAATAATGGAAAACTGAAAGTGCTAATGGTAATGGAGGAGAAATGTGATAATATTGATAATATGTTTATTGGGGAAAATTAATTGAATGATGCCAAATGGGAAATTTTTTTAAAAAAATTTGTCATCTATATGTTAAATAATGCTTTCACCTTTTCTTATGCACTTAATTTTATATCATTTGGTCATTTTTATCAAAGTGCTATTGTCATAAATGGATTTGCCTTCAATCACCAAAAAGGGGGAGATTAAAAGATCAAGCTCTGATTAAGTTGGTTTTGGTGTTAATGACAAATATTTTTATATTGTGTTGGTAATAATGATAAATGTTTATATGAGACTAATATATTTATTTAAGTATACTATAGTTTAGTCTCATTTGGATAGAAAGGTGATATCAAATTGGTATGCATTCGAAATCACTTTCTCATATACTAATACATTCCTTAGATCCAAAATATAGATTGAACTGTACAAATAGTTCAAATTGAATATATGCATATGTCTTCATTATATACACTTGTATGCACACATTTAGAGAGAGCTCTCTCTCTATGTTTTGGAGTTTCATAAGTATTGATCCATACTTGTTTTAATATACATATTTATGATCTTTACATTGAAATACATTCTTGAGTATATATATAGAGCTTGTGTAGTTCATATATACTCATGTGCAATCGAGTTGTCATCTAACTTCTCCATTATGTGTTAATGGTTGGATGAACAATGATAACCAGATAAGTAAGCTTTGTTTAAAACTTATCTTAAAGTATACAATTATTGTGTACAAGTTGTATACTCGCAAATTAATTTCTATATCTCATTATTTGTTAAGATTGTCATGAATTACCAAAAAAGGAAATATTGTTGAATCTAGTCCCTCCATTATGTGTTAATAGTGAAGTTTGATAATTGACGATAATTGTTTTATGGACTAACAGTTTCCATGAGTTGGATGAATAGGTTAGGTTCCACAAATGAAAATGACTTGGGATGACTTCATGTGTTGAAGATCATCAAGTCAAGATGCGAGAAGAAAATAGCTTCATGTGTTGAAGGCTATTAAGAAGAAGGTTTCATATGTTGAAAGCCATCAAGAATAAGATGCATCGTGAGTTGATGCATGTCCAAGATGATCATGTGTTGATCAAGTAAAGACCATCATATGTTGATGGAGTTGATGAGAAGAATGCATCATGAGTTGATGCATATCAAGACGATGGCTCAAGGCAAAGGTATGACTAGCTAGTGCTAAGGATGTGTTCCTAGTCTTTTACCGATCTTGGTGTATGATTGGAAGACCAGATTGCTAGTATAGGTTGCCGTACTATTAAGAGGGGTCATGCCTATTAGTTTGAGTTTCATCATATGTTGATGGCTCAACCTCACCTCGTCTAGCTCATTTTGACATGAGGCTTGCATTGCGAATGTGTTTTGCAAATGGTTGAACCTAATGTGTTGAATTCTTGTAACATGGGACTATGCATTGAAAATATATTTTGCAAGTACTTGAAATCCATGTTTCTATCCTTTGTGATAGAGGCTTATATTTGCAAATATATTTTACAAATAGTTGAAGCTCATATATAATCCTTGTGGCATGCGACTTAGGTTTCTAAATGTGTTTTGCAAGTGCTTGAAGTCCATATTTTCATTCTTTATGATATGAGACTTATATTTGTAAATGTGTTTTGCAAATGGTTGAAGCTCATATATAATCGTTGTGGCATGTGACTTAGGTTTACGAATGTGTTTTACAAATGTGAGAAGTCCATGTACCAATTCCTTGTGTCATGATTTCAAAAGTGTACAAATATATTTTGCAACTTGTTGGAAATCATATTTGAGCCTTGTGTGTATGATATCGTAGTTTGCAAATGTGTTTTGCAAAATCTGTTGAGATATCTGCACTTCTCAGAAAAAATCGGAACTACCGCTGTGTGCGGAGCGGTACTATCGGAGGTCGGAAGTACCGGCTTTGTGTGAGCGGTACTACCGCCTGGCGGTTTGACCGGGTTGAGAGCAACGGTCTGACTGGCCTTGTGGTGGCAGTCTGACCGGCCTTGTGGTAGCGATCTGACCGGCCAGCGGAACTTCCGTTCCTCTCGTGGAACCTTTTCCAGAGAGTGACTTCGTGGTTTTTCCTGAGAACGGTCTGACTGGTCCCTGTGTGACGGTCTAACCGGTCCTGTGTGGGGCGGTCTGACCGGTTCTCCAGGGTAATAGCTAGTTTTTGTAGCCGTTGGGAGGGCGGAAGTACCGGCCGTATAACGGCGGTAGTTTCGGCCCTCGCGCTGATTTCATCTCTCTCTTTTCTCTAACGGCTAGTTTTTGAGGGATGTGTATAAATACCTCCTCAAGGGCTGTTGAGACAAGGTTGCTGGTGCTTGTCTTCCATTCCTTGAGCTAGTGTGAGGTTCTCCGCTCTAGAGTGCATGTGTTGCACTTTGTGAGAGAGGAGAAGAGGTTCTAAAGTGCATGTGTTGCCTCTAGAGGTAGACTTTGTGTCCAAGTGAGCTTGTGCATTCGTTGCACGTGGTGAGAGTCAAGTGAGGGACTTGACTTGTTACTCTTTGAGTTTGCCGACTCCTAGACGGCGTTGGAGGCGTCGTGTGCGGTGATCTTCTCAAGAAGGTTGTGAGAAGACCCAGCGAAGTTGTGAAGGTTGGAGCTCACCTACCCGGAGCGGAAAAGAGTTACCACTAGTGGAATTGAGGTGGAAGGCTTAATTCGTGGAGCCGGTTCGATTAGTTCGGGCTTACCTCAACGTGGACTAGGAGAGACCGGCAAGTGTCCGAATACCACGGTAAAAAGAGAACGTGTCAATTGTGGTTTGTTCCTTGTGCTCAATTTATATTCACGTAATTTACATTCACAAAATTAATTTGATTGCTTGTATATCTAGGATTGCAAATCTTGACCTAGACTAGAATTGTTAGTGCACTTAGGCGAATTTGTTTGTTGTAGGCACTATTTGAGCTAAACCAAATTGATTTAAGCTTCTACATTGTATATGGTTTAGGCAAATAGAAAATATCTCGAATTGTTAGTATTAATTGGAAGAGAATTTTTAGACCGTCTATTCACCCCCTCTAGTCGGTCTTCTCGATCTTACCGCTACCTATTTCCCTGATTTTTCAAAGGATGTGCTTCCAACAGCTAGTTTTTGTGGTGTGGACTATAAATACCCCTTTGGCCAGTTGGGATAGAACTTTTGATACTCTATTTCACTCGCTTAAGCTAGTGTGAGGTTCTCTTCTTGATTATGTATATGTTACACCTTGTGAGCAAGGAGAAAAATTCTAGATTGCATGTGTTGTATCTATAAATGCATTTCATATCTATTTGAGCTTGTGCATTTATTGCACGTGGTGAGAGTCAAGCAAGGGGCTTGATTTGTTACTCTTGGAGTTTGCCAACTCCTAGACGGCATTAGAGACATCATGCACGATGATCTTCTCAAAGAAGGTTGTTAGAAGACCCGGCGTGATGTGTAGGTTGGAGCTCACCTACTCGGAGTGGGAAAGAGTTACCACTAGTGGATTTGAGGTGGAAGGCTTAATTCGTGGAGCTGGTCACTTAGTTTGTGGTTACCTCAACGTGGACTAGGGGAGACCGGTAAGTCTCTAAACACCAAGGTAAAATAGAATTAAATTTGTGGTTTCTTCTTTTGTGCTCAATTTACATTTAAGCAATTTATATTCATAGAATTAAATTAGTTTCTTATTATCCTAGGATTGCAAACCTTGACATAGATTTAAGGTGTTGGTGTACTTAAGTGAACCTAGTTGATTTAGTCTTTATTTGTACTAAACCAATTTCATTTACGCTTCCGCTAAACTTGGTATTAGCAAAATTAAAAGAAGTAACTTTTAAAACCATCTATTCACCCCTTCTAGTCGACCTGCTCGATCTTACACCAATGTGATAACACAAACATCCTTTGGCCTCACCATAGGAGAGGTTGGGACAGGTAACACCTCCTTGCTTACTACACCCAATAACTCCTCTTCCACATCATCATCGTCTTTTCTTTCACTCAGTGCTTGCATCTCGTCCTCAAAATCACTGCCTTCCTCCTCATCCTTGTCACTCCCATTATCTAACTGACCAACAACTGCAGTGGACTCCACGTACATGTCAATAACACCTCCATCGGTGGTATAGTAGAACATGTATTAACAAATCTTGTCATTTACCAGAACCTTCAGCCCATTTACCAAATCTTTTTCAGGAAATAGCGAATGAGCAACATCACATCCAGTACTTCACGGTGCTCATCCAAATATCCAACAATCTCGGGCAAAGAAATCTCGTCGTGCTCAATGTATAACATTTCCTCTGAACTACTAAGGTAATGCAACATCTTACCATCATTGAAGAACTCCCTACCATAATTTGTCCAAAGAATCCATAACTCTAGTGTATCACAACCCTACATGCAAGTCACATGAAAATGAATCAACTTTACTAATATGCAAAATTAGATTAACCAAGTTCAAGATCTACTGTTAAATTAAGCATTCTACGGAACCTAAAAAAACTCAATGCACAGCTTACCAACTTAAACAAATCAATTAAATAAATCCATTTCCTAGCTTCGTACTACCTACAAAACAATTCATGTTGTCAGATCTAAGAAAGGTGAATATCAAATTTGAGTCACCTTTGCACGGACACATCAAGAACAGCACACGAGCGCCTACCTCTGACTATGTCGATTCGGCCTCCTCCTTCAGCTCCCCATGCCTGCATGGGCAGGAAGAAGCTTTTGGGTTTGCTATCCAACACCAGATGTAGTCGCCGCGAGCTAGGGATATCACCACAGATGAATTGATTTGGGGGAGGATGGCAGAAGAATGGGAAACTAAGAGAGGGTGTCGACTTATACCACGAGCTGACGTGCATAGCTTTGCCAGCGAGGCCACACGTGGCGGCCACGTCATCCCAAAACCAAGGGGTTCGCTTGAGGGGGTCACTTGAGCCAGTATCGATTATTCGGGGTTGACATTTAAATGATTTTGGAGTTCAAGGTTGTTTATCTGACCAACCAATAGTTCAGGGTTGTAAAACTTGTTCTGATTTAAAATTTCAAATTAGAGACAATCTCACGCCCGTGAACTCATCTAAACCGAACATACACGGAAGCGAAAGTCCGTACCAACATTACTTGATCTCTATGGTGCCTTTTAAGTAACGCAAGATGCACTTGACAAGAGTGAAATGTGGTTCGCACAGATCGTGTATGTGAAGACACACTTGTTGCGCGGCATATGTAATGTTGGCTCCAGTGAAAGTAACATACTAGAGAGTATTGACAATGCTATATAATAAGTTGAAAGTTAAAAGCCTATATAAATGGGCCCAACAGGCTGTTGACACACAACGGGCTTTGGACCGGTTCATGGGGGCGCAGATGAGGTGGACGGAACTACCCGTCCGCCGGATATCCGACGTCAACCTGCTGCCGTGTGTCCAGGCCCGTCTGCACCGCGCGAGCCACGCTCGCCGATCTGCGCATGGAGCACACCGTAAAGCATCGCTACTATGGTTGTCGTCGTTGCCGCTGTCGACTGTGAGGTCGTCGCCGCTTGTGGCCGTCGTCGAGCCTACCCTCCGTAGCTTCGTTCCATTGTTTTCTTTCTGATTTCGTTACTTGGATGACTAGTATTCCTCGATTTACCTAAGGGGATGGAGTAGATGAGAATATTCCAAGAATATTTTGAATAGGTATGGACGTACGGTTTCCTTAGCTTCACGTAGAAGAAAAACGTATTAGATAGAATTTTCATTTCCTTTGGCAAAGGGCATTTTCGTAATTAGAATTTTATTCTCCATCCCAATGCCATCACATACCAAACAAAGGATTTGGATTAAAAGTTCATATCAAAATCCAAAACCCCCACCTCAATAACCTATCCCAAACGCAACATTAATCCAAACGCCACCCCATGGTCCAAGGCGGGTCCGTAACCGCATAGTCTTTTATGGGCTGGGTCGGTTTGCGCGGGTTAGAAGAGGGTGAAGTCACCGGGTTTATTCTAGCACAGATCGGGAGGAGGTTATTAGTAACCTAGAACACACTCCCTCTTGTTAAAACATATTCTAAAATGGAAATAAAACCATAGGAGAGTACAGAAACAAGATACACGATTTACGGGGCTACTCTGCGACAAGACCTATACAAGGGGGCGAGGTGCAAAGAATTAGTTGGCTGGCCGCCATCATCATATGGCCCTAAAACAACCTCTAATAATTACACAAGCTACGGGAGCCAGGCGCTGCCAGAGACGGTAGCAGCGCTCTAGCACTGCAGCAACGACACACTAGTGTGGTGGCATCTTCATCTCCGCCGATGTTGGGCCATCTTTGCATGAGCCTGCGCTATCCTATCGGCATACATCGGGAGGCACCTGATCTCGTTGATCTCTCCTAGAAGCTTGTCTTCGGTGATATTATCTGTGATGCTCCTCATTACCTGCAGATAAAGCAAAGAAATTGTCAGAATAGTGCAGCAATTCTGCCTTCTCATTCCAAAGCTAAGCATGTCTTGCAATATTGAAAAATCTGTTGAGCTGATGATTTGGATTTCATGAAAAAAACAGTTTATTCAGGGAAAGCAAAGATGTCCCGACAATCGCTTTAATCAAATTGCCTAATTGAATATATTAGAAAGCAATCATGCTAACAAGATGATGCAGACAAAGTTGGAAGTATGCCCTATTGCCACCACAAAGAGCACAGATATAAATCACTCAAAATAGGGCTTTGAAGGGTTACCTTTTATTGGAGGTTAAACTATGTATACGATATTACAATGTGAGCAAGTCAAACTGATTCTGAGATGCAGCCATCAATTATGCAATAATAGCAAAACCATTTCAAATGATTAGATATACATTTTTCATATTAAAAGGATCATGATAATATTCGCATGCGACCATATATGCACAAGTAAATTAGCAAAGACTGCAACATAGAAAAGGGTATAGGAGAATCAGCCTTGCGGTATGTGTTGATATCATTTGGAGTTGATTTATCGGATCTAACGCGCATGCAAACCCAACACTCCTCTTCCTTATTCCAAGAGCACTCGACAATCCTCCCTGAGATGGAGGATGGATCTTCTTCATCTGCATAAGTTTCAGAACATTAGCATAAATATGCAACAAATAAAACTTCCAACAGAAAAGCTCTATTTAGAAACCAGGTGTATAATTAATTTATTGTTATTATTTTGAAACAGCAAGCCGAGCACATGAGCAGGGAAAGCTACTCGAATTCCAGCATTACAAAATAGAATAGAAAATAAAATTGATGAGTTTGCCAGAAACTTTATGTCTAGGGCTTGAATGCAAAGGGGAGGGTAATGCAATCCCGTGCAAACAGAGCAGAAATGTGAATATACAACCCTCAGAGAATTCACTATTGTCAAGATTGGCTTGAGTAGGGATGGTAATCTCGCCCAATAATCCGATTACCCGTGGGTAAAAACCCTAATGGAGGTGGGTATGTTCCTATTGTTTGTGCTCATGGGTACGTTCTTGGGCTCAAAGTTTCCCCGGATGGGTAAATGAGCATGGGCATGGGCGACCTTCACCCGTGCCCGCTTCGCCCAATTACCTGCCAAGTAACTACTTCCAAGTGGGCCCAACAGCAATTTATCACTATATATTTTTTAAGGAAACATCACTATATGCTCATACTATATATTCAACTGAAAACAAAAATGAACGAAGACCTAGGCAATTGGATTGGCCCAGCCCAACCAGCCCAATATCATTGCCTATTGTATGCCCTAATGGCACTATGCCACCACGCATGGAGCCAAATTAACACAATGAAGGGCAAGTCTCAAGATGAGGGGGAGCTTGGATGAGAGAAATTAGAGGGAGAAAGGGAACCAGGGAGGGAGCGAGATGTTCATGGTAAAATAGAAATCAAAATAGCAGCTTTTGCCAACATTATTTGTTCATGCTATTAAATATTCGAGTTGTGAAAGTTTTCACAAAAAAAGTTGATTCTGTTACTGAATTGTTGGATGGTCAATAAAATAGCATGCCTAGTGACATTGATCTACCATGTTTGCGGTTTAGTGGTGTTCAATACTTCAATGTTACTTGCATTAATTTGTGAAGATAGAATGCTATTGTGCATCACTGAATTAGGATATTATTGAATTATTAAAACCTTGAGGGTGTGTTGTGTACTAATGTTAGTTAATTTAGTTGTTATTTGGAGAATTTGTGATATGTTTATTTAATTCCCTACCAGATGAGGTATTATATAAGGTATATTTATTTAATTCTCAGCCATATAAGGTATTATTTGTATATTTATTTAATTCTCAGCCATATAAGGTATTATTTGTTATTTTATTACCACTGTCTAACTCTCGCCATAGGAGGCGCCCTATGCTCGCCACGACTTACCGGAACGCCGTGACAACCTTGCCTGCCACACCCAATTGCCATCCCTAGGCTTGAGTTACTGAGAAGTCTGCAGGTCATTCAGCTAAGAATGTAGTGTCACCAACTAGACATAGGCACATAGCTGAAGGATAATATCCTTAACAATTTTAAATTTGCAGAAAAGAGTATAACACAGATTGCAGGTTCCATCCAAAAAAGGATCCAAATCTGAAGTTACCATACTTTGAATTACAAAAAAAAAAAGGTAAAATACTCGATGTCATGAGAATACAAATTTATGTGAATGATGAGAAATATGCTGTGCAGTGTGTGCACACGATGAAATGAACATGAAAACTGCAGGACATGCTTACTTGGAAATACCATCCGAGAACTGTCCAAAAGTTTCTTTTTGCCTCTCTCGTAAAGGAAAACCAGCTGACGATTGTCATTCGCAACCTGCAATAGTTAGATATGATGAAATAAGCCCCACCATCAAAAAATTTATCATCACCATGACCAAACCATTTAATGATTTAAAGCAACAATGTTGGAAAAAAAAAGAGGTAATGCACACCTCAAACAAAAAGTCAACTGAATTCATTTCAGGGTATTTCCACTTAAGAAGACCTTCATGGGTACGAGTTACATATGGATCATCCCAGCCCTAAAGAATAACAAAGGAAGCGAGTCAGCCAAGACAAAACAAATTGAACTGAGTTACATATGGATTATCCCAGCACTAAAGAATAACAAAGGAAGCGAGTCAGCCAAGACAAAACAAATTGAACTTCAATTGTCTTAAATAAATTGTTCCCAACCACAACAAGAATGGCTGATGACAGGAAAAAGTGCATAAATTATTCATAAACAACAAACATGATTTCAAGGCACAGGTAGGGGGTGTAAGAAAGGCATTATACAGATTCATATATGTAATACTGTATCAAGAAATTTCGCCCTCTTACACCTCTTCACCAAACTTCCAGCTATGTATAAAAATAACAGATGCATTCACCTACACCTCATAAATAAAGACACCCATGATATGACTAAGCACAAAACATGAAATAGCTCCACAACAATGATTCTTGGTGTGAACTGCAAGGTAAATGGACACACAAATCCCAAGACAAATTGCAGCCTACACCCCAACTGCTAAAAGTAAGTTTGCAGTGTCGTCACAAAAGACCTTAATATGTATACTCATCACCACCCTTTTCATGCTTCTGAGTAACTCAACAATCAGTTTACTTCTGCTCTCAGTGATTCATATAGTGAGCAGCAAATTGAAACCAGCATGCACTTTATGCTTCAAAGTTCAAACACAAAAAGCATGTAATCTCAATAAAGCGATCATGGCCATGACTCAAATAATGTTAAAGTTGGAATGCAGCCAACAAGATGAAATGCCAGCCTGCTAAGCTATACATATGCAGTGTGTTTACCTAGCAGAGCACTGCATATTAGTAAAGGATTAGCAGAACCCAGAAAAAACAGACCATGATCAAATTGATTTGACACGTCAAATTGGAGAAATTTATGCATTGCATCAACTTGTATGGAAAATCCTAATACTCATTTCAATCTTTCCTATACAACCATTGTTAGAAGACGAACCTACCTGAAATATAAGGCCATCGGCATCATGTGAAAGTGATGGAATAAACTCCTTAAGTAACTTTTTCACTGTGGAGAGCAGCCAAAAATCCTTTCTCCTGACCTGGTAAAGTGTCTAAGAATAAGAAAATGTACTTCGCAAAAATCATCAAAATGGAACAAAAAAATTCAGCTGTTTTAATTCCAGGTACCGAAAATAGCTCCATATCGTATTTGTACACTGGATTGCCCTTAGCACCACTCTCAAACTGCTTTTTCTCATAATAACGTGGCCGAATTATCTCATCTTCAAGTAGTCTCCACCTTTCAGAAAAGGGCAACTGCATACAAAAATATTTCCCAAATTAAAACAATACTAAGGCCACCAACTACATTGCCTCAAAAACGCCTAAGAAATGGCAATCACAGCAGAGATCAAAGCAAAGAGTCAATGGATGGAAAGACTGTCTTCCAGGTAATTCTATAAAGGATGCTCATTCTGTTCTTTTTCTCTTTTTGCTACTATATGCTTTGAATAAAGGGACACAGTTTGGTAGATACCTTGGTTTTGGACACTGAATCAAGTGCCATCAGATCATATGCCAAGTACCTCCTCTTCAATCCTGAATCTGGTACTGTGTCTATAATCATTTCTCCATCAATCAAGGTCATCTCATGTGGACCCTTCATTTGGCAAAGAAATAATGTTAACTTTCGTTGAAAAAAAAGCACTATGATTTTCTCCAGTACAAGAATGAGAATCTTACTTCATTAAGGTTCCTATGGGGAAAGCGCATCTGAACTCTTCTAAAGCAAAAATTCCGATCAATCAAGAAACAACCATCCCTCATTATAAGCATCATATATCGGGTTCCATCTGCTTTCCATGTAGCATAATAGTATCGCTGTCTAAGTAGTTGCAGATTGTCACTGCATGCAGCACAAGAAAAAACATTAGGTCGAAAAGGAAACATTGGACTAAGCCAAATACCGATTAGGGCCCATTTGGAACACAGGAATTTTATATGGCCTTACTTTTTTTCCTCCCTTGAAAGAATTATTGTTTTCTTCAAATTAGCAGGCACAACCACTCTGGCACTCACTGATCTTAGTTTTATGACTTAACCAAGAACTGACCATCACTTTTTTTTAAATAATAAATTTGGGACAGATTTTATGAGCAGATCTAAGGAAGTTCATGATATAAGAGAAGAAAGTGTCCCAAGCCTTCAGAAAATAAGGATGCGGACATGTGAGCTACCAAAAAGGGTATGGTGCAAAATTACAACTCATCAAATGCACGCATTTACCTACCCTAGGTTGCTTTTTACTAAAGATGTGCAGACTGGCATGTTTTAGTAAGGCATCACAAAAATTTCTATTTCTGGTAAGCCCAGTACATAACATGAATATCATTATATAATACACAGGGAATATCAGGAATCAGGATGCACAAAAAATATTGAGAAATTTGAGTGACTACAGAAAGCTGGTGGGGATAATTTATTTAATATCCTAACAATACATGACACCAGGTTTACAGTTAGTTACCTGTTAAGAGAGACTGGATGTGATCCTGGAAATTGCGCATGCCCTCTTACCTACAACCAAAGAAACGACATTGTATCACCCTATGTAAGAAGCATAACTTGTTTGGGAGCTGCACCAGCATAAACTTGCAGAAACAATAGAAGTTACAAAACATGTTAAGAGCCTTATGAGGAAAGCACCAACTGAAAGTAATGCGCAAAATAATAGCTACGAAACAGGTTAAAGACATGGAAAACATGATTCATCTGCCCATTATAGCATGTTCCACCCACATCATACTGCAAAGAGCATCCCAGCATTTTCAAAATGTCATAACTACATACCGGGGGAGCTTCTCTATGTCAAGATTCCAGTTGGATGATGCAAAAGCACGTTCTCTCCTGCCTTACAGCTTATATTAGTAAAAAAGTTAACATGTACGTGCCCACCATGTCAACAGTCACATACTTGCACAAACACTTGCATTAGATTTTGCCTACAAATTCGTAAGGCTGGTATTACCTGACATGCAAACACAGTAACAAACATAGATGCGCTCTCCAGTAAATTTAAGCGCATACGAAATTGAAAAGTAACAAACATAGATGCGCTCTCCAGTAAATTTAAGCGCATACGAAATTGAAAAGTAAGGCTTACTGTGAACAATAGCAAGCAAAGATGGAATTCGTAGTATACAAACTTTATTCTACAAATGGTAACACTAGTGTAGTAGTGTTTGATGATATCCTCATAGTTCTACAAAATGGTAACACTAGCATTTGATGTTATTCTCATACCCTCACACTGATCTACAAAAAAAAGTGTAGGTAGGGTAGGACTAAAATAATTTACTTACAGGGGGCATTTCAAGCAACCGATAACATACGATGCGCAGAGCTTCTTGCTGATCATATGGTACGGCATCTCCTAACACATCATCATTAGTGATGACTTTATCCTCTACATCATTCTGCAAGAAACAAAGCGATGTGTCAAGACAGAGAACACCAGATCTATTGTCAATAATGCAAAAACAATGTTTAATAATGAACAAATAACATTAAGCCAAGACATGGTGAACTACATCTGTAATGTTATAAAATTCAACTCAAATAGTGAAGTTGGTAGTGAGAATAATTGACAATTCCGTACCAATGGTAATTTGTTTCTACAATGAAAAAAACAGTGAGATAAGGAAGCAGCCACTTGATTCAACACCATATTACTTGGAATACTTTTTCTAAAAAGGAAAAAAATACATACATATGCTGGTGCAAGATCACCATTGTCATCATCATCATCCTGCTTAGCTTCACCATTTAAATCAAGATCAGAAGGCCTCTTCCATTCTGGTGTTGAAGGGCATGTTATCATCATATTCTCAGGAACCTCGTGATAAAATGAATACAACGCTTCAATGTAGTCCCTTTTATATATACCAGGTGGTCGCCTTTGAGCAAATATATTTATTGCCTAGCAAAAAAAAAAAACGATGTCAAGAACAACAGTAGAATCAAATTGAACAAATCAGCAAAACAACATTCAGAATCTGGTTGCCCTACCTCAGCAACGCAAGAGATGTGTGTGCGCATAAGGTAATGAATAATCATGAAGCCTGTACGATTGTGACCATGGGTACAGTGAACTAGAATATATTTAGGATTCTTTGACTGCTTTTGTCGGTCAAGAAACATCATCGCCTGAAACAGAAAAGTTGTTACATAAATAGCATATGGTAAACTCTTTCTGCAAATATGGTCGTAAATAGCCTACATATGTATCACTATATTCCATGGTAAGAAAGACTAATCACAAACATTGGCTGCAGTTGAGGAATATCTCATTAAGAAAACAAGAAAGTCACAGAAGCCAACAAAAAGATCCATAGTAATGTTTCTACATTTCCCGACAGATATATCTATAGTAAGAAAACAAGAAAGTCACAGAAGCCAACAAAAAGATCCATAGTAATGTTTCTACATTTCCCGACAGATATATCTATAGTAATGTTTCTACATTTCCCGACAGATATATTATCAAATTTGTGCCCCAGCATGTTGTTCTAGGAAAACAAAAATGAGCATGCAACCACTATGCACCATTCCCATGAACAGTCCAAAGAAATTGGTATACAGGATATAAGAATATGAAAAATGGAAAAGGGAAAAGGGCAAAGATCCTTTTAGATAGAAACATAATGGGCATAAAGTAGCACATGGAAAAATAGTTAATTACAAGGTTATTAATGTGTCGCTTTGGCATTGCCTAATCGCTGCTTTGGCGTCAGGGCGGTCAGGGGCTGCCACCATGGCCGTCGCCTCACCTTAAATGAGTGTGGCATCTGCCTTGGCAGGGATGGCGTCGCCTAATCGTCGCCATGCCGCGAAACGCCTTCTGTGTGCAGCGCGTGGGAGAATGAAGGGAGAGAGAGAGAGAGCGGGAGAATGGAGAGAGAGAGAGAGAGGGAGCGCGGGAGAATGGAGAGAGAGAGGGAGTGAAACAAGGGGGTGGAGAGAGTATCAGTCAACAGACAACAGAGAGGGAGAGAGCGGCAGATACAGAGGTGACGGCATGGCAGTACCACCACTGCACCGCTTGGTCGATTCCGACCGTTTGGCTCTAGCGCCGTTGTCGCAGCTTCTCCCTTGAGGCCTCCACGCCTCCTCATCAGCCTGGCACAGAGTCGCCTCATCGATTCCGGTCGTCCGGCTCCGGCACCGCGATCGTAGTTGCCTCCACGCCTCCTCAACCTGGCGCGGCGTCGCCTCGTCGATTTCGGCCATCCGGCTCCGGTGCCGCCCTCGCTTCCTCGGCCTATCGTCCTTCGCTTCCTCTTTGCTCTCCTCTGCTTCCGCTTGCTTCCCCTCTGCCCCACGCGCCCCCTGCAATGGCGCCCACGAGCGTCGGCGCTACACCGTACGGGTAAACATCCCAATTTCCCAATCTCTAACGCAATGCGAAGTCTTGTGGAGTTGTGGCTACTTGCGGAGTTGCGGTCGTGTGGTTCTTGCTGTAGGCTATGGAGCTACCAGAGTTTATGTCCTTGCGATTGGGCTAATCTTGACACAAACTAAACGTGGAGGCCTAGTTATTGCACTGAAGTTATAACCCTTGCGTGAAGTTCATGATGGCCTATGGATGTCAGTGCCCGTGTGTCACACCAGTAGGCTCAAGCAGATCGTGCCTCTATTTCCTATATGTTATCCAACTAGAAAGTAGAAACTGTAATGTCTGCTACAAGCATGGACTCATATCGTTGATAGCTACATATAATTCCAGCAAATTGATTTTACTGCATTTGGACCTGAAGCATGCAATGCTTCTATGTTTGAATGACTTTTATCTACTCATCTATTTCTCTAATAAGTTATAATTCTCACAATAGTCTTATCAATACTTCAACTGCACTGTTGGCGCCATTAGGCACAGTTGACACTGACAATTGCTTGAATCAAATGTTGATTGTTCATTGCTAGATGTTGCTCTGTTTTAGTCTGTACTCTTTACTTGCTGATGCTATCATATATTCTTATTATTGCCTAGTTCCTACACTTAAACATGTTCTCAATTATGTTGTTTACTTGCTATGCAGTAGGAACTAGATAGCACAATGGCAGCAAATGGAAGTGAGCCAGCAACAGCAAGTATTGTGGCTGCCGCTGACAGAGATGGGCAGTATGATCCAAAGAAAGATCCTGCTAGGAAAGCGAAGTAGAGATTAATTTTCAGGTCACTGCACTTTCCCCTGTTGAGGCAAAGAAGAGATTTGAATTTTTGGAGGCTGCTAGTGCGATAATGGATTCACATCTTCAATATTTCAAACAAGTAGCTCCTTGTATATTTTGCCTCTTGGTCATGTTATCATGGTTGTCACGGCATAATTGGCGACCACGGCGCCTCATAGGCACCGGGACGCCTAGGCGAGGGCACGGCGATACTATATACGTGCGTACATACTCGAAGCTGTATACGGCGACACACTCTCTTCAGCTGTCTCCCCCATACAATCCCATCTCCCGACTCTCCGACTCTCTCTCCCGACTCCCACTGTCTCTCTCCCGAGCCCGACTCCCTCCCCGCCGATCTCCCACTCTCCCGACGCCTCCTCCCTCCCACCCCAGCGCTTCCTCCCGCGTCTTGCCTCCCCCTGACCACGTCCTCCCCAGCGCCTTCCTCCCGACACCTCCCCTGCCGCCTCCCTCCTCTCGGCGGGAGCAAGCCGGAGAGGAGCCGAGAGCAGTGGAGATCGGCCGGGCAGGAGCCGAGATCGGCGCCGGCGGTGGGAGGAGGTGGACTGAGTACGGGAGGAGACAACAGTGGGAGGGGGCAGTGCAGGAGGTGGGAGGCGGCAGGAGGGAGGGAGGGCTGGCCGAGCACCACGGAGAGGAGAGGCGGACGGCGTGCACTGCCAAGGCGAGGCGCTCCTCCCCGACGCCTGGACGCCAAGGCGTGACAACAATGCATGTTATATTATGCACATAATGAGATTAATCTTATCGTTTGCTATTCATTCAGGGATATGAACTATTGCATCAGATGTAACCATATATTAATCAGGTAACTCTTAAACGCCTAGGACTTGTCACATTGAAAGTAACCTTACATATGTAAAGATAAGTGTCTAAGTGAAGAATCAAGAAATCAATCAATGACAGTAAGTAACACAAGCTGAATCTGAATGTTTCACTATGCAGTTAGCTTGACAGTTGACATAGTTACATATTACATTATATACAAACTTGAGGATTTCGACAATGATCTCTGAATTTCTGATTCTCTGTTATCTGTAAGACTGTAACTAACATAGTTACATATTACATATCAACAGGAAACAACAGGTCAACAGCATATTGCCTTCTTGAATTGCTATTGTTCTACGAAGGGATGGTGTAACTGTGTAAGTGATGGGCGCAATCAGGACTGCAAGGTATGCAGTAGCCAACCCCTATTGCTTTTGCTGTGCCATTCAACATTCATGTTTTCTTGCTGTGCCATTATTCATGTTTATTTGCTTTGTTACATAGTTAAAATAGTCACACTCTATGTTCAACAAATTTGCTGCCATAAAAGGTTTGGATGTGAGTATGGCGTCGCCTCACCGCACGCCATACTCACCTAAAAGGTGTGAAGGTAGTCAGGCGCCTCGCCTCGCCTTATCACCGTGATAACCTTGGTTAATTAGTTACATGTTGTCCACACAACACAAAATTTGATAATTATCACCCAAGTCAAAAATAGCAGCCCATCATTAAAAGATAAGGTGCCATAGATAACCGCTTGAAGCATAAAACATAGTGCCAAAGAAACAAAATGCAAATATTTTGGGATAAAAAAGAAATAATATTAAGAATTCAGCATCAGAATCCTGCTTGGACAAATAAACACGCCACCCAGAGTCAAATATACTGCAGATGCATACATCCAAATCCAAATATTGCCATTACCTCATAGACAAATATGTTTACAGATTCATTATCAGGTACAGCATCTCTTCCCTTGCAAGGAATCTAAAATGGAAATGAGTCAGTAAAGAAATGCTCTTCAAAATTCAAGGATGCATTTAAGCTTAGCTCTCTCACCTTGACATGCTTAGTACCTTGCCTTGTCCATTCCGCTGGTGAGTAATACCGAGTAGTATTTGTCAAATCAATCACCAAACCTATCTGAAAAAAAAAAGAAACTACAAATTAAAATTGAAATAGAATTATCTGTTCACAATAAGTGACTAACTAGGCATACATGCATACAAGAGAAAGGGTTCCAATAATATCAACCCCTTGGTACAATCACAAACCAGAGAAAGTGAAACAAATACGCACATAAATGAGTACAACACGCATGAGTACAGTAAAGCTACAAATAGCATCACCAAGCAATACTTACTTCGCGACCAGCTTTTCTTTGTTTATTAACTACTTGTTTGGACGAATATCTTTTCCCAGGAGGCACCGACTCATTAAAAGTTTCATCAAGAGGAACTTTGGAAGGTATGATTTTGTCTATTGGCTCACCAAATGCAGGGCAATCCAACCAGCCTGAAATCACACCAGGAAAATACATAAATTAAAATGCTACTTAGGGAAAAACAATGGCATAACTAGAAATTACCAAATGAAATGAGAGAACAAAGGTGGAAAAAATAATTGTATCAACAATAAAAAATCATTAGAAACTTTTCCAATACTTAATAGTTCATACCCTGTGGTGCCTCTTTAATCCGACCTCTACCAGATTTGCTTTGAGGTACATAATCATTTCTAATCTGCTGAGAATGTAGCCTTGAGCCTTCATCTTGTTGGTCTCTCTTTAATTTCCTGCGTCTCTCTTCACGCTCCTAGTAACAACAGCAAGATTTACATAAAAAAAGGTATAGCAAACAAGATCAAATAAAACCATTTTGTATACTTGATATTAATAAAAACTAAAATAGGGTGGTTACTATTGATCAAAACCTCAAAACTAATTAGTTTAATAACAAGACGTTGGCATAAATTTAAAGAGAAAAATTAGAATGCACAATGTTGTGGCTACTGGCCAAACAGTAAAGTGAGAGTGTAGTAGTAGTGGAGATGACAGATAAACAATACCCTCTCCCTCCCCATGTCCAGGGCAACCATATATATTCACATAGGAAGTATTTTACAATTATGTCCTTACACCCATGTACCCTTCGTATGGGTATTTATGTCATTATATATATATATCCTATTTTAGGCTTTACAATCCTTTAGCAGGCCGACTGGGCTTAGGTGGGGGGCCACCCCTACCACACACAGCATCTATGCAAAAGAAAGGTGGTCAAATCAAATTTACCGTAGAACATGGAAGACAGGTTGAACTTTGAAGAAGACAATTGAAATTAAAAAAAGAATTTTAATGTTTATCTCATTATGCCTTTAATGCAGACTATTAGGATTTGTACCTACATAGTCTCAATGTTAACCATCTCTTTGTGGATATCCTTGCCATCAGCAAACAATATTAACCTAGCACTCATACCAAATAACACAGGCACGGTTTATCTTTCAATTATAACTAACCAGACATCATTAGCTGGCTCCATGTACAGATATGTAGCAAGCAGCATTCTACAGCGAATGAAAAACTATATCAGGAATGGAAAGAAGTACCCTTCGCATTGTTGCAACAGCAGACTCAACATGTTCTTCCTGTATATAATCGACCTCGACAGGTTCATAAGGCTGTTCATCTTCTTCAGGCAATGGTGATGCGTTCAAATCCATGGAGAAGATCATTCAACATCAACTACTTCATATATCATCAATCACCTTTTGAGATTTGCACCTAACAACAAGTACATACACTTAGACAAGTTGTCTACGGACAAGCAAGCATTGTGAAAATTTCAAATTGCCCAAGCCATTAAAAGTAAAAAAGCAGTAAAAAGCATTCAAACAATTAGTACAAAGACAGCACAACTTTGAAGAAGGCAGTAGATATATCAACACTCAACAGCATAGCAGATCAAAAAAGAAAAAGAAAGGAAATCAAGCAAATAATGGGCTAAATTTCAGCTACACAGCTGAAGGTGTAGCTGAAGGACAAACAAAAGGAGAAACAATTTAGGAGAGCTTCATTCGCAAGCATTTCATGCACTTAAAGAAACACACACTGCATCCCTTCTTATTTAAACTGCAAATCTTTATCTTTACTATTATAAAAGGAGTTGGTGGTTGGTCCGTCCTCACTCTTCTCTTCTCAGCCATCCGATTTGATCTGAACCATCGTCTCTCTCCTCCTCCTCTCTCTCAAGATACAACCGCCCAACCCCTCCGCTTTTCCCATCTCCTCGTGCATTCTGGCTACCCTTCTCTCTCTGTCGCTTGCTCTCCAATGTTTGATGTGTGAAATTGACCAGGCAATAAGTTCCGTCTCATTATTTTTATGACTTTGTTGCAACGCACGGGTCTCTAACTAGTAAAAAGTACATATCGCATAGCTATTAGCCTATTACCAACAACGCTGGGCTGCTCACAGTAGTACTGTACATTTTACCCTAGTATCTCACTCCCATGTAACCCAGTCAATGTTAAGAGAACAAAAAAATGAGAAGCCCGCTGTGAATAATAACCTTCTTTTTTTCCTTTATTTTCTTTGAATTCATAATCCACTGTATATTCCCATTTATTTATATTTCCTAATACTGGGTTTGAAACTGAAACCTTTTATGGTGGTAGATTACTTGAGGACTAGCTTCACAACTTCAAGAATTTTTTGTAATATGAATTTGATGGTAAATGTAACATGGTTTGCATATTAGCACATATTTGGTTGGTTGCATTACATATGCCAACACTAAATAAATATAACTCAATGCTGCATTCATTATGGGATTTCAACAAGCCCATTATCGGAGCAATAGCTCCTCCTCTGTGAAAGGTAAGTTCTACAGCAGACTGTAATATCAGACTGAGAAATGAAGGGGCATTGTCCACTTATTATCTTGCGACAAAAAAAGGTACAAGAGAAAAGGTTCAAGCATAACATTTTCAGGAGTGGCACTCGTCATTAGAAATAATGATAAATTAATCACTTGTCTGGTAAAAAAGCTAAATGTTGGGTAACCGTTGCATCACACATTTATTTAGCACAATGCTGTCACCCTCGCCCATCTCGACTATTAAGATGTCAACTGAAGAGAAGTTCGAACATTTAAGTGCATCACACTGATACCACATTTTTTTATACAGAAAACCACATACAGCAACAAAAACAACAAAGTGATCTCAAATGTTCCTTCAGGGGGCACTGAATTTTTCAAATACGATAGCAGTATACAAAGGGCTCATAATTCATGCAGGAACAAGCGACATACTTTGGAAGACAAGCCTGCGGTTTCTTGCAGAAATATCGCTGGAAGGGGCCTAGATTCAAATATCAACAAAATCGACCGCAGGAACAAAGCAATTGAGCAAATGGATAAATTGTTCACACTATCAAGCCAAAACAACCCTCCCGCATATCTAAGGACGCAATTAATAACGCAAAACACAAACAAGCAAAAGGATTGCCACACTCCACGGTTTCCAACACCATTTATTCTTCCAGGCAATCTAGTGATTCAAAGTTGTCAAGCTAACTAGGGTTCACGGCTACGGGTCGCAGCCACGCATGGAGAAACACATAACAAACCCAAGACGGGCGCGGCGCCGTAAGCCGCGAAGCCACCGGCATGGAACCCACCTAGGGTTTGCAAGCCCGCGCCGAATTACCAGCGTCCCGCACACGGGACCGCCCGCGCCGCCACCAAACGGTCGAGGCGCACCACGCCAAGCCGAGCGAACGCGAGCCCAGGACGAGACTGAATTCGGTAGGCGTACCTCACACGCGGCGACGGCGGAGGCGGCGAGGCGCTTCTCCCGGCGGACCAGCGGAGGGTCACGCCCGCACCGGCGAGCACGAGCGAGAGAGGACGGGGGACGGGTAGGGTAAGAGAGGAAGGGGGGTTTTGGCGGGGGAGCGATCTGCAGGTTAGGGTTTGGGAGCCGCCATGCGACAGGGCGAGGAGGCCGGCCCGATTCGAATCGAATCGAGTCGAGGTGAAGGAAGCGGAGTCAGTCGAGGCACGGCCGAGGTGGGCACGGAGCATTTTATCGGCCCACCCTGCATGAGCCCGGCGCACCACGTGCGGCCGTGCGCCCGCCCCCCATGTGTCCTTTTCGCTCTGCTGCTGGACCGGTGCAGTTTAGGGTATGCACAATAGATTTTTTAGATTGTCTTTACCATTTTTATCTTACCTAAAAACAGCATAAAAGATAATCTCTTCAATAACTTATTCATTAAGTTATCTCTAAGAGAGCACATAAGTTTTTAATTTTTACATGTACATATAAAATGTGATCAACACTAAACTGTATTGTTATACTTTGCCTTAACACTCTTTGTGCGAAGAAATAACTCCAACATAAACTAATCATGTTTAGGCAAAACAGATAATAGGCACTATGTTAAAACGAAATCATTGCAAACATAATAGTCATAACTTTGAATTATCAGGAAGTGAAATATAAACCCAACATTTGCTTCCATTTCAAAGAGCATGGTACAGTTTGACCACTGTAACAGCAAAGAACACAAATGATTAACAAAACCCAATTGCAACACAACCATGATCTGAGTTGATCTTATCATAATAAAGCAGCAGAAAATAGGAACATAAAAGATCATTACACATAATTGACGTCAACCACCATTACTTAACAAGAGTTCAACGAAGGAAGCATTACGGAGGAGGCATTTAAACTGGTGATGTTCGAGGCAAAGCTCCAGCCATGAGAGTGTAGTGAAGCTCAGACAACATGGTGATAGGTCATGTATCTTCCAGTAGTCTCACTAGCTCCGATGATCTTCACAACCTGCCCATGTTTCATGCCGTAGTATCTTCTACTGGATCAGTAATATGAATTCGGGTGAGCTGCATCACAAGACACCCAAAATCATCAAAACAAGAAGTATTAGTACATTAAAATTGAGAAGTATCAACAGGTGGACGTCTATAGAGTAGTTTATCTAACTAGGCTTGAAGTTTATCTCTGTTGAGGTGAGCCACAAGGTACAAAACAACCAGTTACTGAGATGAACATCCCCGACACAGCAGGTTAGCACACTTGCATTCTTCACAGTTTAACACAATGCAACAAAATATACACTACAGTAAATCATACACTGTGGAACCTTAAAAACTTCTAGATAACACAAACTTCTAAATATGCAGGATCCATTTAAAAGGTATTAACCTCTGAAAGCATCACTTTCCAAGCAGATATGGTATCCATATTCAAGTTCTAACAGAGCTTTGAGGTCTCCATTCTACTAGCTTATGCTGTCATCACCTGCATTACTCTCTTAGCAAAGTACGGCTTTAAGTCTTAGGCATGATAAGTTTGACACGCTGACTTTCCAATAACTAATATAGAATCCTTGTGTTCCTAAATAATGATCAGCAATAGTTTGACAAGCAGTAAGATGAAATTAAAATAGTAAGCAACATATGAAGATTACTCAAGTTTTAACTTTTTAAATTTTACACAGTCCATTAAAATAGAACCAAGCTGAACTAAATGTAAACATTTAAAATGGAAGTATCAAAAAAATTATCACCTTAGAAATGATATGTAAACTATGACTAATCCACGGACTGGCGATCACAGTAAGGCGTAAGCATTCATCAGCTTCTTTAGCTGCGTTGATCTCTTAATGTGGAAGAAAACCTCATTGCCATCCTATGGAACAAAGGATTAAGGGAAATGTTAAGACATGGCAGTGAAAAGCAAACTGTAGAAACATCCCTAAAACCATTCCTATTTGACAAATAAGATCCAACAATATGCAATCATCATAAATAGAGCTAGATGAGTAAATAGAGAAAATACTACGAATTTTTTTTATTTGAAGAAACCAGAAATAACACCAATTGAAAAAGCTCACGACCACAAAGAAAATTTACTTTTAATTTCTGGTCTTCCACCGGTGTTGTTTTGTTACTATGATTCTACGACGTGTCTGTGAGACCAATAATAACATAAGCGCTATATCATCCTCATTTTTTGACAAACACAAACATAACCGGACCAATTATTCCGAGATGCAGCATGACACTGTTCAGAAGAATAGTTGCATACAACAAAACATTATATTTATGTGAAATAAAATGCGCTAGATATACAATTCATGAATCTCTTATGTCGCCTCTGAAGAATTTCACATGATGGTTGTGAAGACTAACAGTAACCACCCAGTCACCACTAGTTCCAAAAAGTCCTTGATAGAACTATTGGCAAGTTTTGCCAAGCTATCGATGATACAAAGTTATTTCAAAGCACACTACTAACCAATTCCACATTATCCCAGTTACTGAAAAAATAGGAATTTTATGTATGGCACTCTGGCACAAAACAAGCACCACAGTCAAGTCAAATAAGATGTTGCTCTAAACACTGATACTACAAAGATTTCACCTTATTACTATTTCTCATCACCAATCTCCATTAGAAACTCAACAGCCAGACACCAGTCCTACCACAGATAGATTGATACATCATAATCACTTCCCTTCCTTTATACACCTTTTAGACAATGGTTCAAAACAATTGAAATTCGAACTTAACGTCTGTACAGCATGAAGTAAACCTCATCCCATTGCGTTTCTTATGTGGAGGCACAAACACGCACACGAGCAAATCAAGCACATACTACAGCGAGTCTAGGGATGCCGGATGCATGCCTAGAACGACCTAAGGCATGAACCATATCACAATAGCACCACAGCAATACCACACCAATCTGAAATTCTGAATCCATCGCTCGGAGAGCCGAACAAACTAAATCAAAAGCACCACAGCATGGATGCCCTACCAATCTCAATTCCCGAATCGAAGCAATTCTAACAATACAAGAACCGCTAGGGAGAAAAAGTTTCAGTGGACAACGCAGGAATCGCAGAGTGGAGGGGAGAGAAGAGGCAGAGGCAGACCTGTCCCTTGACCTTGAGGTTGATGTGGGCGCCGCCGCCCTGCTCGCCCGCCGGCTTCTTGCCCTCCTCTCCCGCCGCGACTGACATCCCCAACCCTCTCCTCCTTGCAAGCTCCGTACCAAACCAAGCACAGGTTAGATTTGATGCTTCTGCAACACAATCCAACGATCCGTATCGATGGGAGGAACGAACTGAAGGAGACGACTTGAGGAGGGGTCGCGGTGGCGGTCGGCAAGGGAGGAGGGGTAGCGGTCATGGTCGGCGAGGGGCAGGAGGAATCTAAGAGAAGGGGAACAGGAGGAGGAGCTAATTACCGAGCACCAGGTGAGGGAGGAGGAGGGGTCGCCGTCGGTGAGCCCGAGCTGCAGCTCCACCTAGGTATGGCCTCCTCGGATCTGAGACAACCGAAGGGGAAGATGGCTCAAAGTAGGGGATCTCACATGCGCGACCTGTGGTGAAATCGCTCCCCCGCGCGGAAGACATGATGGCCGAACGAATTCGAAATCACTCCGCTCGCAAGAAATGGCGGGCGAACCCTCCCGCACTTGATTTTGGCCGGCGCCCGCAACGGGTCCATAAAATACGTGAAGAACCGACGGTGAACGTTGAACGTGTTCTTTTCCATCCAGCTAGCGGTTTTCAGTTTTTACTATAATACTTAACATTCAAACGAAAAATTTTCTTAAAAAAAGATCTACAAGTTAATTGTAGTACACGTTAAAAGCCTAACATCTGTATTAACTAAAATCGTAAGTGAGTATCTCTCTCTGTAATCTCTGTCGTAAACAGTTAAAATTCAAAAATTTCAGTCATAAGCCGCAGCCGCGCCAAACAGGCCCGATGCAACTCCAAAAGCCCAAAGCGTCGTCCAAGTGTCTTCTCGAACATATAGCATATTTTGAATTTGTATTTACAAAAATAACCATATACATCCGAGAATGATATAAATGGCACTTCTGCCACCTGGTTACCCGACGGCAGCGCCATGCATGTGACACGTGGCCAGCGGAGCCCAGACACCGTGTGGCATAGGCCTGCCGTTCGACCACCGTACGCCTCCCCCTACCGCCCTGCCATTGGACGGCAGGTAATTAAGTCGGCTAATTAGCCAGCTTAATTACCTAGCTGAATTAGTATTTTTATTACTATTTGTTTGGATTTTTAAATATAGTAAATGAGCTCAAAAAATTACTAAATTTTACGTCCAGACTTCTGACACAACATATTTCATTGTGTAATTTTTTACAATTTTATCTATTGTGAATATTGCTAAAAAATTCATATGATTATGATATTTGTATGAGTTGTTACATATAGCAAATGAACTCTAAAAGTTACAAAATTTTATGTGCAGTCTCCCCACATAGTTGTCGTAATTGTCTAATTTTTTGGGAATTTTATGTGCCCTGAATTTTGCTCGACTGATGCTGGCGCGCCGGGTGCCGCGTTGGTGGAGCGCCGTAACACGATTTTTTTTTGAAATAATCTTATTTTTTGTTCAAAATTACAGTAACATTTTGTGATTGTCATACGCTACTGTAGTACGATATTTCAGAAGAATTTTGTGTGCACGATTGAGGTGGCAATGATTCATAAGTACGAAGGTAAGTGATATTGCGATGAAACAGGGAATTCATACATGGAGGAGAACCTTCGATAAATGGCATAACGATAACAAAATGACAGTTCATTCGACAAGGAGGTTACATGGCATACAAGCTATGGAACTAAAGATGGTACACATATGGACAAAGAGTGTCGAACTACTGCGTTGACCGCAGCCATTTGCCCTTCCTTGCAAGGTCGGCATTGTAGTCCTTACTGGCTGCACTGGTCTTGGCCGCTAATTCACACTTTCTCTCGCACTCCGCCTCGCGAGCCTTGCGCTCCCTATGTCTGTACGTCTCCAAGTGAGCTTATGTCTCTCACCGGATATGCTCGCTTCAATCTTCAGCGTGCCGCCGCTCCTCCATCCTCTCACGTGCCATCTGTGCGTTCCACTCCTCGCAGTACAGCTACCACTAGTCGTGTAGGTAGATCTCCCGATCGATACATTGACAGTACACGCATAACAGATTCAGAGACTACGGAAAGAGGGGGAGTTTACTAGTGCATGCTATACAAGAGAACTGGAAGAAGAATATAATATAACTCGTCCTTACCGGCTAGTGGTAATGGGCTATGTCCCAACGTCGGTCATTATAGTTCCAGGTGTAGTTCTCGCAACTCCAGTAACGCATGCCCAAACTCAACCGGTCCTTGAACTTGAAGAACTTGCATGCGTCCCTGCACTAGCAGAGAGGGGCGTCTCCCCCACGGGTGGGTCCTACGGTGAACGCTCGATGGGAACGTTCAGGTATGAGTTGGGGTTGGAGGTATGGGGGACTTCATTTCTGGGAGATGGCCTCCTGGCACGGGGCTGTAACACCCCAGGACCTACATTACTCTGAGATGCTACTAAAATTACTCTACAACTAGCCAATTTACAAAATAAAATAAACTGGCAACATTACTAAGCAAGATAGTACAAGATAATACAAGAAGAAGCATAAACAACTAAGGGATAACAGAATAGCAATAACAATTTAATATTCATAATCATCTTCAACATATTAACCAAAGTAACGGTTCCGAATTAAACATTAATGAGATGAAACATTTAATCTATCACAACTACAATAGATTAATCATCAACATTTAATCTTCCATAATAATAATGTTATATCCTCAACTTCCAATCACCATCAAAGATAATTAAACATATGTATGATCATCTCACTACTTTATTAATTCTCACATCCACAATTGCTATCAATAATTAATACAAGTGAAAATAATCTCATGCCACAACCAAAACTCTTACCATACACAAGGAACGAATCCCATTCCACGATCACATCCACAATCTTCATACCACAAGTAGCTCACATGAGCTAATTCCATATTACAACTAGAAAGTTGTATATTTTACAAAATAACATCACCACAATATATATTGCATATGTATGCAAATGAATCTTTCCACAATGCAATGCATATGAATGCTTTATGCTATGCTCCACATCACTCTTGCCAGGGCAGGAATTGTAGTTCATCGTATTATGGCAATATACGATGCTTCCGCGGGCGAAGAGGTGCATCGTATTACGACAATATGTGATGTTGTACTGGTACGGTCGCGGCTAAGTGCGGCGACATCCACATATGCAAATGACATGATATGACATGAATGATACGATAATTCATTAATCACATTAATTCATCCACAAGGAGCATTATCATGCTCTCAACATATCCACATCCACCACATGTTATTTTCATGACCACATTATAACATTAAGCAAGAATTCCACATGTCTACTAGCATAATATCAACATATCAATGGATAAATATTTGCTATCATCTCCATAATTAAAATATCATGCAATCATGGCATAATGTATCAAATTAAGATAATAATTTAAATTACAAGTAGAAGGAATAACAAGTTAAACGGTAGCAACCACCGCTACGTTCACTTGCCTCAATCCGATGAAGCGAAGTAAAATCAAGAGCGCTCATGGACAAGACCACCTGTCTAAAAGTCAACTCTCAGCACACAACCACAGCATACAAACACGACTAAAAATATTTAGAACGTCGCTAGAACCCCGAAACCCGCACAACTCTTCTCCGCTCAACAAATCAGCAAATTATCCTCTGCAGCAGCGCTGCTTCACTTTTTCGTATCTTTTAAAATAATGATCCAAATACAACAAATGATACCTCTATGGATTCATAACTTAAAAGCCTACAATTTTCAAGTAGAACATCTATTTTTATTCGGATCATAACTAGATGTAATTTAAAGCCCAAAATAGAGGAAACTCTGATCTAGTAGATTGGACAGCGAAACTAAATCGCGTCCCAACGACAGTACAGGGGTCTAAATATTATGAAATTTATACAGAAACTAGTTATATGAATTATGTACAACTTTCTCAATTATGTCCATGACCATAAAAATCATCTACTATTTTTAAAACCCATATTACAGTCGGACTGTACCAATCTGTCTACCTAACGGACAGCGCTGTTACCGACTCCGTATCTCCCAGATCCCATGTCCAAAAATTACGAAATAATTACAGGAGATTCATCTGGTAGTCCTCTACAACTTTCCTTTTGGGAAGACCCGCAGGAAAATTCGTTTTCTAGAGACAGACATCATCTAATCTCTAATCGGGCAATTAATCTATTAACTACCTTCATAATCCATGCCAAGAACCCTAATTAATCCATAAAACAGAGGATTTGGGATGAGGAAAAATTATCTAAGTGAAGATTTTTCCCACTTTTTTCCTCCTCTTCTTCTTCTTTCTTCTCCTCTACTTCTCATCCTTCTCCTTCCTTCTTTTTTTTTCTCCTCCAATGGCGTGACACTTGGGGCACCAATGGCGACAATAGAGGGAGGGGAGGCGCCAAGGGGTGGGGGCGGCCAAGGGGTGGGGAGGGTGGAGGGGCTAAGGAGGGTTTATAAAGGGTGTTAGGGTTTGGGAGGTGTACGGCCCCATTTGGGTTGGCTGGCCCAAAGCGGCTGGCCCACCCCTCCGGACAGTCTAAAATATTCAAATTAATTATTTTAATTTATTTAATTCATTTTACAAAGTTCTACAATTCATATTTTTTTCCTTCCCGTGATTTACCGAAAAACCGGCGACTCCACGATTGTTTTAAAACTTACACCGTAACGACGCTCAGGATATTACAGGGACGCTTGTTCGTCCCATGCTACTGTAGCCCATGCTAGTCGGGAGTTCTCCTCCCATTGTTTCTCCATCGTAGCGATGTGGTGATTTAGTCCACGCAGTGTACACTTTGCAAGTCCAATTCTGCTTGGGCAAATTCACATCCACGAGGCAGGGCCACACCAAACGATTCGTGGACCCGTGTACCATCACGGCTACATAAAGCTGCCTCACCCGCTCTCTCACGCGCACATTTGTCACTTTATCCGTGCCACCCCCCTCGCTCGCTCCCTCGCACGCACATTTGTCACTATGTTTGTGCAGTCCCCCTCGCCTGCTCCCTCGTGCGCACATTTGTCAATCTATCCATGTCGTCCCCCTAGCTCCCTCGCACGCACATTTGTCACTCTATTCATGTCATCTCCCTCGCCCACTCCCTCACGCGCACAATTGTCACTCTATCCGTGTCATCTCCCTTCACGTGCTCAACCAATATTGCCGAAATACAGACACATAGTGGACACAGTTGTGCAAGTCACGGACGGCCACTTCGATGGTAGATGATGTTTCTTTCTATGCCCACACTCTGGGGTACAATTAGCCAGTAGTTTATTTTTTGTTAGTGCTAATGGAGCTTCCATGCTAACTGTCCTTTTTCTGCAAATGGCGAAATGCGACTTTGCTCGCTGATCAATCCACCCAATGAACATCATATTGTGACGTACATAGATACATTGTGAAATCGAATCTTAGAGTTGAAGGCGTGGATTAATGATCTCAATGAGCAGAACAATGACATCTGCCAACAGATACAGCGCAAGAGGGGCAACAAGAAGGTCGTCAACATAGGAAGTTTCTATGATCCCACATGCTGTTGCGCGAACCCTAGCTGCACATATGCGTACCACTACAATGACGGCCGGCCACATCTGAGGCGCCCCCCTCGGTACCACTCTGTGTGGGTAGCGCTAGGCACATTCTACCAGTAGGCACGTCCAGAGATGCTTGTACCATGGTTCTCCCCTGTTGTACACGGTTATATTAAATCTCGTAAAGCATGTAACTAAATAGTTGACGCATCATTACGGTTACCATAAATAATCACATGTGATAATAGATTATAGAGTTAATAATTTAAGTAATCAATTGATTAATTGTTAATTACCACCACATAAAATAGTGCATCTTGAATTTGTACAAACATGAATTAATTCGATAAACAAACAGATACATGAAATCACAACACCGAATGGTGACCAGACGAGCTTGGTCTGTTCGGGCAATCCTTCATTTCCTATGCAGCTAATGCTGGTACGTTGGCTGACATCCATATCGTTCTAGAAGTGCCATGTCTGCCGACGTCGCTTCACAATTATCTTCAAGTCCTTGTTGGGGGCCCATTGCATCATGTCCGACCAAATATCTCTATAATTTATGTTCAAACCATATGAGTGAAACTCTGTACTCCATGTACTGAAAATGTTTTGCATGTCATAGTACTGAGAGATGTATAGCTCGGACATCTGCCTCATTTTTGCACATGCCTTGTCGAGCATGGTTTGTATAGAAACTTTGGCTTGTTGCAGGAGCATGTGCCACATTACCCAGGGTGCATGCCTGCTTTATTTCACCCTTGGTATGACTATTAACATATTTCTGGCGAAGCCTGGTCTCATACTTCCTCTAGAGGCCATCGATTACCCGGATGTCATGCATTCGAGCCTTCTCCATGTTCTAGTCCATGTGCTTCTGCATGTTCTTAGACCACTTCTTGTTTTCATGTATTTGTCACCTAGTTGCGATGGCTCTATTGATGAAATAATCAATAGTGTGAGTCCATGTCTCCTCCATGATCACGGTGATGGGGAGGCACCACACGTCTTTGAGAATGTTGTTGTACATCTCGGATATGTTGGTCATCATAATCTCATACCTCACACCGTCCGTGTCATAGAGAAGGGAACATTTCTCTAATTTAGGAGAGTGCCGATGAATCCACTCCGAGAAACTTAAGGCGCCGCGGGGTTGCTCTCCCTTCATAGTTCGTCTTTCTAGCTCTGTCCTGATGGACACGAACTTCCGCCTCTGGTTTTGCAGACACAATTCCTTAAATATCTCGCACCTTCCTGGCTGCGGAATTGTGTGAATAAATTAGATGCAAGATGCCTCATGCACCATCGGGTTCAAATGTTGTTCCGCTGTTGAGGGGGTTCGGTGCCATGCTGCATGGTGTTCAGCGTGGCTATCAACCCAGCATTCAGTTTGTGATGACACAAAAGTTGGATCGATCACCAACCACCACTCGCTTTACGTTCGCCAAGAACCAGAGCCAACTAGACATGTACTTGCTCTCTACAATGGCAAATGCCACTGGGAGAAGATGGTTGTTCGCGTCGGCCGCCATCATGGTGAGAATGGTCCGCTCGAACCTCCTTGTGAGGAAACTGCCATCCATCATGAGCGCAGGACGATAAAACTTGAAGCCCACAATTGCCTGGTAGAAAGCGAGAATAACCGGTCCAGTATGAAGTAGTTGGGCCCTCTGTTAGCATCAACATGCTCAAGCTTATTTATGTACGTGCCGGGGTTTGAGTCAGCTATCTGGGGAAGCAATCTCAGCACAAGGTTGCACGCCTCATTGTACATCCTATACATGGACTCAATGACCCTCTGCTTGTCTCGTCGGACCTTACTGTAGCTGACTAAATAGCTAACAACGTTGGTGACTTCCGACATGAGCATCTTGGGGTAGACTAACACATCTACTGCAACTAGGTAGCTAGGGAAGCACTGCCCAATTAGGAGTATGCTTCCATGAAACCCCCATTGGGACCCTTCTTCTTGTAGAAGTACGAGGGAATGTACCGTAGCATCATCGAGTCTAGAGGGCACATAGGGCACCTCCTATGACACAATTCCTTTATGTGGACCACCCGTCTGCTGTGCGTCATCGTCGATATCATCGAAGCCGGGATCAGTGTCCTTGTCGGACTCCAACCAGAGCACTTACTCTAGTAGATACTCGTGGTAGTCAATGCGAGCTAACCACCACATGTCTGCCCGTCATTCTGCATGAAATCAAGGCGACTCTTCCCTTCGATACAACATATTCAATGTTATCGTCTGGAAGCTCGGCCTGTGGTTGCCCGGGTGTGGAGCGGTTGTGCATGTTAGCGCCTTCTTTTACCACAACGGACCATGATCACTCCTGTGGGACCTAGCATCTTAAGACATTGATATGTATAGTGAGCAACAATCAAGAAACTTGCTAGAGTTGGTCGTCTAAGTATGGCGTTATACACCATGTCGAAATTGACCACATCAAAAGATATTTTCTCTGTTCTGAAGTTGCTCAGAGAACTGAACGTAATAGGCAGAGAAACATGGATAATTGGCTTGGCCAAAAATTCTAGTACGATCCCATGGAATGAGTATCATACAGGCTTTATTCTGGTCCATGGGACTTGCATCTCGTCTAAAACACTTACAAACAAAATATTTACAGAACTACCACCATCAACCAAAACTCGATACACTCGACGGTTGTTGATGGTGGGGTCGACCACGATCAGAAACGGACCTATTTGAGTTGAAGGGATCGAACAATCACTCTTCTCAAAGAAGATAGTGATTTCCGACCACTTAGGAAGATTATTAACAAGGGAAGGGTCAGTGGAGTTTACCTCTCGTTCAACAGCTTTTATACTGTTGTTTTGACTCGTATGCCACAGATCCTCCATAGATGTGCTTGATTGTGTACTTTGGATCCTGAAATGGCATCTCCTTGTCATCGTCCATCTGCTTCCGATCACTCATTTTGTCCTCGCTCTTCGCTTGTAGGGAGTGGTCCTTTGCCGAAGTAGTAATCCTCGAGTTTCCATTGCAAAAATCAGCAGTTGTGAATGTTATGTCCTTCCTTTTATGAAGGGGACACCACCTAGGCTTTTTGTCCTTCCGCACAGGGATTTTGCCTTGCCTCGATTGGAGTACTATTGGGATTGAGTGTTTCCTTTTCGCCCATGGACAAGACTTCTTGGAACTTCTGACTTTAGGCTTATGGCCTTTTGCATTATTCTTAGATTTCTTTACCTTCTCATTCCTCTTGCTACCATCACCTTCCCCTTTGGAACTTCGATGGCTTGAGTGATGATTTTGCTCTATTCGACTGCTTCAGGAGCAATCGCATAACGATCAGCCAAATTGAAGAGCTCGGTGACTGTAGTTAGAGGATTTAAGGCAATATCTTCTGTTAACGTTCTATTGCAGACTCCTTGCTTAAATGCCATGATGATAGAAGTGTTAGAAACATCTAGAATGGAATTATGAACCCGACTGAAAGGTCTGATGAATTGTCGTAGGGTCTTGTTGTTGTTCTGCCTCATCCGGAGTAGGTCATCCTCCTTTCCAAGGTGATTGTAAGCGCCCTAAAAATTGACCAGCAAAAGATCGTAGATGTGCTACCATGAATGGATCGACTCGAGCGGTTTATTCAATAACCACGATCGAGCAGATCCCTCCAGCACCGTCGGAAGGTAGTTTACCATGACATCTCTCGTCCTCCTGCTGCTCGAACCGCGGCCGTAGAAATTTAAAGAAATTCGATTGGATTTTGGGATCCATCAAACTTCTCCACATTTATCAGTCAAAACCGTGGTGGCCAGCGTACTGCTCGGAGTTCAGGCATGACTACCTAACATCCGGTAACAAGATCATGATGCCTCCATTATGGGAAAGGATGATTGGCGTCTCTAGGCGATCATACTCGACGAGGGTAATACTCCTCGTATTCCATCTATTGTTGCAGATTTCTTTCTCAAAGTGGTGATCGATCACCTCCTCTATAAACTCGTCGATCCAGGGACATTCGAGGAACTCTTCTCTGACTGCAGTTGTGGTTAGGAGAACAACATGACCTGTCATCATGTCAATTTCCTCGAGGTGAGTTCTGTGAAGGACAACACATTCATACTTGTTCAACTCCTGGAGTTTTGTCAGCGAGGTTGGTCGAGTCTAGCCATCATGCTTCGGAGTCTTCACGTAATCCCTTCAGCGAAGTGGTCGTAGCCTGGTACTCGAGCGAGCTCTTGAGTTGGATTTTCGTGCAAGTCATTTATGCATTGAAGCTCTCGAGACTCTTTAGTTTGGTACTAGAAGAGTCCAGGCAAAGACCTTTGGGTAGCCAATCTTCTCATTGAAATAATCTCAGGATCCTCAATATCTAAGGCTGGTTGAGGCCGCCTTAAAGGAGAGTGATTATTTCGAAGATTTCTCGCATGGGAGAGTGATTATTTCAAGGATTTCACAGTACTCACCTACCTCGTCACTAGAGGCCTCCTCGCCATCACCACAAGGGGTCGCAGTGTGTGAGCGGTGGAGAGCATTGTCAGTTGTCCTCCGAGAGACTGATCAGTATCTACGGGGAGGGCAAATACCACCTGGATATAATCTCCACTTCCATCAGAGGCCCTCTTGCTTGAAGAGTCATCCAACGAGAGCACGTCGTGACCTGGAGTAAACCCTGCCAAGAAGGGAAATTCTGGGTTATAATGGTCTCCCGTTGGAGCTGAACCCTGTGAAAGTATGGGTAAACCACAAGGAGCCCACCCACGCTCTTTGTTGGGACAACCGGAGAGTTACAACCACCATATGTCTATGGAGTCCCAGAATACGGGATTCCAAGACTCATTAAGCTTGATCAGATGGCTGCTGGGGGACTCGAACACTTAAGGGGAGGTCCCTTGTCATGTTGCGAGTCATGTTTGTCATCAGATTGACCTTTGCCCTTTGGGGAAACTTGTTCCTCTGTTGGGCGTAATGTCGTGGGGGATAAGGATCTCTCCTTAGCCTTACCCGCAGTACGATCTCTGAGATCTTGCGATGGATCTCTAGAGATAGCCTCACCGTTACATGAAAGCATGGTCTGCTCGTAGTCAAAGCAGGCATCTATCTCGAGGTCTGCGTAGTTGGCTAGGTCGAACCGATTCTTCTCATTACATTCCCTTGCCATGAGGACATCAGAAAGAACAGAACTTATCAACAAGGAATTACCAGAGTTTGAAAAAAGTTCCCCACTGTCGGTATTTTAATATTAATCTTACGTATGATTATTTGGATTCGGGAAACTCTTGAAGACATGGCTACGATCACACAAAGAAAAGACACATGAATTTTTATACAGGTTCGGGCCTTCTCCTAGGAGAGTAATAACTCTACCCCTGTGTGGTTATTACTCAATGAGCTGATTACAATGGGGAAAGAAAGTAATGCATTTTCCTTTTTCTTCTGTCCCGATCATCCCACTTTCTCCTTGATGTCAATCTTTGTATAGAATACGAAGCGGCGGCAGTTGGGCGCCTTAACATGGTGTCTCACTCATCGTGCAATGGTTATTGTCAGAGAGAAGTTATGAGCAGTTGTTTTAGAGAATAAGCCTGTACGTTAACTGCCTTGTCAGACAAACCCATGATTTGGCAGGCTATCGTAGACAAGCTAGTCGAAGTTAAGCAAGTCGTAGAAGAGTCTACGAACATATGGTGGTCGTAGAACAACTTACGACCATGTCACGCTTGTAGAAAGACTTACGATCACGAAGTAGTCGTAAAAAGACTTACAACCAAGGAGTAGTCGTAGATGACCTTACGACTAAGTAGTAGTCGTAGAAGAGCTTACGACTACTATTAGACCATGTGGATGGTCAATATTAAAAATGATGATGAATAATTGACATTTTAATTGCTTTAGAATTTGTGTTCGGGTGATCGCAGTCAAAGATTTTGGGTTCGAGTGGTTTTGGTTCTTTCCGAGTTATTTTTGCCTCTTCGACGTTTCGGCCGACTTGAACGAGCTTCAACATTTTTTGACTACGGCCGACTTCAATGCTTTTCGACCACGGCAAACTTCGTCCACATGGTGTTTATGACTATGGTGTCATTTACAACCATGCACAGCTTTACGACTACGGCTGATGGTTACGACCACATATGGCTTTACGATGACATATGGCTTTACGACCACGTATGGCTTTATGACCACGTATGGTTTTATGACCACGATTGTCACGGCTTTACGACTACGGCTGTGCGACTACGACTACGTCCGGTTTTGACTTCGACCACGGCAACATGACTTTGACTATGCTCGACTACGACCTCGACAGATCACCCACTGAAGGTAATCATAGCTACAATACTTTTACATGGTCGTAGCTTCAGTGCTTTTGATAGTCGTGGTCTTTACTGGTCGTACTCGATAGTCGTAGGATTTTCTGGTCGATAGTCGGTGACTTTGCAGTCGATGATCGTAGATTTTGGTGACTGCTCTTATAGTCGTATAGTCGCAGTCTTGTCGATAGTCTTAGACCAAGCAGTCTGTTCTCGTTGTCTTCGGCAGTTGAAGGCTTTACGATCACGGTCAGTACTCGTAGACTTTCTTGTCGAAATGAGTGCTTCACTCTTTATGATCTTCGAGTACTTTGAGTACTCGTGTTAGGCCAGCGGGGTGCTTGGCTGATGCTTGATGGAACGATGTCAGTACTCGGTAGTCGGAGTGACTAGGTACTCGATGGTCGGTGAGTGATAGTCCTAAGGTTTACCATCGGGTGTCAGTTACGAGTACTTGTTGTGCTCGGTGGTCATGCTGAGTGGTCAGAAGAGTATTTTGCTAATAGCGATGGTTTTCGGCAGTCGTAATCGGTAGTCTGAGATTGTTTTCTGGATAGCGTTGAGATGAGTGGTCATGTTTGACTAGGGTGATGGTCGTGGATGGTCTTGTCTCCGGATGGACAAGGTGTTATGAGTTGTTGTGTTGATAACGGTCAAGCTTGGAAGATATTGTGTGGGGGAAATGTTTCTTTGGTCTTTGCATGTGCAGGAGAGCGTGGAGACGATCATGGTTGGTGACGTGGAGGACCAGGACTAGGATAGAAAAATATGAGGTTTGGACAGTTGAGGATGTCATGCGAGGTGATCGGGCTCATGCTAGAGCATGTGGAGATCAAAGGTGGAGATTGGTGGAGAAGCTACAGGAGGTGCATTCCTGGAGGCTTTGATACGTGGTGATGGTGCGTAATGAAGATAAGGGAGGGGATATCCTGGAGGCTTCGTCGCGTGTTAAGTTTGGATTGTTACGGATAGAGTTCGTGTGCTGGAAGGGCAGAGTTTGAATAAAACACATGTTAGGAAAGGGTTTCGGGTCCCTTGATTTGAGGAAGAGATTAGGTATTATGTTCGTATTTGAATCGAACACAATTAGGCTAACGTAATTGATCTTTAGGGCTTCATTGAAGAAGTTTTTAGGAGTACCGTGAGGGTGCCTTGTAGCTGAAACTTGTTACAGAAATAATAGATCGGATATATTCCAAGAAAAGTTCATTGGCGACGTGTTTTTCCTAAGCATTGTTTTTTCAAGTTCTCACCACGTGCTACAACCACGGTGCTATCTTCGACTTGTTCTCGATCAAACGGTCGATTCGTTCGAGTAGTTGAAGTCTTCCGAGCAACAAAGATCTTGACTACGTGATCATAACGAGAGGTCATGCGAGCGGTTGAACGCCGAGTGGACGGAATCTTCATCGAGCACGCAGTTGCCTTCGGCTGGTACTCGTTCAAGCGAGTTTGACCACATATGCGGCTGAAGTCTGTGAGCGTCGTTTGAGCGGTCGTTATCGACCACGATCAGAGTAGCGAAGTAGAAGAAGTGGAGGCAATCATTCACCCCCCTCTGATAGCGCCTTACGGTCCTACAACTACCTTATGAAATCTCTCCCTTATGGATAAGGGGTATACTCAATGAGTATAATGACATAACAATATCATTTACAGATAAATAATAATTTGAGAATTGTTATATCCTCGTCATCTATCCCCCAACTTCAAGTAAAAATAACTTACTTGAGAAAAAGAAGTCGCAGACAAATTTAGATCAAAAGCAAAGCCTTTTTTTATCTAATTCGACCATAAGCGAACATGGTTAAAAAGATAATTTCACTTGAGTTGTAAAGACATACCAGCTTCAAACAGAGGAATTCCAATCATCTCTTGTTGATCTGTCCATGGGAGTGGTTCCCAAAGAGGTAATAACTGTTGAGTTCCCGAGATTGGTAATTGACTCATACGGCTAAATAAATTTACCAAGGGGTAACCTTTAGGCTTCTTACTTTCCCCTTCTGCTCCGATTCCCCTCAAGCTTTACACTACAAACCAAGCCATCTTCTTCTTCCAATTTCTTCCAAATCCAAACCAACCGCTTAGAGAAAATGACGTAGTCCTTTTCTAACTGGCCGGTGTCGGAGATGGATGTCGTGAAGATGAAATGGTCACAGCTAAGAAGATCCCTTCAAGGAAACATGTGGGGTGGATTGACGCCGCTAGACAATACTGGTCGTCGAGGAGATTGGGCAAATACCAGTTTTCTAAGCATAATATGAGTGTGGACTTTGGCTTCTTGCTCACTTTTTCTTACTACCGTACTCGAGCACTTTAGAGTGGAATTGGTGAACTTGCTTCCAAATTCGACCACCATGTTAAGTATATTCGTGTACTTGTGTGAGGCCTACTTGGGGATTCCTCCAGATCTAGAGCTCTTTCAGTATTACTACGAAATCATCAGGCAGACCAGAGTTGCTGGGAGTGATGATCTGAAGCTCCATGATGGTAAGACAGAACAATACATTCAAATGTTTACTCGGTCTTCATGGCCAAAGTAGAAGAAGAAATGGTTTTACTGGGAGACAACCAATGAAGACAGTCTTTCTTTTACGGAGAAGGCTGCAGAGAGAAATTCTTCCTGGAATTTGGTCCCCAAAGACTTACTCAGATAACCCCTACATCCAAGCCATCAAGGAATTAAGGGAAAAGGCACTCACTAGTTGGCATGTGGTGAAGGACCTCATCACTCATCGTATCAACCCTCTAAAGAAACGAGCACATCCAATGTGGATGTACTTGGGGCCAAGGATATGACTAGAGACTATGAGGTCGTTAAGTAACAACTAAACTCGTTCTCCTAGCTAAATTCTGAATTTTGAGTTCTAGTTACTGACCACATTTATCTATCTGTGCAGATCTTGCTTTGGGAGAGATTGATACTCGAGTCAAAGCCATTTGTGAAAAGGTTCCAACAGTCGGTGTGGAGGCTCCTCGTATCTTGGTGGATGTATCCACCGAGGAAAAAGAAGGACTCCTAAAGGTAATCGAAGTTTGATCTCATCTTTAGGATTTCGTAGTCGTAAGAACGAGTACTTAGCATTCTTCCCTATTGTAGAAAGTTGGCATGGAAAACTATCGAGACGACCAAGAAGTCGAATTGATGGTAATTGGAAAAGAGACGGAGGAGATTAAAGCTCCTCTAACCAAGAGGCGTCGACTGACAAAAGCTGTCAACAAGCAGGGTGAGAGTTCAAGTGTTGCTCTTCCCTCTCCTCCTCCGTCTGCCCCCATCGAGTTGTTCTTTGCAGACATAGCTACTGCAGAGGAGATAGGGGTAGATGTACTAGCACAATTGGCTCCTAAGATCAAGATGCCCTTCTATTATGATGACAAAACTTTCTCAGTTGGCGGTTCTCAAGGCTTTGTTAAGCAACTCAAAAAGAAGAACTAGAAGAGTTTTGTATCATTTATGAAGAAGACTACTGCAGCATCAGAACCTGCGATCAAAATTGAGTCTGCTCTTCAGGTGGCCAAAATCAGTCTTGACCATCTAAAGGGGCAAGAGGAACAAGGAGTTGCAGTACCCACTCAAGTTCTACAACTAGACGTGGTCGGAAATGACCCCACTCAACAACCAAACGTGGTCATGGGAAAGAAGTTAAATAAACCTTCTTTAGAAAAGGTTCCTTGTGAATTCGAAATCAAAGCTAAGAAAGCAAGGTATGTAAATAAGAGTATAAGAATAACATTTTACCTTTTTGTTTCCTTAAATGCTAATTTACCTCTTTTCTCGTGACTCTAGCCTGGCTCCCCCATCGACTAAGGATGCTTCTATTCAGAAGCCCCTTGCCATTCTCCCCATAATCGAAGAGACAACAGAGAAGATGGTCGAAGAATCGACCACTATAGCGATGGCGGGAACTGCTACTGAAGCGGAAGTGGCTACGACCACCGAGGTGGTCAAAACAGAAACAAAGGCAACTGAAGACAGAATAGAAGTACCTAGTCGAGAAGTGGAAATTCCTTCTCACCACCACACCGAGGAAGGGATCACCGAGGAAGTTCCTCCACCTCTCCAATGAGGTATAGCTGACGAAGAAGAACAACCCAACTTCTTCTCTGTGTTTTTAACCCTGCTTTTGTAGTAGGATCTTCTGCAAGTCAATCTCATATTCGAGTTCCTTATCGCAAAGATATCCCTAATAAATAAAATGTCATTGATGACGAACGCCTTGAAAAGGAATGGTGGGACAAGGTCGAAGAGCTCAATCAACTTTAGGATTCTCAACGAGTACTTGCCAAATTTACTAGTACGAGGATGAACATAAGCATCTAATGTTTAGTTATATGTAATTAGCTTTCCTCGATTCTCATTGTCTTCCTTTATTCAAAAAGCTTTGGAAGACATGTCCACTATGGCTGAATACCACAGACAACTCTTGCTTTTAAGGCAAGAGAATGCTGAACTGCACGAACAGGTGAAGAAATGGTAAGCCACTAGCATACGTAGTCTTTTCCTGTTTGAACCACTAGTCTAGTTCTTCATGTCTGTCTTTAACCTTTACAGGGCTAAGAGCGACAGAAAAACCTTATCTGACACACTCGACCTAGTGAAGGCCAAGACGTAGAAATTAAAGAAGGAGAACGTCAATCTTACTATCAAGCTTTTGAAGGCCAATTTTGCAACTAACAAGTTGCAAGAGAAAATAACCAGTAAGTTCTAAACTTATGACTATTTATTCGGATATCTTTCTTATGCTTCTTTAACTCCTTTTTGTTTATAGATAAAGAGGTCGAAATGGGTAAGCTTCGCACTAAGGTCAATAAAAAAACCAAAGTAATCAGCGAGCTTACTCATATCGTCAAGGAGAGAGAGAGAGAGAGAGAGAGTAGAGGATCACGTCATTGGAACATCAGCATAAGAATGAAGTCGAAAGGCTTGAGTCTCGACTAGCAGGTAAAGAAATCTTTACCTTAGACAAGTTCTTACTAACCATTCTTTTATGAAGTATTTTTTCTGACTAAGTTCCACTCTGCTTTGCAAAGGCTATAGTCAAAATAAAGTGACTCGTAGAGGCTTCAACTTGTAGTCAGGAGCCAGGAGGAGACGTAGTCAACGAAGCCCATTCTTCAGGACAACGTTTCTCTTCTAAACGATCTACTCGGAGGGCTTGGTTCTGAGAAGATCAATCCTTCCGAGGACACCATGACCGTGGACACGAGTACGATCGGACGATAAGTCAGAACTTTAGAGAAGCTCTTAACTACCTTGAAGACCAACTAGGCTGACTCGATATGAGAGGCTGTTAAGAGTGTCGTAAGTTATACCTTGGCAAAACCAAGGCATACGACCAAAGCCTTAACCTTCAACCGATCGATTACGACTTCGACTGCTTTGAAGCCGAGGCAGCTCATCTAATCGAAGAACTGGAGTCAGCCTGTCGGAAGATCACGAAGGAGATGCAAATCAGCTCTCCTTCATTAGAGTAGTTTGTAATAGGGAACTTTGTAAAAACAAGTCTTTTGTTAATGAAAATTATCTTCCTTTTCCTGCAATTCATCTTGTTGGGTAGTTAGAACTCATAAGACAAAAAGAAATGAAAGAAAGTGAAATTACGACTATGAATTAAAGTTATATTGATAACTCTATCCTAGCCCCCGACTATTTACTTAGTTTATATGGATAAACTAAGCAAATAGTACCGAATAGGGTAAGTACAAAATAGAGCAGTTCGTTCGATTATCGTAGTCGACTTTGATTGTCATATTCTAGTAGCAAAACTAGGAACGAATCGACACTAGAAGGTTCCTTCTAGTGGGCAGGACCACATGCATTAAGAAAAGATTTCGACTAGGTGACGTTACCTTTCCTTGACCAGGTTAATCAAATAAACGATAATAAGACAAACACTCAAAATTCCTTGTTTTTAATCCGTCCGACTTTTTTTAGTTAACTCAATTGTTTTATGTAGATTGCAAGAGTTGGAAATAGTACAACGCTAGAAAATTCCTTCTAGTGGGCAGGACCACATGTAGAGAGAAAAGATTTCGACTAGGTGATGTATCCTTCTTCGATCAGGTTGAACAAATTGAATTTACCAAAAGTAGTCGAACAAACAAAAAGAAATCCCTACTCACATTAATAAATATTGAATAAAAACTGAATACTTTATTAAAAGAGTGGAAATGTTATATATAGAATTTACGCAATTGGTCAATATTCCTAGAGTTTGAGAGGATTTGCCATCATCCATGGCAAGTCATACCAAGCCTGGTCGTGTAACTTTGACCACTATGTAAGGACCTTCCCACTTGGGGGGAAAGCTTGTTCCGATTTGAACCTAAGGGTAGCACTTCTTAGGCCCGTATAAAACTTCGCTATTGTAGTAATTGGTCGTTGGATGTTCTTGCGTTCTGCGACTAGTACTGCGCTTACTGCCAGTGGCGTGGTAGCTAGATATATTAAGAGCGTCTCTATTGGTTTTGGGGAAACTAGAATAGGAACACTCGTAAGATATCTCTTGACATCCTCGAAGGTGTTGTTAGCCTCCTTCGGCCACTAGAAATCCTCGTGCTTCCATAGAAGTTTAAAGAAAGGGAGTCATTTTTCACCCAGTCGTGCGATAAAATGACTTAAGGCCATCATGCAACCTGTGAGTTTCTGGACTTCTTTCTTAGTGGTCGGAAGGCGCATTTGCTCAATGGCCTTTATCTTTTTAGAATATGAGCAACTTTTCAGAAGAAACTCTAAACACACACTTCTTAGGATTGAGTTTCAAGCGATGTTTTCTAATGTTGTCGAATGTTTCCTATAGGTCTGAGATGTGATTAAGTTGTTTGATGCTCTTTACAACTGTGTCATCAACATAGGCTTCCAAATTTTGGTCTTGTTGAGGTGAAAAGTCAATTGTATCAAATGTCGAAAGTAGGACCATCATTTTTCAAACCAAATGACATTTTGAGATAGCAAAATATTCCAAATGGCGTAATAAATGTGGTCTTCTCTTCATCTTCTAGGGACATACTAATCTGATGATAACCAGAGTATGCACCTAGAAAACTTAACACTTCACAACCAGCAGTAGAATCAACTAATTGATTGATACAAGGAAGATGGCAATTATCTTTTGGACAAGTTTTATTAAGATCAGTGTAGTCCATACACATATACCACTTACCATTTGACTTCTTAACTATTACAGGGTTAGCCAAGTACTGAGTGATTGACTTCTCTTATAAACCCTACTTTCAGTAGCTTGTCCAATTCCAATTTAATAGCTTCCTATCTATCAGGTGCAAATCTTCGCAACTTTTGTTTTACGGGTTTCTTGTCAGGCTGTAGAGCTAGCCTATGCTCAATCACCTCACTTGGGACACTGGGCATGTTGGATGTTTGCCACGCGAAGACATCTGCATTTGCCCATAGGAAAGTAACGAGGGCGTCTTCCTATGCGGGGTCGAACGTAACCCTGATGCAAATGGTCTTTGAAGGCTCCTCTGGATTCAGAGGGACTTCTTGAACATGCTCATGAGGCTTCGGTGTAGCTTTAGGCTTCGAGTTCTTGGTCGAAGGCTGCGCCTTGCTTGCTTCTCGAATTGGTAACTGGCCAACCATCTCAAGGGACTTGCGGTCGCATGTTAGCGCCTTCTTTTTATCATAGCGGATTCTGATCACTCCTTTGGGACTTAGCATCTTAAGATATTGATATGCATAGTGAGCAACAATCAAGAAACTTGCTAGGGATGGTTGTCCGAGTATGGCGTTATACGCCATGTCAAAATCGACCACATCAAAAGAGGTTTTCTCTGTTATGAAGTTGCGTAGAAAACCAAACATAATAGGTAGAGAAACTTGGCCAATTGGCTCGGCCGAAGATCCTAGTACGATCCCATGGAATGAGTATTATACAGACTTTATTCTGGTCTATGGGACTTACATCTCGTCTAGAGCACTTACAAACAAAATATTTACAGAACTACCACCATCAATCAACACTCGATTCACTCGACGGTTGTTGATGATGGGCTCGGCCACGATCAGAAACCGACCCGGTCGAGTTGAAGGGATCGGATAATCACTCTTCTCAAAGGAGATAGTGACTTCCGACCACCTAGGAAGATTATTGACAAGAGGAGGGTCAACGGAGTTTACCTCTCGTTCAACAACTTTATACTATTGTTTTGACTCGTATGCTGCAGATCCTCCATAGATGTGCTCGATAGTGTGCTTCGGATCTTGAAATGGCATTTCCTCATCATCGTCCAACTGCTTCCGATCACTCGTTTGTCCTGGCTTATCGACTGTAGGGAGTGGTCCTTTGCTGGAGTAGTAGTCCTCAAGTTTTCATTGGAAACTCAGTAGTTGCGAAGGTTATGTCCTTTCTTTTTATGAAGGGGACACCACCTAGGCTTGTTGTCCTGCCGCTCGGGGATTTTCCTTTGCCCTGATTGGAGTGCTGCTTAGGATTACGTGATTCCTTCTATTGCAGACTCCCTGCTTATGCCATGATCATAGAAATCGCAGTCACACAACGATCAGCCATCTCAAAGAGCTTGATGACTATAGTTGGAGGATTTAATGCGATATCTTCTATGAACCTTCTATTGCGGACTCCATGCTTAAATGCCGTGATGATAGAAGCATCAGAAACATTTGGAATGGAATTATGAACCTGACTAAAACGTCTGATGAATTGTCGTAGGGTCTCGTTGCTGTTCTACCTCATTTGGAGCAGATCATCCTCCTTTCCAGGGCTATTGTAAGTGCCCTAAAAATTGACCAGCAAAAGATCACAGACATGCTGCCATGAATGGATCGACTCGAGTGGTTGATTCAATAACCATGATCGAGCAAATCTCTCGAGCACAATCAAAAGGTAGTTTACCATGACATGCTCTCCTTCTGCTGCTGCTTGAATCGCGGCTGTGTAAATTTAAAAGAATTCAAAGGGATTTTGGGATCCATAAAACTTCTCCATGTTTACCGGTTGAACTGTGGTGGCCAGCGTACTACTCGGAGTTCAGGCGTGAATGCCTAACATCCCGTAACAAGATCATGACGCCTCCTTTGCAGAAAAGGATGATTAGCGTCTCCAGCCGATCGTACTCGATGATGCCAGACAGTTGATGGACCCGAATTGTAGTAGGTCTCATCCATACGAGGGTAATACTCCTCATATTCCATCTGCTATTGCAGATTTCTTGCTCGAAGTGGTGATCGATCTCCTCCTCTATAAACTCACCGATCTAGGACATTCGAGGAAGTCTTCTCTGACTTGGTTGTGGTTAGGAGAATGATGTGACCAGTCATCATGTCAATTTTCTTGAGGTGAGTTCTGCGAATGACTAGACGCTGTCATACTTGTTCAACTCCCGGAGTTGTATTGGCAAGGTTGCTCGAGTCTAGCCATCATGCTTTGCAGTCTTCGCGCAATCCCTTCAGCGAAGTGGTCGTAGCCCAGTGCTCGAGCAAGCTCTTGAGTTGGATTTTCATGCAGGTCATTTATGCATTGAAGCTCTCGAGTGTAACACCCCAGGATCCACAATACCCTGGGATGCTACTGAAACTGCTCTACCACTAGCCAATTTACAAGATAAATTAAACTGGCAACATTTAATTAACAGGATAATATAAGCGGAAGCATAATCAACTAGTAAATAACAGAATAATGAGAACAATTTATTATTCATAATCAACTTAACAATATTAACCAAATGAACAATTCCAAGTTCAACATTAATAAGGAGAAACATTCATCAATATGATAACTAAGCAAAGAACTAGAATTTTTTCTACTCTATTTCAGCATTAAGATTATCATCCAAGTGCATCTGTGCGGTGCCACTCTACCCTTCCCATGCATGCTCAAAGTCCACCTGTAGGGAGTGGGAAAAACAAGGCTGAGATAAAAATCTCAGCAAGCAAACTGTTTAACAGGCTATTCAAACTACAAACAGTTATACATCATCATTTATAATTCCATACAACTACAACCATAATTCATGTCCATAATTATTAATCAGCATAAACATCCATGAATCATACATTTTCAATTTCAGATTTAATTGGCATATGAATGCAGTCATTTAAATAGCAATTTAAACCATATGAAATATTTAGTCTTCCACAACTACAATAGATTAATCATCAACATTTAAAATCATCAACATTTAATCTTTCACAAATAACAATGTTATATCCTTAACTTCAAACCACCATCAAAGATAATAAAACATATGTAGTATCATCCCACTACTTTAATAATTCTCACATCCACAATTGCTAACAACAATTAATACAAGTGAAAAAAATCGCATGCCATCACCACAACCTTTACCATACACAAGGGGCGAACCCCAATCCACGACCATATCCACAATCCTCATACCACAAGTAACTCACATGAGCCAATTCCACATTACAACTAGAAAGTTGTATATTCCACAAAATAACATCACCACAATATATATTGCATATGTATGCAAATGAATCTTTCCACAATGCAATGCATATGAATGCTTCATGCTATGCTCCACATCACTCTTGCCAGGGCAAAAATTGTAGTTCATCGTATTACGGTAATATACGATGCTGTACTGGTACGGTCGCGGCTAAGTGCGGCGACATCCACATATGCAAATGACATGATATGACATGAATGATATGATAATTCATTAATCACATTAATTCTTCCACAAGGAGCATTATCATGCTCTCAACATATCCACATCCACCACATGTTAATTTCATATGCATATTATAACATTAAGCAAGAATTCCACATGTCTACTAGCATAATATCAACATATCAACGTATAAATATTTGCTATCATCTCCACAATTAAAATATCTTTCAATTATGACATAATGTATCAAATTAATATAATAATATAAATTGCAAGTAGAAGGAATAACAAGTTAAACGGTAGCAATCACCGCTACATTCACTTGCCTCAATCCGACGAAGCGAAGTACAACAGAGATCAAGAGCGCTCAGGGACAAGACCACCTGTCCATAAGACAACTCTCAGCACACAACCACAGCATACAAGCACGACATAAATATATAAAACATCGCTAGAAACCCGAACCCGCGCAATCTCTACTCCGCCCAACAAACCAACATAATACCCTCTGCAGCAGCGCTGCTTCACAATTTTGTATCTTTAAAAATATAAATTGAAATACAGTAAATGATATCTCTCTGGTTTCATGACTTAAAAACCTACAATTTTCATGTAGAACACCTATTTTTATTCGGATCACAACTAGATGTAATTTAATGCCCAAAATAGAGGAAGAACTCTATTCTGGCAGATTGGACAACAGTATTCAAACGCGTACCAACGACAGCACAGAGGTCTAAAAATTATGAAATTTATACAAAAGCTAGATCTCTAAATTATCCACAACTTTCTCAACTACTACCATGTCTATAAAAGTCGTTTACTATTTTTAATATCCGGATTACCGTCAGACTGTACCAATCTGTCCGCTTGACGGACAGCGGTATTGCCGACTCCGTATCTCCCAGATCCCACAGTATAAAAATTTGAAAAAATACAGGAGATACATATGGATGTCCTCTACAACTGTCCTTTTGGGAAGATTCGCAGGAAAATTCGTTTTCTAGATCAAAACCGTGAGACAAGCCGCAATGCGCGAATAGATCTAAAATCAGCCCGCGACTAAACTCTAATCGGGCAATTGATCTAATATCTACCATCAAATTCCGTGCCAAGAACCCTAATTAATCCATAAAACAGAGGATGAAGATTTTCCCCAAAAATTTCCTCCTCTTCTTCTTTTCCTTCCTTCTTCTTCCTTCTTCTCCTTCCTTCTCCTCCAATGGCAGCAGCTCTTTGGGCACCCATGGCAGCATTAGGGGGAGGGGAGGCGCCAAGGGGTGGGGCGGCCAAAGGGTGGGGAGGGTGGAGGGGCCAAGGAGGGGTTTATAAAGGGGTGTTAGGGTTTGGGAGGGTATGGGCCCCATTTGGGTGGTGGCCCACCCTCCGGACACCCAAAATATCTAAATTAATTATTTTAATTTATTTAATTCATTTACAATATTCTACAATTCATATTTTTCCTTCCGCGACGCATGAAAAATCGTGAAACTCGCGATTAATTAAAAACTTACGCCGTAACGACGTTCGGGATATTACATCGAGCCTCTTCAGTTTGGTACTGGAAGTGTCTAGGCAAAGACCTCTAGGTAGCCAATCTTCTCCTTCGAATGATCTTGAGATCCTCAATATCTAAGGCTAGTTGAGGCCGCCTTTAAGGAGAGTGACTATTTTGAGGATTTCTCCCACGGGAGTGTGATTATTTCAAGGATTTCTCCCATGCTCATCAGGGTACTCTCCTGGCTCATCACTGGGGGCCTCCTCGCCATCACCATGAGGGGTCGCAGTGTGTGAGCGGTACAGAGCGTGATGGGAACGGGGTCCCGATCTTCCAACAGGTTCTGGATATGTTCGATTTGGTGGGCGCGACACAAATCGATCCGGCTTCGAACAACACGTCCGAACGCCGCAATCGCAGCACCACGTCTCCTCGGGTTATCAACCGCGCAGCCGGTTGACCTCGCCAAGAAGGCTAATCCTCGCATGCGAATCGAAGAACACAAGCAAGAACAAGGAAGATCACAACTGAATTGCAGATGTATTGATTTAGCACTCGAAAGTTGGGGTCTCACAAACCGATGAAGGGCGAAGCTGTTCAAAGACAGATTTAATCTAAGCAAAATCCAACCCTAATGGTGGGGGTGGCAGCTGTATATAAAGGAGTAAGGGGCGTGCAAAACCCCTGGACGCGTCCTTAATGGACTCCAACACGATACAAAGCCGAACGGCCCAAAAGACGGTGTCATGACACCGACAGATTCTGGACGCCCACTTATTTTGACGATTCCCGTTGACTCAGAAGGAATTTTGATATGATACCAGATCCATTGGAAATGTTATCTTCTCAGCTTTCCATACATATGTGGAACGTCCAAAACGGAGTCCGGATGCGATCTGGGTGTCCGTTTTTGTGCGGCGTGGTCCTGGACTCCGAATTGGATTCGAAGTCGGCTTGAGTTGGGCATCCAACATGATTCGACCACCCTTGCTGGACTTGTGCGCCTCGTAGCCCTTCCCCAAGTACTTCCTGATCCTCTCCATGGTTCCTAATCATAATTAAATCATTAGGTAGTAATCGATTCTCAAATGAACAAAAAGAAGTACTTAGGAACAAGCTCACCTGTAAATTCAATTGTCGGGCGCGAGCTCTAGTGATTGGTCCTTGAATATCAAGTGGAGGAGTGTTGTGTATATCCGAAGAAGTGATGTCCTCATCAGCCTCCCCCTCTTGAAGCGGAGTTGTCCTCAACTCAGCCTCATCTTCTTCTCTCAAGTATGGCTTCAAATCTGAAATGTTAAAGGTGGGACTAACCCCAAACTCGGGAGGCAACTCAAGTTTATATACATTATCATTTATCTTCTCAACTATCTTAAAAGGACCAGCAGCTCTAGGCATCAATTTTGACTTTCTTAACTCAGGAAATCTATCCTTTCGCAAGTGCAACCAAACAAAATCACACGGTTCAAGTTTAACTTCTTTTCTACCTTTACTACCAGTAATCCTATATTTTTCATTCATCTTTTCAATGTTTGCCTTAGTAGTCTCATGCATTTTGATAATAAAATCAGCACGCTCCTTAGCATCATTATGAACTCTCTCACTAGTAGGCAAAGATAAAATACCAATAGGGGCACGGGGATTGAATCCATACACTACCTGGAAAGGACTTACCTTGGTGGTAGAGTGTTCCGCTCGATTATATGCGAACTCAACATGCGGCAAACACTCTTCCCATAGCTTCAAATTGTTCTTCCAAATAGCTCTCAACATGGTAGACAATGTGCGGTTCACCACCTTGGTACCCAACTTGTTCCATAGAGTACGCCAAAAGTGACTCAAGAACTTGGCATCACGATCTGAAACAATAATAGAAGGCATACCATGCAAACGAACTATCTCTTTGAAAAAGAGGTCAGCAATATGAACGGCATCATCGGTTTTATGACATGGTATAAAGTGAGCCATCTTAGAAAAACGATCCACAACAACAAAAATGCTATCCCTCCCCCTCTTAGTCCTGCGCAACCCTAAAACAATGTCCATAGAAATATCTGCCCACGGAATAGAAGGAACAGGAAGTGGCATATATAAACCATGTGGATTCAAGCGAGACTTAGCTTTTTGACATGTAGTGCAACGAGCCACAAACCGCTCAACATCTCGCCTCATCTTTGGCCAAAAGAAGTGTGTGGTCGAACGTCCTCCGCCTTCTTAGCACCAAAATGTCCCATCAAACCGCCTCCATGCGCCTCCCGCAACAACAAAAGACGAACGGATCCAAGCTGGAATGCATAGGCGGTTAGCTCTAAACAAAACCCATCGGTGATCACGAATTTATTCCATGCTTGACCCTCTTTACAATGCAACAACACATCCTTAAAATCAGCATCAAAAGCATATTGTTCTTTAATAGTTTCAAGACCAAAAATGCGACAATCAAGTTGAGACAACATGGTATAGCGTCGAGACAAAGCATCAAGAATCACATTATCCTTCCCTTTCTTGTTTTTAATGACATAAGGAAAAGATTCAATAAATTCAACCCACTTAGCATGTCTACGATTCAAATTGGTTTGACTACGAATATGCTTAAGTGATTCATGATCGGAATGAATGACAAATTCTTTAGGCCATAAATAGTGTTGCCACGTCTCTAAAGAACGAACAAGAGCATACAATTCTTTATCATACGTGGAATAATTAAGAACAGGACCATTCAATTTTTCGCTAAAGTAGGCAACATGTTTGCCTTCTTGCGTCAAAACACCACCAATACCAATTCCGCTAGCATCACATTCGAGTTCAAAAGTCTTACCAAAATCCGGAAGTTGGAGCAATGGTGCGTGCGTAAGCTTGTCCTTCAAAAGATTAAAGGACTCCTCTTGTGATGGCCCCAATGGAACACAACTCCTTCTTTGTCAACTCAATCAGCGGTGTCGCAATGGTGCTGAATTCTTTGACAAAGCGGCGATAAAATCCTGCAAGGCCAAGAAAACTCCGACTTGGGAGACTGTATGGTGGGCGTGGGCCAACTCCATATCGCCTCCACCTTGGCTCTATCAACCTCAATTCCTGTGGAGTCACAACATAGCCAAGAAAGAGACTCGATCCGTGCAAAGGTGCACTTCTCAAGGTTACCAAATAAAGCGTGCATCTCTCAAAGCATTAAAACAGCACGTAAGTGAGTCGAATGTTCATCCATGGACTTGCTATAAATCAAGATATCATCAAAGTAGCGACCACAAATTTGCCAATGAAAGGACGTAAAACCTCGCTCATTAATCTCATGAAAGTGCTAGGTGCATTAGTTAAACCAAAAGGCATGACTAACCACTCATAGAAGTCGAACTTAGTTTTAAAAGCGCCTAGTTCATCGCCAAGTTTCATTCTTATTTGGTGGTATCCACTACATAAGTCAATCTTTGTGAAAATTATAGCACCACACAACTCATCAAGCATGTCATCTAGCCTAGGAATAGGATGACGATACCGTATAGTAATGTTGTTAATGGCTCTACAATCTACACACATACGCCAAGAACCATCTTTTTGGGAACCAAAAGAACAGAACAACACAAGGACTAAGGCTCTCACGTACGTACCCACGGTCCAAAAGGTCTTGGACTTGGCGCTAAATCTCCTTAGTCTCTTCTGGATTGGTCCCTGACGCACGGTTTGGCAAGCTCGCTCCAGGATCAAATCAATCGGTGCTCAATCCCTCGAATGGGTGGAAGTCCGGAGGTATCTCATTAGGAAAACATCTATAAACTCCTGCAAAGATTAGTGGCGAGAGCAGGCAAAGTGCAAGGCATATTATCAAGAGAAAATAAAGCATCTTTGCACACAAAAGCATAGCATGTATCATTAACATCATCAATTGCAGCAAGGTCTGATTTTGTGGCAAGCATAACATAATTTTTCAAATGGAGTACTTGCTGTTTTTCAGTTTTACCATGTTCCTTTGAATCATTAGCAGCAGCTCTCGCCCTATCGGCCTCTATAATCTCAGCTGGGGTCAAAGGCAGTAAAGTAACTTTCTTTCTCTTATGCATAAAAGTGTATGTGTTACAACTACCATGGTGTAAAGCATCATTATCAAATTCCCAATGTCGACCCAATAAAAGAGAGCATGCTTGCATGGGAACCACAACACAATCAACATGATCAACATAAACACCAATGGAAAAATGGACTCGGCATGTTTGCGTTACCTTAGCTTTTCCAGAGTCATTTAACCATTGAATATGGTATGGATGTGGATGCGGTCGCGTGGTCAAGCCAAGCTTCTTGACCAAATCAGAACTCACCAAGTTGTTGCAACTTCCTCCATCAATGATGACACGTGCACGCCGGTTCTTGATTGCAAAGAAGGTCTGAAACAAATTATGGCGTTGAAGTTTATCGGGTTGTTGTACTGCGTCCGAGGACGCTGCACAATGATGCTCCGTAGCGTCGCGTGTGGACGCCCACCAAGGACGAGGTCGTCATCACCACCGCCATTGTCGTCCGAGGCGCAACAACATCATCATCCTCCTCGACATCCGGCGTCGATGTAGCCTCCATCTTTCGTGGCGATGTATGTCCGTTGGCTAGGGCAATTCTTACGCACATGACCAAGTCTATGACGGTGGTGGCATCGAATGCCGGAGGAGCGCCCGTTGAAGCCACGGAAAAGAACTCTTATTTGGATCCCGCAAAGAATGTTTTGTAGAATCGCAAGGCGTGTCGTGGAAGGTGGCTTCGGTGGCCGCTGCCATCTTGTTCACAGTGTTGGGCGACTAAAACTCAAGAAGACTTGGGCGTCCGTCGATGTAGTCGTCGCGGCGTGTAGAAGGGTTGTCGGTGCGTGCCTTAGGCGATTACGTGCGTCCTCGCAATTCTTTTTCGCAAGCATAGCAAGGTGGAATAAGCGGTTGTGATAGTAAATTCTTTATAATCAACAATGTCACGAATTTCACGTCGTAACCCCGTAGAAACGACAAATCTTATCCTCCGTGTCCTCAACAACCCCACAACGCACCATACCCTTTTGAAGCTCGGCATAATAGTCTTGAGCAGAACTATCACCTTGTTCTAAGCGCTGCAATTTTTTCTCAATTCAAGTTTATATGAGGGAGGAACAAAACGATTACGCATAGCTTCTTTTAACCGCTCCCATGTATCGGGTTGTAGCGCATGGTACTTAGTTCATTCCACCGATAATAGCAAAGTCCTTAAACTCACTAGTAGCTTGTCTAACTCTATGTTGCTCGGGAACTAAGTGAGAGTTAAACTTCGCTTCACCGTCATCTCCCAATCAAGATATATTTCAGCATCATAAAGACCGAGAAAAGATGGAATGGTAAACTTGACTTTAGCAAAGGGTCGTCGTTACCATGACGGTTCGGTTATTACCTCCCATACCATGTCGGTTTTTTGAAGACGACGACGTAGTCGTGCATCTTGTGTCGCCCGCCGATCAATGTTGCCGTCTGCATCATACTCTGTGGCTTCATCATGATGATGGCCGTCATTGACAGGTGGTAGGCGTGCCTCCAATGTGTCCATCCGACCAGTGAGGTCAGCCATCCGCCGCTCCACCCGCTCAATGCCTTCCGTGTTGTTCAAGCGGGTAATGGCGGCGACGATGGTGTCCAATCTCGCCGAGATCGATGAGTGAAGCGTTTTGTTTGTCGAGCGCAGCTTGTAGTCGGCCGCGACTAACACACTCGTTGAAATCGACCGGTGCCCGTCCCTTCGTTTCTGCCATGGTTAGTGGAAATACAGGGAAAACAAAAGGATTATCCCTATCAACTACAAAGGAAGGGCAGTGGGAAACCGCAAAGGAAGTGACTTACCAAGCTCTTACAAGTGTTCTTACCAAAGCAAGTCAAAGGATACCTGGAGAGTGTGATCCGGCGATTGCAAGGGTCAAAAACTGTGCTATCCGGAAGGAGATATATGGGGCTTGGCAGGCCAAATATGTGAGTGGAACACAAATTAATAACATATAGTAATGCTGAATAAATGTCCAAAGCACTGGTCCTAGTTGCTGGTCTAAATGTGTCCTATAACAGGTATGATATGATGAACAAGGAGTCAAGAATGTAATAATGAAGCAAAGACAACAACAAAGATGGCGAGCACCAGAAACTTAATTCAGCACAAACACAAAACAAAAGAACTCGTCACCTAAAGCGTGCTCATCACGTTTTTTTGCCACGGATGGCACTTTCATGACACTATCGTAGGTGCCAAAAATTTTTCTTTTATTTTTTTGTATTTTTTCATAAGCGAGCATAGGAATAGGAACCACACAAAGTTTCACATCAATCTGATGTAAGGTGTGGCCTACAGAAAATGATGAATATGCTAAAAAGTCGGTGATGAAATTTCGGAGCTCGAGTACTACACTTTCCAGGCCGAATTTGGGCAAAATAAATTCGGATGTAAAATTTAATTTCACCCAACTTCAAAAAAATATCGCCTGATTTCGAGTCCGTATGCAAAAGTTATGGCTGTTTGAAGTAGAGCCTCCGAGTTATGGTTTTTGTGGTGGCCGAAACTACGATCGGGTAGAAGCAATTGGTGAAAATTGGGCCCGGAAGCTCGGGGAAACGTGGGGGATGGTGCTGGGCGATCACGAGACACGATGGATGACTCAAACAGAGGGTGGGATATGGGTGGGAAAACAAAAATTGACGGCTAGGGTTTGTATAAAAGGTAGCGGAAGCAGGACAATCCGACTAGGGTTTGTATGAAAGGTAGCGGAAGCAAGACAACCCGAAACAAAACACGATCTAAACCAGCAACACAACTCGACTAAGGACACAAACTCAACACTACGGACTCTGGAATCAAATTGTGCAAAAGGCTAAATGAGATCTAGGACAGGAAATAACCTATGACTACAAATTTTTTTTGTAGGGCTTTTTCTTGGACTCTAGGATGAAACCGAAAACAACAAGGTGGGGTAAATTCGAACCTGGAGGAACACCTGAAGCTCTGATTACCACTTGATGGGAGCGGGTCCCGATCTTCCAACAGTTGGATATGTTCGATTTGGTAGGCGCGACACAAATCGATCCGGCTTCGAACAACACGTCCGAACCCCGCAATCGCAGCACCACGTCTCCTCAGGTTATCAACCGTGCGCAGCCCGGTTGACCTCGCCAAGAAGGCTAATCCTCGCCTGCAAATCGAAGAACACAAGCAAGAACAAGGAAGATCACAACTGAATTGCAGATGTATTGATTTAGCACTCGAAAGTTGGGGTCTCACAAACCGATGAACGGCGAAACTGTTCAAAGACAGATTTAATCTAAGCAAAATCCAACCCTAATGGTGGGGGTGGCGGCTGTATATAAAGGAGTAAGGGGCATGCAAAACCCCAGGACGCGTCCTTAATGGACTCCAACACGATACAAAGCCGAACGGCCCAAAAGACGGTGTCGCAGCACCCTGACAGATTCTGGATGTCCACTTGTTTCAACGATTCCCGTTGACTCAGAAGGAATGTTTATATGAGACTAGATCCATTGGAAAGGTTATCTTCTCAGCTTTCCATACATATGTGGAACGTCCAAAACGGAGTCCGGATGCGATCTGGGTGTCCATTTTTGTGCGGCCTGGTCCTGGACTCCGAATTGGATTCGAAGTCGGCTTGAGTTGGACATCCAACATGATTCGACCACCCTTGCTGGACTTGTGCGCCTCGTAGCCCTTCCCCAAGTACTTCCTGATCCTCTCCATGGTTCCTAATCATAATTAAATCATTAGGTAGTAATCGATTCTCAAATGAACAAAAAGAAGTACTTAGGAACGAGCTTACCTGTAAATTCAATTGTCGGGCGCGAGCTGTAGTGATTGGTCCTTGAATATCAAGTGGAGAAGTGTTGTGTATATCCGAAGAAGTGATGTCCTCATCAGAGCGTTGCTAGCTCTTCCTTCGGGAGAGCGATCAGTATCTACGGGTAGGGCAAAAACCTCATGGATATAATCTCCACCTCTGTTTGAGGCCCCCTTGCTTGAAGAGTCATCCAACGAGAGCGCATCGTGACCTGGAGTAAACCCTGCCAGGAAGGGGAATTCTAGGTTATAACCATCTCCCGTTGGAGTTAAACCCTGCGAAAGTATGGGCAAACTCTCAAGGTGCCCACCCACTCTCTTTGTTGTGACACCCGGAGAGTTATGACCACCAGATGTTGATGGAGTCCTAGAATGTGGGATTCCCAAAAATATCTTCCTTATGGATAAGGGCTATAATCAAGGAATATAATGACGTAACAATATCATTTATAAATAAATAATAATTTGAGTATTGTTATATCCTCGTCAAATACCATTAGTGTAGGTCCAACCTAACACTAACCTAACTACAGGATCGATCTTTAAAAATTAATTCCAAATTATTTATTTAAAAGTGTCTATATTTTATGTGGGTTTTAGTGTAATTATGGAAGGAAATCTCAAAATTCCAATTCCAATTCCTCGCTCAAATTCAAAACTCCAATTCCATCCTAAAATTTCGAATTCAATTTGCAATTCCAAGAAATTAAATTCAAATCTCCAAAAAAAATCCAAATCTACAGAAAAATATCCATTCTATCTTTCTGTGTCTAACTATTTTTCCTGGCACTTCTCTCTTTTTGTAAAAAACATTTTCCAGGTGGTCATCCATCCTAACTCTACTCTTACTCCAGCACCCTTAACTTTGAAATTATCTCAAGATTCCATGCCAGAATCTGTGTCCCTTTTGTTTTCTTTTTCTCTCTCCTTCCTATCCTCTTTTGTTCTTTCATTTACTGTTCAACTTACTTCTCTCTCCTAATTTGTTCTGGCTGAATGTGTGTGTCTCTCTGTTCTTCACAACCAAACTCCCCCAAGGGCAATGCATGCAAGTTAAAATCAAAACCTCCCAATCAAAATAAATTACATGCTTTGAGAACATCTACAATCACTGCTAGTAATCAACTCAATTCTGTTTCCCACCCATTTACTAATCAATTTTCAGTTTTTCTTGCATTCAAACCAAGAAACCATCATTAAATCAATTTGGACAATTAATCTAGTCTCTCTCAATCTTGCCCTATAAATAGGAGCCTCACTTCGTGTTCTACCCCTATGCATGTCTTTAGCAAGCCCTACTCACCACACAAAGCACAAGTGAAGCCGTAGCCTGCCCGTGCGTTAGCCTCCTCCCTCCACCACACCATCTTTTGCTTCGGTGAGTTTTTTTAGTTTTTTCATATCATATCGTGTTCTAGCCTCTAAGCAGCTCATCCACCAAGTCAATTTGATTTTTATTTAGCCAATCGATGGGAATTGAGTTTTTCACAAAAACGGCCAATTTTGCTTCCAACCGTCGATTTCTCATCTCCAGTGAGCCATTCTTCGATTCCTCCCTTCCACACCATCACCACCACCTCCTCTACCTACACCAAGCTTTGGTGCAGCCAATGCATCATCATAAAACTCCGGCACCAGCACAACCCCGTTCTCCACTGCCATTCACTGCTGCGAGCCAACTTCGGCCATCCTCCGGCCAAGCCAATCTCACCCAAGTTTTCCACATGCTAAGGCCGGGTCCATTCTCTTTCTACTTCATCAAGTTCTTCGTTGGAACGTCATCACCCACGCGAGCCCACCCATGGCCGCGCCTCAACCGCCACACCACGTCTCCGCCCATGCCGCCACTTCCCAAAGCTTTCTAGGGTCTCTAGCAACCTATTTTGTCGATTTTCATCATCTCTCGTGCCTCCACTCACCTACGCCAAGCCCCTCTCCATCTGCCTCCCTACTCTCTGGACAGTCCTCTGTTTCTTCTCTTAATCTCACCCTCTATTCCTTGCTTCATTTAAATTGTTTTGAATATTTATCACAGTATGCAAGTGGCTCAGTTGGCTAGCAGAGACAAGCTTAAGCGTTGGCTAGCAGAGACAGGCTTAAGCCCTTAATGTGAGGTCTTGTGTTCAAACCCCATAATTTGGAATTTTCTGAAATTTCTATTCCATCCAATATTCTGAAAGCTCGTTTTCCGTCGTGTGAACTCCGAATCCAGTTTTTCAAGTTTCTAAATTCATTTAAAATCCTAATATTTCCTCCAGTATATATGTTATATTTTTACGATTTTAATGTATGTATTTATTTATGTTTCTCATTTTTCACATACAACCCCGACGTTGCCGAAAAATTTCTCAATCCGCAACAAGGTCCAGTCAACATCCAAGAAGGCAAGTCTCCTTCGATCATCTTGTACCTTTGTCTATCGAAACCATTTTATTATTTCAAATTTAAATGCATTGCTATGTTACATAAAATGATAAATTCTGTCTTAAGGATACTAATTAATCTGATAATTGTTATGCCCTCATTTGATGCTGAATTCCCTGTATCGTTGTCACCCTAGGCTTCCCGTATCTCAGTGTTGTTGTTATTATGTTATTTGATAATTTTAGAATAGTAGTAACTGCTTAGATAAGCTAGTTGGTCATGATAACCCTACAGGTGGAAAATTGATATCATATACTTTAATCATTTTATTCAAATAACTTTGTGGCAATAGGTATTGCCGCTATTTTTGAAGTAAAATAAAATGGTAAAAATGATTTAAACTTGGACAAATGGTAAGATTTGGCTAGTAAGATTTAGCACGAGAGCGTGTATTGTGAAAGTACCATCCTAGTTAATTAAGAACCAATGCTTGTAATGTCCAAACTAAGCACTACCATATAACCACAAGTCTAAATGGATAGAACCTAGCTGATTAACTTATAAAGATTTAGTTTAAATATCACCAGTGGTAATTGGGTACAAGGGTTTACTGGATTTCCAGTTAGACATAGGGATTTACTATACTCATACTGCGCAAGATGGGGCTTCTGACTGTGGTGAATATAACTCTTCAGCGGTAAAACCTCAGCGAGTGGTGTCTAGCTAGATCGGAGTGAGGTAAAGGCTTTGTGATAAATTATCTGGGTCTCATGCCTAAGGAAGCATGCTGGCTATTAAGATGGTTTATCTCTTGTGGGTAAAATTGTACTACCTCTACAGAGTATAAAACTATTCAAATAGCCGTACCCACGGTCAAAGACAGGTAATGTGCACTTTCACATGATAGATATTTGGTTTTAATTTCAAAGTAAAAGTTTTGGGAACTCCAGAGTGGTTGGAACTCTCATGGGTGTGTCCAGGCGAATAGAGCTAGTGCGGGTGGATGGAACTCGTGGTCTTGAATCTTGGTGGTTAGAACCTGTCTACTAGTGTAGGTGGTTGGAAACTCCGCTAGAAAATTTATTTAATTTCAGTTATTTCAACTACTTTGTTAATTGATGCTTTGAGAAAAATATATAATGGTAATTGAAATAAAATGCTGCTTTGTGCAAAAGAACCATATTATCATTTCTTTATTAAGCCTTGCATATAAATGTATTTTTCAAGACTTGCGGAGTACTCTATGTACTCACATGCTACACTCAAACAAACCTTAAAGGATTACAAAGATTAAGAAGGAGACTACGACTACTTCATGAATGGCTATGATGAAGGACACTCAGAGTACTATGTTGCGCTTCCCTAGTCAATTGCCTATAGCGTATTGATGGGCAAACGTGAGTGTTTCATTTTACTTCTATTGTGTTTTGTAAGTTTGAGAGATCTTGTAACCTTAGCTGTAATAAAGTGGTCATAAGGCATGTACTCTTTATTATTGTAACAAAGTGTTGCTGGTTGTGTGTTCATCACTGTTCAACTGTATATAATAGCTTTGATCTAGAACTAGTGTGGTAATACACAAAGGGTTCGGATTCAAAAATTCAGTCCTGATAGGGTATGCCACCCATACCATCTTTCTCTAAAAAGATTCCAACAATTCCATATAAAATCAGATTTTGAAACTAAAGTCTAATCCATGAAAAACTTTACTCGGCATACCCATAATTGTGGATTTAATTTCCTGTCACTATTTATTTCATTCAAATGATATTATTATTAATGGATTTATCATCAATCACTAAAAGGGCGAGATTGAAAGATCAATCTCCATTTAAGTTGGTTTTGGTGAAAATAACATATACAATTATGAGGTTTTGGTGATAATGACAAATATTGTTATGAGGTTTTGGTGATAATGGTAAATGCATTTATGAGGCTAACCTTGTTTATTGATTATAATATTGCTTAGTCTCATTTGGATGAAAAGGTGAAATCAAAGACGTATGCGTTCGAAATCACATTTTTATATATTAGTGCATTGCTTGGATCCAAAATATAGATTGAACTCTACAAATAGTCCAAAATAAATATATGCATACGTCTTCATTACACATACTTGTATGCACACAATTAGGAGAGTTCACTCTATGTTTTGAGGTTTCATAAGTATTGATCCATATTTCCTTTAACACACATATTTAGGATCTTTACTTTAAAACATATCCTTTGAGTATATATAGTTATATGGTTCATATATGCTCATTTGTAATTGGGTTGTCATCTATCTTCTCCATTATGTGTTAACGGTTTGATGATTAATGACAGCCGGATAAGTAAGCTTTGCTTTGAAAGATTATCTTGGAGTATACAAATGTTGTGTACATGTTGTATACTCGAAAATGCAATATATATCTTATTATTTGTTGAGATCGTAGAATCTAGTCCCCCCACTATATGTTAATGGTGAAGTTTGGTAATTGATGGCAATTAATTTATGGACTAACATTTTCTATGAGTTAGATGAATATGTTAGATTCCATAAATGAGGATAACTTGGAATGACTTCATATGTTGAAGATTATCAAGTCAAGATGTGTGATGGAAGATAGCTTCATGCATTGAAGACCATTAAGAAGAAGATGCATCATGAGTTGATGTATGTCCAAAGAAGATGATCATGTGTTGATCATCAAGTCAAGTAAAGACCCATCATATGTTGATGGAGCTCAAGTTAAGGACACATCATGGGTTGATGTATATCAAGACGGTGACCCGGACTTGAAGTGATGATTTCCGTCATCAAGCTTCAAGAGGATGCTCAAGGCAAAGGTATAACTAGTTAGGGCTAAGGATGTGTTCCTAGTCTTTACCGGTCTTGGTGTTTGGTTGGGAGACCGGGATGCTAGTATAAGTTACCGTATTATTAAGAGGAGTCATGTATAATAGCTTGAGTCTCATCATGTGTTGATAGCTCAACCTCGCTTGCTCTAGCTTTCTTTAGCATGATGCTTGTATATGCAAATGTGTTTTATAAATAGTTGAAGCTTATGCATTAAATCCTTGTAACATGGGACTATACATTTCGAACGTGTTTAGCAAATGTTTGAAGTCCATGTTTTCATTTTTTTATAGTATGAGGTTTATATTTGCAAATAGTTGAAGCTCATACATAATCCTTGTGTCATAATTCTAAAAGTGTGCAAATATATTTTGCAACTTGTTGGAAATCATGTTTGATCCTTGTGTGCAAGATACTATTGTTTGCAAATGTGTTTTGCAAAATCTGTTGAAATATCTGCACTTCTCAGGGAAATCGAAACTACCGTGGTGTAGTCTATGGTACTACCGCTGACCGGAACTACCGGCGTTGTAATCACGAAACTACCGCATGCGTTGGTGGTCAAAGACCTTCATGGTCGAGAGCCGACTTCGTCAAACCAATGTGGTCGAAGATCTGTTTGATCAAAACCAGCATGGTCGAACCAGCGTGGTCGGAATCGACGTGGTCAAAGATTTATGTGATCGAAATCAGCGTGGTCAAAATCAATGTGGTTAAAGATCTGTGTGATCGAACCAACGTGGTCGAAGATCTATGTGATCGAAGCCAGCATGGTCAAACTGACATGGTTGAGATCTGTGTGATCGAAACCAGCGTGGTTGAACTGATATGTCGAGACCTATGTGGTCGAAACCAACATGGTTGAACTGACATGATTAAGACAACGTGGTCGAAGAACGATGTAGTGGTCGGAGATCTGTGTGATCGGAGACCAATGTGGTGGAATATCGACATGGTTGATGTGGTCGAGACCTGAGTGGTCGAAACCAATGTGGTCAGAGACCAGCATGGTCAGAGGCTTGTGTGGTTGATCTGGACAACATGGTCGGAGACCAGCGTGGTCGTAGTCCAGTGAAGTCAAAAACCTGTGTGGTCGATCTAGACAACGTGGTCGGAGACCAGTATAGTCGACGATCAGAACATCTAACCAGCTCAGTGTGAGCGGTCCGATCGGCTCTGTATGTGAGCGGTCCGATCAATGAGAGGAACTACCAGCTCTATGTGAGTAGTACTTTCGATTTGTAGAACATTCGGCTTGTGTAGTTGTATATTTTTTCCAGAGATACACCTGTGTGAAGTCTTCTCGTCCCCGAGGAAATTGGTAGTTCCGCACGAGTGCTGCGGTACTTCTAGTGGCCGGTAGTACCGGACTTTGCATGTCGAAACTACCAGATTTGCCTACAATGACTAGTTTCTTTGAGGGAGCGGAATCTTGGTCTTTACTGCGGTACTACGAAATCGACTTTTGCTCCAAGAGCTAGTTTTATTATGTGGGGGTATAAATACCCCCTTGTGGTTGGTTGGAGATGTGGTTACTGAACTCTTTTGAGCTAGTGTGAGCCTCTCCTCTTAATTATGCATGTGCTGAACCTTGTGAGTAAGAAGAGTGATCTAGAGTGCATGTGTTGCATCTAGAGTTGGGTTTAGTGTCTATTTGAGCTTGTGCATTCATTGCACGTGATAAGAGTCAAGTGAGGGGCTTAAACTATTTCTCCTAGAGTTTGCCAAGTCCTAGACGGCGTTGAAGACGTCGTGCGCGGTGATCTTCTCAAAGAAGGTTATAAGAAGACCTGGCGAAGTTGTGAAGGTTGGAGATCACCTACCCAAAGCAGGAAAGAGCTACCACTAGTGGATTGAGGTGTTTCGGCTTCATTCATGGAGCCGGTCTAGTTCATTTGAGCTAACCTCAATGTGGACTAGGGGAGGCTAGCAAGTCTCCGAACACCACAGTAAAAAGATATCGTGTCTTTATGGTCTGTTTTCTTGTACTCTATTTACTTTCAAGCAATTTACATTCATAGAATTAAATTGATTGCTTGTCATCCTAAGATTGCAAACTTTTAACATAGACTTAGATTGTTGGTGCACTTAAGTGAACCTAGTTGATTTAGACTTTGTTTGTGCTAAAACCAATTTGATTTAAGCTTCCGTATTATATTCTTGGTTTTTGCCAAATAGCTTAAATAGAATCAAATAGAGAAGAGAGTTTTTATAAATGACTATTCACACCCCTAGTCGGTCTCCTTGATCTTACACCTGGTCATGCCTCTGCTAAGATTTCACCCTAATAAAGAATCCACTACATCGGGGGCCCCTCCTATGCCGTGTGAGATTTCTCGTGGCCTACGTCATGCTCACATTCAACCAATAGGGATACTCACGTTAGATCCCATAAATCAGTTAGCTAGGATTGTACCAACCAGCCTTGAGGTAGTACAATAGAACTTTGTAGCAGTAGCTCACAGGCTGGTCCTTACTTGACTCGAACAAACTTTCCACATAACCCTATGCCAAGCACCCACATTGAGCTACCGAGCAACAACATGCGCCAGCAAGTCTAAACCAAGTTTTATTTTTCCTTTGTCAACTATTTTATAGTCCCTCTTGACTCCCCAAAGTCAAGAATACATTTTAAAACTCATCATTTTATGTAAAAAGGTTATCCCAAATCTAAAATTGTTTCTAAACATGTCTAAGCATTTTTACAAAATGCTCTAGCTAATATTACAGTACTAACTAGAGTTTTATTCTAGAGTAACAAAATATAAGGATTTGCAATGTCAAAGATGTCATAACAAGTAGGCAATTATTAAGTATTTAAAATTAGAATTAAAATACATTGAATAAGCATAAACATGTAGAATAATTTAAATTAATATAATTTTATTTGCAAACTAGGATCAACATGGTCAATGTGTGTAAATTACCTTGGTCCGCGGATTGGTGAGAGTCGTCGAAATAGTACTCCTTGAAAACATCATAGTCTACACGTAAAAATAACCAAGTAAAATAATTAAATTCAAATTCAATTCCAAAATTCAAAAAAAGGCACAAATGGGTATATTGGTATTTTAGATGAATTTATATAAAAAAGAATGGGTTCATTGGAGCGAGGATGCAAGAGAACAGATTCTCAGAAGTTTTAAAGAGAAATATTTGATAAAAAGGAATTTCTGGATTTAGTTTCCTAAAGAAAAGGGGTTTATGAAATCAACAAAGATTAATAACTTTGGCTGAATTAATTTTCTAAATGAAATTTGGAATTATTGCATCATGATGATGTCAACAAGAATTATTAACTTTCGGCCAAATTATTTTTCTTAAGGAAAAATGGGCTGAGAGACTAACAGACGGGCTGAGTCCATGGGCTAAGCTCGGTCCATGGTGGACCAGGTTCAAGGCTGAGGTGGCGTAGGGAGCTGGCGTGGCGCACGTGTGGCGCCACGTCATATGCCATGTCAGCGATGGTGTAGGATCGGAAATGGTAACAGAGGGGGGTGAATAGTACCTCTTATAAATCGACCCCAAAGTATCTAGAAAAACTCAACTTCGATAGCAATGATAGCTAGGAAGGGGAATGCTCACTGGAAATTGCAGGAAATATCCGAGCGTAAGACAGAACAAATAACAGTTCAGAGAGCTTCAGCAGAGAACGGACAGCAAGATGCAAACCGAAGCACAACTACCCGACTAGTACCGAAAATACTTAGCAATCGAAACAGACGCTGAGACACATCAAAATCTGTAAAACTGAAGCAGCAGACAACGACCTGTGTTTGGTCTGGCAAGGAACTGAAACTAGACAAATAAAGTGCAGAGCAAACATAAAAGGGAAAGACTGCAGCGGCAAAGCAGTCTCGGCAACAAAGAGATACCAAACTGACAAAAAGAAGATGACCACGGTAGAAAACAAAGAGATATACGAGCTCATTGTACAAACAAAGAAGAAGAAGAAGGTGACGATGAATGAATTTACCGAGAGAGAACTTGAAAGTAGTTGACTGCTACCCGAAAATGACTGAAGAAGTGAGTCCTGAACAGAGACTACAAACTCCAAAAGAAAGTCCTCTTTTGAGACTAAGACGAATTAAGAGAAAAGGCTGTTTGAGTCTCAGAACTTAATTTCCATATGAGATTAATGGAGAGGAGCAATCGGCAAGACACCTGAAAATGGATAAGCGCAATAACTATTTTTCAGTTGAAGACAGAGAATACAAAGTGAGCTCACAGAATCGAGAAGACCGGCGGGAAGAAAAATAGAAGCAAAGAAATGAGAGTAATAACTGAACGGAGATAAGCAACTATCCCTTCCTGAGTACTGAAACCGAAAAAATCAAAGACTGTCAGAAAATAAGACCAAGAGCAAAGCTTCCAGAGTTTCTCAAATCTACTTCTCATGGGGCTTGAAAAATATAAGCAAAAGATCACATCAGTTCATTCCATCTTTCTCTCTTAGAAAACAACACATGCAAAGGAGAAAGAAATACTGCTACTTCTTTATATCATATCCAAATAGAAATAGAAGAGAACAACCAAGATGAATAAGAGGAGCCCCGATACGCATGAACATTAGAACAAAAAAGATTACAAGACTCTCAATCCATCCTCTCCCTCTCAATCCTCAAGAACACCAAGAGCTTCACATGCTTCTTGGGAGGAACACACACAAAATGGAGAGCAAATGCACAAAAAACCTCAAGGGGGTATGCAGCCCCCAAATGTCATGATTAAGATCTAGAAACTCCCAAATGAACTCCCCTGAACCAAAGCAATAAAAGCAAGAAGCTGGCAAAGAAATCAAAAGGCAGTCCTTAAAGCATAGATAAGATATAGAAGATACTATAGCTCAGACTAACTCTCATTTACCCCATATGACTCCAGGACTATCAGCTGACGGGAAAACACACACTAGAGAGCAAACACATACCCTGTCTATCCGAGGGTGGCCCAACCCTCGCTAGAGCCTACAAGAAGTGAGTGAGCTCAACCTAGTGAGATAAGAAACAGCCAATATACAACATCCTGAAAGCACAAGATAAGAGTAAGAAGTCTAAGCATCTCGGCAAGAAAACCACTCTAGCCTATGCTGGAAAGACTAACCCCAATGCACCCGCAAATGCAATGCAACAGAAATGAGACAGAATCATAATCAATATAGTGAAGCAGTAAAGTCCAAGCTCCCCCTCACAACAGTCCATAAGGACAAACCACCCCAAGCTCTCCCCGCAGAGCTGAAAACCTCAAGCTATCCAAAGGCTTGGTGAAAATGTCAGCCAACTGGTGGTCACTCTCCACAAACTGGAGTACGATGTCACCCTTCTCCACATGGTCACGAAGGAAGTGATATCTAATATCAATATGCTTGGTCCGAGAATGCTGCACTGGGTTCTTAGCAATGTTAATCGCAGAAGTGTTGTCACAAAAGAGTGGAACACTATCGATAGCTAACCCAAAGTCCCGCAGGGTCGAGACCATCCAAAGCACCCACCGCAAACAACTAGCGGCGACAACGTACTCGACCTCTGCGGTGGGTGTGCAACAGGGCCGCTTCCTAGAGGACCAGAAACGAGAGAAGTGCCAATGAATTAGCGGTGCCAAGTGCTCTTCCTATCTATCCACTGACCAAAGAAAGTCTACATCCGAATAGGCTCTCAAGGAAAGACAAGAAGAGGAAGAGTACGGATACCACGGTCAATGGTAGCTCGAAGGTACAGAAGATGCGCTTCATCACCTTTGGCGGTGAGATGTGAGGAGAAGCTGGCAGGGCACAAAGACACACAGAGAAGTGTATGTCTGGTCTCGAGGCAGTGAGGTACAAGAGGGAGCTAATCATGCTGCGGTACTCCTTCTGATCAACTGACTCGCCATCCTCATCTGGGTCAAGAGAAGCTGTAGAACCCATCGGAGTTGACACAAGCTTACCATCACTCACATCGAAGCGTCTCAGGAGGTCTCGAGTGTACTTGCCTTGATGCAAGAAGGACCCTCCCGAGTCTGCTTAATTTGGAAACCAAGGAAGAAGATCAACTCACCCATCATGCTCATCTCAAACTCGGTGCTCATGACATCCGAGAACTGTGCAACTAGAGCATGAGAAGAGCCGCCAAAGATAATGTCATCGACATATATTTGGACAAGTAGAAAGTCAGAGCCATGCCTACGAATGAACAAGGTCTTATCCACTTTACCCATCTCAAAACCATGACTCAACAAATAGGACTTAAGCCTCTCATACCAAGCTCTAGGGGCTTGCTTAAGTCCATACAAGGCTTTGGAAAGCTTGTAGACATGGTTTGGGTATTTGGGGTTCTCGAAACCTGGAGGCTGTCTCACATAAACTTCTTCCTCAATAAACCCATTGAGGAAGGCACTCTTGACATCCATCTGGTAAAGCTTGAAACCCTTAGAAGGCGCAAAGGCAAGCGATTCTAATGGCCTCAAGTCTAGCTACAGGGGCAAAGGTCTCCTCAAAGTCGAGACCCTCAACCTGAGAGAAGCCCTGAGCTACCAGTCTAGCCTTGTTTCGAATAACTAACCGCTCTTCATTCTGCTTGTTCTTGAACACCCACTTGGTCCCAATGACATTGTGACCTCGAGGGGGCTCAACAAGCGACCAGACCTTGTTTCTTTCGAAATTTTCTAGCTCTTCATGCACGGCATTGACCCAAGACTCGTCAGAAAGAGCATGACAAATATCCTTGGGCTCAAAGGTGGCAACGAAGGCAGAATGGAGACAGAAAAGTGATGTACCAGATTTCGAACGAGTGACTCGCTCAAAGAGATCTCCAATAATCTGCTCAGAAGGATGGTCTTTTCGAATGTGTCTAGGAGGTCCAGGATGAGATGAAGAAGTGGCCTCTACCTCGTGAGCTGACGAAGTAGGAATAGAGCCACTAGCTCTAGAGGAAGCAGAAGGCATGGGCTAATCGCCTTGAGGTGCGGTGGAAGACGGCACCTCAAGGGGTGGATGAAGGACTGGATCGGGTAAACAATCCTTGTCTCCATAGTCCTCATCATCCACAAAGATGGTCTCGGACTGCTCTGAAGAACCTGAGATATCGGGCCTAGTCCCCGGACTGGCCTCGTCGAAGGTCACCTCACAGGTCTCTACCATTTTACTAGACTCATGCAGCCGGACCCTATAAGCCGCGAAGAAGTCGAGTAGCCTAGAAAGATTCCATCACAAGAACGTGACTCGAACTTATCTAGGTTCCCGGACTTCAAAATAAAGCACTTGCAACCAAACACACGAAAATGAGATATCTTGGGCCGCCCATATCTCACTAGAAGAAGTCTTGGTGCAAGTGTGCCCCGAAAAAACTTCGATTTGAAACATGGCACGCGGTGGCTATAGCCTCGATCCGTAACTTAGCGGTGTAGAGTATTCATCGAGCATCGTCCTAGCCATCTCGACCAAGGTACGGTTCTTCCTCTCCACGACGTCATTACATTGTGGGACGTGTGGAGAAGAGGCGGTGCTCTACACTGTCTCACTCTGAGAACCTCTCGGTAGGAATTCTTGAACTCCGTGCCATTGTCACTGCGGATCGCTCGTAAGGCACCAGTAAGCTCAACAGAAAGCCTACTAAAAAGACCTCAGAAATGTGTGAACATCTCATCCTTCGAGGCTAAGAAAAACACCTAAGAATACCTCGAGAAGTCATCGACCACGACAAGGACATACCACTTCCCTCCTGCAGACTGCACTCGAGCTGGTCCGATTGTGTCCATGTGGGCGGTGTCGGTGCATCGGTCATAGTCCTTGTGTGGGAGGGTGAGAAGCGGCAACCATCTTGCCGCGTGTCGGCATGGGCGCAAACAAGATCTTTGACCATCTTGAGTTTCGCGAGACCACGAATGAGATTGTGGCGCTAACTCGGGTCAAATGGTCAAATCAATATGACCAAGTCTCCTATGCCAGAAGGTAAGGTCGCGGGACTCAGAAGCAACCAAACACCGGAGAGGATCACCAGAAGACTCAACAAAATTAGCACGAAAGATCCTCCCATAACGAGAAATCCTGCAAACCAGACTACCCGAAGAATCAATAATTTTGCAGACGTTTTTCTTAAAGCTTACCTCAAAACCGTCATCTTTAAGCTGAGAAACCGAAAGCAAATTGTAATGCAGCTTACTCACCAAGGCAACATCTTTTAAAACAAATGAATCATTAACAGCACGGTCCCTTTAGCGATGGCGTCTGCAGACGAAGAGTCTCCGAAGGTGATAGTCTCATCACCGAAGCTCGGGCTAGGAAGAGAACCAACGAGTCTCCGGTCATGTGTCAAGAACAACCGAGTCTACAAGCCAAACCTCTCCTTCTTCGCCCGTGAGCTGAGTCAACAAGAGAGCAAAGTCTCAGTACTGGGATAAATCAAAATAGATTTTGGAACCCAATACTGAGTCGCACGTCGAGCAGAAGAAGTAGTCACACACGACTGACCTCTAACTACCCTACGCTCTCGTCGCTCAAAGAAGCAGAGGGTGCGTGAGCGCACTGAAGGCATTCTCGGGTCCAACTACTACGGGAGAGCGAGTCGGAGTACCGACAGCATGCTGATCACGCTGCGGGTAGCTATCTCGACGGGGGAAGCGAGATCTACCCTTAGGACGGCGGAAGTCACGACCAGGAGCAGCACGAGGACCAAAACCAGAAGACTCAGAAAAACCAAGTCCTCGATGCTGTCCAAAACCATCAGAAGCAACTGAGGCAAACCTAGACCTTGTGTTGGTCTTAAGTGCACTCAAGGTGCGGGCGACCTCGAATACGCCTAAAAGCGCAACACGGTCTCTACGCGCGATCTTGGCGCTACCAAGCATCGATCGATCAAATGTCCATCCTTCGACGGAAGGTGCAATGATACCATGCCGAGAGGCGGTAGCATGATGGGGTCATATCCGAGAGGTCAAGCTGCGGTGAAATCACCTTATTGTCAGAAATCCCTTGGACAAAGCCCGCTGACTTGAATTTGACCTTCTCGGTCCTGGGCTTAGTCTCGATCACACCTGGTGCTATGGGTCTGAGCACGGCAGGTGGATGCTTCCTTCTGTCCTCATAGAAATCGTATCCTAGACCACGATTAAATCTGCAGATTTTAGATTGGTCTAGAATAAGATTGAGCTTCTTCTTGCCTCCTACAAATTTCTCGAGTGTTCATAAGATCGACACTCCGAAAGAGAGAGGTGCAAGAAGAGCAAGGGAAGAAGGAACAAGCAGAGGGTAAGAGAGCGAAGAAGAACCAATAGCGAGGAACGAATGGCTTGCGCATACGTACCGACTCGGAAGGGACGATCCTCTTGCTAGCCAATTGGTTCACGTCGCTAGGCGTCTCTATCAAACCCTCATGCTTCTTCCCAGCACACACATTACAAGCAAATGGTTGCTTCTCTAGTAGGTCCTTAGTTAGCTTCACACATTTTTCATCTAAAGCAATCAAGTCAGATTTTAGTTTGTTACAATGATTGCAAGGTGAACTAACAGGGTCCTTAGAAGCAAACTGAGCCATTTTCTTATTGTAGTCAATCATTTCTTGAAACTGTTTTGAGACAGATTCAAGTTCAGCAGTAAGCTTAGGATAATTCACACATGAAGCAATAGGCTCAAGAAGAAAAGCTTGTAATTCTGCAATTTTATGATCTGCCCGTTTTAAGTTCATCTTCAAGTTATTGCAATTTTCACAAGACTCGGGCAGATCAAGGAGCATGGCATAAGGTCCTCAAGCAGAAATGTCCTTAACCTCACATGAGGTGAGAGAAGTAGTCCCATCAGTAGTAAGTAGGGTAACAGCCATCCTACTCAACTCTAACTCAGCAAGCAGACTAACATTCTCCACCTTAACAATATCAAGCTCTGAGGACACACTATCATGCGAGGTCCTTAGTTTCTCCATGTCACCCAACAGAGCACAGCATGTATCACAATCATCACTAGAAGGAGCAGATTTAAGAGCAACAATCTCTAGTGACAATCTATCTACTTCCTTCTCTAACTCAGTACATCTAGCCTTAGCTCTAGCATGAAATCCACCTAGCTTAAGAAAAGCATGATTGATTTGGTCGTAGGTGGGGCATACCTCGTGCGAGTCGAGTGACTCATTGTCGCTCGGTTAAGCCCTCGAGGGCCATGAAGCACATCTTGGGAGAAGTCGTCGCCGCTCTTGGGGTCTTGATCACCCGTCCCGTCGTCATCGCTCCATCCCTCCACCTCACTGAGGTCGAGGTCTTCGAATGCGGTGAGGACGCGGTGGAAGAGCTTCTTGGCCTTCCTGAAGTTGCAGAACTTCTTCTTTCCTTGGACAGGTGCTGAGGGCTTCGTGTTGCGGTTCTTGTCGGTGTAGTCGTTCTTGCCAGAACCGCCGTAGTCGCCTTTGCCCTTCCCCAACTTAGGGCAGTTTGCTCGGATGTGGTTGGGGCCACCACACTTGAAGCAAATCACGGGTCCTCCTCTTTTTCCATCCATCCTCCTCTTGTAAGCATAGGAGAACTTCCGAGCTAGGAGGGCCAGCTATTCATCCTCTAGGCGCTCTAGCGATCATCGATTCGTCACGAGAGCGACTAGGAGAACCCACAAAGTGAATCGTGAAAAAAAACAAGAAGCCGAGGCGGGATCGGTGACTAGAGCCATCGATCGTGACTTCGACTTACGAGAGACAATGTCGATCTCGTGCGTCTTGAGTAGCGAGTACAATCGTCAGCGTCAAAGTCGAGAGGTCGGTGGTGTCACGATGGTAGTCACCTTCATCTCCCAAACACGAAGGTCGAGTCGAAAAGCAAGTATTTGTGGCGTTGTCTAAGTCGGAGTATGTGAGACCGACGGCTCGGAGATTGCTCAAGATATTGTGGAAACGCGCAAAGCACTCATCAAGGGACTCGCTTGGTGAGCATTTCAAACTTGTTGTAATCTCGCTTGAACTGGTCTGTCTCATTGTCTTAATCTGGTGGTGCCCTCATGGTATGCAACGAGGGTCTCCCGGATATCAGCAGAGCGAAAGATGAGAGATGCGGTCAAACTCACTCGACTCAAGCCACGAATAATGATGTTCCTTGCCTTAGCATTCACCTCAACATCAGCCATGTTCCCGGTATTGATGTTCTCATCGGCAGGAACAACAAACCGGATTAGAGCTAACCGGCTCTGATACCAATTGTAGGATCGGAAATGGCAACAGAGGGGGGTGAATGGTGCCTCTTATAAATCGACCCCTAAATTATCCAGAAAAACTCAACTTCGATAGCAATGATAGCTAGGAAGGGGAATGCTCACTGGAAATTGCAGGAAATATCCGAGCGTAAGACAGAACAAATAACAGTTCAGAGAGCTTCAGCAGAGAACGGACAGCAAGATGCAAACCGAAGCACAGCTACCCGACTAGTACCGAAAATACTTAGCAATCGAAACAGAATGAGACACATCAAAATCAGAAAGCTGAAGCGGAGACAACGACTGTGTTTGGTGCGGCAAGGCGAAACTAGACAAATAAAGTGCAGAGCAAACAGAAAAGGGAAAGACTGCAGCGGCAAAGCAGTCTCGGCAACAAAGAGATACCAAACTGACAAAAAGAAGACTGACCACCAGCCGAAAACAAAGAGATACTTCTGAACTGTTGTACCAAACAGCAGCAGCAAGAAGGTGACAGTGAACAGAATTTACCGAGAGAGAACTTGAAAGTAGTTGACTGCTACCCGAAAATGACTGAAGAAGTGAGTCCTGAACAGAGACTACAAACTCCAAAAGAAAGTCCTCTTTTGAGACTAAGACGAATTAAGAGAAAAGGTCGTTTGAGTCTCGAACTTAATTTCCATATGAGATTAATGGAGAGGAGCAATCGGCAAGACACCTGAAAATGGATAAGCGCAATAACTATTTTTCAGTTGAAGACAGAGAATACAAAGCTGAACTGCAGAAATCTGAGAAGACTGTCGGCAGGAAGAAAAATAGAAGCAGCAGCCGAGAGTAATAACTGAACAGAGATAAGCAACTATCCCTGCCTGAGTACTGAAACCGAAAAAATCAAAGACTGTCAGAAAATAAGACCAAGAGCAAAGCTTCCAGAGTTTCTCAAATCTACTTCTCATGGGGCTTGAAAAATATAAGCAAAAGATCACATCAGTTCATTCCATCTTTTCTCTTAGAAAACAACACATGCAAAGGAGAAAGAAATCTCGCTACTTCTTTATATCATATCCAAATAGAAATAGAAGAGAACAACCAAGATGAATAAGAGGAGTCCCGATACGCATGAACATTAGAACAAAAAAGATTACAAGACTCTCAATCCATCCTCTCCCTCTCAATCCTCAAGAACACCAAGAGCCTCACATGCTTCTTGGGAGGAACACACACAAAATGGAGAGCAAATGCACAAAAAACCTCAAGGGGGTATGCAGCCCCCAACACCTATTTATAGCCCTTGGCTAACGGGTCTCCAACCCGTTCTGTACGGCTAAACCCTAACGGAGTCTGTCTCCCGCTTGTGCGACCTTGCGAATTACCGATTCGCCCCTCCGCACCTTCCGGGAAGCTTCCGCGCTCCTTGTCGTGTACGCCTCGCAACCACTTTGAGTCTCCGCCGTCTTCGACACATCCCGACTGTTCTGACCTCAACGCCACCTGCGCCTAGTCTGGTCACCTCGTGTCTCGCCACGACGTCCTGCAGCCAACACAGACAAGAAACACATCAAATAGCACCGCTCGACACATGAAAGCATAAATAGTATCAGTGACACAATATTAAGCCCAAACCTATCAAATCATCAGAATAATCATCCTAATCCTATTGACCAGGTTTGACCAAGTCCGACCGAGCCGTTGCACCCATAGCGACATGGTCGAACCAACCAACTCAAACTCGACTTCCCTAAGCCGATGTCAATTACTCATCATACACATGGGATGACCTCACATGGTCTCTCAGATGGTCACAAAAGAGAGGGAGTTGTGAGGAGTGTTCTTTACCTTTGCACGAGGCTCAGGGGTCAACGGAGGCAGTCGACGGCGGGTGAAGATGGCGGCAGTGTGAGAGATCATGTGGAGATGATCCTATCTTTGTGATGAGTATTTGACTCTTGGTTGAAGGAAAATTGAGTTTGTTTTGGGCTTTTATCGCAAAATCTTAACTCTGGACGAAATGAAGTCGTGTACGACTTGTCCACAGCTTGTACGACCTTGTAGGATGCCATACGACCACGTTTGGTCGTGGTGAATTCGTTCGAGAGCGCACGACCACGTTGAGGTGTTCTCGGCAAAGCGGCGGTGGTCGGAAGGCGTTACGACCACGTTGGCGCATATCGGGTGGCGTACGACCACATTGCCGAGTATCGGGTTCCGGTAAGCAGACGAGTTCTTTGGCCGTGGTCGGAAGGGTTTACGACCACGTTGGCAATAGGGGCGTTCGATCACGTTGTAGCGCTCAGGCTTCGACCACGTTGCGGAGCCCTCGGAAGATTTGACCGTGGTCGGCACTCGGCGCTAGGGTTTACGACCACGTTGTGGGATCGGAACCTCGACCACGTTGGGCGGTCGGGCGTTCGACCACTTTGGCCGTGGTCGGTGGGCATCACGACCACGTTGTGGGAGCTCGAGGCCTCGACCACGTTGTGGGAAAGGAGCCACGACTACGTTGTGGCACTTTCGGTGGTGCGACCGCGTTGTGTGCTCGGAGAGCTACGACCACGTTAGCGCGAGAATTGAGCGTGGTGAAACGCGTTCGACCACGTTATCGGTTGGATGACCGTGGTCGTGCGGGATCACTAAAATTGGTCGTGAGGTGCATTTCATGTCCGATTACGGTGAGGTTTGGTCGGTTGGGTTCCTTGTGATGTTGTGGACCTTGTAGACTGGTTTGTTCTACATTTTGACAAGGTTTAGTAAAGTCTAATTTCGTGGAAAAGAGACTTGAGCTCGTGTTTGTCGAGTATGGATCGGTGCTATGTGATGGTTTTGTTGTGCGTGATGGTTGCGGTCTTGGGAGACATGTCTTGGTGAGGCTTAGAGAGGTCGGGACTAGACATGGGAGATGTTGAGGTCGAGCAGCGTGGAAGCCGAAGAGGGCGTGGTCTTGCCCAGTGGTGTAACGAAGACGACAAGACATGAGGAGGAAGCTTGGGAGGTCGTTGAAGGGCATTTTGGAGAAATGCCAAAGCACGCAAAGGAAGGCTGTGTCCTCTGGGAAAGCTTGGAGTTGGTGGTGCTATTGGGCAAAGCGGTGGAGCCGTTGCCCGGGTAATGGGCAAAGCACTTGGAGGCCTGCAAAGCACTGGACTCTCTGTAACGGGTGGTCTGTTGAGACCCGTTAGCGTGTGAGACTATAAATAGAGAGGTTAGGTCTCAGGAGCGAAGAGAGGTTGTCCCCCGAGTGCTCTGAGCCTCATTGTTCTATTGTGTGAGTTGTCTCTGGGTAGAGCATGGATGCTCGTGTACCTCCGATGGAGTGGCTGTAGAAACCTCCATGTGCAATAGAAAAGATTGGATTCATCTCTGTATCTTTCTCTGTTTGTGTTCTTGAGATGATCTGTTTGATCTATTTGCTCTCTTTTGTTCGATTGTTATTTGTGTTCTACTTGAGTTTTGGCTTGTGGTTCTTTGCTCGAGCAGGGAATCTATCTAAAGACCATTTGGCCATTTCATTCCAGAGAGCCGAGTTGAAATCGGAGAAATCTCTTGATTCTCGGTCTTAGCCTCCGTGCTCTCATTACATTTTTCGTCTTTGGTCTTCTCTACGTACCTTGCTTAGATCTCGATTTTCTTGACAAATCTACTTCTAGAGATCATATCCTTGCTAAGTTTGAAGTTTCTTGCTTTACGGATTTGTAAATCAAAAGTTCTTCAAATTCTTGCTCGTGGTCGTCGTCTTGAGCAAAGCAGTATTCTTGTGCGACTCTCAATTTTGGTCTTACGACCACGACGAGTTTCGGTGGTGCGTCTTGCTGCAGCTCGGTGCCGACCACGTCATCTTTCGTCCAAGTTTCGCACAGTCGGCTCCTTCGACCACGGTCAAAACCCAACACGGTTTCACGATTACGACTACGGTTGTCTTGATTACGACTTCTTGTTTTATGGTTCTTGTGTTCGGTTGAGCGTTGTTTTCGACTTCTTAGCTTTCTAGCTAAAGGAGAAGTAAAACTTAGAGAGGAAGTTTTAAAGGCACCATTCACCCCCCCTCTGCTGCCATTTCGGTCCTTCAATTGGTATCAGAGCCAGGTTAGCTCTTCTTCATAGATCTTAACCGGTCTCAAAGAGCCATGGCAACAGACAAGTATTCCACCAAGCCGCCCATTTTCGATGGCCTGGATTACCCCTTCTGGAAGAGCCGAATGGAAACATATATCCGTGCTCGGGGGTATGCCATTTGGCGGAAGGTGAAAGTACAATTTGTTGTTCTGCCGATGAGAACATCAATGCCGGAATATGGGCGATGTTGAGGCAAGCATAAGCGAGGAACATCATCATACGAGGGATCGAGCGAGCGAGTTTGATCGCATCTCTCACTTGCCGTCCGCTCACGACATCTGGGTGACCCTCGATGCATACCATGAGGGCACCTCCCAGATCAAGACGGTTCGACAGGACCAGTTCAAGCGCGAATACAGCAAATTTGAGATGCTTGCTGGTGAATCCCTCGACGAGTGCTTTTCTCGGTTTCACAAGATCTTGAGCAACCTCCGAGCCGTCGGTCTCACATACTCCGACTCGGATAACGCTCGTCAGATGCTTTCTGCACTCGATCTTAGGGTTTGGGAAATGAAGGTGACCACCATCAAGGACACCACGGACCTCTCGACCCTGACTCTTGATGCGCTTTACTCACGCCTCAAGACTCACGAGATTGACATAGTCTCTCGTCGGTCGAAGTCTCAGTCGATGGCTTTAGTCACTGATCCCACTGCTGCTTCTGGTTCTTCTGCTGACTCTCTTGGCGGATTCTCTCTATCTGCTCTCTGTGATGTAACTGATGATCAGTTAGAGCAGTTAGAGGATGAACAGCTGGCCCTCCTAGCTCGGAAGTTCTCCCATGCTTACAAGAGAAGGAGGGACGGAAAAGAAGAGGACCGATGATTTGCTTTGAGTGTGGTGGCCCCAACCACATTCGAGCAAACCGCCCCAAGCCGGGAAAGGCAAAGGCGACTCTGACGGCTCGGGCAAAACGACGACATCAACAAGAACCGCAACACAAAGCCCCGGCTCGGACGCAAGGCAAGAAGAAGTTCGCAACTTTGGGAAGGCCAAGAAGCTCTTCCACCGCGTCCTCACCGCCTTCGACGACCTCGACCTCAGTGAGGTGGAGGGATGGAGCGACGACAACGGGACGGGTGATCAAGAACCCAAGAGCGGCGACGACTTCTTTGGCATGTGCTTCATGGCCCTTGAGGCGAGATCGTGACAATGAGCTCTACTCCGACTCGGACGAGGTATGTCCCACCCACGATCGGCTCAATCATGCTTTTCTTAAGCTAGGTGGTTTTCATGCTAGAGCTAAGTCTAGGTGTACCGAGTTAGAGAAGGAAGTAGATAGAGCATCACGGAGCTTACTTCACTTATATCTGCTCCCTCCGTGACGGTGTGATACATGTTGTGCCTTGCTTGGAGACATGGAGAAACTAAGGACCTCGCATGATAGTCTGTCCTCGGAACTTGACATTGTTAAGGTGGAGAACATTAGTCTTCTTGCTGAGCTTGAGATGAGTAGGGTAGTTCCTGTTTCATCTTCTACTGTTGAGACTATTTCTTGCACCTCATGTGAGGATAAGAACAATGCTTTTAGAGGTCTTTATACCATGTTGCTCGATCTGCCCGAGACTTGTGAAAATTGCAATAACTTGAAATTGAACCTAAAACGGGCAGATCATAAAATTGCTGAGTTGCATGCTTCGTTACTTGAGCCTATTGTTTCTTGCACAAACTGTCCTAAGTTAACTGCTGAACTTGAATCTATCTCAAAACAGTTTCAAGAAATGATTGACTACAATAAGAAAATGGCTCAGTATGCTTCTAAGGCTCCTGTTAGCTCACCATGCAAAGATTGTGATAAACTAAAATCTGATTTGATTTCTTTAGATGAAAAATATGTGAAGCAAACTAAGGACCTTCTAGAAAAATCACACCCTCCTTGTGCTTTCTGTGCTGAAGTGTTGGAAAAGGATAAGGACATGGTAGAGACGTTTAGGAAGAGTTACGAAGACCAAATGGCTAGAGTTAGGACTGCCCCTTGTGTGTCCTGCGAAGCCCTCAAGGTTGAGGTGGCCGTGCATAAGGAAAAATACGCACGTGCTATTCGCTCTTCTTACATTGGTTCTTCTTCCTCTCCTCTGTTGTTCTTTCTTCTTCTACCGCTCCTCTTGCGCCTCTCTCTTTCGGGAGTGTCAGTATCTTATGAACACTCTCGAGAAATTTGTAGGAGGCAAGAAGAAGCTCAACCTTATTCTAGACCAGTCTAAAATTTCCAGATTTAAAAAAGGTCTAGGATATGATTTTCATGAGGATGTGAGGAAACATCCACCGTCGTGCTCGGATCCATAGCGCAGTGTGATTGAGGTCAAGCCCAAGAACAAGAAAGTTCAATTTAGATCGTGGGCTTTGTCCAAGGGTTTCGGCAGACAAGGTGATTTCACTGCGACTTGACCTCTCGAAAGGCGAAGCCATCTCATGCTACTTGACCCCTCGGAAGGCAAAGTATCATTGCACCTTCATCGGAAGGATGGACATCTGATTGACCAATGCTTCAAGCGCCAAGATCGCGAAGAGACCGTCTTGAGTCTCTTAGGCGTATTCGTGGTCACCCGGACCTTGAGTGCACCTAAGACCAACACGAGGTCTAGGTTTGCTCTTGTTGGTAGCTTTGGGCGACCGAGGACTTGGTTTTCCGAGTCTTCGCTTTTTGTCCTCGTGCTTCCTCTGGTCGTGACTTGGCCGTCACGAGGGTAGATCTCGTTTCCCCATCGAGATGCCTACCGCGGCGTGATCGACTGTTCTTGGGTGCACCGACTCGCTCGTCCGTAGCGGTCGGACCCGACAGCGACTTTGTGTCTGTTCATAGACCTTACGCTTTTGAGCGACGGAGAGTGTAGGGTAGTTAGAGGTCGATCGTGTGTGACTACTTCTTCGCCGACGTGTGACTCAAGATTGGGTTCCAAAATCTATCTTGATTTATCCCGATCGAGACTTTGCTCTCTTGTTGACTCGGGTTCGCGGGCGGGGAAGGAAAGGTTTGGCTTGTAGACTCGGGTGTTCACGACACATGACCGGAGATTCCGTTGGTTTTCTTCCTTGCCGTGCTCGGTGATGAGACTATCACCTTTGGAGATGCTTCATCTGGGCGTCATCGCCAAAGGTCTTGTCGCATTAATGATTCATTTATTTTGAAAGATGTTGCTTTAGTTAGCAAGCTGCAGTACAATTTGCTCTCGGTCTCTCGACTTCCGATGACAATTTCGAGGTGAGCTTTAAGAAAACAATTGCAAAATTCTTGATTCTTGGTGTAGTCCGGTTTATGGATTTCTCGTTTGGGAGGACCCTTCGTGCTGATTTTTCCGAGTCTTTTGGTGATCCTCTCCGTTGTTTGCTTGCTTACGAGTCCGCGACCTTTCCTTCGGCATAGGAGACTTGGTCATATTGGATTTGACCATTTGACTCGAGTTAGCGGCCACGATCTCATTCGTGGTGCCGAAACTCAAGATGGTCAAAGATCTTGTTTGCGCTCCATGCCTTGACGCACGGCAAGATGGTTGCCGCTTCTCACCCTCCCCACAGTGACTATGACAGATGCACCGGACGGTGCTCCATATGGACACGGTTGGACCGGCTCGAGTGCGGTCGGCGCAGGAGGAAGTGGTATGTTCTTGTCGTAGTCGATGACTTCTCGAGGTATTCTTGGGTGTTTTTCTTGGCCTCGAAGAATGAGACGTTTTCACATTTCCGAGGTCTTTTCAGTAGGCTTTCTGTTGAGCTTCCAGGTGCCTTACGAGTGATCCGCAGTGACAATGGCACGGAGTTCAAGAATTCCTACTTTGAGAGTTTCTGTGGTGAGACGGGTGTAGAGCACCAGTTCTCTTCTCCATACGTCCCTCAGCAGAATGGCGTTGTGGAGAGGAAGAACCGTACCTTAGTCGAGATGGCCGGGCGATGCTTGATGAGTACTCTACACCGCGGAAGTTTTGGGTGAGGCTATAGCCACCGCGTGCCATGTTTCAATCGAGTTTTCTTGGGCACACTTGCACCGCACTTCTTATGAGTTGAGATACGGCGAAAGCCCGGTGTTTCTCATTTTCGTGTGTTTGGTTGCAAGTGTTTTATTCAAGTCCGGAACCTAGATAAGTTCGAGTCACGTTCTTGTGATGGACTTTTACGGGCTACTCGACTTCTTGGCGGGCCTATAGGGTGCAGGCTGAGTCTAGTAAAATGGTAGAAACACGTGAGGTAACTTTCGATGAGGCCAGTCCGGGGACTAGGCCCGATATCTCAGGTTCACTAGAGCAGTCCAAGACCATCTTTGTGGATGATGAGGATGATGGAGATGAGGGTTGTCTACCCGATCCAGTCCCTTCTCCACCCCTTGAGGTGCCTTCTTCCACCGCACCTCGAGCCGATCGCCCCTACCTTACGCTTCTTACGGAGCTAGTGGCTCTGTTCCTACCCGTCGGAGTAACGAGGTAGAGGCCACTTCTTCATCTCATCCAGGACCTCCAAGACATATCCAAAAATCTCATGCTTCGAAAGCGGATGATTGGAGATCTATTTGAGCGAGTCACACGTTCCAAGTGCGGCGTGTCACTTTTACATCTCCACTCGCCTTCGTAGCTTCCTTTGAGCCCAAGGACGTTTGCCATGCTTTATCTGATGAGTCTTGGGTCAATGCCATGCATGAGGAGCTGGAGAGTTTCGAAAGAAACAAGGTTTGGACGCTTGTTGAGCCCCCTCGTGATCACAATATCATTGGAACCAAATGGGTGTTTAAGAACAAGCAAAGTGAGGATGGGGTAGTCATTCGAAACAAGGCTAGGCTGGTTGCAGGGTACTCCCGGGTTGAGGGTGCGGATTTCGAGGAGACCTTTGCCCTCGTAGCTCGTCTTGAGGCCATTAGAATTTCGCTTGCCTTTGCGCTTCTAAAGGTTTCAAGCTTTACCAGATGGACGTCAAGAGTGTCTTTCTCAATGGCTTCATTGAGGAAGAAGTCTATGTCAGACAGCCTCCAGGTTTCGAGAACCCCAAATACCCTAGTCATGTCTTCAAGCTTTTCAAAGCGTTGTATGGACTTAAGCAGGCCCCGAGAGCTTGGGGTGGTTTGTCCTTACGGACTATTGTGAGGGGAGCTTTGGGCTTTATTGCTTTATCATATTATTTATGCTTCATCTTCTTCTTGTTGCATTGCATTTTGGGTGCATTGGGTTTAGTCCTTCTAGCATAGGTTGGAGTGTGTCTCTTCTTTGAATTGCTTAGACTTCTTGCTCTTATCTTGTGCTTTCGGGATAGTGTTTCTTATCTCACTAGGTTGAGCTCACTCACTTCTTTTAGGTTCTAGCGAGGGTTGGGCCACCCTCGGGCAGGCAGTGCGTGTTTGCTCTCTAGTGTGCGTTTTCTCGGCGACTATTGTCCCGGAGACATATGGGGTAGATGAGAGTCGATCGAGCCATAGTATCCTCTATATCTTATCTATGCTTGAAGGATCGCTGCTTTTCTTGATTCATTTGCCGACTCTTGATTTTTATTGCTTTGGTTCGGGGAGTTCATTTGGGAACTTCTAGATTTTAATGATGACATAACTCAACTTGCGAAAGTTGCATCAAATGTTAAAAGGGAGTGGATGTTCTTCTTTGTATTTGTAACATAACTTAATGGAGCCTTGATTATTATCCTTTCATGACATGTTTTCTTTATATTACATCTTGCCATGATTTAAGCTCCATTGCTAATTTGATCATGACTTTATATGTGTAGTCAAGTCTTTGCCATGATAGGTTAATTAAAATGCTAAATTTTGACCTAATTCATGTCATGTTCATATTTGAGACTAGTCGACTTTGTGTTATCTTTTATGGTTCTTACCATGTCAAATAGACTGAGTTGAGTCTTGAATCTTAGTTGAGCAATAGATTGAGCTATCTGGTTTCTTGATGACACATAAGTTAGTACAACTGTCAAAAAAAATCTCTTCTGTGCGAAAAAACTGATCTCACCAATTCTTTCTCATGAGACGGCTTGCCATTGCACAAGGCATGAACTCAGGGGAGTTTTGGATGACCAAGATCATTTCCTTAAGCTTCTCGCTTGGAATGATCGCATAAGGCTTGAGGTCTAGCACATGGTGAATAAAAGATGGTTGAAAACAACCATGTGTTCTCTAAAGAAAATGTCATTTGTGCTCAATTGCAAAATGTCAAAGTACTTAAACAAATGTATCATTCTTGAACAAATAGCACTCTAGTTTGCTCAACACTAGCTTCTTGATTCCATTTAGCTTATTGACATGGCTTGCATCATTTGTGGATATCATTAGCTAGACTAAAATCTTGTTTGACTTGACTTGCTAAGCACTTCAATTAAAATTCAGAATATACCTTATGTTGCTTAGCTTCACTTTACATACTTAGTCATGATCTTTGAAGCATATTTGTATATTATGGCTTGGTGTAATACATTTTGGTCATTTGGATAATTCTCATGGCTCGCATACTTTGAATAATCAAATCACCATTCCATCCATCATTATGACTTATTCTCTCTCTTGCATACTTGATGTGTTTATTGCCAAAAGGGGGAGAATAGATTGGAGAAAAAGAAAATTTCTCAAATTCTAGGAACTTGCTAGAGCTTTGGAGATCAATTTGCTCTTTATTTTATTGCTCTAGTGTTCTCTCTGTTGACATGGTCATAAATTCATTTTCATTCCTGGACCATGTCGGCTTCTACAAACTCAACTTCTTAATTCTTGGTGTTTGTCAATATACTCATCAAGGGGGAGATTGAGAGATCATGTGGAGATGATCCTATCTTTGTGATGAGTATTTGACTCTTGGTTGAAGGAAAATTGAGTTTGTTTTGGGCTTTTATCGCAAAATCTTAACTCGGGCGAAATGAAGTCGTACGACTTGTCCCAGCTTGTACGACCTTGTAGGATGCCATACGACCACGTTTGGTCGTGGTCGAATTTCGTTCAGGAGCGTACGACCACGTTGAGGTGTTCTCGGCAAAGCGGCGGTGGTCGGAAGGCGCACGACCACGTTGGCGCATATCGGGTGGCGTACGACCACATTGCCGAGTATCGGGTTCCAGCCGAGCAGCGTACGAGTTCTTTGGCCGTGGTCGGAAGGGTTTACGACCACGTTGGCAATAGGGAGCGTTCGATCACGTTGTAGCGCTCGAGCTTCGACCACGTTATGAGCCCTCGGAAGATTTGACCGTGGTCGGCACTCGGCGCTAGGGTTTACGACCACGTTGTGGGATCGGAGCCTCGACCACGTTGGGCGGTCGGGCGTTCGACCACTGGCCGTGGTCGGTGGGCGTCACGACCACGTTGTGGGAGCTCGAGGCCTCGACCACGTTGTGGGAAAGGAGCCACGACTACGTTGTGGCACTCGGTGGTGCGACCGCGTTGTGCGCTCGGAGAGCTACGACCACGTTAGCGCGAATTGAGCGTGGTCGAAACGCGTTCGACCACGTTATCGGTTGGATGACCGTGGTCGTGCGGGATCACTAAAATTGGTCGTGAGGTGCATTTCATGTCCGATTACGGTGAGGTTTGGTCGGTTGGGTTCCTTGTGATGTTGTGGACCTTGTAGACTGGTTTGTTCTACATTTTGACAAGGTTTAGTAAAGTCTAATTTCGTGGAAAGAGACTTGAGCTCGTGAGTTGTGCGAGTATGGATCAGTGCTATGTGATGGTTTTGTTGTCTGTGATGGTTGCAGGTACTGGGAGACATGTCTTGGTGAGGCTTAGAGAGGTCAGGACTAGACATGAGAGATGTTGAGGTCGAGCAGCGTGGAAGCCGAAGAGGACGTGGTCTTGCCCGAGTGGTGTAACCGTAAGACAGCAAGGCATGAGGAGGAAGCTTGGGAGGTCGTTGAAGGGCATTTGGAGAAATGCCAAAGCCCGCAAAGGAAGGCTGGTCCTCTGGGAAAGCATGGAGTTGGTGGTGCTATTGGGCAAAGCGGTGGAGCCGTTGCCACCGGGTAATGGGCAAAGCTTGGAGGCCAAAAGCCTTGGACTCTCTCAGAACGGTGGTCTGTTGAGACCCGTTAGCGTGTGAGACTATAAATAGAGAGGTTAGGTCTCAGGAGCGAAGAGAGGTTGTCCCCCGAGTGCTCTGAGCCTCATTGTTCTATTGTGTGAGTTGTCTCTGGGTAGAGCATGGATGCTCGTGTACCTCCGATGGAGTGGCTGTAGAAACCTCCATGTGCAATAGAAAAGATTGGATTCATCTCTCTGTATCTTTCTCTGTTTGTGTTCTTGAGATGATCTGTTTGATCTATTTGCTCTCTTTTTGTTCTGACTGTTATTTGTGTTCTACTTGAGTTTTGGCTTGTGGTTCTTTGCTCAGAACAGGGAATCTATCTAAAGACCATTTGGCCATTTCATTCCCGAGAGCCGAGTTGAAATCGGAGAAATCTCTTGATTCTCAGTCTTCCGCCTCCTGTGCTCTGTTCTGTTTTTCGTCTTTGGTCTTCTCTCTGTACCTTGCTTAGATCTCTGATTTTCTTGACAAATCTACTTCTAGAGATCATATCCTTGCTAAGTTTGAAGTTTCTTGCTTTCTGGATTTGTAAATCAAAAGTTCTTCAAATTCTTGCTCTGTGGTCGTGCGCCCGACAAAACAGTATTCTTGTGCGCTCTCAATTTTCGGTCTTCACGACCACGGCGAGTTTCGGTGGTCGTCCGCAGCTGCTGCAGCTCGACCCGACCACGTCATCTTCGTCCAAGTTTCGCACAGTCGGCTCCTTCGACCACGGTCAAAACCCGACACAGTTTCACGATTACGACTACGGTTGTCTTGATTACGACTTCTTGTTTTATGGTTCTTGTGTTCGGTTGAGCGTTGTTTTCGACTTCTTAGCTTTCTAGCTAAAGGAGAAGTAAAACTTAGAGAGGAAGTTTTAAAGGCACCATTCACCCCCCCTCTGCTGCCATTTCGGTCCTTCACAGTGGCTTGGCTATGGCGTGATAGTGCTCAGGTGGCAGACAAGCATAGCGTAGGGGTGGGTGAGGTCGGCGCCGGTGTGAGGAAGATGATGGCATCGACGACTAGGAGGGATGGTGCTCCAGATGGTCGGAATTGCTCACTGGAGTTGGACCGAGCTCGGGAGTAGATGGCTCACAGTGTGGGAGAGCCTCGGAGGACAGGAGGGGAACTAGAGGTGGGGAGGGGTGGTGTGCAGCTTGAGGTTGCTCAGGTGTTCCTTTTATAGGGCCGAGAGGGAGCACGGTGGAGTGAATGCCTCGCTAGAATTGCAGTGGCACAAATTGGGAAAGAGGAGAGAAAGGAAAGGGGAAGTGTGGGGAAGGGAAGTGAAGGAAAAAATCATGTGATTCAATGACCATCAGTGGGGTTTCCTTACAGGCGAACAGGCAAAAACAGAAAGGAAGGGGGGAATCGGAGGCGAGCTTGGCAGCGACGCTCTGAACAAGAAGAAAGGAGAGATGAAGAACAAAGGAAAGAGAAGGGGATGCACCGACATGTAGGGCCTGCACGTTAGCGAGAGAGGCACGCTGGCCAGGCGAGCCAGCATGGCAGTGAGCGGAGGCAAGGCGAGGGCGTGCAGGAGTAGGCGGGGCGCATGGGCAGTGCGGGTCAAGCGGGTTTAAGAACCTAGGTCATGGAGGAATCTGGGCCAGCCAGGTGTCGGCCCAGGGAAATAATGATTTTTAAATGCACTTTTTGGGTTTAAGAAAAACTAAATAGACTTAGAAAATAGAAAATAGAGTCCAAAATTCTAGAAATTCCATAGAAATTCCTTATGCTAAACTAGACTTAGGAAAATTATTTCCAACTTATAGTTTTACTTTTATAAATAAATGACTATTTAATTTTGAAATTGAATTTAAATTCCAGGGAAACATAATAAAAGCCAAATACTTTGAAATAATTAATTTGAATTAGGATTTTTACAAAATATAAATTACCCATTCTTTAATAATTTATTTATTTATTAGTAAATTACTTTTCAAAATAGATACCCTTTTTTAAAGTAAAAAATAAGCAAATGATTTTAAAACTCAGGCAACCAACTAACACTTGTTTTATTTTAAATTAAATTAAATTTTATTTTTTTATCATTATTTTTGAAATAAAAAGCTAGGTTGTGACAATACTGGTGTACTAACTATAGTTTTAGCTTTGCTGATAAGGTATTTCTGTAATCAATGTCAATATTGTCCACAAACAAGAATTGTGAATTATCTATAGTTTAAACATGAGTTTAAACTAAGCTTAAATATCAATATACTTGTACCAAGCTTGAATATAAATATACATGCATAATAATTTAAAATAGAATATAAATAATTTGAAATATTGGATTCAATATAATTAATGATGTAACTTGCCTCGCTCCACATATTGGTGATGAGAAACGTTGATGAAGGTGTACTCCTTAGAAACATCGTAGTCTACATGCAAAAAATACCCAAAATAAAAAATCAAATAAAAATCTAAATAAACTTCAAAATTTAATAAATAGGCATAAATGGTTAGATTATCACTTTATATGCATTTAGAAAAAGAATAGGTTCAATAGAGGTAGAACGGAGGAGAACGAGCTCTTGGAAGATTTAAAACTAAAAATAGAAGGAAAACACTATTTTTAGCATTTTTCTAGATTTTATGTACTTTTTTTTCAAATTAAATTGGGATTATTGCGTTAAGATGATGTCATCATGGAATTTGGATTTTTTGCTGAATTATTTTTCTAATGAAAAATGGCATTAGTCACGACTGGTGGGTCTGAGTCTCATGTACTTGGTCCACAGAATAGCAACTTGGACCATGGTGGACCAAGCGCACGGCTGACACAACAAAGCCATGCTGGCTACTGACTCAGTGTGGATTGTCTATGTGGCGACCTCGTGGTGTTGACATGGCTGATGGCGTGGTGCCGATGGCGGTAGTGCATTGGGACCGAAGGTCGCCGGTGCTGTAGCGGACAGCGGAGGATGACGAGACGTGGGAAAAGGAGAGGATGATACGGTTGTCCCATTTTACCTGGTTGCAGGGATCAAGAATGATTGGAGGTGGCCGGCAGCGAGAGGGAGTGAAAGCGCGAGCTCGGGCTCTAGTGAATCGGCTATTTCGGTGGATTTCATTAGCGGAGTAGGGGCACGGTGAAGCTTGCACCAGGGTCAACGTGGTCCAAGAGAGCTTGGGTTGCTGGTGATTGTTCGCCATAGTGGAGGATGGCGCTCGGGAGTGGGGGAGCTCGGTGCTTAAGGCGACATGCACGACTTGCACAGGCAGGAGTAGCACATTTATTCCATATGCAAATAGTAATTCGCACATCACCTTCAGTTGGTGCATTTAGACTTTAATGGCATGCTAGGGTAGCTAGTGTTAAAGGTATGTCTTGATGGAATAGTTGGTGAAATTTATATAATTGCTTCACGCTGGTTGTTAAGCGAATGTTGTATACCACATATTTGGGATTTGTCTAGATGAGTTGCTGCCGAAATCTAGCAACGATGGATGTAAATGATACAATTATAGAGTTGTGAAAGTATTTAGGGCCTAGTGATTGCTGGGGTGTTACAGGTGGTACTAGAGCGGGTGTTAGGTCCGTGGTGAAGAAAATTGACAACTTAGCTTAATTAATCAATTAAAACTTGGTGTAGAATTATTGTTCAAAGAACTTAAGCCTGGATTAGGTTGATTAACTACTAAAATTTGACTTAGGCTAAATAACTAATTCAAACTTGATGCACACTGGTGCACAGTAGGATGGGATTGGGTCAAACATTGTATTTACGTTTCCGCTAGTGGTATTATTGATTTGAAATGTTATGAGATTGATGCTTGAGAATTGATTGCATTGATTGTGAGGCATAATCACGCAAAATGATTTAGGTTGTGGGCTTTGGCCATGGTGGAGGTTGTGGTTGTGGTTATGGGCGTGGCAGGTAGAGTCACTGTCTGATGTCCAAGTGCCTCTTGCAGAGGAGAGTGCTTTGTTTAGCACGTCGTAGATGGAGGAGTATATCAAGGGGACTGGTTCTGTGAGCCGTTAGCAGCTAGAGAACAGACGGGAGTGATGAGTTTTTATTGATTGTCCATGTTACAGTTATTGATGATGAGCTTTTGATGGTTATTTTTGTTGTACGAAGTAACCATTTGCAACGCTTCTTATAAAAGTTGCCTAAAATTACGAGTTAAGTCATTTCATGGTATTCCTATTCATCATTTTTGCTTGAGGTATGACTTTTATTGGCTGTTATTTTCCCTGTGAAAGAAAATAGAATGTTTAACTCCTTGTGTGTATCATTTGCCGGAAATTACAAGAAGTTCCTTGAAGTTTTGTTGTAGGGTTTAGTTATCTGCTTTTAGGGTTGGTTCCTTAACGACTTGGTGTTTTCTTCTTGTAGATGTTTTTAGTATCCGCCTTGTTACATGGAAGTTCAAGTTTTAGAATTTCTGGAGATCTTCTTTTGTACTTGATGAAATTTGGATTCTTTTCTTTTGGGAACTGAGTCAAGTGTCTTTGTGAAGTGTGGTTCAGTTGCACTAAATATGATGTATTGCAATGTCAAGTTACATGGAGGTTTATGATGCACCTAGTCTCTAGTTTTGACTGTTTAGTTTCGAAGATGGATGGGCAAATTGTTATGATCATATACTTAAATATGTAGATGAGAACAAAATTATAAATTGAATTGTTGGTAAAGGGTGCCCTTGGGGCACTTAAATGATGGTCTCCATCACGGCATTGGAGATACGTTGGGATTGGCTCCTATTTGGTTCTTGTGAGCTATGGATCGGAGTGTAGGAGTTGTCTGGTGGTTGGGTTTGCCTTGGATTTGCCTAACCATCATATGATTAGAGGGACTTGCATGCATAAGGTCGATGTACAGACTTAGGGTTAATTGCATGGGAAACTCCTAGTCATATACTATGATGTAGCGGAGATATTTTCTCTTAGGACTTATGGTTGCATGAGGATGGATATGGAGTCTTTGAAGCTATCATATTGCTTGCGCATTCTGTGCGAAGTATGTGATGGTATAACCCCATGAGTTATTGCAACTAGAATCCTGTTAAGGGTTATGATTTAATATACATTGATTTCCCTGGTGCGTGATGAAGTGGTTCAATATTGTGGTGTGGTTTACCTTGTGTTGATTTGATGACCACAATGAGTGGCCGCGCTTGACGCAAGTTTTTATATGTGCTAAGTGGAGTAAATTGTGGAGTATGTTGGTTGCAGATAATTATGCATCATTGCATTCGTATCATCATGGTGTTGAATGTCTTGTATTACCCCAACTGCTTGTTTGTGTTGAATGGTATATGCTTTCTGGATGCAGGTGCCTAAATGTACTAAACTAGAGTTGATTGTGCATTACGAGTGGTGAATTATTGATGATTATGTTGCATGTGAGATGCATGGGTGTCGTTATCATGGTGAGAAGCACTATCTTGTCCTTTCTTTGTGAAATTGCATTGAGTGGTGGATGCCATTTGATACTTGAGTGGCGTGTGTCTTTACTATTGTAAATACTGCATATACTGATTGGAATCAAGCATGCAGTGAGTTGACTATGATGGATTTGCATCATGGAGTGCATTCATATATTTGTATATGCATTGCGTAGGTGCTATCATTGACCACACGTCTTGAGTTTACTATTTTTGTTGCTATGGAGTGCTGGTGCTCGCCTGAAGTCCATGTTGGGTGTTACAGTTTTGATTGATATAGTGATGTGTTCTTTATAAACCCTTGAGTTTGATAGCATGTACTTGATGTGTGTGCTTTTGTTGCATTTGAAGTTGGGTGCTGGTTTGTGGCATATGTTGATTTTGGTGTTACAAGGATTAAAGCCTTGTTTATTTTGGCTTAAGCTGAAGGCTTTTGATTGAACTTGCACTGCAATTGTTGTTTGTTTTTTAAGTCATTTAATTAAATAAAATAAAAAATAAAAAACAGTTATATCTCTGTACAAAAGAAAAAGAAAAGAAAAGGCTTAAAAGGTGAAAAAAAACTAAGTTAAGAAGCCAATATGTTTATTTTGGTTTCTGATTTTTAAAAGCTGTAGTCAGAATAAATCGGGCCTAAGCTCAATGCTTTTGAATCGACAAAGAAATTGTACTGAAATCAATACCCATCCGAAGGCGTCTAAGCCATTCGCATCCAAGCAAATCCTAGGTATCACTGTCAACGTCTTTAGGGGAAAAACAGGGGGGGAACCGTAGTGCGAGGTACTTGGTTTTGCATCGACTTCTCTGTTCTCCCCTGTTTATAGTTTATACTCCACTTGGTTAGGCATTTCGTTACATCCACACGATGATTACTGGTTGGACATGTCTTAATCAAGTCTCGAGTCCACCCAACAAGCTCCAATTGACAGGCAAAACCATTTGTTGCTAACAAAGACTAGTACTTAATTAATTAGGTGGTGATCGGTTCATTGAAAGTGAAAGCTTATAATTTGAAAACACCAGAATGGTGGTGAAAAAACATCAGAATGGAGAGAGGCTTATTTAACATAATTAAATTTAAAAAAATTGAAAAATATAAAAAATATGTTAGCCCATCACAGACAACGCAAACGAATACGAGAAAAAAAAGAACCGACAAAAAAACTCAAAAAGTCAAAATTCAGAAAAGACGCGAAAGTATGAATAGTGCAAAAATAAGCTTAAGCTTTAAGCCATAAGCTATATTGAGCAGGGCCTTAATCAAATAATTAACCCAACCGTAGAATTCTAGAGCTAATCATAGGCCATAGCACAGCAATAGTTTCAGTGTTAATGCTGTGTAATAAGGGGGCCACGCACTGTCGCAATCAAGCCGTTATGTCATAGTCCGTGCACGCACGCATGTCGTACATTCCTGGTTTCTTTGTTCACCTGTTATATATACCCAGTTTTCCACCTTGTTATGCGCTGTGATTCTTTTATTGTGGTTTATATCTTTTAAATTCTGACTGATATTACAAGAGAGTGTAAAAGAGAGATAGTTATATGTAATTTTATCTAATATAACTAAAGTTAATATAATATCTACTATAATCGACTTGTAGACTATACTTTAAAAAGATGTACTATTATAATAAAAATCAAAACCCATAAATATAAAGCTCAAAAGAATCTAGCCGCAATTTGTCATGGAGACCGATGATAGCAACCTGGCAAGCATTTTCACCACAGGATGAGAAGATGATGTAGTGCCGTGCACGTATACACATTAATTTATCCGAAATTTCGCATGGAGTTTTCGAAAATACTTTATGTACTTATTACAAGTACTTACATGGTAATAGTAAAGTGTAAATCTATTAAGATATCCTGATTAGTGGTAAATTACAATTCTTTCGCTAAATACAAGACACCTGGTATTTTTTTCTCAAATATGTGACGAAGTCATTCGAGGCGTCACGAATTGTAGTAAGAAGGGTCATTAGAAGGGTCACAAAACGACGTTTTAATAAAAATCTTGGTGACGATTCATCCGGGTGTCTCCAGGAAAGTGTTAATAAAGTGACTTTTTTCTTGTAGTGGTAAGTCGACTTTTCTGGCCACTAGATTTGCTTTGGAGATGCCTGTGTGCATGATTTGGACGCTAATCCAATAGGTTAAAACATAACTACTTATGGTTTGCAAAAGAAAAATGACTACTTATCGCCCCCAAAAAAACAGGCGTCTTATGTATGACAACTCCCCTATGCATATATTCTCAAAAGCAAAAAAAAAAAAAACTATGTACGAATGTAAAATACGCGTTCAGTTGTGCACCCAAATGGTTACCTGCCTACATGGCGCACAATTTGTTCATCTCAAAAGGGTTGGATTCCCAACCAAGAAAGAATGAGCTCCTAGGATTAGGAGTCAATAGTACTGTTGATCAGACGAGCACAGCCACTACGGCTCTGTTTTTTTCAGCTTTTAAAAGCTGTTTTCAGCTTTTCTACAATAACTAACTTTAAAATAGAGTATTTTTTAAGATATGATCTACTAGTTAATTATAGTACATACTTTACTGACTTCATTTATATCAGCAAAAATCGCACGTGAATTTTTATTACTCTGTAATCTCTCATACAAACAACCCAAAAATCATAAACCGCAACCAAAAATCACACGCTATAGCTAAAAAGAACAGGCCTGCAACTTCCCTGGCCCAGATGTGTGAAGCTCCTAGGATATCCAAGAAAACATGTACAAACTTGACGATGATGTGTAATGAAAACGGCATCACAATCTCATTGGAGTGTGACCTGACAACACAAGCATGCCTGCGTGTGGACTTGGACCACGTACACCGTGGACTGTTATGGATCATGGTGTGGTCCACCGTGGACTGTTATGGATCATGTGACCTGTTTAATATGGCTGCGGCTTATGTCTTTTAGCTGAAATTTTTAAATTTTAGTTGTTTATGACAGAGATTACGGAGAGAGATACTCGTTTGTGATTTTGGTTAATACAGATGTTGAGCTTTTAACGTGTACTACAATTAACTTGTAGGTTCTGTTCTGAGAAAATATTTCGTTTGAAAGTTAGATATTGTAGCAAAAGCCAAAAGCCGATTTTAAAAACCGTTGAAGAACAGGCCCTCTAGGGTTTAGTTAGGGCCAAATCCGTCTGATGGAGCTAGCTTGTGATACGATCTGGACCGTTCGATGTAGATTCAACGCTTCGTGCAATCTGAAATTTTGATTTTTTTTTACCAATATATTAGACATGTGTAGTGTAATTCTATCTTCTGGGAAAATAACATACAGTTGATATCTGGATTTGCCGAAATTCATCTCTCGCATATCTGGGGTTTAGATGTGTGTCTTGTTGCTCCTTGGCCTGAGAAGACTCTTGAAATCATGTGATGAGCCAACGTTACTCCAACCGTGACCTCCAACCGGACAGCATGCCCTTGTGTTGGTACTGGTTGGACTCACGCGGGATAAGGTCTATATGTCGCAAATTCTCTCTTGGAACAAATTTTGAAATTTTTTTTGTTGGGTTGAATCTTATCCATCAACTGATAACAATTTTAACCACTATAAAATACATACACTTGTTAGTTTATATCAAATGGGAACTGAGGCGTGTGGCGTTCTTTCTCGAAAAATATTTTAATTGCAAACAAACTTTATCTTTTTTTCTATGAGACAACGATCCTGTTCTATACAAAATAGGTGTAGGACAAAATATTTATACACACATCAGCATATTTCAAACTTACAGATATGCTTTTTTTTTAGGAATGGGGATATAGCGGGCAGGCATCTGGTGACGGCAGTCTATTTCGGGCTTGTTTATATTAGTTTTTGTTTCTGACTTCTACTTTTTGAAACAATTTTTTTACTCTTCTCACTTCTGTCTCATTCCGAGGATAAGACAAGGATTCACGACTGCATTACACATTCCATTCATCTCGTTCCTATCTCGTACACATATTTCTACCTTACTTATCCTATTGCTCGTCACTCTTTTTAAAAGTTATTTTTCAGTCACTACTATTTATTTTCAGTAAAAAAACTATTAACCGTAGCCAATATAAATAGGTACATCAAGATTATCACCACTAGTGCCGTTCAAATGTCCTTTACAAGCATTAGGAGCGCAGAGCTCCGCAAGTACTAGAAAAATAGATGGTTCATTGGCTAGCCAGTAGCTTTAACAGATAATGGGACTGCTCTTTGCGGCACATAAAAGTGGGTTTTGGTTTTTATCATAATACCTAACTTTTAAATAAAATATTTTTTAAGACAGAATTTATAAGTTAATTATAGTATACGTTAAAAGTTCAGTATCTCTTTCTCCATAATCTCTATCGTGAACAATATAAAATTCAAAAATTTCAACCACAAGACATAAAACACAGCTATAAGCCAAAAAAGAAACTCATACTACATACTTAGACGTATGACTGTATGGACGTATGACTGTATGGAACCCTAAATTTAGAGATAGAAACAAATCGAATAATCTCAAATACAAATACAAATCGATATTTTTAAAACAAATATGAATACAAATACGAATTCATATTTTAAAAACGAATACGAATTCGAAATTTCTCGAATATGAATAAAATATCGTAATGAATATGAATTCAAATCGAATATATACTTAATTCGGTTTAATGCGAATATCCGAAAACTTTTGTAACAAATCTCGGTAGAACAAAATTATGTAACATAACTACACGTCGACACGAGATAGTAGTGTAACGCATAAAGTTGAAAATTATACAAAGTAATTTTTACTTCTTGTGAACCTTGATTCATCAGAAAATTACTTTCTACAATCTTCCCTAGGGAGATCGCCATTGATGAAAACGGATCAAATACGAATCGAATAGTCTCGAATACAAATACGAACACTCTCGAATATGAATACGAACATTCTCACATACAAATTTTACTTACCACATTCATATTTTCTCAAATATAAACATCAAATAAAATAGATTATTCTTTGCCGTTTTCCATCCCTACCTAAATTAGCAACCGAAACAACCATTGATCTGGCGGCTGCCGCCTCAGTTGCCCACAGCTAAGGTCACCCCAAAAGCTACGGAAGTGTTGGGGCGAGGAACACGTGCTAATGTTTCCAAACACTTTTCTGCAAATTATTGTTCAGCCAATATTGTGATAGCCTTCTATTAGGAAATAGCTAAATGAGTTAAGTCTTTTCTCTGTTTTTATTCAAATTCTTATACTCTTTCGTATAAGAGAGAATTTGGGTTTTTCATTTTTGAAAAGCACTGGCTACTTCTTTTTCTGAACTGTACCAGAAATATTACTAGAATCAAGTAAATTCCGTATATAGGCATGGTGCAATAGAACAACGCAAAACTGGCCCTGATTTGTAACAATTTCTGTACTGCCAAGTTCTATCTGTTTCATAGTGTCTGTTTTTTTATAACTATATTATGTTCTGTTTGTCAGCTTGTTGTGAGACACACAAACAAATTGTGGTATTCATTGTGCATCATCAATCATGTACTCCTTTTGTTGTGCAGTATTTTGTAGACTGTAGTGCTATGCCTCCTATTGTTGCCAGCATGAGCTTCTTTTTGGGTCTTCACCCAATCAGGCCAACGAGATGATCACAAGAGAGAGAATTAACAAAGGAAGCCAAGAGAAAAAGAGGAGAGAAGAAAGCAAGAGAGAGAATAAAGGTGGAACTAAATAAATAAAAACAGCACGACACCACTAAATCGTGGTGTGGTCGCAGCTGGAACCTGAGCTGTCCTGCTGTTTGGCATTAGTTGTTTCTCTTCTCTGTTCATCCCCACTACCCAAAGCTATTTATGTTGTTTTGTCACATGTAGACTATAAAAAGTGTATAAGACTCACGAGTTGTTTGAGATTGGCTTACCCCAGGCTCGATTTGAGCTTCAAATGAACCGAACTCAATCCTGATCTCAAGCTCGCGAGCCTTTGATGAGCTAAACTCTAATAGTTCGACTCCTGTTCCAAAGTTTCCCTTAGCCCAAATTCAAAATTGTCCCACCCGTCCACCCTAACCCAAGTCTCTCTCACCTCAAACTTATCCACTTAGTGTCTACCCATTCCCCTTCCTCCAAGCTCCCATCGCTGCCGCCGCTCCACCAATCCACCATGCCACTGCTCCTCCCTGGCTCCAAGCTCCCACCCAGCCGGCCACTGCCCACCAACCATAGCGAAGTGCGCCATCCTCCGCCTCCTGCACCGAGCCTTCTCATGCTCTACTTCCAAGCGACAAGGCAATGACGCAGGCAGCCAGACACACGTCTCTGATCCCCTCACACACACACACACATTCTCTCTCTCTTGTTGTTTTGCTTCTCGCACAACACAGAGGACAAAGCTATGGATCAAGAGACAGACGAATGAACCAAGCACTCCCAACGATTCCATCGTCGCCTCTCCTCTCGGTTTTGCCAACCGCCAATATAGGGAGATGGCTGGCTCTCACCCCGTTGCCCTCCATCCAACCCCTCGTTCTCTTCCACTGCCGATGTGGCAACATCGTCGCCACAACCCCATCTCCTCTCCTAACATCGCTTGTTCTTCGCCAACTCCTAGTAGGCCACTGAGAGCCCAAGATACCACCGTCAACCATCTGCTTGTGCTGCTTCTAGTCATATATGAGTATGAACTATTCCTCTCACCCTCCTCTTCTTTTGTTAATGTGAAGAATTGAAATTTGTGGGGTTTTGTATTACTGTTTATGCTAAGCAATATGTGAGAAATTGATAATCTTCGTAAAGTTGTTTTTCACTGAGCTCAATCGAGCAGAGCTCGAGTCTACGCGAGTTTTATTCGAACCACGCTCAAGCCCATCTTCAAGCTCGAAGCCCAACCCAGGCTCAACTCGAGTTTGTATCAAGCTCGAGCCTATGCTACCAAGCTCATTCAGGTTCGGCTCGTTTATAACCCTAATCACATGTACCAACTGCTTGTATTTGCTAGCTATTTTCTTCCTTGCCTCTTGTTCTATGCAGATTTTTTTGGAGCTATGAAGGGTAAAATGTTCTATACATCATTCTTCCAATGACTTTTATATATTTATTATATAGAATTTTTTTCAGAGCTCGGAGGCACTTAAGACTTCTTTATAGATAATCGCTGTGTGAAATAAGCAAAAAAACTTTTAAAGGACTCTTGACTCATTTTAAATATAAAGCTTGTCCGAAAGAAGGCTAGCCGGACTTGTGGTAGGAACAGGGGAAGGAGAAAAGAATCCTAGGTGACGCTTATGAAAAAAAAGTCATATAAATGTTCTAAAAACATTTACAGACCTTACAGAAAAGTCTTGTATAAGATAACTAATTTGACAACAGAAATTATCTAACCAGAATATTAGGCGTTGTTTTATTCGACATTAACCATTTCAGAGAATGCCCCCTTTTATAAGGTGGAATAAGAATTCAGAAGTAGGCGTACCTTAACCTGAACTTCTAATAACTTAGACAATTAGAAATCCCCATTAACCAGCAAAAGCAAATTAGTCTGAACAAGCTATGTACCTTATACTATCCATCTCTTGTTAACCTCATAATGTGTAAATTATATAAAAAGTTCTGCAAAATTAATGGTATTGATTCTATTTTTTGTGATGTGGCTTTTGACTTTTAGCTATAATTTATTAGTCTAGTAAATAGTTATAATTGAAATAAGTTAAAAATAATTGACCGTTGAAAAGTGAAAAAACAACTATTAACTAATCATATTTGACAACCGTCCGTGAGTATTTTTACAGCTGTGAAGGTACATGTACTGTCCAATCCAGATAAGCGAAAATTTTCCATGGGCATATCACCGAGTACCCACAGCATTTCTCTCGCCACTAGTATTGGGCTATTGGCCACCCGCTACCCCACATTGAAAGAACTTCTCATCAGAATCACTCACCGTTGGATCATCCAATCCAACGGCCGTGATTTATCCAAAATTTATGATCCTCCTAAATTTCTCCAAACTTAATTTTTGTCGCCGTTGCAATATTAACTAACGACACGACTTATTTGATTTTCTCCTCACAGTATACGGTTTCTCCATCCTTCTCCCTCCTCCTCCTCTCTTCTCTTCAGAAGCTCTAATCCCCCGAAGATTAGCACGGAAAAATCCGAACAGCTGTAGATTAGTATCAGGGCTTGGCTACGGCAATCAGGGTGGGGTGATTGGAAGAGTCGCGGCCGAATTGGTAAGTATTTCTTGGGTTTTTGGTGTTGTTTCTCGCTCCAATTCTTGGTCGGGTTTGCGCCTGTTCTTGATCCGCCTCAATTTGCACTGTTATGTTTCGATTTGATTTTCTTGCTGCGTTTCTTCATCCAATTTACATCTTCCACTCGGTATTTTGTGGATCTTGACCATTTCCTGATACAGTTCGATGTTTGCGCTAAGAAAAACCGAATCTTTCACGCGAATTCGCCGTAAAATTCCCTTTTCTTTTTCTTTTTCGCATACACATTTGCTGAGATCTGAGCTGTGAAATAGCCCCGCCTCGATTCGGTGCAAGCTCGTCGTAGTTTAGTGTTAACTTCGCTCAAATCTTGAGGTGTGTTACAGATGAGCTGTTTGCAGTTTGGTGGAGCAAATGATGATGGCGAACGCGAGGCTCCAGAAGCAGGCGCTGCTGCCGCCGCGCAGCCCGTTCCCGACTGCGGTGTCGCCGTCGCCGTACGCCGACCACGGCCCGATCGCCCGGCCTCAGGGTGCCACGTACCACCGGCATGGGCATGGCCACGGGCACGGGCACCACCAGCGCACGTCGTCGGAGAGCTTCATCGAGGAGCAGCCATCATGGCTCGACGACCTGCTCAACGAGCCCGAGACACCCGTGCGGCAGCACGGTCGGGCCGGTCACCGCAGGTCGTCGAGCGACTCGTTTGCGCTGTTCGACGGAGGCGCTGCCGCCGGCGCGTATGCCAATGGTTTTGAGGGGATGGGGGGCGGAGGGCAGGCTGCGCCGTGGGGTGGCGTGCAGGAGTACTATGCCAAGCCAGGCTCATTTGGGAGGCCGCAGGGCCGGCCGTGGGAGCGAGGCATGCCGAATTCGGTGGGTTACAGGCAAGGTGGGGCCCCACCGATGCCGGTGGAGAAGATTGGTGGGCATCATGGGCCACCGAGTGTGTTGAGGGATCATGAGCATGGCATGGACAAGAGAGCTCCTGATGAGGCAGGGCATGACCAAAAGGTTGGGGCAGAAAGGAAGGAGGGTGTGCCGCCAAAGCACGCACAGTCAGAGGCGGACACCAAGCGCGCTAAACAGTGAGTTTGATTTCTGTTGCATTCACGCTCACTTTCAAGACTTGTGTTCACATTCTAGCATTTCACACTTGCGAACCATTAATGACGATAGCCCGAGAGGAGCAATCCATTCATTGTAGTTTTAAGCACATACGGAAAAGGCCAGCCCTTCAACTGTAGGTTTGCTTAGTTTTTACTATCAGAATATGGTTGTGCAGGTGTTGCTATTTTGAAGTTCATTGCGAGAAAGCAAACAGTGTAGTCGTTGAACATGTCTTCTGCATAGATGCACAGCACATTTGATCATGGTGGGCACCGGATGGGATAGTGCAAGCATGTATTCATTTCATACATTAGGTTGACCATATCTATGTTTGTTACTTAATAAACCAGTGGTATTGAACAGTGCCTACTGGATTCAAATGTGCATATGCTGTAATAGCGTAATATCTATGACTATACATGTGCATCAACAATGGATAGAATATTAGATGTGGCCTGTAGCAACATAAATGCAAAACATCGTTTGAATGATTTTTTAAATTTGCAACTTGATGAGTCTTAAATCAGATGTCGTCTATAAAACTAGCAAAACTTCTGAATGGACAATGAGTGCATAAGTGCTTACATTGCGTAGTAGTTATATTGGTCAAAAGTAAGGAACTATGCTTTGTCATATGTTTTATTTAAATTAGGACATGGTACATTTCAATCTTGCCAAATCTATATGTTTTTATAGCCATGCTTAAACATTTTTGTGTTTAATGCATCTTAAGTTGTTTCTTTTTCATGTCACTTGCAGACAATATGCTCAGAGGTCTCGTGTTCGAAAGCTCCAGCATATTGCGGAGCTTGAGAGAAAAGTCCAGGCATTACAGGTGAGCTCACGACAACAAATGGTTTTTGAGTTCTGTTCTGCAATTTAGTGTTATATTTGACACAGAAAATATTCATGTCTGAATAATGCAGTCAGAAGGGATAGAAGTGTCTGCCGAAATGGGGTTTCTTACACAGCAGAATATAATGCTGGACTTGGAAAATAAAACCTTGAAGCAAAGGCTGGAGAGTCTAACTCAGGAGCAACTAATTAAACGCTGTAAGTATGTTCCCTTGTGTTTTGATTTTTCTTGTTTTGGAGTTCTGCTCTCCAGCAAACTACTAATAAAATCATTTTGGTAATTGCACTTAGTTTCACTGAGATATTAATCACTATAACAACATGTACATGTTTGCTTCAGACATTAATTCAAGTACAACTCTTCAGTTAACTGTAGCGACACCATTGTCATGTGCTCTTCATAGTATACTTTTTTGACACTTTACATTCTGTGACACTAACGAGGACCTGCAACATGCATTTCTTAAGTAAGTTTGAGGATCTACTAAGCACAAGCATAAATAGTTTTCTCAGTAAGATGTCTATAGTTGAACTTTAGGCCGAGCTATTCTGAGAAAAGTTTGGTATCTAACTTTCAAGTGAACTCAATCAATTGACAAACCAATATTTTTAATTAATTCAAAGACCTACTACCTATCCAAGCTAAGCTTTGGCCTAAGTAGGCTGGTATGTGGACCTTAGCCAAGATGTGCAGAGGAACCAATAACATACAATATGGAGAAGACTGGTGGAACCAATAACAGCTGAAGTTCTCCATTCGTAAGTCCTATGGTGTATGTTTTATGACAATCAGAGTAAAAATTTCTATATCCATATATATGGCCTGTATAGCAGTGTGTGGCCATTCAAATACATAATCGACATGCCACTGTTTGTGTATGTTATTAACTTGTTGTAGCTGCTTTACTTACAAATAGTGAATGCTAGCTAAGAAACTGATAATCTAAGGAGCTTACATATTGCTTCTGTGGTGATAAACTATGATATGATACCAACATTTTCTGTACAATGATTCAGTTCAATTGAGGTAATGGATTGCTTTACTGAAATGCTGAATACCAGCTAGTAAATTGTTGTTCTGATATGAATAATAAAATGATCTGAACATTTTTCGTCCAATGTTGCAGTACAACAGGAGATGTTTGAGCGGGAAATTGGTCGTCTAAGATCATTGTATCAGCAGCAGCAGCAGCAGCCACCTCAGCCTTCTGCTCATGGTCGTAGTAATAGTAGAGACCTTGATTCGCAGTTTGCAAACCTGTCTCTGAAACACAAGGACCCCAATTCAGGGTGCGACGCTGTCTCTGGGCCTCTTCGAACTTAGTTCTTTTCAGCCTTTTGTTCTTGTGAGTTCCACATCAGTTGCCAGTTGCCACCAAGCCTTTTGTTCTTGTGAGTTCCACATCAGTTGCCACCACTCCTAGCCCGCTCTTTGTGGCTGTCAATCTTCATCAAGAAAGGAGCAGCACACTTGGAATTGCGCCCCCATCCCATGGTGAATAACACTGGAAAGTCTAGTAACTATGGATCTGATCTTTATTCTTTTGGAATATGCACCTGGCGGTCATCCTCAGCTCACTTCCATTGTTGATGCTCGACCAGTCAGAGGTGTTTAGGGTTTTCTTTGTAGCTAGATGCTTTTCTTGCATCGTTGTACCATTTCGGATACTAGGGTTCCTGTGGTCTTGTTTTCTCTGTGCTGCCTTCTTCATGCATCTTAGCCATGTTTGGATCAGTGACTTATCAATGGAATTTGGAGCACTAGTCAGCATCTCATACAGATGCTTTGAAATTGTGCCACATCCTTGAGAACTGTATGTTGTATTATTGGTATTCAATAAACTAGTGCAAATGAAGTAATAGCGTTCTTCAGAGTTCAGACCACGATGTTGACATGCTGCAAGTTCCCTGTCAATTGCTCTGGCATCTCATTTTGTGTGCCGTGCTTCTTCACAGTGGACTTCCAGTATGCGAGCATTGATACGGCTATGAATTAGACTTTACAAAATGCAAACAGTGAAACATAATTCATGCTGTTGTCAGTGTACGTGAAGATTGTTTTCAGGCGCATCATGGTAAGATGGAAAGAAAGCAGAGGTTTCCCTCATAGTTACACAGGGTCAATTTACATCATGTGTCATGTGAAACGATTCTTACAAGTTCATTTTGGATCTAAAGTTTGTTGTTGGAGCATCTGCGACTCTGCAGTCCAAATTTTAAATGCGTGTTTATTCAATCTCTTCTTGGAAATTGAACTCATTACAAATTCATAACATATATTGGAAAAAAAGTATTTATCAACAAACTACAACATTTCAGTGTTCACCTAAGAAAGCTAGTAAAATAGTACATGGTGATGCGGATATAGACATACATAGTGCTTTTTAGTTAAATATATTATTTGACTGAAAAAATTATTGAATCGTATTAAATATTGCTAGATGAATTCTAATTTTATTGGGTCTTTATTTATTATACTTGGAGATATAGAGTTACTACTATTTTGTTTAATTATATGCATGTTCATACTCGATTTGTACAAATCTGAAGTGAAGATACTGTAAGACTGGATAGGCAACAGAGAGAGGTGAATGGTGCCTTTAAATTTTTTCCCAAATATTCATAAGTCCTTTACTCTGATAGCTACAAAGCTATGAAGATTAGGATGCAAAGTCTACTTGAAAAATCAGAGAAACACAGAGTTGACCATGAAAAGATCAGAGCACCTCGTGCTTGGATTACGGCCACTAGATAGAAATCAATGTAGTCGAAAGGCAGACAATGTGGTCAAAACCAATATGGTCGAAACCAATGTGGTCGAAACAACAATGGTCGAAACTAACGTGGTCGAAACCAATATGGTCGTAACCAACGTGGTCGTAACCATTGTGGTCGAAATCAACTTGGTCGTAACCAACGTGGTCAAAACCAACATAGTCGAAACCAGCGTGGTCGCAACCCACATGGTCGTAACCAACGTGGTCAAAACCAACGTTGTCGATATCCAGTGTGCGGCCAGAAGGCCAGCGTAGTTCAGGACCAATTAGCGGTCGAAAATCAGTGTAGCCAAAGACCGATATGATCGTAAACTACGTGGTCGAGGACCAATGAATGGTCGACACCTCCGTAGTCGATGCCTAGAGTGTGGTCAGAAAACAATGTGGTCGAAAACCAGTGTGTGGTCGTAGCAGTTCAGAATGTGACTAGAGTGATCTACGACCATTGAGCGATCGAAACCAAGGTGGTCAAACCAAGCCGAACTTCGACAAGTGAGGTCGACGACCAGTGAACGGTCGAAAGCATAGTGGTCAGAGAACAGGAACTGTAGTACTGCCGCTACGAGGCTTGCAGTACTACAGTTTCCAAAGGAGGATCTTACGGTTGGCCTACACTTGCAAGAAGAGAAGGCCAAGTGCAAGAAGGTGCATGGCATGGGTCAGTACGTGCATGCAAGGAAGTCGCCAGAGAAGGCTATGTAGCCTAGCACTCAAAGGGGGGAGCCCATGCAGGAGGTGCAAGTATTGAGCCCATAGTGCAAGAAGCCCATGCGCATGCAGCTCTCACGCGCTGCGTGCCAAGTATTGCTTCGTTCATGTAATCCATTAGTGAATTTAAGTCCGAAGCAAATTATTAGTGTTTTGAGTATGAACCTTTTGTTAGTGTCTAGCTCAGTCATCAAGCCAAATAGAGTTTAACTCGGCTTCTCTGCCCGATAGAATATGGCTCGGCCTTGGCCCATTTCATCTGTGAGCAGAGAGGTGGGAAGTCCTTAAATAGCCACTCCTTCATGTAAAGAGGATTAGATATTGTGAGTAAATAGATTGATTGCTTGAGTTCCTTCATGATGGCCGAATGCCATGTGGGAAGATTGAGAGTGCTTCGCTAATTAAGATCGTTCAAACTTTTCGCTGGGAATTAGGAGTGTGATAGGCTTTGCTTGGTGATCGTGAAGTCGATGTATGTGTTCTCGCGAATTAAAAAAATATTCATTCTTGCATTGGCAATGGAGGATCACTATGATTTGAGAGGCTACATGTGAGTATCTTGATCCTACGTCGAGAAGATCGGGCAACCCCGTATCATCTTGGTATGAGAGCTTGGTTTACTCGGTAGGATTATTTAACCTTGTTTTAGATTGATTTAATTCTATCCTTTAGTCTAATAAGCCAAAAATTTGCAACACAAAAAAATCCAAGCACTAGTTTTTGCATATATTATTTTCTATGAGTTTTGTTAAGTTTTCGTCTATTAGAATTTTTTGTTTAAGTACTGATTGTCATGTTCTTCTGTGTAGCTTAATCATTATGTCTAATAAAACCCTAAAATTTGATGGTTTTGAACTCCCAAAACCAGCAAAAAAAAATCATCCGTCACTGCGCACTACAGTACCGTGCGGAAAAACCGTCCCGCTGTGTGAATTTGTTTCCGAACTTGTGCATTGCGCTATCTAGCTGTGCTGGGATTAGCCGAGTTCTTTCTATCTTTCTTGCTCGAATCGTTCCTATCCTTATACCCGGAAGAAACGCCGCGAGGGGGCAGCGCCACGTCGCCCCTAGCCTCCACGGCGGCGTGTCGTCCTTATACCCGGAAGAAACGCCGCGAGGGGGCAGCGCCACGTCGCCCCCGCGCGCGCTCCGGCCGGCGCGTGTCGCCCAAATTTGCGTACGGTCTGAGGACCTTTTTTGCGAAAAAGCCACTGTATTTTTCTGAAATTGCGTATAGGTCCTTGGTTCTCGCGAAAAAATCCCTAGAATTTTTTTTCGAGTCCCTCCACTTTGCAGGATGGCCCCCCACGGTTTTAGAAATTGCGCCCAGGTCCACGTTTTTTTACGTACAGGTCCTCCGTTTTTTCGAAAAAGCCCTTCGCCTTTTTTTTCAAATACGTATTTGTCCCCGGTTTTTTCCGAAAAAGCCCTTTACCTTCCTGGAAAATACGTTTTTGCCCCCGGTTTTTTTTAGAAGCTCCTCACGAATTATCGCCTCTTTTATTTTGGTGCGTACGGTGGCTGGCGCGGCGTGACGCCGCGCCTATAAATCTAGTAGTTTTGATTGGAAACCCAAGCCGCACCATCTGAGTGCCGTGCGCAAGTATCTATTGTGTTGGTGAATCCGGCTGTTCATTAAGTGGTTGGAGCCTTACAAGTTGTGATTCCCATACAAACTTCTAGTCTTGCTCCAATCTGAACAAGCCGGCTGTGACCTGACTGAATCAGGAATCAAGTGGTTCAATTAGTCTTCCTGCTGTGCGTTTCGTTGCTTGGGTCCTGGTCCGAAACAACTTTGGAAAGTTTGTCGCTGAATCCACAGTGCTGCAAGTTACTGTGGAAATCACAAGTCCTTGCGCCGAAAACTTTTCTGGACCTGCACCAAAACTGACAGCATCTTGATTAGCATCGTGAGCTTCACTTAAAAAATATCTTTTTATCTTTGAGACTAATTTTTGATAATTACTTTAGGGCTGTTCATTGAAATATTTTTATCATCTTGATTGAATTTTTGTGACTTGTGAAGGAGCAAAGCTACACTATAATTCGGCCACGCCAAAGAAAGAAAGAAAACAAACAAGAAAGAACATGAGAAAAACGCAGCCACAAGAAAAGGAGCCGTGGCAAGGAGTAATAAAAAAGAAAAAATATTAAAGAGAGAGAGGGGGAGAGAGAAATGAAAGAAAAGGAAAATGAGCTTTGGCTGACTTGGGATTAGCTAATCCTAATTCATAATTTTCAGATTATGTAATTTATTTTTTTTGAGTAGTCTTGTGCCTTTATATTAATTTTCTTGCAATTGGTTAGCGTCTTTCCTACTACTTAATGCAAAATAAGCTATCTAATCCTTAATTTCATATTGTCTCTATTTAGCTCATTCCTTTATTTGCATCGAGTCACATTGATCTTTGCATATGCGTTCATACACTTCACTTAAATCTTTTAGATCAGCACTTAGGCAAAGTATTTTAGCTTGGATTATTACTTAACTTTATGACATTAAGAATTTCAGATTGGTTAGGTTATACACATCCATACTAAGCTCCACTAAATAATCATTGTTGCGCAATTGTGAACACTCTTAAATTCGCTTGATCATCACTTTGCTATTGTATCTTCTACCAAGTGTAAGTTTTTATTGGCCTTAATTCACTTTAAAAAAGTAAGAACTTTACTTAGGAGAGAAGAGAGAGATTGAGTAAATTCTACTGATCACGTATACATTGTTGCTATTTGTATTTTCTTTTGTATAACTAACCATGACAAGAGAGGTGAAATTAGAGCTATATAGTAGTTGTGACTTTTTGAACGAAGAGGATGGTCAACTCACTAAGTTATTTCACTCCCGTTGTGCTGTTAATGCTGTGTGTGTTGTGCCTTGACCATTGATAATTGGAGCATAACTAACTTGGCAAGCATTGTGCTAGTGGAGAAGTTGAGTCTATCCACATGTCCACACCCTGATCCATATTTACTAGAGTGGATATATCACAATGTCAAGATTACTAAAAGAGTCAAGGTGCCAAATTCTTTGGAAAGATTTGCTGATACCATCGAGTGTGATGTGGTACCGGTGCCTATATATTCATGTCACCTACTATGGGGAAGGCAATGGATGAAGGGTTGTAATGTTAAACATCATACCAATAACAACTATTACTCTTTATTATAAAAGGGGAAGAATGATGATACTTCGTCCCATGTCAACACAATTGTACCTTGATGAACGACAGGCGAGAAATCAAAGAACAAAGAAGTATTTGCTTTCAAAGAAGCTGAAGGAGGTGCATCACAACCCATGTAAGGACGAGAGCCACATAGTCAAATTGAGTGAGAGTGTTAAAATAAGTGATTGTGTGATTCCACCATAATTGAGATTGAGAGCATCTAAATTGAGAGTGTAAGAGATACACTAAAAGAAAAGTGAGAAGTAGATGATAGTAAAAGTGTGGATATTTCTAAAATTAATAATTTATTGTCTACTTTTAGTATTGTTTCTCACGTTGTGCATGTTAACATTGAAGACAAAGAAGTGCATGTTCAACAACCGGCACTATTGGAAGCAAAAAAAATGAAGAGTGACCCACTGTTGGGGATGAAGTGCTTGCTGCTTCATTGTTTCATCATGAATATTTGTACCTATAGCACCACATCATCTGAGGAGAATGATAAAGCTAACAATATTAGTGCTAAATTTAATTGTGGAACTGTGAGTAATTGTGAGAACTCATGTGTGAAAATGGAAATTTCATGTTTTGAATTTAATATATTTAATTTACGTAATATGGAATTGATTACTCATAAAAAAGTTCTTACTCAAATATCCCCTAATGATTCTTTGTACTATATCATGTTTAATAATTCTACAGAGCTATCTAGTGTGATTGAGAATCTTGCTGAAATTTTATATTTAAAATCACTAGTTAGCAGCTATGCCTATACATATAAGTTTAATTTGATTGGACATTATGGTGTAGATGATAAGTTTTATGTTTATCGAATACACATTACGTGTGGTAAGCTTGCTGAATTAAAATTGCATGTTTTACATAAACAAGGATGAGTTTCAACAATAGTGCTTCCTGTTTTAAAAGATTTCTTAAGCCTACTTATTTACCTTTTGATGTGCAATCATGTACAAGTAATCAGAGTAGCGCAGTTGAAGCGTAGAAGGCACTAAATATTTTCTCCCCCATATTTGAACAACTTGGTCTAGTTTTGCCCATTAATGACTTGTTCATGTACTTAAAAAAATTGAGGATGACTTTTCTCATGTGAGGGAGAATGATGTGAAAGACATTTTGCAATGTATACATATTATAGCTGTCGTTGTACTAATTGGTTTATGCAAAACTACGAGAATGATACAATAATTGATTCATATATATACCATGCATATGTATTATTCTTTTTATTTACTACGTCTTCAGGTAATCATAACGTGCTAAATGAGAGGAGTGTAAATGATAAATATATATACCATGCATACACATTGTATTTTTTCTTTAGTACATTTTCAGGTTATCAAAAGCCGAGGACGGCTTTCCTTGAAGAAGGGGAGGATGACGTGGATACAGATATACGTAATGTTTTTCAGTTAAATATATTATTTGACTGGAAAGAATTATTGAGTCGTATTAAATATTACCAGGTGAACTCTAATTTTATTAGGTCTTTATTTATTATGCTTGGAGATATAGAGTTATTACTATTTTATTTAATTCTATGCAGGCCCATACTCTATATATACAAGTCTAAAGTAAAGATGCATTTAGGAGATAATGAGAGTAAAGAAGATGGACATGCTACCTACACTTGTGCAAGAAGAGAAGGCCAAGAGCAAGAAGGTGCATGGCATGGGTCAACACGTGCATGCAAGGAAGTTGCAAGAGAAGGCTATGCAGCCTAGCACTCAAAGGAGGGAGTCCATGCAGGAGGTGCAAGTCTTGAGCCCATGGTGCAAGAAGCCCATGTGCATGGAGCTCTCATGGGCTACGGGCCAAGTATTGCTTCGTTCATGTAATCCATGAGGGAATTAAGTCTGAACCATATTATTAGTGTTTTGAGTCCGAACCTTTTGTTAGTGTCTAGCTCGGTCATCAAGCCAAATAGAGTTTAACTCGGCTTCTCTGGCCTGATAGAATATGGCTCAGCCTTGGCCCATTGCATGCATGAGCAGAGGGGTGGGAAGTCCTTAAGTAGCCGCTCCTTCTTCATGTAAAGAGGACTAGATATTGTGAGTTAATAAATTGATTGCTTGAGTTCCTTCATGATGGTCGAATGCCATGTAGGAAGATTGAGAGTGCTTCGTTAATCAATATCATTCAAACTTTCTGCTAGGAATTAGGAGCGTGATAGGGTTTCACTTTGTGGTCGTGAAGTCTAACGTATTTGTTCTTGCGAATTAAAGAGTGTCCGTGCTTGCATTGGCAACGGAGGATCACTAGCCCAAGTCGCCCAACTATTAAGTGACTAGGGGCACTGGCCCAAGCCACTGTGCTCATTTCGGCTAAGAGGAGGAGGGAGGCCGAGAGAAGAGGAGGGAGAGAAGGGAAGAGAAGGAGAGGAGAGGAAAAGAAAGGTGAGGAGAGGAAAAGAAAGGTGAGGAGAGGAGAGGAGAGGGTCGTTCATACCTCCGTCGCTCAACCGTTGGACGACTTGGTAGCACGTAGTGGTCCAACGGTTTAGCGACTAGTCAACGTGTTGCTCAACCATTGGACAACTACTTATTGCCAAGTCGCTCAACCGTTTGATGACTTGGCAGCACGTACTGGTCCAACGGTTCAGCGATACATCGATGTGTCACACTGTCACTCAACTGTTGGGCGGCTACTTGCTGCCAAGTCATCCAACGGCTGAGCGATAGAAGGGTTGTATAGATAGGCACACTCGACCCCCTCACAGTCTCTTTTAGCATTTCTTTCAGAGAGAACGAGAGGAGCTTCAGAGAGGAGAAAAGAAGAGGGAGAGAAAGATATGACGAGAAGCTCACGAGAGGGGGAGATGGAGAAGAGAAGAGAGAACGAGGGGGTGGGGAGAAGCATAGGAGCTCGGGAGAGGGCGAGAAGGAGAGGAGAGAAGCTCGTGAGGTAAGAGAGAAAGACGAAGGAAGCTCGTTTCTAAGGAGAGAAGGTCTTCGCATGAAGGTAGTAGTATCATCTGTTCTTCTTCTCATCCGAATATAAGCAACATATTTAGTGAAAGTATGTTGACCAATGGTAATATTTGTAGTGAGAAATCAGTCATGTCGGATCCCACAAGATTAAAAGTGCATTATGGTGTTGGTTCGATTCGTGAAGGTCCATACGTTGTTGACCTGAGCGGTTTTTCGCAAGTCAGTTTGGTATATCCTGGTGTAGAGAATGCTCTAATCAGAAATGTCCTACACTAGCTCATATGCAGCTTCTCCTTGATCCCTAAGGTGTTTAGTGTCATCGCAAATGGGCTTTGGAGTTGGTCAGCCACACACATTCGGTGGGAGTTGAGAAGACTGGTGTGTACAGTTGCATGAAAGGGTTTTGTGGAAGGCTGTCGACGATGTGGATATGAGTGTGTGCTACTCATGCAAGCATGTCCGAAGGGAGTCACAGGAGGTCCTGCCGATGGCTATCGTCTGGTTGGTGAGAGCAGGTCAGGTGCGCAGCATGTGGTTCATGAAGAGGACGCGGTGGCCGATGTTGCGGAGGTAGATCCAGAACATCTCACACTACGCGTTGAGCCCATTGCACAGGCAGATGCAGATGTTGCTGAGGTAGAGCAGGAAGATCGCACACCACACACTGAGCCCACTGGACAGATGGACGCTAGGGGGTATGTCGACAGTATAGTGCGTCAGATGGAGATCGATGACCTGATTGTTTGGGCCGAGGAGGAAGCTGTAGAAGAGGATAGCGATGACTCTTTCGATGAGGATGAAAGTCCCATCCCATAGGGATGGAATAGGGTGGACATGGAGGGTTTTGTTGTGCATGACGAGCATGAATCGTCGTGGGAGTACCATGGTACAGAGGTTCGGCTTCATGCAATGTTTGATGACAAGGGATCACTGCAGGATGCCATTAAACTGTAAGCCTTGTCCATGCAGTGGATGTTTCAGGTCATAAAATCCAGTTAGGAGTAGTACACCATGGTCTGCAAGAATGTTGGTTGTCATTGGCGTGTGTACGCACGTAGACCTAAGTACGAGACTCACTGGATTGTCTCCAAGGTGGAGGCGCACTCCTGTATGATCAGTAGCGTTTTGTAGAAGCAGCGCAACCTAACATTCACCTTCATAGCCAATATCATGTACATAGAGATAGTGCAGACAAAGGACCTGGAGGCCAAGCACATCATGGTGGCTATAGAGCAGAAATTTAAGTATAAGATTAGCTACGTGAAGGCATGCATGTGAAGCAGAAGGCTTTGAAAATGAGGTTCGGTTATTTTTTATTTTTTAATAATATGCCAAACTGAGTGTACATAAAAACATTGCTATAAGAAACATACGAACCTCATAGCCAATATTTAAAATGAAACTCACAATCAAGCTAATACTTTTAGATGAATATCGCAAAGTATTATCTATAATCAATCTAGTCAAAGTTGGGCCTATTCTTTTTGGCTTCAGCTTATGGCTTTTAGCTGTGACTTATGGGTTTTAGGCTGTTTGTGTGAGAGAGTACAGAGTAACATAAATCTGCATATGGTTTTGGTTGATATAAATGAAATCGTTATAGTGTGTACTACAATCAACTTGTAGATCCTATCTTCAAAAGATACTCCATTTAAAATCTAGTTACTGTAGAAAAGCCGAAAAATAGCTTTTATAAGGTGAAAAGAACATGCATGTATTTCGTCATGTCATGCTTTAGTTCAAATGTAGCAAATTAATTTTAATTAGTCATGATCAAAGCTACACAATATATGAGTAAATATGATAAAGAAAGCTCTACAACTCATCTAATTTCAATGACTTGGACTTGATGAATTATTTGATAAGTATAATAAATAAAGCTTCTGAAATTTTTAAACAACAAGCTCCCCTTAGAATAATCCATAGGATGCAACACACCCAACTCACTTTGACAACGAACAAAATGTGAAGAATCAAGTGGTTTTATGAGAATATGAATAGTCTAAAAATGAAACTCAATAAGGTGTAGAACAACATCACCTTTTTCACATGGTCTCTTAGAAAGTGAAATCTCTTAGAAGCCATCAAAGGAAGTGAAGAACTATCAAATGTTCCAACCAAGCATTGATGTAAAAGATTAGAACCCAATTAAGTGCATGTTCTCCATCCTCCTCAGTTATTCTTACAACACAGAAAACAATGGTATCATAGTACTGGGGCTAGTGAAATAAGATTTAGGAATCCAGTATTGAGATACACGATGAACAGGGGCAATAGCAGGCAACAATAATGATCAAACAAAAATTTTAGCATTTGTGCGCTGTCGGTTAGATCGCCGTTGAGAAACCAGTCTGACCTGGAGCCAGCCTGATCGCATGTCTAATGATGGTCTGATCGGTCCTATCGCAAAAAGTCCAAAATTGCAGAACGTTGATTAGAGGGACCAAAGTGACGATAAGGAGCTTGCACATATTCCAATGCACATATTCCAATCCAGAACCAGAGACCTTCCTTAGCATTTCTTTCTTTTCTTTCTTAGCTTTTTGAAAATAGAATTGAACCAAATGACCATCTCGACCACAATGAGTACATTGATACTTAACTTGATAAAAAGTTGTATATGTTGACTTCACAATGCCCACTTTGGTATACCAGTATATTTAAACATAATTTATTTTGGTTCAGATTTTACTTCAATTATTCTAGGTCCTAGAAGCTTAACTAACTTAGGAGGATTATTCTTAGCCTGCTCAACAAAATTAAATCCAAGACCATGATTTTTCACACATGTTTTTGATTTGTATATAATCATATTCAGATTTTTCTTACCAAAAGAAAATATCTCTAAAGTATTCTTAAGTTACTCATTTTCTTTAGCCAGTGAGGAACAAGATGTGCACTTCACAAATTCATTTACAAGATTCTTAGAAGCACTAGATCGAGCCAATCTATCTTTTTCAGCAAAATTATTAAGTTGTCTAGTCAGTGTTTCTATTTTAATGTTAAGTTTAGGACAGTTAGAGTAAGAAAGTGTCTCATGATAAAATATTTGTTGAATTGATTCCTAAGATGAATTAAGTCTAGCATCTAACAATTCACAGTCAGAGCAAGCTTTAGATTGAGCATTTGAAATACTTGACTCCAAACATGTAGAAGAACTAGACTTGCGCCTTTTTATTTCATCATTTGCAAGCTTTAAATTTTCATCACAAGAGTTATGTGTCAATTTTAATTCATCAAGTTTAGCAGTTACATCACTAAGTTGAACCAAGTTTGATGTATTAATTGACCTAGCAGTCTCCAACTCATAATGTAAAACTTGACAAGACTCATCTGATTCATTATCTAGAATAGAAGCTCTAAGTCTATTAACCTTAGAATTTAAGCTTCCAACAATAAAATTATTTTCTTTTAATTTCTTTTTGGTCTTTTTTAATTTAATAGCAAGTTTAATCAAACTATCTTCAAGCTCATCATATGACAGTCTTACCTCATGAGGATCACTATCGTCATCGTCGTTGTTGCTTGTCATGAAGCACATGCCCCGTGAAGTCATCGATGTTCTTCTTCTTACCTTTACCATCATCATCGTCGTGGTGATCATCGTCGCAACTCTCATATTCCACATCACTCAAATCAAGACGTTTAATAGCCAATATAACCTTTTCAGCAAACATGTGATGGAAATTGCCACCCTTGGTGTTGTTGTTCTTAGATGGCTGACGATAATAATTATTGTCTTCCTTGATCACCTTCCTCTTGAGCTTGGGGTAATCCACCTTAATGTGGCATGGCTCGTCACACTCAAAGCACCTGATCGAACTTGAGACACCACCTCGCTTTCTCGTCCTCACGTTGTTGAGTGCATTGTATACCCATGAGGAGATTAACACCAATTCCTCTTCAGGTAGCTACTCGAATTGTTCCTCTCAAAAGGAAGATAGAGCAAATAAAGAAACACAAGATAAAGAACTTGACAAAGTAGCTTGCACGGGGTTAGTCACGAGTGCTAAGGACGAAGACTTATTAATCTTAGATGGCAAAGCTTCCACCTCATTGTTTTCAATCTAGAATGAAAATCATTTATGGTTAAAGTATCTAGATTGACAGTTTGATTAATAGTTGTGACAACCATCAATCACTCTTTCGGGCAGCAAGGCACCACGGAAGCAGCTCGCTACCAAGACAGCGCTCAAGTCGGCGCCTGCGACAGTGTGCGTCAAGGACATCCAGCTCACGCGCTGCTAGGATCTATGTTTCTTCCATGTTCTTGCCATGTTTAAGAGTTGTGTTCGTAGGATTAGGAGATGTGTTCTTGACATGTTTAAGAGTTGGGTTCGTAGGATTAGAAGATATGTTCTTGCCATGTTCTTCCTGTATTAGATAGGTAATCCGCTCATTATCTTATGATGTTGTAATGGTGTATTCTAATCTTAATGAAAATAGAATATGCTGCTGTATTTGCTACTGAATTTGTTGTTTTCAAAGGGCATAGCTAACATTTCCTGATGCTAGCAGAAACAAAAAAAAATAGGTATAGAATTAACTATCATAGATGGTTTTGTGGTATAAACTGTCTGTGAAGGACTATCACAAACGGCTCGAACCAAAAACCATCTGTGCTACTTGCACATCACAAACGTTTCTCACTACCGACCGTCTGTGATGGACGAGTATCATAGATGGTTCTAGCTACCAACCGTCTGTGATGGACGAACACAGATGGTTGGTAGGTAAAACCGTTTGTGATATGCAAGTATCACAAATAGTTTTGGTTAGAGCCGTTTGTGATAGTATTCTTTATAAACAGTTCTTAATACAAACTATCTGTGTTGTGGCTTATCATACATGGTTCAAAAATCGTCTGTGATGACCTGATATTATTGTTGACCCATAAACTCAGATGGCTGACAAAACCGTCTATTATGATATTTTTGAACCGTCTGTGATGACCTATTCTGTAGTAGTGCATTTGCCCTTCATCAACACATGATATGTCTTCTTTTGACTTGATGATCAACTTATGCTTATCTCCTCTTTAACACATGATATGTCTTCTCTTGGATTGATGATCAACTTATGCTTATCTCCTCTTTAGGATCTTGATCATCTCCTCTTCGGGATCTTGATTATCTCAAGATCATCTTCCAAGTCATCCTCATCATGGAACCTAACCTATTCATGTAACTCATGAATAATGTTAGTCCCATAAATCGATTATCATTAATTACCAAAACTCACCATTAACTCATAATTGAGGGACTAGTTCTCAATCTTTTTCTTTTTGGTAATTGATAACAATCTCAACAAATAATGATATAATAAATTGATTTATAAGTATACATCATGTAGAAAATAATTGTATATTCTAGGATAAGCTTTTGAAGCAATAAATTCATTTGAAAGGAGGTGTTTGACTTTAAATAAATTAATTGCTAGCAAAGCTACACATCCAGTTGTCATTAATCATCCAACCATTAATACATAATGAAGGGACTAAATTCTTCAATCTTTCCCCCTTTTTTTGTAATTGATGACAACCTAATTGCAAATGACTGAATTTAAATCAACATGAGTATATATGAGCTACACACGCTTTATATACTCAAATGATATATTTTAAGGTAGAAATCCCAATATATGTGGAAAAAGAAATATGGATTAATACTAATAAAACCGTAAAACATGGAGTGAACTCCTCCATGATTTTCACTTTTTTATATCCAAATGAGACTAAACAATATCATACTCAATAAACGAAGTAGTCTCATATTTATATTTGTTATTAATCACCAAAACCAATTTAATTGGAGTTTGAACTTACAGGTGCCGAAACTGTGGCCCACCCTGCCTGTCCACCTTGGGCAGCACCACGGGCTCGCCGCCAACATCCGCTCCTCATTCCGGCGCTGGCCAGTAGAAGAGGAAAGCGTTGAGTGTGTCATAGTAGTCATCTGTGCTATGGTACCCCTCTGGGCTAAACCTACCGAACCTGGACCTGTTGCAATCCATGTAGCCGATGACGATGCAGGGGCCCTTGTAGCAGCATGAAGTCGCAATAGTGGTGGAAGTCCATCGCGCTGAAGCCTTCCACGGCGGCCTTGTAGTAGCACCTAAGCTCGCGGCCACTGAGGTGTGTGTTGGCCACGAGGGACATGGGGAGCAGCTACTCAATGATGTGGTACTGGAACTGCTATGGCGGGGGCGGTGCCTCAGCTTCTTTTGTTCTTCTGTCCCAGTTGAAGAGGCTGCGGGAAGTGATGAAGCTTGGCCTGGTCGGAGCCATTGCCCTGTCGCTCGCCATTGGCCCAACCCCATAAGAAAACTCACACATCCCACATTTTCATGGTGGAAGAAGAATAAATAGAGAGAACACAAAAGAATTGACTTGGCCACAACTGCGTAACCGAGTTTTCTGAATTTCTCTATCCTCTTATTCTTTCTTCTTATAAAATTGATTACAAGCCTTGTTATTATATAAGCTAATACTCTCCAGCTAACATACGTACTCGAATTTCAAGTTAGTCATGACTTCAACTTGAGTAACATACAGAGATAGACTTTACTGTGTCTCGGACTCGATTTAAACTCTAAGTCAAGATTATTTTCAACATTCTTTCCCTAATCTTGACTCGACATACTCCTAGTTTACTCTCAACATATTATCTGAATTACCAGCTACACCTCCATATGAAGTGATTTACATGTGAACTAAACATATAGTTGCATGTAAGAACTCAACTCAACTAATACAGATCAATCAACATGTAAATACTCCAATTTGATAACTACGACTTGCCTAACTCATACTCGACACAGGACGGTGAACATATCTCTTTAACACCCCGGACTCAGCTCCCATGGGTTAGACTCAAAATGGCGAACATCATCTCCTCAACGCCCTGGACACATCTCCCATTGGAATCACACCACCGTCGACAATCAGTCACTATCGGCTTTGTGCACATTACCATGATGTAGCATCGGAAAGCATCATCTTCACTACCTCACACGCATCTTTGGACGTCTCCTTTTCAGTTAGTAGGAAGAGCGTCTCCTCTGGAATGTCCTGATAGATGACCGCCAATGCCATCTGGTCCTTGCCCTCATCGACATTGCCGTTCTCAATCGTGTTCCACTCTCGTTGAGGCTTTATGTATACCTTCATCTTGATTGCCTAGACTGCATAATTGCTCATCGTGAGCATCAGATAATACAGCAAGACGACGAAACTTTCGTTCGCCTTCACATCGAATGATGCCTTGTCACTAGTAATATTACTTTCCAGATAACACGATATGATCTTAGGTACAGATTAAAAACTCAGGCTAGCTAGAAATAATATCTTTTGTAAAGCTTTTATCACAGACCGAAGGGTAGAACCTTATGTTTGATTTTTGGGCCGACAGCTTGCGCTGGACCGGAAGCAAACTGTTGCTGCTTGTATTTACTACGCTGGGACTCTGACCGCTTCGGAGACGGACACCGCAGCTTACTCGGTTTCTGCCTCGGACTGGAGACTCGGATGGAAAATGAGTTGGCCACTTACGTCTTTGCGCTGGCGCTGAAGCTCGGACGCGCTCTCTCTCTGCTTTTGCGCTTGGACTTGTCTGTCCTCTTTTGTGTCTACCGAACAAGAAGGACCTGTCATGCCGGATCGAAGGACCGAAGCTTGTGCACTATCTTGGGATGACGTGCGCTCTACTGCGATTTGCGGCTCGGGACGCGTCGAGACTTAAGGGAAAAATGCGATGCGCCAACGGCTTTTCGGGCGCGCCACCTAGATATCAGCTATTGGTTTAGTCTTAAATGAAAACTCACACATCATACGAATTTACAGTGAAAGAAAAATAAATAGGGAGAACATAGGATAATTGCCCCAGCCTAATTGCGTAGCCGGATTTTCGAAATTTCTCTATTCTTTTATTATTTCTTCTTACAAAATTAGTTACAAGTATACTCATTATAGGTTAATACTTTCCGACTAACATACGTATTCTAACTTTAAATTTGTCATGATTTCAATTTGAATAACACACAGAGACAGACTCTACTACGTCTTAAACTCAATTTAATCTCTAAGTCAACATTATTTCCAACAGCCATGAACGCCATGCGCGTTGATCGCGAATTTTTTAAAATAATCCTTTTATTCGAAAATATAAAATTATACCTACGTTTTTATTTTTTACAGAAGTAACTTCTGTCGCTCAACTGTTGGGCGATTGGCCCCTGTCGCTCAACTGTTGGGCAATTGGCCCTTGTCGCCCAACGGTCAAGTGACACGCAGGCAGTCTCCCAACTGTTGGGCCACATAAATGTAGTAACTGAATGGTTGGACGATAGGTGCGTCGTCCAACCGTTCGGCGACAGCACCCTCTAGTCGTCCAACCATTTGGTGACTGGGTGAGCTATATAAGTCACGCACCCGAGCGACTGTCGGCAGAGCGTGAGAACAAACAGAGGGAGAATAGGAGAAGAAAGGGAGAGGGAGAAGGAGAAGAGGAGAGGGAGAAGGAAAAGGAAAAGGAGAAGAGGAGGTTCAGCTATTTCTGCAAGAAGCGATTCGTCTGTAAGGTAAATTTTTTATCACTTAGTCTATGTTTTGTACTAAGTAAATAGTTTATTCAGTGTGAAGAATAGCATAACTAGCATCATAGAAAATTATAGTGAGAGAAAAATAGTATAATTTCGGTTAGATGGCTGGAACGAAAAGCAAGAAGAGAGGAGAAAAAAATAAAAGGGGGGAGAAGCGTGCGTATAATTAATTTATTTCATTAAGAATATTTAACTGAGTATCTCGTAGCATGTTAGAGCACTGTGAAAAATTTTAGTAGTGATGTTAAAATGCAAAACATTAATAGACAACATTTATGATTAATTAGGAATGTCGTAAGTACATTGAAAATTCACGTGTACCGTTAAAACTGGAATATTGCAATTTAAATCAGTATGTCGCGTACTTAATTATTTAATTAATTTTGTCAGTATCATGTAAATTCTCCAAACATATTAGGAATTATTTAGCATAGGACAGAGGTCGAGCAAAGAGATAAGAACATCGTCCGTTTGCGTGGGAGCAGATAGGGAGTCGATGTGTACTCAGGCAATAGAAAGGGAGCGGTGTCAGTACGAATGAGGAGGGGTTGAGATAGGTAAAGGGGAAGAGAGGGAGTGTGTCGGTCGGGGGATAAAATCAATATGTTATATATTTATAAATATATGCACACATACATAAAATTATATGGGGATATATGTAAATATATTGACATAAATACATGTATATAGATGCATGCATATGCAGTACCTTGCCAAGAACAACAAAATTTGTAATACACTCAATTGATAAGCCCACATCAGTGAAATAATAACAAACGATGGGTACAATAGAAAATCCAAATTTAAATGCAGTAACTAACTTTAATCAACGGGATGTTGTCTGTAAGCCACCATAGCGTAGCATATTATATGTCCCCATAAATTAAAATGGAATCATTTAATTTGAAGATATGAAAGAAAAAACAATACAAGGATGTTTCCATAGGCAATGGAAGGGTTATGCTATGAGGGAAAATTAATTAATATGAAGAGGCATGCACAGTCAGGGTGGTATCTGCCTTAGGGAATGAATGACGCCTTAACCAGATGGCAGTGTAGTTGTTCATGATAGGTGAACAATCGTGAAAATGTAAATTATAGTACATCAGTACTTCCATAACGTGTGATGCGATTTGACTAGTTGCAATATTAGAAATATTTGCAGGCAGACATCAGCCATGCCGGTACCCGCTAGATTGAATGCATTACAGTGTTAGCACCATTCGTGAAAATCCATACGGTGTTGACTTGAGCAGTTTTCCACAGGCTACTTTGGTACACTTGGACGGCGAGAATGCACAAATCGCAGATGTGATGTACTGGCTCACCCGCAGCTTTTCCTTAGACCTTGAGGTGTGTAGCATCGTCATATAATGGCTTTGGAGCCGATCTCCCATGCACATTAAATGGGAGTTGAGAAGACTAATGCGTACAATTGTGTGGAAGGGTTTTCTGGAAGGCTGCTGGCGCCGTAGATACGAGTGCGTGCTACTTGTGTAACCATGTCGAAAAGAAGTTGTACAAGGCCCTGCTAGCGGATATCATTTGGGTGGTGGGAGCACCCTAGGTGCCTAGCATGTTGGTGAAGAAGAGAAGGCCGGTGTTACGGAGGGTGCGGAGGATGTTGCTCACAACGAGACCGACGCGGTAGATGCAGAAGAGGAAGATCAGTCACCACATGCTGAGACTACTGGATAGGCTGATGAAGGGAAGCATATGGAGCACATAGTGTGTCAAATGGAGAGCGATGACCAGATGGCCTGGGCTGAAGAGGAAGCTGTACAGGAGGACGACGAAGATAGTTCTGATAAGGACAAAACTCCCATCCCCAGGAATGGTACAGGTTTGACGCTGAAGGTGTTACTGCGCATGACGAGCACGAATCACCGTGAGAGTACCATGACACGGAGGTTCGGTTGCACTCAATATTTGTTGACAAGGCATCCTTGCAGGATGCCATTAAGCTATGGGCCCTATCCATGTAGCGGACATTTCGAGTCATCAAATCTAGCCAGGAGCAGTACACCATCAAGTGCGAGCAGACTGGTTATCCTTGGCAGGTGCATGCACATAGGCCAAAATATGAGACTCACTGGGTTATCTCGAAGGTAGAGCCGCACTCCTGCGTGCTTAGCAGTGTTATGCCAAGGCACCGTAACCTAACGTTCACCACCTTCATGGCCAATTTAATGTATGGAGAGATAGTGGAGAAGAATGATATGGACAAAGCACATCATGGTGACTATCAAGAAGAAATTCAAGTACAAGATTAGCTACCGAAGACATGGTGTGAGAAACAGAAGGCTTTGGAAAGACGATTTGAGTCTTTCAAGATGGTGTACGACAACCTTTCTCGTATGCTTCAGGTGCTATAGCACAGAAACCCGGACACATACACTACTGTAAAAGACAAGCCATCTACAATGCCGCCAAGTTTTGTGGTATTGTAGAGGGCATTCTTAGCCTTTGGTGCCGACATCGAGGCTTTCAAGCATATGATGCCCGTGATCTCAGTTGATAGGACCTTTTTGACTGAAAAATACAAGGGCCGATCCTTATAGCCATTAGCGTTGATGGCAACAATCAAATTCTGCCCTTGGCTATCGTATTCGTCAAAAGTGAGAATTATGACAACTGGTTGTGGTTCCTTCGACATTTGAGGGTGGGAGTTGTTGGAGCTCGTCCTAGTGTGTGCGTAATCCATGATCGCCACATCGGGATGCGGAAGGCCATATGAAAACTTCAATAAGACCCAAAGGAGTCATTCCCTTGGCCGGATATGAGGAGCAGATAGTGCATTCCCACCTGGGGTCCAACTTCTTCAAGCAGTTTCCGAAGTAACCGTTGATGAATCTATTCAAGAGGCTAGCTATACAGAATCATCAATGTAAATTTCATGCTCTATGGGCGCTGTTGGATGAACAAAGTAGAAAGCACGTTGACGAGAGGAATAAGGATCCGCCCATTCTTGGGGCGGCACAACCCAAATGCCTCACACCACTAACAGAGCCTGAACCTCATGGTCTGAGGAGGATGATATCGAGGAACATTAAGTGCTTCTCCCACTGGATCGAGGCGGAGTCATTGGAGAAGTGGTCCCTGCTGCACGACACGGACGTCGCAAGGTACGCATAATGACCACTAACTTTACACGGGTTCTTAGGGGCCTTCATTCTCAGCCCCTCATCGTCATCGTGGAAGGTTTCTGTACAGCACAATCGGCTATTTCAGGGAGAAGCATGCAAATGCCACACAACATGCCACCAACCCACAAACACTGTACTGCTTAAAGATTACAACATACATGCAAGTAAAGACAGAGAAGGGCCAGTCGCACACGATGTATGTGATGGGCAATACGGAGCATCATTTCGATGTGCTCTTCTGGGATAGAGCCGGATTTGGGATGGCTCATTCTCTTGTTACCCACGAGATGTGCCTTGAAGATCATGTGAAAGAACCTAGCTGCACGTGCAACAAGCTGAAGCCCTTAGACAAACCATGCTCTCATGTCCTCGCCGCATGTGAGATTGTACACATGGACCATTCGAACTTTATGTCTGAGTACTTCTTCAATAAAAGGATGACGTAGGCGTGGTGTGGCGAGCTTAGGGGTTTCAGGGTTATGGGCAACTTTACCACCTTGGATATTGCACAAAGGACCTGGATTCGGGATGTTAACATGCTGAAGGGTGAAAATGGTCGTCGGTAGAGTCATCGCATTACCAATGATATGAACGAAGTGCAAACCGGGGCGTTGGGTAGACGTTGTGGGCACTACGGCCAAGAGGGCCACACAGCCAGACGATGCAAGACACTTGCTGATGAGTAGGCACACTGACATGGTTTGCGGAACCACTTCTTCGAGTGTCCAAAATGGCACCAAGATTATAAATCATGTACATTGTCATCTGTACTTCATTAGTTACTACATTTGATGTACGTAGTGCCTTAGTAAATGTATCATACATTGAATGTAATGTTTATGTAACTGTTGTGCTACTATCCACTTTTCATTACTATTATAAGTGGTGTCCTGTTAGTCTAGTACTGTTTCATTTGTTGTTTATAAGTTAAATTTAATCCTGCTTTATATTCCATGTTTTTTACGCATAAATTCTAACTTTGAGTCGTTTTGCAGGTATGGCTCATGACCTTCGCAAATCGAACTGGCCTTCTGGCCTGCTGGATGAGCATGTCGACCAGCAACTTCACGTGTCGCGTCGTGTCCCACATCCTGGTGGCATGGACGACGCGACTGAATTGGGGGTGATCCACACATGGACACCTCGAGTGGCCTGGAGGCTAGACCCACGCTGGACAGACAAGTTTGCATCTCAGCGGCACTATCTTCTCGTTATACGTAGCTTCTGTATTGATCTTTTTTTTGCTTCGCAGGCTCAGTAATGCCGGTATACTACCTCTCGCACAGATGGTGCTGGCCATAGACGAGGACGGTCTAGCACCAGGTGTGGTCAGGGATGATGGAGAGGTCCAGGCTAGGCCAGAGCGGTCGCGACGCTTTCCGTTCGATCGCTCCCTACTGATAGCTCTGGTAGACTAGTCGCGGCCAGAGAAACACACTTTTCACTTCCATTCGGGAAGATGGCCCCTACTCTGTAGGACATCTTGCTGCTACTTGGCCTCCCTATCATAGGAGGCGTTGACTTCCCACCGGAGACCCTCGTCGGCTGGCACAATGACCTGCTGGACAGGTTTCACAGAGTCCTTCCACCTACGGCCATAGAGGGGTACTACATCTTCCTGCTGAAACGGACGAACGACCCATCATTACTGTGGCTCTTGCAGATTCGGGTATGTGTTCGACACCCTTTTAGTTCGGACTGCTGCGCTCTACTTTTCATACTACGGTATTACTGACGTTTTGCTTCTACTCAGTTCGAGCGGATGGACCCGGCCGCCGACGAGCACCAGGTGTCGTGGCACCTGGAGGCCTATTTGTTATGGCTGTTTAGTTGGGTGCTATTCACAAACAACCATGACGACACCGTTGATGCTCGCCTCATTGCTTACGCTAGGGCCATCGCCGACTAGGAGGCCCCCTAGATCAGCTGGGGTTCAACCGCACTTGCCGTGACCTATCGTGGCTTGTGCAACATGTGTCGCAGGACGAGTCCAAACTCTGTCCTCGCAGGGTGTTCGCTCCTACTGTAGTTGTGGTGTTTGAGTGCTTTTGCCTTGGATGCCCCTGTTGGAGGACACCACTCCGTACAGGGCGGAGATGTACCACAGGGGTGATATAGACCGACCGACTGTGCCTCTCTTTGTTGCTGTAGACGGGTAGGTACTATCTCTTGCGATTAATTTCTTATTGCGATTAATTTCTTCATATTATGGATGCTCCTTTCTAACCGCAAAGCTGCAATCTCTACCTCAACATTTCAACCGAGCACTCGCCACAAGAACAGCCCGAGGGGTAAACGTCGCTCCTCTATTTGTGCAGGGACAGATGCAAGTACTTCAAGTCAAAGCAGCGGGTTAGCCTCGGTATGCGCTACTAGGGTTGCACAAACTACGCATAGGAGTATCCCGATCGCCGTTGGGACACGATCCACTATTGGCAGCCGGTAAGGACATGCTACAACTTATTCCCCTAATATTTCTCTCTGCAACTGCGCACTAATATCCTCTCCTGTCTATCCATAGTCTACGGATCTGCTATGTACCTACCGTAGTTGGATCGACCGAGAGATCCACCCGCACAACTAGTGGCGTCTTGACTGCAAGGAGTAGGACGCTAAGACCCACTGCGAGAGAATGGAGGAACGCAATCGCGACGAAGAGTGCAACGACTGTATCTGGCGGGAGATGCAGGCTCATCTCGAGACATGCATGTGTATGGAGCACTAGGCTCGTGAGGAGGAGCGCAAGACAAAGCGTGAACTGGCGGCCAAGAAGAAGACGATGGGCGAGGAGTGGAACGTCGAGCTCACAAGGAATGGTAAATGGCCGTGATCCACACAGTGGTTCGAGGCATTCCGTAGTAACCCCTGCCGGCCATATTGTTCCTTTTATGGACATACATGTATTCTAGCATTAGTTGGATGCTTCGGTCACAGTGTACCGTAGTAGTATCGATCTTTACTTAAGCAATTATCGGAAGCACTACGCCATATAACCACATCATATGCTCATCGGTTCAGGGACTCCAATATATTACATGTTCCTTGTCTTCCAACTTATCTTTGATTCGAACATTTCATCACTCTTATACCTTCTGGTGTATTCGCACTGTACAACACGATTTGTATGCATTATATTTTTTCATGCAAGAATTTTGAACTGTGATAACAAAATTGATACTCAAACTCTACTATATTTATTTACGAATTAAGACCTCAAACGCTAAATGTTTTTGTCATATAACATACGACGGACTATCTAAAATATTCCAAATTGTCATATAACACTACTTATAGTCTAACAACACTATCAAAAGACATTGCTCAATCTCATATCCGAATAAAAAAATATTATTTTGCTTTGGGCTCCAATCGTCCCGCTGGTAGGCGACAGGAGGTGCTGTCGCCCAACAGTTGGTCGATAGAACCTATTCTATCGCCCAATGGTACAGCTAATGTCTGCGTATCGCTCGGCCGTTGGACGTTAGGATTCAGTCGTTCAATGGTTGGGCTACAGAGGGTTATTTTTATAAAAAATAAAAATATAGATATAATTTTGTATTTTAAATAAAAAACATCATTTAAGTAAAAAGTGGTGCTGATCACTTTTTCGAGGGAGGGGATGAACAGAGGACGGAGATCAACTACTCCATCGTGCGAGTCATGGCTTCGATCGTGGGCACAGGCTCCTTTTCCGTCGTGTGGCAACTGACAAGAGATTATTACACGTGTAACGAGTCAATTGGCTGGGGCTATCTCGGCTGATCTCTGGTGCCCAAGAACTCTCAATTTCCTTGTAGTGAAGAAAAAAGGTCAGATTTTTCTAGCAATAGCAGCTTCGCGTCTTCACCAAGTTGATTGCAATCGCAAACATGTTTAATTCGGATGTCCTATTATTCGCTATTCAAATTACACACAAGTATGTAATTTATGCAATTTGCAAACACTTTCTCTACTATTCGCTATTCTTCTTACAAGTGCTAGCGGCAGAAATGGAGAAAATGCGTTGGGGAGAAAAGTGTTTCAGAATTTTGTTACTAGAAGCGTAATTTTGTGCAATTTACATATATTTCTCCCTCTAATCGAGTGGGAGAGTGGCGATGAATATGGAAAATGAGTTTTAAAGCTTTCTGTAATTGAAAGTGTGTACCGTAACCAACCCACAAAAATATTGTTTCAAAATTAAATCCCTTATGGATTTGAGTCATGTTCAGAAGCAAGAATTTTGAATAAATCTGTTGACAGCAAAGATATGGAATTCCCACGGAGATAAATGTTTTCAGAATTTCTTAGGAGTGGACTCGTCGAGACAAGCTTTCTAGTAGAGTGTTTGGAAGGTAGGATTGAGCCCGAACAATTTTTTTGTTCTTTGAGGAACAGATTGGACAGGGGTATTTTGTTTACGTTTAAGTCAAAATCCCATCGAAGCAGGACAAATTCCCCTTTGCCTTTCCTTGTCACTCTATAAAAGAAATATACCCTTCAATAATACGTGTATTTTTGTGTGAAAAAGCCAATAGCCAAACACTTTATTTGAATTATTTCTATGTTTTCAATTTCAACACAATATGGTATTTAATTCGTGCATAATTTTATTAAATAAGGGCATGTACAATGATAGATGCTAATGCTATCTGTATACCTCTTTATATCATCTAGAGGTACAACTTTTACAATAAATTGTGTCTTAAGCTGTTTCTATATGATCACACAAATGTTTTAATTCTTGCGCGAAAGAAAGATGTTTGCTAGATATAATAACTCATAGAATGGTGTTTTCCATTGCCTATATTTCCTCGTTTTAAAATTTTGGGTTGTCTCACCAAGAGATAACTACTCTCTCTTCTTTCTCTTTTTCACCCTATGGTTTATGGCTGAAATTGCAATGTAGCTGGTTGAAATTACACTGTAGATGAAGGTGACTTATTTGATATAATTAAATTGAAAAAAATTAAAAATTAAAAAATATGTTAGCTCATCACAAACAACGCAAACGAATACGGGAAAAAACCCGACAAAAAAGCTAAAAAAAGCTAAAAGTTCTGAAAAATATGAACTTTATGAATACTGAAAAATAAGCCATAAACTCAAGTCGAAATGAGGGGAGCGTAAATCCTATATGAGAGGCAGATATGGCTAACATTATGCCTTTGTACTTACCTTGTTAATGATAGTTTCCGCTTTTTTCGTCGGAATTCAAACCTTGATCAAGAGTAACCTTTAACCTAGGTTTTGTGGGTTTACACTGAAAATTACAATGGTGGGTTTTACTGTTTTAGGGGAGCGTTTGAGACACAAGGTTGTTTTTTTACCGATTTCTACGGAAACTTACCCGTTTCTATAAATGAATGCTGTATTTCCAAATGGGGCTGCGATATAAATGAGACAGAGAGGGCAGGATTAGGAAAGGTCCAAATTTTAAAACGTCAAAATTCTTAAACCCTACGAAACCTCACGAGCTCCCCAGAAGCCGCCGCCATGCCTCCAAAGGGCAAGAAGAAGCAGCCGGCGGCGTCCCCATATCCGTCCCCTCGCACCCAATCCACCCGCGGCCGTGACGGCGGCGGCGGCGGCACCCTTGACCTCCCATCCGCCGCTGCCGAGGCGGCGGTGCGGTACCCGGCGCTTGTACCCCGCGGCGGCGCCGGCTGCTTCGCCGGCACAGTCGCCGATGTGGGCCCCAGGGGCGGGAGACGTGGCGGCGAGGGGAGGCTCTGGCTCTCCGAGACCGCCATGGTCGGTGCCGGGCTGCGGCCTGGGTGCCTCGTCTCCGTAAGCTCGTCCTCCTCCTCAAGATTTTAGGAATGCGTTGTGTGCCTTTTTTTTTTGACTAAGCACTACACTTGTTTTGTAAATGTGAATCACCATGGCTCCATTTAGTATCAGTTCTTGCTATTAGGTTGTCGCCATTGATTGTGTATATCTATATCATGGTGGCCCGTTGGTGATATATTTGCTCTGTGCCTCTGATGATGTAACAGATTGTTTGTGGAATTTAGATTTTTGTTGTGGTTGAGAAGTTGAATTCATCACATGGCACCGAAAATAATCGATGTCTTATGAGCCAAAATTTGGCTTCTTTTAGCAATTAGTGGTGATCCCAGTATGTGTCCACCAACTTGTGCAGTTCTACTGTGCTGAATTTAAACACACGCGGGATTGCGGTATCCTGATTGTAAAATAATTAAATTGACCTTCAGGGTTCCCATGAGTTCCAGTGCAGTACAAACACACTAGCTTACTAGCATCTGTGTTGTTTTGGATAAATAAGCTGACGTCTTTGCCTTGTTTGTAGGTATCACTTATTTCTTCAAGCAGTGACCAACTAGATGGCTTCCCGTTTGATAGTTTATTTGAGGAGTGCAACAGATTCTTTGGTCTTGATGTGGACAATGATCTAATGTATAATGAAGCTGGGAGGAACTTTGTGGTTGCCACAGTTTTCCCCTCACGTGAGGTATGTGCTTTTTCTATCTTTCCTCTCTTGACTCTTGATGTCTAAATGTTGAAAATGCCAAACAGTAAAAGGTTTTCGGTTGGGTTGTCTTACTAGGTTCAAAAGAATGGCATCAAACTCTCTTGGGATCTTGCTTGCATCCTCGGATACCCTTCAGTAGGTCGTTCTTTGTTTATTAGTCCCCTATATACATCTCAAGCCCAAAAACAAACTGATGGTATTGATATTTTACGGGTGATCAAATGTAACAGTCTTTACCTTAGTCTAGTTCCACCTAAGGTTGGACCTTCCAGCCACATTGAATCAGAGTCCAATTTCCATCCTGTAAGAAATGGAACGGTTATGGAGTCACCTAAGAAGATTCCCTCAACTCCGCCGCACAGGAATGAAGCCCATGATGTTGCATCCAACGGTGGCTCTTCATTGTGTTTAGATCCAGCAACTGCGAGATCAGCATTAGCAGATGAGAAAGTTAATGCGTTGCTGCAGACTTGTGCATCACGGTGGCTCACTAGTAGGCACTTGTTGAAAGGAAACTATGTTCCTCTTTTGATGTGTGGGAAATTGTCTATGTTCATGGTTATGGGAGCAGAATTAGATGGTTCTGCTCTGGATGTAGTGCAGGAGAAAGACACTTCATTGTCCAATGCGGAGGTTTCTGCTAAATTGGGGGAAGCTCCAGTTTTATTCCTTGTTGACAGAACCACGAAAGTTTATCTTTCTGGTTCATCCTGCTCAGAGGAGCCTGGGTCAGATAAGTCAGTCTTGCCGGCCGAATATTCCATGCATGCTGATACAGGAAATGAAGATTCTACCTGTGCTCCAAGACTTGGTGGGTTATCTAAAGAGTCAGCACAGATAAAAGAAATCATTTCAATTTCACTGACTGATCAAATTTGTTTGACAAGGTATATTGTAAACAAATTTGTTTTCCCCCCTTAGATCTATAATTTATTATTTCAATTAGTAATATGTTGATTGACTTTTGTCATGTACGCTAGTACACATGTCAAATTTAGGTACAAAGGTGTTCTTCTTCATGGTCCACCTGGAACAGGGAAAACCTCGCTTGCTTCTTCCTGTGCCTATGATGCAGGGGCCAACCTTTTTACAATCAATGGACCAGAGATCATTAGTCAGTATTACGGAGAAAGTGAGCAGACGTTGTACGATGTTTTCAGTTCAGCTAAGCAAGCTGCACCTGCTTTGGTTAGATTTTTCTTCTAATGCTCAGCTACTTCCTTTTACTGTCATGTAAACTAGTCTAGATATCATAATTCACAACATTGTTTTTTCCTTTTGTATTGCATGGAATGGAAAAGGAACACTCTTTTTATGACTGTTGGAACCTCTGTCTACAAAATGAATAAATGATAGGCAGCCTCAGATAGTTATTCGATCATGAAAGGTTCTTTACCACGTAGTGAGTGTTTTGGTGAGTACTGTGACATTGTTGGAATCCTAGATGCCTGACTGTCTTGATGTGCTATGCTGCTCTTAATTTTTTTTCTTTTTTCTAAATTGATGCACCCAAACTTGTCACTCTTCCCACTATTTCTTGTGATCAACTAGACTGGAAACCAAACCACTGTATTTGATTATAATATTATGCCATCTTTTCCTCTTCTTGTAAAGTAAAATGTCCCTTATGGCTTATGATTACTGATTCTGAAAGTTTTATTGTATGTCCTTGTCCGATGATGCATAAAAGGGAGCTTCTTCCCGTAAGCAGACAAAGTGTTTGACCAAAGCAATTTACTCCCTCCAGTCGTTAACGACAGTCGTTCTAGCCTTATTTCTTTGGTTCCACAGAGTGTTGTTGTGCATGCTTTATGCAAATCTAGTCAGCATTACCCCTTACTCCACAAAGAGTGTTGTTGTGATAATAATGACCTCAACTTCTCGTGAAGGGTTCTTGTATTCCAAAAGCTAACAACACATGTCATGGTGAGCTGGTGGGTCCTCGAGGGCAATGAGCGTTGTTCTTAAGCAATCAATTCTCATTAATTATCAAAACTTTAATTTGGGATAGAAGAACTCAGCAGGGGCAATATTGTCACAAATATTTAGCCTTGGTATGCGTAAACACGTCCAAAACGTCACTTATTAGTGACTGGAGGGAGTACTTGTCTATAATTCTGTTTCCGTGCTCATCTTCAGGATTATCTCCACCTTTATTCTATTTGCTTTATTATATTTGAAGTGAAATTAATCTCTTGTTTTCTACATAATCAAATCTACAAAATGGACACAAACCTCTTTTCCAATTACAGATCAGTTCCTTTTTTTAATTGAGGTGTTTCCCTTCACCCTTTCTTAACAATTGTGTCTAAATCAGGACAAACATATAAGTATGTATTGTACTAAGTAGCAAGGTTATGGATCAAAGTATTTAGTTAGCAACGGTTTCTATACTACAGAGAGGAAGTATTTAGTGTCCTAATTAGTTTTTTTAGCACAGCATGTTACCATTGTCACAATACCATGGATTAATCACATGTATCTTCATTCCTTTTAGATATTTATTGATGAATTGGATGCAATTGCTCCAGCACGGAAAGATGGGAGCGAGGAGTTATCTCTTAGAATGGTTGCCACTTTATTAAAACTGATGGATGATATACACCCTAGTGATCGTGTTCTCTTGATTGCTGCTACGAATCGGCTTGATAGTATTGATCTTGCATTGCGACGTCGATTTGATGAACAAATTGAAATAGGTACAAAGGTCTGATGTTACTCATGCACTTACTATTTACAAAGTTAAAGATGTGGATGCAATCTACTCTACATATATATCTTGCTCCTTCAGTTATTGATGCGCAGAATACATGAAAGCGTAGTAACACCATGCATTTAGGGTTGGCCTCAAATGTTGCTAAGGAAATGGGTTGCTTTGCATCATACGTTCTTTCTGAAGAAGAACTTTACATACTTATAGGTGTCATCCCAATATCCCATGATGTGGTTACTTTGTATGGCTTCAGTACCTATTTTCTGTAACCTCTGCTACCTGAAGTTAGTCACATGCTTATAGATGATATCAAATACAATATGAACATCAATGATTTGGTTGTTGCATATAACACGGTTCTCCAGTTGATAAATTGTTGAATCTAAAATAAAGTTGTTCAATCGTTTACTTGCAGGAGTACCATCTCCAGGACAGAGGCTGGACATACTTGACAACCTTCTAACTGGAGTTTGCCATTCTCTCTCTCCAGAGGGACTTGAGTCCCTTGCTTTGGCCACTCATGGATTTGTGGGTGCTGATCTAGCTGCACTCTGCAATGAGGCTGCATTGAGTGCTCTTCGCCGTTATATCAGCCTAAAAGAGGATGTAAGCTCCTTGGCATCATCTCTCTCAAAGTTAACCATGTCATTGGAGGATGCTCCCTGCACCAGTATGGGCGACAACACAGAAAGTAGTGGACCTGGCAATAAGAAAGTTGGAATGTTATTGTCAGTGACCACCGAGGACTTTGAGAAGGCTAAAATGAAAGTGAGACCAAGTGCAATGCGTGAGGTATCATTTCTATCCACCTGACCTGTCCATTTAGTGCTTTGTTGTGATCTCTGCTCTAAGAAATTTTCTGTTGGCTTCTGTCGTAATACCTCCTTGTTTGTTAAGCAACATTTCTCATCTCTTTTGCTTTTTTATGTGTTAATGTCAACCTTAACATGCATGAACCCCAACTGATGAGCGGTTAATACCAGAGAAGTTGCAAATTTGATGCAAATCGTTATAATTTTTTGTCATAACAGTTCAGTTAAATGCAAGGCGCTTTTGATTTGGTTCGTTAATGTGCTTCATGGATGTATTGTACTCGTAGTTATCACGGTGATAAGGCGAGGCGAGACGCCTAACTACCTTCACACATTTTAGGTGAGTATGGCATGCGGCGAGGCGACGCCATACTCACATCCTAATGTTGTATGGCAGCAAATTTGTTGAACATAGGGTCTTATCTATTTTAACTATGTAACAGAGCAAAGAAACATGAATAATGGCACAGCAAATAAACATGAATGTTGAATGGCATACCTTGCTGACATTCTTCTTTCTTTGCTCTTCTCCCAAGTAGCATGCAGCTGCCATCCAATAGCTTTGCTGCCATGGAGCAAAAATGATTAAGTTAGCAAACTGCCAACATACAATAGCATTTTTTTGTCTCACTATTTTTCGTACATACAAAATATGATAAAAGGACAGCAGTAACAATGGAAATTAAATATGAGCATATGAGTACATGACAAATGACACCATAAGTCCACAACAATAACGTCAACAGTTCAACATCATCCAACACTCTCAGCTCTCAATAGTCATCCAAGTCAAAAGCTTCCATATGTCACTATCCATATTCTCTTGATCACTCTTGATTAGCAGCAGTATCCATGGTACTTCCACCTTCACCATGAGTAACCATTGTCCTGCCTACTGCATAAGAAGTTAAGAACACAACATAGAACATGTATAAGATAACAGGGAAAAAACAAACAGAGTAAGAAGATAGAAGCAGGCAAGGTGATGAAGTTGCAAGGAGCAAGCTGCAGCAAATGTGCCAGCAAAAACAGAGTAACAGTTATTGCCACAAAAAACAGAGAGGAGGCAAAGAGATGAAGAAAAGCAGAGGAGGAAGATAACAGAGAGAAGAGCCAAGATTCAGCAAAAACAGAGAGGAAGCGAATAAATGAAGAAAAACAGAGAAGGAAGAAGATAGAAGAGAAAAGAACGAACACCCAACAAAAACAGAGAAAGAGTTTGATTGTGTCATAGTTCTATAGTTGGAATTTGATTTATCGTTGGATGAACTGCATTGCTGATATTGATCCCAAGAAAAAAACAGTAGGTACAGCTAGTCCGTGAACAGCCAGCCATCGCACTGTAAAAATAGGATAGGTTCGATCTATGGTCATTGAGGGCCTCCTAAAAGGATCTACTAAATTCATCGAGTTGTTCTAAAGAATCAAAACGGTCGGTTATTAACGGAATTCCTTGTCGGCTTTCCGTGAAATACTTGTTTGGCCGAGGACTTCCAAACACGTCATAATCTCCCGCCTCTCTCTCTCTCTTCAATCTCCCGCCAATCGCTCCTTGTGGCGTCTGCCTCGCCTCCAATGGCGTCCATGCGACGCCTAATCGATGCCATATTGACGCCATACACATAAGGTGGACACCACATGCTAGCAAGGCGAGGCAATGGCTGTGGTGACCGGCCTTCACTGCCTCGACGCCTAAGCGACGATTAGGCGACGCCTTAATAACCATGATTGTACTGTTGTTATCCTCTGGAAAATAAACACAATGTCAGTAGATATGTGATCTGCAGCGGATAAAACAATGTTAACGGCCCAATCATTTCCTGTACAGGTAATGCTTGAGCTTCCGAAGGTACGATGGGAAGATGTTGGTGGCCAAGCCAGAGTCAAGAAGCAGTTAATTGAAGCCATCCAATGGCCACAGAAATGCCCAGAAGCATTTGAACGCATAGGGATCCGGCCCCCTAGAGGATTGCTGATGATTGGACCACCAGGTTGCAGTAAGACATTGATGGCCCGTGCTGTAGCTTCTGAAGCAAAGCTGAACTTCCTTGCAGTTAAGGGTCCTGAACTGTTCAGCAAATGGGTTGGTGACTCTGAAAAGGCAGTGAGATCACTATTTACAAAGGCGAAAGCTAATGCACCGGCAATATTGTTTTTTGATGAAATAGATGGGCTTGCAGTAACTCGTGGGCATGAAAATGATGGCACATCAGTTGCTGATAGGGTCCTTAGTCAGTTGCTATCTGAAATGGATGGTGAGTTCTAATCTTGATCCATGATTTCACTCCAGCAACTGGCCAGTAATTACTCAGGGAACAACTTAATGGAATTATTTCTTCATTAATGCTAGAAGATAATTAGGTGTGTGCATACAAACCAAGCAGCAAAGTATTGGATATGATGTTTCTAGCCAATGGTTAGTTAATCACTAGCTGCATCTGAAACTTCTTTGGGTTCTACTATTTGATTTCTTATGCAGTTGATTCTTGCTAGAAGTAACTTGATGCCTAAATAGTAATAGCATTTAGGTTGTGATTCCGGGCAATGTTTTATTAAATGAATATCATGATTGCACAGAATGCATAATATAATTGGGCAACTAACAGTAGCTGCTAGTCAAAATTGAGGCAGGGGCCTCTTATTAGACATTATTTGCTTGGGTCTCTGCCTTTTTTTCTCTTCTCAATCACAGATGGAATGTGCTGATGACCTGCTATCTAGACTCCTTTTGCTATTTAAAAGCTCTGAAACTCCTATTGATGTTTAGGTTTTAATTGTTATGAATAACGCTTCTATTCATCATGAGGCCAATGAGCCAATATATATACATGTACAGATCTGGCATATATAGGGTAAATACACAGCTATGTAATACACATCTAACACTTACCCTCAAACTTATGGTGGATCAACAACATGAAGTTTGGAGAGGTGAAAACTGTGCTGAGCCTTGGTTTGTGTCTTTGTGAAAAAGTCTGCCAACTGAAGCTCGGAAGGCACATCTGAAGAGCAACAATCTGGTCCTGCACCTGTGTCCGCATGTAGGAAGCATCAACACCAATATGCTTTGTAAGCTCATGCTTCACCGGATCTTTAGCAATGCTAATAGCACCTGTACTATCAGACAAAAGAGGAGTCGGTGCAGAAACCGAAACACCAAAGTCCTCAAGTAACCATCGTAGCCAAGTAACCTCCGCAGTCAACAAAGCCATAGCTCGCAACTCAGCCTCAGCACTCGAACGAGAAACTGCTGTCTGCTTCTTAGTCTTCCAAGCAATGAGAACCACCAAGAAAAACACAATAGGCAGAGAGAGACCGGCGATCAGAGGGATCACTGGCCCAGGTGGCATCAGAATATGCTTGGAGTTGTAAAGAGCTGGAGCGAGGGAAAAAATATCGTAGAACACGAAGAAGATGACTATAGTGGAGCTGAGTGGGAGCAGAAACAAACTGACTCAAGATATGCACAGGGTACGAAATGTCAGGACGAGTGACTTCAAGGTAAACAAGACTCCCAACAAGGTGACGGTAGCGAGTAGAATCAGCAAGAGGCTTACCATTAGTAGGACGAAGATGAACATTAAGCTCCATGCGAGTCTCAGCTGTGCCCTGATCAGTAAGAGAGGCACGATCAAGAAGATCCTGAATATACTTTTCTTGGGACAGATAGAAACCCTCAGGAGTAGAAATAACCTTAATCCCAAGAAAATATCGAAGAGGACCCAGATCAGACATAAGAAACTGCTCATGAAGACACTCCTTAACAAAAGTGATATACTGAGAATCTTCTCCAGTAATGATCATATCATCAACATATAAAAGGAGAAGCGTCCAACCACGAGATGAAGTGTGGATAAAAAGAGCAGGATCATGAGCACTAGCCGAAAAACCAGCTGCAGTGACAACAGAGGAGAAATGATCAAACCAGGTACGAGGAGCTTGCTTGAGGCCATAGAAGGATCCTCAACTCGCGGGCGACGAGTATAGTAGAGAGGATAAGATGGAACAAGATCAGGAGCAACCTCGGGAGAGGGTGCCGGTGAAGAAAAGTCGATCGAGAAGGAGGCACCGGAGAGACCAAAGGCTGTGGTGGAGTGGTGACTATAGGACTGGAAGGAAAAATCAGAAATGAAAGCGGCTCAACAACAGAAGGCGGGGTGGAGGAAGGAGAAGGACGAAGATAGAAAGGACGAGACTCATCAAAAGTAACATCCCGAGAAATCCGCATTCGTCAGCCAACAGGATCCCAACAACGATATCCCTTGTGCTCCGCACTGTAGCCCAGAAAAACACACTCAACTGACTGAACGGTCAGTTTGGTGCGCTCACGAGGTGTAAGAAGAACATAGCACACACACCCAAAGAGGCGAAGACCGGAATAATCAGGAGTCTGGACACAGAGACGCTCAACTGGAATCCCACCCTGAAGAGCAGAGGAGGGCTGAGTGTTGACTAAGAAAGTGGTAGTAAAGCGGCCTCGGCCAGTAAATGTGGTGGAGCAATGAGAAGCAAGCATGAGAGCACGAGCTGTCTCAAGAAGATGACGATGCTTATGCTCACCACACCATTCGAGCATGAGCTCTGGACAAGAAAATCGCGAGAGAGTGCCCGCCAAGAAGAAAACCACGAAGGACTCCCGACAAATACTCTCCAGCGGAATCAGCACGAAAAACACGAATGGGAAAATCAAACTGAGTGCGAACCATAGTGGCAAAAGTCTTGTAGATAGGTAAAACCTCACTACGAGATGACATAAAGTATATCCATGTATGGCGAGAAAAATCATCAGTAAAAATGATATAATATCGATGACCTCCTTTCGAAACAAAAGGAGCTGGTCCCCATACAACAGAATGAACAAGATCAAAAGGACGCTGAGACACTGACTCACTAGAAGGATAAGGGAGTTGAAGCTGTTTGCCAAGCTTACAAACCTGACAATTTAGAGAGACATCACCAGACACAGACCCTAAAAGACCTCGACGAAGTAATGAAGACATACAGGAACCACAAAGATGTCCTAAGCGATGATGCCACTGAGCAAACGATGCGGTGGAGGCGGCAGCTGCTGCAGAGGTCGTGGTGGAGGCAAGAAGACTGACTGGGGCAGCGGAAGGAAGGTGAAGCCAGTCAAGCTCCCAGAGCCGTTGTGAGTCACGGCGGCGAGGGCCAGTACCAATCAGAGTCCCCGTGCGACGATCCTGAACACAACAAGAATCAGAATCGAAAATAACACGACAACCATGATTAGTGAGTTGGCTAGCAGATATGAGCTACATGGTTAGTTTTGGAACATGAGAAACAACATGAACATGAAAAGAGGAATTTGAAAGAGTGCCTCGTCCTGTGACAGAGATTGTACCATCTGCTGTGTGGACAGTGATAGGAGCAGCTAAAGAACTAATAGAAGTAAGACAGGTGGAATCAGATATCATATAAAAAGAAGCACCAGAATCAGGAATCGAATGTGATGTACCTGAGGAAGGAGAAGTAGAAGGTGGTCTCTCACCAGAAGACTGAGCAGCAGAACCAGACGATGCAGAAGCAACCATGCGTCCTAGCAATGTAAGAAGCTGTTGAGTATCACCAGAACTCTGCTGGGAAGAAGAACCTCCAGTGCCCCTCGGAGGACGAGCACCACGACAAAGATCCTTCTTCTTGTAGCAAAACTGTTCCACATATCCATCCTTGTTACAATAAGTGTAGTGGAGTCCCTTACTAATAGCAGCTGTCACTGGTGAAGGCACAACTGAGGAAGGAGTAACCAAAAGCACAACAGGTGTAGAAGCCGCCAAAACCGAAGGAAACGATGATGATGATAGCAAACCCGCTGCACGAAGTAGAATCTCCTCAGTATGAATAGCTTCAAGAGACTCCAATAAAGTCACACGAGGGTAACGAGCCAGCAACTGAGCACGAGTATGCTCAAACTCGCACCGAGACGTCAAAAATCGTAGATGCGCGAACTCCATGTGAGATCGCCGACGACAACACCGACAAAGCGGCAAATATCTGGCCCCAAAGAGTCGATCTGTCACCATATCGTAGATAACTGAGCATAAAACTCATCCACAGTGGCATCTCCCTGCTGCAGCGACTGCTCCTGTCGCACAACAACAAGGTATAAGGAATCACCAAATAGCTCGTAGCGGCTGCGCAGATGCGTCAACATCTCCTGTGCAGAAGCCAATCCAACAACATCACCAGTGAGATGCACTTTCATGCTAGCAACTAAAATAGTGGAGGCACGAGCATCTTCATCAATCCATGTCTTGTAAGCAGCATATTGAGTCTGAAAAGTCTCCATGGCATCCTCAAAAGTCGCAGTAGCCTTTGTATGGGCGTCTTCGGAAGCATCCATCGGGAGTACAGGTGCAGCAGGTGGAGTAGAACGAGACGGGCAAGGCAATTCGCCAGTAAGAAAGTCCCAAAGGCGCTGACCACGCATGTGGAGGCGCATGTGCTGAAACCAGTCTCGACAATTGAGACCATCGAAGATCACCGGGCAACGAGGAACAGAAACGGTGCCTGCAAAAGAAGACATTGCGCGGACAGAGAGGCGGAGCGGGCGGGATCGGGCGGGATCGGCGACGGTGACGGCGGAGTCGGCGACTGTTGTCTCGGGTTGACAATGGCAATGGGCGGCAATGACGGAGTCGATGGTCGATGGAGCGTTTTGGTTTTGGCGGCGGCGAGCCCGATCCTATTTGGATCGACGCGGCGGCCCGGCGGCGGCGGCACACGGGCGAGTCGGCGGCGACGGCTCAGGCGCCGGGAAAGACCGACGACGAGCGGCGGAAGCAGCAAAAATCCGGCGGCGGCTGGAAAAACGAACCAGCAGCGGCTTGATAGGTATGGATCCCTAGGTATCACGAAACCCTAGGTTTTGGCTCTGATACCATGTTATGAATAGCGCTTCTATTCATGATGAGACTAATGGGTCAATATATATACATGTACAGATCTGGCATATATGCAGGAAACCCCTTATACAATAGGGTAAATACACAGCTATGTAATACACATCTAACATTAATCATGTCTAATGTACTATGGTTGCAACAGGTTTGAACCAAAGAATTGGCGTTACTGTAATTGCAGCTACAAATCGTCCTGACAAAATCGATCTTGCACTTCTGAGACCAGGTTACTTTTCCAATTATATGGATTGTGAACTTTCATTTTATGGCTTACATACATATCTTGGGCTACAATTGTAATGCTTCCTACGGTCTGTTGGTTTGACTTCATGAATGATGTGTGCACTAGGTCGTTTCGATAGGCTGCTTGATGTGCAGCCACCAGATGAAGCTGATCGTGAAGATATTTTCCAAATTCATACACGCAGCATGCCGTGCAGTCCCGATGTCAATCTAAACGAACTTGCTAGACTTACAGAAGGCTACACTGGCGCGGACATAAAGCTTGTCTGCAGGGAAGCTGCTATTGCTGCGCTTGATGTATGCCACCTGTTCTCTCCCTATTATGGTACGACTGTATTATCACAAAGTGATTGCAGAAGTTAACTGATAAAAACTCTATTTTCACAGGAGAATTTTGATATTCCAGAAGTAGAAATTAGACATTTCAAGTCTGCAATCAACAGAATAAAACCATCAGATGTAAAGTTCTACCAAGAACTTGCGGTGCGATTTCGCAGATTTGTTGATAATGCATCATGGAGAAAGCAATAATGCTGGGGAACATATTTTGTAGCCCAGAAGATTCTTATGTGTAAATAGAGGTTTGTTGTAAGTGATTCCTTATCCTCAGCTTGTTCATCACCATCACAGTTTCATTACTAACATGGGGTGTTTGCTTTTTATTTACCAGTACTCCAAAAAATAATTTGTGCAAGAGTACATTCCTCAGTGTTTCACAGCAAGGATGCTGTTGGTACGGTGTATGTTGTACCAATTATCAGATGGGGCCTGTAAGCAAGCTGAACTGGGTGTTTTGGCGTCGTCCGCACTTGTGTTCTCTTGTTTTGATTGCTGTATCTGATTACTATTTTCCATACGTTTTCTTGGGTGCTTTTGATGCGTTTTTACTCTTAAGAAATCTGGCCCATGATAACAATTGAGTAGGATTCTTCTCCAGCACTTCTGTAGCAGGAAGATTTTGTTCTGTTGGTTACTTTTGCAAGTCCAAGAAAGGCGTCTGTACAATTGTGCGACTTCCTGGAAAAACCGAAAAATAGAACCGTTTTGTTCATTCCTGCTAATCAGCCGGTGCATATTTGCCTGAGGGTTGCTCTGTTCTTTGCTCTTGTTTCTGTTCCTGTTTGTATTATCAAAATTGCGGTTCGTATGGTCCCAAAAAAAAATTGAGGTTTGTGGGAACTGTTTTTTTTCCTCCTTAATAAGTAGCTGTCCTGCGTATTCTCGGGGAAATACGTATGGGGGTGCTCATCGCTAGTGCCTGGCATGTCTAGAGTCTTTTTAAGTTCGAACAATTTTGTTAGTACCTGATCGCAAAGATGCACGCTGTTGGTTGTTCAGAATTCAGATCCATACATGGAAGAACGCATGGAATTTATACGGTTGACTGACTATCCTCAAAGACGACTACGCATGGAATTTACTCTGCATGCTTTAAAATTAAGGGTCTGTATGGAACATAAGAATTTTGTAGCGATTTTAAATAATTTTTTTAAAAATAATTTAATTCCTGTAGAAACGAGGAAAAATTTCTGTCTTTTATAGAGCGGGGCCGTAGCACCGCCGTCGCCGCCGCGGTGCGTGTCTGGTTCAGATATCTCCCGATTTCACCTGCGATTTCGAAATGTAGAAAGTAGTACCTGCACCTGCGTTCATTCAAGCCCTAACTAATGGGTGGGAGTGTGAAACAAACCGAACAAAAAAAAAACAAAATTGAAGAATCAAATTTGATTTTGAGTTTTGTTTGGATTTGAATTCTCCTTGCTCCCTCTTCCTAATCCTCACCAATCTCAGCGCAAATCCTCTCCAATCCCCACCGTCGCTGCCTGGTGGAGGAAAAAATCGCGTTGGCACTGTTTTCGTCCGACAAAACCGTCGCCGCTGCTGACTTTTGCCGCCGCCATCCTCTTTTGTCGCCGCCGCCCCGTTCTCGCGCCTTCGCGCGCTTGCCCGCCCCTGCCACCTCCTCCTGAAGTCCTTGCCTCGGTGTCGACCTCCCCGAGCGCCACCGCCGCCATCCGCCCGAGGATATGCTCCCTCTGCTCCCACAGCCGCCCGGCCGACCTGACACCGCTCACCTTAATTGACCGCCGTCTTGCGTCGCCCGAGAGCACCGTGACACGTCCCTCGGACAGCCACGCCATGCCTTCCCGAATTCTCCCGGCGACGACACGCGCCGTCACCGCTCCATGCCGGTGGCAGTGCCGAACCACTCGAGCTTCTATTTAAACGGCCAAGCTCTCCTTGGTAAACTCCCACTCTCCTCAAGCTCACCGAACACCCTGTAGCTCCCACCTCGTTCCTCTTGCGGTAATTGAAAAGTCCCCAAATCGAGCCCTAGCTCAATGTCCAACCTCCGGCCAACAATTTCCCAATTCCTCGCTCCAGTAGCACCCCTGAGCTCTCCTAGACTCTTCCCAACCTCTACCTTAACCCCTCGGCCCCTCTTCTTCTCCGGCACCGAGAACCGCCCCACGGCCGAAACCACCCCACCGTGGCCAACCCAACTCCGACCTCCCCAGCTCAAACCGACACTCCCATTAGCTTCCCCTAACCCCACTGATGCTCAAACACCGGCCAATTCGTCCATTTGAGCCTTCTTTCGCCTGGTAGCATCCAGAATAACCGTAGAGAAAAGGAGCTCGCCGCCGGCGATTGACGCCTCCGCCGGCCCTCCAACCACCAAAATGGAATCCTCTCAGCCCCACCAACCCATCCATACCTTCAAAAGTTGTCATAAAAACCCTAGAGCGCGGCAGACTACCGCCTTCCTCCTCGCTCGCATTGTCTTGTGGCTGGTGAATGGAGAAGAAGAACAGTGCACACGCACTGTTCCTCCCGACCGAGCCGACCCGAGGTGGTTGCGCCGAGCCGCCTAGCGCGTCGGGTTCGAACCCGGTAAACAGTGCCGGTCGGACCCGATGAACAGTACTTGACCCAAAGTCCAAAAATGCAAATTTATACTCTTTTTGACCGTTTCGAGTCCACCAATCCATTTTTCAACTCCGTTTCACCATCCCAAACACCCAAAAACCCATAACCTATTTTATTTGGTTTTTCTCGAATTTTATTTCTTTATTTTGTTTCTTTGTTCCTAGCTCATTTTCTTCGAGCATGGAAATTAAATTACTTTCATTGCTTTGCGTTAGAGTACGACATCGTGTGTCGACCAAGTCGAGAAGGAGGAGCTCAGGATCAAGCTCAAGATCAAGAAATTGAAGAATACGAGATCGTCAAAATCATAACTCCGCAAGGCAAGTCGCACATATTTTGATCATGTTGATCCTACGTTTTCTAAGTTATTTATTTACTTGTATTTTTATTATGTTATTTGCGCAATATTATTTTGTGTACAATAAATGCTTAGAATGACATGATACCAGTTATGTCCTACCACCCGAAAAAGCTCAGTCTAATTTGTTGGCCATATTCACATTGACAAGACATAGTATTGTTAATTATGGTATTAAGTAGCCATGATAGTTCAGAGAATCAATAACATCTTCAGTTAGTAGAAATGATGGTCTTTATTTGGAGAATGGTTTTAGGGTAAGCGAGGATCGTTAGATCCTATGACCTTAACCGAATGTGAAGGCAAGGATCATAAATCAGTGACAGTGTTACGGCACTGGACGAGAATTTGTGGGAAGAACTTGCCACCGGTGAAAATATAAGGACTAGATCCTCATGCCGAGTAAAGAACATAGTGATCGCCCAACCACAAGCGTTGATACGTCAAACCTGGTTTAGTAACTGCTCAAATTCAATTGAACCTCTACAGAAGCAAGGCGGAGGCTGTGTGAGTCCATACGGAAGGGGTTGAGCAGGGTCGTATGGAGAGTGATTATTTTCTGAACAATTGATTTGATTATCAATGATCCACACAATAATAGGCTGAGACAAGTATGGGATTGTTGGGGAAGCCTATTAGGTGGAGGCTACATAAAGAATTGAGCAGTGAAAAACTTTGTTTTCTTAATACCAGACGTGGGATTAAGAAATCTTGTGGGTAAAGCAGGGCAACTCTGCAGAGTCATGACTAATGGTATTCGAATACGCCGTGCTTCCGGTTAATGAAGCTGTGTTTAATGGGTGAATCCAATAACAAGGCATAAGTAGAATTGATAATGATTTAGTAATGTTGAATGTTGATAATCACGCTTGAAAACCCCTTTACATTAATGAAGTTATTTTTCAAGCTTTTATCTGATTTTCAACTAAAACTGCATCCACATAAAATAATGAACTTGTATTCCCTTCACTTGTTATATCATGCATGTAGTTATTGTTAAAGCTCCGTGTGACTTGTTGAGTACGGTAGTAGTACTCATACTTGCTAAAAACATAAACAGAGATACAAACTTTGAGGAGGCAGGTGGAGACGAAAAGATGGTTCTTTACGAGATGAACGAAGTTCGGATTAGGGTCGTTTTTCGCTCAGGCATGCCTGTGGCGTCTTTTGCTGTAATGTAACTAAAGGTCGTTGGCCTTGCTGTAATACTTGGCTTTAATGCCCTTATATTATTATAAAGTTCAATTTTACTCTTAAGCTTGTGTTGGCAATGTTATACACTTGATGGATGTACTCGCAATGAGCAGGTCCCGGCGATTATGAGTGTTTCATAATACTCCCAGAAATGGGGGTGTTACAGAGTGGTATCAGAGCCTACTTGCTTGACCGTAGGATGACCCTAATTGTAGGTTTGGTTACGATAAGAATAGGATTTTACAAAACCATATTTTCAAATACAAAAGAATTTTGAAAACCATAAGCGTCATTGCTATCTCGTCTTTCCTATTTCTATCTTATCTTTCTTAAGTTTGTGAGTAAAAAGCTTTCCTTTTTGAGTTTTGTCAAAATCTCAAAACACGAGTAGACGTCTAGACTAATTTCATGCTGACTAAATGAAACGAAAGCTAACCCTAGTTAAAAGAAATATTAAAAATGGTGTTAAAAAAATAGTGAGAATACCCTGACCAAAGCTTTTTCTTCTGAAAAGTTATAAGATCACCGCCCGAATAGTTAGCCAATAATACCCGTTTGATATCCTTGATGCAATGGGTAAAACCATTCTAGTAGATGAAGATTTTCTGTTTGTATTAATAGCCAAATTGCACTATTAGCTTGTGAGCTACTATATAAGCAATTTGTGCAAAACTAATGTCTGATTTTAAATAAAGATTATGTTAAAAGTTCTCTACTTCTATTCCTTTTCGTCTTAATTCTTACCTGTTCTGTTCTATTCTCTCCTCATCTACCAAGTAAATCTCAGAAAGAATTAAATGCAAATTTCTGATTGCTACAAATAGATTGAGTTATAACCATGGAAGTTTAGAGAAAGGAGTAGATAACCCATTAGGGATTAAAATATGAGACGATAATGATCGAAGATAGTGGTGGAATCATATTGGAAGAATGGATAAAGTAATAGAATTTGTTGGATCGGATTGATTAGAAGAATGAGTAAAAAAATGATTGATTATTGGATTTTAGGCTTGAACAATAATGTTATTCTTGGAAGATATTAATAATAGTGATTATTAGATTATAGTTCTAATCAATGATATTATCCTTGGTGGATCTTTAAAATGATGAATTAATTGAGAAGTAGATAGTAAGAAGCTTAGTCGATTATTGGATGAGCAGACTGAGATTATTAGTTGATGACGAAAATAATTAGATTGTTAAGAAATAATTGATACAAATGAAATTGGTGGATTTAAAATGAGAATATTGGATTACAAATAGATTTGATGTTGGATTTATAATCATGGTTGAAGTCAGAATGATTTATAGACTTAGGAGGATGCAATAGAACTTTTGTATTCGGTGGATCGAATGAATGATAATAATAATTGTTGGGGTTGTAGAAAAAAAATGATGTTATAATTGGAAGATAGTATAGTTCTAGTGTGAAATAGAAACAAAATTGAAAAAGAGCCATTGGATTCTAAGCCTGTACACAGAAGTAGTATAGAAAATTGATTAAGCCCGTGAATGTCGAATACTGAAAGATGTGGGATTACCTTTGCAAATATGCGTGAAATTTTGAAGTAGCGTCTTGCAAAAGCAGTCAGAAATATCATTTAATCTCGCTTCGTTTTCTTTCCTGCCTTTTTCTTGCTCTCCCCTCACTTCAGTCTTACTTTCCTTGCTAAGCCCAAAAATGTTACAGAAATGATTCTTAAGTTTCGGCTACAGTCAAATAGTGTCATTGAATAAGATCTGATGGTGCAACAGATGGAAAACAGAAATCAGAACAGACAATCCAACATGGTAGAAGCTTTATACAACATGACGGAAGCCTACATGAAGGAAGCCTTATCTATCATGGAGAAAGCTCGGATTGAAAGCAAACAAGGACAAGTCAGAATACTAGAACAAGAAGCAAGAATATTGGAGCAGCTCATTACGAAAATGTCATCAGAAGAATTAGTATCAATGTCAAGTACGACCGCGTTCAAATTTACAACCTTTTTGAAGACTCGGCCACCAGAGTTTTCATTAGCAATGGAGCCTTTGAGCGCTGATAACTGGTTATACAGCATGGAGAAGAGATTAGAAGCTATCCAATGTACGGATAAGGAAAAGGTTCTTTTCGCCGCCTACCAGCTATCAGAACCGGCCATCAACTGGTGGAATGCTATCCAATGGATATATCCGAACAAAAATGATATTACCTGGAAAGAATTTGTGGTTAGGTTTCGCAAGACTTATATCCCTTCTAAAGTTGTCACAGAAGGATATCAGGACTTTCTTAATCTCCGACAAGAAGACAAGTCTATTATGGAGTATCTGCAGCAATTCCATCGTCTGTCACAATATGCTCAAGAAGATATCGACGAAGCAAAAAGAATGGCATACTTTATCCAAGGTTTGCAACCAAAGATAAAGCGTTATATTATGACCATGGAATTTTCAGATTTACAGACTCTAGTTGATAAAGCTCTCTGGATAGAAGAAGAAATATCAGGGTATGTGAGGATTATCAACCGAAACGATCCTTTGACAATAGCACTCAAAACTTGTTTTCACTGCAACCAACAAGGACATATTCGCTCCCAATGCCCATGGAAATCCCTACCTAAGGAAGAAGCCTGGGTACAAGCTAAAGGACAGACATCAGCGTCATATCAATTGTCAACAGAAGAAGAAGGACACCACCCTAAGAAAGCTCGAGTAGAAAACAAGACAAATGCACTTTAAAGAAATGAATAAGAGAAAGCAAGCAATGGAGATAGTCAGAAAGTTGAAAAGCAAGCAACACCGCTAGCAAGAAATGAATGCTACCTTATACTTTTGGTATGAGCAAGTAATTTTGTAAGCTATCAACTGTACCCGTGTTATCTGTACACTGCTATGAAGAATAAAGAAGTTTGTGTCACATATCACAATGGACTTGATGCAACAAATGTGAAAATTTAGATGACTACCCAAAGGATGGAAGAATCAACTCAAGCTCGGATGGAAAATCAGAATAATACAGTGGGAGTATGGTAAATCCAAGATACACAAGACATCAGAACGAATAAACCAGACACGTCTTAAGAGATACTAAAGGAAATCATAAGGAAAGTTTATATGAAGATACAAGACATGATATAATATACAAGGATGATATACAGGTACAGTAAAAGAAAGAGATATGCAGAAAAGAGAGTATATAGACTTGGGTATGGCAAGAAAAGTTTTTGGAGCCAAAAGGTTATAGTTCCAATTCTAATACCCATTAACCCTAAGAAGGATCCTCAACTTCAGGGCTGAGTTGTGTATTAGTACAGGATGGAAGGATTGTAACATCTACATCGAGATGTCAACGCCTGAAAGGAAATATACTACTCATCATTTAGAGAATTAGTAGTCAATTCTAATTCAGCCCTTGGTTGGAATTAAATCCGCGACAGTGAAGATGGTTACATATAACCAAGGACAGTGATACAAATAATCAATGTTGCTCAGAAAGAGAGAGTGATGGAAACCTTAAAGACAAAAGATATACCATGGTATGGTTACTAAGCGTTGTCTTAATTATAACGAGGAAATGCAACAGAGTTCGTTAAAGAAGGAACAAGAAATTTTGGAATCTCGTGGTCACTAAGATATGTGGATCACTTTTGAGTACCAAGTAAAGAAAGAAATTACAGGATTGGAGTATGAAAGGAGCTTACAATACATAGTTCTCTATACATGATGATAAAGTAGCGATGAATCAAAATCTGAAAGAAGAGTTTTGATGAGATAATCTGAAGAGAGAAATCTCAGGATATAACACTGACTACACTTGTCAGAAAATAAAAGACAAGACTGCTACAGTCATAACCGTTCCTAGAGTGGAATTGAGAAATTGAAGGTATGAATTTGTTTTACTGACTCCCGAAGACACGAGTAGCCTGCCAAGTAAACAACTTACGGAAGAGATACAGATAGCAGAAATATCACATGAATCTTCAGATGGAATCATTCCGACCATGAAGCACAAGTCACATCTATGCCCTGAGAAGAACTTTATGAAGTCCTGAGAACTCGGATGAATAAAAGGACAAAGTATAGGCATAAGTGCCAGTCAACAACTACTACATGAGGATCTCACTGAAGGACAAATAAGATCTAAGGAAAAGGATCAGAACTGTAACACAATTTTGAATTTCAACCCATTTGTTAACCTGGGTGAATCTCGGGGTCGAGATTCTTTTTAAGGGGGGTAGTTTGAAACAAACCGAACAAAAAAAAACAAAATTGAAGAATCAAATTTGATTTTGAGTTTTGTTTGGATTTGAATTCTCCTTGCTCCTCTTCCTAATCCTCACCAATCTCAACAGAAATCCTCTCCAATCCCCACCGTCATTGCTGGTGGAGGAAAAATCGCGTTAACCACTTTTCGTCCGACAAAACCGCCGCCGCTGCTGACATTTGCCGCCGCCATCCTCTTTTGTGTCGCCGCCCGTTCTCGCGCGCTTGCCCGCCCCTGCCACCTCTTCCTGAAGTCCTTGCCTCGGTGTCGACCTCCCCGAGCGCCACCGCCGCCATCCGCCCGAGGATATGCTCCTCTGCCTCACACCGCCCTACCGACCGACACCGCCGCCTTAATTGACCGCCGTCTTGCCGCCGAGAGCACCGTGACACGTCCCTCGGACAGCCACGCCATGCCTTCCCGAATTCTCCCGGCGACGACACGCGCCGTCACCGCTCCATGCCAGCGCTTGGTGCCGAACCACTTCCGAGCTTCTATTTAAACGGCCAAGCTCTCCTTGGTAAACTCCCCACTCTCCTGAAGCTCACCGAACACCCCAGAGCTCCCACCTTCGTTCCTCTTGCCGGTAATTGGAAAAGTCCCCAAATCGGAGCCCTAGCTCAATGTCCAACCTCCGGCCAACAATTTCCCAATTCCTCGCTCCAGTAGCACCCCTGAGCTCTCCTAGACTCTTCCCAACCTCTACCTTAACCCCTCGGCCCCTCTTCTTCTCCGGCACCGAGAACCGCCCCACGGCCGAAACCACCCCACCGTGGCCAACCCAACTCCGACCTCCCCAGCTCAAACCGACACTCCCATTAGCTTCCCCTAACCCCACTGATGCTCAAACACCGGCCAATTCGTCCATTTGAGCCTTCTTTCGCCTGGTAGCATCCAGAATAACCGTAGAGAAAAGGAGCTCGCCGCCGGCGATTGACGCCTCCGCCGGCCCTCCAACCACCAAAATGGAATCCTCTCAGTCCCACCAACCCATCCATACCTTCAAAAGTTGTCGCAAAAACCCCTAGAGCCGCCGGCAGCTACCGCCTTCCTCCCCCCATTTGTCTTGGGTGAATGGAGAAGAAGAGCGATGCACACGCACGCTTTGTTCCTCCCGACCGAGCCGACCCGAGGTGGTTGCGCCGAGCCGCCTAGCGTCGGGTTCGAACTCGAACAAAGATCTGCGGTCGGACCCGATGAACGAGATTTGACCCAAAGTCCAAAATGCAAATTTATACTCTTTTGACCGTTTGAGTCCACCAATCCATTTTTCAACTCCGTTTCACCATCCCAAACACCCAAAAACCCATAACCTATTTTATTTGGTTTTTCTCGAATTTTATTTCTTTATTTTGTTTCTTTGTTCCTAGCTCATTTTCTTCGAGCATGGAAATTAAATTACTTTCATTGCTTTGCGTTAGAGTACGACGTCGTGTGTCGACCAAGTCGAGAAGGAGGAGCTCAGGATCAAGCTCAAGATCGAGAAATTGAAGAATACGAGATCGTCAAAATCATAACTCCGCAAGGCAAGTCGCACATATTTTGATCATGTTGATCCTACGTTTTCTAAGTTATTTATTTACTTGTATTTTTATTATGTTATTTGCGCAATATTATTTTGTGTACAATAAATGCTTAGAATGACATGATACCAGTTATGTCCTACCACCCGAAAAAGCTCAGTCTAATTTGTTGGCCATATTCACATTGACAAGACATAGTATTGTTAATTATGGTATTAAGTAGCCATGATAGTTCAGAGAATCAATAACATCTTCATTAGTAGAAATGATGGTCTTTATTTGGAGAATGGTTTTAGGGTAAGCGAGGATCGTTAGATCCTATGACCTTAACCGAATGTGAAGGCAAGGATCATAAATCGGTGATGATGTTACGGACCGGACGAGAATTTGTGGGAAGAACTTGCCACGGTGAAAATATAAGGACTAGATCCTCATGCCGAGTAAAGAACATAGTGATCGCCCAACCACAAGCGTTGATACGTCAAACCTGGTTTAGTAACTGCTCAAATTCAATTGAACCTCTACAGAAGCAAGGCGGAGGCTGTGTGAGTCCATACGGAAGGGGTTGACCAGGGTCGTATGGAGAGTGATTATTTTCTGAACAATTGATTTGATTATCAATGATCCACACAATAATAGGCTGAGACAAGTATGGGATTGTTGGGGAAGCCTATTAGGTGGAGGCTACATAAAGAATTGAGCGTTGAAAACTTTGTTTTCTTAATACCGCACGGGATTAAGAAATCTTGTGGGTAAAGCGGGCAACTCGCAGAGTCATGACTAATGGTATTCGAATACGCCGTGCTTCGGTTAATGAAGTCGTGTTTAATGGGTGAATCCAATAACAAGGCATAAGTAGAATTGATAATGATTTAGTAATGTTGAATGTTGATAATCACGCCTGAAAACCCCTTTACATTAATGAAGTTATTTTTCAAGCTTTTATCTGATTTTCAACTAAAACTGCATCCACATAAAATAATGAACTTGTATCCCCTTCACTTGTTATATCATGCATGTAGTTATTGTTAAAGCTCCGTGTGACTTGTTGAGTACGGTAGTAGTACTCATACTTGCTAAAAACATAAACAGAGATACAAACTTTGAGGAGGCAGGTGGAGACGAAAAGATGGTTCTTTACGAGATGAACGAAGTTCGGATTAGGGTCGTTTTCCGCTCAGGCATGCCTGTGGCGTCTTTTGCTGTAATGTAACTAAAGGTCGTTGGCCTTGCTGTAATACTTGGCTTTAATGCCCTTATATTGTTATAAAGTTCAATTTTACTCTTAAGCTTGTGTTGGCAATGTTATACACTTGATGGATGTACTCGCAGCTGAACAGTCCTGGGCAGTTGCGAGGGTTTCATAATACTCCCAGAAATGGGGGTGTTACAGAGTGGAAATGGGATACGGAGCAGAATCAATTACTGCCAAATTCATACATACCCCAATTTCCTCATTTTTATCTTCGCCGTTTGCATTGTTTAGGTGTAGCGAATTGGGCTCTCGACCCTCACATCACATGCGCATCCCAACAGCATTTGTTGTTTCTCTAGAATCAATTACTGCTTTTGATGTGATGCTTTTGTGCTATTGTTGTTTCTCTAGAATGAGACGATGGTAGGCTCCTGTTAATCCTGGAGGCATCCATGGCTGGTGATGGTGGCCTATCTTGTACATGTGATGTGAGGGCCATATATCCTCGGCCTGGACCCCTCGCCGGTGGCCTCTGGAGGGGGCAAAGGCGGAGGGTTCGATAGCCCAAGGGTGAAGCGGCGACTCTTCGCCGTGGTCGGCGTCGGCCCCCCGGTGTGGCCTAAAAGGCCTCAAAATTTTCAAAATAATTTTTGCGAATTTTTTCTGAATTTTTGGATGGTTTTTTGAAAACTTTTCCAATTCAGAAATTCCCGGTGTTTTCCGCTTTCCTTTCTCGGTTTTGCATCTTCTCTTTGCGTTGGCGCATTTCCCTTTTTCCGCTTCCCCTCCCCGTTGGCGCCTTTCCTCCTTCCCACCTCCTCCCTCCGCCTATGCCCGCGCCAGAGGAGCACCGCGCCCGTGGTTTGCTCCGCCCTCGCCAATCCGTCGCTAGCTTCGGAGTTTTTGGAGGCATCGGTGTAAGGTCAAGACCAAGGAAGCATAGTTTTCGAGGTTGCCGAGTTAGTCGACTGTCAAGGCAAGTTGCAAACCCTTGATCATATTGAATCCCATGCCATTTAAATTATGTACTTATGGTATTTGCATTATTGCTAATTGTGAAATGTTAATTTGCGTAAAATAAAATGTTTAGAATGACATGATATTTAGATAATACCTGACACCGACAAATGCCATGTTAAATTGAAGCCTTACCTTTGTTAACCCTAGAATCATTTAATTATGGATTAAATACCTGTAGTAATATATAACTCTCATGCAAAGTTTTACACTACTAAGGTTGTGGCTGCGGGCCGGTAGATTTGGAGAAAACTAGGAACTAGGGTAGAGGAGATGTGGGACACCGCGAGACGGTCTTCGCCCACCGCTTTACCCTAGGGTGGAGGTCGGGTATCTCGTGGAAAAATATAAGGACTAGACCCTTGGGCCAAGCAAATGACATAGTGATCGCTCAACACTGGTGTTGAATTATCAACCCTGGTTTAGTAGCTGCTCAAGCTCGAGTGGAACCCTACATTGGGAGTTGGTATGTGGGACGGGAACCATACTCAGCAACGATAGGTCCCCACAACTCAGGCCTAGCGTTCCGTATTGGCCTGCGGATACCCGAGGTTGTGCGGGTCCCTCACCTATCGGGTAGAGTGTAAGCAAATGATTGAGCAGTGAAACGACCTGGTTCCTTAACTCAGTCATGAGGGTTAAGAATGCTTGTGGGTAAAGTTGAGCAACTCTGCAGAGTCAATTAAATGGTATTTGAATACACTGTGCTCCCGGTTAATGAGGCTGTGTCAATTGGGTGATTCCAGCAGGGAGGCATGAGTAGTTTTCACAAGTGTTTTAAAATGAGTAGTTGGTTAATCACTTTGAAAGAAAACCCTCTTAATCTTAAGGAGTAGTCTTTGGTTTTAGGTTCTCAAAATTGTTTACGAATAAAAGTGCATCCACTCAAACTAATAAACCAAGTATACTCCCATCATTTGGTGATTCGTGCAAATAGTTAAGTTAGGGCTTCCGTTTGTGACTTGCTGAGCTAGTTAGCGCACAACTTGCTAAACACCTCAGAGTTCCAAGATGTTGGTGAAGGTCAAGCCGTCGAGGATGCTCCTGAAGAGCCGTTCTTCGACGAGGATCTTTGGTTTTAGGTCTCAATCGTGCTCAGGCTTCCTGGTGGTTTTTGTAATGTAATATATTTCAGGCTTGCACGCCCGCTGTAGTGAAACTTGGTTGGTAAACCATATGTTGTAATATAAGATGGCTCTTTTACTGTAAGCATGTTTGTTGTGATATTCTCTTGCTCGACGCTCCGTAACTGGCCAAGCTTGGGTAGTTGCGGAAACGGGGGCGTTACAAGAAGTGGTATCAGAGCAGGCTGCTTGACCGTAGGTTGAGACCTAAGGCAATCTAGGAAGCGATTTTATCGGAAAACCTAATTTAAACCCTAAAAGGAGTTTGCGAAAAATATAAGTATTATTGCTATCTTTTCCTCTCTTGTTGCTGCCTTATCTGTCTTAGTTTACTTCAACTTAAGTTTTACTTTTGCAAAATATTTACTGCTATACTTTTCTAACTTCAAAATTTTGTTTCTCGGCAGATGGTTCACTTCGTCCACTCTCGCCCAGAGCGCGTGGAGGGTTGGCCCTCTAAGCTCTGGGAGATGCAGCAGTATCTTGGAGCAGATGGGTACCACATGCCAGTGTTCCACGCTGTTAGCCATTTCTTCGAGGAGGAGCGGTATGAGTGGAAGGCATGGGTGACACTGATCCCCTTGCCTGTCCACCCGGACCAGGAGAGGAGGTTCGTCGCCCGCAGGATTAAGCAGCAGGATGCCGTGCAGGACACAGCCAGGAGGGCTGCGATCTACTTGCGAGACTACTACGACCTGGAGCTGGCCGAGTTGCGGTGAAGAAGATGAAGAGATCAAGAACTAGGTGGCGAACCCCAGTTAGCTACCTGTCGGCATGTCCTGATGGTCCCACTTGTGTGTTCCGTTTTCGCTGCTGCATTTTATTGATTTTGGCCTGATCGGCCTATGAGTACGTCTACTATTATATTTACACTTTCGCATGATATATATTTTGATATTCAGTACTGTATCTGTGAGCACTATCTACTGATCTAGGGAATAGTGTAGTAATCACAGAGGATTCTAGATTGTAAAATTTGGGTCCGACAGGGATGCTCGGCTATTGACCACATAGTTGAGTTTACGACCACAATGTCTGCTCTCAACCACGTTGCCAAGAGTTCGACTGTGTTGCTGGTTTCCGACCAGGACCAGAACTCTGTTGTGTCTTCTCTGTTACTTCGGATTTTCTTGTGAGCTTTCAACCCTAATCTTCACAGCTCAGTAGCTATCAGAGGAAAGAGTTGTGTGAATACTTGGAGAGAATTTGAAGGCATCATTCACCCCTCTCTGTTGCCTGTCCGGTCCTACAAGCCTTAATCATCTTTCGTCAGCACCTTGATCTTTGTGGATCTCAGCTATCTAGCTTAGTCCCAATCCCTTGACCGCTCTGGACCTAACCTCTCCTAGCTTAGTCTCAGTCCCGTCTACCTCACCATGACCTAGCTCCAGAGTCCTACAACCAATGCTAATAAGCAAATCGTTATGTAGCACTACACAATACATAAAATCATCAATTGACATAATTGATGAGCCAAGAAGCATTGCCTTTACCTCAAAATATCTCTGCATGCTTTGACACGTAGTTTATAGTGCCCAATAACTAGTCTTGATGCCTTCATGTATTTGGACTAGGGGTGAAACGGATCGGATACGATCGAATAGTGTCAAATACGAATCTATATTTTTAAAATGAATACAAATACGAATTTGAATATTCTCAAATACGTATATGAATATTCTTGAATACGAATACGGATTTTCTCGGATACGAATAAAGGATAAAACGGATTCCTAGCAGTTTTGGCTGATTTTTCATAGGTTTTTGACCGGTTACTGGTTTTAAACCGCCTAAATTCAAATTTTGAATCACAAAATTCGTACGAATTTTTCATGGGTTCTAGAAATGGATTGAATACAAATAGAATAGTCTTAAATACAAATACAGATATGAATATTCTCGAATACGAATACAAATATGAATATTCTCAAATACAAATACGGATATGAATATTCTCGAATACGAATACAAATATGAATATTCTCAAATACGGATACGAACATTCTCAAATACGAATATTTTCGAATACGAATTTTGCTTACCACATTCGTGTTTTCTCGGATACGAATATCGGATAAAACGAATTATCTGTTACCGTTTTCCATCCCTAATTTGGACGCCATCAAACCATCTCTATGTTAATCGCCTTCGTCAGTTAGTGCACCATATGCACTAACTCTCCTCGATTTTGTCTTCTCTGTGCTTCCTGCTTGAGACACATAACCTCACCCAGACTTACCAAACTACATGAACCTATCAGCTCTCCTACCTAGTCTTGGCCCCTTGCTGTTGACTGCTAACGTTCTCCAAGCCACCTGCATATCGAAAGACCAAGCAACCATGTCGTGCACAGGTTTCATACACTTGACTCACGTTAGTCAAAGCAACACATCATACAACACAACACAATAAAATAACAACACCCATGCCGTGCAAACACTCAAAACACATCCATATTCATTCCCATTGATCCTAACCTCGTAGGATCGAATCTTAAACCAAAATGTATACTTTCAGCATCAATTTGCCAAAAGCTTGTTTGACCGCTATTACCAGGCTGGTCAGACCGTCGATAGCGGTCTGATTAGTGGCACCATGCTGGTTAGACCACCAATGTTTGGCTGGTCTGACCGCTCACGAGTACCATAAAACACCCTTTCTATAATTTCGATTAAACTCTATCTAGTTTCAGCTCAAGTTTCCAATTCCAGTGGAACGTAGTGCAAATACATTCTCAAACAAGCTTACACAAGTATTTGGTGTGTAATTTCCAAAAGCCCATTGGCCGGTCTGACCGCTTGCTCCATGGCGGTCAGACCACCAACCACCGACCAATCAGATTGCTTGAAACCTAACAACACAATTTGAATTTTGCCAACTTTTGCAAAATCAAAGTTCAACTCCACAAATGTGCCAATTATTCATCACTCATAATCTATGGACTTTCTCACATAGTCCTTCAATACTACATGCTCATAATGCATATCTTATAGTTTATACCGGTATAGCTGAGTGAACACCCGTCGATGTTCACCCTCTCAAACCCCTCCATCCTATGGAGGTGCTTACTAAAGTAGATCTTTCATTCCCACCAAAGTGGATTATCTCTTCAATGACATGAATATGCACATAATAAAAATGCATTGGTTTCATTTGCAATTTCCATATATCATCGTATAACCATCATCATGTTCATCTTAATGAACAGGAGTGAACACAAATAAAGCATGGTAATCAACATAAACAAAACATGATAATTAACTCATAATCACCAAGTAACAAAAGTACATAACCGTCTACTATTCTATCATACACGTACATACCCTCCGTTACGCGAGATACTCCCTACATTGCGAGATACGATATAGGGTGTAACTACACCCGGGTGTAGAAAAGAGGCTTCCTATATATATATATATATATATATATATATAAATATAAAGAGAGAGAGAGGAATAATCACAGACGGTTCTACTTTAGAACCGTCTGTGATATATATTATCACAGACGGTTCTAAATAAAAAGCATATGAACAAAGGTTTCTTCGAGTCCTCCATAAAGCCTCAGAATTTAACATACCCTCTCTCATCATAGTTCCCCTTCCGCATCGCGAAGTATCTGATCTAGATTGTCATCATACAGCCTATCCGAATTAGAACCATAATCGATATCATCCGACGGTATATCATTGACTTCGTCGGCGATATCATTATTACTAGCTTCCTGTGTAGTTTGCTTTTGACCATAACTGGTCCAATGCGTATACCCTTTTTTGAAACCTCTTTGAATCAAATGTGCTTCAATCTGCGCTCAGTTCTTAAACATCTTTAGATTATCGTAGTCAATGCATGAACAGTACATATATTCCACCCCCTTATTCAACATATCTTCCTCGGTAGCTCTTGTGAAAGCAGGCACGTCATTAATGTACTTTTCACTCATATGGTTCCCAACGTACATCTAGCTTCGGTCCTACATTACGCATATAATTAACAATTTAGCAAGAATAATTAATTAAATTAAATTAAATAGAAATAAACTATGAATTGACTAAACCCTAAACCATGCTAGATGTAAATAAACTTCTCTCTAGATCAAGCTAGCTTGATTTAAACCATCTTCAATTCTTCTTTCGCCAAAAGGTATAGATCTAAATTATAATGCAATTAGGAACAAATTACTAACCATAAGTAGTCAATAAATGAATGGATCTATAATCACTCTTGCCAAATAGTATTCTTTCACCAAATCGCCGCCTCAAAGCCCCTGCCTCCAGCTCAAAGCAACAGGTAGATCTGGAATTTAAGACAGAGGGTCGATGGGTCTGCACGCAGTTAATATAGTGAAATTATCACAGACAGTTTTTAATACAAACCGTCTATGATATTTGGCAATATCACAGATATTTTACTATTTGTGATACTTTACAGACGGTTCGTGGCGTTGGCAACAACACAGACGATGTCTAAACTAAAACCGTCTGTATTTGTATTTAACGCTGATGGTTTTGGAGAACCGTCTATGATGTACCGTCTAATATTAGGCTTCTTGTAGTAGTGTTTCTGAATGAAATTGCCATTGGTAGCGAGTGAAGTTACTATCGAACGTTTACAGTCACAGCCGATGGTAACTTTCCTCACAGCCGGTGATAACTTTTTGGGGTGCCAACACTGCACGCATAGAACACGCAGGCGCAGAATAACACTACCGTGTATATATATATGTATGGCTCATGCAATTCAAGCTTGGATTGCACCCTCGCATGCATGGTTGCAATTGCATGCTCGTTTCTCTACTTGCCTTTCAGTTCCTTGTGCGTCTTTTATCTCAGGCTTGGTTTGTAGCCTGAATAAATCGAACCTGTCTCTTTATCTTTATCTGCATAACATATGAAGCTTTGAAACAATATATTATAATTAACTAGCTTCTAGTGCTATGGCATTGGGACATAGGGGCTGTTCTTTTCCTCCGAAACCAGCGACTTTTGACTTTTGCTACAGTATCTAACTTTTAAACAGAGTATTTTCTCAAGATGGGGTCTACAGGTTAAACAATCTACACGTTAAAAGCCCAACATTTATACCTGCCAAAATCACAAATGAGTATCTGTCTCTCCGTAATTTGTACCGTAAACAGCCAAAATCCAAAAATTTCTGCCAAAAGCCATAAGCCGCAGCCGAAAAGAACAGGCCCATATACGCCACCGGTCAAGGAGAATTAAGTGTTGTTATTATATACTTATCAGTATATCTTAAGTGTCATTTTGTACCGTCTAATTATTTATTCTGTTCTTGGTTTGCTGTGCTTAATTTTTATTGGCAAACTAGTTGGTAACGTCAGAAAGATCACGCGAGTTGGAAAATAATACTGGTGGGCAAGAGACAAGTAGTCTGGGAACCTATCTGTCAGCCGTCTCACGGTGTATGCTACTTTATAATTGGCAATGTTGGTGAACATATCCAGGCTAATGGGCTGAGGCCTAACCCAGGCCTGTGGTGAAACTTGGGCCGTCATCTAATTCTTGCCGCACTTCCAGTTTTGGGGATTTTGCTTCTGCCCTTTTGTTGCTGTCGAACGAATGGCTTCCGCAGTTATATAGTCGCAACTGTCATGCTGTTGCTCCCCTGCCGCCGCCACCACTACCAACTCCGGCGAGCCCAACTGACCGGCAGCGATGAGCAGCGGCGGAGGTGACGGCGGCGGGAGCCCCAACAACACGGAGTGGCGCTTCAATCAGACGCTTCGCAACGTGCAAGGGTGAGTCCGTTCGTCCCTTCTCCTCCTCCCGTCTCTCCCTTCGATCTGATCCTTGCGGAAATGGGATGTAAGCTGGTGGATTTGGAGGGGAAACTGCGTGAAAGGCGGCGCCTTTTGGGGAATTATTAGGTAAAGGTGGGATCTTGGCGCGTATTTGCGTTCTTGGTCCGGTGGATCTGAGGAATTTAGCTTGTGTGTGCGGGTCATGATGCGTTCGATGGTGCGAATTAGATTGGTGCTGTAGTGTTAGATAAGCTAGTTGGGTGTTAGCAGTGGGGAATTTGATCGAGTCTACTTCTTTTGATGGACTGGATCTTGTATCCGGCTCTTTTGGTTTGGTGAATTTTGGAGATCACCACCCAGAGTCAAATTGTGTTGGAGGTGAGAATGCTAATAGAGAATATGCAAATGTTAGCATTTGGGGGTGGGAGGATTTAATGTTCTTTTGCCCTGCATATGGAGTGAGATGTTGATTGTTCCTTGCTTCGAATTGATTCATAGTATGGCTGTTTAGGTTAGCGTTCGTGCCATATATATACATACACACACACTCCTACGTACATACATACGTGTGTGTATATACATGTACATACATACGTGCGTATATATACATGTACTGTCATGAACTTTAGTTCATAACGGGGTAAACACCATCAAGAGGATGGCTGGATGGCGTTGGCGTAGAAGGGGAGAGGAACTTTAGGGCCTGTTCTTTTCCTCCGAAGCCGGCGGCTTTTGGCTTTTGCTACAGCACCTAACTTTCAAACGGAGTATTTTCTCAAGACGGGTCTCTGGTAAAACGATCTACACATTAAAAGCCCAACATCCGTACCATCCAAAATCGCAAGTGAGTATCTCTCTCCGTAATCTGATCTGTAAATGACCAAAATTCAAAAATTTCAGCCAAAAGCCATAAGCCGCAGCCGAAAAGAACAGGCCCTTAGAGGAGAGAGAGACTTTAGAGGAGAAATACTTTGTTATTAGTTCTCTGATTCCTTCCAATAGCATGCGGTAGCCCTTTTATATAGATGTGCTCCCCCTAATAGAAAGAATCTAATTCCAACTATATCTCTAACAAATATAGAAACTAATATCATATCTCTAATTATATCTCTAACAAAAGGAAACTAATATCTAACTCAAATAGAAACTAATATCTATTTCCTAACAATGGATCAGGCCCACACCCCTGACATTACACCCCTCCCAGACATGCAGCTTGTCCTCGAGTTGCTAGGCGGCGGCCATGGGTGCAATTCCATGTCGACGAAAATGTAGTGCTTTCGGCTAAACGATACCTGTAAAAAATTTTTTTTTTGATTTTTTTGCCTCAATTAATCGGTCGGTTAAAAGCCGACTGAGACCACACAAACCGACCGAACCCACTCCAGTGGAGCGGGCGTGGTGGGCTGACACAGGCGGAGTGGCGGTCGGAGGCAGCGGCGGCTCGGGCGGGGCGGGTCCAGCGGCGGCGGCGCGACAGGCGGAGGTGGGCGGGCGGCGGCGGCGGCTCAGTGGAGACGCGGCTGCGGAAGCGGCGGCCGAAGGCGGCGGCCGGCGGTGGCGTCTGCGGGCGGCGGGCGGGCGGCGGGCGGCGGCGGCGGCACGACGCACTGGCGCGGCGGCGCGGCGGTCGGCGAGCTCGGTTCAACTGGCCGCTTATCATCCGGTCGACCGGAAACCCTAGTTTCCGGTCGTATCTCTCTCCCGGTTTGACCGCCGTGCCTCGCCGGTCCGACCTTCTCCTCAGTCCGACCCGCGTCTTGGCCGATCGGCCCATCTCCGCCGGTCCGACCGCCACGTCATCGCCGGTCAGACCACTGCCTTCATCTCCGTTCTTCCGCACGGTTCCTCGGTCGGATGCGCCCTCGCCGTGGCCGGTGATCTCGGCGACGGGGGCAAGGACAACCTTGTCCAAGTCGATGTCGGCCGTTTTTGAAGGCTTGGGTGCCACTGCCATCTTGCGTTGCATCTTCCTTATCCAATCCGAGAAATTCTTAAAGGTGGCCTGCATGTTGAGGAAGATGTCCGCTATCTCTTTGTTGGTGCTGGCCATCTCATTAGCGTTAACTTTGATTGCGGCCCACTCCTTGGCAACAGGAACCATGGTAGCAGAAATCGTAGAAAGGGATCGACTGCTCTGATACCAAGTTGTCATGAACCTTAGTTCATAACGGGGTAAACACCACCAAGAGGATGGCCGGATGGCGTCGGTGTAGAAGGGGAGAGGAACTTTAGAGGCGAGAGAGACTTTAGAGGATAAAGACTTTGTTATTTCTCTGATTCCTTCCAATAGCATGCGGTAGACCTCTTATATAGATGGGCTCCCTCTAACAGATAGAATCTAATTCCAACTATATCTCTAACAAATATAGAAACTAATATCATATCTCTAATTATATCTCTAACAAAAGGAAACTAATCTCTAACTCAAATAGAAACTAATCTCTATTTCCTAACAATGGATCAGGCCCACACCCCTAACACGTACATACATACGTGTATATATATGTGCATATGTACATACATATACATACGTATAAATATGAAATTGATTCTATACTCCTAGGAGTACTAGCTCCTACTTGTTATATATCGCTTAAATGATGTTGTTATACTCCTTTATCCTTTTGAGTATAATATAATAATGATTATAAGATACTCAAAAGTGAGTACTGAGTTTTATGAAAAATTTCATCAAAATTCACTTTTTATGATATATAAACACGCGCGCGCACACACACACAAGAAGCCTTTTCTGTACTCTCGGGAATACATACTCTTACTTTCAATATAATACTTAAACAAACGTGTTATACTTATTTACCACTTTCGGTATACTTAAATACTAATTGTAAGATAGTCTAATGCGATTTGGTTGAAAATTTTCATCGAAGTCCTATATTTTTATTATATACCCTTTTCCACATATAAAACAAGTTTATATACAAATTATGCTATAAAAAGTGGGCTTTGATAAAATTTTTCATAGAACTCAATTTGGAATATCTTATAATCATTATTAGAGTATACTCAAAAGGATAAAGAGGTATAACAACATCATTTAAGCGGTATATAACAAGTGGGAGCACGTACTCCCAAGAGTATAGAATCATTTTATATATTTGAGGGCTCCAAGCTATAGCCTTGATTAATCTCAGTAAAGTTCGTAGGTTAGATGTCCAAAATAAATGTTCTTGATATATTTATCCAATTATACCATGGCCATTCGAATTTAACTCTTCAATAAAAAAAAAGGGGGTGGTGCAACGGAAGTTGTACATGTGGTGTGGTGAAATCAGTCAATCACCACTTGCAAATGCATTGGTTCTGTCTAAATTTCATTCTTATGTCATGATTAGACATATATTACTTTCCATTGCAAAGCATATCTGTTTGTAACCTAACAAGATGAAATTTTGGTTTTTTCTCCAATTCTTTGTCAGAATGCTCAAAGGACGCAGTTTTCCTGGAAAGGTTTTGCTAACTCGACGATCTGAGCCTCTTTCACCTCCTGAATATTCCCCACGCTTTGAGAATGATCGTGATGAAGATGAGCATAACGAAAGTTCACGGGAGGTAATGTGCCATTACCCATTAGTTTGCGTTGCTTTCAACATGTAAAGAAGACAGATTGTAACTGATCAAATTATAATTGGGCAGGGAGAAGGCCAAGCATCAGGAAACACAACTGATAATGCGAGTGCAAAGAAATCAAATCTGCCATCAACGAGTAGCACGAATGCATTACCAGATGCCCAAAGATTAGTTTCTGGGGCTAGAGCTACAGATTCTGCGAGAATAGCTAAATTCACAAAGGAACTCTCTAGGACAGCAGTTATATTAGGTACAAACTACAAAGATTATTCTATATAGTACATAAAATTGATTGCACCATCAATTGGGTGCGAAGGGAGTTGAGTTCAGAAGTAAATATGACAGTAATTTTATAATATTGAGCATGGTCGATCATTTCTAATTTTCCATTTAGTTTCTCTGTTCATCATTTTGGTTGCAAAGCTAAACATGGAAAGGGTGTAAATTTTAACTAAATTTTAACTATGGGCAATTGTTCCTTGTATTTTATGGCAGCAATTTTTTTTCACTTCTGTTTATGTTCTCAGTTACACTTGCCCTTGTTGATGATGGCAAAACATTTCAAATACTGGGGATACTAGTGTAATTTTCTGTCTATAATGTGTACTGCCTATATTCCTTCTACTAAGAAACCAAGAAGGTTGTGATGTGCCCTCCTGCCTTTTCTTTCTAGCAAGAATATCCATCATGTATTCTTTGGACGCTACACGATTTATTTTTTTAAGTGTGCTATAAGTATCTTGTTTGGCAAGAGAGGTTTTTTTTGGAAGTCTAACAGCCAGCATTCCTGCTTTTTTCAGCTTTTATCTGTCACTGTTCTTTTTTGTTCATCATGTTTTTTATTTACATCTTATAAGTATGAGTTCCACCAACAATCTGCCTTAAAGATGCTTAAATTAATCACAGTTAAAAAAACACCATCAGTTTCTATTTTAGAGTTCATTTTGATTAGCTTGTGGATAAATTATAAAATTTTACTATCTTTTGGTTTGTAAATACTATTAGCTTGTCCATTTAGTTGACATCTGCTGTCTCCATTATGTAGACAAGTTGCGTGAATTATCTTGGAGCGGTGTGCCACCTTATATGCGACCTAACATCTGGAGGCTTCTTTTGGTGAGTACACATATTTGGTGTAAAAAATATGACCTCTTTCGAATGTGGTGTTTCAATGTCTGAATTTAATATAGCTGGCTACAGGGATATGCACCACCTAATGCAGATAGACGAGAAGGTGTTCTAACAAGGAAAAGACTTGAGTATGTAGAATGTGTTTCTCAATACTACGACATTCCGGAGAGTGAACGCTCAGATGAAGAGATTAATATGCTTCGCCAGGTAAAATTTTGAACTTGAATTTACTACATCAGGTCTCAGGAACGCCCTCCCTCCTTTAATGGTATCAATCATCTTTCACTCATGTGTTTGCTTGTAGATTGCTGTTGATTGTCCGAGGACTGTACCTGATGTTACCTTTTTTCAGCACCCTCAAATTCAGAAATCTCTGGAACGCATTTTGTATACATGGTAAGGTGGTGAATTTGGTTGGTTCATAGCATTTTGTATACATGGTAAGGTGGTGAATTTGGTTGGTTCATGTTGATTAATTCATCTATGGAAAATTGTGCCCTTTCCCCCATTTTGATACATGATTCCCTCCTTGTGATAGTCTCTCCAATGCTTTCTCTTGTTGCCAGTATTTTTAAGTGCAAGCTGTTGTGAAACTCATTTTTATCGTTGCACTTCTCCATGTGTTCTGCGGGAAGGCATGATCAGTGGATGGAATTTTCACATGGAACATGGTCTTGTATTAGTTACTCAAGTTGGGTCTGTAGTATGTTGATTCTCCTTTTGCTTAACATGTCATGTGTTAATCTCAATTCTAAGTGCTTGTTCTTGTTCAAGCAGTAACATGATTGTCTCATTGTCTGATTACTTTGACAATTCTCACCCACTCGGAGAGCAGTCCTGTTGACACGAAGATGACTTCTTTATTTATTAAACAACAAACCTGACTTCTAACACACATATATTTGGACGTTGTGCTAACCTGTATGCAATGCAATCAGGGTTATGGTTGTTATTTGCTTTGTTTCATTATCCCCTAATATGGTCATGCCTATATTTCAGGGCCATCCGTCACCCAGCAAGTGGCTATGTTCAAGGAATAAACGATCTTGTTACACCATTCTTGATTGTATTCTTATCAGAGCACCTAGAAGGCAACATGGACACTTGGTCCATGGAAGATCTTTCTGCGCAGGACATTTCTAACATAGAAGCGGACTGCTATTGGTGTCTCTCAAAGTTTCTTGATGGTATGCAGGACCATTACACCTTTGCCCAACCAGGAATTCAACGCCTTGTATTTAGGTTGAAGGAGCTAGTTCGTCGCATAGATGGTAATGTTCCACTGGTTGCTGTGCTTTTCTTGGTACAATTGTCCTCTTCCCTACACATGTATATTGACCATTCCAATTAGACTTAATTGTGGAGGAATAGAAGAAATTTTAGCGAGTGACTGGACCCTTCATAGGAGATAAAAATACATACACATGTAGAAACAACATTTGAATTTACCTAGTCCGTGAGTTTGGTGCGACATGGGATTTGCTTGTAATTCAGAAGAGTTTTTGACATGGGATCTGATTTTGACCTATGTTATCTTTGGGTGCTATACAGAACCTGTGTCAAAGCACATGGAGGAACAAGGGTTGGAGTTTCTTCAGTTTGCCTTCCGTTGGTTCAATTGTATTCTGATACGCGAGGTTTGTCTAGTAAAGTACTCAAGTTTAGATTTGGTATATGCATTAATGTTTCTAACATGTCTCACATCCTTGTAGATACCTTTCCATCTTGTCACACGCCTGTGGGATACCTACCTTGCTGAGGGAGACTATCTACCAGATTTTCTTGTGTACATATCAGCTAGTTTTTTGTTAACTGTAAGTTAAAGCACCCCTTGCTAGTAACTGGTTTGCTCAATTCCTTTTTAAGATTTGCATATACCGGCACAAAACTTGGACATCATGTTGCAAAATTTTCTAGAAGTGTCCTACTTGTGGAGTAAACCTTTGACCTAATAATTCCTTGAGGGTATTCGCGTGTCTTACACAGAAATAGAAGTCTATGTGGGATACATACTATGCCCAAAGTATCTGCTAGTTAAGCTTACTCCTGTTTTTTCCTTCAGTGGTCAGACAAGCTGCAGAAACTGGATTTTCAAGAGATGGTCATGTTCCTTCAGCACCTTCCAACCAGGAACTGGGCGCACCACGAGCTTGAGATGATCCTCTCGAGGGCGTACATGTGGCACACCATGTTCAAAAGCTCTCCCAGTCATCTTGCCAGCTAGGACCACGCTCGTCGTGAACTGTATTGTAGACTTGTGTTCCCTCCAGTGGTTATGGGAGGGTTTTCTCCCTTTTTTGTTTTGACGCATATTATCAATTGTATTACCGCTCCGATTTGTATATTCTACTGAGGAATTGATATCTGTGACGATGAATAGACAGCGATGAATTCGTTATACTCGCTGTATTGTTTGCAACTTTGGTGCTGAGTGCTGACTTCCTGTTTGGATCTGAGAGAGTCATGTGCTTGGTAACAGTGCCTGTTTTGTGGAAAGCTTTTATGGACGTGGATCCAGTGGTGTAGCGCGCGAATATCCAAATTTGGCCCATCCTAGGTGTTCTGTACCAATCTAAAATCACGTTAGCACGTATAGTGAAAACATTGATAAAATATTAATTATAATCACAATTATCTATAAAAGATGTAAATATTGATAAAATATTGATTATAATCACAACTATCTATAAAAGATGTAAATATTATTAATTATCAGAGTAGCGATTTCATAGCCAACCTTATAGATATTAGTCTAAAGGGCTTAATAAAAAAATTAGCAGCAGAACACAAATAACACAATGGCCATTCAACATGCTCACATGTAATCGACTGGGGAAAGAAGTCCTAATCCGTAAAGTCATCGAAGAACTCTCCTTTAAATACTTCTGGTTGATATGATTTTTACTCAGCATCTAAGCAACAAAGAATATAGCCGTGAGTATGTAGAGTACTCATCAAGTAGTTTGCAACAAGATGTAATATGTAATGATGCAAGGCCTATCAAAAAAGGTTGAGCAGTCATGTGCTTGGTATCAGTGCCTGTTTTGTGGAAAGCTGTTATGGACGTGGATCCAGTGGTAATGGAGTGGTGTAGCGTGCGGATATCCAAATTTGGCCTATCCTATGTATTATGCACCGATCTAAAATCACGTTAGCACGAATAGTAAAAATATTGATCATAATCATAATTAATTATGAAAGATGCAAATATTATTAATTATTAGAGTAGCGATTTTATAGCCAACCTTATAGATATTAGTCTAAAGGGTTTAACAAAAAATTTGCAGTAGAAAACAAAGATAACACAGTGGCTTTTCAATATGTCCACAGGTAATCGAATGAGGAGCGAAGTCTTAATCTGTAAAGCCAACGAAGAACTCTCCTTTAAATACCTCTAATTGATATGATTCTTCCTAAGCATCTGAGCAACAAAGAATATAGCCGTGAGTATGTAGAGTACTCAGCAAGTAGTTTGCAACAAAATGCAATATATAATGATGCAAGGCCTATCAAAAAAGGTTAAGCAGTTATTTTGTAGAAAACAAAAACTTAGAGTGAATACAATAGACAGATTGAATGCGCACTTTAAAAATGAGTAATAAGTAAATAACTCAAAAGAATTGAGTAACCACAAGTAAACTATTCACTTTCCTACTACAAGTGAATTGACCATTTACTTTCTAACCAACCAAGATTTTATGAAAACTCTACCCATCATGTGAAATCATTGAGCATTGTACATAATTAGGGACAGGGCTATTTGAATAGTTTTACACTTTGCAAAGTTTGTACAACTTTACCCACATAATATGACCATCTTGTAGTGTCACTATTATAACATGCTTCCTTAGACGTACCGACCAAAAAGATCACAACTAAATCTTTACAATGCCCAATCTAAATCTGATCTCACTCGCTAATATTTTGCTGCCAAGTAACCTAACCACCTAGTCAGTCAAAGCCCCCTTTTGTGACCGCACTCACATTCATCTCAATGGTGAAACCAAAGTTGAAACATCATAAATTAATCAGTTAAGTCCATCCTATACTGGATATGTGGTTGTACAATGAGGCTCAGATATTATCCAGATGAGACATCCACATCCTAAAATGCTAACCACACTTTCCCTTTTACTTCACGATCACTTGTCCAAGTAAAAATAATTTTGTATAACCAACACTAATGACACTACCCATGTTATGGCGCATAAATTTTATAATGGTGGCTACAACCATAATTTAATATCTCATTAAGTAACAATTAATTAACTGGCCAACATCTGATGATGAGCCTAACATAACAATAAGCATAGCTAAGCATATTAAACATATCACCTATGTAGATACTAATATTGCATCACTAGATAACTAACCATCATACAGTGACAATGGAATCATGACATACAAATTATCAAGAAGAAATTAATCAAAATTGGTTGATAACTACCAAGTACAAATGTTTATAATAAAATAACAATACATAATAATTTAAAATAAAATAATAATAAGTAGATTTAAAAAAATAGGTTCAACATAATAAAAGATCATGATTTGCCTTGGCTTTGTTCAGTTATCACTTCTTGATCTTCAAACCCTTCTTCTGCTCCTTCAAATACGTTATCTAACGAAAGAGAAGGCGAATGAAATATTAATAAATTTAAAAAACTAAATAAAATTCAAAAACTAAAACCAAAATATAGAGCTCAATTTTAGATGAATATAGAAAAAGAATCGGGTCAATTGGAATTCGGACGGAGGAGAATGGGCTTTCAAAATATTGATCGGTTGAGAAAATTCTAAAAAATAACAAAGGAGAGAGAAAGATATAACTGACAGGTGGGTTCACTACTGTTTGGATATTTTGGGATTTAATTTATTTCTAGAAAATGGGATTAGAGGATGACAAGTAGGACATGGCTCATGGATCAGGTGTGTGGATTGATCTTGGTCTACAGTGGACTCGGTGTACCAAAGCTGTGGTAGGGCTGATATTGCAAGGTGACTGGGATGACATGTAGGCAAGAGAGGTAAGATGGCGTTGACTTGGGTGAGTTTCCAGCACAGTGGACGACAACAGCATCGTGGGTTTGATGTTGCGCAAAATAGGAAGAAGTCAAGGACAAACTCTGGCGGCCTCATATGCAGGCCAGAGATTAACACAGTGGTCCAACGACGAGCTCAAGTGGTGGCATCGTCTCGGTCATCAATGAAGGCGGCGACGAGATGGCTTCCCGGAGAAACGGAACGGAGCGCGAGATGGATTTGGAGAGGATTTCTATGGTGGTATCAGCGGAGGCAAGGGCACCGCGGTGATGCAATTACTCATGAAAGTTACAGCGGAGGTGGAAACACGATCTTGAATTCTGGCGCGATTCGACAACCTCTAGGGCGGCAACTCGATGCTTCGATTTGAGGGCACGACGTGCCTTTTATAGCATTGGAAGGCAGCGTGGAGGGAAGAGACCATGGTGATTACAGTGCCGAACAGTGTCCCACTTGGGCATGGAGAAGATGGCCCGACAAGTGGGCCCCACCCATCAACGGCTGCGTGCAAAGAAGGAAACGCGTAGACGATGTGTGGCGGGGCGAGTGAGATGGGCTGGCATAGAAGCAGCCCTACAGAAGAGAGCTAGGTCAAGGGAGTTGGGCCGCGGAGAAGGGAAAGCAAGGGAGTGGGCCGGCGCGGAACTAGGCTAGAAGAAAGGAATGGGTCAAAACAAAGAGGATTTTGGCCCGAAGATCTAAATCTGGATTTTCGAGAATTCTGAATTTCAAAAAATAAGAAAAAAGAAATTGAGCTCTAAAAAACAGCAAATAAACCTAGGAAATCCAAGAAAATACAGAAAAATTCCTTGCAACACAAAAACATAAATAAAACTAGTTTTGATTTAATTGATGTTTATTTTATTCATATTACATTTTTTAATTTAAAAAAATTTAAATTAAGCTTTAGTTAATTCAAGAAAAAATCCAAATGGTTATTTCTATTTTTAAAACTTTAAAAAGATTCTGAAAATCAAGATGTTGCAAAGCTCTCCCTTAAACGAAATCTCGACCACGAGATCCAGGCTAACTAAAAGAATAGGTTACCCAGTGCGCCGTTGGAGATAACGTTGTTCAAGCTTCCTCTTTTAACACCATGAAATATCTGGCTGCCTTAAGCTAAAAGTGTTCTACGGTTTGCTCCTAGGGAAAAAGTCTTGTGAGGGCTTAACGCTTCTACGGATATTTGCTAGTGAAATGGCTTGACTTAAACAAGTAGGTGAAGCTGCGAGACTAGTAGTTCGCAACAAAGCTAGACTAATGGCTTAGAATTTTTTAGATAAAAGGCTTATGCTCTGAATAAATATTTATATCTATTATTAGATTAGAAGTTATTCGTACGTAACAGAAAGGCCCGGCGGAGTGCGGCGTGAAAACGGGATCGACCAGGACTACTTGCCAGGCCCTGCGCTAGCTAGGACCGCGTGTGGGCACGGCTCTTCCCCGGCGGCAGAGCTGTTGATTTTTCCGTCGTTTCAGTGCCCCCGCTCCGCTCGTGCCAAATTGTAGTTTACACGTCTTTATCTAGGTACAGAGGAGTGCAGGCGATGCGACTATGCCAGGGGTCTCTGTTTCGGACGGGGCTAAGGCGTGATCGATCCAATGCTGCGAAACAGGGAGGGTTGATTCGTGTCTTTCCTTGCAACGCTGGAATGATGCTATATCTAGGCTGGGACGTTTATGTTTCAGCATGTATAATAGTGTGGTGGTGTCTGCTATCCTTTTGTTTTGCTAAGTATAATTCTGTTTTCGTCGACGTGAAAGAGAATATATTGTATGAGTATTGTCTACAACAAATATATTTTTGATGCACAAATTAAAAGATTGTGGAGTCATATAGAGATAGCTTAATAGATAATACATTATAGAATCTGTTTTAATTGCTATCTACATATAATATAGAGAAATATAGTAGACAACAGTAGTTTATACCGTTGCACGTACCCTTAATCAGTTTGCAACGTGAAACAAAAACGAAGACTATTACAGGAAAATTTACCGTTCAGAAAAGATTTCACGTGGAAGAAAAGAGCGCGCTGGCTCCACCATCAGCGTCGGTTGGCTCCGTCGGCGCTTGGCGCGACCGTAGAGAGCGAGCGTGGCCACCACGGCAATCATTCAACCGGGAAATGGACGGATCCGGCTGTGGGTCCGGAAAATATGGTCGGACGTATTTTTCCTGATAATTTTTAACTGCAACTGATAATTTTTTACTTAAAATAAATAGTAACAATTGAAAAAGTGTCTTTTAGAAGGACTGAATGAGTGGTATAAAAAAATAAGAGAGATATACGTATATGAGACGGGATCGAGATTCGAGAGGAATGGTGTACATAATACGTTCACGACCATCGACTTATCCTTAGAGCAGATAAAAGTAAAAGAAATAAAAAAATCATTTTAAAAAATTAGATATTTATATTAGCTTCTAACTCCTTCCAACAAAAGCAAAAACAATACGGACAGGGATGCAAGTTTGGCCTGTTGCGTTGCGAAAAACAGCCTCAGGAAAAAGATTTGTTGAGTATAATATGTCTTCGCTGGATTTTGTTTCTTACGAGTAGGGGTGAAAATGGATCGGATTCGGTTGGATATTGCTTAAACCATATCCTAACCCATATTTTTTCTCCGGATTCGGAGTCGAATACTGAAGACCGGATCTGAATCTGAATTCGAATATTCGGAGTTTCGAATACTGATGCCGTCGGGACGGATATGTAACAGATTCGGTTCGGAAACGAGATAATATAGGCGGATAATACGAATAATTATAATTCCAAAAGCTTATACTTTAGTAACACAACATAAGTTTATACATAAGTGGTAAATTCATACAAGCCACAATAGGAACACAACATAAGTTCTCTACGGGGGAATGGTTGGCACGATAATTACGGTTCCTTAATGAGTGAAAACGGGGTAAGTCCTTATATCATATCCCTATGTAAAGAGGTCCGCTCGCCCTCTGCATCCTTTCCCGAACCTCTTTACCCACCATATACATCTCTTTACCCACAACTCATGCTCATCTTGCTTTCTCTCTTTCTTTTTTTCTCCTCTTTAATTGGCTATTTAATCTACGGGCTTCTAAAGGAATTTGTATCATGTTGATATAGCTAATGTGCATTTACATGATTCCTAAGTACCTGCAATTGATTTACTTAAACTAGACACATCTATTATAGCAATGTTTCTGTAATGCATGATTAGGAGTTTTCCTGTATTTAGCAAATCTAGCATGCAACAATTTTATCTTTCCTATTTTATTTATTTTACTTTTTCCCCTTTTTCTCTCCTTCTCTTTTTCTTTTTCTTCTCTTTCTTTTCTCTCCGGCCGCTCTCTGTTCTTTCTCCACTTCCCGACGCCTCATCTTTTTCCCCGCCTCACGCCTCCGTTCCTCTCTTTTTCCACCGACGCCCGCCTTCACCCCACCCCGGCTCTTCTCTCGGCTCTCTCTTTCTCTCTGCGCCGACTTCACTCGACGCCGCCTCGGCTCCCCACTGCCGCCTACAGGTCTCCTCCTCCCCGATCTAGCGTCTCCTACTCCATCCCCTCTCTCTCACCGCCTCCATCCCCGTCGCTCTACCTCGCCGACCCATCTCCTCCTGCTTGCCCCCTCGACACCATGCCGCGCCGCTCTGGGCCACCGCACGGCGCTGCCGCCAGATCCGTGGCCTACGGCCCGGATCTGGTGCCTCTCCCTCGGATCCGACCGGGTTTGATGTTGATTTGGCTGCTACTTTGTTTTGGTTTCTAATGGGTTTGCTCAAAAGAATTGTTAGGTTTGGAGGCGAGTTGTCCTTGCGGGGCACACCGGATAGCGCCGCCCGTACACCGGGGAAGTGCGCGGCGGCGACTAGAGGCCTCTGGCTTGCGGTTGTCGCTCTGTCTTGCCTCCCGCCGTTCCGCCGCCGTCGCTCAAGCTTCGGTCGTCCGCCCGGCCCTCACCTTGCTCCTGGGCGTCCGTCGGCCGTCGTTGTCTGGGTCTTGCTCCCAGTCGCCTACGATTTCTCTGGTTGGCTGGAGATGTTTTGGGGTTTGGGGGACATGCGTGGGAGGCGTCTCGCTGATGGGCTTGCCACCGCAGAGTGCAGGCTGTTGTTGGGCCGGATATCCGAAAATTATATCCGGGTATTATCCGATAAAATTTCGGATAGTATCCGTATCCGTCGGATAGTTCTTTTCCGAATCCGAATCCGTATCCGAAAAAAATATCCGAATCCGACTCCGAATCCGACAATTATCCGACACAAGTATCCGAATTCGATCCGACTCGAATTCGGCGGTCGGTCGGTCGGAAAATATCCGATCCGTTTTCACCCCTACTTACGAGTGTAGTTGCAGGGCCGTTTGGTTCATTTTACACCACAGATTACATCTCCGAAATCCATACTTAGCTATTAGGATTTTTTTTTCATAAATAACGCATTTGTTTATGGGAGAATTGGTATGTACCATCGTAAACATTATTTGAGTTAAAAAATAGCACCGATATGGCACTGATATGTGGTTCCTTGATCCACTTATTAGTCTCATGTGCGATGGTATTTTTTAATTATACATCTTTACGATGGTAGCAAGTTAATTTTCTCTTTGTTTATTAATATGATAGAAAATAAATACCCTAGAAAAAATTACAAAAATAATACCATGTCGCTATTCCCGTCGGCAGTTCAGTTGACTACAAAGATCCTATTGCCAATTGAAAGCACTACTACAAAAAAGTTAATACTAGATGTCTCATCACAGACGATTGATTAACCAAAACTATCGGTATTAAATACAATCACAGACAATTTTGGTTTAGAGACAATCTGTGTTGCTGCCTGCGGTAAAAACCGTCTGTGAAAAGGAAATTTCACAGATGGTTCGTCGTGAAAACCGTCTGTGAAATATCACAGACAGTTATAACAAGAACCATCAGTGATATTAGCAAATATCACAGATGGTTTTTAATATAAGCCGTTTGTGATAATTCGCCGCCCGATTTTACTACCCGCTTTATTCAATCTTTCAAATTGAAGCGGTGTCGCGATCTCTCAACTACTGATCGGTTCCACTACCCAAATGCCCTTATATATGCTGCCCACACACATCTCCTAAACACGCCAAACCGAAGTGCCACGCCTAGCTCCCCCAAACTGATCGAAGCTTACGCGCGAGGTTGAATATGAGCCGACACTGTTACTTATGGTGACGGAAGAATCAACGCCGGAGCAACAGGAACGACAGGATATCGCACTTCTAAATGAAGAAGAACCTTACAATCTGCAGAATGCAGGCACAAGTGATGGTGATATATCAGACTTCATCGACGAAGAGGAGTGCAGCACATCGCTAACGACCGGAGAGTTCGTACCACCCGGAAACGGTGCTGCAGGAGAACCAGCGCCGGAAACACATCTCCACTAGCCGTCTCCATCAACCTCACAGGTCTACGAAGAGACGTCGGAAGATCCAGTACCCAGGGCGTGGACTACGGCACAAACAGAGGACGTCTTCCCGCCACCAGTTCGGCAGTGCAGACGCACACAGGACCGCCGGCAGAAAGACCAGTCAGAATGGACCCGGCTACAACCACACCGCTATCAAGCGAAAACAGCAGCACCGAAGAAGGACTTGTTCGGTATCATTACATCAGCGACATCATGAGAGATGCTCGGAGATCGCAGTTTGATGAAGAAGATATGGAAGAGGAACTCATGCTTGCGAAGATGAAGGAGCCATCCTGCTACCTTGAAGCCGCTAGACAGAAGGTCTGGAAAGATGCCATGGTAAGTGAAATCAAGTCCATTAAAAGAAATCAGACTTGGTCACTCACGGAGCTGCCGGTTGGACATAAACCGATTGGGCTCAAATGGGTTTATAAACTGAAGAAGAACACCAGCTGGATGTTCAGGATCTTGGGACGCGTGAGGATTAAGGGGGAGTATGTTGGAATTAACCCTAAGCATCCCATCCGGAAAAGGAAATAAGAATTCCAGTCGGCAACGGTAGAAGAAAACCATCTGGAAGCAGGAGTTAGTTTACAAGTCAGTTTTGTATCCGAATAGGATTTTAATTCCTAGTCCATTTAGGATTCCTATTTGTATAGAGTTAGTACTTGCCATATTTCTTGTATTTCTGATACTATATAATTAGAGATGGCAAAGGGTACATACCTGACGGGTATAGCCATTCCATACCCGTACCCGATAGATATAACTCTACCCGCTACGATACCAAGTACCGCACGGGTATAGAAACTTACCGTACCGCACAAGACGTGCGGTATTTATACCCGACGGGTAACCCATACCCGATAGACTAAATAAAATATAACATAAGTTTTTGACTAAATCAAAAGCATAGACATCTTACCATGTCTACACCAGCAGCCATCACCAAAATTAAATGTGGATGGTGCATTATCTGTATTGTTGCACGCTATATATTTGTATACATCATGCATGCATGCATGCATGCTTCATTGATATGGTATGCGGGTATATTTTACCCACGGGTATGCGGGTACGGGTAATATACACCGCCGTGCCGTGCCGCTCTACCCGATGGGTAGAGATTTTTGCCCATCAGTATACCCGCGGGTGAAGATATCTTTCTATACCCACCTCCTTATCGGGTAAAACCCACCGGGTACTCGGGTTTCGGGTACCCATTGCCACATCTATATATAATGTGGAGAAAACGGAGAGCTAAATTGCCCCAACCAAAATTGTCTTGCATCTTATGTTCAGTTGTTTCTGAAGTCTCCCGGAAGCACTACAGTAGTCGAAGGTCCGACTGCCGTTTATCTTCCGGTCTAACTGCCATCCTTCGCCCGGTCTGACCGCAGTTACCGGTCTGATCGCCGTTGTTATCCCGGTCTGACCGCAGTTACCGGTCTGATCGCCGTTGTTATCCCGGTCTGACCGCCGGAGTTCTGTCGGTCTGACCGCCGTTCAGTTGTCAAGCTTCAGCGCTCGGTTGCAGTTTGCAGAAAATTGAGCGGTGTGACGTTGGTCTGAAGTTCAAAGCCTACAGACGCGTCATTTTTAATTATCCAGCTCTTGAACTAAAGTTTAGAGGTATTATGCCTTTGTTGTGTTTCTTTCTCTCCAAGGTTTCCATGACTAACCGTTGTTGAGGTTAGTCTTTTTTTTCCCTTTTATGCGCGGTATCCTTTTTCACTTCTATGCTATGTATTTGTTATTGTAACTATTGATGCAATCTCACATTGTTGAATTTAAATCAACATTGAGGTCGAAACTTTTAAGGATTTCTTCCCAGTTTGTTATGAGAGATTAGTTATTCACTTACCGAATATTTGATATAGGTTTATATTGAACATTTCAAGAATGATCAATTGATCGATGCATAGTAATTTAAGTTTGACAAGTTGTGAATACACACCTCCAGTCGTTTTACATAGGGAAGATATCTCGTACTATCACAGCGTCATCTTTTCAAGTGTGGAGTTTAGGCTTTTATGTTGAATAACTTGTTGAGTTCGACCATACAGTCTCATGTCAAAGTCAGACTAAGGATTGCAGTGTTGCATCAATTAACTGGCTGTAAATATTGTAATAACTTTCTACCTGTATCAAATCGTGATGGATGCAATAGCAGTATGAGTGTATTACGTTACTCTCGGAGTCTCAGTTTGTATGAACATATTGTTGTAACCTCAGTTGTCAAGTCTCTCTCTCCTTTTCCCTTTTCTCAAGTGGAAAATTACCGAAATGCCCTCGCAAAATCAACACATATATATGTACAGTGCAACCTCAGTTGTCCTCTTGGTAACCTTGATCCAATTTTTCGTCCGCATCATGATTATTGATGAAGGCTGGAACTTGTTAACTAATTTTATTTGGAAAGTGAAACAAATCAAAATTTTGAAAAAGAATTTGAATTTCCGTTTTGAAGTTGAATTCTTTGATCCTTAGCCTAAACCACACGAATCTCAACCCAATCCAGCCCCTAAACTCTGCCGACAACGCCTCAACGGTGGAAAGTACGCGGCCACGGTTCATCGTTCAGATATTTTCGCCGCCGCCCAAAATATCGCCGCCGCTGCTCCCGTTTTCTTCGCTGCCAAGCCTTACCGTGCCTTCTCGCGCCTCCTCGCCCCTGCAGCTTGGTCAGCATCCGTACCGCCTCGCCTGCTCCACCCTGATAGCAGCTGCCCCGGCCGAGAGACGTGGCAACGCCGCCGACCGCCACCGCTCCTGCTCTCTCTCGCGTCTTCCTCTCACGGCCGACCTGACTCGCCATGACAACTTTTGACCGCCGCCTTTCTGCGTCCGAGACAGCCGCATTCCCACCAGCCCTCCTCGAGCCTTCCCGATCACTGTTAAGGCCGTCGCCGCCGTGGCCTTTTCCCCCTCTCCGATGCCAAACCGCCTCCGGACTCCTATAAAAGCCAAAGACCCCTCCAACCTCCTCCACACCCCACCGTGAAGCCCTACTCTCGCCCTATTAGCCCGTCGTCTCCTCCACCGCCGGCAACCGCAAGAATTCCCAAAGGTGAGCCCTAGCTCAATTTCACCTCCCCGAGCTCCCACTTTCCAATTGCTTCTGTCCACAGCACCCTCAAGCCCCTAGGAACCCGACCAACCCATCGCCCTAGCTCCCCAAGCCCTCTTCTTCTCCGGCACCGAGAACCGCCATGCGGCCGAAGTGCCTCACCGTGGCCAGCCCGTCTCCGACATCCTGAGCTCAAACCGGCACCTCCACTAACCTCCTCTAGTCCCATAGATGCTCGAACGCCGGCCCAATTGCCCTAAGAAGCTCCCCTTCTCCGCGGTTTCAAAAATAGCCGCAAAAGAGGAGAGCTCGCCGCCGGCGATAGCCTCCTCCGCCGGCCCTCCAACCACCTAAAATGGAACCCTTGTAGCTTCCCGAGTCCATCCATACCCTCCGAAGTCGTCGCAAAAACCTCTAGCGCCGCCAGCAGCTACCGCCCTCCTCCCATGTTTTCCCTGCGCGCGTGAGCCGGGTGGAGACGAAGAACAGTGCCGCCGCATCTGTTTCGTCCGACCGAGTCGCTCCGTCTCTGTTGCGCCTCACCCGCTCGCCCACGCCTGTTCCAGCCGACCGGATCCGCTCGCCCACGTCGGTTGCGCCCGACCGAGCCGAGCCGACTCGGTGAGTCACGCCGCCGCTCACAAGCACCTGCTCCGCTTGACCGCCGGATTGACTCGGTTGCACCGAGTCCGCTCGCTCACGCCGGTTGCAACGGGTCCGAGCCCGAGGAACAGTAACCGGGCCGAATGAACAGTAAAACCCAAAATTCAAGTTTATACTCCCTAGATTCGTTTTGATCCCGCCAACCCAAATCTCAGGCCCATTTCTCCATATAGCCCTCCTAAAAGCCCAAAACCCTATTTTATTTGAGTTTCCCGGATTTTCTTTATTCTTTTATTTTCTTTATTCCTAGTCTAGTCCTTCGGGCATGGAATTAATTTATTTTTAATGATTTTGCGTTAGCTTCCGAAGTTGAAGATTCTTAGGAGCAGGACGGAAAAGCTCAAGTTCAGGCCCAGTCCATCGAAGATTACGAGCTAATCGAAATCGTAAACCCGCAAGGCAAGTTGCACATATTTTGAACATGTTGATCCTACATTTCCTAAGTTATTTATTTCTTTGTATTTTCATTATGTTATTTGCACACTATTATTTTGTGTACAATAAATGCTTAGAATGACATGATATTAGTTATGTCCTACCACCCGAAAAAGCCCAGTCTAATTTGATGGCCATATTCACCTTGACAAGACATAGTATTGTTAATTATAATAATATGTAGCCGTGATAGTCCAGAGAATCAATAATATCTTCAGTTAGTAAAAGAGTTAGTAATTATTTGGAGAATGGTTTTAAGGTAAGCGAGAATCGTTAGATCCTATGACCTTAACCGAGGATGAAGGCAAATCAGTGACAGTGTTACGACACTGGACGAGAATTTATGGGAAGAAATTACCACCGGTGAAAATATAAGGACTAGACCCTTATGCTGAGTAAAGAACATAGTGATCGCCCAACCACAAGCGTTGATACGTCAAACCTGGTCTAGTAACTGCTCAAATTCAATTGAACCTCTACATGAGCGAGGCGGAGGCTAAGTGTGAGTCCATACGAAAGGGGTTGAGCAGGGTCGTATGGAGAGTGGTTATTTTCTGAACAATTGATTTGATTATCAATGATCCACACAATAGTAGGCTGAGACAAGTATGGGATTGTCGGGGAAGCCTATTAGGTGGAGGCTATATAAAGAATTGAGCAGTGAAGAGCCTTGTTTTCTTAAAACCAGACGTGGGATTAAGAGATCTTGTGGGTAAAGCAGGGCAGCTCTGCAGAGTCATGACTAATGGTATTCGAATACGCCGTGCTTAGGTAAATGAAGTCGTGTTTAATGGGTGAATCCAATAACAAGGCATAAGTAGAATTGAGAATGGTTTGGTAATGTTGAATGCTGATAATCACGCTTGAAAACCCCTTTACATTAATGAAGTTACTTTTCAAGCTTTTAACTGGTTCTCAACTAAAACTGCATCCACATAAAATAACAAACCTGTTTTCCCTTCACTTGTTACATCATGCATGTAGTATTGCTAAGCTCCGTGTGACTTGTTGAGTACGGTAGTAGTACTCATACTTGCTAAAAACATAAACAGAAACACAAACTTTGAGGAGGCAGGTGAAGACTAAGAGGTGGTGCTTTACGAGATGGACGAAACTTGGATTAGGGTCGTTCTCCGCTCAGGCGTGCCTGTGACGTCTTTTGCTGTAATGTAACTAAAGGTCGTTGGCCTTGCTGTATTACTTGGCTTTAATGCCCTAATATTGTTATAAAGTTCACATTTGCTCTTAAACTTGTGTTGGCAATGTTATACACTCGATGGATGTACTCGCAGCTGAATAGTCTTGGGCAGTTGCGAGGGTTTCATAATACTCTTAGAAATGGGGGTGTTACAGAAAGGATGATAAATTATATTTTTATTACCTCTAGAGAATGTCAGAGCTGAATGTTTTTGGATTTCTGAACACAGGCCAGAGTGACTTTGGCTTGATTTTTCTTATAAAATAATATTATCAACAGAGACCTAATTAAAGAAAGTTCCTTGGCTACTAATGAACATAATTGTGGCAAAGTTTGGTAGTGAATCAAACATACCTCCCTCTATTTCTCTTAACCCTAGATTTGAACTTTTAATGGATCCTATCCAGTAATTAAGCTCATGGCTAAACCCAAAAAACCCATAACATAGCGGATTTATCACTCGCACATAGTACATGCATATTTTTCAAATCGCCGTTCACCATAATGCTCTATTAATCCAATCCACTTGTCTTATCCTCCAACGCTTGATCTAAACCACTTAGTCCATTACGATGGTTTTACACACTGTAACTTTTTTGTATTAGGCAATTTACCAAAATTGTTGACTACACATCCATAGACCCCTACGACCACGTACACAGGTGGACGTAACCATTTCCTACGACCACATGCATAGGTGGTCGTAACCATCGATTGGTCGTAACAACCACGGTCGTACGACCATGGCTAAGTCAAGTGGTTGTAACGACCACGGTCGGTCATACGACCATAGCCAATCAGGATCCGAATAACCGCACTATAGAAGATAATTTTTCTAGTTTGTTAGGATTCTTTTTTGGCATGGATTCGGTTTGTTTGGAAACCGTCTTATCTCCTATACTCTATATAAGCTATTGGCTTGTAATACAATCTCAAGTGCGTGAATATTTAAACCTTCATGGTATCAGATTGGTTCTTTCCTGACCATCCGACCACCTGTCCCCTATCTCCCTCTCCCTCATGGCTAGCCCGGTTGACCCCGTCGCCATCATCAAGGCTACCGCCAAGGCCACGCTATGGGCACAGGCCATCACGGTTTCGAGCGTCAAGGCACTCGTCCCTATCACCCTCGATATCACCATCGGCAACTACGCACACTGGCGTGGGTTATTCGAAATCGCTCTATGCAAATATGCTCTCAAGGACCACATTGTGCCGTTATTCACGTCCAAACCCGACCCCCAATGGCGACGACTCGGTGCCCTCGTAGTGGCGGACCTAGGAATTTTGAAATGGGTATTCAAAGTTCCAAAAATATTGTTCAATAGAAAACATAAAAGTCCAGAATAGCGAAAATTAAAGTACAATTATTTATACTAGAGACAATATCTCAAATAATATAAAGAAATTACAAAATAATTAAAAATTTAAAATTAATGTGATGATGCTTCATGCCTTCTGCGTCATTGGGGTTCTGAAGTTAGCTTTCATTAGAAATCGGTTTTGGCATCGAGGTGGAAGCTACCTTCTATGTCTTTCTAGCTTTCACCCATAAAGATGTCAAATCTGTAGACTTCTTCATTTTTGAAAACTCAAAGATCTACAAAATCAAACATATACCTTCAGGACAACATAATGCTAAATGATTCAAATAAAATGTATCACATGGTCCTTCCAAATTAACCTGTGCAGTTGTGATTGCTGAAGCACTTGAGTGGTCAGCAAGGTAGGCTATGTGATCACGGAGATCTGAACATTGAACAATCACAACCTAACACCATTGTCCATTAACCATTGCAACAAGCATGAGAAGGAATCTGTAGCATTGAACTTCATTGAATCATCATATTCAGGATATGTTCCTCACCTAACTTGGTCCCAACAAGAACAATTGGAACATTTGGTGCAAACCAGCGAAGCTCTGGCATCCACTGCTTGATTAGAAATAGAAAGATCACTAGTTCAGATTATGCATTCTAGTCAAATAATAGGCACTTATCTGGAAAGGAAAAATTGTGATGAATACTTGGATGTTGGTCAAAGGTGGTCTAAATGTCTACTATGTCACAAGGAAAAGTAAAGGTTTGCTACAGCTACTTTGGTCAGTATTTTCATGTGCCAGAGATTTAGATATCTGTAATCTAGACTAGTGCTCAGGCTTGGATTCTTCCCATCAACGCAGAGAAAAAATAGGTATATATACTTGCTAATCTTATTCAATTATTTGTTAACTTTACTGCATAGAGTACCTTCTTTAGAACATTCTCATAGCTTACCCTGCAGCTGATGATCTAGAGAAAGCCAGCACAAATGTCTGCACCTTTATAACTCAGCAGCCTCAACCTGATGTAGTCTTCTTGACCTGAACAAAGAAAAGAAAAGAGAACAAGATAAGAGGGGTTCATATTTTGAACACCAGTAAAAAAAAGCTCAGCAAATGAAACAGAAATGGCGCACTTCATGATGGATGCAGGACTCGTATGTTCCTCAAGGTGGAAAGGAAGAGCAGAAATAGCAAAAGCATAGACATGGTGACTGGTGAGTGTACCAAGTAACCTACTAATCTGCAAACACTCGTCGGTGAGGTACGCCATACGCACCTTCCTTCTTCACTCTCCGGGGATGCCTGCCACCTCTGCCGCCACCTCAACCGTCGCTGCCTCTAGCTCTAGGGTTCCACAGGGGAGAGACCGAGAGGGAGTCGAGACTCGAGAGACCTCCATGGCAAAACGTGGCTGAAGGGGCTAATCTGCATTCCGCAAATGGGCCAGCCCAATAGGATGGCGGAATGGGCCAAATAAGTTTGGTAGACATTTGGGCTGATTGGGTATGAAAATAATGAATTTGGTGCAACTAATATATATATATATATATATATATATATATGTATGTATGTATGTATTATACCTTATATATACTGGTTTTTTGGCTAAAAAATTTGGGTATTCAACTGAATACCCTTGAATAAATCTTGGGTTAGCCCTGCGCCTCGTCCGTTCCTAGCTATACGGCGCCATTCTGCCTTCAAAAATATCCTCTACAAACATTTTTCCATTCCTTCATACCGAAGCATCTCCGTATAGTTTAACACATAGACTATGGCGCCCAATAACCTACCCTCAAGTCTTCACGCATCTAGATCCCACCAGACTATCTCTACTTGCATCGGCCTCAAGTCACTTAGCGTATAACATATGCTAACTCTCTCTTCATGATTCTTATCTTTTCCATGCCTCCTGCTTGAGATATGTGGGGCCACTCCAACCGGCTTTAGCTTCTGCCTTCTGATTTTCAGAAGCCAGGAAGCATTTCGAACACGTCGGTTTCTTAGTTTTGGCTTTTTGTCTTTTTTTCTCCTTATTCCTTTGTATTGTCCATGAATATATAACGGTGTTTTTCCATCTTTTCTTATTTTATTTTTTAAAAATTGAATGACTCAGAAAAATCTAACAGTCGCTATAGTATAATTTTAGCCAAAAATCAATGGCCACAGTCAAAAGTTAAAATCGGTTAGAGCAAGACCTACTAGTCTCATCGACCGCATGGACCTCAACAACTCGAAGGGTAGGATCTTAAGAAATTCTCTCGCGTAAGGATTGCACCAATTGTATACCGACTCTCTACTTGCACGCAAACATGCATTGTAAACCATAGTAAGCTTTCAAACTATTGGGTGGCTTCGGAGGACTGCGCGTTGGCTTTTTTTCCCTTTATGCTTACTTTTAAACGGTGCGTTTTTAGGCAAAATATACAATAAATTATAGTATAAACTGTATCCGAGCTTAGCTGTATCAGTAAAAATTATATATAATTATTTTTCTCTAAGTACTGCCTCTCATAAACAGTCTAAAATTTAAACTTTCCATTCAAAAATCATAGACTACAGTCTAAAATTTAAAATTTTCATTCAAAAATCATAGACTACAGTTAAAAAAACCCACCCACTGTCTTCAAGCATGTAATGAATTTTAACTGAATACACGTACTCTCGCTTGTGATCTTTAAGTCATCCTTTTCTGGGGTTGGTACGTACGCCGCAGCTGCCCACCGGTTGGTCCATGGTTACGCCATCGGTCGCGGCCGGCCGGCACTAGCTACCAGATAGCACGATGCAAGTGCGAGGCAAGACCGTGCGCGCATGGATCCATGAGTTTTCGTTTCCACGTGCACGTACCAACGCCACTTTAATTCCGTGGTGCGATCGGTGGACCGGAGATCAGCTCTTTGCTATCGCACCCACGTTGACCACAATGGAAAGTGCTGTGGCCAACAAGTGGCTAGCCCAACCCGACGCTCTACTTGTTTAAAAAAACCGGATACGATGGTATCGTTTACCGATCTAAAACCGGCCAAATATTGTGAGGCAAAATTTTAAATATTCTACGGTGGTTACTAGTGAACATGGAAACAACATGTTCATTTGACAGAATTTTTTTTTGATGATGATATTGTCTAGATAGATAATATTCGCTACAACATAACAAAGACTTATTTGGTTGTTAAGTGCCGAGAAGGCTGTTGAACGTCACTGAGGTTTTCATATTGCTCCACTCATTACTATTTAACTTCATTAGCTTAGTACTGACTAGCATAGTTTACTGTGCAATTATGCGGCTATATATACAAACTTAATTTGAAAATAGAGTTGTATTTGCTAGAAAATTTTAATATGTTTGATTGAAGACATAATTGGACTTCTTATATAACTATAACATCTCTCGTAATCTTGATCGTTATAATATAGATCGACCGCAATCGACGGTGTATATACTTTTCTCTCTCACTAATTAACATGGTACATAATATTTAGACCTTAAGAACGAACTTGGTGAGTGTTTTTGACCGGTGTTTCCTTAGGTGCTAGCCGAAAGATGGGCGGAGGGTGGCTGCCTAACACCTAGCCCGCCTAGGCGACCGAACAGAACCAGCAAAACCGAGATATATAGGAGAACGAAGTGGAGAAGAAACGTTGATTAATACGTGCATGCATGCAACAAACGTTCATTGCACTATTCGAGGGATAGCGATGCCCGAGCGATACCATACAATCAACGACAGTTCACACACATCAATCCGCGTGCTCCGGCGATTGTACTGCTGCACTAGCTGCCAATGCCATGGACATGGACCGGACAAGTCCTCCTCAACCTCTACACATCATTATACTAATCGAATCATCAGTCCAAGCGTGTAATACCTGTCACTCATGCATGGTCATCACTGATCAGGTACAAGAAATAAGACGGTTAAGGAATCACCCTCGAGCACTGCATACAATTGACTGGGTCATTGCTCCTGTGCTACGCTGCTGCTTGATAGTAATAGAAAAAGTGCAAAGTACGTTGTCATCTAGAAGCAAATAATGAATGAGACACGTATGTGCGTCCCACTATATCTCTCTCTCAAGAAAGAAAAAAGAAAAGAAAATGCATCAAACTAGTACAAGTAGCAAAATATTAAAATTGGAACATGGAATATTGTTTTCAAAATATTAAAATTGAAACATGGAATATTGTTTTCAAAATATTAAAATTGAAACATGGAATATTGTTTTCAAAGATTTGATGGAGCTCAAGAGAACAAGATCTGGTTCTACTGTTTAATTGGCCATGGATAGCTATCACCAAACACCCATTTTCTAAGAGGGAGATTATTCATCCGGATCGTACGTACTTGCCTACTTGGAATGTGCAATAGACTGATAGTACTCGATGGCGTTGTTAGACGGAGGTTAGCATTTCTAAATCGGATGTTTCTTTGTTGAAACCTATCACTGCTAAAAAAAATCTATATTGAACGAGATCAACGGACGGCTATATCACAGACGGTTCATAGAGAACCGTCTGTATTGTAATTATCACAGATGATTTTACAAGCGTGATTGTGTACCATCTGTGATACGCAACTATGATAGACGGTTTATACGAATAACCGTCTGTGAAATTTTCACAGATGGTTATTAATACGAACCATCTGTGATAATGAAAAGCACCACAGATGGTTTGTATCAATAACTGTCTGTGATAATGGCAGACATCACCGATTGTTCGTATTAATAACCGTTTGTGAAAGTTTACTTATTAATACAAACCGTCTGTGATCGTTTCATATCACAGACGATTTGTAGTTGGAACCGTCTGGGATACGCCACATTATTAAATAGCCAGCGAGGTCTCGATAGGTCTATCGATCTTCATTGCGCTGCATTGAAGGAGGCGACCGGCTTTGGGGAACATACCGCTTGTAGATCTAGCTTATAGATCGATTTGTTCTTGGCAATTAGAGGTTAGTATTTGCTTCTAATAACTTATATGTCTTGTAATAGAGAGAGATGATAGCTAGGTTTAGAGAGAGATGGTAGTTTGTTCCAATTTAAGAATGTATCAGTACTCCTTAATTTAGATATGGACAATTGTGTATAAGTAGCTAGGCTGGTTAATTAGCTATAGTAGCATTAATAATCCAATTTGACATTAATTTGTTACATGCGTAGTGTATGTATCGATGCTGGATGTACGTTGAGAACCATGTGAGTGAAGAGTACATTAATAGCGTGTCTGCTTTAAGAAGAGTGGCCGAGCAGGATATGCTGAAGAAGGAGATGGAATATATATACTGTCCATGCATTGATTGCGATAATCTGAAGATGTTTACCAACTCAGCGTAGATCGAAACTCACTTGATTCGAAGATGTTTCAAAAGGGGGTACAGTCACGGTGAAGAGAAGATTATACAGAAATATAGTTATAATATCGTCGAGGGAGACAATGATATGCCAATTGTGGACTGTGCTTTCAATAAGGATAGGTCGTATAATGACAATCTAGATCTGATGCTACGTGATGCAAAAGAAAACTATAGTGAGAGAGAGTTTGGTAAATTCGAGGGCTTGTTAGAGAACCTAGAGAAACCTTTGTTCCAGGGCTGCAAGCCGCAATACACAAGGTTATCATCTGTTCTTGAACTGCTGAAATTGAAGGCAAGTAATTGTTGGTCCGACAAGAGTTTCACAGTGTTGTCAGGTCTCATAGTAAATATCCTTCCAAAGGGAAATATGTTACCGAGAACCACCTACCAAGCCAAGAAGAGTTTTTATCCATTAGAAATAGAAGTAGAAAGAATACATGCATGTCCGAATGATTATATCCTCTACCGTAAATAGTGTGCAAATTACATGTTTGTCCGGTGTGCAAAGCATCCCGATACAAGCGTAAGAATGACTCCGATGACGGCGAGAGCATCAAGGTGAAGGAAAGACCTCCTGCTAAGATGTTGTGGTATCTGCCTATAATTCCCCATTTAAAACGTTTATTTGTGAACCGAAAGGATACAAGATTGTTGCGTTGGCACTCGAATGAACGTAAGAAAGATGGAATGATAAGACATGTTGTTGATTCTGCCTAGTGGAGGAATATCAATAGGATGTTTGTAGACTTCGGTGCAGAACCGAGGAATATAAGGTTTGGGTTGACTACAGATGGAATGAATCCTTTTGGTAACATGAGCAGCCGACATAGCACTTAGCCTATAAAGTATGCAAGTACAACCATCCTCCTTGGCTGTGTATGAAGCGGAAGTATATTTTGATGTCACTATTTATCCAAGGGCTGAAGCAACATAGGAACGATATTGATGTGTACCTACCACCATTGATGGAAGATATTATGATACTATGGAACGAAGGGGTACAAGTATGGGATGCGGATAAACGAGAGAACTTCACTTTACACGCCATGTTGCTCGGCACCATCAATGATTTTCCTATCCTTGGTAACTGTGGTAGGGGTGGCCCCCACCTAAGCTCATCTGGCATGTTAAAGAGTTATAAAGCCCAAGATGGGACATATGTAATGACATAGATGCCCCTATGGAGGGCACATGAATGTAAGGGCAGCATTGTAAAATGCGATTCGTGGAAATATATATACGCACGCCCTGGACATAGGGGAGGGGCAAGCATTGTCCATCACATCCACTCCACTACTCTCCTACTACACTGTTTGGTCAGTATCCACAACAGTAACCTATCAGGGTTGAGTACGAAAGGGCCAAAGCATGTCCGCACTGCTTCACTAGTTGCCAAACAAGTTTCATTTGTACTTTATACGCAACACGAACTTAGTATTAATCACTATGGCGGCATATATGACTAGGGATCACTGGATTCTAATTGTGATTGTACCAAAGTAGAGCAAGGTAATTATTGTGGCTACTGACCAAACAGTAAAGTAGGAGAGTGGTGTAGTGCAGATGACAGATGAACAATGCTTGCCCCTTTCCTATGTCCCGGGCCTGTATACATATTTCCATGGAGTATATTTTACAATCCTATCCTTACATTCATGTGCCCTTCATAGGGGTATCTATGTCATTACACATATTTAGCAGGCCGGATGTGCTTAGGTGGGGGCCACCCCTACAACAGGAGCCTCTCATGGTGAAGGGCTTCACAGGCCGAAGACATGTCGCCGCCATACCACCGCCTTTCCATGCTCACTGACTGCCGCCAGACTGCTCTACTCCTTCCTTGCGCCCTACTCCCGTGTCACCGTTCTTGGCACCGTTCGCCACCACCCCACACGCGTCGCCGTACGTTTTGAGAATACGATGGCTCGTTGTGAAGACCATTCTCGTCGGCCCAGTGGTGGTGCCTCGTCCAGCCGTGGCGCTTCCTCCCACCAGCGCAGCTCGTCGACGACCCGTCGCTGGCGAGCAAATGGTGTAGTGCCAAGAAGAAGCTCAATGGCATCTGCTCGAACGTGCTAGGGCAAAGCCTTGCGACGGAGGAGACCATCCAGTCTCTTCTGCCCGAGGGGAAGCTGGCGAACCGTAGCGCGGTTCGTTTGCCCGCCGAAGACGAGACGGAGCCGCACCCGGAGGAGTCGAAGGCGGTCGTCTTCATCGCATATTTTGAAGCCGGGCTTCGAATCCCGTCGACCATGCTCGTTGGCGATGTTCTTCGGGCATACGGGCTGGAGTTCGCACAGTTGACTCCAAACGCGCTAGCGTGCCTATTTATGTACAGCTGGGCGTCGCGGACAGCTGGGCCAGCGCCTCTCTGTTCACCTTTCTCCACGACACGCGGTGTCAGCCGAAGAAGCTTGAAGGAGGGGAGTACTCGAACTTTGGTAGCGTCAACTTTATGCTACGGTCGCCGTGCATGAAGATCTTTCTCGCAAACTCGACTCGCGCCAAGTGGGAATCGAACTAGATGCGGGGCTGGTTCTACCACCGCGTGGTGAGTGGCAGCCGTCTTCGCTGGACGGGTCAGCGCATGGCATTCAATACGTCGTCGTCGGTGCCCCTCGACCGCGAAGACGAACAGAGGGCGCGGAGGCCCGTTGGAATTGCCCTCCGCTTCAACATGCGGGACCTTCTGGAAGAGTACATAATGTATAGCGTGGCCCCGCTCGTGCAACACTGGCACGTCCAGCCCGGTCCCGTCCGACCTGACGGGGTTCGCCCGTCCGTAGCTTCGCTGCCGAAGCCCTCCAATCCTCATAAGTTCTTCCGCCGCATACTTCGCACGAGATTACCTTCATACTTTGCTGTAACCTTGTCTCCTGGTTCTATGGGTAGAACTCCTTCTTGAGGACGCGGAACACGCGGCGGTGGTGTTCCTTGGACCGTACGTAGCCAAGGAGCATAGCCTACGTGAGTTCGTGATGGTGAATCTTGGGCGGATAAACCGAATGTGCGAGGCTTTGGGCATTCCTGTGCTGGAGCGCGCCACGCCGCCCGTTAGCCAAGTTTTCCCCTACGACGGAGACGACAAGGGGGAGACCTCCCCCATCGCCGGAGGGCCCTGTCACCTGCCGTCGGATCCAGCCCAGCGGTCGCCCCTTGAAGGTCCTGCTGGTGCCGAAGGTACGATGGTCACCAGCCTGGAGGCGGAGGCGGATCGCCCAGCTCCTGGCGAAGAGTCCTTGGGCGGCACTAAGGACAAAGGGCACACCGCAGACATCCTGGAGGATGAAGCTTCATCGCCCGCGCCATCTGTAGAGGCCAAGGAGGCGTCACCCCAGGCACCGAGCACGAAGTGCGCTCAGACATGCTCGCCTGCGAGGCTGGAGGAGGAAGTGTTTGAGCTGGCAGTTGGGGCCATGTCGGAGTCGGACTCTGACATGGAGGCTGCCAGGCTCAAAGAGGACCCCGTCGCCCTAGATGCAGGCGGCGCCGCTGCGGTCTGGTTGGAGGCGGAGCGGACACCCCGATGGACTTCACCGGTTCGCGACGAAGGTAGGCACAACTCTTTTTCTCCCTGCGACTTCGCGAAGCTCGCTCGATCTGCTCCCTGATACCATCGTCGACATCAACCGAAACACGATCTTTGGGACGCGGACAAGGTTCGAGCAATAGGAGTGGGCGCAAAGTCTCCGGCGCACCCGCCCTGGATGTGACATCAGCCCCCACCGCCATGGAAGTCACCGGCACGGAGACTTGGTGCCTGACCATCTCCGATTTCGTCCCTAGACCAGAAACGCTGCGAGCTCTGCAAGCGGCCGCTGACTGTGTGGACGTCGAATTGGACCGGCGGGCGCTGGCATCGTGCGGCTTGGAACTCCTAGAGGGCGCGCTCGAGGCCACAGAGAAAAGGGTAAGTGTTCGTACCCCCGAATTACATCTGTGTTTGTGTTTGAGACTTGGTTGACAACTGTGTTATACAGGCTCTTGTCCTTGCTCGTGCTCTACAAGCGGCCCACAGTCACAAAGCAGGGGTCGCTGGAGGACTGACTTCGCGCCGCCGAAGAGGCCAATGCTGCCGCTGAAGAGGCCAACACTGCCAAGGACGAGCGCATCCGCTTCCTGGAGACGGAGAGCGCGAAGGTGATCGTGGAGGCTCGGTCACTCGTGGAGTAGACGTAGCGGGCGACCGTCGAGGAGCACAACAGGCTGCTCCAGTAGATTGTGGCGCTGGAGGAGGAGAAGGCCCGGCTGACTGCGTCGCTCAAGGAGAAGGACCAGGCACTGGGCGATGCCTTCGTCCCGGCGTGGAGCTTGATGGAGACTCTGGAGAATGCTCTCTCCGACCTCTCCGTGATCGTGCCACCCCGCACATTCGGCCCTGAAGAACTATCGCGCACCATCCGGCGTATCGAGGAAGCTTCCGACCTTACCTTCAGTGCCGCGCGGTCCTTCGGCAACCAATGCTCGATGGTGACGACGTGCATTGCCCTCGCCCTCCTCCATCACCGGGGGTGCTTTCGCGTGGGCAAACTAGCCAACCCCCGGCTGGAGTTGCCAGCCGGAGCCGGGGTTATGTCTGGCGCTGTGCGCGCCATTCGCCGATCCGCCCGGGCCTTCCACCAAAGGATCTGGGACTACATCGATGAAGCCATGGCGAAGGTGGCGATGCGGTGAAGCCTGCGGGGCGACGTGGACTTCGGGGCCTAGCTCGACGAAGTCCCATGACGCGACGAAGACGGCGCCGCCGGCTCGGTGCGTGACGTCGACCCACAGGTGTGACGCTGAAGTCTTAGGGCTGTAGGTGTGCATTGTCCTGTATCCGCTACCTATGTAAAATGGTGCCACATGACCCTTCCTTTTATGAATGAAATGAAAATTGCTCCAAGTGTTTTGATCATGTGTGTTGTTTTACTACGGGCAGGTGCTTGACAGGGGCCACTTTCTAGTTACGGACCTCATGGTCCGGCGGCGCCTTCGGCATTGGGGGTGGGCGGAGGACACCTTGCGTTTCTAGGAGACCTGGAGTTTGACGGGGGAGACTTCGGCGTGAGAGTATGTTAAGATAGAAGGGCCAGACGAGTAGTAATCTTGATTACTCGCACGTATTTGTAAATATTCTCCTCACAAATGTAATAACCGAATGTCTCTGTAAGCGCTACTCTTCGCAAATGCAATAAAAGCAATGGTCGAAGAAAATATGTGCCCTTGTCATTTTTTTGTGATTGCACTTGTCCTCGACTGATAAAAGGACTTCGGGTGCGAAGCAGTCTTTGCTGGCATTGCCCTCACCGCACAGTACGCGATATGCACAGGGTAGCATAGGAACGAAGGGCCGACACAACCTTCCCCAGCTAGACGTAAACTTCACGAGCGCTCCGTCCCCTACCCTTCGAAGTGGCGGCAGCGGAGCTGGCAACTAGCCGAAGCAGACGCTCGAGCGCTCTGTCCCCTACCCTTCGAAGTGGCTACAGCGGAGCTGGCGACTAGCCGAAGCAGGCGCTCGAGCGCTCCGTCTCCTACCCTTCGAAGTGGCGGCAACGGGGCTGGCGACTACCTGAAGTAGATGCTCGAGCACTCTGTCCCCTACCTAAGAGGATTGGAGGGCTTGGCAATAAGATACGGACGGCGAACCACGCCAGTCGACGGGCCGGGCTGGACGTGCCAGTGTGGGAGCGGCGGGTGGCTCTGGCGGCAACATCAGCCTCGTCACCGACCCCAGGGCCCATCGCACCGAACTATTATGGTTACTGACCAAACAGTAAAGTAGGAGAGTGGTGCAGTGGAGATGACAGATAAACAATGCTTGCCCCTTCCCTATGTCTCGGGCTTGTATATATATTTTCATGGAGTGTATTTTACAATCCTATCCTTACATTCATGTGCCCTCCATAGGAGTATCTATCTTATTACACATATCCTATTTTGGGCTTTACAACCATTTAGCTGGACGGATGGGCTTAGGTGGGGGCCACCCCTACAACAGTAATATACCTTAATTCTCTACTTAGGAGCAACCATGATTTCACCTGTGTACAACAAACAATTGATAGGTAAACTCATTTCCTCCATACATAATTCTATTTTAATCTTCCCTTCGTTTGCAATGGATGATGCTAACTTTTTAGAATTACGTAGGTCGTTCAATGCTTACGTTGCCTAATGAGGGAGACACAAGGAAGCCAGCGCCATACTGTAACACAGGACGCGATTTTTGGTACCCGCTACAACACAACAATCCTATATCACACTTCATTATAATGCCTCTAGAACTGTTGTGTATATAATTCTATTTTTGCAATGCCACCAGCAGTTATAGGGCAACGTTTGTGGCTTCTACATTTGCCACCATATGGAGGAAATCATGGACGTTAAGACAAATGATCTTGAGGTTTGTCAACCTGCCAATATTTATTTTGTGATTATCAATTTATATATACAATAACAGGGGCACCATGGTGCCCAGGCTCTATGATTAAAACTTTGTATCTATGATTAAGACTTTCCATCCATGATTGATTGAGTATGCTAAACCAATGACTTCCTTTCCAAATTGACACCTTTTCGAATTAATGAATGTTAACGGGTTTGCCTAATATATTACACTTGCACGTATCTAAAAGCAATCCAAAGGCAGGGAGACTTGGTGCCCAGACACAATGGTTTCCCATTTCAGGGTCCTATATATACATATATATGCTAATGTCTTAACACTACTCCTAGGGAGAGCGCGTGGAATTCGACAAAAGTGCAATCGATCTTGATAAACTCGCCAAAATTCGAAGAAAGCTCTCCCAATTTTTGATAGCGGAGGTCTTAAACAAGACTGGAGAATTCTACCCTAACGATGATTAGATGTTGAAATATTTGATACAATTGTGATCACTCAATTGTGTTTAATCAAATAATTCATTCAAATATATATCATTTAGTTGAGATCTGTGTAATGATTGTCGTGTGCTATATATGTGATCTGTTTGCTTGTTTTTAGAGAGCATGGCTAGCATTTCCTGAGACTAGCCGAAAAATAGGAAATAATATAGGTATTTAAATAGCTATCACACATGGCCATGTCCGAGAACCGTCTGTGATACTTGATATATCATAGATAATTTTTTAAAAAAGCATCTATGATACTTGATATATCGCATACAATTTTTTCGAAAAAAGCATCTATGACACTTATATCACAGACGGTTTAAGAACCATCTGTGATAACCACCTATTATCATAGACATATAAATTCAAACGGTTCAAAAATCGTTTGTGATGGCGGTTTCGATCTGTGATGAGGTTTTCTGTAGTAGTGTGTAAGTCATACATACAATCTAACCTTGCTGCTAGCTTGACACACATGCATATTAGATTGCCGTGCATGCAGCTCATCTGGAAGTCATTACCACACTATTGATGGCCTATATATATCCTGTACTGTCGATATTCTATCCTCACGTACACTAAAACGTTTTGCTACAATTATTCACGAAACTCGAATGGATCGTCTGGAACGTACGGATTGAGTAGGTGTAAATCAATACTAGGATTAGCTTTGTGTGATGTGCCTCGCACGTGCCCAAAATTAGTTTATGAATAACATCATACATAGTGATTGTTGTTAGAAATCCAGATCCTAGAAGCAGGATGTCTTGAGTTAGTATCGGATTCAGTAGGCGTCAAAGGAAAGTCTGAACTCAGGTCCTGTTCACCGTCCGGGAATAGAAGTCGTGTTAGCCTCGGACTGTCAGGAGCCAAACCGATTCTCTTCCAATGTTATCTCTGCATGTAACCTGAATCAATGTAATCTACAATGTATAAATTAACATAAAGGGATCGTAGAAGTCCTTGCGGCAAATACTTAGATTTTCTAACTTGGTATCAGAGCACCATGTCTTCCGCTCCTAATTTTACCGATGCCAACGCCAATGCAATAGTTGCATCGTCGCCTGCTCAACCGCCACAAATCAACTTCAGCAATTTGATCACCGTCAAACTCAACAGAGGGAATTTTCTTCTCTGGAAGGCTCAGGTGGATTGTGTTCATGGGCAACAACTCTATGGCCATGTTGATGGAACTACGTCTGCACCACCAGAGAAGATTATGCGAGGAACAGGCACAAGTGCCAGTGAAGTTACAAATCCCGAATATACTCGGTGGTTTGTTCAAGACAAATTAGTCCTAAGCGGACTCATTGCTAGTATGACGGAGGAAATTCTCGGTCAGGTGATCCTGCTGACCACAGCAGCACAGGTCTGGCAGACGTTGAACACCATGTTTGCATCTCAGAATCAAGCAAGGGTGACTCAGGTTCGAATTCAACTAGTCACCATGAAGAAAAAAGACCTGTCTGCAGCAGCCTATTTTTAGAAGATGTAATGACTTCTATTGGACAACCTCTCAGTGATGGCGAGATGGTTGCTTACATCCTGGCAGGACTTGGATCTGATTACAATCCATTGATCACTGCCCTCAATGTGCGCCCCACACAGATCACCTTGACTGATCTATATTCACATCTTTTGAGTTATGAAGCCCAACTCGAGAAAGAAGCAGATGAAGTACAGAGTTACGGCTCATCTGCAAATAATGCTTTCCGTATGAATAGAGGACATGGTCGCGGACCTGGAAGAGGTCGTGGACGTCGAGGAACACCTGATGGAAATCGAGGATCAGTCCGAGGCCGAGGAGGTCGCAGCTCAAGACAAGAAGATGATAAACCAACATGTCAGATTTGTCACAAGGTGGGACATGAAGCAATTCGATGCTGGTATCGATATGATGAATCTTACACCGAACAGACTAGTCATGCTGGGTCATCAGCCACAACTGGAGGGTACTATGTTGATACAAACTGGTATGCAGATTCTGGAGCAACAGATCACCTCACAAGCGATCTTGATCGCATGACTGTGCAAGAGCGCTACAACGGGAAAGATCAAGTCCAAATCGCCAATGGCACAGGTTTGCAAATTTCACATATTGGTCAATCTTTTATCTATGGCTCAAAACCCCTAGCTCTTAAAAATGTTCTACATGTCCCAAACCTGAACAAACACCTTCTATCTATTCATAAATTAACCAGTGACAATAATGCATATGTTGAATTTTATCCGGATTGTTTTTATGTTAAGGATCAAACATCGAAGGAGGTGCTTCTGGAAGGTAGAAGCAAAGGAGGTCTCTATCCTATTCCAATTAAGAACTCTTCTGTGCTGCGCCATGGCCTCTCGGGTGCGAAAGCGTCTATGGATCAATGGCATAGAAGATTAGGACATCCTTCATCATCCATAGTCAAGTCTGTTTTAGAATCAAATAAAATAGGTTTTCTTCAGAATAAAGAGCATAGTATCTGTAATGCCTATCAACAAGCAAAATCACATAAGCTACCTTTCCAGCACTCAGATCATGTGTCATCCTGTCCTATTGAACTTGTGCACTCGATGTATGGGGGCCAGCTCTCTTATCTGTTGGAGGATATAAGTATTATGTTAGTTTTGTGGATGATTATACTAAGTTTTGCTGGGTCTATCTCCTCAAACAAAAGTCTGATGTAGAACAAATGTTCTATAAGTTCCAAAATCTTGTTGAAAGGCAGCTAAACACTAAAATCCGGAACATTCAAACAGATTGGGGTGGAGAGTATCATCAACTCAACCAATACTTTCAGAACATAAGAATTAATCATCGGTTATCATGTCCTCACACATCTCAACAGAATGGTACAGCCGAACGAAAACACCGTCACTTAGTTGAGACTGCACTTGCCTTGCTAGCCCAAGGGTTCTTACCCTTGCGGTTTTGGGATGAGGCAATCATTACGGCTTGCTATATTATAAATAGGATGCCTAGTCGAACAACTAATAATCAGACTCCGTTGTTTCATCTCCTGCATATTAACCCAGACTACACATTCCTAAAGACTATGGGTTGTGCCTATTGGCCCAATCTCAGAGCTTACAACTCTCGCAAACTGGAGTTTCGGTCAAAGCAATGTGTCTTTCTTGGCTATAGCAGCAGGCATAAAGGTTACAAGTGTCTAGATAGAACAACTGGTCGTGTTTATATCTCGCGAGATGTTGTTTTTGATGAAACTGTGTTTCCTTTTGCTCATACTGCTGACAACAAGCCACCCCAGCCTCCTGCCTATACCATTGCATCCGTTTTTCCTCTAATTGAGCCGCAGATACAAGATGATCATATGCGAAATATTGTCGCACCGTCTACTAATTCAGAAGAGGCAAATGTAGTCTCTGGTTTGGATGCAGGGGGAGATACTACACCACTGTTGTCGACAACAGCAGAAGCATCATCATCGCTACCTTCGTCATCTGCAGAATCAGAAGAATTTGCTGCATCTCCAATGCCACAAGTGCAGACTACAAACTCCACAATACAAGTACCAGAGTCAGGAGACCATCAGGTAATAATGCGACTACGAGCTGGGGTTGTCAAGCCGGTCATCCGAACAGACGACACTATTCCTTATCCTTTGCCCAGGAAGCGGAGGAGTGCTGGGTTGGCTACTATTCCCCAGGAACCATCTTCGTTACAAGAAGCTATGTCAGACTCTGGGTGGCAAGCAGCTATGCAGGCAGAATATGATGCGTTGTGCAAAAATAAAACCTGGACTCTGGTGCCCAGACCTCAAGGGAACAATGTAGTTGGTTGTCGGTGGATCTATAAGGTTAAACAAAAAGCTAATGGCACTGTGGATCGTCTCAAAGCCCGTCTGGTAGCAAAAGGGTATACACAAAGATATGGAATAGACTATTCCGACACTTTTAGTCCATGGTGAAGCCAGCCACAGTGTGTCTAGTACTGTCTATTGCAGTATCAAAAGGGTGGAATCTACGGCAGGTTGATGTGCAAAACGCTTTTCTGCATGGAGATCTAGATGGAGAAGTGTATATGGATCAGCCACCAGGCTATGAGGATGAGTCTCGTCCTAACTATGTGTGTAGATTGCAGAAGGCATTATATGGCCTCAAGCAATCACCGAGAGCGTGGTACTCAAAACTACGTGACAAACTGCAGCAATTAGGATTTGAGGCATCAAAAGGTGACACTTTCTTATTCATCTTCAACAAACAGGAAGTAACTGTATATGTGCTTGTATATGTAGATGACATAATAATTGCTGGATCAAGCAGCAAAGTTGTAGAAAAATTGCTGCAGGAGCTGACTGCAAACTTTGCTGTCAAAGATCTAGGAAATCTCAGCTATTTTCTTGGATTGGAAGCTACTCAGACCAGTGATGGATTAGTCCTGAGCCAGTACAAGTATGCATGTGGCTTGCTCAACCGCATGAACATGGCAGAATGTAAACCGGTTTCTACACCTATGGTGGCTGGTGAGAGACTCTCCAAGGAACAAGGCCGATCTCTGAAGGGAGATGAAGTTTTTAGATATAGAAGCATGGTAGGAGCTCTACAATATCTTACACTTACCAGGCCAGATCTCACCTTTTCATTTAATCAAGTATGTCGCTTTATTCAAGAACCAACAGATACACACCTTGAAGCAGTCAAAAGAATCTTGAGATACATCAAGGGAACTATCAATACAAGTTTGCTATTTCGGAAATCTGACATATCATGTTTAAGTGTGTTTACGGATGCAGATTGGGGAGGTGACCCAGAGGATCGAAGGTCTACAGGTGGTTATGCAGTGTTTCTTGGCAGCAACTTAATTTCTTGGAGCTCGAGGAAGCAACCAACCGTGTCGCGTTCAAGCACAGAGGCAGAATATAAAGCCCTTGCTAATAGCACTGCCGAGGTTTTTTGGTTACAGTCCATGATAAAGGAACTAAAGGTACCCTTGAGCCGGAAACCAATACTTTGGTGCGACAATTTGGGTGCAACATATCTAAGTGCTAATCCTGTTTTCCATGCTCGAATGAAACACATTGAAATAGATTTCCACTTTGTAAGAGAGAAGGTTGCGTCAGGAGAATTAGAGGTCAGATTTATTGCTTCTAAGGATCAAATTGCAGATGGCTTTACAAAGGCTGTTTCCAAACATGCATTGCAAAAATTGTATCACAATCTCAATCTTGTAGCAGGTTGAGATTGAGGGGGAGTGTTAGAAATCCAGATCCTAGAAGCAGGATGTCTTGAGTTAGTATCGGATTCAGTAGGCGTCAAAGGAAAGTCTGAACTCAGGTCCTGTTCACCGTCCGGGAATAGAAGTCGTGTTAGCCTCGGACTGTCAGGAGCCAAACCGATTCTCTTCCAATGTTATCTCTGCATGTAACCTGAATCAATGTAATCTACAATGTATAAATTAACATGAAGGGATCGTAGAAGTCCTTGCGGCAAATACTTAGATTTTCTAACTATTGTAACCTTGTTTCTGATTAATCGATAAAGATATCCATTTCACTTTCAAAAGAAATGGCGCATGCATGCTTACAGACAACGCAAATGCAAAGTCTCTGAAGCTGAGGGTGCATGCGTGGTACAGTATGTGACAACGTTTGGCAAGAAACCAAAGAGGCTACGCATCTTTTGTGTGTAGCTCCTTGAGAAGTTGAAAAGTAAAAGAGGCCAAGAGACAGCTATCAAAGACGTATCTCTGTACCCACAATAGAGGCGGACAGAGGCTAAAAATAAATCTACGATCTCATGAAATTTTTATCGAAGCGTATTTATGTAGAAGTACGCATAATATGTGCATCAGAAGTGTAAAATCAAATAGGCAACAGAGAAGGTAAATGATACCTTAAATTTTTTCCAAAGTATTCACTTACCCTTTACTCCTATACCTATAAAGCTATGAAGATTGGGATAGTAATCCTACTTAAAAACCAGAGACTCACAGAGTTGAGACCGACCAGTCGCTAAAACAACGTTGTCGAATTTGACTCCAGTGGTCGATGACCAGAGAATAGTAGAAAACCAACGTGATCGAAAATTAATGTGATCGAAACCAACGTGGTCGAAATTCGACTCGAGTGGTCAACGGCCAAAGGTGGTCGAAAACCAACGTAGCCGAAGAACAATGAGTGATCTAAAACCGACGTGGATGAAGACCTGAGAGTTCGAAGCAAATTGATAACCAACCGGGGTAGTCGACGACCAGCGAATGGCCAAAAACCAAAATAGTCGATGGTCAAAATACGACCAGAGGTTGACGACCAGTGAGCGGTCGAGAACCGAAGTGGTCAAAATCTCAACATGGCTGAACCTTAAGAGTGGTCGAAAGCCCGCGAGTGGTCGAAAATTCAGAGGGAATAGTGAAGAACAGAGGGTTTCAACACAGTTTCAAAAACCAAAAATTAAAGGATCTTTTGATCCGTAGATCCAAATGATTTGAAACTTTGCAGATATATTCTCTAGAGTATTATGAACCTATTCCAACAAGTGATAATAAAAATCATGGCCAAAGTGAGATCTTTTTCAGTTTATTGGAAGGTTTCATCAAAACCAAGTCAAAACCAAAATTGGTGAATACAACTTGCTTGTAGGTGGATGATGACCAAGATGGATCTAAATATATTCCCATATATTATAGTAAGTTAGAACACTAATGAAATCAACTCCAATACCTCGAATCAAGAATCACACTTTGAGGCCAGATCAAGCAAAACCGGGTTTTCTCAATAAACTTGCTATCAAAGTGCCTAGACAAGTGGAGATGGATTCCCAAAGATTATCTCCATCTCTTACACATCCTTTGCATAGTAAGATCAAGAAAAGGAAAGAAGAGAGTTAAAAAATCAACTAAATCAAGAGTAAATCAATCAAAACAAGATGCATCCATGGAGATACACAAAGATTGATGTATTGCTTACCTGAGAAGACAGATTTTACAGCAACTCTACCTTGGAGGATAAAGAGTACCCAAGATTCTTACTCTGAAACCCTAACCCCAAACCTAGAGAAGAGAGCACAAGAGATGGGTTGAATGATTAACCCCATATACCTCTATCCCAACCCCTTTCATAGGTGGGCAACTAGCAGCCTAAACTCCCTAGTGGATCCTATCCACTATTACAATGGGGAAACCCATTAACCCCACACACACGGGTTTTACTCACGCAAGTTCAGCACGCTTTTTAAAGCACATAAGTGTGCGCCCGCTAAATCCTTAGCCTTGATCTGCCTTGGTCAAACCAGCTCCACCTTAACCTAAACCGCTCTCTAACATATCGCCCATGCGTCGCAGTTTTGATCCAAGATAGTTTTCGGTATTTTGGTCAAACTACCAAAATACCCTTCCTTGATCCGGTCATCACCAACCACTGCAAGCAACCGTCATGCTCGCCACGTGTAGGTACACCACTAGTTTGCCACAGTTGCCAAGTCTCTCCCATGCCGATTTCACCGAACCACGGCTCACTTGGCCCGTGCATGCCATATGACGTCATCCCGCCGTTAGAACTCGCCTTCAATATTTTTTGCATTTCTCGTACCATGCTTGAGCCCACCGTCTCACCCGGCATCCTCGATAGTTCTAGGCCTCAACTCTTCCATGAGTCTAGCCCTGATCATCATCGTTGACCATAGTTGACTCCAAGCATCCCTACACATCTAAAGACAAAGAAATCATTTCCAGGCACACGTTCTTCACAACATGATGTATATTAGCGAAGGCATGTATCATGCAACCTTAATCCAATAACTCAGGTCATCCTAACTCAATTCATGACTCAAGTCCTAAAATCCTCACTTTCTGCCCAAAACCAATCTAGAAAAAGTGTGATCTTTGCGAAGTCACTTGATCACACCTCAAAACTTACAATGGTTCATCACAACAGTATCATGGATCTTCTCACAAGGTCCTTCAATCTCCTCCTTGATGAATCCATTAGCAATTTCCTAAAAATGCAAATTGGAGGCGGTTTTAAAAATCAAAAGAATTTTGGAAACAGAACTCCAAATGGTCAAAAGAAAACAGCAAAGAACTGAAAATGACCATTTAAAATAGAGATGGATAGAAGCTACTAAAAATGATAGTTTTGCACAAAAATTTCATATCCACCCAAAAGTGTTGGGAAATCTCATTCTAGGTCCATTTGAAAGAGCAATTGCTTGATTTGACCTTAGTCATGGTGAGAGGTGATAGAAAATCACAGCAACACAATAAAGCTCTAAAAATCAAGATCTTGCACAAAAACCCCAAATCATGCTCTAGATTTGCATTTTTACCTATCTTTCTGCTCGTTTGACAATGGAATCATCAAGATGCATTGAAGATGATAGCGCATGATTAGATGAAGTGACTGTATTTTATTCATTTGAAACATTAGGAGCCATGAAGATCATTTAAATAGACTTTCCAAGTATTACACCAAGCCATAAAAGTGAAAGTATTGTGTAGATCATGCAAAAACATATATAGCCAAGTTCAAGCCAAATAAGCAATGATTCTGAAGTTAAATTGATTTTAGAATGTCAAATTATCCAGAAATGAGCAAAACATGTTAATAGACTAAATGAAATCAAGAAGCTATAATTGAGTCATTTTAGAGCGCTACAAGTTCAAAATTGAAACATTTTATTCAAACACTTGATAACATTTGTAATTTAGCAAATTTAGCACATTTGGCAATTTTTGAATTTATTTTTGGTTTTAGCTGAGCTTCAACCATTTTTTCACAAAATTTAGTTTCTTTAGTAATATGCTAGATCTCAAACCTTGTGCGACCATTCTAAGTAAGAAGCTTAAGGAAATGATATTGGTCATCAAAAACTCCCCCTGAGTTCATGCCTAGTGCAATGGCAAGCCGTCTTACGAAAAATGATTGGTGAGATCCATTTTTTCACATAAAAGAGATCATTTTGTATTTTCTTGACTTAGTTCAAGAACAAAGAGCTAATACTAACTCATGTTTTAATAACGAACTATCATAGCTCAATCTAAGTTCAAGACTCAACTTAGCTGATTTGATATGGCATGAATCATAATAGAAAGTAAGACATGATTTAGTTCAAGTTTTTCACATTTGAAAAAGCTAGCATGGAAAGAACTAAGCTACACATAGAAGATCATGATAAATCTAGCATAAGTCATGGCAAGATGTAAAATAGTTTTATCATATCACACAAGGATAATAATCAGGGCTCCATGTATTTATATTACAATGTATATTGCTAAATTTAAATATGATGCAATAAAAAATTCTAGCTCCCCCTCAACAATTGAGTCAATTTTAGAAATAATTTAATTTGGTTCAAGTTGAGTTATGTTATTATTAAGCTCTAAAAAATCTCAAATGAACTCCCCCTGAACCAAATCAATAAGCAAGAGGGAAGAAGATTGGGCAGAAGGAAGAAATGACAATCTTTATAGCATAGACAAGATAGAAGGAATACTATGGCTCAGACTTGCTTTCATCTACCCCATATGACTCTAGAACCATCAGTTGATCATCTAAAATACAAGGGGGTAAATACATTTCCTGTCTACCCAAGGGGGCCCAACCTATGCTAGACATAAAAGAAGTGAGTGAACTCAATCTAGTGAGAAGAGAAGCAACTGATAAGCAGTATCCTAGGATCACAAGATGAGAGAAAGAAGTCTAACCATCTGAGAATGAAAACCGTTCTAGTCTATGCTAAAAAGGCTAACCCAAATACACCCAATAAACAAAGTGCAACAGAATGAAAATGTACATATAATACAGAAAGTATATGATGTTTCCCCTCAAATTAAGCCATAAGGACAGACCACCCCAAGCTCTCCTCGCAAGGTCATGAACCTCGAGCTATCTAAAGGCTTGGGGAAAATGTCAGCCAACTGGTTGTCACTCTCCACAAATTGAAACACTATGTCACCCTTCTCCACGTGGTTTCTGAGTAAATGATATCTGATATCTATGTGCTTGGTCCTAGAATATTGTACTGGGTTCATGGCAATATTAATGGTAGAAGTGTTATCATAGAAAAGAGGAGCACTATATATGGCTAACCCAAAGTCCAACAAGGTTGAAACTATCCAAAGCACCTGAATACAGCAACTAATTGCTGCAACATACTCTTCCTCTACAGTGAACTGTGTAACACTGGAATACTTCCTAGAAGACCAAGAAACAAGAGAAGTGTCAATGAATTGGCAAGTGCCAGAAGTGCTCTTCCTATCTATCCTACAGCTAGCAAAATCTGCATTGCAATAGCCTCTAAGGGAAAGACAACAACAAGAAGAAGAGTACTAGATACCATAGTCTAGAGCAGCTTGGAGGTACTTGAAGATGCGCATCATTGCCTAACGGTGAGAGACACGAGGAGAAGCCTAAAATCGAGCGCACAGACACACAGCAAAGTGTATGTCTGGCCTCAAAGAAGTGAGGTATAGGAGGGAGCCAACCATGCTGTGGTACTCCTTCTGATCTATAGGGTCGCCATCAGAGTTGACACCGGTTTGCCATTACTCATGTTGAAGCGTCTCAAGAGGTCTCGAGTGTACTTGCCTTGATGCAAGAAGGTACCCTCCTGAGTCTGCTTGATCTGGAAACCGAGGAAGATGCTCAACTCGCCCATCATGCTAATCTTAAACTCTGTGTTCATGACATCAGAAAACTGGAAGACAAGAGCATGAGAGAAGCTACCAAAGATAATGTCATCCACATAAATCTGGACAAGCAGAAAGTCATTTTCATGCCAACGAATTAACAAGGTCTTATCTACCTTACCCATCTCAAACCTATGACTCAACAGATATGACTTAAGCCTATCATACTAGGCTCTAGGGGTTTACTTAAGTCCATACAGGGCTTTGGAAATCCTGAAGACATAGTTTGTGTATTTGGGGTTCTCGAAACCTAGAGGCTATCTAACATAGACCTGTTTCTCAATAAACCCATTGAGGAAGGCACTATTCACATCCATTTGATACAGCTTGAAGCCCTTAAACGATGAGAAAGCCAACAAAATCCTGATGGCCTCTAGCCTAGCTATAGAGGTGAAGGTCTCCTCAAAATCTAAACCCTCAACCTGGGAGAAACCCTGAGCTACTAATCTAGCCTTGTTTCGAATGACTACCCTATCCTCACTCTACTTGTTCTTAAAGACCCACCTGGTTCCTATGACATTATGACTACTAGGGGCTCAACAAGCGATCAAACCTTGTTCCTCTCAAATTTTCTAACTCCTCATGCATGGCATTGACCCAAGACTCATCAGATAATGCATGGCAAATATCCTCGGGCTCGAAAGTGGCAACAAAGACAGAGTGTAGATAGAAGTGAGATAAGCCAGACCTTGAGCGCGTGACATGCTCAAGAAGTCTCCTATCAGGAGGGTGACGACGCTGAATGTGTCTGGGAGGTCTTGGATGAGAAGAAAAAGTGGCTTCTACCTCCTGTGCTGTGGACGTAGGAGCAGAGCTACAAGCTCCAGAAGAGCTAGAAGGTAAGAGCTGATATCCCTGAGGCACAGTGGTAGAAGCAGGCACCTCAGGGGAAGGAAGAGATGGATCAGGTAACGAACCTTCATCTCCATCCTCCTCCTCATCTATGAAGATGGTCTCTGACTGCACAACTGGACCTGAGATGTCGGGACTAGTACCAGGACTGGCCTCATCTAAAGCCACCTCATATGTCTCTATAATCCTACTAGTTTCACAGTTCCAGACCCAATAATCCCGCAAAGAAGTCGAGTAACCCAGAAAGATACCGTCAGATGAGCGTGACTCGAACTTATATAGATTTCCAGACTTTAAAATAAAGCACTTGCAACCAAAAACAAGAAAATGAGATACACTGGACTTTCACCCGTACCTCAACTCATAAGAAGTGTGATGCAAGTGTTCCCTCAGAAAAACTCTATTCAAAACATAGCACACGGTGGCTATAGCCTCAGCCCCAAACTTCCTAGGTGTAGCATACTCATCTAACATTGTCCTGGCCATCTCGAGTAAGGTACGATTCTTCCTCTCCACATTGCCATTTTGTTGAGAGACATGTGGAGATGAGAACTAATGCTTTATACCTGACTCATCACAGAAACTCTCAAAGTAGGAGTTCTTGAATTCCATGCCATTGTCACTGCGGATCGCTCGTAAGACACTAGGGAGCTCAACAGACAACCAACCGAACAAACCATGAAAATGACTGAAGGTCTCATCCTTCGAGGCTAAGAAAAACACCTAAGAAAACCTCGAGAAATCATCAACCATGACAAGGACATACCACTTCCCACTCGTCGACTGCACTTTAGCTGGACCAACAGTGTCCATATGAAGAAGTTGTCCTGGTGAATCAGTATAGTCATTGTGACTGAAGGATGAGAAGCGACAACCATCTTGCCATGCCGGCAAGGAGCACAAACAAGGTCTTTGCCCATCTTGAGCTTACGCAGACCACGAACAAGGTCATGACCGCTCACCCAGGTCAAATGATCAAAGAAAATGTAACCAAGTCTCCTATGCTAGAAGGAGAGATCACGGGACTCAGAAGCAACTAAGCATCGGAGAGATTCACTAGAAGACTCAAAAAAATTAGCACGAAAGATCATTCTAAATCTAGAAATCTCACAAACCAGACTTCACAAAGAATCAAGGATTTTACAAGTATTTTTCTTAAAGCTTATCTCGAAATTGTCATCGGTAAGCTGAGAGACAAATAGCAAATTATAACTCAACTTACTCACTAAGGCAATATCCTTAAGAATAAATGAATCATTAATGCACACAGTATCTTTAGCGATGACTCGACCTGAAGAAGCGTCTCCAAAGGTGATCATCTCATCACCTGGAGCTCGGACTAGGGAATAGAACCAACAAGAGTATCCGGTCATGTAGTGAGAACAGCCAAAGTCCACAAGCCAAATTTCTCCCTTCCCAGCCCAGCGAACCTGAGTCAGCGAGAAGACAACATCGGTGGCTCAGTACTAGTGTAAATAAGAGTAAATCTGGGAACCCAGTATTGAGTCACACGACGAGCAGAAGATGCAGTCATAGAAACAAAAGACTGACGTCTAGCTACTCTATGCACCTCATCTCTCACGGAAACAGCTTGTCTAGGAACAGACCTTAAGCCTCAGCTATGTCTGACTAGTATTGAAGAGCGGGTTTGACCTACAATAGTATGCTGATCATGCCACAGATAGCTACCTCGATGGGGAAAGCGATGTCTATCTTCAGAATGACAGACACCCTAACCAGAAGCAACTCGAGGACCAAAACCAGAAGAAGCCTTAAAACCAAGTCCTCGATACTACCTAACACCAAACGAATCATAAGAATTGCCTACAACTCTAGACCTCATGTTGGTCTTAGGAGTACTCCGAGTCTGGGGCTGACCCTGAATACTCCTAAGAGCACGAACATGGTCTCTACACATGATCTGGGTGCGCTTGAAATAGAAATCAACCATATGTCCATCTTTTCTGATGGAAGGTGCAATGACACTTCACCTTCTGAGAGGTCGAAGCAGCAGGTGACACAACCTTACTGTCAGAAATTCCCTGGACAAAGCCCGTAGATTTGAACACTATTTTCTTATTCTCGAGTGCAACCTTGATCACGTCTGTTGCTACAGTTCTAATAATAGTAGGTGGATGTTTCCTCACATCCTCTAAGAAATCATATCCTAGACCTTGATTAAACTTGCAAATATTAGATTTGTCTAGGATAAGATTGAGCCTTTTCCTGCCTCCAAAATTTTTTTTGAGAGTGTTCATGAGGTACTCACACTCCCAAAAATTGTTTTGAGAGTGTTCATGAGCTAGGGGCTTCTTGTTGTTGTTCTTGCTGATGTAGTCGTTCTTGCTCACATCGCTGTAGTTGTTCTTGCCCTCTCTAGCTTGGGGCAGTTAGCTCGAATATGGTTTGGGCCACCACACTTGAGGCAAATCATCAGACCTTCTCTCTTCCTTTCTCTAACCCTCTTGTATGCATGTGAGAACTTTCTGGCTAGGAGGGCTAGGCCACTCTCTGGAAACTGCTCGAATTGGTCATCGCTCATCTTACACAAAGCAGCCAAAGAGAATCTAGAAGAACCATTATACGATGCTCTAGAGGAAAAAGTGCGATCGGCGACCAAAGCCATCGATTGCGATTCCGTCTTGTGAGAGACGATGTTGATCTCATGAGTCTTGAGGCATGAGTACAACACGTCAAGAGTCAAGGTCGACAAATCAGTCATGTTCTTGATGGTGGCCACCTTCATCTCCCAAACTCTTAGATCTAGTGCAAATAGCATCTATCGAGCGTTATCTGAGTCTGAGTATGTAAGACCAACAGATCGGAGGTTGCTTAGAATCTTGTCGAATCTGCCAAAGTACTCATCCAAGGGCTCACAAGCAAGCATCTCAAATTTGTTGTATTTTCGCTTGTACTAGTCCTGTCAGACAGCGTTGATCTGGATGGTGCCCTCATGGTATGCATCGTGGATCACCCAGATGTCGAAAGCCGACGTGAGATGAGAGATGCGATCAAACTTGCTTCGGCTAAGACCCTGAATGATTATGTTCCTTATCTTAGCATTTGCCTCCACATCTAGCGTATTTATGGCCGTGATGTGCTAATTGGCAGGAATAATGAATCTGGTCTTAGCCTTTCTCCAAATCGCATAGCCTTGAGCCTGTATGTAAGACTCTATCCTACTCTTCCAAAAGAGATAGTCAACCCCATAGAAGAGAGGCGGCGGAATACTTGTCTATTGCCATGGCTCTAAAGACCAGTTAACATCTATGAAAAGATCTAACCGGGCTCTGATACCACTTGTAGGACTGGATAGGAAATAGAGGGGAATGAATGGTGTCTTAAAATTTTCCCTCAAGTATTTACTTATCCTTTACTTCTATAGCTACAAAACTATGAAGATTTAGATAGGAATCCTACATGAAAACAAGAGACTCACAGAGCTGAGAGCGACCAGTGGTTGAATTTAACTCCAGTGGTCGACGACCAGAGAGCAGTAGAAAACCAACGTGGATGAAACCAACGTGGTCGAAATCCAACGTGGTTGAAATTTGACCACGTGGTCAACGACCAGGGAGTGGTCGAAAACCAACATAGTCGAAGAACAATGAGTGGTCTAAAACCGACGTGGACGATGACCCGAGAGTTCGAAGCAAGTTGAGAACCAACCGGGGTGGTCAATGACCAGTGAATGGTTGAAAACCAAAATGGTCGATGGTCGTAATATGACTAGAGGTCGACGACCAATAAGCGGTCGAGAACCGAAGTGGTCGAACGAAGTCAAAATCTAACTAGTGAGATTGATGATCAGTGAGTGGTCGAAAGCTCAATCTGGTTGAACCTTAAGAGTGGTCGAAAGGCTGCGACTGGTCGAAAATTCAGAGGGAACAGAGAAGAACAAAGGGTTTCAGCACAGTTTCAAAAAACCAAAAATTAAAGGAATTTCCGTAGATCCAGATGATATAAAACTTTGCAGAGATCCTCTCTAGGGTATTATGAACCTATTCCAATAAGTAATCATGAAAGTCATGCCCAAAGTTGAGACCATTTTCAGTTTATTGGAAGGTTTCACCAAAACCGAGTCAAAACCAAAATTGGTGAATACAACTTGCTTGTGGGTGCACCACTATCTTGCCACACGTCGTCAAGTCTCTCTCATCCCGGTTGCATTGAACCATGGCTCACTTGGCCTGTGCAAGCCACATGGCACTATCTCACCGTTCGAACTCGCCTTCAATATTTCTCGTCTTTCTTTTGCCATGCTTGAGCTCATTGTCTCATCTGGCATCCTCGATCGATCTGGGTCTCAACTCCTCCATGTGCCTAGCTCCGATCATCGCCATTGATCACAGTTGACTCCAAGCGTCCTTGCACACCTAAAGACAAAAGAAATCGTTTCCAAGCACACGTTCTTCACAACTTGACCTATATTAGCTAAGACATGCATCATGCAACCTTAATCCAATGACTCAGGTCATCCTAACTCAATCCATGATTCAAATCCCAAAATCTTCACTTTCTACCCAAAACCAATCCAGACAGTGTGATCTTTGCAAAGTCACTTGACCACACCTCAAAATTTGAAATAGTTCATCACAACAGTATCATTGACCTTCTCACAAGATCCTTCAAGAATTTAAACCCTGATGGATAAAGACATGTGCCCACAACTCCACCATTCCACCAAAAGGTAGTCCCCATATGCTAACACACTATAAACCAAACATTATACCTTTTCTCTCTTAAATACCTCCTGTAGGAGTTGAAATAAGTAAATTGGGTTGGAGATCCTAAGCTTAATTACAACAAATTAAAGTATCACGTACTTGCGTCCCTAAATTTGAAAATTAACATGTCGAACTTGAAATAAAGTGCCACTAAAGTCTAAATTGGTAAACTTACCATGAGTTGAAAAACTAATGCGACAATTCAAATTGATGATCCATATGGCACTTTAATTAAGGTCATATATATGACTTTCATTTAGATTTTAGCATATATAGCATATGCATTTTAGCCAATAATATAAAAATCAAAATGAGCCTCGTCGGGCGATGGCTCTATTCTTGCTAGCTGTAGTGTTTAGTTAGGGCGACAACAACGTCGTCACACACACATATATACATACACACATATATTAATTATTTTTAGAGTGTATTTAAAAGGATAAAGAGATATAATAATATTATTTAAACTGTTTATAAGATGCTCCAGAGTAATTAGATTGAAAAATTTCATCGAAATCTACTTTTTATAGCATAATTTTTGTATATACTTATTTTATATATGAAAAGAGTATATAACAAAAATAGAGTAATCCGATGAAATGTTTTCAATCTAATCACATTAGAATATCGTAAAATTAGTATTCAAATATACAAAAATGATAAAGAGATATAACACATTCGTTTATTGTGAGTGCTATCTATCTATCTATCTACGTATCTTTGTCCACTTCTGCTTTAGACTTTAGACCATGGATCGGAGTGATCGAACCGTGTGGCCCTGCATACTAATCACCCTGCCTGTCCTTGCATGGCTTGGATCCATTCCTTTCGTGTCCTGGCCACTTACTACTTAACCACCGGTTTGTTCCTTTCTGCGGTCATTAACTAGCGGGGGGAAGATTAGCGCCTAATTTGATAATTAATTAGCACGCGACTTCTAGAACACATCTTATTGAAAAGGCACGGCTATTCTTCTCTTGTACTCCAACAGTGATTACATTTAAAAATGCTAGAACATTACAATATTGAAATGTGATCGGAAGACACCGCCACATGATCCGCTCGGTAGAGCTAGAATTAGATCTCATCTAGGCTAATCAGTTTCAGATCCCGCGCTCCGGGTATTTGATTCGTTCTGGGTAAAAAAAAATGTTATCACGTCACAAGTTGAAGCTATAATCTGTGCTTGGGACGTAGCCCAAGGAGTGATATTATACGAAGCCTACGGACGGCCTGTTTCGATAGGAGGGATTCACTTTCGAGCCTCCCTCGTTAAAAAACCCTTTAGATTCTGTATAGAACGTAGGAGTTTTTCCTAATTTTTATAGGAACTAAACTGTTTACTGTGAAATTTCTACTTTGTAAACAATGCCTTTAATTTTATCTGTGGAAATTTTGCTTTTGGGAGAAAAAAGAACTGTGGAGCTTTTTTTCCCGGCTAGGAGGGTAAATATTTTTTTTATTGTGAGGTGGAATCTATTCTGTTGTGCTGTGTAATACTCCTAGGCTCATAGTTATTTTGGTAGGCATAGAACTATAGAAGAATCCGCTGGTCCTGACGAAACCGTTGCTATCTATCTCCTGCCACTTGATGGAATGTTCCAAAAAGAAAACGCGGTTCATGTGATGTATCAAAAGGAGCTCCATGCGATGCTCCCCTCGGTGCATTCGGTTAGTTCGATAAAATCGATTCGGTATATACGATAAATACGGTATTGTTAGTTCGGTAGTATACAATATTTTTAAAAATATGATTTGGTATCGGTATGCACGGATGGAGGAGGTGATACTGAGGCATACATCTCGGCAAAAGGCTCTGGAATCACTTTTAAAAAGGTCTCTGTCGGCTCAGTAGTTTACTTAATTTGCGCTAGAAGTCCATGTATATACGCAGGCTTATATACAGAGAGTAAATTACATCGATCGATCTCTTAGCCGGCGGGCTTGATATATATTATATATGTAGTACTAGTACTAGCTAGTATATTATGGGATGGAGTACTTACATACGTGCTTGAGTACGGGATCATAGATCAGACATGTACGTGTGTGTATATCCTCCAGACTTATAGCTAATTTTTCGGTTTATTCAGTTTTTAGCCGATTTTCTCTAAAAATCGAACATGAAAAAAATCTAAAATATAGAAACTAAATCGAATACCGAAAATCCATCAAACCGAAACCGAGTTCATCATTCGGTTACGTTTTTTCCGTCCGGTTTTTTCATGCCAGACTGACTCAACTGAGCAGTGAGCTGACAAGAAGCTTGACAACCTTAGATCTGCATTCTGAAGTAGCCAGCCAAAGTGACGAAAGGGAGAACCATTGGAAAGTGAGCCGGAAAGATGAGCACTACACAAAAGCGTTTCTTTTTCCATTTGACCTCACTCCTCAGTATTGTATATTACGAAGGACCATGTCTAAATCAGTAGGGAAACCTTTTCAAGGATGTACTCAGTGTCTCACATTATCTTTGCACCGTGCACCGGGATCTTACAAGTTACGTCTCTCATTTTGGCCTACCTGGAACATAGGAATTTCATATAAATTTTGCAAAAAGATAAAGAATAAAAATTAAAAAACGGTATAATTCATCCAAGATTCCTATGGAATTCATGTGTTGCAAATTGGTCGTCAATAAATACATCATTCCTAATCCTCACTTGTAACACTAATTTTTTCCACCCTTTGTCACTGATCTATACACACCAATAAAGAATCCTTATGCCCAAAGAAAACCACCCAAAGAGGAAAGGGAGTGACTATTGCCAAGACGACTGAAATTTTTTTTGTCTCTCAGTCACTTGAACTTGCACTCTCAATTAACTAAAATTGCAGTTGTTCTTTTTGGATGTGGGCTATTTTTTTGGAGGGGGCTGCAATTTTAGTTGATTGAAAGTGCAACTTTTAAGTAACTGAGAGACAAAAAAATTTCAGTCGTCTTGGCAATAGCAAAACCGAAGAGGAAAAGATCAAAAGATACAACAAATGCAGCACCAATGAGGGCACACTTCAATAAAAGAAAGAAAGAAAAAGTAGCAAGAAAGAATGCATTTTCATCTCCTTTCATTTCACCAATTTCACCTGCATGATGAAGCGGGGCGGCGTCGCTGTGGAGCTGTTAGCGATCTGTCATTGCATCCTGATCTGATCAGCGATCATGGAGGAGGAAGAGAAGATTATCTCACCAAGAATCTGACAACTAATTTTGCAGCAGCAGCAGCAGCAGCATCAGAGATGTCTGCCTCGCATTGGTTTCTTCTCCCCTTTCTGATGGATCCCATTGTTGCGTGCTTTCTCCAGGGGCCAGGGGCATGACGTCTTGGTGTCCGTCTCCAACTCCAATGGCAACCCGCGTGGCTTCTTGGTCCCCTCGAGTGGCCGCGGCCGCAATACGGATTGAGACGTTGCATCAGCAGCAGCGAAAGTGAGGGTGACAATGGCGTGCGGGCCTCGGGATGCGCGCGAGCGCCATGGTCAATGGCGGGCTCGCTAGTCAGTGTCAGTAAGGTCAAACTGGTCCGTCCCGGAGCGGGACAGCGCGCGGCGGGCGGTCCCGGAGCGGGAGAGCGGGGCCGCCGTGCAGGCGGCGACGGCGCGCTCCAGTGCGTCCACGACCTCGGTCATGGACGGGCGGTCGCAGCCAACGGGGCCGACGCAGTCGGCGGCGAGGTAGCCAACGTAGGCCAGCGCCTCGGCCTCGTGCGGCGTCGGGGCCGGGAGGCGCTGGTCGAGCACGCGGGCGACCTCGTCGGCGAGGATGTGCGGCACGGTGAACTCGACGACGTTCTTAGGCGTCACGCTCTCCGCGTACCGCTGCACGACGCGGCAGCCAGACATGAGCTCCAGGAGCACTACGCCGAAGCTGTACACGTCGCTTTTGTCGGTCAGGTGCTGGAGACGGTAGTACTCCGGGTCCATGTACCCCACCGTGCCGCCGGTGTAGAGCGGCTGCTGCGGGTTGCCGTCGTCGCACTCGCCGCCGGCGCCGGGCTCCAGGACGGAGGAGAGCCCGAAGTCGGCGATCTCGGCCGTCCACGAGTCGTCGAGGAGGATGTTGGCCGACTTGACGTCGCGGTGGATGATGGGCGGCACGGCGTAGACGTGCATGTACTCGATACCGCGCGCGGCGTCGAGCGCGATGGTGAGGCGGCCACGCCAGGAGGACACCGGCGGCGCCATGGGGCTCCGGTTGTGGAGCTGGTCGTGAAGTGTGCCGTTCGCCATGAACTCGTACACGAGCACGCGCTCACCGGAGTCGGCGCAGCAGCCGAGCAGGCACACGATGTTCTTGTGGTTGGCGCGCGCGAGCGCGGTCAGCTCCGAGTTGAACGCCGTCTCCCGGTCGCGCCGGCGCGCCGGCCGAGCCGCCGAGCTCGACGACTTCGCCTGGTCCTCGGCGCGCTTGATCGCCACCACGCGCCCGTCGGGGAGCGTGCCGCGGTACACCGACCCGAAGCTCCCGGACCCGATGCGCCGGTCGTCGGAGAACCCGTCCGTCGCCGCATGGAGCACGTCCAGCGTGAAATGCTCCACCACGCTGCCCCGCCCCTTGCTGGACCCGAGCCGCGGCTGCATCAGCGACCTCCGCACGCCCTGATTATCGGGGCCGTCCTTGCGCCGGCGCCGGTGGCGACACCATAGGAGCAGTGCGAACTGCAATGCCACCAGCAAGACGAGAAAAGATGCAGCCGCGGCGACGGCGATCCAAATGATCCTACTCCTGCTGCCGCTGTTCTTTGCGGGGCTAAGCGGCGCCTTGGCGACGGCGACGTTGAGCTCGAACGCGCAGTCCACGCAGATGCAGCGGCCGCCGGCGCAGAGGTTGGCCGAGCCCGGCAAGACGCCGCATTGGCACGACGACATGAGCACGCACGGGCCCGGCAGGACGCGGTCGAAGACGAGGCGGTTGGTGGCGGTGAAGTCGCGGCCGCCCCAGCACACCAGGGAGTAGTTCGCCACGAGGACGCCGCAGAATGCCCTGCCCTGCGCCTGGACGTTCATGTACTGCAGGTCGGCGAGGCTGCCCGGCGGCGTGGTCACGCCGTCACCGAAGCAGCGGATGGTGCCGTTTGTGCGCAGCCCGCAGACGCCGGCCTCGCCCAATGCCAGCGCCGCGTACCCGGTGGTCGCGTTCTCGCCGTTCAGCGCCAGCGAGCCGCTGCCCCAGCACGAGAGGCCCCCCGCCGTTGACAGCGCGCACGCGCGCCGGCCGCGCGCAGCGACCACGTCATAGCTCCCACCCCGCGGCGCGCCGGTGACGGCCTCCGTCTCCGTGCCATTGTCGAAGCACCGGATAGGCGTCGGCGGCCCCTCGACGATTGCGCACACGAACCCGTCTCCCACGGCGACGGCGACGAACCGGAGGCCGGCGGGTATGTTCAGCCGGCGCCATCGCCAGCAGTGGAGCTCGCCGCTGGCGAGCACCCCGCAGACGCGGTACCCGCCGGAGGACAGCGCCCGTAGCGGCGGGCCGAGGTACACCCTCTTGGACCCCGTCCCGTTCTTGCCCGGCCCGTCCGTACGGTTCTTGGACAGGTCCCACCACCGCATGGCGACGGCGTCGGCGCGCGCGGGGGACGGCCCCACGGCGCAGAGGAAGTCGTCCCCACCGGCGAGCGCGGAGAAGGGGTGCGACGACGGGTAGGTCACCTGCCGCTCGTGGTCGCCGCCGGCCGCCGTGCAGTTCAGGTCGAGCAGCAGCGGCGACGCCGCGGACGGCAGCAGCCCGCACACTATCGTCGTGGACGCGGCCTTGGCCATGGCGAAGGTCGAGAGCGTGGACGCCGAGGCCAGTCGCACCGGGAGCAGCACCACGAACATAAGCAAGGGGAGGAAGAACCCATGGGCATGGGGGTGAGGTGGCATCGAAGTGTGCATGTGAGGGAGGAGGAGGAGGAGGAGAGGAGGAGGTGGTGGGTGGACATGGACATGGTAAGGCAACCAAACTAGTGTTGAGGAATTTGGTGAAGTCAGGTGGTGACGATGGATTTGGTATTTATCTATCTTTGCCTCCTTGCTTCACTACACTTCCTACTTCCTCCACTGCTGTTCATTGCATCTCTCACTGCATACTAATTACTTTGCATCAAGTGACTCACTTCCTAGCTAGTAACAATGATGGCTATGTGTGAAATGAGAGACGATTAGGGCTCTAATGATCTTATCCTGTTGCCAAGACAAGATTACACAAGCACTGTTGATGCATGTGAGGATTATGGCTTGCTTCCTTGCTTCCTGTGGGATGTGTCATCTTAGGAAAACTACTTACAACCATCTAATTAATAACAGATCTTAGGAAAACTACTTCCATGGAGAAGTGGGCGTGACATTGGAGTGAATTAGTTGAACACATCTTCTTATTTTCTTTGACAGTAATGAAAATTGAACACATTAGATTCTCCTCGTTGCAAATAGTGTTCAACTTTGCTTGGTGTTAGTACTTTAGTGGCACAAAGCCTGAACCTGCTAAACCAGTATTCAAATCATACATAATTGAAGGAAAGCGTGACCATGGACCACTTGAACAAAACGCTTGATCACTCACTGTTAGGTGCATGTGGACTCTACATATAAACACGATGGGATCGTAGGATCATATGAAGACTTGATTTGTGTTGGTGACAGGTTGACTGAGAAGAAGACATGACATGTTCAGTCGTTGGAGGCGGACGACGATGGATATATAATCGAACAACCTCGCTGCTAGCAAAGTAACAACTGAAAAATAATGCTATTGATTTCTGCACAAGCTACATGAAAACCCTAAATAATTAATCAGATAGCGACAAGATGGAATCCAAGCCATGCTTCCATTAATCAATTACTACTACAAGGTATGTTGAGCGTTGAGGGGTAACATGCATGCACACATGCGTCGTGGTGTGTTAGTTGTACCATATCGTAGTCATCCTACAGAAAAATAGACGGCCCGGATCAATCACTATGGTATAGTAGCACTACTGCATCAATAACAAAATTGCTAATCCCCAAAGAGCAAAGTTGCTGCAGTACCAAACAATGATATTGACCGTTGACTTTTCTGTGAGGCAGACGCACGAGCAGTGTATACCACCGTGGGGCCGTGAATTTTGTTCCGTAATGCAATTACGCAAACTACGGTCCAGATTGCAGTATTTGCATTCTTTGGAATGGATGTGAAAAAATGTTCAATTTCCGCATAAATTTTTACTGTCTTTTTCAAAAAATAGAAAACCATCCCTAACAAACAAATTCTAACTCACTAAAATACCTCTAACAAAAAAATCATTTCCTGACAAATAAATTAACCTCGATATAAATTGGAGTTAAAAAAACTTCAATACGAATTGTGATGTGGATCAAACGAACCATGACTAAGCACGCTATAGGTTGAGCACAGCGGCAAAGACGAAATGCTAGCTTGTTCGAAGCTCGTGTTGAGATACGGGTATAATAGATTATTACCACTAGATGGTAATACAACCAAAGTAAAGTTAAAGCGGCTAGTTTAACATAGCGTGTGTCGATGTAATAAAAGTAGTCAATCATCCTCTAGCCAACCGTCTCTTCTTCGTAATTGTCTCAATCAACACCGCAGTTGCAGAAATGCCTCTACAGAAGTCCACACGTCTAGGGATGGAACATCGTGCGTCGGTGTTCTAACACCAGTGCGCACGACAGATGTCTTCAGATGTGGCGGCTAGGATTTTGATGGGTGTATCTCAGGATACCTACCTCAGACCTGCGCCCCTCTTAATATATAGTTTTCAATCGGATCCTTATCCGAAACGATTAGATATCGTATCTAACTCGGAAAGCCTCTGACTAGATCTTTATCTAAAAGGAGTAGAGATCGTATCCCACTCGGAGAGCCTCTGGTCGGATCCAATACAAGTAGAGATCGTATTCCACTCAAAGTCTATCATCCGGACTCCTATCATTCGAACATGCTAAGTATGTGACCCTGTAGATTTATGTATATTCGACCATGGGCCAAAATCTCCTTTCCGGTCTATAAATCAGTAGCAGTCCCTACCAGAATATAACGACTCATAAATATACATAAAGGTCATATCAGACGAACCTATATAGTGCTTATATATCGATCATTTTGTCTTATGATACCAGATCGAACTCAAGGTCAGAAGCGTGCTATTCTACGATATCTCGATTCTTTACTCAAAACTGTAGTGAATTACTCAGTTTGTGATTGGCTCCTCAACTACTTTCAGCATGGTCATGCACTTTCGTAATTCAACCACATCGAGGGGCCTAGAGATATCTCTCCAGTTCAATAAGAGGGGCAAATTTTATCTTGATCGCTCACATTCCTTTGCATGTTTCATAGCACACCCAAAAACTACCTTTATGACTATCCAATTACGGAGTAGTTTTTAGTAACCCCTAACTAAACTATTATACATGTAGAAAACTATGACAGTCTTAGGTTTAAGGATCCTGTATACACTATATTGGAGACCAGCTGATGACACTTAAGAATATAAACAATTCCCACAGTGTCTCATGGTAGGTCAATTCAACATCATGTTCTATATCATGTGTCTATATTATTGATTTGATATCCCCATATCCATAATCTGTAAAACATGATCGTGGACCTCGGGCGCGTGGAACACCCGTGGTCACCGTATGTGTTCTGTACTAGTCCCATGATCAATAGGTAGTACACATATTCACAATATTGAGATCATATCCATACACATCACATTTAATTTATGATAAAGGGGTGAATACATAAGCAATGCATAGTAAGGTTTTACAGCATATGGCCGACTGGTCAAGTAAATACCAGAGTCAAGAGTAAATTACAGCGAAAGACAAATAAATAAGTAGAAGCATCTAGTGGTATGCCACCATAGCTTACAGACATCTGACTGGGATTAGGCCTTGGAAAACCCATCATCGAATTCTCCGGAGCTGGGGGCAAAGTACGCATTGTCTCGCACGGATCCTTCTTCATTCTCTGATCAACAATAATTTAAGCAAGGTTGAGTACATTGTGTACTCAATAAGACTTGTAGTGTATCACAAAATTATATATACATGCAAGGCTATCAAAGGATGAGGCTCTTTACTAAGTTATTTTCAGCACAAGGCAAATTTCATTTACAATATCGATAAGTAATAATTTATAAATGGAATTGTAAAGAGCATTTAACTTGTAATGAAATAACATTTATGTAATTTCCATAATAGTAGATTAAATCCATTCACAGCCCTCCTCGACTGAGAACATCGCACAATTCCTACCCATGGGCATGGCACACGGAAGACGCAAACATGACATCCCATTATGTTAAGTAAAAATAGATTTGAAAATAAAAACTATACCATTGTGGCTGCATTCAAGCATGTTCATGACCGCGAGCACGGCTATTTAAATAGTTTTTAACACTCTGGAGAGATTGTACAACTTTACCCGCATGAGATAATCAATTATACTGTCGGTAACTTCATGTATCCTTTGGTGTGTGATGAAAGTTGATTACCATATAGCCTTTAGGTTATCTAGTTCTAACCTTGCACCAGCCTGATGAATGGACAATCTCTCATTGAGCATGTCCTTTCCCCATATGAGCTGACTAATAGACCCTCACTTACGCATGTCATTTCCCTATGTAAGTATGCACCATTGTATTAGCAAGCTTTGGTCCCATCACTGTGGTGTGGGAGCCCCTACGAACAGACCTTCACTCGGAATGCCTTTACTACTAATGTGCCTACCACAATGAAAGGCTAGACCTATACAACTTTATCAGCTGAAGACAAAGCCCATATAGCACATGTGGTTGTACGGTATGACTTAGATATGCGGCAACAACGTGCGGTCCTTAATTGACTTGGGTGAGAATCTCCCCTTATCTACAAGCGAGGTTCCTCCTCACATTTGACAGCTTATCATATAACTCGTTCGCATCCAAAAACTAGGTTTTTTATTTTATTTTATACCAAACTAACAGAGTTTCCTTTTCTTGTCTAACATTCTGCCATTACCCACAGTATAGCAATCTTAATGAAACATAGATGCATGCATAATAGATTTTGCAAACAATATACAATAATTGAAATACTGAGATCAACATGGTCAAAAAGGGTGCTAGCCTTAATCTTGATATTCAGAGAATGTTTCAGGTGTGTTCTCGAAGTTGTCTAGCACGACGCGTCTAATCGATAAAATCCAGATAAATGCAAATAAGAGCCAAATAAATTTAAATAGAGAAAAAACTTAATTATTTTTGTAAATTCAAAAATATCACGATTTTAGAAAATTTGAGGAACAAGGATCACTGAATTTGGAGTTTGTATGCAAAAGTTATAAGCATTTGAGTTTTAGCTTGGTTTAAATTATTTCTTCTCGGTGGGTACAATACTCTTTACGGCTACTAACATTCTTCGACTGCTACTCAATTCCATCTACGACTACTGCAGCCTACAACCGTAGCAGCTAGCAACTCACGACCACCATAGCTTGCGGCCTTACAACCATTGTGGCTACCGACCTTACGAGTACGACTTACAATCACGGTGCATCACCGTAACTTTGGTCATACTGCTCACATAGAGCTGGTACTACCAATCTTCAACCACGTAGGTCTTCCGAGCACTGACCGGATACTGTAGCTTACAACTACTGAAAATCGACCACGTTCTATAGGTTTTGACCACTGACTACCGACTAGGTTCTGTAGTTTTTGACTACCGACCAGGTACTGTAGCTAATGACTACCGACCATGTACTCTAGTTTACGACTACCGACTAGGTACTGTAGTTTATGACTACCGACCAGCTACTGTAGTTTCTGACTACTGACTAGGTTTTGTAGTTTCTGACTACTGACTAGGTTCTGTAGTTCCTGACTACCGACTGGTTCTGTAGTTTTCAACTACCGACCGGGTAATATAGATTTTGACTACTGACCGAGTACTGTAGCTTACGACTACCGACTAGGTACTGTAGTTACGACTACCGACTAAGTATTATAGTTTACAACTACCGACCAGGTACTATAGTTTAAGACTACCGACCACATTCTGTAGGTTTCGACTACCGACTAGGTTCTGTAGTTTTTGACTACCAATAGGGTACTATAGCTTATGACTATGGTCAGTGGTTGAAGATTTTGACTATAGCTACGGTCGAGGATTTTGATAGTGGCAGCCGGTCGAAGATCTCGACAACGGCAGCTAGTCGATGATTTCAACACCAACTGTGGTCGAAGGTTTTCGACACTGGCAGCGGTAGAAGATTTTGACACCGGCAGCGGTCGAAGACTTCGACACTAACAGCGGTTGAAGATTTCGACAACGCTAGCATTCAAAGATTTTGACTCTAGCAGCGGCCGAAGATTTCAACACCGACAGCGGTCGAAGGTTTCGACAACGACAGTGGTTAAAGATTTAAACACCAGTTGCAGTTGAAGATCTCGCCTTCAGTGCTTGATTTTGACTTCGATTGCTACGATTCTCTTCTCAACTTTGACTACTGTAGCTTCCTTTTCGAGTTCGACTACTTTAGTTTTCTTTTCAACTTCAACTGTTTTAGTTCTTTTATTCACTCTGACCACTACGATACTCTCATATATTGAAAAAGCCATGGCTCATTGCTGCCGAGGGACTCCTCAGCGAACAAGGCGTGAGCTAAAATAGGGTCGGGACCTCGACCTACATGCCTAGATTAAGAATCATGGCCCAGCTTGGGGGGTAGGGCGATCGGCAGCGTGGTCCTGCGGTGGCGAAGGCAGGGGAATGGCATTATGGGGGTATGAGCTGCTAGGGCTCAATTCGATGCTAGGGGCACTTCCATGTGGGAGGGGAACTCACTGAAGGTGATGATGACACTCGAGAAGGAGCGAAGGAGACTGGAATTGAAGACCCTATTGGCGGCAAAGAGGTCTATGTCGACAGCAAATTCTAGCAACCGTGAAGCTACAAAAGGGTGCGCATGAGCTTGCTTGCATGCATGTGGATGTATGAGCGAATGGCATCAAGGTATGGCTCACTAGAGAGAGAGAAAGTCATACGGCCATGTCCTGGTCAGAGATAAAGGAGAAGGTCTAGTCCGAGTGGTCCACTGCATGAAAGGTCAAAGCTCTCGAGTAAGTGCAAACTGGTCGAAGTTCTCGAGTAAGTGCAAATAGGTCAAAGATTGTGAACGCGGAGCGATCAGAGTTTATGAGGATCGACTTAACAGGGATTGGCATAGAGGTGTCTTCACAGGCACTCGGTTTATGGGTTCATGGCGGGCGTGATAGGACGACACTAGGATGGTTCGGGGTTATCATGATTCAAAGATGGGCATAAAGCCAGGGTTCATGGAGGAAAGGTGCGGCATGGCGCATCATGCAAGGTCCGGCTGGGTGGTGCGACAGGACGGGGCGCGGCCAGTAGAATTCGTGATAGAGACATGACGAGGCGGGAGCACAGGGCATAGGCTGTCAGCGGAGAGGAGAAACAACTGGCATGGTATCAAAATGATGAGCATGGCATAAAAAACTAGTGGCCTATGCTCATGGTTTCTCAGGCGACTGGCTGAAGGTGGAAGAAAGGTACTGCAAGTGGGCCACACTTGGCACTAAGAGAGAGAGAGGAATGTTGAGGTGGGCTGAGAGGTTTGGGCAATTGTTGGACATATCAGATGAGCTTAAAAAATTATGAAATTTTTTGCAAAAGCTCCTAACGAACTGTAGATGATTGCATAAATTTTTTAGAGTTTAGCTTCTATTGTTTTTTCTAGAAAAATCAAAGAAGACTTCTAGTTGAATTTAAATATACTTATCTAATTTAGGCAGTTTCAGAACTTGCTTTGATATTTATTTTCACAGCCAAAATTATACTCATAGGCTTTTAGGATGGTTTCAACCATACTTTCTCTTATGCCACTCTTAACCATATTTTTTAATAACAAATTTCAATTTCAAATTATGTTCAAATTGATCTCAAAATATTTGGCTTTTGGTTTCTGGATTTTATTTTTGCTCTTTGAATTGTTTGGCAAAACCAAATCAGAAATCTAGGAATAATTCGAATAACACCAAAAGAAATAAAAGGTTTTAAAATTTCACATTTTTGTCAATTCCCAAATCAAAATCCTCAAATAAATGCCAAAATTTTGAATAACATTGAAATACAATAGAAATATTTTAATTAATAATTTTTCGTGACTCCCAAATTTGGGATGTTACAGATCTACCCCCTTTAAACAGAATCTCATACTCGAGATTTGGACGGAGAGAATAGAAAGAAGGAGGTGGGGTTAACTAGCTAGCAGTAGGTTCTAGGTCCTTTCCTTGGAGCAGTCGAGAGAGATAAAAATCTACACAAAAGTTGTCTAACACTTGGAGAAGGAAGAAGGCAGGGAGCAACCTTATTATTCTAGATAGGTCCCAATCATTGATCTTGTATGGATGGTTGACACGATGACTGGGAACAAAAGCAAAGCGAGGACTCGAGTCTTGGTCCTTGCGCGGGTTGAGGCTTCCAAGTCATTGTTTTCCTTGACGATGTTGTTTCCTCCAAATATCGGGATGTTGGGTGGTCTTTACTTTGTTCTTGATTGTCCTAAACTTGCTTATTCATCACTTCATGTTTGTAGGCCTGACGGGGTTTTTAACAAAAAAGGTAAGGGCAAATAGCATGAGGTATGGGAAGAATTACAGAGATAAGGTAATTTAAACCCATTTTAGACTTTTAAATAGTACACCCAAGAAGCTGGGGTGGAACACAAACAACACATATTTTTGAAAATAAGCTTTTTCTGTGGCTGCGAAATACAACATCCGAGGGCAAGAAGGCAGCGTACAGGGTCCAACTGAAGAATTGTAGCAATGCAACATCTATAGGTAGGGACATGCATGAGGGTATCCAATGCAATACATCATTGTCTTACCGTCTCTAATCACCCAAAAGCTAGCTCACATAAGCTCCCTAAAGTGAGTTCTCTATCGATCTAGTCTAGGTCTACACACCATTGTTGGGCTCGGTAGCATCGAGTGTAGCAGAGCGTCGCCTATAAGTTTTGCAAAACATTATGCTAGTTCCTATGGTTCATGTTCAGATCGTACTACTACTTCGTGCTTACTTAACTAAAATTTTGAGGCGAGGTAAGTGGCTAGAATAGTGGGAGATTTTTTTTAATTTATCACGATAGCATGAGATGAGAACAGAAGGTTTGAAGTAGTTGCAAAATACATATTTTTAGCTCACAACATAGTTTTGAAATTTATTGCAAAAAGCATTTAAAAGTAACGTTTCCAATAGTTTAAAATGATTTTTTTTTGAAATTCCCTTTTGGCGTAGTGTTTCAAGAATATTTTCAAATCATTTTGGTTCTGTCTTAATAACTAAAATATTGTCAAAACTTTTATTTTTTAGAAGATACACCTTTCTTTAAAAGACGGGTCATTTTGAGACAAGATGAGAAGGAAAACAAAAGAATAATTTGGATAAGATGAGAAAGCTATGAGAAGTAAGATTTAGCAAAATTTTCTATATTTTTCTCAACTATTTTTAGAATTCAAAATCAATTGTACTTGGAAAATAGATCCTTATTCTAACGACCATTCTATCAAGGGCTTAACCTATAGTCAGTATGGTATGTGTTCTGTACTAGTCCTATGATCAGTAGCTAGCACACACATTCACAACATTGAGATCACGTCCATACATATCATATTTAATTTATGATAAAGGGGTGAATACATAAGCAATGCATAGTAAGGCAAGGTTGTCACGGCGCTCCGGCAAGTCGCGGCGAGGCCGAAGCGCCTGGACGCCTAGTCGACTAGGCGCCCGCCATGGCGACAGTTAGACGATAGTAGTTAGACGATAAATAATACCTTATATGACTAAAAATTAAATAACCATGCAACATAATAACATAAATTATCCAAATAATCATGTCTCAGAAGGTCTAAATTAAAAGAAATACATTAAAAGAGGGACCTGTTTGTAATTTTCAGGAATTCTGAGGACTTAATCGCAAAAATACACTTCTTAACCCTTGCCGCCAGCGCCCGATTCCTCTCTGGCTCTCTGCCGACTCCTCTTCTCCTCCTCTCTCCCGACGCCTCCTCTCCCCGCCCGATGCCTTCCCCGCCGCCTCTCCCCCCGCCTCCTCTCCCCACCCGCCTCCCCATCGTATCCCTCCCCGCTGCCTCCTCCTCCGCCCGGCGCCTCCTCTCGTCGCCGCCCTCCCGTCGCCTCCTCCCCGCCCGCCTCCTCCCGCCGGGAAGAGGATGGAGGATGCTACGACTCCGCATCCGACCGATGCGGCTTGGGAAGAGGCGGTGCGGCTTCGCAATCCGACCGGCTTTGGCCGGATGGAGCGACGAGACTGGGGCGCGGCGGCGGCGGCTGCTGTGTGAGACCTCGGCGTCGAGCTCCTAACTCGGTAAGTTGGGCGACAGGCCTTGGCGTCGGGCTCTGGGCGACTGGACGCCTAGTCGTTGCCTTGGCGACGACTAGGCGACGCCGTAACAACCTTGTAGTAAGGTTTTACAGCATATGGTCGACCGGCCAAGTAAATACCTGAGGTAAGAGTAAATTACAGTGGACGACAAATAAATAAGTGGAACCATCCAATGGCATACCACCATAGCCCACAGGCAGCTGACTAGGGATTAAGCCCTAGAAAAACCCATCATCGAACTCCCTAGAGCTGGGGGCAAAGTACGCATCGTCAGGCATGTATCCTTCTTCATTATATATATATATATATATATATATTATATACATGTGTGTGTATATGCAAGGCTATCAAAGGATGAAGCTCTATACTAAGTTATTTTTAGTATGAGGTAAATTTCATTTGCAATATCAATAAGTAATAATTTGCAAACGGAATTGTAAAGAGCATTTAACTTGTAATGAAATAACATTTATATAATTTCCATAACAGTAGATCAAATCCATTCGTAGCTCTCCTCATCTAAGAACATCCCTCAATTCCTACCTATGGGCATGGTACACAGAAGACGCGTACATGCCATCCCATTATGTTCATTGAAAATAATTTTGAAAATGAAAACTATATCTATTGTGGCTACATCCAAGCATGTTCATGACCTCGAGCACATGTATTTAAATAATTTTTAACACTCTACAGAGGTTGTACAACTTTACCCATATGAAATAATTAATTATACTGTCGGTAACTTCATGCTTCCTTTGGCATGTGATGAAAGTTGATTGTCATATAGCCTTTAGGTTATCTAGTTCTAATCTTGCACCAGCCTGATGAATGGACAATCCCTCACTTGAGCGTGTCCTTCCCCAAGTGAGCTGATTGACAGACCCTCACTTACGCATGTCCTTCTCCTAGGTGAGCATTCACCATTATATTAGCAAGCTTTGGTCCCATCACCGTGGTGTGGGAGCTCCTATGAGCAGACCTTCACTCGGAATGCCCTTACTACTTCTGCGCCTGCACAATATAAAGATAGACTTAGACAACTTAATCAGTTAAAATCAGAGCCCATATAGCACATGTGGTTATACAGTGTGACTTACATGTGCGGCAATAGCGTACGGTCCTTAATTGACTCGGACGAGAATCTCCCCCTATCTACATGCGAGCTTCCTCCTTACATTTGACAGCTAATCATATAACTCGCCCACGTCCAAAAACTAGGTTTTTCATTTGGTTTTGTACCAAACTAACAGAGGTTCCTCCTCTAGTCTAACATTTTAAACAATCAAATCCAAATGAAAATTTGTTCGCAAGTTCAAACTTAGCAGAAACTAGAGCGTGGCTAAGCATCTAGAACATGTACTCACTGTAGTGTAACCAAAATTTGACATTATATATGTCTAATCATGTCCTAAGGGTTACAACATTGAGGATATCAAATCTGCAAGGGAGGTTGTAACTACCATTACTCACAGTATAACAATCTCAATGAAACATACATGCATGCTAAAAGATTTTGCAAACAATGTACAATAATTGAAATACTAGGATCAACAAGGTCAAAGGGGGTGCTTGCCTTGCTCTTAATATTCAGGGAATGTTTCGGGTGCATTCTCGAAGTTATCCGGTACGACGTCGTCTAATAGATAAAATTTAGATAAATGCAAATAAGAGCCAAATAAATTTGAAGTAGAGACAAAACTTAATTATTTTTGTAAATCAGAAAGATCACAATTTTAGAAAAATTTAGGAACAAGGATCACTAAATTTGGAGTTCGTTTGCAAAAGTTATAAGCGTTTCAGTTTTGGCTTGGTTTGAATTATCTATTCTCGGTGGACACAGTACTCTTTACGACTACTAACGTTCTTCGGCTGTTACCCAATTCCATCAACGACTACTACAGCCTATGACCGCAATAGCTAGCAACTCACGACCACTATAGCTTATAGCCTTACAACCATTGTGGCCACCGACCTTACGAGTACAACCTACGATCACGGTGTCTTGCCGCAACTCCGGCCGTACCGCTCACATAGAGTTGGTACTATCGGTCTTCGACAATGCATGTCTTCCAAGCATCGACTGACCATTGTAGCTTAGACTACCAACCATGTTCTATAGGTTTAAACTACCAACTACTGACTAGGTTCTATAGTTTTCTACTACCAACTATCGACTAGGTTCTATAGTTTTCAACTACCGATCAGGTACTGTAGCTTACGACTACCGACTATGTTCTGTAGTTTACGACTACAAACTCGGTATTGTAGTTTACGACTACCGATAGGTACTGTAGTTTGCGACTACCGACTAGGTTCTATAGGTTTCGACTATAAACTGCTGACTAGGTTTTGTAGTTTTTGACTACTGACCGGGTACTGTAGCTTACGACTATTGACCGAGTATTATACCTTATGACTACGGACCAGGTACTGTAGTTTACGACTATCAACCACGTTTTGTAGGTTTCGACTACCGACTAGGTTCCGTAGTTTTTGACTACCAACCGAATATTGTAGCTATGATTATGATCAGTGGTCGAAGATTTCGATTATGACTACGGTCAAAGATTTTAATAATGGCAGCTAGTCGAAGATCATGACATCGACAACTAGTTGATGAATTCAACAGCAGCTGTGGTCGAAAGTATTCAACACTAGCAGTGATCGAAGATCTCGACAACGGTAGTGGTCAAAGATATCGACATCGGCAGAAGTCGAAGATTTTGACATCAGCAGCAGCCAAAGATTTCAACTTCGGCTGCGGTCGAAGATTTTGACACCAGCAGCGGTTGAAGATTTCGATAACGGTAGTGGTTGAAGATTTCGATTCTGGCTGTGGTCAAAGATTTCCACACTGGTAATGGTCAGAGATTTTGACACCGATAGTGGTTGAGGATTTCGATTCCAGCTGCGGTTGAATATTTTGACACTGGCTACGGTCGAAGATCTCGACTCTAGTTAGCATTTTGACTGCTACGGTTCTCTTCTCAACTTTGACTACTATGGTTTCCTTTTTGGGTTTGACTACTTTAGTTTTCTTATCAACTTCGACTGCTTTAGTTTTTTATTTACTCCGATCACTATGGTACTCCTATCTATCAAGAGAGCCATGGCTCATCGCCGATGAGGGACTCCTTGGTGGACGGGGTGTGAACTAAAACAGAGCCGGGACCTCGGCCCACACGCCTAGCCGAAGAATCGCGACCCAACTTGGAGGGTAGGGTAGCCAGTGGTGTGGTCCTACAGTGGCGGAGGCAGGGGAATGGCACTACGAGGCAACAAGCTACTAAGGCTCGATTTGGTGCTAGGGGAGCTTCCATGGGGGAGGAGGAACTCACCGAAGGCGATGACAGCACTCGGGAAGGAGTGGATGAGACTAGCATTGGAGACCCTGTCAGCGGCGAAGAGGTCTATGTCGATAGCGAATTTCGGCAACCGTGAAGCTACAAAACGGTGTGCATAAGCTTACTTGCATGCATGTGGAGGTATGAGTGAATGGAATCGAGGTACGACTCACCAGAGAGAGAGTTGTACAACGACGTCCTGGTCAAAGATGAAGGAGAAGGTCTAGCCCGAGTGGTTCACTACATGAAAGGTCGATTAAATGAGTAGAGTGCTCAAGGAAGAGGTGAGGCGCATTGTGATGGAGTTAGTGAGGAGAGAAGCTTATCGAAATAGCTAGAACATGGTAGCATGCTCGTCGGTGTCACGTACGACTTCTGTTTCTCGACGTTCTAGTAAGTGAAGTGCTCAAGGATTGTGCGCAAGAGACTGAGAGGGCGAGCTGTAGAGAAATGGTATGGTCAGAAGGGGGCTTTATAGGTACAAAATGGCTGAGGGCAGAGCATGAGTTCTTACGAGTGCAACCGAGCAGCGTGGTCGAATTCTCACTGTGGAACGCGAGGTGCGAAAGAAGACAAGGGGGAAGAGATGCATTGCGTTGAGGCGACGGGTAGGTGAGGGTTGGCAGAAGCAGGGAAGAACTATGGGTGCGGCATAAAAAACCAGGGGCTACATGAGCCCTGACTACGACGGAACTGGCGTAGGCGCATGAGGTGGAAGACGGACTCGTCCAGCGGGCCTGGCGCGTCAACGTGCGCAGAGAGGTGACCTGATGAGATTGTTGGTTATAATCTTGACATGTAAAGGGTTTAGGAATCGTGTGTTTAAGTACTTGTGCGTTCGAGTACTTACTAGCCGATCGAATCTCTTGAGCAAGTGCAAACAGGTCAAAGCTCTTGAGTAAGTGCAAATAGGTTGAAGCTCTCGAGTAAGTGCAAACCGATCGAAGCTCTCGAGTAAGTGCAACATCGAAGATTGTGAACGCGGAGCAGTCGAAGTTTACAAGGGCCAATTTAACAGGGGAGTGGCGCACATGTGTCTTCATGGGCACTTGGTTTAAGGTCTGATGGTAGGCATGATGGGACGACACTGGGATGGTTCGGGACCATCGTGATGCAAAGCTGGGCACAAAGCCAGGACACGCAGAGGAAATGTATGACATAGCACATTGCACATGGGCCGGTTGGGTGGCGTGGCAGAGTGGGGCACAACTGGCGGAATTCACGATGGAGACATGACGAGGCGGGAGCACAGGGCATGGGCTGTTAGTAGAGAGGAGAAACGACAGGCATGGTATCAAAACGATAAGCATGGAATAAAAAACTAGTGGCCTATGCTCATGGTTTCTCAGGCCACTAGCTGGAGGTGGAAGAAAGGTACTGTAAGTGGGCCACACTGGGCAGTGAGAGAGAGAAAGGGTGAGGTGCGCTGAGAGGTTTGGGTAATTGTTGAACATATCAGATGAGCTTAAAAAATTATGAAAATTGTTGTGGAAGCTCCTGACATAGTGCGGGTGATTGTATAAATTTTACAGAGTTTTATCTTCTCTTGATTTTTTCTAGAAAAATCTGAGAAGACTTCTAGTTGAATTTAAATATGCTTATATGATTTATATAGTTTCAGAACTTACTTTGATATTTATTTTTAGTGCCAAAATTATACTCATGGGCTTTTAGGATAATTTACACCATACTTTCTATCATGCCACTTTTAACCATCTTTTCTAATAACAAATTTCAATTTCAATTTATGTTAAAATTGATTTCAGAATATTTGGCTTTTGGTTTCCGGATTTAATTTTTGTTGTTTGAATTGTTTGGCAAAATCGGATCAGAAATCCAGGAATAATTGGAATAACACCAAAATAAATAAAAGGCTTTAAATGTTTCATATTTTTGTCAATTCCAAAATCAAAATCCTCAGACAAATGCCAAAATTTCGAATAACACTAAAATACAATAGAAAGATTATAATTAATATTTTTTTCACAACTCCCAAATTTGGGATGTTACAATGATCATCAATCAGTACATGTGCTGATCTATAAATCATAATTGTCCCACATAACGATATAAGAGTAGGGATAATTTAAAGTAACATCAAAATGTAAATAAAAAGTTCTACAAACAAGTCACATACTTGTTGATCAATACAAAAGATATTTATTCAAAGGATAAAATAATATATTATTCAAAAAATCATAAACATAGAGGCGATATAATTATCTTCATAATTACCTCTAAAGTATATCGCTAACAGCTCGACCAACAGTGGAGGTGGAGTAGGCCGATTTCGATGAAATTGACTCAACGTGTTGGAATAATATGATTTTTTTATTTATAGCAAAGCACAAAAAAAAACTTCCCCCTCCCGTACGGATCCTCATTATACTTTCAATTTGACGTTCTTTTTCCCCCAAATGTTGGGTAGTTGTATGGCTATGTGGCGGTCTAACCAGGGGGAGGCAGCTGTGCTGTTGGGGTTTGGTAGGGTGGACGGGTCAAGTAGCTAGCATAGTGTTTCAACTGTTGGTGTCCGATTCGGCTTGGTTTCGTTCTTGTACGAGAATATGACACACACACACACCTAGCTAGATGTGATCATCAGGTGAAGCCTCTCAGTGACCAAATTATCCATTAGCCAAGAGGAAGAAGAGATGAGATGGGTGGGATGCAAGTGATCACATCGTTGTTACGCCACTGCCTGGGAATATTACTCTAGGCTCTAGCTTTAACCTACCTCCAACTCCAACTAAACCTGTGGATTTTCTGTGATCTTGAATTTTCACCTGGGAACATCTTATTTCTCACATATTGCTAATTAAGCGCTTGTCGTGCTTCCAATAATGTTAGGGTGACCTCAGAAAAAAAAGCTAGTTTTAATCTCCTTTTATTCGGCTTGGTCAAATCAACCATGGATAAATATCCTCATTTTCTTCCTAACAATTTACGTACCTTATACACTTGGTATTGCCACCGACAACACAAATGTTGCGAAAATGCTACCGATGAGATGGAAATTGTACTATAAATCAATTTCAATAAGTTTTGTTACTTCTTTTCCACTTTTTGAGTATTTGTGAAATTCAATTCACCTAGATTCCCCTTGCGACGATTTGACTGTCTGAATCCTACTTAGATCTTGATACTTCATGCGAAAATATGCTCCATACTCTCGTGGTCTCGTTTCCTCAATTGATCACAACGTAGCTACGAATGTTCGGTTTTTATACTCTTTTTGGTGATGATTCAATTATAGGGAAATTAAATTATTGTCACTACCGCATGGGAAACAGAATGGCGGTTGTTGGCTTGTTATAGTTTAAACATTTGCCGCAACAAATCTCGATGAGAATGTGCTCATGCCATTAGCAACTACTCACTAAGTCACTATTTGCTAGAACCAGGCTGGACTTTATTAGGTGACTCATGCATATTTCATAGCTGCTATAAAGATACTGCCTTTCCTTTTTTTTTTCCTTTTGGGAAATTTAGAAGGCATTAGCTGCCAAAGCTTGGCTAGTTGGCTTAATGTTGTCTGAACATGTGTAACTCTTGAATTTTCAGGTAAAGCATACCTGATTTTAGGGCTGGATTTACCATGCAAAAGCAAAAGCACAAAGGCATCTTCTGTCTTAAACTTCCCCACCACATTCAGACTTGCAGTCGCCCTTCCTTCGGTAGATATGAAACAAAACCATTTTGAGCAGCTCAGGTCTGTAACATCAGGTCATTAGAGGAGGGGAGCAGAGAGGAGTGGGCTGCCTGGGCGGAGGGGAGCGGACGGAGCGGCGCCAACGTGGCCGCCACAGGGAGCGAAGAATGCGTGAGAACTGAGAACTGTTGCAAGAAGTATTGAGACAAGTGATTGAGAGAGAATGAATGAATGCTTTATTGCTTTGATGTCTGTACAATTTATAGATAATGAGGGGGTGGCAGAATAAAGTAAAAGGTGTAAGTTAATACAGCAGTTATGCAGTTAGAACATTGGGCAGTTAATACATTGGACAATTTTGTATTACAACACCCCCCTTGACCAATGTGTCTTCATATGATCACCTTGATTTATCACCTTGGAAAAACTCCTCTAAAACCCTGTAGGGAAAAATATGAGGAGAACCGATAGAGTAAATATGTCATGAAAAACTCCTTTAAAAACCCAATGGGAAAATTTAAGGAGAAAATGATATGACATATATTTGATTATATCTCCGAAAAACCCCTGTAGGGAAAAGAGAGATATATTTATGATTACGTTGTCATATTGCCTCATTAAAAACCTTGATGAGAAACCTTAGAGGGAAAACTCATAAAGGGAAAAGAGTACAATATTTGTATTGAACGAGTTAAGTCTTTAGGAGGTTTCTCCCCTGACGTCTGCAAATCACGTAGTCTTCGCATACCAATTCCATGAACACATTTTTGAAATGAGGATGTTGGTAATGACTTGGTGAATAAGTCTGCAAGATTATCACAAGACTTAGTTTGCAGAATACTTATTTCCCCACTCTCTTGCAATTCATGTGGGTAAAATAGTTTAGGTGCAATATGCTTTGTGATATTGCTCTTTATGTAACCCGTTTGCATTTGAACAACGCAAGCAGCATTATCTTCATGGATAATGGTAGGTGATGTAATATCACCTATACCACATGACTGTTGTATGTGGTTAATCATTCTGCGAAGCCATACACATTCACGTGATGCTTCATATAATGCAATTATTTCAGAATGATTAGTGGATGTAGCCACTAGAGTCTGTTTTGAAGACTTCCAAGAGATGGCTGTTCCACCGTGTAAAAATACAAAGCCTGTTTGAGATCTGGCATTATGGGGATCTGATAAATAGCCAGCATCTGTATATCCTATTAAATCCATATTTTGATTCTTTTGGAAGAATAGACCGAGATCTTTAGTGCCTTGAAGATATCTAAAGATATTCTTCACTCCTACCCAATGTCTTTTGGTTGGAGTAGCGCTATATCTAGCAAGTAGATTTACCGCAAATGCAATATCCGGCCGGGTGCAATTTGCAAGGTACATAAGCGCTCGATGATGGCGAGATATGGAACCTCGGGTCCCAATAGCTCTTCATTGTCATCTCGGGGTCTAAATGGATCTTTATCCCTGTCTAGAGATCGAACAACCATGGGGGTTTTCGATGGATATGATTTGTCCATATTGAATTTTTCCAATATTTTTCTGGACATAGGCTGATTGATGCACTAGTATGCCTGAATGAAGGTGATCAAGTTGTATACCTAAGAAAAATTTAGTTTTACCCAAATCCTTCATTTCGAATTCCGTCTTAAGATGATTACGTGCTTCATCTATATCTTGTGTGTTACCAATGATATTAAGATCATCAACATACACAGATATAATGCAAAATCCTGTTGAGGATCTTTTGATGAAGACGCATGGGCAATCATCATTGTTGGAGTATCCCTTTTTGGTTAGGAACTCACTTAGTCGGTTGTACCACATTCTACCCGACTGTTTCAAGCCGTATAAAGACTTGTTCAACTTTACACAATACATATTGCGATTTGCGTCTGTATTCGGAATTGAAATTCCATCGAGAACTTTCATGTATATTTCCGAATCAAGTGACCCATAAAGGTATGCTGTCACTACATCCACCAACTGAAAAGATAGATGATTTTGTACTGCCAATGATATTAAATATCGGAATGTTATTCCACTCATTACTGGGGAATATGTTTCATTGAAATCAATGATGGGTCTCTGCGTGAACCCTTGTGCTACAAGCCTTGCTTTGTATCTCACCACCTCATTGTTTTCATTCTGTTTGCGGACGAAAACCCATTTGAAACCGACAGGGAATACTTTGGGAGGTGTATGTATCACATTGGTGCATACATTTCTTTTCTTGAGCGAGGCTAACTCCGCTTGAATTGCATCCTTCCATTGGTTCCAGTCCGAGCGCTGTTTGCACTCTGCCATGGTCTTGGGATCGGATCATTTTGAAGGTTGTTTGCAATTGTTGGGAGAAATAAATGTCGACAATTGTAGTCTTACGATCGTATGATTCTCCGAATCGAGTATAATTAGTGGAAATTTCTTGGACCCCTGCTGACTCAATGTTATTTCCCAAAACATTTGAGTCGGGTATTCCGATGTCCCGGGATCGATTTGAGTGCCTTGTTGATCTGGGTTCAAGGATCCTTTGGTGTCTATCAACTTGAGGTTGATCTGCATTTACATTCTTTTGTTTCCTTTGTCGCTTGTTAGAAGCTGTATCCGCCATATGTACCGTACTTCTCCCCCTCTTATTTTGAATTGGGAGTTGAGTGGTATTTTTCGGTACCTCCACTCTTTCAGGTACATTTTTGGCAGGATTATAGGATTTTGTGACACCCTTGTAATCAGTAAATGCATCTGGCAGATTATTTGCAATGTTTTGCAAATAAATGATTTTCTGAACTTGAAGTTCAGTCTCTCTAGTACGTGGGTGCGAGGCGGGAATGCCTTGAACATTCCAATCAATTTCACGGCATTTAGTTTGGTACTTGTTGTCTCCCCTAATCCGGAAATGTTCCTCATTGAATATGCAATCAGCGTACCGGGCCGTAAACAGGTCCCCTGTTAGGGGTTCGAGGTATTTTATGATTGACGGAGATTTATACCCAACATAGATCCCAATTTTCCTGTGCGGTCCCATTGAGGTGCTGCTGCGGTGGTGAGATCGATGCGTATGTAGCGCAACCGAACTTTCGCAGATGGGAAATATCTGGTGTATTTCCACGTACTACTTGTAGTGGGAAGTCTTGTGATAAGCGTTGGACGCAATTGTATTAAGTCGGTGTGTAAAGGCGCATGACCCCAACATGATGTTGGTAAGTTGCAATCTGTAGTAATGGTCTTGCAATGAGCTTGATTCTCTTGATAAGAGATTCTGCTAAACCATTTTGTGTATGGACATATGGAACATAATGTTGAACTTGTATCCCAAGAGCCATACAATAATCGTTGAAGGCATGGGATGTAAATTCAGCAGCATTGTTCATTCGAATTGATTGAATTCGATGTTCAGGATAATGTGCTCGTAATTGGATAATTTGACCAATTAACTTAGCAAATGCATGGTTTCGTGTGGATAAAAGACACACATGTGACCATCTAGTAGATGCGTCAATGAGAACCATGAAATATCTGAACGGTCCACACAATGGTTGTATAGGACCACATATATCTCCTTGAATGCGTTCAAGGAATTTAAGTGGTTCACTCTAATTTTAAGATAAGAGGGTCTTAAAATCAATTTTCGGTGGCACATGAAGTGCATACAAATCGAGGATTCGGAAATTTTGTTTTGATGTATGTATGACCAATTGAATTGCTAATAATTTTCCTCATCATTCCAATGCCTGGGTGGCCAAGGCGATCATGCCATGTTTGGAATGTGTTAGTGTCTTGGAAAATTACTTTTGCATAATATGTTCAACAGGTTTGATGTATGTATAGTACAATCCGGAGTTTAAAGATGAAATTTTCTCTAGTACTTGTTTGCCATATCCGTTGTTTTTGGTTAAGAGGAGATATTCCGCTTTGTTGTCATTTTGGGTTTCAACATGGAAACCATTATGACGGATATCTCTATAACTAAGTAGGGTACGTGTCGAATCGGGATACAAGAGTGCATCCTTAATGTCCAATTGTGTACCCATATGGAGAGTGATAGAGGCGCGACCAGAGCCTACTATTGTTGCATCGCGTCCAGCGATTGTTAAAACATTTCCTTTCCTCCTAGTAAGAGTTAGGAAATATTTTGTGTCCCTAAATATAGAGTTTGTGGTACCACTATCCACAAGGCAAAATTCCTCCTCCATTGGATCGACTCCAAAAATCTATATACACAAAAAGAAGAGTTTAATGAAATTCTTATAATAGTATATATAGAAACATACAAACTTTATTGTACAATACCGAATATGTTCGATATATGATTGTAGCATACAAGCTTACAATATAGATGACAACATTATTTATATTACAACACTATAATACTTAATTGCTATGAGACTAGGAGTCTAATTGAGATCTCCAAACATGTCTTGAGAATGAAATTCTTCAAGTGTGTCCTCGGTGCACATGAGATCATTCTTTTTGGTAGAAGCACATGTGTCTTTGAGTTCTTGAATGAACTTTTGAGAACATCCGGCTTCATCATTGTTGGATGTGAGATTGAAGTGTGCTTCATATCTTTTCTCTTTGCCTTTAGCCAAAGACTGGAGGTAGAGGTTCACAAGATGCTTCGGGGTGCGGCATTTCTTGGTAGGATGGTTGAGGCAACCACACTTTTGACAAATTTCAGTTTTGTCAATTTTCTTACCAGAATTGCCTTTACCTTTCTTGAATCCACTTGGTTTTTGCTTCTTGTTGCGGTTCTGTTTACCTTTAAAGTTCTTTGAATGGTGTTTGGAACCATTGAACTTGGTGTAATTTTGATTAGCATGAACTTCAGGAAGTGGAGCAGCCCCAATGGGACGTTGCTGATTATTCTTTAAAAGAAGTTCAGCATGCTTTTCTGCCTGAAGTATAGTATGCATAAGATCAAAATAAGTTTGGTAATTTGCAGCACGCCATTGCTGCTGTAGGACCCTATCAGATGGGAGCATAGTAGAGAGAGTCTTCTCTATTTTGTCCGCATCCGTTGGTTTCTTTTCACAAAACCGTAATTTGGAGCAAATAGAATGAAGGGCATGGTTATAATCTCCAACAGTTTTGAAGTCTTGGAGTCTAAGATGTGCCCATTCATGATTAGCCTCAGGTAATATAACAACTTTCTGCTGTTCATATCTATTTTTGAGGGCTAACCATAATGTGAGTGGACTTTCCTCATATAGATATTCAGCCTTCAAATCTGGATGTATGTGATTCCGTATTGTGCTCAAAGTGGAATATTTCACAATATCCGGAGGATTTTTATCTGCTGGAGGATCAAATATCACCCTTTCCAACCCACGTGTGGTGAGGTTGATCTTTAAGTCCATAACCTATGTAGGGTAGTTGTTACCATCGATAGCGAGTGGCTCAAAATCTTTGGTAGCCATTTAATACCTACATGAAAGTACACCATAAATGATTAATTTACATGAGGTAAATTAATGTGTATGGTAATGTTGTAATAGCTTGCAAAATATGTGGAAAACAATATGAGTATTGTAATCCGAATGAATATATACCTAAATTAAATATAACGTATGGTTATATTTATAATACCGTGTAATCACAATATTGATGATGAACACCAATTTATTGTATGGCATAGCGTACAATTAAACGTAGCAAAGTGCCACAAATTGTGATTTTATGGTATTTATGTTAGGTATAATATTTTGCAAAAATTCCATTTTATTAAGTACAATGGTACTCACTAAATGAGAATTTTAAATTTAAATTTGTTAAAGATAGCAAATTTAAATATGGTCGCAATTCATATTGTAAATAAATTGCAATAAAATAATCCTAAATATGTAAAGTTGTAAAAATGTGTATGCACATTTATTTGAACAATTACATATTTTTCAGATCCTGTATGGACTGAAATGCTAATTTATAAAAGTAAAAACTGACGGATACAATTATAAATAAGCACAAGGACTATACTGCAAATTATACAAAAGAGATTTATTTAAAAGGAAAAATCTGCATTTTCCATAAAATACAAGGGGGAAAATGCAAATTTTTGAAACTGGCCGAGGCCCATTGGGCCTTTAGCCCCGGCATTCATATAAAAGGAGGAGGTGGGGGATCTGGGTTCCCCAAACGCACGGCCATGCCACCGCCGCCGAGCATCGCCGGTGCGCCGCTCGACCACGCCCGCCGCTTGCCGTGCCGTGCCACCGTGGGGTCGCGTCGGACCGCCGCCGCCAAGACGCAGCCGCCGGGCGTCGGCTTCTTGCGCCGGGCGCCGGCGCTGAAGCGCCGCCGCGCGCGCCGCCGGAACGCGCCTCATTGCCGTGCGTGTGTGGGCCGCGCGCCGCGTCATCGCGCCGCTGGTCGCAACATGCCGCCGCCGCCGCTTGGCCGCGTCATCATGTGGCCAGTCTTGGTCAGCGTCGCGCCGCTTGCCGCTTGGCGGGCCGTCGGCCGTGTGCCTCCTCTACGTGTCGGCCATTCCGGGCCGCGTCGCGCGCCATGCCGCGACGCCTCGCCCTCCCCTCTTCTCCCTTTCTATGTTGAGGAGAAGGCATCCTCTGCGGAGGAGGCCGGTGGAGGAGTGCGGATCCGGAGGCCGGGACAGCGGTTTGCCGCCACGGAGGCGTGTGCCCATCGCCGGTATGGTCCATAGCGTGGAAACCGCGCTGTGGAGAAGACGTTGTGCGCCTCTCATGGACGACGACGAACTGGCCTAGAGCCATGGCCAGTGGTGGTCGCCGGAGTTGGTGGTGGTGGTAGGGGCTTCTCATGGATAGGAGCAAGAAGAACATGTAATGCTTTGTGCAGGGAATCAACCAAAGCAAGAATCTCCAGAAACGCTTTTTTGTGATTCTCACAAAGTGCCATTACCTTTTTCTTTCTTTGTTTGCACTTGTGAATGTATGAGCGTGTGTTGATAACGTGTTGCAAGAAGTATTGAGACAAGTGATTGAGAGAGAATGAATGAATGCTTTATTGCTTTGATGTTTGTACAATTTATAGATAATGAGGGGGTGGCAGAATAAAGTAAAAGGTGTAAGTTAATACAGCAGTTATGCAGTTAGAACATTGGGCAGTTAATACATTGGACAGTTTTGTATTACAACAAGAACAACTACTGCGTTTGCGACCGTAACCTAGGTGAGTAAGCTCAGGGGGCTGAATGGGCCAGTTTGGGCCTGCTATTGGTTTAAAGTGGACCGATTTTGGGTTCAGCTTGTAGCTCAACCGGTGTGATCCGATAAAGCCGAAAACCGGTGATAATCGGCCCATACCGGCCGGTAAAATAATCCCTGACTTTGCTAGCATCTAATTAATGGATGGTAGCCCTCCTTCCGCTCTGATTGAAAGACTCATGTTGCAAGTTCAGAATTTGGCATTTTAAGAAGATTCTCACCCGGTGCAGCCTCGTCGTATCGTCAATGCATAGTTGCATAGATTAAGTACAAAGGTTTCCATATGCTCTTGTAAGTAATAAACCATAGTACTCGTTTAAGTTACGAGCAAATTGTTCTATCTTTTATTACCTTAAGTTCTTGGATGAATTGATGATTGGTTGGTGAACAAAACTCACTGATACACGTACACCTGTATTAAGGCCAAATCGTACACCGTTACGCACTAGCACCGCACGGCCCGTATATCTGGGTTGTCTTGCTGGCACAGGCATCCGAGAGAATCTGTATTAAGGCCAAATTTTTATTTAAAAAAATTAAAAATAAAAGAACAGTTATATCGTCAAGAACAATGTAAAGAAATATAGAAAAAAAAAAGAAAAAAGCAAAAAACTAAAAAGAGCTGAAATTAAGAAGCTGATGTGTTCCATATGGCTTCTGAAGCTAGAAGTCAAGGCCGATTGGAGCAGGACCTAGTATAACTTTCTTCTTTCTCTCAACGATCTTGCACGAATTCTTGACAGTTTAATTAAGTTGTGGTCACACATTTCCCTTTCCTCTTTAATATACATATCACCTTTTCACTTCCGTTTGGACTAATTTGCATGGCTCTACTACATCTGCCACGGAGGCAAGAGTTAGACTGAAAGTCGCATTCCCGTGTAGGGAGCTGCATTTGATCTGTAAACTACCATCAACAAGTATAACGCATCCACGATTTCATTTGTTTTTCTGTATACTCCCATCACTAGATAATGCTAATGTACAAGCACAATTATTTAACAATGTGTGTAGGTTGCATTAATGCACATGACACGGTTGATAGATGGATTAACAAATCATTCGCTTACTTTTCCGGAAGAAAACAAATCCTTTTGCTGCCCAGTTTGTGTCAACAATAAAAAGGTACAATTGTACAAAAAAGAAGGTACAGACTAGTGGTTGGAGAAAGGCGAGCAGATTTGAGAGCGTAGGAGACATCCTTTTCCATCCAGGCCTAGAGGCCACCGACGTCATGACAAGTCCAGATCACCACACTACGTCGCTATAGTATGTTTGCGCAGCGGCACGACGCGCCATTCAACAAAACACATGAGCAGCAACAGCATGATCGAATTTGTCAGTACAGGGTTGCGATCGACGAAACTGAAGAAGCAACCGTTTCCTTGTACATCACGCGTAGGACAGCCGAAGAAAGTGTGGAGGAACCGTCGGTGGTGTGTTCAGTTCGAGTGATTTCTCCTACACAAAAGAGATAGATCAATCATAGAGTAATAAAAAATACGAGATTGAACACAGAGATAGAAGGATAACTTTTTTTCTTTTGTTATTACTTTCTCATCTCAAATACAAGTGATAGCCATTGGGACTCTCTATTTATGGACTAACTGGAGAGGTGCCCACTAATGGGGCAAGGCCTTAAGCTCAGCCATAGGTTTCCTAACACTCCCCTTAGGCATTCATCCGACATATTCATACCTCATCAAAAGTCCATAAAAAATCCAGTGGAAAAAATTTAGAGAAAGAGTACATAAAACAGGTTATATTGCGTTACACGAATTGCATCATTAAAAATCTGGGCCGAGAAACTTCAGAAAAACTCGTCAAAAGAAAAGGAGTACAATCTAACCAATTTCATTTAATCTGCAGGATTTATTCTTTAGCTACTCAATCTTCGTGGTCAAGTTTTAATAGTGAGCTCGAGAAGAATCTCCCCCTGAGTTCTGCGCTTCTCTCAGTCTCGTCGTTCCAAGTCCACGTATACACCTTTCAAAATTAGATACTGAAAGTGACTTAGTGAATAAATCTGCAAGATTTTCACATGACTTCGTATGCAATATCTTAATTTCGTCCATCTTTCGCAATTCATGAGTATAGAAGAACATGTGGTTGATATGCTTTGTGATATGGCTCTTCACGTAACTCGTCTGTACTTGTGGAACATAAGCTACATTATCTTCATAAATAATTGTGAAAGCTTGCACGATATTCAATCCACATGACTGCTGGATGTAGTGAATCATTCGTCGATGCCAAGCACATTATCGTGCGGCTTTGTACAGTACTATGATTTTTGAGTGGTTCGTTAAAATCAATACAAGACTTTATTTAGACGATTTTCATGAAATTGCAATTACACCATACAAGAATGCATAGCCTATTTGTGATCTAGCTGTATGCGGGTCTGACAAGTACCCTGCATCTGCATAGCCAGTCATATTCAGATCTTGATTCTTTCTGTAGAATAGTCTAAGGTCTTTGCTTTTTGAAGGTATCGAAAGATGTCCTTTATTCCCTGCCAATACCTTTTGGTAGGTTCTGCACTATACCTTACTAATAGTTGTATGGCAAATACGATATCCGGTCTAGTGCAGTTTGCTAAATACATAAGTGCTCCTATTGCATTGAAGTTTGGGAATTCTGGTCCCAGGACTTCCTCCCTCTTTTCTCTAGGTCTGTATGGATCCGTATCTTGCTGCAATCTTTCGACCATTGGCACTTTCGATGGGTATGCCATTTCAAAACCAAACATTTCTAACACTTTCTGGGTGTAGGCTGACTGATGCAATAATATTCCTTCCGAGACATGCTTGAGCCGTAAGCCTAAGCAATATTTGGTTTGACCAAAATCTTTCATTTCAAATTCTGACTCTAGATAAGAACCTGCCTCCTTTATATCTTCCAAGGTTCCGATGATATTCAAATCATCTACATATACCGAGATTATACAAAATCTATTCTGGTATCATCGTATAAATACACAAGGACAATCCTCATTGTCTGTGTAGCATTTCTTGCATAAAAAGTCATTTAAACGATTATAACATATCCTGCTTGATTGCTAAAGTCCGTACAGTAATTTTCTGAGTTTCACACTATACATGTTTCTATTTACTCTGTCTTGGTTCGGGATAGGGATACCTTCAGGTACCTTCATATAAATATCCGAATCCAAGTTTCCATAAAGGTATGCAGTTACCACATTCATCAATTTCATTTCTAAATTCAAGTTTACTAACATTGAGCTTAAGTATCTAACGGCAATACCACCCATGACCGGGGAATTGGTTTCTTCGTTATCAACTCCTGGACGTTGATTGAAATCTTGTGCAACAAGCCTTGCTTTATATCTTACAACTTCATTTTTCTTAGTCCTCTTTTGAACAAATACCCAATTATGCCCTATGGGGGTGCACATGGGGAGGTGTGTGGTTTATAGGCCCAACATCTCTCTTTTATTCAGAGATAATAACTCAGTTTATATTGCCTCTCTTTTATTCAGAGATAATAACTCAGTTTCTATTGCCTTCTTCCAATCCTCTCAATCTAATGTTTTCTTACATTCAGCGAGCCATGCAGGCTCTGGATTAAGATCGATGATTGCGGCAATTTTCTTTGCAAAATAAATATTAACATTGACTATTGTCCTATTCATAGATTCTCCCATGTGCACATAGTTTATAGCTATTTCATCGTGGCTTGATTCTTCTAGTATTCCTACTTTCTCACTGCTCCTTCCATTTGCGGGGCAAGTCTCTTTAGTTTGTCAGCTCCGATGTGTGCGCACACATCCATGCTGTTTTCTCCCTCCATTGGAATGTTCAAATTCGGTATGCCTTCCCTTGAAGATGTTACACCGGTGCCAGGTCTCAACTGTCTCCCCTTCTGATTCTAGGGAACTTTAGTGATTAGTTGTGTCAAGTCCTTCTTATCCTTTTTCACCAGGTGTCCTCGTTTACTTGGGATTCGGGGGCCGGAATTCTCGTCCTTTTGTTCTGAGGCCTCTAGACAGGATTAGGGATACCTTCAATTTTCTTTGGTGTTTCAACCCTCTTTAGTGCATTGCGTACGGGCACATGTGACTTGGTCATGCTCTTTAAATCACTAAAATAGTCGAACAGTTGGTTTGCTAATGCTTGCAAATCAATTATCTTCTGAACTTCTCTATTTACTTCACTAGTGCACGGTTCATGTGCATGGATTCTCATGGCTTGCAACGTAATTTTTCGATATTTTTCATCAAGGGGTTGATTTCCTCCCCTAATGTCGGGAAACTATCCTTATCAAATATACTATCAGCGGAACGGGCTGTACCATTTCCACTCGGGTATCTGCAAAGGTTGCAAAAGTCCAGCGGGTCTTTGATGTTCAGCTTTAACTCGCTGGCACATATCACACAAGGCTACATATTCAGCAATTTCTCTCTTCATACTTGACCACCAGTATCTTTCTTTGAGATCTTGATACAACTTTGTACTCCCAGGGTGAATTGAATATCCGGATTCATGAGCTTCCTTCAGGATTAACTCTTTTATTTCCTTCTTCTCGGGCACAAGAATTATTTTCCCAAACCAAAGGATACCTTCTTCATCTTCTGAAAATCCTGGTGCTTTTCCTTTCTTCATATTCTCTTTAATATCTTTAACATATTTATCCTCTTTTTGAGCTGCCTTGATTTGATCCTGTAGAGTTGGTTGAACCTCCAAAGTAACTAGGAATCCTTCATCTACTACTTCTAAATTGAGTCGTTGAAACTCTTCATGAAGTGCAGGCTGTCTATCTTGAATCATCAAATTATTGCAATAACTTTTTCTGCATCAGCTACTACATTAGCTTTTCCTAGATGATAGTGGATTCCAACAGCATAATCCTTTATCAACTCAAGCCACCTTCGCTGTCTCAGATTGAGGTCAGGTTGGGTAAATATATACTTCAAACTCTTGTGATCCGTGTAAATTCACAATGATTGCTGATCAAATAATGCTTCTATATTTTTAGAGCATGCACAACGGCAGCTAGCTCTAAATCATAAGTCGGATAGTTCTGCTCATGCGGGCGCAATTTCCTTGAAGCATAGGCTACTACCCTTCCTTCTTGCATCAAAACACAGCCCAATCCTTGTCTAGATGCATCACAGAATACCTCAAAATCCTTTCTAATATCTGGAAGCGTTAACACTGGTGCAGAGGTCAACCTCTTTTCGAGTTCTTGGCTTGTCCTCACAAGATTTACTCCATTCAAACTTCTTTTCCTTCTTTAGCAACTGAGTGAGAGGTCTTGCAAGTTTGGAAAATCCTTCTATGAAACAGCGATAATATCTTGCCAAACCCAGAAAACTTCTGATCTCTATTACTGACTTGGGTTGCGTCCAATTGAGTACATCTGTTAACTTTTCAGGATCTACAGATACTCCTCCTGCAGAAATCACATGACCCAAGAAAGCTACTTTCTTCAACAAAAACTCACACTTGCTAAACTTGGCATACAGCTGGTGCTCTCTGAGCTTTTCCAAAACTATCCTCAGATGTTCTGCATGTTCTTCCTCATTCCGGGAGCAGATCAGAATGTCATCAATGAACACGACAACAAACTTATCCAGATAGTCCATGAACACATTATTCATCAGATTCATAAAGTAGGCGGGAGCATTGGTCAAACCAAAAGACATTACTGTAAACTTATACAGTCCATAACGAGTGGAAAATGCTGTCTTTGGTATATCTTCCGGTCTAATCTTCACTTGATGATAACCTGACCGGAGATCAATCTTAGAGAAGACGCATGATCCTTTTAACTGATCAAACAAATCATCTATCCTGGGCAATGGATACTTGTTCTTAATTGTCGCATCATTCAGGGACCTGTAGTCCACACACATACGAAGACTGCCATCCTTCTTCTTCACTAGAAGTACTGGTGCTCCCCAAGGCGAAGAACTTGGTCTAACAAAACCTTTCTCTTGCAGTTCATGAATCTGCTTCTTAACTTCAGCCAAGTCATTTGCGGACATACGGTAGGGTCTCTTGGAAATCGGAGCCGTACCAGATACTAGGTTAATGACAAATTCAATTTCTCTATCTGGTGGCATTCCTGGCAAATCCTCAGGAAACACATCTGGATATTCCCTTACTATGGGCACTTTTTCCAAAGTTATTCCCTTCAAGCTATTCAACCCACAACTATTCTAAGAAGATGGCTTTGACTTGTACTTCACTTGAATTCCTTCAGAGTTGGTAAGAGTAATGGCACGATTGGCACAATCTATCTGCCCTTTATAATTGGTTAACCAATCCATACCAAGTATTACATCTAAGCTCTTAGAGTCTATTATAATTAAATTCGCTAGGAATTTTACTCCATTTATATCTATGGTTGCTCTAGGGCTAACCGTCTTAGTCCTCATTTCCTTTCCAGGTGATTGGACTAGCATATGGTTCTTTAGTAAACGCACATCCCAATTATATCTTTCAACAAAATCTTTTGACACAAAAGAATACGAAGCTTCAGAATCAAATAATGCTGATGCAGGTACTGAGTTGACAAGAAACTTACCCAGAACCACGTCGGGTGCATCCTGAGCTGCTTTTGCAGTGACATGATTAACATGCCCTCTGTTCATTGCTTGCGGAGTCCTTGGAGTTTGAGGTGCTCCACGGCTCTGGCCTGCAGTTGGAACTCTAGCTCGTGTAGTCCCCAGGTTGAAACGTACAAGGGTCACAGCTGGGCGCTTCTGAGGACAATTATTTGCATAATATCCCATATTCTTGCAATTGAAGCATTGCACTCCTGCAGTTGAAGTCTTACTGAATGGTGTCCTCAGCACATTTGGGCGAGGGCCTCTTGAATGAGGGTGGATTAGGCGATCTGGGGCGCTTGCACCCTAATGAGCTTGGAACTTCCTCTTCCTAACCTCATACAACTGACGTTGAGCATCTTCTTGAATAATGGCCTTATTCACCATATGCTGAAAGGTTGGATAATCGTTTGACACCAGCTGCACCTTGAGGTTGGGGTCAAGTCCTTGCATGAATCGTCAAATCTTGGTTACATCTGTTGCAACATCTTCAGGAGCATACCTGTATAGTTGGGTGAACTTATTGAGAGACCATGTGGAGGTCGTCTCGTGTGTATGATGAGTAATTGACATCGGTTTTGGAAAGTCGAGTTTGAGGTGGTTGGTTCGGACCTTGGCGTTGCGCGGTGTAACAGGCTCGGTCGAACTTGGTTAAACTTGGTCGTATGGACTTAGGTTGCATAGTCTGATAATTCGACAAGTTTGGACTTCATCATGAGTAAGTATGATGCTATTTATGCTTTCATGTATCGAGTTGTGCTATTTGATGTGTTTCTTATCTGTGTTGGCTGCAGGACGTCGAGGCGGAGTTGTGGCGAGACACGGGGTGACTGGACTAGACACAAGCGGTGTCGAGGTCAGAACGGTCGGATGTGTCGAAGACGGCGGAGATTCGAAGGTGCAGGAGGGGCGAATCAGTAAATTCGCAAGGCTGCAAAAGCGGGAGACGGCTCCGTTAGGGTTTAGCCGGCGTAACGGGTTGGAGACCCGTTAGCCAAGGGCTATAAATAGGAGGGAGGGGTTGCATACCCCCTCACCCATTCAATGGCTTTGGGAGAGAGTTAGGATTTGCTAGAGTCAAAAGAAGCTTTGTGAATTTGTTTTGGCTTTAGGCTTTAGTGGTTGTGGAGTTGGTGTGGACAGCAGTGTATGTTTTTTGCTTTCCTCCACCATGCCTGCGTGAGTGAGGTGTGTGTTCTTGAGTTCTTGTGATTCCTGTGTGTTGTGTTGCCCAGGATATGAACTCTTGAATGACTTGGCTGAAGAACCTCTTTTCATTGCAATCATTTATCTCTCTGTTTCAATTTCAGAAGGATTGTTGTTCAGTTGTTATTTCTCACTGTTTCAACTGTGTCGTGCTTTTGCTCTCTATTATCTGTTCTTGACCCTCTGGATTGATTCTTTGCTCAAGAATCTGCAAAATGGATTGCTTTCACCTGGGTGATACTCAAAGGCCATTTGGCTAGTCATTCCTGAGAGCAAACCATTTCTAATTTCAGTTTTTGCTTCTCAGCCTCCTCTGTTCTTTCTTTTCTCTGTTCATGTTTCTAGGGTTTCTTGGTGTCTTTGATTCCTTTCCTGAGTTGGCCTAGAATTTGGGGTCTTGAGTCCTGAGGCTATTGCTAATCTATTTGTAAAGTTTCATGAGGAGAGGATGGAGGAATCTCAAGAAATTTGAAAATTTGTCTTTTCTCTGTCAACTTTCAGATTTTTGTCAAAATCACGATTTCCTGCTCTTTTGATGATCTCTCTTGTTACCTGAGACCCTCATGCTATTAAGTTCGTAGTTCTCTTGATCTAACACGAAAAGAACAACATTTCCACTCAAAATCCTTTGGTTCTTGTGCGTGAACAATGGCTCGTTGCGAAAATATTCGATCGCTTGCTTTTCACGTGCACGATATTTTCAGATCCATTTTCAGCTGCAAAACAGTTTCTGCTTGCTGTTTTTCTTCTTGCAGAATTTGTGGTTTCGACCTTCATTTTCAGATCGCAATTGTGCGGTTTTCACCAACAGATAGTGCAGTTTTTCACCCAAAAGTGATGCAAGATTATTCTTTGTTTTGCAGATTGATGTTTGATTTTAGTTTTATTTTCTGCTTTCGGTGATTGCAGATTCGGTGTTCGAGAGCGCAATATTGATTTCGATTTCGAGATGGTCGCAAAGCGACTCTAGTATTTCCTGTTCTTTCTCTGTGTGGTTCGGCAGCAAGTAATATTAGTATTCAGTTTGCTGAAATCAGGTTCTGCTTGCTGCTCTCGGCTGGTTCCTGCTGCCATTTTCAGTTGAGTCCAATGCAGTCTACTTTGGGCAGCGGTACTTTGCTCTGCAGTCTCCGTTGGGTCTCTGTACTGATTTTTCCTTTCGGCTGCTACTGCTCAAGACTGTATTCTCAGTTGTGAAATCCTTTTTAGTCTCACTTCCCTATTATTTGGCTAGGTTTCAGGTTTGAAGTTTTGTTGGTCTTGATTTGCTTCTTCTGTGAATATCTTTAGTCAATCGGCCAGAAAATTTGTGAATTCCTTGGGGGCAAATTTTATAAGCAACATTCACCCCCCCTCCGTTGCCATTTTCGATCCTACAATTGGTATCAAAGCCGGTCTGTGAGCCATGGCAACGGACAAGTACTCGACCAAGCCCCCGATCTTCGATGGGATGGACTATCCCTTCTGGAAGAGTCGGATGGCGACCTATATCCAGGCTCAGGGCTACGCCATCTGGCAAAAGGTCAAGGTTCGGTTTGCTGTTCCTGCCGATGAGGACGTCAATGCCGGAAACATGGCTGACGTTGAGGCAAACGCTAAGGCAAGGAACATCATAACCTAGGGCCTGAGTCGTAGTGAGTTTGACCGCATATCTCATCTTCCGTCCGCCTTCGATATTTGGGCGACCCTCAATGCTTACCATGAGGGCACCACCCAAATAAAGGCGGTGCTGACAGACCGAGCTCAAGTGAGATTACAACAAGTTTGAAATGCTCATTGGCGAGTCCCTTGATGAGTGTTTTGCGGCGTTTTCACAAGATCTTGAGCAACCTCCGAGCGGTCGGTCTCACGCACTCGACGGAAAACGCTCGTCGATGCTCACCGCACTCGATCCGCCTGTTTGGGAGATGAAAGTGACCACCATCAAAGACACGCGGACCTCTCGACCACGACTATTGACGCCACTGTACTCGCGCCTCAAGACTCACGAGATTGGCGTTGTCTCGTGAGGTCGAAGTCACAATCGATGGCCTTGGTCACCGATCCCATTTCTTCTTGGGCCTCTCTTCGATTCGATTGCGGTTTCTCCCTTGCTGCTCTCGTGGCGTGGCGATGATCGGTTAGAGCGACTGCGGATGATCGATTGGCTCTCCTTGCTCGCAAATTTTCTCATGCTTACAAGAGAAGGAGGAGCGGAAGAGGAGGACCCGTGATTTGCTTGAGTGTGGTGGCCCCAACCACATTCGGGCAAACCGCCCAAGGCGGAGAATGGCAAGAACGACTACGGTGGTTCGGGCAAGAACGACTACACCGACAAGAACCGCAACAAGAAGCCTCCGGCTCGGGCGCAAGGCAAGAAGAAGTTCGCGACTTTGGGAAGGCCAAGAAGCTTTTCCACCGCGTCCTCTCGCGTTCGGCGACCTCGACCTCGGCGAGGTGGAGGGATGGAGCGACGACGACGGGACGGGTGACCAAGACCCCAAAGGCGACGACGACTTCTCCGGCATGTGCTTCATGGCCCTCGAGGGCGGCGAGCGACAATGAGTACTCCGACTCCGACGAGGTGAGCCCTACTTATGACCGACTTAATGATGCTTTCCTTAAGCTAGGTAGATTTCATGCTAAGTCTAGGGCTAGATGTCTTTGAGTTGGAGAAGGAAGTAGCTAGACTATCACGGGAGCTTACTTCACTTACATCCGCTCCCTCCGTGATGACCGTGATACATGTTGTGACTTGATTGATGATATGGAGAAATTAAGGACCTCTCATGCTAGTCTGTCTTCTGAGTTTGATTTGATTAAGGTGGAGAACATTAGTCTTCTTGCTGAGCTTGAGATGAGTAGGGTAGCTCCTGTTTCATCTTCTACCGTTGAGACTATTTCTTGCACCTCATGTGAGGATAAGGATAATGCTTTTAGAGGTCTTTATACATTGCTTCTCGATCTGCCCGAGACTTGTGAAAGTTGTAACAATTTGAAGATGAACCTAAAGCAGGCAGATCATAAAATTGCGAATTACAAGCTTTTCTTCTTGAGCCTATTGCTTCATGTGTGAATTGTCCTAAGCTTCTTCTTGAACTTGAATCATCCCAAAGCAGTTTCAAGAAATGATTGACAACAATAAGAAAATGGCTCAGTTTGCTTCTAAGGACCCTGTTAGCTCACCCTGCAATCATTGAAACAAACTAAAATCTGACTTGATTGCTTTAGATAAAAAATGTGTGAAGCTAACTAAGGACCTACTAGAGAAACAACTATCTGCTTGTAATGTGTGTGCTGGGAAGAAGCAGGAGGGCTTGGTAGAGACGCCTAGAGACGTGAACCAACTGGCTAGTAGTAGGACTGTCCCTTCAGAGTCAGCTGTGCGTGCACAAGCCATTCTTTCCTCTACTGTCTCCTCTCCTCCCTGCTCTTCTTGTGCCTCTCTTTTTCGGGAGTGTCAGTACCTTATGAACACTCTCGAGAGATTTGTAGGAGGCAAGAGGAAGCTTAATCTTATTCTAGACCAATCGAAGATTGGCAAATTCAATCAAGGTCTAGGATATGATTTTCTAGAGGACAGAAGGAAGCATCCACCTGCCGTACTCAGACCCATAGCACCAGGTGTGATCGAGACTATGCCCAGGACCGAGAAGGTCAAATTCAAGTCAGCGGGCTTTGTCCAAGGGATTTCTGACAGTAAGGTGATTTCACCTACGACCGACCTCTCGAGCGAAGCCCCATCATGCTACCGCCTCTCGTATAGGGCATCATTGCACCTTCTGTCAGAAGGATGGACATTTGATCGATCGATGCTTCAGGCGCGCCAAGATCGCGCGTAGAGACCGTGTTGCAGCTCTTAGGCGTATTCAGGGTCAGCCCCAGACCTTGAGTGCACCTAAGACCAACACGAGGTCTAGGCTTGCTACTGTTGGTGGATTTGGGCAGCATCGAGGACTTGGTTCTTCCGAGTTTTCTGGTTTTCGTCCTCATTCTCCTTTGAGCGACGGAGAGCGTAGGGTAGATAGAGGTCAGTCGTGCTGGACTACTTCATCTGCTTGACGTGTTACTCAGTATTGGGTGCCAAAATCACTGTTGATTTACCCCAGTACTGAGACTTTACTCTCTGTTTGACTCAGGTTCGCCGGGGAGGGAAGGGAAAGGTTTGGCTCGTAGACTCCGGGTGTTCACGACACATGACCGGAGATTCCCGTTGGTTTTCTTCCCTTACCCGAGCTCCAGGTGATGAGACGATCACCTTCGGAGACGCTTCATCTGGGCACGTGATCGCCAAAGGTACAGTGCGCATTAATGATTCATTTATTTTGAGAGATGTTGCCTTAGTTAGTAAGCTGTAGTATAATTTGCTTTCCGTTTCTCAGCTTACCGATGACAACTTTGAGGTGAATTTTAAGAAAAACAATTGCAAAATTCTTGATTCTTCTGTAGTCGGTTTATGGATTTCTCGTTTTGGGAGGATCTTCGTGCTGATTTTTCCGAGTCTTCGGTGATCCTCTCGGTGTTTGGTTGCCTCTTAGTCCGTGACCTTTCTTTACGGCATAGGAGACTTGGTCATATTGGATTTGACCATTTGACCCGAGTTAGCGGCCACGATCTCATTCGTGGTCTGCCGAAACTCAAGATGGTCAAAGATTTGGTTTGTGCTCCATGCCGGTGCGGCAAGATGGTTGCCGCTTCTCATCCTCCGGTCACAGTTACTATGACCGATGCACCGGACATTGCTCCATATAGATACGGTTGGACCGGCTCGAGTGCGATCGGCGGGGAGGAAGTGGTATGTTCTTGTCGTGGTCGATGACTTCTCGAGGTATTCTTGGGTGTTTTCTTGGCCTCGAAGGATGAGGCGTTTACACATTTCGAGGTCTTTTCGGAGGCTTTCGTTGAGCTTCGGTGCCTTACGAGCGATCCGCAGTGACAATGGCACGGAGTTCAAGAATTCCTACTTCGAGAGGTTCTGTGGTGAGACAGGTGTAGAGCACCAGCTCTCTTCTCCGCACGTCCCAAAGAAGAATGGCGTCGTGGAGAGGAAGAATCGTACCTTGGTCGAGATGGCCAGGACGATGCTAGATGAATACTCTACACCGCGGAAGTTTTGGGCTGGTGCTATAGCTAACGCGTGCCATGATTCAAATCGAGTTTTTCTGAGGGCACACTTGCACCGCACTTCTTATGAGCTGAGATATGGGCGAAAGCCCAGCGTATCTCATTTTCGTGTGTTTGGTTGCAAGTGCTTTATCTTGAAGTCTGGGAACCTAGACAAGTTCGAGTCACGTTCTTATGATGGGATCTTTCTAGGCTACTCGACTTCTTCGCGGGCTTATAGGGTCTGGAACTGCGAGTCTAGTAAAATGGTAGAGACCTGTGAGGTGACCTTCGACGAGGCCAGTTCGGGGACTAGGCCCGATATCTCAGGTTCTTCAGAGTAGTCCGAGACCATCTTTGTGGATGATGAGGACGATGGAGACGAGGGTTCTCTACCCGATCCAGTCCCTCATCCATCCCTTGAGGTGCCATCTTCCACCGCACCTCAAGGCGATCAGTCCACGCCTTCTGCCTCCTCTGGAGCTAGTGGCTCTGTCCTACCTCGTCACTCACGGTAGAGGCCACTTCTTCATCTCATCTGGACCTCCTAGACATATCCGAGCTCATCCTTCGAGCGGATGATTGGAGACCTCTTTGAGCGAGTCACACGCTCAAAGTCGGCATGTCACTCTTGTCTCCACTCGCTTTCGTTGCCTCATTTGAGCCCAAAGGCGTTTGTCATGCTCTATCTGACGAGTCTTGGGTAAATGCCATGCATGAGGAGTTAGAGAATTTCGAGAGAAACAAGGTGCAGTTGCTTGTTGAGCCCCCAAGGTCACAATATCATTGGGACTAAGTGGGTGTTTAAAACAAGTAAAGTGAGGATGGTGTGGTTATTGAAACAAGGCTAGGCGGTAGCTCGGGGTTCTCCCTGGGTTGAGGTCTAGATTTCGAGGAGACCTTTGCCCTCGTAGCTAGACTTGAGGCCATTAGAATCTCGCTTGCCTTCGCAGACCTCTAAGGGTTTCGTGCTTTACCGGATGGACGTCAAGAGTGTCTTCCTCAATGGCCTTATTGAGGAAGAAGTCTATGTGAGACGACCTCGATTTGAAAACCCCAAATACCCAAACCATGTCTACAAGCTCTCTAAAGCGTTGTATGGACTTAAGCAGGCCCCTAGAGCTTGGTATGAGAGGCTTAAGTCCTATCTGTTGAGTCATGGTTTGAAATGGGTAAAGTAGACAAGACCTTGTTCATCCCCCAACATGGCAATGATCTTACGCTCGTCGGATTTATGTTGATGACATCATCTTTGGCGGATCCTCGCATGCTCTCGTTTTCCAGTTTTCCGATGTCATGAGCTCGGAGTTTGAGATGAGCATGATGAGCGAGTTGAGCTTTTTCCTTGGCTTCCAAATTAAGCAGACTCGGGAGGGTACCTTCTTGCATCAGGGCAAGTACACTCGAGACCTCCTGAAGCGCTTCGATATGAGTGATGGTGAGCCAGTGTCCACTCCAATGGCTACATCAGTTCCACTCGACCCAGATGAGGACGGCGAGCCAGTTGATCAGAAGGAGTATCGTAGTATAATCGGCTCCCTCTTGTACCTCACTGCCTTGAGACCGGGCATACACTTCTCCGTGTGTCTTTGTGCCCGGTTTCAGGCTTCTCCTCGCGTATCTCACCGCCAGGCGGTGAAGCGCATCGCCGGTACCTTCGAGCTACCATTGACTATGGTATCGGTACTCTTCCTCGTCTGTCTTTCCCTTAGAGCCTACTCGGATGCGAGACTTTCTTGGTCAGTAGGATAGATAGGAAGAGCACCCGAACACTGCCAATTCATTGGCACTTCTCTCGTTCTGGTCCTCGAGGCGATCCGGTGTTGCCGGTCCACCGCAGAGGCCGAGTACGTTGCTGCAGCCAGTTGCTATAGCCAGGTGTTTTGGATGGTCTCGACCCTGCGGGACTTTGGGTTAGCTATCGACAGTGTTCCACTCTTTTGTGATAACACCTCTACAATTAGCATTGCTAAGAACCCAGTGCAGCATTCTCGGACCAAGTATATTGATATTCGATATCACTTCCTTCGAGACCATGTGGAGAATGGTGACATAGTGCTCCGGTTTGGAGAGTGACCACCGGTTGGTCGATATCTTCACCAAGCCTTTGGATAGCTCTAGGTTTTCACCATGGGAGAGCTTGGGGTGGTTTGTCCTTATGGACTATTGTGAGGGGAGTTTGTGCTTTCTCGCTTTCTTGTATTGATTATGCTCTTACTCCTTTACATGCGCATTGCATATGGTGCATTGGGGTTAGTCTTTCCAGCATAGGTTAGAGTGGTTTTCTTGTCGAGATGCTTAGACTTCTTACTCTTATCTTGTGGTTTCAGGATGATGTATATCAGCTGGTTCTTATCTCACTAGGTTGAGCTCACTCACTTCTTGTAGGCTCTAGCGAGGGTTGGGCCACCCTCGGGTAGGCAGTGCGTGTTTGCTCTCTAGTGTGTGTTTTCCGTCGGTGATAGTCACCGAGTCATATGGGGTAGATGAGAGTCGATCGAGCCACAGTATCCTCTATATCTTATCTATGCTTTAAGGACTGCCTTTCTTGATTTCTTTGCCAGCTTCTCGTTTTTATTGCTTTGGTTCAGGGGGAGTTCATTTGGGAACTTCTAGATCTTAATATTGACATAACTCAACTTGAACTAAAAGTTGCATCACATATTGAAGGGAAGCTGGATTTACTTGCATGTCATTCTGCATTGTAATATAACTACATGGAGCCTTGATTATTATCCATTGATGACATGTTTAAACTGCTTTACACCTTGCCATGACTTGTGCTTATTTGCTATATTTATCATGACTTCATATGTGTAAACTAGCTTTTGCCATGATAAGTTAATTAAACTTGCTCAATTTGAACTAAAACTTGTCATGTTAGCATTCGAGATTAGTCTTTCTTGAGCTATCCTTTTAGGATCCATGCCATGTCTAGTAGGCTGAGTTGAGCGTTGAATCTCTATTGAGCCTTAGATTGAGCTGTTTTAGTCTCTTGATGATGCATAGGCTAGTACAATCTGTTAAAAAGCAAAAAGATCTCTTTTGTGCGAAAAAAACTGATCTCACCAATTCTTTCTCATGAGACGGCTTGCCATTGCACTAGGCATGAACTCAGGGGGGAGTTTTGGATGACCAAGATCATTTCCTTAAGCTTCTCGCTTGGTATGATCGCATAAGGCTTGAGATCTAGCACATGATAAAAATATTGGTTGGAAACGACTATAAGTTTCAAAAGAAAATATGTCATCTGTGCTCAATTTACTTAAGCTACTAAAAGAACCAAGTACTTGAACCAATGTTTCACTCTTGAGCATATAGCACTCTATTTGGACTCAATATTAGCTTCTTGGTTCCGCTTAGCTTAATTGACATGGCCTGCATCATCCTTGGATATCTCTAGCTAGACTTTGCTCATTGATGACTTAATTTGTTCACAAATTGCACTATAATTCAGATTATCATCTCTTTGGTTTAGCTAGCATATACATATCTTGTCATGATCTAGATAGCATTCTATTGAGTTATGGCTTGATGTTATTCTTAAATGGTCATTTTGGATAATTCTCATGGCTCTAAATGCTTAGAATAATCAAACTTCAGCCATTTTATCTTTTTTCATAACTTATTCTCCTTCTTGCATTCTTGATGTGTTTATTGCCAAAAGGGGGAGAATAGTGGTAGAAAAAGCCATTTTGGGAGCTTTGAGAAAAACTTGTTCTTTCTTTTGCTCCTTGTGTTGACATGGTCATTAGCATCATTTCCTTCCTTTGGACCATGTTTGACTTCTTTCTTGCATTTCAAACTCAACTTTGTGCTTTTTCTAGGTTTGTCAATATACTCATCAAGGGGGAGATTGAGAGACCATGTAGAGGTCGTCTCGTGTGTATGATGAGTAATTGACATCGGTTTAGGAAAGTCGAGTTTGAGGTGGTTGGTTCGGACCTTGGCGTTGCGCGGTGTAACGGGCTCGGTCGAACTTGGTCAAACTTGGTCGTATGGACTTAGGTTGCATAGTCTGATAATTCAACAGGTTTGGACTTCATCATGAGTAAGTATGATGCTATTTATGCTTTCATGTATCGAGTGGTGCTATTTGATGTGTTTCTTGTCTGTGTTGGCTGCAGGACGTCGAGGCGGAGTCGTGGCGAGACACGGGGTGACCGAACTAGACACAGGCGGTATCGAGGTCAGAACGGTTGGATGTGTCGAAGACGGCAGAGATTCGATGTGGTTGCGAGGCGTACACGACAAGGAGCACGGAAGCTTCCCGGAAGGTGCAGGAGGGGCGAATCGATAAATTCGCAAGGCTGCAAAAGCGGGAGACGGCTCCGTTAGGGTTTAGCCGGCGTAACGGGTTGGAGACCCGTTAGCCAAGGGCTATAAATAGGAGGGAGGGGCTGCATGCCCCCTCACCCATTCAATGGCTTTGGGAGAGAGTTAGGGTTTGCCAGAGTCAAAAGAAGCTTTGTGAGTTTGTTTTGGCTTTAGGCTTTAGTGGTTGTGGAGTTGGTGTGGGCAGCATTGTTTGTTTTTTGCTTTCCTCCACCATGCCTGCGTGAGTGAGGTGTGTGTTCTTGAGTTCTTGTGATTCCTGTGTGTTGTGTTGCCCAGGATATGAACTCTTGAATGAATTGGCTGAAGAACCTCTTTTCATTGCAATCATTTATCTCTCTGTTTCAATTTCAGAAGGATTGTTGTTCAGTTGTTATTTCTCACTGTTTCAACTGTGTCGTGCTTTTGCTCTCTATTATCTGTTCTTGACCCTCTGGATTGATTCTTTGCTCAAGAATCTGCAAAATGGATTGCTTTCACCTGGGTGATACTCAAAGGCCATTTGGCTAGTCATTCCTGAGAGCAAACCATTTCTAATTTCAGTTTTTGCTTCTCAGCCTCCTCTGTTCTTTCTTTTCTCTTTTCATGTTTCTAGGGTTTCTTGGTGTCTTTGATTCCTTTCCTGAGTTGGCCTAGAATTTGGGGTCTTGAGTCCTGAGGCTATTGCTAATCTATTTGTAAAGTTTCATGAGAAGAGGATGGAGGAATCTCAAGAAATTTGAAAATTTGTCTTTTCTCTGTCAACTTTCAGATTTTTGTCAAAATCACGATTTCCTGCTCTTTTGATGATCTCTCTTGTTACCTGAGACCCTCATGCTATTAAGTTCGTAGTTCTCTTGATCTAACCTGAAAAGAACAACATTTCCACTCAAAATCCTTTGGTTCTTGTCTGTGAACAATGGCTCTGTTCTGAAAATATTCAGGCCGCTTGCGCTTTTTACGTACGATATTTTCAGTGATCCATTTTCAGCCGCAAAACAGTTTCTGCTTGCTGTTTTTCATGCAGAATTTGTGGTTTCGACCTTCATTTTTCGGATCGCAATTGTGCGTTTTCATAACAGATAGTGCAGTTTTTCACCCAAAAGTGATGCAAGATTATTCTTTGTTTTCTGATTGATGTTTGATTTCAGTTTTATTTTTGCTTTCGATGATTGCAGTATTCGGTGTTCGAGACCGCAATATTGATTCGATTTCGAGATGGTCGCAAGCGACTCTAGTATTTCCTGTTCTTTCTCTGTGTGGTTCGACAGCAAGTAATATTAGTATTCAGTTTGCTGAAATCAGGTTACGCTTCTTTGCTCTCGGCTGGTTCCTGCTGCCATTTTCAGTTGAGTCCAATGCAGTCTACTTTGGGCAGCGGTACTTTGCTCTGCAGTCTCCTCGGTTGGGTCTCTGTACTGATTTTTCCTTTCGGCTGCTACTGCTCAAGACTGTATTCTCAGTTGTGAAATCCTTTTTAGTCTCACTTCCCTATTATTTGGCTAGGTTTCAGGTTTGAAGTTTTGTTGGTCATGATTTGCTTCTTCTGTGAATATCTTTAGTCAATCGGCCAGAAAATTTGTGAATTCCTTGGTGGCAAATTTTATAAGCAACATTCACCCCCTCTGTTGCCATTTCCGATCCACACTTATTCAGGTACTCAGTAACACTGAGGTTTCCTTGCTGCAGCTTGTGAAACTCCATCTTCTTCATTTCCATTATTCCCGTAGGAATATGCGCAGTGCGGAAGGCTTCCTCAAATTCAGCCCAAGTGATGGTTTGCGCATTTTGATGAGCAGCGCAAAAATTCTCCCACTAAGTAGCTGCAATTCCTTTAAGCTGATGGGCAGCATATAACACCTTCTCAGTATCATTGCATTGAGCCAAGATTAGCTTCCTCTCCACATCCTTAATCCAATCATCCGCTTCCATTGGATCTACTGCACCCGAGAAGGTTGGCGGTCTGGTTCTCATAAATTATCCCAGCTTGGACTGGGGTGCCTAAAAGGTTGCCTGCGGGGCTTGTTGAACTTGATTCTGGGCATGGGCTTGTAGCAGTTGCTGCTGCATGGCCATCATTTGCTCCATATTAGGGGCTTGAGCAGGAGGTGGTGGAATGTTGTTCTCCAGTTGAGCATTGGCACCACGGCTGTTGCCGGCATTGTTCCTTGTGATCACCATCTGAAGTGTAACCGGGATTAGTAAAAGATAAGAGGGAGATAGCATGGGTAAGAAGTCAGGGGAAACTAAACAACATCCCAACAACACACAAGAGAGAACACAACAACAACTTGAATGAAACTTTTCTTTGAAATTAAAATACTTTTATGAATGGCTGTACCACAAGTGCACAAAGGCATTGGTATAGTCCATCTAGCACACCAACATAATATGAAACGTTCTAAGGAAGTAAACATTTATTTGGATTCTACTGACTCAACAAACTACTCATCCTCCTCAAAGATGCACTCCTCAGGATCCTCCTCTGGGTCCTCCTCGGAGTTGCCCACGTGGAGTTGCCCACGGTTGCAAGAGGCGCGAGAATGAAGATGGCTATGACTGGAGGTAGGCGACCGGGAGCAGGAGCGGGAACGGGAAAGACTGCGTCTTCTGCTGGAATCTCCAATGCTGATGTCGGGTAGCGGACTAGGGCGCCGCACACTCTTGCGCGCTGTGAGCAATGTACGGGGTCCTGTACATTGAGTCGGCACTGGGTTGTCGGGGACGGCGGCTGGCGTTGGTGAAGACGGCGTGTAGTCAACTGTGGGCTGCTGCCTGGCTCGAAGACGTCCTAGCTCAAACTCTGCTGCCTGGCTCTGGATGAGCTGAGCACGGAGGGTGTCGGAGTGCTGGTAGCTGGAAGTGAGGAGCATCCGAAGCTGTCCAATTTCCTCCAAGGCACTGGCGTAGGTAGCTGCCATCGCCTATATAAGCTGCACCTGGTGCGTCAGTCGGGGATCGTCCACGGAGATCTCGAAGGGCTCTGAATAGCTCTGTCGTGCTCAGGTGGTTGGAAAGAAACAGAAAGGCGTCTGCCGCAGGATATCCTTATGAATCCGACACAAGTCAGCTATAGCCAGACGAGCTGCATCCTGGATAGCGTCCGAGCGGTCAGTCCGAGGATGATCGATAGGGTATGTGGGGGAGTTGAATTCCCCTTCCCATGCATACAGGAATACCTCCATCGTCCAAGAATCTCGGTCCATGATCGACTTTCCGCCCCGAAAATGGGCGGTTGGGGTACCAGTCTCGCATAAGTCGACGAAGAAGGCCAACAAATGCTCCAATATTCTCGCCATGAGAAAAGTAGTCCCAAGAGTCAACGGAGGATGAACCGGCCATCTACAAGTATGAAATAATAGAGAAGATCAGTAAAGACATTTTAAACAAGTGAATATAAGATCAAGAATGGAGCAGAAGTAAAGAGATATAGAAAATTTTCTTAAATATTTTTAATAATTATAGGTCCTTAAGGTTTTTACCATTCTAAACTAGGTCACGTTTTACAGTCAAGTTGGCTCTGATACCATCTCTGTGTATTACAGCACTAGTCCCAAATCAAAGCTAGTGCACACAGTCAAACAGTGATGATTACATAACCAACAACGCTTTATTACAATAATAGAGAGTACAGACTGAAAGGCCTTTTTATTACAACTGAGGTTTCAAAACCTCACACACACACAAAAGATAAAGCACAGCGGAAGCAAAAGTAAATCCAGCGGAGACCCATCAATTCGCTACAGGCAGTTGGCTGGGGAAGCGCAACCTAGTACTCCGGAAAGCCTTCGTCAAATCCATACGCGTCGTAGTCGAAGGTTCCATCTTGAGCTTCAAACTCTTCTGGGTATTATTTTAAGTGTAGCATGTGAGTACATAAAGTACTCCGCAAGTCTTGGAAAAATGCAATAGATTCAAAGCTTAACAAAGGAGGGTTATATGGTTCTTTTGCACCAAGCAATATTTTATTTCAAATACCATTACGTATTTTTGAAGGCATCAATTTAAATAAGATAATTGTGTTAATAGAAACTATCAATTTAAATAGTGAAGGTTACAACCACCAACACTAGATCACTGGCTCTAACCGCCAAGGGTCAAGAAAAGGGTTACATCCACCCACACTGACTACAACCGCCAGGACAACCCTGGGAGTTCCAACCACTCCCGGTTCCCAAATCTTTTACTTTAAAACAAAAAACAATGATCTACCATGTGAATACATTCCTTGCCCGCCCTTGACCGTGGGCACGGCTATTCGAATAGTTTTACACTCTGCAGAGGTTGTACAACTTTACCCACAAGAGATAAGTCATCTTAATAGCCAACATGCTTCCTTAGGCATGAGACCCAGATAAATTATCACAAAGCTTTTACCTTACTCTAGTCTAGCTAGACACCACCCGCTGAGGTTTCACCGCTGAAGGGTTAAATCCACCCAGACAGAAGCCCCCTCTTGCGCCATATGAGTACGGTAAATCTCTGTCCCTCACTGTGAATAACCAGTAAATCCCTGGCACCCACTTTCCACTAGTGGTACCTAAACTAGTCTATTATAAGTTAATCAGCTAGGTCGTACCCATATAGACTTGTGGTTGTACGGTAGTGCTCAGTTTGGACAAACACAAGCGTCGGTCCTTAATTGACTAGGAAGGAACATACACTTTACAAGCTCTCGTGCTAACCGCACCAACCCAATCCAACCATCCGCCTTGGTCTAAAACAATTTTCACATTTTATTTTATTTTAAAAGAACAGTGGCAACTCCAATCACCACTAAATTCTGAACAAAAGTCTAGATCAATGAAATATAATTTTCCCCTTTCCAAGGTTACCAAAGATTATATAGCACGACTAAGCATTTTACTACTGTTACAATATTTACCAAAGTTTTATAATAATCTCATTATTGAGACAAAGGAAATCCTAGGGTGTCAAAGGTACATGGTTGTCAATGTCAAATGAGGGTATACCAATTATCGGTTTAACTGTTATTTCTAAAACAAGAATTAACATTTTATGTAACATAGCAATGCAATAAATTTAAAATAATCAAAACATTTCACAAGCATAGGCTCCAGATGTTCAAAGGAGACTTGCCTTCGTGAGCGATGTCTTGATTCTTTTGCTGCGGGTCGACATAGTCTTCGGCGACGTCGGATTCTACGCGCGAAAAAGACAAAGCAACAAAACAAATAAATACAAAAAAATTCAAATAAATTTAAAAAAATTAAAAAGAGTGTATATTTGAGTATTTCATGATTTTAGAAAATTTTAGAAATTTGAACGGGTCAAATCGGAGTTAAAACGAGAAAGTTATGGCTTCGGTAAGTTTTAATTGAAAGAAAAAGAAAAGAAAGATTTTCCGATTTATTTTTGTATAGAAAAATCTTAATTATGACGTCAGCAGATAATTTAATTTCGGCCGAAATATTTTTCTAAAGGAAAAGGGATTTATGACGCAATGATGACGTCAGCATAATTTTGAATTTTGAATATTCGGACATGTGGGCCCGGTCCACCGTGGACCGAGTCCACGGACCGGCGACCGAGCCGAGGTGGCACACCCGGCCGATGTGACGCCACGCATGGGCGTGCACGCGCACCAGCAGGCGGCGCAGGGCAAGACGGGGTTCTGGCCTGGCCGTGGCCGCGGCGGTCGGCGATGACCGTGAGGCTACGAGATGGGGAAGAGGTGGAGGAGAGGATGCGGTCTTGAAAAGGGCCTTAGGGGAGCTTTATAGCCAAGAGAGGAGGGAAGGCCGGTAGGAGAGAGGAGGTGGCGAAAATTACGGCCGTGAATGGGGAAATAAAGAGGGAAAACGGTCGGTAATAGTGGAGGAGTAATTGGGGGTCTTTATTTCGCGATTAAACAGGAGTTATAGCGGAGCAATCGGCCGAAATTGAAGTTTCTAATTCGGCACTAATGGTGGGAGAGAGAGAGAATGGAGGGAGGAAGAAGAAGGGGAGGTTGAAGACAAATATGACAAGTGGGGCCCACTTGTCGGTGAGAGAAAGAGAGAGAGGTGTGAAGGGATACGGGTCGTCGAATGGTTGACACGTGGCAAGTGGGTTGATCTCGCGCGTTGATTTTAAATGAAGGGGTAAGTTGTGATGGAGGGCTAGGATTAGATCAAGAAATGGATGGATTGAATACGGGCGCGACACGTGGCGGCCTGAGGTTAATCCAACTTTAATTTTCGGATTAAATTTTCAGAAAATACTAGAAACAATATAATTGCTTGGAAAAATAATAAATAATATCTAAAAATTCCCGAAAATTCATAGAATATTCCAGAGAAAATTTTAGACTTAATAAAAATATTTTTAATTTTGTATTTGCTTTGAATAATTTTATAAAATTCCTTTTATCTTTTAAAATTGATTTTTAATTCCAGACAATTCTCAAAAATTAATTAAAAATTATGGGAAGGTTGGGAAATTAAAATGAACTCTTTTTGGCTTTAATAAAATATTTAAAATACATTTCCTTATTTTAAATTTTAAAATAAACTCCAGAAATGCACAGAAAAATCCAAATAAAAGCCAATTGCTTTAAAATAATTAATTTGAATTTAAAATTTTCAAAACTCAAAATTTTGGGATGTTACAGGTGTATAACTCCTTTTCTTTCTTTATTACTTTCTCTTATCAAGTACAAGTGATAGCCATCGAAATCCCCTATTTATAGACTAAGTAGAGATATGCCCACTAATGGGCCAAGGCCTCAGGCCTAGCCCTAGGTTTCCTAACACTCCTCTTGGACACTCATTCGACACGTTCATGCCTCATCAAAACTCCATAAAAACCTAGTGACAAAATTTAGAGAAGGAGTACATGAAACATGTTATATTGCGTTGCACGAATTACCTCATTGAAAACCTTGACCGTGAAACTTAAGGAAAACTTATCAAGGGAAAAAGAGTACAATCCACGTAATTTTATTTAATCTACATGATTTATTGTTTGGTTACTTGATTTTCGTGATCAAGCTTTAGTAGTGAGCTCGAGAAGAATCTCCCCTGAGTTCTGCACTTTTCTAAGTCTCATTATTCTAATTTCACGCATATACCTTTCAAAGTTTGATGTTGGAAGTGACTTAGTAAATAAATTTGCAAGATTTTCACATGACTTCGTATGCAGTATCTTAATTTCATCCATCTTTTGCTATGATTTTCGAGTGGTTCGTTGAAGTCGATACATGACTTTGCATAGATGATTTTCATGAAATTGCAATTCCACCATACAGGAATACATAGCCTATTTGTGACCTAGCTGTATGCGGGTCTGCCAAGTACCTTGCATTTGCATATCCAGTCATATTCAGACTTTGGTTCTTCCTGTAGAACAGTCCAAGGTATTTGCTTCCTTGAAGGTATTAGAAGATGTCATTTATGCGTTGCCAGTGTCTTTTGATAGGTTCTGCACTATACCTTGTTAATAGGTTTACGGTAAATGCGATATTCGATCTAGTGCAGTTTGCTAAATATATATGTGCTCATATTACACTTAAGTATGGGAATTCCGGTCCTAGTGGCATGATGGCATCGCCCTTGCACGGCGTGCGGTGCACGCAGGCACGGCACGCGCCCTCCCACGGGCACACGGTAGCCCAGTGGACAAGTACCTTTGTGGTTTACATTATTTTTTTAGCGAAAGAGCCCAATTCATTACTGTAATCCTAGATCTTCACAAGTAAACAACCGTAAGACGCGGTATTAATTCCTAGATTTTCACATTAGACCCAGTTAATGGGACTCGAACAATAACTTGTTAACTAGACAACGATAATATACTAGTTGGACGAGCCACCCGTGTACAGTTGAACTATGTAGCAGTTTTACCGTTTTCCTTCACATGTCAACCTTTTCTTCTGTTGGTAAAGAATAATCATAATACCTAAGCAATATTTTTGTTGAGGAATCGTCATTAGTGAGTTCAGTCTGAATGATTTCTCCTAGATAAGAGAGATGGATCAATTACAGAATAATACAAAAAAAATTAAACACAGAGATAGAGGAAGAACTCCTTTATTTCTTTATTACTTTCTCTTTTCAAGAACAAGTGATAGTCTTTGGGACTCTCTATTTATAGACTAAGTGGAGAGATGCACACTAATAGGCAAGACCTTAGACCTAGCCCTAGGTTTCCCAACAGAAAGAATGGTTTGCTTCTTTGTGTTGTAAATAATGCGGTATAAGCATATATTCAGATTTAATCCTGACTAAAATAAAGCATAATTAAAAAAACATTTCCAGCACAATATAAATGACATAAATTGCATATAAACATGTAATTCTACCATGTCATTCATACAAGTGCATATATCCAATGCAAATAACCAAAATACTGCTGAAAAGAACATAATGTGCATTTCCACGAACAGGGAAGCAATTAACTCTAGCATAATGCACAATAATTGCTTGAAAATTGCTCTTAGAACAGAGTTGCTCAAGACTTTTGATCTTGGCCTTCTCATGCTACTGTCGAAACTCTTCACTAATGATCAGCCAACCAGTGATCAAGATTTGAGTTCTAAATTATGTTTCCACTATCACAAATTTACATATATAATGGATAGCAACCTCTAACTTTCGGTATAAATTTTCATATGCAAAGGATTATCAAGTAGTAATCTGATAGACAATGTTCACAAGTTTAAATATGCAATCTCGAACAGCATAAAGAAAACGGATTTCTTCTGAATCGAACTAGACAGAGTATAACTACTGCATATCAAATAATCTCAATTGCTAGTCAACAAGTCTGGTCAACCGAAATATATAGCTACGGTACAGACAGTAGAAACCAATCCAATTGAGCTCAAATCTAATCTAGTTATCTAGATCAATCTCAGTATTCAACAATTTCATCAAAGAGCATAACTTCTGAGCCCAAAAGAAAACATAGCCTCTCCTAGTACTTGAACTTAAATCAGAAATTAAAGAACAAGCACAGCCGCCAATGTTTGCAAAAGAATTCACGGCGCAGACGACACTCGAAGTCGTCTAGAAGTAAACCAAACCGGCAGAAAGAGATTAGCCGACAAGAACCATGCAAGGCACATCGGAAGATGATATCCCAGAAAACCTAACGCTCCTCTGTGCTGCCGCAAGAGAGAAGCGAGGAAGACGGAGATACAATGCCACACTCCAACCTCGGGTAGCCGAAACAGGAGTCGAAGGTCGGGGTAAATGCCGCACAAGACCACTAGAATGCATCGACCGAATGCACTCAAATGCAACAGAGGATCGCCACGGCCTTCTTCCTACCTCGAGTCAATCTTTCACCTTCAGATTTCCCCTCACACCCTACCAAATGATAGGGTTCATACGGGAATCCAAAGGCAAAAGCTCCAATCGGAGATGGCGCAGAAGCTCCAAAACTCCTCACAACCCAAAGATTAGAGAGGAAGAAAACCAACGAGGAGCAGATCAAGATCGGAAGAGATGCACTCACGGAGGAAGAAATGGCGGCCTTAAATAGAGGAGGCAGGGGGCTGAGGCGTGGTGATGCGAGCGGCCGGCTCCGAGGAGGACTGAGGCAAAGCCAGATCTGGGCGAAGCGCACGTGCATGGGAGGAGAGTCTCCTCCCCCTTATCTCTTCACTTGGCCCATTGACAGGTGGGCCCCACCTTCCCTTTTATTTTTTTCTTTTTTTAATTGAGAAATTACCGAAAAGCCCTTGCAAAAACCAACACTTTGGGTATTGCTCTCCTCATCATTCTAAGAGCATTCTCACACTCAAGCCTTTGTGTTTGTTCAATCTAATGTCCTATTTGGTCAACGGAGTCACCCATGTTTCTCGGATCAATGATTCTTGTTCCTGACAGTTCTTTGGTGCAAACAGAATCCCGCGTGCTGAGATGATATTATCCTTTTTCTCTGACCATTGGCAAAGAAACTAATTTTGCAAACTGTAGAAGTATATATGTCAATCCAACCTAGGGGAACAACAAATGTAGACATAAGCTTCTGTTTTAAATTGGACAAAAGCATATAGATTTCTGCAAAGCAGATTGATATATAAATATAATTATATACATTAAGCTAGTAACTACCATATATAAAAAACGAATCAGATATGTGACAACAAAACATAAAGTCAAATGGAGCAACTATTTGTCAGTATGCTACTACTAACGAATGATACAAACTGATACACATTACATGAATTACTCATGTACAAAAAATTCAATCAGTCGGACTGGCAAAGTTAGATATCATCGAACAAATACGTGTAAGTTAGTGATAAAAGTTTAGAACCTGATGTTACAACTGTGATGAAGGATCGAGTGCATTCCCCATAAAGATTAAAGTGCCAGACACTTCCTCCCGAATGACAAAGAAGGGGTGGTCGGCAATGAAGTGCTCTGCTGGTAAAGGCTTGCCTATGCCCATTAACAGAAGTTTCTTCAATCCCTTTATCATTAACCTCCAAAATCGCTTTATGAAGTACATCGGACAGAAACAAAGGCCCGCTTGAGTCATCTTCCTTGGACCATATCTGAGAAATCTGCATCACGGAGGAATGGCAATTTGAGCCCCATATCTTTCAGAAAATCCTTCACATCATTCTGAAAACATATCGTCAATTTGGGCACCCTGATACCCACATGTCGCTTCTCTGCCCATAAATGTTGTTCTAAGAACGTCGGTTCAGAGAAAATCTTCTTGGTTAATTCAAACAGGCCATCTTGAGCATCCGGGAGGAAAATGTACATGGAAAACTTTCGTTCATTCTTTCCTTGCTTGTAAGGAAGCTTAATAACTTTGAATCCTTCATGCACAGCAAAAAAACGAGTCCTGCCATATTCAACAAAAGGGACTTCCACTGATATTCCATCCAGACAGTAAAACTTTTGTTCAGTAGTCCTCCTTATATCATCCCTATCCAGCCATCTGACCCTAAAATATAGTGCACTGCCAAGAACAAGCCCTGTATTCTGCTTGATAGATCCATCCGGAAGGAGCGAGGTAACAGTACGTTTAGTGGATTTTTTGACCCATGAATTAATTTGTTGGGAAGCATCTTCTGGCTTCAAAGATCAACACGAAAATGAAAATGGAAAATTTTCACAATTCAGAATCACAAAGGACCTCAAATATAATATCCATCATAATATTGCAGTTGGCTGCTGACATACAAATACAGAATAGCTCTTTAAAAGCATTACAAATGCAATGATGCTGTATGGAGAGCCTCTTTGTAATTCATTGATGCGCACTAACACTTGTCAGAGCAAAGAACTGAAAAGGGTGTATAAGACAATAAAGCTGGAGCACAAGCAAAAGCTATTGATTCCCTATAGTAATTACTAATGACAAATGAGATGTCACATGAATCAGGATGGTCAAACAAAAATTATAAAACTAGGTGACCAAATTCAGATAATTGCCAAACAACAAATTGAAATGTTCCAACACACTAACTCTTGGCGCAAGCATAACGTCGAGCACCTGATGAACATAGCCTGTATCAATACGATTAGGGTGCAAATCTAGCAAGAAAGGGGCCATATAATATACCTTGTTCTTGATGTCGGCCGTCTTCGCCGCGGAGCCGTACACACCACCCGCCGCCTCCACCAACTGCAGCGCCTCTTGTGATCAAAGCAATCTAGGTCTCTTCGCCGGCTTGCCATGGCTCCACTTCGCTGCCCTCGGAGCTTCGGATAGTCGAGTGCCGAGTGCGCTGCCGGCTGCGTAATACCCTAAATGTCGTTACGGCCTAAGTTTTTAAAACAATCGCGGAGTCACCGGTTTTTCGGTAAATCGCAGGAAGGGAAAAATAAAAATTATGGAATAACGTAAAATGAATAAAATAATTAAATAAATAAATAAAAACTCGAAGTGAGCTGTCTGGAGAGTGGACCGACCACTTTGGGCGGAGGCCCAAGGGTGGCCGCACCTCCCTCCCTAAAACCCTAAGCCACTCTCCCCTCTCCCCCACACCGCCACCCCTTTCCCACCCTCTTGGGCGCAGCCCCCCTCTCTGGTTGGTGCCCCCACCTCCCCCACAAGCTGCTGCCATTGGAGCCAAGGAAAAGAGGAGGAAGGAGAAGAAGGAGAGGAGAAGGAAGGAGAAGAAGAGGAGGAGGAAAGAAGAGGGGTGATCCATCATTAAGGTAATTTTTGCTCTTCCCAAACCCTCTGTTTTATGAAGTAATTAGGGTTTTTGGCACGGAATTTGAAGGGGATTAATAGATTAATTTCTCAATTACAGATTAACTGATGTCTGCCTGTAGATTGATTCGCGCAGCGCATCTGTTTACGCAGTTTCGACCTATCAAACGATTTTTCCTGTGGACCCTCCCAAAAGGAAAGTTGTAGAGTACTTCTAAATGTATCTCCTGTATTTGTTTCGGAATTTTTTTCTGTGAGATCTGGGAGTTACAGTGTCGGGAATTCTGTTGTTCGTCAGGCGAGCAGATTTAGACAGACTGCTATTAAACTGTGATTTAGAGGTAGTAAATGATTTTTATGATCATGGCCGTAATTGAAAAAGTTGTATATAATTTAGAAATCTAGTTTTTTTTATAAAATTCAGAATTTTTAGACCTCTGTACTGTTGTTGAGACGCATTTGAATCTTGCTGTCCAGTCTGACATAACAGAGAACTTTCTATGTTTTGTGCATTAATTACACCTAGCTATGATCAAAATAAAAATATGTGATCTACATAAAAAATGTAGGCTTTTAAGTGATGAATCTATAGAGGTATCGTTTGTTGTAATTGGATCAATATTTTTAAAGATACGAAAATGTTAAGCAGCGCTGCTGCAGTGTATAGTTTGCTGAATAGTTGAGCGGAGAGGAGTTTGTGCAGGTTCAGGGTTCTAGCGACGTCTTTAATTATTTTAGTCATGTTTGTATGCTGTGACTTTGTGCTGAGAGTTGCCTTTTGGACAGGTGGTCTTGTCCCTGAGCGCTCTTGATCTGCTTCGCTTCAACGGTTGAGGCAAGTAAACGTAGCGGTGGTTACTACCGTTTAACTCGTTATTCCTTCTACTGGCAATTTACATTATTATCGTAATTTGATACATTATGCCATAGTTGCATGATATTCTAAATGTGGTGATGGTAGCAATTATTGATCAATTGACATGTTTGGTTAAATTGCTAGTAGTCATATGGAGTTCTTGCTTTATGTGATAATGCGGAATATGAAATTAAAAATGTGGTGGATGTGGATATGTTGTGAGCATGATGATGTTCCTTTGAGGATGGATTAATGTGATTTATGATTATCATATCATTCATATCATATCATGTCATTTGCATATGTGGATGTCGCCGCACCTAGCGCGATCTGCACCGTAAGACATCGTATATTGCCGTGTCGATGCACCTCTTATCCCGCTGGGAAAGAGTGATGTGGAGCATAGTATGAAGCATTCGTATGCATTGCATTGTGGAAAGATCATTTGCATACATATGCAATATGTTGTGGTGAGGTTATTTCGTGGAATATTCAACTTTATAGTTGTAATATGGAATACACCACTTTATAGTTGTAATGTGAAATTGGCTCATGTGAGCTATTTATGGTATGAGGATTGTGGATGTGGTCATGGAATGGGGTTCGTCCCTTGTGTATGGTAAGGGTTGTGATTGTGGCATGAGATTCTTTTCTCTTGTGGTAATTGTTGATAGCAGTTGTAGATGTGAGAAATAATAGAGTATTGAAGTACAACATACATATATTTTATTGTCTTTGGTGGTGATAGTGGTTGAGGTTTTAAAGTAGTCAAACATGATTTATTTGCTAATGCTTACCGTCATTGATGGTGGTTTGAGGTTGAGGATATAAACATTGTTAATTGTGGAAGATTAAATGTTGATGATTAATCTATTGTGGTTTGTGGAAGATTAAATGTTTCATTTGCATTTAATTATGGATAAAATGACTGCATTTATATGCTAATTAAATCTAAAATTGAAGAGGTATGATTCATTGAAGTTTGTGATGGTTTAATAATGGTGGACATGAATTGTGGTTATGGTTGTATGGAATTACAAATGATGATGTATAGTTGTTAGTAGTTTGAATAGTCTGTTAAACTATTTGTTTGCTGAGATTTTATCTCACCCTTGTTTCCCCCTCCCTACAGGTGGACTTTGAGCATGCATGGGAAGGGTAGAGCGGCATCACACTGATGCACGTGAATCATATTTTTATGCTGTAATAAAATCAAAAGGATTCTAGACCTTTGCATAGCTTTGTTTACATTATCTTAATAATGTTAAATTTGTAAACTATATTTTAGATTAAAATGTTGGAGGATGTTTTAAATATTGAATTGCTATCACTATTCTGTTGTTCCTTAGTTGTTTATGCTTCCGATTATACTATCTTGTTTAGTAATTGTTGCCAGTTTAATTTATCTTGAAAATTGGCTAGTTGTGAAGTGGTTTTAGTAGCATCCGAGGGTAATGTGGGTCCTGGGGTGTTACAGCCTGCTCCCACCCAACCGTGCCTCAATTCTGCTGCATGTAAGCATTTCTCGATACTGATAAGAACACCTTGTTCCTTCTGGAGCTGTCGCAACGGACGAAGAACAGATCGTGGAAATAGTTGGGTCGTGGGTGCATACTGCGACTAAACCTGATTGCATTTGCACTGCTCATCTCTATCCTAGTAACTAGAGGTTAGCAAGAATTCACTTTTACCCAGTGGCGGATCCAGAATTGGAACACATCCCGGGCTAAATTTAAACCAAGTAATAGTCTAGCATACTATAAGTCTAGAACTATATTATGATATAAGAAAAAATATGTCATAAATCTATCATTGATATGAAAATTTTGCTTAACGCTCAATACTTGAAGAGTTCAAGTTTTCAACACAAATCATAATAAAGAAAGGATATGAAATCATACAGAATGTAGCGTAATAATGATACATCAAGTACCTCAAATTCTAAATGGAGATTTGCTCACTATTTTATGCGGCTAGCCCACCATTTCCTTATCAATAGTAGGACAAGAACTAGAACCTACAAAGACAACATAAAAAATAAAATAACATATAAATAAACTTAAAGAGCATGAATAATACATTTGAAATATTACAATGTCTTGCTCCTCTTCATTTTGTAATTTGTATCCTTAAATCTTTTTAATTAGTTCCTAAATAGCAAATATAAAACATTAAATATATAGCATTTTATCTGATCATTCATACTTATTTTAAAACATAAAAAAAATGGTTGATCAGTGATCACCTCGCCCTGGTTCGGTCTGTCGGTTGAACCGTTGAATGATCAATCGCCACTTCACCAGTTCGACACAGCGCTCGGCCGCTTCGCTCAACTCAGCATAAATCTGAATATCCGATCGTTGCGTCTGCCCGTCCGCATTTCTTCAGTTCACCACTTCAGCCCGTCACCCCATCCGCATTTCTTCAGCCTCGCCTTGCAGTCGCCGCCCTCGCCCTCGCCCACTCTGCGCTCGCCGTCCGCTCGTCGTCCTCCTCCAGTCCTCCTCCCTACTCCGGGTTGCGCTCGCCGTCCTCCTCCTCCCTGCTCCGGGCTGCGCTCGCGGCTCCTTGCTCGGCGCCTCGGCGCTCGCCTCGCCGCCTCGGTCGCTTGGGTCGCTTCACCGCCTCGGTCGCCTCGCCGCCTCGGTTGCTCGCCATGCTCCCGCATGGCGCGGAGAGAGGGTCGTCGTGCTCCTCCGCAAGACGAGACCACAACCACGAAGCGCGGAGGCGGCGGCGGAGGGGCTGCAGCAAGGCGGCGGCGGCGGGGCGGGGCGCGCAGAGAGGGATGCTCCGTGCTCGGATCGATGGGGCGAGCGCCGTGGCGATGGGCGGCTGGGGCTGGGGTGATTGCTGCGTTGGGGAATGGTCGAATGGGGATTAGGGTTTGAGTTTGGTCTGGTGGATGTCTGCATGGTCTGCTGAGTTTGCTTTGCTGTGGCCTGTGGGGTTGTGGGCTGAACTGCTGTGTGGGGCTGTGGGCTACCTGGGCCTCGGGCTGGGCTGTAAGGCTGAATTTTTTTTAGGATATATTAGAGGGAGTAGTATTAGTAATATTGCTGGGCCTCGAGCTATAGCCTATTCCGTCCGAGGCCCAGTTTCGCCCCTGGCCTTTACCCATGTTAGAGGCTGTAAAAAAGACTAACCACTGTCCATATTAGAGATTAGTAAAGCAATAGCACGCAGCCTGGATAAGAGTTCAAATTTATCTTAACCGCTATCACAGGTAGAGAAGTGCTTAGCTTCCTAATTGTTTGCACCCTAGGCTTATTTTAAAGATATATATTCTATCTGTAGGTGTTTGTGTCTCGGTTGTAACTAGACAATTCCAATTCTATGTCTGTACATTGAACCGATTCTATCTTCTGTACACGGAATCTATTCTGCTTTCTGTATGCGGAATTGCCTCATGTAACACCTGTTGCCCGTCTGGCAACGTGTATATACCGAGCACTTCCGCAAGCTTCGGCGCGCGAGTTCTTGCCATCCAATCTTTCTCTCTCGTTTCTTAACAGTTAGTTCTGCAGTGAACTAACAGAATTCGTTGACGTGAAGGTGTTAACTCATATTTGGAGAACATAATTGGCATCCACATCACAGTTCTCGCGCGAGTGTGATAAGAGTGCACAACGAAGAGGACCTTTAGGGAGTCGAGAAATTAATCTCAAATTTAGGGAGCCAAGTGGTACAATCATACAAATTTAGAGAGCTCCAATACAATTTACTCATAGTTTGTAAACCCAATTTGAAAGTTCTCATTGGAAGCTTTTCAATCCAATTTGAAAGTGCTCAGTAGAAAGTTTTCAATTCCATTTTGAAAGTTCTAAAGTCCAAATTGAAAGCGCTCGAGACAACATATCGAGTTTTCTGTTAGTTGCCACAGATGATCACGTGCTTGATGGTTTTTTCTTTATTCGACCGGCCCCACCACCGTCACATTGGCCTACTGGGTTAGTGGCCTTTCGACCTCAAGGAAAGGGATAGAAGCCGACCGTCCCGTCGTTTTACAACTTACACGCATATACCTACCACCCAATAACCGGGGGAAACGCCACGACCGCGCGAGGCCACGTCGCCCCCGCGCGCGCTCCGACCGACGCGTGGCGACCGAATCTCAGTACGGTCTGGGGTGGCAAATTGCGAAAAGGTCTCCGTATTTTTCCGAAATTACGTACAGATCCTTGGTTCTCGCGAAAAGGTTCTTAGAAATTTTTTTTGCCCCCTCCATTTTGCTCAATAGGCCCCCGCGTTTTTGGAAACCGCGCGAGTCCCGGTTTTACGTCTGGTCCTCGGTTTTTCCGAAAAACCCCTCCGCCTTTTTAGAAAATACGTTTTACCCGTTTTTCCGGAAAAGCCCTTTACCTTCCTCAAAAATACGTTTCCTTTTTTTTTTTTTTGAAAACTCCTCACAAATTATCGCCTCTTTTTTTTTTTAGATGCGGTGGTGGCGGCGGTGGCGCGCGCCACGAGGCTAGTATCGTAAACCTATTACGCGAGGGGATGCCCGCGAGGCTCCTCCACCTTAGCCACGCTGCTGCGCGCTGGCGTGGTGGCCGGGTTTTCAGTCGGTACCGAGGATTTTCCCGAGTTTTCTAAAATTACGTCTGGTCCTTGGTTCTCGCGAAAAGGTCCCCAGCAGCTTTTTAGCCCTCCATTTTCGGGATGGCCTCGCGGTTTTGAAATTACATACGGGTCCTCGTTTATTTACGTCTGTGTCCCCCGCGGTTTTTATTTACGTCTGAGCCCTCGCTTATTTGCAAAAAAAACATTTACCTTTTTCGAAAATACGCATATACCCTTGGATTTTTTTAAATAATTTATCACGAATTTTCGCCTCTTTTACTTTGGTACGTACGGTGGCTGGCGCGGCGTGGCGCTGCGCCTACGAGGCTAGTTAATTAGAAGTATCTACGAAAGGCCCGTAAGTCAACTGTTTTTAATTTATCTTTCATATCTCATTTTGGTTTAGTTTGCCCCCTTATAAATTAAGTTGGTTTACAAATACCTCTTTAGATCGTATCTTCACATTATTTTCTCTTGGTTTTAATTATATTTGCCACTTATTTAAATGATTTTAGCATTTATTTAAGTGCCATCAATACTTGTTTTAATGATTTAAGTAATTTTGATACTTATAATACATAATTTGAGCAATCGAATATTAGTAATGAAATAGTGTATTGAAATCATCGAAATAATTGAAATAATTCTTAACATTACTGAAACAAGTATTGACGCCACTAAAATAAATACCAAAAATAATGATAACTGTGATAAATAGTGCTAACATTTGGCCTACAGTGTTATTTACACGTGAACTTTACTATGTGACAAAGTAAATAATGATTAGATATAGAGGATTAAAGGTAAACTAAAAATAGATGACTTACATAGGTGCTTAAGGATTTTTGCCTAAATTAATCTCTATCTTTTCCCTTCGCGAAAGATTAAGCGGCAGGTACTGATTGATCATCATTCATCAATTCCGCCACACCGACCGAAGCTTGCTGATTCTTGCAACCAAACCACGTACTTACTGCGTTGCGGCATGAGCTCCCGGGTGCGAGTTCTCAGCGTCACCCATGTCCACCCCGACGAGGCCAGCATCAACCCACCACCACCGGCACGCCGAGCCGACCACAACGTCGTCAAGCTCTCCTTCTTCGACGCGTTGTACGTCACCATGGCGCCGATCCAGCGGCTATTCTTCTACGAGGGCCCCGACCTCCCGCCCTTCCCTTCCCTCGTCCGGTCCCTGCAGTCCTCCCTCGCCGCCACGCTCGCCGTCTTCCCGCCCATGGCGGGCGTGCTTACATACCGCCCCTCCTCCGGGGACGTCGTCATCGACTGCTCTCCTGCCGCCGTCTCCCCGGGCGTCAAGTTCGTCGAGGCCGAGTACTCTGATGAAGACGGCGGCGTCGAGATGCGCCGGCTCGCCCGCGACGACGAGCACCACACAGAGGAGTTCGTGCAGCTCGTGCCGGAGGTCGAGGTGGGGCGACTGCCGGCCCCGGTGCTCGCCGTGCAGATCACGAGGCCGGCGCGCGACGGCGGGGGAGCCGTTGCGGTCGGGGTGTCCATTCACCACTCGGCGGCCGACGGCCAGTCGGTGTGGCACGTCATCAAGGTGTGGGCCGCGGCGGCTCGGGGGGGCTCGCGGCTCGCGCTGGGCTTCGCGCCGCCGATCTTTGACAGGTCAGTGATTCGGCACCCCAGAGCTCAAGAGTTGACTCGCAAGTTCATGCGCAAGTTTGCAACAGCGCTTCCCGTCGGTATTTAATTACGTAATTACTTTCCTGATGTCGCCATCAATGACGAATAACTGAACGCAGGTGAACCCATTCCCATTCCCCGTGCCGGACATGGCGCAGCAGAGCAGAAGAACCTTTCTGCTCCGCGCCGACCAAATCCAGTTGCTGAAGCAGCGCATATCGCAGAGCAAAACCGGCGCCGAGCAGCTGTCCACTCCGCGGACCGCCTACGTCGCGGTGTCGTCCCTGGTGTGGGTGTCCGCCGTGCGCGCCAAGCCCATGGACCACGTGTTAATGCTAACTTTAATCCCTAAGATAAAAACATGAACATCTAATATTAAATAATGCGTAATCATGAATACATACCCGATCCGGAAGCGGCCATGAAGATGAAGTAGAGATTGCGGCAGTAGAGGTGTCGGTCGAAGTTGGTGGAGGAGAAGAAGTCGTCGGCCGGAGTCGGAGCAGAAGATGAAGACGACGGTGGTGGAGATGGCCTGAGGCGAGGTCGTCGGCCTTCGTTCACCCGAGCGCCCAAAAGTAGATCGGGTCTTGTTGGGGTTTTTTGGGGGCGACAAGACAACGCGTGAACCTGCCCCTGCCGAACACCCCTTTGGTTTTATGTGGCGCTAGGTTTCCGGGACCGGGACCAATCTGTTGGTAACCGCCTCCGATCAAGGCGCATGGGTAGAGACTAAGTCTCCCTGAAAAATCTCAGGCAGTTAGACTGAGATCAACCCAACATTCTCCCCTTTGATCGTAAGGCTAACATCATAAGCCCATCCTTTGATAAAACAGCACACCAAAGTAATGTGTTGCATATTCAATAAAATATCATACAACCTCAGTACCTATAGCATGCTATTTTGTATCTTAGAATGGTCATTCATTATTCTTTAATGGGAGTTGGTTTGTTTTTAGGTCCTTTTATCCAGAATCAGAGGCTTTCCAGTAAACCCATGCCGGCAACATGATCACGAAAAATACTGGGTGGTAAGCCTTTAGTAAGCGGATCCGCAAGCATTAACTTAGTACTAATATGCTTGATACTTATGATTTGATCCTGGATTCTATCTTTCACAACATGATACTTAATGTCAATGTGTTTGTGACACCACTTGACTTGTTGTTATTTGCATAAAAAGCTGCGGGTTCATTATCGCGATTATAAAGTGAGTGGTTTAGAATCATCTACCACTCTAAATCCCGGGATAAAATTTTTAAGCCATACAGCCTGCCCGGTAGCCTCATAACATGCCACAAACTCAGCTTGCATCGTTGAAGATGCCGTAAGGGTTTGTTTGGAGCTTTTCCACGAAATAGCTCCTCCTGCGAGTGTGAAGATATAACCTGACGTGGATTTCTTAGTATCAACACATCCCGCAAAATTTGAATCTGAATAACCAATAACATCAAGGCTATCAGAAGACTTATATGTGAGCATGAAATGCTTAGCAGCTTGCATATAACGCAAAGCTTTCTTAACGGCTTTCCGTGTTACGGTCTGGATTTGGTGATATCGCTAAGCATCCGGTTACAAAAGCTAAATCGGGCGTGTACATACTTGAGCATACATAATGCTTCCGACAGCTGAAGCATAAGGAACCGACTTCATCTGATCAGCTTCATATTGGTTCCTTGGACATTGAAATGTCCCAAACTTATCGCCCTTAACAATAGGAGCAAAGCGAGCGAGCACTTATGCATATTGTATTTCTTGAAGCTACGCCAGCGTATGCCTTTTGAGATAAACCCAATATACCTTTAGACCTATCTCGGTGAATTTCAATGCCAAGTACATAAGAGGCATCACCGAGATCTTTCATATCAAAATTGGATGAAAGAAATCTCTTGGTCTCAAACAGCATGTCCTTATCGCTGTTGGCTAATAAGATATCATCCACATAAAGTACTAGAATGGTGAATTTACTCCCCTTGAACTTAACGTATATACAGTTATCAACTTCATTTTCTTTGAAGTCGAAACTTCTTATGATCTTATCAAATTTGAGGTACCACTGCCTCGACGCTTGTTTTAAGCCATAAATAGATTTCTTAAGTCGACATCCCATGTGCTCCTTGCCTTCCACGACAAAACCTTCCGGTTGAGCCATGTAAATATTTTCTTGCAAGTCGCCATTAAGAAATGCCGTCTTAACATCCATCTGATGCAGCTCTAAATCATAATGAGCTACAAGTGCCATAACTATTCTGAATGAATCTTTAGTTGAGACAGGAGAAAAAGTGTCATTATAATCAATCCCTTCTCTTTGTGAGAAGCCTTTTGCTACAAGCCTTGCTTTGAACCTTTCGATATTTCCCTTAGAGTCATGTTTTATTTTGTAAACCCATTTACAACCTACTGTTTTGACTCCGTTAGGAATTTCTACTAAGTCTCATACATCATTAGTGCTCATAGACTTTAGTTCATCCTCCATGGCTTCAAGCCAATTGGAAGAATGTTGACTCATTATCGCCTCTTTATAAGAGGTGGGATCATCTACCTTTCCCATATCATTAATATCCTCATTCATATAAACAACATAATCATTAGGAATGGCAGATCTTCTCTCCCGCTGTGATCTTCTAAGAGGTTCATTAATTATTTCGGGAGGTCGTTGAGGTTCATCATTAGTTGTAACATTAGAATTTCGGATACCTCAACGATCGGTGCAACAACAAGATTTTCTCGAGGTGCAACCTCCTGAGGCACAGGAATAAAGATCTCCGGAATGAGCGGTGCGGGAACATAAACCCGTTTTTCCTGAAGATCTATTTTCCTGGGTTCCAGGTCCTCGTTATTTTCTAAGAACACAGCGTGTCTTGTTTCTACAAACTTAGTTATCCTATCAGGACAATAAAATCGATACACTTTGGATCTTTCAAGGTATCCGATAAAATGGCAACTTACTGTCTTAGGGTCAAATTTCTTAATGTGTGGATTAAATAACTTAGCTTCAGCACGACAACCCCACACTCGTAAATATTTCATACTCGGTTTTCTCCCAGTCCATAATTCATAAGGTGTTTTAGGTACTGATTTACTGGGAACCCGATTAAGAATATGTGCGGCTGTCTTTAGTGCTTCCATCCACAAGCCAACAGGTAAACTAGAATGGCTAAACATGCTCCGTACCATGTCCATAAGTGTACGGTTACGTCTTTCACCACGTCATTCTCACGAGGTTCGCAAGCATAGAATCTTGGGCAACAATGCCATTTTCTGAAGGAACTTAGCAAAGGGGGTGAATTTGCCCATAAGGGCATGTCTTCCATAATATTCTCCCCCTCGATCCGATCTTACCACTTTAATCTTTAGGTTGTGCTGATTTTCGACTTCAGCCTTAAATATTTTAAATTTATCAAGTGATTCAGATCGATCTTTAATGGGAAAAATATAGCCGTAACGGGAGAAATCATCAATGAATGTGATGAACGAATCAAAACCATCCACTGATGTCACAGGAAAAGGACCGCAAATATCAGTATGAATTAATTCTAAAAGTCCTGTACTGCGAGTAGCTCCCTTCTTTATTTGTTTTACATATTTTCCTTTAATGCAATCAATGCGTTAGTGCGAGTCGAGAAATCTAAAGGGTGGAGAATGTTTTCTTTAATGAGACGTTCCATTCTCCCCCTCGAAATGTGGCCCAAACGACAGTGCCACAGTTTCGAAGAAGTCTCATCATTATTTTTGTGTTTAGCATCATTCACATTCAATACAGAAGATTCATTAAGGGAAAGCATATAGAGCTTGTATTGTCTAAAAGCAAGACCAACATTATTGGAATTATATTTAAGGATACATTTATTGTCTCCAAAAATACATTTAAAACATTCATCGTCTAATAAAGAAATTGAAATTAAATTCCTTCTGATGGAAGGAACATAAACTACATTATTCAGACGAAGCAGGAAGCCGTTTGTCTAAAGTTAATGAAACAGATCCGACTGATTTCACTTCGGCTTCCTTTCCATCCGTGACTCTAAGACTTCGTTCCCCCTTTCTTAGTGTTGTCGCGGTAAGGAATCCCTGTAAAGAATTGGTAACGTGCACAGTTGCACCTGAGCCAATCCACCAAGCATTAAGAGAGAAATCAGCATAAAGAGTTTCATCAATAAAAGTAATTGTATCATTACCCCTTTTTGCGAGCCACTTAAGAAAGCCTACACAGTCTTTCTGAAAATGTCCTGGCTTCGGTGCATTGTGCACTCTAGGCCCCGATTTATCGGAGTTGGGGGAAAATGCAGCTTCTTCTTAGATTTGAAGTCCCCTTGGAACTTCCTTTTATGAGAGCCACCAACATTAAAAGCAAAATCTTTCTTTTCTGTTCTTATTCTTTCTTCCTCCTGGACACACATGGCGATCAAATCGCTCATGCTCCACTTCTCTTTCTGAGTGTTGTAATTAATTTTAAAAGCTGTGTACTCAGAAGGAAGTGATGTCATAATGAAATGAACAAGAAAACCATCAGAAATTGCCATGTCCATGCCCTTGAGTTTTTCTGCCATATCAGTCATCATCATGATATGCTCACTTATACTGCCAGACCCATCATATTTAGAGGTTAAGAGTCTCTGAATTAAGGTACTGGCATAAACTTTAGTGGAACCTTTGAATTTCTCCTCAATTGAAGCCATGTAATCTTTAGCTTTTTCAGAGTTGGGGATTGCTCCCCTAATCATGACTGAAATTGAGGTTTTCATGATCATAAGTGATATGCGGTTACATCGTTCCCATTTTTCAGCATTATCATCATAAACCTTCTTTTTCGCAGCAAAATTCTCCTCACCCTCGGAGGGGGGAACGGGAGCGTCTACACTTAAGGCATAGTCAAGGTCCAAAACACCAAGGACAACATAAATTCGTTCTCTTCACGAGGTAAAATTGCTCCCCGTGAGCTGCTCAATATTATCAATAGTGGCAGCAACGTTCGAAGCATTAAGTGCTGAATTAAAAATACAGGGTAAAAATTAGAATCATCATAAATATATATATTGCATGTAATTAACCCTACATTGGTCTGATTAATAACATGCATATAATTACAGTTCTAATCATGGCGACATACGATTATAAACAACGTTGGTCAGAATATAATCATATGAATACAAAATGCCAAAATTAATCATAAAGTCTCAAATTTAAATATCACGTTGGTTCAATTTAAATTTGAGATTATTCATTAAAATATGGTAATGATACATCATAATTTTAATCATCTTATTAATTAAAACAGTGCATAAAAATATACTAAAAACAAAATAAATGCACTGAAAATTAAAATTATAATAGTGCATGAAATAAGTGTAAAACAAAAGAAAATGCACTGAAATAATATAATATAAAATTTCTGCTAAAAGAAGAAGTAATTCGGGCTGAAAATTCGGTCCCAAAAGAAATTGGGCTGAAAATCAGCACCAAAAGGAAAAATTGGGCTGAAAAATGCATGGCCCAAAAGTTTCCCTCAAGCAAAAAAATCCCCACCGGGCCCAAATTGCCGGCGAGCGGCCCAAATCCCTGGCGTGGCCCACTCCTCGCGTCTTGTGGTAGCGCGACCGCCTGACCCAAAAGGCGCCTTGGCCCAAAACAAGACGCTGCCCATCCCTAAACGCGCGACGCTCGCAGCCGTCGGATGCGGGCAGGCGGCCGAGATCGAGCCACAACGCGCATCTCACGCGCGCGCGTCGGATGGCGATCCGACGGAAAATCGTCGGCACAAAAAAATGTCGGCCGCAAAAGCTAATGGTCGTCCGATTTAATCGGACGGCCGAGAATCGCCGCCCGTGACCTAAAAAGGCCAAAAACCCTAACCTAAAGCATTCGCACGGTTCCCACCTAAAAATGGATCGCTCGGGCGGCGACGCGAGGTGGCGGCGGACCCGGGCTGCTTGAAACAGCGGCGATGCCGAGAGGAGAGGCGCACCACTGGTCGCAGTCGCGCCTGTGGCGCCCGCGGAAGCGGGGCGGCGCAAGGCGCGGTGGCGCCGCGGCGCTCTGGCGGGCGGCGACCCCGGCGGCGGCGTGCCCGCATGGAGGCATCGGCGGCGGCATCGTTCCTACCCCGTCAGCTCACGAGGTAGAGGCCACTTCTTCATCTCATCCTGGACCTCCTAGACATATCCAGAAAGCTCATCCTTCTGAGTAGATGATTGGAGATCTCTTTGAGCGAGTCACACGCTCAAAGTCTGGCATGTCACTCTTCTGTCTCCACTCTGCCTTTGTTGCCTCTTTTGAGCCTAAGGATGTTTGTCATGCTCTCTCCGACGAGTCTTGGATAAATGCCATGCATGAAGAATTAGAGAGCTTCGAGAGAAACAAGGTCTGGACGCTTGTTAAGCCCCCTCGAGGTCACAATATCATTGGGACTAAGTGGGTGTTCAAGAATAAGCAGAGTGAGGATGGTGTGGTTATTCGAAACAAGGCTAGACTGGTAGCTCAGGGGTACTCCCAGGTTGAGGGTCTAGATTTTGAGGAGACCTTTGCCCCTGTTGCTAGACTTGAGGCCATTAGAATCCTGCTTGCCTTTGCAGCTTCTAAGGGTTTCAAGCTTTACCAGATGAACGTCAAGAGTGCCTTCCTCAATGGCTTTATTGAGGAAGAAGTCTATGTGAGACAGCCTCCTGGTTTCGAGAACCCCAAATACCCTAATCATGTCTACAAACTTTCCAAAGCGTTGTATGGACTTAAGCAGGCTCCTAGAGCTTGGTATGAGAGGCTTAAGTCCTATCTATTGAGACATGATTTCGAGATGGGTAAAGTTGACAAGACCTTGTTCACTCGCCGTCTTGGCAATGACCTTCTGCTCGTCCAAATTTATGTCGATGACATCATCTTTGGCGGCTCTTCTCATGCTCTAGTTTCACAGTTCTCGGATGTCATGAGCACCGAGTTTGAGATGAGCATGATGGGTGAGTTGACTTTCTTCCTTGGCTTCCAGATCAAGCAGACTCGGGAGGGTACCTTCTTGCATCAAGGCAAGTACACTCGAGACCTCCTGAGATGCTTTGACATGAGTGATGGTAAGCGGTGTCAATTCGATGGCTTCTACAACCGCACTTGACCCGAGATAAGGACGGCGAGCCGCTTGATCAAAAGGAGTTCAGAGTATGATTGGCTCTCTCTTGTACCTCACTGCCTCGAGACCGGACATACACTTTTCCGTGTGTCTATATGCTCGATTTCAGGCTTCTCCTCGCGTGTCTCACCGCCAGGCGGTGAAGCGCATCTTTCGGTATCTTCGAGCTACCATTGACTATGGTATCTGGTACTCTTCCTCCTCCTGTCTATCCCTTAGAGCCTTTTCGGATGCAGACTTTGCCGGATGTAGGATAGATAGGAAGAGCACCTCGGGCACCTGCCAGTTCATTGGCACTTCTCTCGTTTCCTGGTCTTTGAGGAAGCAGTCCGGTGTTGCACAGTCCACCGCAGAGGCCGAGTATGTTGCTGCAGCCAGTTGATGTAGCCAGGTCCTTTGGATGGTCTCGACTCTGCGGGACTTTGGGTTAGCTATCGACCGTGTTCCGCTCTTCTGCGATAACACTTCTACAATCAGCATTGCTAAGAACCCAGTGCAACATTCTCGGACCAAGCACATTAATATCAGATATCACTTTCTTCGAGACCATGTAGAGAAGGGTGACATCGTGCTCCAGTTTGTGGAGAGTGACCACCAGTTGGCTGATATCTTCACCAAGCCCTTGGATAGCATGAGGTTTTCAGCTCTGCGGGGAGAGCTTAGGGTAGTGTGTCCTTATGGACTGTTGTGAGGGGGAGCTTTGTGCTTTACTGCTTTATCATATTAATTATGCTTCTGTCTCATTTCTGTTGCATTGCATCTGCGGGTGCATTGGGTTTAGTCCTTCCAGCATAGGTTAGAGTGGTTCTCTTACCGAGATACTTAGACTTCTTACTCTTATCTTGTGCTTTCAGGATGCTGTATATTAGCTGTTTCTTATCTCACTAGGTTGAGCTCACTCACTTCTTGTAGGTTCTAGCGAGGGTTGGGCCACCCTCGGGTAGACAGGGTACGTGTTTGCTCTCTTGTGTGTATTTTCCCGTCAGCTGATAGTCCTGGAGTCATATGGGGTAGATGAGAGTCAGTCTGAGCCATAGTATCCTCTACATCTTATTTATGCTTTAAGGACTGCCTTTCTTGATTTCTTTACCAGCTTCTCGTTTTTATTGCTTTGTTTCAGGGGGAGTTCATTTGGGAACTTCTAGATCTTAAAATTGACATAACTCAACTTGAACTAAAAGCTGCATCACATGTTGAGGGGGAGCTGGATTTTCTGCATGTCATTCTGTATTGTAATATAACTACATGGAGCCTTGATTATTATCAATTGATGACATGTTTAAACAGCTTTACACCTTGCCATGACTTGTGCTTATTTGCTACATTTATCATGACTTCATATGTGTAAACTAGCTTTTGCCATGATAAGTTATTTAAACTTGCTCAATTTGAACTAAAACTTGTCATGTTACCATTCGAGATTAGTCTTTCTTGAGCTATCCTTTTATGATCCATGCCATGTCAAATAGGCTGAGTTGAGCGTTGAATCTCTATTGAGCCTTAGATTGAGCTGTTTTAGTCTCTTGATGATGCATAAGTTAGTACAATCGTTTAAAAAGCAAAAGATCTCTTTGTGCGAAAAAACTGATTTCACCAATTCTTTCTCATGAGACGGCTTGCCATTGCACTAGGCATGAACTCAAGGGGAGTTTTGGATGACCAAGATCATTTCCTTAAGCTTCTCGCTTGGTATGATCGTATAAGGCTTGAGATCTAGCACATGATAAAAATATTGGTTGAAAACAACCACAAGTTTCATAAGAAAATATGTCATTTGTGCTCGATTTGCTTAAGTTATAAAAGAACCATGTACTTAACCAATGTTTCCTTCTTGAGCATATAGCACTCTATTTGGACTCAACTGTAGCTTCTTGGTTCTGCTTAGCTTAATTCACATGGCTTGCATCATCCTTAGATGTCTCTAGCTAGACTTTGCTTATTGATGACTTGACTTGCTCACAAATTGCACTACATTTCAGATTGTCATCTCTTTGGTTTAGCTAGTATATACAAATCTTGTCATGATCTAGATAGCATATTTATGTGTTATGGCTTGATGTAATCCTTATGGTCATTTTAGATAATTCTCATGGCTCTAAATTCTTAGAATGATCAAATCAGCTATTTCATCTGTCATCATGACTTTTTCTCCTTCTTGCATTCTTGATGTGTTTATTGCCAAAAGGGGGAGAATAGTGGTAGAAAAAGCCACTTTGGGAGCTTTGAGGAAAACTTGTTCTTTCTTTTGCTCCTTCTGTCGATATGGTCATTAGCTTCATTCTTTTTCTTATGGACCATGTTAGACTCTTCAAACTCAACTTTATGCTTTTTCTGGGTTTGTCAATATACTCATCAAGGGGGAGATTGAGAGACCATGTGGAGGTCATCCCGTTGTGTATGATGAGTAATTGACATCGGTTTAGAAAAGTCGAGTTTGAGTCGGTTGGTTCGGACCTAGACGTTGCGTGGCGTAACGGGCTCGGTCGGACTTGGTCGAACCTAGTCGTATGGGTTTAGGTTGCATATTCTGATGACTCGACAGATTTAATCTCTATTTACGCTTTCATGTATCGAGCGGTGCTATTTGACGTGTTTCTTGTCTGTGTGGCTGCAGGACGTCGAGGCGGAGTCGTGGCGAGACACGAGGCGACCGGACTAGGCGCAGGTGGCGCTGAGGTCAGAACGGTCGTGATGTGTCGAAGACGACGTGGACTCGAGGTGGTTGCGAGGCGTGCGAGGCAAGGAGCGCGGAAGCTTCCCGGTGCAGCTCTTCAATGCAGTTTTCAACATATACTGTGCTGCTGATTTCTGCAGTTTATGCCTTCATTTCAGCTTGGTTTCTGCAGCAATTTCAGCTAGTATAGCAGTGCAGTTTTCAGCCAAATAGCAGTGATGTTTTCAGCTAAACTGCAGTGCAGTTTTCATCTGTTTTCAGCTTTTGATCTCTGCAGTTTTCAGCACTTATTCACTTCAGTTTCAGGCAGTAATTTTCAGCAAATAGCAGCGCAGTTTTCAGCCCAACTGTAGTGTAATTTTCAGCCAAACTGCAGTGTAATTTTCAGTCAAATAGTAGTGCAGATTTCAGTCTCAATTTTCAGAGTGCAGTTTCAGATTGTAGGTGCCTCAACTTGCTATTTTCAGCAGCTGATTGTTCTGCCTTCAGTGAGCAAAACCTTCTTCTTCTTCATAGCTTTTTATAGCTATCGGAGAACTGAGATTCTTGTGAATTCTTTGGGGGCAAATTTTTTTAAGGCACCATTCACCCCCCCTCTGTTGCCATTTCCGATCCTACAATATCTCAACCAAATAACCATCTTAAAAACTAAGCAATTGCAATACAAGGTATTCAGTCAGGAAGTACATGATTTAATTTACACGAAGTCCATCTCATACATATTCAATTACATCCGAATTAACAAAGAATAGAAATTACATTTAGATAACATGCAGTACCATCTAGACATCAATATTAAGAGAAAGTCCAAATACATTCAGGTCATTTCATACATTAGAAACTGTCGTCGAACCGCCACCACACCGCTATTCCATTTGTGAGCGAACCAGTAATTGTAATACCAAAAAAGACCGAACAAAAGAATGAATAAAATTAAGCGAAGGAAAGAAGAATAGAATTGTCGTCAGAGCCCTAGAGGTTAAGTTCGGGCGGGGCAGTCCATTCACGGAGATACCTGACCGTCCGGGGGCCAGTCGGCACCTCTCACAGCCGTAGGGTCATCACTCGGCATAAACAAACCTGTAGTATATTTAAAATACCAGAGCCACTAGCAAAATAATCTCAAATTACCAAAATAGCCTTTATGCGTTCCACCGGCAACAGGAGAGCCAGCAAGGCCATAGTCACAGACAGGCAGCACAAGCCATCGAGAAGGCTCGGCACAGCCAGACAGCACCGCCACGAGCCAAACATCACACGCAGCCACCAGAGAAGAGAGCAGAAATATCACAGCAAAGCAAACCATCACTGTCGGTCGCTCTCATCCCCAAACCCTCAAACCATCCGGCCACAGAGCAACCGCCACCACAAGCACCAGGAAGCACACAGATCGACCGCCACCACAAGCATCCGAAGGTACCAAGCCGCAGGAGGAAAGCAGCAGGGGACCAGCTCGCCGGCCAACACCCGTAGGAGGAGGAGGAGACCACCAACAAGACCAACTGGGCCACAACCAACTGGGGAAAGCGACCGCGGAGCACAAGTCGCCATCCACCTCAGAGCAACCAAATCAACTAGCAAAGGTAGCCCACCAATCACCCATAATCTTAACATCAATTTCAATAGTAAACCTTGCATAGTCATAGACATTAAGCCACCATTCGTTGTCAACTAGCACCACTAGCAACCATGAAACCATCACATAGAACCACAACAGAGGGTACAGGAAGAGAACAGAGGGAGCAGGGTGTACCGAGGAGGTGAGCCACCATGGTGTAGGTAGGACGCCGCGCACCCGACGGCCATGGCATGTTCCCCCGGCGCATGGTATGACCTCGAGCCCTGCCGGAGCCACCGACGACCACCCTCGGGTAGATCCCAAAAATCATAGTAGACAAATTAAAATCTAGAATCAAATCAAGGAAATAGAGGGGGGAGTAGAAAAAGTGAGTCTAGAGGGAGGAGGAAGCGCAAATCGGGGCCGACGGGCAAAAGCCCCAAACTTAGGGTTAACCTAGGGTTACCGGTAATGGCACGAGGTGTAGGCGGCGAGGAGCCGGAGTCAGCGAGAGGTCGGAGAGACCGACGTAGAGGAGCCCGTGAAGTCATTGGTGCTCTTCTTCTTGCCTTTGATATCATCTTCATCGTGATCGTCGTCGTCGCAGCTCTCAAAGTCACCATCACTCAGGTCAAGGCACTGGATTGCTGATAGAACCTTCTCAGCCACTTTGCGATGAAAAGGTCCACCCTTAGTGTTATTCTTGGATGGTCGACAACGATAGTTCATGTCTTCCTTTTTCCGTTTGAGCTTGGGACAGTCTATCTTAATGTGGCCTAGCTTGCCACACTCGAAGCACCTAATTGAACCTGGAGAGCCACCTTGCTTTCTCATCCTCATGTTGTTGAGTGCTTTATATGCTCACGAGGAGATCAACACCAGGTCTTTTTTAGGTAGCTGCTCGAACTATTTCTCTGAAAAAGAAGTCAAAGTAAACACAGAAACACAAGACAAAGTACTCGATGAAGCAGGCTACATGAGGTTAGTCACAAATGCTCAAGATGAAGATTTATCAGTCTTAGATGGAAAAACTTTTATCTCATATGTTTTCAATCTAGAGTGCAGATCATCCATGGTAAGGGCATCTAGATTGACTGTTTGATTAATAGTCGTGATGATCATCAACCACTTTGAACCTAAGGAACTCAAAATTTTAGTTGTGTTATCTCTATCAGTAGGTATAACACTAACTCCGTGCAAGTTACTTAAAATCTTCTCAAAACGAGCAAAAAGATCATCAATAGATTCACCAGATTTCATAACAAAATCTGAGTACTTTTTTGATAAAGATTCTTACACTCTCTATTAATCTTAGTTGTTCCTTCATGATAATCACAAAGAGTTTTCCAGATTAAGTGAACTGAAGCAATATAAGCTACATGATCAAATTCTTTCTGAGAAATTCCTTGAAATAGCAAGTTACGAGCATGAGTATTTAAATCAATATCTGTTTTATTTTCGGCAGTAACATCAGCATGAACCACATAAAGTTGAGAAATCTTTTTCTAGACATCATTACCTTGAGCCTCAATGTAGCTTGCATACGACACTTTCAAAAAGCAAAATCAGTACTATCTAGCATGGGGGGACGATTCACATACCTCTCTGATTCCATTGTTACCTACTCTGATACCACTTGTAGGATTGACTACTGCAATCAGAGGGGTGAATGATTGTAGCCACTTTTTAGAGTCTCTTAACGATCGATGATGCTTTCGACCGCTCGTTCGATTGATTGAATTGTCTGACGCTTCGCTCGATCGCTTTGCTTGTTGTCGGATGATCCAAACCAGCAGCAATCACCAGCACACTTCAGGAAAATCAAGAACCAGATTGATTCAAGACTATCTTTATTGCTAGAATCTCGTGGATTTTACAAAGTGCCCTTACAAGCACCCCTAAAAACCTTCTTAACGAAAGCCCTCTCAAAACCACACTAAAAACTTTCTCAAAAGCCACATGTTAGCCCTTAGTCTCTCCCTGCTTTTATAGACTAATGTCCAAACCATGTTCGACTCAAACACGAACACAAAACACTATCTCTTCCAAAAACCAAGGACTACACCTCCTGTATCTTCATCACGCCTCATCACCTCACGTGTCGAAGCCTCTAGGACCGCACCTCCTGTAGCTTCTCCACGCATCATCACCTCTCGTGTCGAATCCTCCTGAACCATACCACCCATAGCTTCTTCATGGATCACCACATTTAATCTCCACATACTCTAGCATAAGCCCGACCACCTCGTGTGACATCCCGACTGCCTATATCTCAGATTTCCCCATCTTAGTCCTGATCCTCCTCATCACTAACCACGATCGCATCCACACCAATCTACACATCAAAGACCAAAGAACATTTTTTCTAGCATAAGTTCTTTCCAATTTGACCGACATCATCACACACATGAAAGCCACACCCTTGTCCATCCATAGACAAGAACCAAACCATCACTCAACATTAACCAGGTCATCCACGACCACAAAACTCATCGCTATCCAGAAATCACCCTCAAACTACTCATTACGACCCCCAATTTCATCGCTTTCCAACATACCAACTTCAGACCACTCAATATGACTGCTAACTCATCGAGTACTCGAAAACCATAAGTACTCGGGAAATACCATCTCTCCGCTCAAAACACTTAGGAATAACAAGCATCGCTACTGACCACAGAAACATCGAGTACTGACTACCGAGTACTGATTACTACGACTAACACACCAGATCGCTATCCCAACGCTTACTCGAAGCCTACGAGTATTGGTCACAACTCCTTCGACCACCGATCACCGGCCACCATTCACCAGCCAGTCATACCGCTGGCCTAACATGAGTACTCAAAGTCTACAACTATGACAATAGCCTAAGAAGTCTACGACTATCAGTCACAAAGTCTACAACTATCGATCGCAAATGCTACAACCACCAACCAGTAAAATCTACGACTATCGATCGATTACTGTAGCTACGGCCATGGAAAAAAACTGTAGCTACGACCATGGAAAAGTACTATAGCTATGACCAGTTAAATGTTGCTTACGGCTGATTACCTGCCGTGGTCGAAGCCTGACATGGTTGAAATGCCGTTGTCAAAATGTTGTGGTCGATTTTACAAGGTCGAAGCTAGGCACGGTCAAAATTGGACGTGGTCGAAATCTGCAATGCTCGACTTGCCGTGATCTAAGTCTGCAATGCTCGTCTTACCTCGGTCGAAGTCTGTCGTGGTCGAAATCTGCAATGGCCAAAGTTAGACGCGGTCGAAATCTGCCATTCGGACCTACCGATCGGACGACCGTTCGTGGTTGAAACCAGGCGTGGTCGTTTAGCTATCCTGAAAGCTCAAACACAGAAGCACATCGTCCAGAACTTTCCAAACGCAAATTTCAATAGAACCAATTGTCAATTATCCATCATCAATAAAATACATGACCATTATATGGTCTCACAAAAAGATTAGACTTGGGAGATTGTGAAGCATATAATTACCTTGCTTGCATCGAATGGTTAAACTAAAATAAATGCTTGATGCCGACGAGGCATACTTTCTCCTATTGCATTGGAGATGATTTACTACAAGTGGAGGGGAGAAACGGAGACCTGTGAAAGGAAGAAAAAGGGGAAAGAAGCTGCTACCACCGACCCACGCGTGTCCACGGATTCCACCGCCGCCTCCCGAACAAAACGGAACGGATCGACCCATATCTCTCTTGGCTCGATTGCAGCGGCGACTCCGGCGGGCTGTCCAACGGCGATGGGCCGGGGACGCGGTAGAACAAGCAAATGGCGACGTTGCAGGCGACAGGTGACGCGAAGGGGAAGACCGGACTCGACGTTCCTGCCGGCGATTTGAAAGCTTGCACGTATGTGAGAACGATTTTGAGCACACTCAAGCTTGTCCTCCAAAATTTTTTAAGCGAGGGCAAGATTTTCATGACTAATTGGCTAGAGCATTTTTTTGTAGCCAAATGTAGTATTACCCATACATTGATAGTACATTGTTGGGTTCTGGTCCAGGTAGCCCCAAATTTATGATAGCCTCACGTATGTCTTGAGGAGAGCAGTGTTGCAAACTCGGCTTCTATTGCCATGTTTTATTAGAGGAACAACCTACGCAGCTTGATGGATGAGAGCTGGAGGTTGAAGGGACATGTGGATATAGACTCGATGTGGGCTGGATCATGTTTTTGTGGATTTGGATTGGATCTTTAAGTTTGAATTGAGTATCCATCCATGACAACATAAGAAATGTAAATTTCACCAGTGCCTAGTCAGACTGATTTTCACAAATTAAAAATATTCTTTTATTTCTATCAAACTACTTCATCACAAATTAAATAAAAAATGATCAGGTCTGCACGCTTATTGGCTGGAGTATTTATTGTCATTTGTCACACATGGTACTAGTACTATCTATCCTCAAAGTCAAGTCCTGTACGATAGTAGCAAGGTTGGCGTGTACAAAGAAATTAAATTAATGCTTGGCCTCTAAAAAAAGACATGCATTGGTCGTTAATGGTTTGCACGTGGTCGAGCATCACATGCCGGGAGCCAAGTTAATTTTTTTAAATGAAATGAACCATCTTGTCTGCCGTGTAATTGAACCTTTTTTAATTAATCGTGCTATTTAATATGGTTGCGATGTCTCAATCTCAGATCCGGACTCCGTCCTTCTTCCCGGGCCAAGCTGCCCATTCTTAACCCGTCTAGCTCGGGTTGCTTGAGCTAGATACATCGATCTGCAGGTCTTCTCCTGTTCTCCAGGTAAGTGCCTTTACAACTGCTTTATTCTCAGGTGTGATTTAACAACTTCCTGGGTAAGTTTCAGATTGTTCTCAAAAATTCCATTGCAGTTGCGTTTAATTACCACATAATCTTCATTAATTGGCAATCTTGTTCTATGCTCTGCAGCATTAGCTCACCAGATCTTTGCCCTGTATGTGGTGCATAAGCTAGTGTTGTGTCCTTATAAAGTACTATTTATCTTTATATTGGTAACTATATAGTTTTGTGCGCCCATAGATGCAAAAGTTAGAGAGGTCGAGCGGCAGAGGACAAGAAAGTTACAAGTCGCTCTTAACCTCTTTTTTGGTCTTCTTATTTCTATGTAAAAGAAAATTCATATACTTGCTCTTACGCGAAAGGATCTTTGCACCAGAAAGAAAAGCATGGAGCTGAATTTACAGCATAGAAGTGCTGATCCAATGAAGCTACCCTACCAATTGCTAAAGGAGCTTACAAATTGTTTCGCTGAGGATCGAAAGCTTGGCAGTGGGGCGTTTGGAGTAGTTTACAAGGTATGAATCTACGGCATCTGGGGTCTCGGTGAACCAAACCCTAAGATGACTTGTCTTGCTACAGTAGCTTGGAAGAGTTGCCCCACTTCTATTATATCTTCGCCCTAACCAAAAAAAAAAAAAAACCAAGGTTGAGTACTAATAAGAGATGCTCAACAGGGTGTGCATGCGAATGGGGAAGAGATTGCTGTGAAAGTCTTTCGTAACATGGCAGTTGATGACAGTGAATTTCAGAAAGAGTTCCAGAAGCTTAGGAGGCTCAAGCATCAAAATATTGTAGAGCTAGTGGGCTACTGCAATGAAACAGAGGAGACACTAATGGAGCACAATGGGCAACAAATTCTTGCTGAAACCTTACGTATGGCCCTCTGCCTCGAGTATGTAGACAATGGGAGCCTCAGCGAGCATCTTTCTGGTAATTAAGTTCGCGCTCTGTGTCGCACGGGCATTTTATTTAGCATGTAATAAAAAAATATACTTCAGATAACACTTTTTAGCATTTGTTTTTTGTTATTTACAGATGAATGCCAGGGGCTTAATTGGCATCTGCGTTACAAAATAATTAAGGGGATCTGTGAAGGTTTAAAATATCTTCGTGAAGAATTGGAGGAACCTATATGGCATTTGGACTTAAAACCTTGCAATATATTGCTAGATAAGAACATGGTGCCAAAAATTGCAGATTTTGGTTTGTCAAGGCTCTTCGGCGAAGAAAAAACCAAAAAGACATTCACTTCTGTAGGGACACGGTAAGCTTAATAATACCTCATGCCAGAGCATTCTTTTTAGGCAGTTGGGTGTCCAACTGACCCAGGGATTCACGACAATTTGTGTCTTTTGGCAATGAGTTGGTATCCTATGTATGGCTTCACGACCCAGCTGTGGAAAGGCGCAAAGTTGGCTCATTCAAATATTATATGGGCTTAGGTGTGGAATTTTGCTCACATGCACTGTTTGGGCCGGGATTCTAGCCAATCCCAGCTCATCCAAACAAGCCATATCTGCATGAAGCCCCGGTGTCAAAGGTGTTGTTCTTTAGAATTATCCGAAATCTTCAGAAGACTCGATTTATCAAAATTTTAGTGTACTATGTGCATGCAATTTGTGAATATCTCAGTCATTCTGGGATATTAAGTAAGATAACACGACGGGCGAAGCACATGCACATCCATGTTTAATGTTCTTATGGGATGAAGAAAATTTTCAAATCAAAAGATTGGAGATTTGATAGTGAAGGGACCCCAAGTCTACGATTGGTTAAGAACAGAAGGGCAACTAGCTAGCAATTTCCCTTTCTTCTCTATCACTCAAGCCCTTGTTGTGTATTGATTGGAAGGTTCAGATTAACTTTGCACATAAGCATCCTTTGCAAAGGATACAAACCCTTTAGCACAAGGCACAAATTTCGCAATGCTCCCTAGCTATTTTATATTGTCTTTTTAGTCAACTAAGCAACAACTTGTAACGTATATGAATGACATGCAGTGGATACCGGCCGCCAGAATACATAAATCATCAAGTACTCTCAAATGGGTATGACATATTTAGTTTGGGTGTCATAATTGTAAAGATAATGACTGGACGTGAAGGCTACTCCAGTATTGCTGACATGACGCCCCGAAAATTTATTAAACATGTAAGAATAATTTTTTATTTATATTAATTTGAATCGTCCATTTTGGAAAGTTACTATGTTATGTCTGAATCGTCCATTCTAACTTTTTGTTGCAATGTTGGAGGTACATGATAATTGGAGGAAAAAGCTACAGGAAAAATTGAGGCGCAGCTCACTCGAAGTACATTGTGAACAGGTGAAGAGATGCGTTGAGATAGCATTACAATGCATGCAGCAGGATCGACGTGACAGGCCTAGCATACAGGATATTGTCTCAAATTTAAACGAGACAGAAACAATGATATACCTGACCTCGGCTTGCAGATAGAACAGGTACGATCACTCATGACATAGATGCTATTTCCTTTCATCAGAGATTACCTTATTACCAATTATAGTGCAATATGAGTGGGCCTTTCGCCCCCTAAAATAATTACTTGTGGAAAATGACCGACTTGACCGATTAGCCAGCCGATTAGTCAGACTAGCGAGCAAACCATGGTGATTACAGGACTAATCGGCCATATAGACTGATCAATCGGTCATTTTCCGACGCATAATCCGTTTGATTTATTATCCAATTAATGGTATAATCTGGTCACCTAAAATTGCATAGTTCTAAACCTAAAATTGCATAGCCAACTGCCAAGTAATATGAAATTATAGCAAATCTTTACAGTAATTTTTAGTTCTATATGTTTTTATATTTGTAGGGATTCACCTAGATTTATTTTATTTTTTCTAGGTTAGATTTTTTTTCGTCTTTGTATTTTGTATGGGTTCACCAAACCTAAATTTATTTTTTTTTGTCTAGATTAGCATAATTCTTTATTTTAGTCTGTCTCAAGGCTGTTTATATAGGAAACGTGGGAAGTGATGAGAGTGCTTGAACCTCATTTCCACTTGTTCACTGGTTGGACTGCCGCTCTCTATATATATATATATATATATATATATATATATATATATATATATATATATATATATATATATATATATATATATATTGACATATATAACTTTTGTCATGGTTTAGTACGCTGTTATCTACAATTAATCCTAACCCATGAAAAATTGTGAGTGGTCTTAACTGTAGGACCGAACAGGCAACAGAGGAGGGTGAATGGTGCCTAAAGATCTCCCCAAGTATTCACACTACCCTTTTCTCCGATAGCTACTAAGCTATGAAGACTAGGGGTAGATAGCTCACAAGAAACACATAGAAGCCAAACTGAGCAGAGCCAGAAAATCAAGCTGGTCGAATAGAACAATGTAGTCGAGACTCACACAGTAATCGTAAATCTCAACTACATGATCGATGGATGTCCAACCATCTAACAGAAGGCAATGTGGTCGGTAACCAAGAAACCCAAGACCAGAACCACCGAGCAAGGCACCAGAGAACAGACGCAGTCCAGAGCTAGTACTGCAGGCGTATTGCGATAGACAACAACGTAGTCAAATTGACCGAGCAGTTGTTCGTCTGTGTACAGAGTGGTCGAATGCTAACTAGTGGTCGATCGAACAACTCGGTAGCAGGCAGACGGCTCTCTGGTCGAAATCTCGTGGTCGTAAGCCAACAGGTGGTCGAACTACTGACGTGGTCGAAACCAGACTTTTGCTTGAGAAGATCTACGTGGTCGAAGAACGTGGTCTTAGCGCCTCCGACAAAACAGAGGACGGTCGGGAGGCGCACACCCACACGACCAAGAACACAGAGAACTTTCGACTTAGAGAACAAAAGGCCAAGAAACTTTGCACACAGACAGATTAAGGTCTCAAGAAGTTGTACTGACAATTAATTGAAAGATTAGCAACAAAATCGAGATCTTTGCTAGAAATCGCGGAGAATGCTTACGACCATGTCTGAGAGGAAGAAGAACTACGATCAGGCCTTGCTCTCGGGAATAGACTAGCCAAGGTGGCTTTGAGGATGATTTCTAGTACAGAGCAAGTCAGAACATGAGCAACTCGAAGGAGAAACAATCTCTTAGATAGAAAGGATAAGAAGGGAAGAAAGAACAGATAAAATGCAATCAAATCATACAAACATCAATCAGACAAAAGAACTCAAATAGAAGCATAAAGATTGATGTATTGCACTCATGGAGGTTTCTACAGTCACTCCATCTGGGAGGACCAGGAGCACAAACGCTCCGCCACAGAGAACAACTCACGCAAGAACAGAGAATGAAACCCCAGAGCTTCTATGAAAAACCACACAAGCACTGATGCTCTACCCTCTTATTTATAGCCTTCAATAGCGGGGGTAACCCGTTAACCCCATCTAACACCGGGTTTTTAACGTAGACACACCCGCGACAACCCGCTAACATAGTCAGACAACAGACGCTTTAACAGAATCCGCTTCCTTTTGCAGGTCTTGAGCACTTTACCGAAATGCCCCTTCACCACCTTCCCGGAAGCTTCCTGTTAACTTGCCGACCACACTTGCAACCACCTGGCAGTCCAGGTCATCTTCGGCTTCTTCCGATCGCTCTGGACCTTAACACCACCTGTGTCTAGTCCCGATCCTTCCAGCCTCACCATAACCTACTTCCAAACTCCTGCAAGCACCACTGACAAGCAAAGTATCACATAGCACCACACAAAACACTGTGATCATAAATCTACATTAGAAGAATGTACTCGGAAATCACTCTAGCTGGTCGTAAACCACTTACGACCAGTCGAATGCACAAAACATAAAAATCTCATAGCCTATGACCGCACTGCAAGTTGACACGACCACCCAGAAGTCGGTACGACCGCTTACAAGAGGCTACGGGCGCCTCCTGCTACATTGCAACCACTCTGTCTGTCTTACGACCACTCAGACAGTCATTTCGACCATATTATAGCTCCTCCGATCGCTTCGACTTTATGGTCGTAAACCTTCTACTGAAGTTTTGACCACATTCTCTGCCGCTGCGCTGCCTTTCCTTCGAACTTGCTTGAATTACCGTAGTCGTAGCACCCTACGACCACGCAGTGATTCTACCGATCACTGTTCACCATGGTCGAAACATCCTTTCAACTATGTTCACTTCTTCACAACATGGTCGAAGCCCCTTCCGACTACGTTCAATGCTTCACAACGTGGTCAAAGCCGCTTCCGACCACGTTCAACATGGTCGAAGCACCTGTAACACCCCGCCCACCACCTGGGCCAGAATGCTACCACCACTGCAAATTTTTAACCTTCAATTACCAGAAAGACCACACTAAAAATATTTAGATAGCAGCGAATAGATACAACAAAGTTCTTCTTTTAGCCCATACTCTAGCAGACTAGTAGAGACTAGCATAAACCGACAAAAGGTGATCTGAGATAATGCGGATAGTTTGTGAAGATTGTTCATGTGCTACTCCCACCCGACCAAGACGTCCTCAACGATCACCTAAAAAAACAACAAAGCAAGGGTGAGTCCAAAGACTCAGCAAGTACATAATAGGACGATAAATACTAACACAACATGAAGACAATTTTAATCCAATCAATATACTCTGCATACATAGCTATGCTCGTACCACCCTTCTCAAGGTTCCACATTGCCAAAACATCAATGCAATGCAATGCAATTCATCCCCGCTCTACATGCACATTTGCTCATCACATTGCGAATCTCGGTATTGCCGAGTGAACACCGTCGATGTTCACCCATAATCTTGGGCCCGCCCATTTCGACGACGGGGTCTCTCCCCGTGGAGGCTCATCAAGTAGGTCTTACTCAAGAGCACTCCGGATTAGTCCGTTAGCTATACTCGTAGCTAGGGACTTTCTCACCGCCTAACTCTTGAGTGCACATAATGCAAATGCGATGCTCATGGTCATAATCACATTCATCATTAACATCATTAGCAGGTAAGCATCATTGCCCACCTTACTCCACCATCATTACCATCATTTACCATGCAACATCTTGTCATATAAACATCACACTTCCACATGAACATCATCATGCCATGTAAGCAGCACATATTTTCATAAACTTTTCGATCTACCGCTCTACCATGCACTTGCCTGTTAACCAAGCGGAGCGAAACGACGTATGGACGGCCGACTCAGACCTCCACCGGACAAGCAATTAATCGATTCAACATATCGTAACAAAACCGGGACTTAAACAAATATCGACGATTCTAAGCGCTGACGGACTCGGGCAAAAAAATCCGGGTTTAAGGACCGACGCACCTGTACCAACCCCATTTTTTCCTCTTTTCTTTTCTTTCTCTTTTTCTTTCTTTTCTTTTCTTCTTTCCTTTCTTTCTCTTTTCTCTTCTTCTTCTTTTTTTCTTACCCTAGGCCCTTTACTTGGTTCGGCCGAACCGGCCTCAACCCCCTCCTTCCTCTCATCTCTCTCTCCCTTTCCATCCACTCGGCCGAACGGCCTCGCTCCCCTCGCCGAGTCCGCCCAGGGCGGCGCGACGACGCATGGCCGGCGGCCCTCTCCACCGCCTCCCCTGCCTTCTCCTCTCCCACCCCTCTCTCTCCCTTGGCTGGGCTACGCTCGGCGCAAGACCTCAGCCAGCGTGGCGGCGGTGCGGCGGCCGGCTCGGTGTTGCCGGCCCAGAGCCCGACGCCGGCGGCTCCACCACCGTGCCCGCCTTCACCTTCCCCTTTCCCCCTCCCTCCCGGATCCAGCCGGCCACGGCCAGATCCGGCGCTGACTCCGGGTGGCGCGACGGCACACGGGCGATGGTGGGGCGCCGCCGCCCCTTGCTCCGGCCATGGCCCCCCTGCCTCCGCGCCTCCCTCGGCTCCTCGGCCTCGACTTGAGCTCACGGCCACGGCTTTGCACCGGCCGGGAGCCCAAGACCCTACCACCTCCCAATCTACAAATCGTCGGTTTGCTTCACTTCACTACTCTCTGCACTTCTATCATTTGCATGCTATTGTGCGGTGCTATGGGGTTGTGGAGGAGGTACTCAATGGGTTGGCTTGGCGTCGGAGGTCGTGGTTGACGCCGTCCCCGCCATCGACGATGAAGCCTTCACCCCGGCCTCCGAGCTCCGGGGTCCTTCTTCCCTTCTTGGGCTTCCTCTACCTCCTCTCGCCTTGCTCTCTTCCTTTCTGGGGAAGAAAAGTGAGGTGGAGCTAGGTCGGCTCTGGCAGCTCTCGGTTGGGGAAAAGAAATGATGAGGCTTGCGGTGTGGCGAGAAAAAGTGAGCCGGTAAGGGCGTGTGAAGTCTTGTCTCTTCAAGAAGCATAGCTATCACACTCTATGCGAAAAGCCACTTCTACCCTCCCTTTTGCCTTGGTCGACTATGGCCCCGAGGGCTTTTGGTCCAACAAGAGCCCTACACTATTTGGTGCTCTTCACCGTGGCGGGTTGATCGGTAAATGTAAGAATAGAATTACTGCCGAATGACGAAAACCCTTAACGCGAGACGGTGCCGACAAACCTCGGACGGTGCGAAACCTCGAGAGCGCTACCTAGTCGCTCGACGGTGCGGTGCCGATCGCCTCGACGATCTGGGAACCTCGAGAGCGCTACTTAGTCGCTCTCTAATCGGTGCCGACCGCCCTCGGTAGTCTGGGAACCTCTATGAGCGTTACTTTTAATCGGCATTCAAATAGTCGATGGGTCCGACGGCAAAACTCTCCTCTCTTTCCTTTATTCTCCTCTCGCATCTTTGTGGTATTACATTCTACCCCTTAATGTAATTCGACCCCAATTCGCGCCAACAATTCGCACGGAAGGACAAAAATAAACTAATTGCACATAACATAACATAACATTAACTCATACCCTTGGAGAACAAGTCCGGGTACTTCTCGCGCATGCGAGATTCCAACTCCCATGTCGCTTCGCTCAGACTGATGTGCCCAAAGCACTTTAACATACTTTATCGTTTTATGCCTCAACACCTTCTCTGATTCCTCCAGAATCCGAACTGGACGGGACTCGAAGGTGAGGTCTTGCTTTAAAGACACCGGTTCTAACACAATCTCGTGCTCTGGATCTCGCAAGTATTTCCTTAACATCGAAACATGGAACACATTATGCACCCCTCGCATGGACTCAGGGAGGTCCAAGCGATATGCCAACTTTCCAATTCGTGCCAGAATTGGAAATGGCCCAATGTACCTCGGGCTAAGCTTCCCTTTAGTACCAAATCGCACTATGCCTTTAGTGGGAGACACTCTCAGGAGCACATGATCCCCCACTTCGAACTCTAGCTCTCGCCTCCTGACATCGGCGTAGCTCTTCTGCCTACTCTGGGCAGCTAGCAGATTCTGTCTAATTTCCGCCACTCGTTCCACTGTTTGCTGGACCCAATCCGGTCCCAGAACAGCCTTCTCGCCCACTGCATCCCAACACAGTGGCGATCTACACTTTCGTCCATACAGAACCTCGAATGGCGCCGCTCGAACACCGGAGTGGTAGCTGTTGTTATAGGCAAACTCTGCAAGTGTCAAATGATCCTCCCAGCTACCCCTCCAGGACAAAACACAGGACCTCAACATGTCCTCCGATTATCGAATGGAGCGTTCGATCGCCCATCCGTCTGCGGGTGGAAAGCAGTACTAAACTGGAGTTTCGTGCCCAGAGCGCCCTGCAAGCTCTCCCAAAACTTGGAGACAAACTTAGCGTCTCTGTCCGAAACTATCGACTTGGGAACACCATGCAATCTCACAATTTCTCGCACATAGATGGGCGCCAACTCACTTGCCGAGTTCGTTGTGCGAATGGGGATGAAGTGCGCGGACTTACTAAATCGGTCCACCACTACCCAAATCGCATCCTTACCTCGGCTGGTACGAGGTAAACCAACTACGAAATCCATGGTAATATCATCCCAAGGCCACTGAGGAACTTCCAAAGGCTGCAATAGCCCAGCAGGACGCTTATGCTCAGCCTTTACTTGCTGGCAAACCCCGCAAGATGCCACGTACTTAGCAATATCCACTTTCATCCTCTTCCACCAGAAGCTCTTCTTGAGATCACGATACATCTTGGTCTCACCAGGATGCACCGTGTATGGGGTACGGTGAGCTTCCCTCAAAATATCATTCTTGACTTGAGCATTTTGCGAGACATACAGTGTCCTTTAAACCGCAATGCGCTGACCGATCAAGGCTGAAATCCCGGTTTTCCTCCATCAAGCCGCTTCCTCACTTGTTGAAGCAACCGATCATCTTGTTGCGCCTCCTTTACTCTCTTTTGAATTGTTGATTCCAAGAAGAATCGCATCTCACTGCGTTGTACCGAAGAAACAATAGGAAATTCCCATCCGCTCAAAGTCAGCAACAAGACAGCCTAGAGCAGAGGGTGTCATCTTGCGACTAAGGGCATCAGCAACCACATTTGCTTTGCCGGATGGTATCAAGAGTGAGATCATAGTCTTTGATAAGCTCCAACCACCTCCGTTGCCTCAAATTCAACTCCTTCGAGTGAAAATGTATTTGAGGCTTTTGTGGTCGATGAAGATCTCACAAGATTCCCCATACAAATAATGCCTCCAAATTTTAGAGCAAAACCATCATGGCAAGCTCTAAATCGTGAGCGGGTAGTTCGCTCATGTTTCTTCAATTGTCGCGAGGCATACGCGATCACTTTGTTATCTTGCATGAGCACACAACCTAGACCCACTTGAGACGCATCCGAGTAGACCGTGAAACGCTTCCCTGGCTCAGGAAGAGTGAGAACAGGGGCAGTTACTAACTTCTCTTTCAGAGTATTAAAACTGTGCTCACATTCATCGGTCCACTGGAATTTCACATTCTTCCGTGTGAGCTGAGACATTGGCTTGGCAATAATGGAGAAGTCTTTCACGAAGCGCCGATAATAACCAGCTAGGCCAAGAAAACTTCTCACTTCTTTAACATTAGATGGCCTCTTCCAATCCATGACGGTGGAAATCTTGCTTGGATCTACCGAAATGCCTTCCTGGTTAATTACGTGACCCAGAAAGCTCACTTCAGAAATCCAGAACTCGCACTTTTTTAGCTTGGCAAAGAATTGATTCTTCCTCAGAGTCTCAAGCACAAGCATCAGATGCTGCTCATGCTCTTCATTCGCTTTGAATAAATCAGATATCATCGATGAACACCACTACAAAGTCATCCGGTACTTGTGTAGCATATCGTTCATCGCTTCCATGAAGACAAATAGGGCATTTGTCAGTCCAAAGGACATAACTGTAAACTCATAGTGCCCATATCTTGTGGAGAAAGCTGTCTTTTCAATGTCTTGCTCCCGCACTCGGATCGATTATACCTGCATCGTAGATCAATTTTGAGAACACCTTGGCTCCTTTTAGTTGATCAAACAAGTCCTCGATGCGAGGCAAAGGGTATTTATTCTTGATGGTCACTTGATTTAGAGCACGGTAATCTATACACATGCGCCAACTCCCATCCTTTTCTCGATGAATAGGACAGGGCTCCCAAGGTGACACACTACGACTAATCAAGCCTTTGGATAACAACTCGTCCAATTGCTTCTTCAACTCCTCCCGCAAGGGTCGTGCCAAACGATAGGGAGACATAGAGATAGGTCTTGTACCAGAACAAGATCAATTCAATTCCACGCCTCGCTTAGGTGGCATTCCCGAAGCTCTTCAGAAACACATCGGGATACTCACGCACCACGTGAATATTCTCAATGTGCAGCGGCACACTTGGCTTCTCCGCAATTGCTAGGAGTAACCTGCACTTCATTGTTCGTCGGCCAGGAATAAGTGGCTAACACAAAGAGGAACACGTGGGTGCATTCCCTTGAAAAATTATCTCCTTCCACGAAGGTGCTTGCAAGGTGCTTGTCCTCCGTAGTGAAATCACGGCTTGGTAGCGATGCAACCGGTCCATGCCAAGGATAACATCGAAGGTTTCAATCGAATAACCATGAGGTTGGCGGTAAATCCTCACCATCTATTGCAACCACACGGCCGGGACATACTGTGGAGCTAGCAATGATACCCTTGGGGTACTAACCATAACCGATTGGGAAATTTCTTTGAACACTCGACTTGGCCTTCCTAGCAAACTCCCAGGACACAAAAGAATAGGTAGCACCAGAGTCGAAAAGAACAAGGGCTTCACATGAGTCCACTAACAAGGTACCTGTCACCACGTCAGGTCGACCCTCGAACTCAGCAGCAGGTAGGGTGTAGACTCCAGGTGGTGTCGGGGCGGCGAGAGCCCCGACGCTCTGCTGTGGCGGCAACGGGACTGGAGGCGGTGTAGCATGCTGGAATGAAGGAGTTGGTGCAGGATGCCAGTAATACCCGGCAGGTGGAGCCCAGGAGAGTGGAGGCTGCAAAGCAGGGGCAGCCGCCATCATCTGGACTGACCCCCGAGGTGTAGCATTGGATGAAGATGAAGATACCGGCTCCCACTTGATGATCTTGGAGGGATTTCGACGACAAACCCGCTCCATATGGCTCGATCGCCGCAATGCCGACACTCCCGGTCCAGAGCACTCAAGAAGACGGTGCCCACCTCCACACTTGAAACAAATCATGCCCGCCCCGGGACAGACGATAGGTTGGGGTCGCCGATGAAGAACGGGGCACTGAGGAAAACGACCTCGAAGACTTGGACTTGGATGACGGTGGGGGACGCTGGCCCCACTTAGACTTCTTGGGAGCGGGCCGCTGAGATGACCCACCCCCTTCAGTGAAGCTTCTTTTCTGGTCACCACCAGAAGCACTCGAACCACCAGAGGGTTGCAGCCCTTTAGTGAGCTGCATCTCCATCTCCATCCCTCTAGCCTGTTCCACCACGGACCTAAAGTCACGCGTGCAAGAGCTCCCATGATATGGAACTCTGAGTTGAGCCCTCGGCGGAACCTTTTGGCCTTCTCAAGGTCATTGGTCGCAACCGATGGCACGGGCGGATTAGATTATTGAATGCCGCCTCGTGCTCACCACGGACATCTTTCCTGCACGAAGGTCCATGTGGCGACCTCCATACTCTCCACAAAAGAATCTGGGTAATACTTTGCCTTGAACTGCTCGGCAAAAACTTCCTGTGAAGGGACCTTGGCGGGGTCTGGCGGAAAGAACCCCTTCCCACCAGATGTCCGCCTGACCCTTTAATTGGAAAGCCACAAAGCGAGCTTTCAACTGAGAACTCATCTCAAGGGCTCCGAATTGCCTCTCCATGTAGCGCAACCAATCCGCAGCTTGGACTGGTGTGCCTGATCCATCGAAGCTATCTAATCGCAAGGCCAACCACTCTCGAAGGCCCATCCTTACCTCCGGTACGACCGGAGCAGCAGCAGGAGCAGCCGCAGCAGCGGCTGTCGGCTCTTGACGACGAAGCTCACGAACCTCCTCTAAGAATTCCCGCAGCAAGGCTGAAGACCTTGCCGGGTCTCGGGCTACGGACTGCTCTGCGGAAGCAACCTCTGCATCAGGTGCCTCCTGTTGAGCCTCAAGCGGTGGCTCCGCTTGGGCACGACCACGACCACGGCCGCGACCTCCACGGCCACGCCCACGACCTCTTGCTCTCGGCATCTCTGTTCAAGACAGATAGCCAATCACACAACTAGCCCACGAACAATCATTTCAACAACATAAATCAACATCAAAGCTAGCGAAAGCGTAATTGCAATGAAGGACCCATTACCCATCCTATGGTGCACCAGTGTGTCAAATTTTTTTTTTATCATTAGGCCTAAGTCAAATTTTAGTTGAATAATTACCCTAAACTGTCAAATTTGTTTATCACGGACCTAACGCCCGCTCTGATACCAACTGTAACACCCCGCCCACCACCTGGGCCAGAATGCTACCACCACTGCAAATTTTTAACCTTCAATTACCAGAAAGACCACACTAAAAATATTTAGATAGCAGCGAATAGATACAACAAAGTTCTTCTTTTAGCCCATACTCTAGCAGACTAGTAGAGACTAGCATAAACTGACAAAAGGTGATACAGATAATGCGGATAGTTTGTGAAGATTGTTCATGTGCTACTCCCACCCCGACCAAGACGTCCTCAACGATCACCTAAAAAAAACAACAAAGCAAGGGTGAGTCCAAAGACTCAGCAAGTACATAATAGGACGATAAATACTAACACAACATGAAGACAATTTTAATCCAATCAATATACTCGCATACATAGCTATGCTCGTACCACCCTTCTCAAGGTTCCACATTGCCAAAACATCAATGCAATGCAATGCAATTCATCCCCGCTCTACATGCACATTTGCTCATCACATTGCGAATATCGGATTGCCGAGTGAACACCGTCGATGTTCACCCATAATCTTGGGCCCGCCCATTTCTAAGACGGGGTCTCTCCACTCCCGTGGAGGCCTACTGAAGTAGGTCTTACTCAAGAGCACTCCGGATTAGTCCGTTAGCTATACTCGTAGCTAGGGACTTTCTCACCGCCCTAACTCTTGAGTGCACATAATGCAAATGCAGATGCTCATGGTCATAATCACATTCATCATTAACATCATTAGCGTGTAAGCATCATTGCCCACCTTACTCCACCATCATTACCATCATTTACCATGCAACATCTTGTCATATAAACATCACACTTCCACATGAACATCATCATGCCATGTAAGCAAGACATATTTTCATAAACTTTTCGATCTACCGCTCTACCATGCACTTGCTCATAACCAAGCAGAGCGAAACGACGTGCGGACGGCGTCGACTCAGGACCTCCACCTGGACAAGCAATTAATCTGATTCAACATATCGTAACAAAACCAGGACTTAAACAAATATCGACGATTCTAAGCGCTGACTGACTCGGGCAAAATATCCGGGTTTAAGGACCGACGCACTTGTACCAACCCCATTTTTTTCCTCTTTTCTTTTCTTTCTCTTTTCTTTCTTTTCTTTTCTTCTTTCCTTTCTTTCTCTTTCTTCTTCTTCTTTTTTTTCTTACCCTACCGCCCCTTTACTTGGTTCGGCCGAACCGCCTCAACCCCTCCTTCCTCTCATCTCTCTCTCCTTTCCATCCACTCGCCGAACGGCCTCGCTCCCTCGCCGAGTCCGCCTGGGCGGCTGACGACGCATGGCCGGCGGCCTCTCCACCGCCTCCCCGCCTTCTCCTCTCCCCCCTCTCTCTCCCTTGCGGTGCTACGCTCGGCGTACCTCCCAAGGCGTGGGCGGCGGCGGCCCGGCTCGGTGTTGCCGGCCAGAGGCCCGACGCCGGCGGCTCCACCACCGTGCCCGCCTTCACCTTCCCTTTCCCTCCTCCCGGATCCAGCCGGCCACGGCAGATCCGGCCCGACTGACCGGTGGCGCGGCACACAGGCGATGGTGGGCGCCGCCGCCTTGCTCCCGCCATGGCCCCCGCCCACGCCTCCCTCGGCTCCTCGGCCTCGACTTGAGCTCGCCGGCCACGGCTTGCGTACCGACCGGGAGCCCAAGACCCTACCACCTCCCAATCTACAAATCGTCGGTTTGCTTCACTTCACTACTCTCTGCACTTCTATCATTTGCATGCTATTGTGCGGTGCTATGGGGTTGTGGAGGAGGTACTCAATGGGTTGGCTTGGCGTCGGAGGTCGTGGTTGACGCCGTCCCCGCCGTCGACGATGAAGCCTTCACCCCGGCCTCCGAGCTCTTGGGGTCCTTCTTCCTTCTTGGGCTTCCTCTACCTCCTCTCGCCTTGCTCTCTTCCTTCTGGTGGGGAAGAAAAGTGAGGTGGAGCTAGGTCGGCTCGGTCGTGTTTCTCGGTTGGGGAAAAGAAATGATGAGGCTTATGGTGTGGCGAGAAAAAGTGGAGCCGGTAAGGGCGTGTGAAGTCTTGTCTCTTCAAGAAGCATAGCTATCACACTCTATGCGAAAAGCCACTTCTACCCTCCCTTTTGCCTTGGTCGACTATGGCCCCGAGGGCTTTTGGTCCAACAAGAGCCCTACACTATTTGGTGCTCTTCACCGTGGCGGGTTGATCGGTAACAGGTAAGAATAGAATTACTGCCGAATGACGAAAACCCGTAACGCGAGACGGTGCCGACAAACCCTGGACGGTCTGGAAACCTCTGAGAGCACTACCTAGTCGCTTTCTGGACGGTGCCGATCGCCCCTGGACGATCTGGGAACCTCTGAGAGCGCTACTTAGTCGCTCTCTAATCGGTGCCGATCGTCCTCGGTAGTCCGGGAACCTCTATGAGCGTTACTTTTAATCGGCATTCAAATAGCCAATGGGTCCGACGGCAAAACTCTCCTCTCTTTCCTTTATTCTCCCTCTCTGCATCTTTGTGGTATTACAGCACCTTCCGACCACGTTCAGTGCTTCACAACGTGGTCGAAGCCCCTTCCGACCACGTTCAATTTGCACTACCGTGGTCGTAGCACCTCCCGACCACGTTCAGTTCATTCCACCGCGGTTGTATCGCCCTTCGACCATGTCTTCTTCTGGATTGCCGTGTTCGTAACGCCTTTCGACCACGTTCAAACCTTCTTTGTCGTGGTCTTAACGCCTTCTGACCACGTTTTCTTCTAGTTTGCCTTGGTCGTAATGCCTTTCGACCACGTTCAAACCTTCTTTGCCGTGGTCATAACGCCTTCCGACCACGTTTTCTTCTGGTTTGCCGTGGTCGTAACACCTTCCGACCACATTCAAAACCTTCTTTGCCGTGGTCGTAAGAGGCACAACGTGGTCGTAAATCTTCCAGCCGACCACGACGACACACAACGTGGTCGTAAGCGACACAACGTGGTCGTAAACGGTCTGCCGACCACTCTCTAAGGCTTACGACTTTACAGAGACATCACAAGCTTCAAAACCAAACTCAATCTTTCTAAAACAAGAGTCAATTACTCATCACAAATATGGAGTCACCTCCACATGGTCTCTTACTAACATGAGGACGTGAGACTGAATACTTGAACCTCACTTCTGCTTGTTTTGTATTGGGAGTCACATTGCCAAAGATCAAACAATCAAGCTCACAAAATATGAATGAAGTATACAAATGTAGTCTTGCATTGACCATTTATCTCTTTATTGATATCTTAGATGTGAATGTACAAACAGGTCTGCTTAAAAGCTAAATAAATAATGAGACTAAAGTATGCTAATAGACTTTTGGATTAGGGAAGTGCCAGTTCGACTAAGGACGGAAAATAGGAAAGATGTCGGTTTTCACGTAAACGAGTGAAAATAATGTGGCGTGTAGAATTGAAGTTTCTTTTCTCAGGGTCAGGGCTAATTGGACTTTTGAAGGTTTTGTGGTTGAAGCCAACATGCTTTGTCCTTGTTGAAAATGTTGGTTGCATTCTGTGCCTTTGTCCTTGTTGAAAATGTTGGTTGCATTCTGTGCAGCGGGTTTATACATAGTGCTCCTTGTTTTCTTGATAGTTTACCATGGAGAATCCATCCTCCCTTCCAAGAGCAGCGTCACCATCGGGCCTTTTTCAGGTTAGTGCTATTCCAAATGTATTCTCTATCGTAAATGCTAACAACCTGTGGCTTATGGAAATGACAAGTTAATTTGCCCTTAAGGGGAAATAGTTGTTACAGGCAGGCAGCATGTTTTTCTGGTGTGGAGTACTAAAATATTTCCCTTTTCATAACTATCTTGTTTTGGTGGACGATACGTTTATTTCATTCTGGATAAACTCACGCTACCAATGAGCAATGCTACATGTTCCGAACAAAACAAATATGTGCTTCCTCTTACGTGGAATGAATTTTTGTGCAATTAGAAAGGGGCGGTGATGGTAGCAGATCTAATCAAACGGAGAACAGGTTGATGCCAAGGAATCTACCGTTTCACTTGCTAGAACGCATAACAGATGGTTTCTCTGAAGAGCGAAAGCTTGGTAGCGGTGGCTTCGGAGAAGTTTACAAGGTATGATCAACATTTACATTTTCATACTACTCAATTGTCTCTGCCGCTGATCAAAGAACCCATTGTCCTAATAAGGGATATTCAATAGGGGGTCTATGAAAATGGAGAAGCCATTGCTGTGAAGAAGCTCAATGACTTGCTAGGACTTGATAATAAGCAGTTCGAGAACGAGATTGGAAACCTTGTGAAAGTCCATCATCAAAATATCGTGCAGTTAATTGGCTACTGCCGGGAAACACAATATGAACTTGTAGAGCACAAGGGGAAACTAGTCTTTGCTGAAAGAACACATAGGGTGCTCTGCTTCGAGTATTTGCAAAATGGATCCCTTGACCGCTATATTTCAGGTATGACACCGCAACATGCAACATAATGTTATTTATTTAGTACTTCCTGTGCCGAGATTCAATGTTCGTAAACTTTGATCAACTATTAGTCCAATGATATATAGATCTTGTGACACAAAAGTGATACTGTTAGATTATATTTGAAAGCACTTTCTTATGTTTTTGATTTTGTAGCTATGAACTAAGTAGTGTATAAAAAATCAATGATAAAGTTCAACTTTGGAGACCGCATCAAGTCAAACCGCGCCTTATAAAAAATCAACGGAGGGAGTATTCCCTTAACATTACATTTTGGATATACAATCTCTGTTTCCTTTTACAGACGAATGTTCTGGACTCGAATGGCACACGCGCTACGGAATAATTAGGGGGACTTGTGAGGGTCTAAGACACCTTCACGAGGGATTGCAGACTCCTATTCTCCATCTGAACTTAAAACCTAGCAAAATATTGCTGGATGAGAACATGGTGCCAAAAATAGGAGGTTTTAGTCTTTCAAGATTCTTGGACGAAGACCACTACACAAAACGTATTATTGGGACACGGTGAGCTAAAGCCTTACTAAGCTCTTTTTTTCCCCTAGCAGTCAAATTGTATTTGCTTTACACTGACCGTGTCTGTGATATTTATGATATCATGCAGTGGATACATGCCCCCAGAATACCTAGAAAAACAAGTAATCTCAGCCAAGCATGACATATTCAGCTTGGGTATCACAATCTTACAGATCATCACAGGGGACAAGTTCTACCGCGACAACGATCATATGCCTTCCCAGGAATCTATTGATCTTGTAAGAAAAGTTAATTTTAGCCTATGTGCTAAGATCAATAGCCATTTCTTCTGCAAGTTTTGCGTTAATGTTTTACATTTGCGTTATGTCATTTTAGCTTTGTATCATAAATTGTGTAGGTGATTGGAAAGTGGAGGAAGAGGCTACAGGCAACATCGAAGGACACATCGTCGGTGGAAGGATATTGCCACCAAGTAAAGAAATGCATCGAAATAGCATTCAAGTGTTTGGAGACTGAGAGACTCAAAAGGCCCTCTATCGGGGACATCGTCCATATGCTGAACGAAACAGAGACATTGATTCAGAAACAAGATGATCCCGAGCTGCTCGACGTCCACCCCACGGAGCTCTTCTTCCCCTTCGAGCCAAAAAAGTGGATCTCCTGCTCGCTGCAGATGACCAACAAGGGGGACGACCGCGTCGTGTTCAGGCTTCTGGCCAAGAACTCGAGGAGGTACCTCACAAAGCTGCCGCTCTGCGGCGTTGTGCCGCCAAGGTGCACCTACACTCTCGCTCTGACAATGCGCAAGCAGCCGCAGCCGCCGCCATCGAACAGCGACGACTTCTTCACACTGCAGAGCATAGAACTGAGTGATCTGAACCTCGAGGACTCAATCGCCGTCGAGTACGATAATTTCTTCAAGGAAGCTGAAGAGACGGCCGGCGATGAGGTGCAAAAGGTGACGTTGACGGTTGCTTGTCGCCCAGCAGAAGGGGCAACCTCTGCTCAGGTGAGCTCGATCAGACGAGTAAACAAAAGCATGCCAACCTATTACAAGATTACCTTTTGTGTATTGATGATATAACGTACGTGAAGGAAATCAGAGGGCGGAAGCTGTGGAGAACGCCTTCGGTGAGGCGGTTTCAGGTTGATCATCAAACGCAAGGTACAAGGGGGATTATATAGATGGGATTACATGGCTGGTTACCTAAAGCAAAACGGAAACGAATTCCTCCTTTCTATCTAAACCAAACAACCTTTCTATCTATAACCAGCCACGTTATCTCTATCTATATTTGTTACAAGGAAAGCTAGAAGTCTAACACTTCCCCTCAATCTGATCTTACAAGATTTAGATTGTTCTTAAACATCTCAAAAGGTCTCACAGCAAGAGCTTTAGTGAGGTCATCAGCAACTTGATCCTTAGTAGAAATATATTCAATCTCAAGGAGTTTTCTTGCCACTCTTTCTCTAACAAAGTGATAGTCAACTTCTATGTGTTTAGTACGTGCATGAAATACTGGATTGGCCGACATATGTTTAGCACCAATGTTGTCACACCAGATTTTTGCAGCTTGAGTTGCTTGTATTCCAAGTTCTTGTAATAATGTCTGAATCCACATAATCTCAGCAGTTGCATTTGCCAAAGCTTTGTACTCAGCTTCGGTACTTGAGCGTGACACTGTTGGTTGCTTCTTTGCACTCCATGACACAAGATTGGAGCCCAAGAACACAGCAAATCCTCCTGTAGATCGGCGATCATCAATACTACCTGCCCAATCTGCATCTGAAAAACCACTTACAAGTAAGGATGAGGATTTACAAATTTTTAGTCCTAGTTTCACCGTGTGCTTAAGATATCTCAAAATTCTCTTAACCGCTGCCCAGTGTTCTGTAGTTGGAGCATGTAGAAATTGACACACCTTATTTACTGAGAAAGAAATGTCTGGCCTTGTTAAAGTCAAGTACTGTAGTGCTCCAACTGCACTTCTATACTGTGTAGCATCATTTGATCCAAGTAATGTACCCTCATTAACAGACAATTTCTCAGAAGTAGATAAGGGGGTGGAAACTGGTTTGCAATCACTCATTCCTAGCTTTCTCAATACATCTGAAGCATATTTTTCTTGACTTAGCAATATTCCATTGGGAACTTTGTTTACCTCAATCCCAAGAAAGTAATGTAGATCACCAAGATCCTTTAGAGCAAACTCCTTTCCAAGGTCCTGCAATAGGGCTGAAGTTGCACTAGGCATAGAGCTAGCTACAATGATGTCATCAACATAGATCAGAACAAAGATAATTACACTTCCTTTACTATAGAAGAAAAGAGATGTATCTGATTTTGATGCCTTGAAGTCCAGATCTTGTAGCTTAGTGCTTAGTCTTGAGTACCATGCTCTAGGAGCCTGTTTTAGTCCATATAATGCTTTATCTAACTTACAAACGTAATCAGGTAAGGAAGGTTTCTCATACCCTGGGGGTTGCCTCATATATACCTCTTCTTCTAAAACTCCATGAAGAAAAGCATTCTGTACATCCAGTTGTCGCAGACTCCATCCTCTAGATATAGCAATGGACAAAACTATTATGATAGTAACAGCTTTGACAACAGGACTAAATGTGTCCTCATAATCAATACCATACCTTTGCTTGAACCCTTTTGCTACAAGTCGTGCCTTGTATCTATCTAGAGTTCCGTCTGCCTTTCGTTTGATTTTATAGACCCACTTACAATCAACAATATTTCTTCCTTTCGTGGTGGAACCAAATGCCAGGTCTTATTTCTCATAAGTGCCATATACTCTGCATCCATTGCTTCTTTCCAGTGTTTATCATTTAAAGCTTCACCTACAGTTTGAGGTTCACCAGATGATGTAAAACAAGTATATTTGATTGTGCCGTCAGTATATACCTTTTCTTTACGTATTCCACTCCGTAGACGAGTGTGTGGTCTTGTTGGCGCAGAAGATCTCAATTCCAGGGAGTGCGTGACTTCCCCTGGTTCAGTACCAGTAATTTCTACGCCGATATCATCATATCCTGCTGCACTTATTTCTTCTGTCGGAGGTAATGATGACTGCCCTGCTTACCTCTGCCGCGGATGAGAGCTGATGTCCTGCATTGTTTGCGTCTCCATCTTCTAGCGCGTCTGTTCTCTCCACGATAGATGCATCATTGCCTGGTTGAGCAGAAACGCACAGCTGAGCGGGATCCGTATTTTCCGTCGCACGCGTGTCGCAGACCGGCCGGCTCGGTGTTCCACTCGTGTTGGTTCGGTACGCAGCAGGCTGGTTCGATGTTGTATTAACATTGGTTTGGTGTGCCGTGTTTGGAGGCAATGCCTTCGTAGTATGTCTATTATCCCTAGTAGTAAAAGTTGGTCCGTCTGCTCCAGCTACTTCATTTTGTCCACTACTCCATCTGCTTCATTTTCTTGGCTATCTGTCATATGATTAACATCTGCACTTTCTTCAGAAAAATTGTTAGCGGCATTAGCGGCATTAGACATATGATTATTCTGATATTCTCCCCCTTGATCATAGCCGTGAGGAATAAGATCATGCGAGAGAAGAGAAATTTCAGAGCGCAAACGAGCCCCAGCATTGGAATGCATGTGGGCAAAAGGAAACACATTCTCATCAAATGTAACATTTCGAGAGACATACACTCGACCAGAAGAAGGATCAAGGCATTTGAAACCTTTGTGGATCGTACTGTATCCTAGGAAAACACATTGTTTTGATCGGAATTGAAGCTTATGAGTATTATAAGGACAAAGATTTGGCCAGCATGCACATCCAAACACTCGAAGAGAAGTATAATTTGGTTGTTGTTTGAACAGCTGTTCTAAAGGGGTTTGAAAGTGGATGACTTTGCTTGGAATACGATTAATGATATATGTGGCGGCAAGAAAAGCTTCATCCCAAAATTTGAGAGGCATAGAGGCATGCGCAAGTAAGGCTAGACCCACCTCTACTATGTGACGATGTTTTCTTTCTGCTGACCCATTCTGTTGATGAGCATAGGGACATGATACATGATGAGATATACCAATTTTATCAAAGAAGGAGTTGAGTTTTTGATATTCTCCTCCCCAGTCGGTTTGTACAGCTATGATTTGTCGATCAAAATATCTCTCTACCATCTTTTGAAAATCATGAAACTTTTCAAACACCTCAGACTTGTTCTTAAGGAGATAAATCCAAGTAAACTTGCTGTAGTCATCAATAAAGCTAACATAATATTTTTTTCCATTAGCAGAACTCGAGGCAGGACCCCAGACATCCGAAAAAATAAGTTCTAAAGGATGATGAGATACACTTGAAGATCTAGAATAAGGTAGTTGATGACTCTTAGCTTTTTGACATGCATCACAAACCGACTCTTTATTGAATTCGGAAAGACATGGTAAACTATTTTTGCTAAGTATTCTTGTAACAATTGGAGTAGACGGATGACCCAAGCGACTATGCCATCGTGAGAAGGACGGCTTGACAAGAAGCACTTGCTTTGCCGGTGAAGAAGGAAGGGAATAAAGACCTCGTCGACATCTCCCTTTAAGGATTGTATTCCTCGTGGCTCGATCCTTAACCAAAAAATATTCGGGGTAAACTTCAAGGAAAGCAAAATTATCCATGGCAAGACCACGATGTGCAACATTCACCGAGGATCCGCTGCGAAGAACCTGCCTGTTCTCAAAGCTTAGTAGTTGAGAGTATAGCTCCGTTATGGTAATGGGTTCCACTCTCGCTATAAGTGCAGAAACAACTGGATCAAAGTCGTCGTCCAGACCATTTAGTATATATGCTATCAGTTCTTCTTCATCTATTGGTTTGCCGGATGCAGCAAGTTCATCTCCAAAGGACTTCATCTTGCCAAAATATTCCGAGATGTTCATGTTACCTTTGCGTGTCGTTGTGAGACAGAGTCGAACATTGAGGGAACGAGCACGCGTCTGAGATTTGAACATCTCTTCTATGGCGCCAAGCTTCTACCGCAGCCTTGGATCCAAGAATTTGAGTAAGGATTTCGCGACAATGATGAAAAGAGGAAACCAAGAACTTGTTGGTTTGTAGCAAACCACTCTTGATAAGCTGGATTGGGAAGCACTATCATCTTGTCGTCTTCTTTCCGCCGATCTCGCCGGGCGGCGCCACCGTCGTGTCGCTGATGTGGTGGCCCAATCCGCACACAGATAGCAGTGAGAACCTGCGCACTCCATAGCGCATGGTTTTGCTTTCCGAGCTTCTCTGAAATCTGGAAGCCGAGCAAAGGATTGGAGACGACAAAGGCGGAAGAACTAGCCATGATGATTGATTGATCTTGATCTCAATGTGGCTCGATACCATGAAGGAAATCGAGGCGGAAGTTGTGGAGAACGCCGGTGAGGCGGTTTCAGGTTGATCATCAAACGCAAGGTACAAGGGGGATTATATAGATGGGATTACATGGCTGGTTACCTAAAGCAAAACGGAAACGAATTCCTCCTTTCTATCTAAACCAAACAACCTTTCTATCTATAACCAGCCACGTTATCTCTATCTATATTTGTTACAAGGAAAGCTAGAAGTCTAACAGTACGTACCTCTTGTTTTGTTCTCGCGGATTTTCCTGGTGGCAATGTAGCAGCCGAACCAATCGGGAATCATGGTAACATCCTTTCCTCTTGCTTCATTGTTGCTACCTGATACTGATAGTGCCTCTCGGTCAAAAAGCATGGAGCGGTTTCTCTAATGCTGATTGGTGTTTGCTTGGATCAGATCATATCGCAGAATTCTCGGCAGGTGTTGTCTGTAGATGTGCATCCAACGGATCCATGGTGAGTTGTGGTTATGAGGTTACTAACTTACCTGTTAGTATACACGTGAAATTAAAGATTAAGAAAAAAATAATGTATCAAAATTTGAGATCGTTATTTTTGTCATTTTTTGTGAAAGTTGTTAAATATTGAACTTGATTGTTCCTCTAGCCATAAAAGAATATTATTTTAAACATTAGCATGGTCTCCAAAACAAAATTTTGACCACTAATTTCTACTATAATAGATTTATAAAACTTAATAAAATTATAATTTTATGAAAGTTCCTTTCGAAGCAAATATATACATGTCATTTTCATGTGTTCACTCTAAATATTGAAAAAATATCGATAATTAAAGTTTAGAAAATTTTCCTAAACATAATTAAAACAATATCCTTTTGTCAAAACTACGCTACCTTTGACAAGACTATCACAGAACCATACTTTTCAATAGTTTCAGAACCATACTTTGTATAGTGCAATATTTTCAAGGAACCATACAAGATGAGAAATCCCGGTTTTTGTATAGTGTTTCACGTGTTGATGGCATCGGAGAAACGAGTATCACATATTTACCGAAAACCATCTGTGACAATAGTTTCATGAAGAAACCACACTTTTCTTAGCATAACATTTCATAAAACTACACTTTAAGCAACAGGTTTGAAGGAACCACACTTCTCTTCATATCCAACAGGCCTAACTGGTCAGTGCCCCTCGCTTGTCTCACAAAACAATCTCGTTTCTTTTTGCTAAAATGGATGTAGTTGCCACACTGGATAAGAGCTGATTTTTACAACGTTAAGCATGAATGATTCAAAGGTGACTAAGTTTAGAAGGCCCCATGCAAAAGTACAGTGGTTTCTTGAAACTATTGTTTAAAGTTACTCTCTTAATCAGTACTATAAGACTAAGTATTGTTATTTATCAGATTAAGCGTATAGATTTGAATCGTGAGTAAAGATTTTTCGGCACCAAAATGCCTTACCATGTCTAATCTCTATCTGCATTTAAATTTTCGCAAATTTCCACTGTGTAACGCAGGATTATGACAAGCAATCACGGGGGAAACGTTTGCATTTGGAACTACGAGGAGATGGTGTGTGGCTAAACTCTGCAGGTCAGTAGCGTGTTCTTTGCACATTTCGAACTGATCAAAGTATGTTCATTTTTTCTGCAGGAAACAGTGAACTACCTTGAAGTCTCAGAGGAACCAGGCATGGATGCCTTTCTGAATTTTACAGTTGTTTCACTGCTTGCGCATGCATGCACCCGTCATCCTAACGTGGTCACATTTCAATTGCAGTTCATTCGGCTAAATTTATTGCACGAGAGCAATGGTTTGTGGCTGGCGATGGCAACGGGTACATCTATGTGTATAATTATGACACAATGGAAGAAGACAATAACTTCGTGGCTCACGGTGGACGTGTCACGTCTTTGGCTGTCCATCCAACTCGGCCGTATGTGTTATCGTCATCTGATGACCATCTGATTAAGCTCTGGGATTGGGAGAAGGGCTGGGAGTGTACCCGAACATTTCAGGGCCACTCTAACAGGGTGGCGCAAGTGACGTTTAACCCAAATGACACCAACGGTTTCACAAGTGCTTCCTTGGATCGCAAAGCTAAGGTTTTTGCTTTTTATATTTTTGTAACCTAATTTTTCTGTGGTTCTTTGATAGTATAATATTTGTCTTACGAGAAAGCTGGCCTATGGCCATATAGCTAGGTGTATAAGTGTGCACCCAGCTCATCAGAGTTCAATTCTTAGATTTAGCGTTGATGTCTACCGATTTTAAGAGTACACATAGTGTTCATTCAGCGACATTCCATATGATTTTAGGTGCCTCCTATAAATTCTAAGTAACGCGTGTGCAAGTGCGTATAGAATGTGTTGAGTATGTGCGTCGACTGTCCTGCACTCTAAAAACTATTTGTTGCGATGTCCTATGCATGAAATCTACAGATATGGAATCTTGATTCTCCCGATCCTGATAAAACGCTGGATGTGCATTCAGACGATCTGATCTGTGTTGATCATGGCACTGGTGGTGATCGGCGGTATTTGCTTATTGGCTCTGAGGATGGGACTGCACAGGTATGGCATATTTAATTAATTATATTGAAGAATACACTCTTAATTATGTATGCTATTGTCCATGCCTAGCATTGTTGCAATGACCTTTTCTTTTGGTTAATCAGATCTGGGACTTGGAGATACAAAAATGCATTCGGAAGCTAGAAGGGCATGCAGACCGTCTTAGTGCTGTCTACTGGCACCCGGAGCTTCCGATATTAACTACAGGTTCACTTGATGGGACTGTCCGTATTTGGAACTCAGCTACATACAGGTACCGCTCTCTATTGTGGCCACGTGACCTTAAATAGGATAAGGGTATTCTAACCTTATCTGCTTTATCAACTTTAGATGTTTTACGATTGTTTTTCAAAAAAAAATCTAGATCTAGACCATGTACAGTGTTTTGCGTAAATCACTAGAATGGTATAAATGTGAGGTGTGATAATTCGGAGGGTATTTTCAAAGAAGTGTTTGCGGATTAAGCTGATTCATGTAAGCCTTCTAGATTCAATTCAGTGTGAATCATGTAAGCCTTCCAGATCAATCCAATGTGAAAGTTCATTCCTATCTTGTTTTAGGGCCAGTTCTCATTTCCTACGTTCCCTGAGAAGTAGTTGGGTGTGATTCCTAGAGTAATTTTGGAAATACCATTTTCGTACATCATATGCATTTCGTGGAATGGGCTGGAATTGATTTCCTGAGAACTTCTTATTGATCAATTTACCTAGAAGTTGACTGTGGGCTTCCTAATCTTACAGGCTGGAGAACATAATTAGTTTTAACCTCGGAGCAGTTTATGCTTTTGTACACATAAAGGGCTTAAGAAGGTAATGGAAAGTTTCCTGTTCTTCCTCCAGTCTACTTAGTAGAACATTGATTTGGATAATTTACTGTCAAACAGTGTAAATGGAAAAAAGAAACCGATTCACCAATTCAATTTTAGTGAAAGATGATATGTAAATTTGTTCCAAAGTATACTTGCGTTACTGGCGCACTTCAGAATTGTAGGTCAATTAACTTGCCACGCTGCATATCTGAGCACGAAGCACTTTATTTTCTCAACATCCGTACTTTTGGCATTTTCTATTTCTGAAGCTATTTGGATACAATATACACTTTTTGTATACTGTGTGAAATTGAAGTCATGAAAACATGCTCGCTGATCTCTTCTGATATACTGTCATTCCACTAAAGTTTGCTGCTCCACGTATTTGTAACGAAGAATACACTAACTTGTGTAGGATTGTTGTCGGATGCCACCAAGGAATAGCACTGATGGAAATTAATTTGCAGTGAAGACCCAGTTGCGAGCAAAGGAGTACTGCAGAGAAAGTCATCTGATAAAATAAAATGAAATGCAAATTGTTACTATGAAGCCCTTTAGGTCGCAATAATAGAAGGAACCTTTTATAACAGTTGAATGTTTGAATGAAACGAACAGAACATTTTGTATATTTGTTTGCTGGATTTTGTGTGGGCTGAATTATTTTGATGTGGGCTAAATTAAGGAGATTATCGATGGTGTGGGCTTCGTACCTATGCCAGTTGGTGCAGACAGTGTAGACTGCAGTACTAGAAGGCGAAGGATTTGGAGCCAGACTCAACCCTGGAGAAGACACGGTAACCAAACCTCTCGCCCAGGTGCTGCCTTCATGCATTCAGATACGCTTGTCATCGATACTGCGACCGTGTTGGTAAGTCTGGCGTCCAGCAATCAATATCAGTCACCTTTCGCAGGATGACAGTGTATATTGCGTTCGTAACAGATTCAGCAACACTCCCTTCGTAAAATAGGCTGACGTGATATCCCCACCATTGACACCAAGCAAATGAAAATCCTAAATCCCTAATGTCTGTGTAGTCATGATGGTCAGAGCTATAGTTCGGTACAGATTTTTCTGCTTAGCGTTAGTTGAGGCAATAACAACCGTAGATCTCTAAACTAGAGCAATGCAGCTACTAACGTCCTAAACATCAAAGTTCTGTCTAGGCGGTTATTACTGTTGAGGGAGTGATCCTACCATGGCCCATCCGACCCACCGTGTATTAGTCCAAATAGGTATGTAAACAAAAAGTAGACCATGTAGGGTATATCTTAGAAAAGACATTTATATCTCTGTTAGTAAAGATCTTAAAAAGGATATTTATGTAAACAACCTAATCTATGGCTATAGATATAGCCTGTATGGTACCATGAGAGAAAAAACACTTAAGAGAAGACAGCATTGTCGGATTGAAGACAGGACATCCATTCCACATCTCTCTCCTTACTCGAGTTTTAGGCTCTGGATACCTCTCGCGGGCCTTCTGAAGCTCTGTTACCTACTGTTTGTCGTATAACTACAACAGTTGACGTTGTCTGTGAGGAGCGGCATAGAAGCCACAGGTCAAAACCGAGCCGTCGGTGCCACCAAACCATCTAAGTTCGATGGCGCCGAAGAGAAAGACAGCGTCGGCCCTGAAGCGAAGGAAGGGACCACCGCCGTAGAGGTGATGGAACTGGTGGTCGAGGGCCTCTCGCCCTGTGGCAGCAGCACACCAAGATGGCCACATCCTGCGCACCGAGGTGGCCGCATCCAACGCCATGGTATATCTTAGAAAAGACATGTATATCTCTATTAGTAAAGATCTTAAGAGGGATATTTATGTAAACAACCTAATCTATGGCTATAGATACAGCCTGTATGTTACCATGATAAAGAGAGAAAAACATTTAAGAAAAGGGAGCATCATCGGATTGAAGACAGGACATTCATTCTACATCTCTCCTCTCACTCGAGTTTTAGGCTACGGGTACCTCTCTCGGACCTCTTGAAGTCCTGCTACCTACTGTTTGACGTGTAACCACAAGAACCTACTGTTTGACATGTAACCACAACAATTGACGTTATCTGTGAGGAGTGGCATAGAAGCCACTTTTGGAAGTGATGAGTGAGAATTTTGAAAATGTCACTTTCGGAAGAGTTCTTCAGAGTACTTATGAGGAATACTGGGATCAGCTTAAGCTGAAATGCAGATCCATTTAACTGCATGATGATGTACGTGATACTCTTTTGGAAATTATCTAGTAATGGGTTGTTTACAGTTCATTCCTCAGCCCTGGTGAATTCTAACCATCAATTTCCATACAAATACTCGTGGAAAAGTAGGTTGCCTACAAAAATTGAAGTGTTCGTGTGGTATCTGTGCAAGAAGGTTATTTTGACTAAAGATAATCTGCATAGGAGAAATTGGAAAGGAAGTCTCTTTGTTTCTACTCTACTAGGAAGATGTTGATCATTTGTTTGGTACCTGGATGGATCGGTTCAAGAAGCCGTTAAAATAGCTAATTTTTGTGGGGGTTGCTGCAGTGTGTAACTGTGTTGGGCTTTGTGGCGTACACGTAATGCAGATTGTTTTTATCGCATTCTCCCCCGTCATGTGAAAATGACGTATTTGGGCCCAAAAAAAAAATTCAGGGACTACACTGATCTTCATGGATGGATAGTCAATTCAAATTTCAAAATCAAATTCAAATCCAGGAAAACATGATACAGTCCATATCGAGTCTATATCCGCATGTCCCTCCAGCTCTAGTCATGCAATATGCATGGGTTAATCCTCTAACAAAACACGGCAATGGTCATGAAAACCTTACCCTTGCTTTGAAAAATTCGGTGCACAAGTTTAAAAGTGTTCAAAATGAGTCTCACATAGGTACAAGCTTTCGAATTGCTCGTTTACCAAGGACTAAATGGATTTGGTGGTGATCAGTTGAGCTTATTTTTGGTGGTTTATGGCTGAAAAGCAGAAGTGGTGAATGAAAAACACCGTAGTTGATTGAGACTTATTTAACATAATTAAATTTAAAAATTAAAAATATAAAAATATGTTAACCCATCACGCATAACGAAACGAATACGGAAAAAAGAACCGCAAAAAAACTAAAAAACAAAAATTCAGAAAAAGACGAAATTATGAATAGTGAAAAATAAGTTGTAAGTCGGTCAAACGAAGCGGGGCCTTAGGTGGTGTTCGATTCGGCTTATTTTGGTGGCTTATGGAAAACACCGTAGAATGGTGAAAAAAACAATGAATGACAGAGGCTTATTTAACATAATTAAATTTAAAAATTGAAAATATAAAAATTTGTTAGCCCATCACGCATAACGCAAACGAATACGGGAAAAAGAACCGCAAAAAGCTCAAAAAGCCAAAAATTCAGAAAAAAAAACGAAATTATAAATAGTGTAAAAATAAATCAGAAGCTCAAGCCATATTGAGCGGTGCCTTAAACTGATTTCTGCCACCAGAGCACACGGATAACCATGGCAAAACAATAACAAATTTGTAAGATGCGCGCCGTGTGAAACCATTGACCCATCAGGCGACGACTTTGACTGTTTGCTGTGCTATCAACAACTGGCACATTGGATTTTTTAGGTGATTACTGAAAAGGATATGGAACACCGTGTTCCATTAACACCGTGCTTACCCTACATTAGCTAAGCACCAAATCACATGGATTTCTTATTCCCATTGGGCATTTCATTTTTCTTAGAGAAAGACCCATTGGGCATCTTAGGCTAGAGTCAAGTCAACTTAAATTATTTATCTTGTTGGGTTGCTTCATATATGTGCACCTGCAGCAACGCAACCATTCATCTCAGAACCTCAGCCCCTGCCCTTTGGTTGCTCTCACATCCCAGCTAGGATCCCTCAAGTGTTCTTCTCCAGGTTAGTGCTTCTAAGAAGATGGTTGTTTTCAAATGATTTTAGAGTTGCAGTAGCTCGGATTTTATTGAGATTCAAATGCACTTGATGTTTCTGTATGTTTAGTCTGTGTCATTAAACAACGTTTCGGTAAATGAGAAGTTGTAACAATCAATCAGTTGTAGTAGCTGACAACTATAACTGCTGAAATCAACAGAGATGGCCACTGGCGCTAGCAGAGGTAAAAGCCAAGAGAGCAAGCCGAGCCTTCTAAGTACATTACCGAAGGAACTACCGTCGCAGTTTTTGAGTGAAATTACGGATGGGTTCTCCAATGAGCGAAAACTTGGTAGTGGTGGATTTGGTGTGGTTTATAAGGTATGATTATGGCTTAACATTTTTGCATTTTCCAAGTTGATAAAAAAAACCATGCCAATATATAGTATATGAGAGGTTACAGGGAATTCTTCAAGATGGGCAAGAGATTGCTGTGAAGAAGCTTGGGGAAAATTCGCCAGTGACACCTGACAAACAATTCCAAAATGAGGTTGGCAATCTTATGGCGATTCAGCATGAAAATATTGTAAAGTTAATCGGCTTCTGTTACGAAACACAACGGAAAGTGGTGGAGCACAATGGAAGATATATTCTTGCAGACACAATCGAAAGTTTGCTTTGCTATGAATATGTACCTAAGGGAAGCCTTGAAAAGTATCTTTTTGGTATGATAATTCACTAAACGACATATTTTCCTTTCTTTATTCGTTACTTTTAATTTTTATGCTGTTTGGAGTTTGGATATCACTTCTTATATGTATTTCTATAACTTTTACTGAGATACAATGAAAAAAGGTGGTTCTATATAATTAATGCACACTCAAATGTTATTAGTGAAAGTTTGTCATTGATCAAAATCCGTCGTGTCGTTACTGTGCTATATGAAAAATACATACTTTTGGAGGTCATTATCTTAGAATACTTACATAATTCCATGTTTTACTTCTCCAGATAAATCCCATAGAATTGATTGGGACACAAGATTCAAAATAATTAAGGGGATCTGTCGGGGATTACATTTCCTACATAAGGAATTGGATAGGCCTATTGTCCATATGGATATTAAGCCTGACAATATATTGTTGGATGATAACATGGAGCCAAAAATTGCGGATTTTGGTCTCTCGAGACTCTTCGGTCAAGAACAAACCCGTATGAACACACAAAATGTGGTGGGAGCAAAGTAAGTCGAACACAAGTTGTGAAATATGATTATTTCGTTCCATTATTTCTTATAAAGTAAATTGATTTTCCATATTTCCAGTAATGCTTATGAAACTCTTGATGTTAATGCTATTCAGTGGATACATGGCTCCAGAATATCTGTACAGAGGTGAAATCTCAACCCAGTCAGACATATATAGTTTGGGCCTGCTAATCATCGAGATCACCACAGGAGAGAAGAATTGTCCCAGCAACCAAGACAGGTCCGGAAGGAAATTTATTGAGAATGTAAGACAATATTACTGAATAATTTAGAGATTGATCATATTTTTCCGAAGCTTACGTTACATTTAGTTTGTGTATTATCACTTGGGATCATAATTCCAATTTTGTAGGTACGTCAAAATTGGACAGATGAGTACATAGCATCCAAGTACTCATCGTTAGATGCAGATTGCCTCCAGCAAGTAAAAACATGCATTGAAACAGGGCTAAAATGTGTGGAGATCGATCGGAAGAAGAGACCTTCAATTGTGGAAATTATTAACAAGCTCAATGGAAGACGCTAGATGGTAGACGTACGAGGTATGAACACTTGGCCACATATGCTCTATATCTAGATGATTTAGTTTTGGGGATCAGCTATGGCACAAACAACTTTTGGTTACAAAAGTGTTTAAAAGAATTTTCTCCTCCACTATTTTCTCACTCCCTACCACTACCACTTGTAGGAGATTAGTGGCTGCTGCGGAAGTGCATAATTTACGTACAAATGTACTATAGTCACTCTTTCTTTTCCAAAAAAACTGTAAAATACAACGTATTAGAATAGACCCTTAGTCCTATATGTCCATATCTTTTGGTCTTCCCCAGGAATCCGTATTCTAACCTTATACAGTGCTAGAATTTACGCTCCATATGCCACTCCTGTGTCCCGAGCGAACTAAATTAGTTATTATTCTTCATAAATGGCAATTTAGTGTTGGTTCTTTTCGGCTACAGCTAATAACTTACCGATAATTTTTTATTCTAGCGTGAATATTTATGCAAATGATTTGAATGCTGATGAGCCAATAAATCACTTCGAAAAGATGATAAAAAATCATTCTATTTATTTACTCAGATGTTTATTAAAAAAAAATCAGAAACCATAAGCTAAAAAGAACCTATCTAGTATGCACCTCTGTGCCTTCATATATACGTACGTTACAAGGTAGGTTCCCCATGAGTACCTACGGGATTCCTAGGGTACATGATATTCGAGTTAGGACTGAAAAAGTTGTCATAATGTAAATTCCTCTAGCTGGGAAAGGAAGAGTCCTTTTCTGGTTACAACTACTAAGCAAAAACTAGATCGCCATTCTTAATTATGATTTTTCTTAATGTGACCAAACGACAATGTAACTTTTGGGTCCAGCTTGATATTAATCTAAATACGATATTCAGGAACCTTCCGCATGGCGTTATCAATTTGTTCAGTTATTGAGTTGCATAGGTTTGAAACATGAAACTTTGCTTCTCATGTCTAGCACAAAAGATTTGAATTAAAATATTCGCAATAAGAAGTCTTAATTTGTTCCCTTTGATTTTCATTTTCACTATGATTTTTACTCTAGTAACCCAACATCTACATAATCATGTAGTTTATGCATGCTACAATTCTGCCAGTGCTTCTAACATGCTATATGAAATTTCTGGTCTCCAGGTTCCAGCGTGCATGAAACTGTCTTTCTGAGGAAATACGTCCAAGATGAAATAAAACATGCTGTACTATTGCTAGAAGACTTGAATTTTTTTGGAAATAAGATCCTTTTGATGTGGCGGCATCATGGGAACTGTTAAATTTAATTTCTTTTTGGGAATTGCTACAGCAAATATCCTTTGTTTGTAATCGAGAGATACAACACTGTTCAAGTACCGTTGTCTCTGTTCATGTAAGTTTAAAATAAGATTTGTTTTCCCTAGTTAGATGCAAAGATGGGTATGGCTATCATTCTTCTCAGGTCAATTTTCACAATATAAAGCCAAAATGAGGACATTTTTTTTAAAAAAAAGGAAGACAAGGAGTTCTGGCAGTTTTTTAAGGCAAACTAGTGCAATGCCCATACTTTACTACGGATAAAAAATATTATATTGCCCCAGAACATCGAGTTGTTGCCGGGCTTAGCTTGCCCCACACCCTCGACTCCGCCTCCACCCTCAGTTGAGCTCCAACAAAGTTGGCATCGTTCCTCCACACTTAGCCTACACCACGCCCTCAGCTCTGTCATGCGCCTGATCAAACTTTGCTGTTTTTCTGTTTTTCTTTTATAGAGAATTTTCAGGGAGATGGAATTTGTTTGTTAGAGAGAAGAATAGGGAGCCTCTTAAACTAGATAGCTCATTAGCTCCTTGGCAGCATTGGGAAGCACAATGGGATAGGAAGTATGAATACCCTGAGATGATGCAACACAATGGCCATTGCCTGAATAGTATATTTACGGCATGTTTGATTCCCTTGCAAGCCCATGTAATTGCACACCTAACCTTGCCTAGCAAGGCTAGGTGTTTGGTACAACTCAAAAACCTTACTTTGCCAAGCAAGCTTGTTCACACGGGCAATGAAATACTTGCTCATCGAGGAAAGACAAATTGGCTCTTGCATATGGGCAAGGTTTGCTAGCTCTTCTTTTTGTGATGTTGTGGTCCATTAAATAGTTCTAAATACATATTATACAATATTTTGAGTACTAATCATATTTTTAGAAAGTGCACACTCATTTTACACTTTCAAGGCAAGATAGTATGACAACACAAACCTCATATAAAGGCTTTTTTTTAAATATGGTAGAGGCGCTTTCTTCTCTGACTCCATATTGTTCTAGAGAAGTTTTTTAAAACGCCATATAACTACCTTCCTATGTATCATCGCTATAAATTAAAGTTAAGAGACATTATTAAAATGCATCTATATTCTTTGCGGCATTTTATAGAGACGATTTATTGTGTCTTTAAGGGAATAGAGACATTACATTGTGATGTTAAATTGTACTACTAGCATAATGCATCACAAAAAAATAATGTTTGGCGGTAGTATGAACTAGTATTATGAGTATTTCATATGGAGATTCATGAGTTATGAATTAGTATTAATAGTATGAACATACAGTTCGCTTGCTCTTCCTTTGCAATTGGGCACTGCAAGATTGGAAGGAGGGCGAACCAACAGCCACCTGTCCTAATTAAATGGCTATGTGCAACCTACTGTAGAAAATCAACAGACGTAATAATAAAATTTCGACATAAGGTCAATGTGCAGCAAAGACAAAATGCAAACAATATGTCATCATCATGGTTGTCACGGCGTAATTGGCGACTACGGTGCCTAAGAGGTGCTGGGACACCACGGCGACGCCGCGGCGAAGGCACGGCGAGACATACGCATACAATACATTCATACATATACGTCATGAGTCGGGATATGCACGGAGAGATGTTGTTGCTTCTTATCCCCCCATATGATCTCTCTCTCTCTCTCGACTCATCCCGACTCTTCTCCCGCTATCTCTCCCCCATCTCCTCTCTCTCCCGACTCCTCTCTCCCCTGCTCCTCCCCTCCCCGGCGCCTCCTCCCACCGCCCGCCGCCGCCTACCCTCCCAGCCTCCTGCCTCCAGCTCCTGACGGTCAGCTTGCCTCCGCCCTCCCTCTATTGCGCATCCGACCTCCCTACTACGTCGGCGAAAGAGGGCCGGCATGACAATCGTAGTGGAGAGGGGCGTCGGTGATGGGAGTAGGTCGAGAGGAAGCCGGCAGGAAGGTGGAGAGGGAAGCCGAGAGGCGGTGGAGAGGAAGCCCAGGCGAAGCGGTCGAGATCAGCCGCGGCGGGAGCAAGCCGAAGATTGGCGCTAATGGCAGGAGTAGGCTAGGCGAACAGCCTCAACGCCCCCCCTCCGGCCGCCAGGATGACTAGGCATCGTCTAGGCGACTCGTCATCATGAGAAAGTAAACCAAAATAGCTTGGAACTGGATCTGATACCGAGGGTACCACACAGCAGTCACAGGCAGAGACTTCGACTGATTAAATTTGTTACCGGTTACATTCTCAATTTTTGGTTTTCCCAACTTAAAAGACCCAAAATAAATATAGCAGAAATGTTTGACAATTCAATTGAAAATATAGTGATAATCTAAAGTTCAAAACTAATTTAGTTCACCAAAAGCTGCTGAGGGAACGACTATGATTTGCATCGAAGTTTACTTGTCATATAATGCCCTTTGATCCACCTAGTGATGAGTGATTTTTTATAACAGATAATTGATTTCCCATTGTTCAAGCACACTCCACCCAATTTCTTCTGGCAAATCATCAAACATTTGGTGTGCACACAAACCATGAAACCGTAACTGATTATATATACTAAGAGGTCTCCTAGTAAATTCATCGAATACTTAATCCACACACACTGAAACTTGATGTGTAGATAAACAAATTTTAATCTATTAAATTTGTATGGGAAAAAGCAAGAGTTATGAACCTGCTAATTGCTAGACCAACTTACAGGATTTGGTTGGGCAAACTCTTTTATAGTTTTATGCGTGCAAAAAAATCCCAATCCCTCGAGTAAGAACCAAATCAAGACAACAGGGCATAATAACAAAACCACAAATCACGCTCTTACCGCATAGAATTTTTATTCCGAATTAGCCTCCCAAACCGGCACCATCTGCACCTTGATGCTGTGCCTGAGCCTATCAACAATTGCGTGCGCGTCAGCTCCGACGCCTCAGCAGCCGCATCCGAACCCGACGCCTCCGCAGCCGCATCTGAGCCTGGCTCCTTGCTGCTCACCGCAGCAACCTCCGGAGCACAGGGATTCTGAGAGGTTGGGATACAAGGGTACAGGGGAGGAGATCGAATAGAGGGAGGAGGAGTTGGGTTAGATGGATTGAGGGAGGGCAGAGACAGGAAAGAGAAGAAAATAGGGGGATTGTTCTTTCGGTAAATACTGCCCTGTTCTTTTCAGCTTTTAAAAGGCTTTTGCTTTTCTACAAGAATCTGGTTTAAATAGAATATTTTTTCAAGATAGGTCTACTAGTTAATTGTAATACATACTTTATCGACTTCATTTATATAAGCAAAACCGCACATGAATTTTATTACTCTGTAATCTCTGACAAACAGACTAAAAGTCATAAGCGCAATTAAAAGCCACAAGCCATGACAAAAAGAACAGACCGATTGGCTTTAGGGTGTGTTTGGTTGTTGTAAGGCTTCAAAAGCTGTGAGTGTGGGCTATGGAAAACTCAGAGGTTGTGGGTCATGGAAAAGTTGTAATTTGTTTGGTTCAAACAAGTATAAACTTACCTCATATCTCTATTTTCCTTGAAACAACTGTGAAACGACTCTCTATTTTCACCATTTCAAAAGCGAAGCCAAAAGCCAAAAGGTGGTCCAAGGTGCTTTCAAATCAGACTACTAAAAGTAGTGCTCTAAAAAAGCGACACGGTTTGCACCCTTTGGTTGGCTTTTGGCTTTTTGGAAGCAAAAGCAGCTCCCAAAAGCTCAACCAAAGGCACCCTTAGCTTTTAATCTCAACCGTGATACCTCAAGTCTCACTAGAGGGAGAAGGAGTTGGGTTAGATGCAGGGATCGAATAGTCTCAGATATAAATACGAATCCAAAATTTTAAAATAAATATAAATATAAATTTATATTTTTAAAACGAATACGAATATGAATTTGAATATTCTTAAATACGAATTCGAATCAAATATTGTAACGAATGCGAATTCGAATCAAATATATACTTAATTCAGTCGAATGCAAATATCCTAAAACTTTTGTAATAAATCTCGATAGAATAAATTTATGTAATATAACTACATGTCTATACGAGATAGCAGTGTAGCGTATAGAGTTGAAAATTATGCAAAGTAATTTTCACTTCTTGTTTATGAACTTCAATTCATAAGAAAACTATTTCCTATAACCATTCTCAGCAAGGTCACCAGCGATAAAAATGGATCAAATATTAATTGAATAGTCTCGAATACGCGAACATTCTCAAATACAGATACGAACATTCTCGAATACAAATATTCTCAAATACGGATTTTACTTACATATTCACGTTTCTCTATGAATTATCATTTTACCGTTTCCTATCCCTAGTTAGATGGCTTGAGCGGGGCCTATATTGGTTGGTCCCATCGATATTCTTTTAATCTCAACCGTGATAACTCAAGTCTCACTAGATAGATGGCTGGACTTTTTCATTTTTTATCGATTAAGGTAACAATTTACTAAGTGTTATAACACCTTAACCAAAAATTGAGCCTGAAATGCTATTACTATCCACTTTCACTCCAAATTTGAACCGCCATTACAAGATTTCAACAACACCTTTCATCGATATACTACTCACAAAGGTAATCCGCATGGCATTAACGATCTATAATACAAGGCATTCACACTAAGAACAGGATTAAGCAACACACAAATATATGCTCGGAACCTCGTGCCTAAGAATGCTCAGAACTACATGTCTGAGAACGTCCGGAACCATGCGCATCCCATCCCGACGACGACCGATTCAGTGTGGCAACCGAATCCCCTTTTCTTCTCTATTCCGTTTTCCTGAACTATTTTTCTGTATTTGTGATTAGGCTCTTAGGAAGGGTATAAACGGGATATAATTTCTCCTTTATTCTGTTTTTCTTACCTTCTTTTCTTTATTTGTGATTCGGCTCCTAGGAAGGGTATAAACGGGATATAACAAGTGTCTAATTAGTATTGATATAGATACGCGATTTGTACTTTGTGTAAGCGGTGTTTAATTGTGTAACTGCGTTGTTCGCTTGTTCTTACGGAATCTACCATGCACCATGTGAGTATGCTGTGTGCGACAATACGTATCAATCAATCTGTCTCAACTTGAGTATAAAATATTGGTGCCGGTGCACTAGCTGTGTCCGAGGCATTATCTGTTCCGCGATTTATTAATTTGCGGTCCCTTTCGGCGAAGACTTGGTTTGTGAAGTCTTCAGCTTAAATGAATTTTCTAGGACTCCAACTCATCTCACAGATCTGGCCAGTCTTGTTTAACAATGTCCAAATTTGCTGTTTAATTCATACCTGATTTCCCTTTAGAATGCCATCTCCAGGTGCTCAGTCGATTGATGCACAACTAATTGCTGAGCATTAGCATCATCACTGCTAGCTACTACACCAAAACAACAAACACACAAGCAGAGGCTGAGAGAACAATGGGGGATCTCGTGGTCGGCTTGGCAAAATCCGTGGTGGAGGGGGCATTGATCAAGGCCCAGTTGGCGATCGAGGAGGAGGCGAAGCTGCAGCAGAGCGCGCAGCGCAACCTGGTGTTCATCACCGGTGAGCTCGAGATGATGCACTCCTTCCTCAGCGTCGCCGACGAGGAGCGCGTCAAGAACAGTGTGGTGAGGACCTGGGTGAGGCAGGTCCGCGAGCTCGCCTACGACGTCGAGGACTGCATCGAGTTCGTCGTCCACTTGGACAACAAGCCACACTGGTGGCGCCGCTTGCTCCCGTCATGCGTGGCGGCGGCGGCGCTGCCCCTGGACGAGGCGGTCGCCGAGATAGAGCAGCTCAAGGCCAGGGTCGAGGACGTGAGCAAGAGGAACACACGCTACAGCCTCATCAGCGACTCCGGCTCCAAGCCCGTCATGCACCAACTGCAGCCGGCGCCCAGCGCTCGCGTCGGCGCAACAACACTCAACATGCTCATCGAGGCAAGGGACGCCGCGAGAAGGCAGCAAGGCTTACGAGATCTCACCCAGTTGATCACCAAAAAAGACGATGACCTTAAAGTGATCTCGGTTTGGGGCACATGTGGTGATCTTGGGACGACGTCCATCATCAGGAAGGCCTACGGCGACCCGGAAGTCTGCCGAAACTTCGGATGCCGTGGCTGGGTGAAGCTGACGCATCCATTCAATCCACGCGAGTTCCTCAGCAGCTTGGTGGCTCAGTTCTACACAAACTCTTGTCTAGGACAGGGAACCACCGTAGATGTAGATGAACTGAAGAGGATGGAGGAGACGGCGACGGCGCAAGGCGGACTCGTTGAGGATTTCATGAAGCAAGTGAACGAGAAGAGGTACCTTGTCGTCCTGGAAAACGTGTCCACCATGGGAGAGTGGGACGCCATCAGGACGTACCTACCTGACAGGAAGAATGGCAGCTGGGTCATCGTGTCCACGCAGCAATGCGAAATCGCAAGCTTGTGCATCGGACATTCATACCAAGTATTGGAGCTGAAGCAGTACTCGGCTGAGCACTCCGTGTGTGTCTTCTTCAAGGAGGTAAGCCTGGAACATCATCAATTACTTTCAGGACAAAAATTACTCCCTCGGTTCTCCTTTTCAACATCATCAGTCTCCTATCTATTCCTTTGATCATTACTTTTTCTAATCATATGTTAGCAAAAATCATTTACAATATATTGATATAGAAGTTCTTCAACAAAAAATATACTAATACAATTTTCATGTGAAAAATAATTATGTATTTTAGTTGTAAAACTTTAAAAGATTGGCTGCATTCATTCCAGAACGAATAAAAGAGAATGGAAGGGATACTCGACAAGTCGGTAGCTAGTGCATGGCTGCAGTTGGGCGCCACTAGGTTGGGGGCACTAGGATATTCTGTTGTTCGTATAAAACAATTCTTGTTTAGTCACCGAACCTCTCATCTTAAAATTATGTAGAGTGCTTATGCTTATAAATTATTGTGAACTTGATCTTTTAGACTTTCAATCACATGCATTGTCTAGGCCCTGTAAGGAACACGGGTTTTTTCCTAATTCTTATTAAAATTGAACTATTTCATATGAAATTCATATGTACCAAATTGAGCCTTAAATGGTGCCTGTTTTAAATCTTGGGTATGCCCTTGCATATCATTGTGTTGTGTGTGCAGTAGAACTTTTCAATAGTATTTAAATTGGGAACATGAGAATAACATGAAGAGATAAATTTATAATAAAAATATTTTTCATGAAAGTATAATATCTCAGGCAATTCAGGGGCGACCCAGCCCGCACCACCAAAGGCCCTCCCCGCTGACGTCCCCCCTCACCGCCGGTGCGGCCACGGCGTCGGGCCCCTCAGCTATAACTCCTCCCCTTTTTTCTTCCTGTTCCATCCTCTCCATTCCAGATATGGGCCTCTCTGTCTTCTTGCCTCTGGCGGCATCGATAACAATTTCGTTTCCGGATGTACGTCGAACACGGTGTCGCAGCACGCCGGTCATCGGGGTGAGCCCTCTGAGGGCCCCAATCCAGTTGGATCTTGTCGTAGCGCCGCCAGATCTAAAGAAGAAGAGCATGACGACGATCGCGCGGTGTCAAGCCTCACGGCGGCGCGGCGCTCGCTGTGGGTGGGTGTGGAGAAGTCACGGGGGCCTCTTCCTTTTTCCACCGGCGACATCGATTCGTTCCCGAATCTGCGACAAGTGTGGCGATGCATGCAGCACAAAGTGGACATGAGCTCGTCAATCACCAGGGTGGGCCTACCGATGGCCCCTTATCTAGCCGGATCTTGTCGTGGCACCGCCAAATACGAAGAAGAAGAGCATGACGCCACAGTCTTCCTACTGCTTGGCCGGCATGACTTGTTAGCCAGCACGACTTCCTGTTGCTGGATCTAAAGTAGAAGAGCACAACGACGCCGTCTTCCTGCTGCTTGGCTGGCGCGATTTCCTGTTGCTGCCCAGCCGTTGCGTCATGCATGAAGGACCCCAAGAAGAAGTAACCTAGCAACGCCTTCAACCTACTCGGCTTCTGCAAGGATCCCATCAAGTTTCGAGGAGTACAAGCTCAAGGAGATCAGGAACAGCGGCCGGTGATGCTTGCGTTCGTCGGGTCCTGTGTGCAGCAGTCAGCATACACCGACACCAGCCTGTTGGAGAATCAACAACGTCATCGGCTAGGCCTCGCATTGCCCCGTCCCCACCCAACTGAGTCGTGTCATAGATAGGGCATCACTGGATATGAATGAGAGCCTGCCACTAGCAAAGGAAGCACTCAGCCCCCGCTTGTCTTCTACAGCCATCGTTAGCACTGGTCCCCTTCAACCGTCTCTGGGTTTCCTTCAGCCTCCATCACCCCTCATCGTCTCCGATCATCTACCACCATTTGCCCAAGAGTTTGCCCTGCCACCTGAGTCATAGCCCATCGTTGTCCCCAACTAGGAGTCCCCCCTACTATTCTCGAGCTTTCTACATCATCCCCTTTACCTCATTCGTTGTCACTCGGGAGTCCTCCGCCGATCGGCCTGCTCGCGGAAGGCATGGATTCCACCAAAAATTCATTGTTGCTGGGAGTCTGTCCTCACCACCAGACATAAAGTAGCCTCCTACCTCTCTTGGATGTACAGTCGTCTGCCGCTCTACTCACCGGCGGGCTCATGGTCAAGGCCTAGCCTTGCTATTGTTGTTGGGGACCCTCGCCCTGAGTACCGGGCCAGTTGGTTGAAGAGACCCTAAGAGTTGGGTGTCCCGCCATTTGAGTTGTCGTTTTGAGTAGGAGCACTGCTTTGGAGGCCCTGTGTTTCAATAGTTCTAGTTTCGGCCTCATGACCAAGCATGCCACCATTGGTGAGCCGTGTGGGAGAGTGGTGTCAGTCGTATGGGGGTAGGGGAGTGGTGTCAGACCTATCGGCTCTTTTGCGTGTCGCTCATTGTCGTCAGCTGGGTGGAAGGGTTGTTTCCTCACCATCTTTATTCTAAAGTTCTCTGTTTATTGTCCTACTAGTGTATGATACTTACCATGATTCTTCAACCGTGGTGGAGCTGTGGGTCGTCTTGCCTTTGCTTCTTTTCTTGTCTCTCAAGCTTTGTGCATTTGTGGTCCATTACATCTAGCTTGATTTTCAGTTAGTAGCGTTAGCATATGGGGAGGTGGGGTGTTTGTCTCTTCTCTTAGCTACATGGTGTGTGGTGTGTGAGAGTTGTACAACGTGATGCCAGTGGTCGCTTGCCTATGGAGTTTCCCAGCAGGGCGAGTGTCTTGTTCTTTTTCCTTTGTTTTCTCCTACTTTATGAATATATCAGGCAGTTCTCCTACCTATTCATTCAAAAAAAGTAAGTATAATATTATAGGATATTTGCCAGCATAATATTGTGAAAACCAATTACGAAAGTTGCACCAGAATATAATTCAAAGCCATCAGCATCATATAATATGAAATGGAGTGACCATATTTTAATTAGGACTGTTTCTTTTTTTGGTACGCCTATGAAAAAGGTCACAGCCTCCACTATTTGAGTTGGATGGGGGGTTTCTGAATAGAACTTACTCCATTTCTTAAGGTCAGCATATCAAGCAAACTCTCTAGTAGTTTGGGGAAAGACGAAAAGGAGCTGTTATGGTCGGGATTCAGTACCCAGGCACACGCGGCAGCAAAGGAAGGCTGGCGCAACAAGGGAGATAATTAGGGAGAGGATTAAGGGCTTGCTTAGTCATCTTTTCTCATTTAGTTAATCTGCACAATAATCTGCCACCTTGAACTAGCCTACTACAGGAGCACTACAAGTAGAAACTTCATGGCACTCTCGCAAAAAAGAAAAAACTTCAAGACACTCTACGAACTAGGATTAGGAACAAAATTAAAACAAAATCTTCAGTGGGTTTGGTTGATGAATCACAATATTGAACTATCTCAATTCATCATGTAAGACTTTGGCGCCGGATTAAGAAACTTTGCTCCCCATCTCTCTCCTCCTAACTCCCTTTGTTCGTCCTCTCTCCTTGACTGTTTCCTATTTTCAGGGTTCTCAAGGTGACGGAGATAAAGCTGAGATCACCGATCGGGTGACAGCCAACAACAACGGCATATCAACGGAGGACGAAGGGAGCCGCAGGGGTGGCCTTCCCTCTTACGACAAAAAGAATGCAGCCCGTGACTGGATGACTAATTTTACGCTTGTTGGACGCGAGGCACAAATGAATGAACTCCGTAAATATGCAGCCAAGGCACGTCTTAAATCCCTGCAAGTGATGTCCGTGTGGGGCATAGCTGGAGTTGGGAAATCAATTCTCGTCAGGAATTTGTGCTACGACAGAATGCTTCACAGTAATCAATTTGACAAGTACGGCTGGGTGGACGTATCCTCTCCGTTCAATTTAAGGGACTTGTCTAGGAGCTTACTTGTAAATTTTCATTCAGAATCTCTTCAAGCCAAGGAGACAGAATACCGTGGAGCGATGGGAATCAAAGACCCCATTCAAGAGTGTCGTAGGCTTCTGAAAGAACATCGGTGCCTTGTCATCATTGACGATCTGCAGTCCACGGAAGAATGGGACTTGATACAACCTGCCTTGGTATCTAGACCTTCTAGAAGCCTTATCATTGTGATTACAACAGAAGCTAGCATCGCCGCACATTGCGCAGATAACGAAGAGGTCGTGTTCAATGTCAAAGGTCTAGAAGCTGATGCAGCCTTTGATCTCTTCAAAAAGGAGGTGTGTTTGCTCACAAGAAACTTTGCTCTGCTCTATTTCCATCAGTCCTATTTCATCTCATAAGGTTATCTTCCCCTTCACTCACGGAGCTTGATAAAACAGCATAAGGTTACTATCCGACCCTTATTAATGCTTTAGCCTCACCACTCCGAGTCCTAGTAAGATATGTCACCTTTCTCAATATTAGTGATCTAGCCATCACAAAATGCCTCTGGTTGAAAAGAGACATTATAAATGCAACTGGTCAAATTATTTTAACTTTTGACTGGTAGCATCTTTATGAACTTTTACATCTGCCGTAAAAATGATACGTGTAGATTTATAGCAAAAATGCTACTATAATATTATACTTTTATTAGACATCACACATATAATTTATTAAAAATAAAAAATAACAATGCATACTTGAAGCTTCAAGAGTTAGTCAAAGATCCAACTAAAAACTTGGTGAAGCTAGTTGGCTAGTCCGTAACTAATGAGATATGCATAGCCGACATGCAACAAAATAAAAAAATCTGCACAACCGATTTGGGTGGATGCATGTAACTTCCAGCTAGTTTTTGATGTGGAGTGTTAACTTGGTCTTCTAGTATATGCAGGTCCAGCTCCAGCTCTTTCTAGGTAATACTTAATTGTACTAAATGAATATTGTTAGGTCGGTTGTGTCGGCTATAAAATGACTAGTCCTCCCTGTAATGGATGTGTGTAAGCCTGATAGCCTTATGTGTTGTATCCTGAGCGCCATGCTTATATATGGAAGTGTTTGAGCTCCTCTCTGTTCCCTTGCCTCCTCAACTCGAATAGCTCCAACAAGTCAAATAGCTCTAACAAGTGGTATCAGAGTAGACAGTTCGAGACCATCAAGATTGAGAGGAGTCTTTAAGTAGCTAAGGAGAGACTCTGCCGGTGCATAGTCTAAGGCCAAAACTTACTTAACGACGGGTGTCAGTCACTATAGCAGATCTTGCTGGCGGAAGCAGCAGGATCAAGAAGCTCAATAGCCACAATTATGGCTATTGGTAGACCTGTATGGAGTCCTACCTATAAGTTCAAGACATATGGGAGGATGTTGTGGGCACTGAGACAACCCCTACACCAAAGGAGAATGTAGAAACCTTGCAGAAGTGGCGCATCAAGACTGGCCAGGCTTAGTTTGTGTTGAAGGCAACAATTGAGGAGGACCTACTGGAGCATATTCGTGATGAAAATACACCACAATCGGCTTGGGAGATTTTGGCAAAATTGTTCTCGAAGAAAATGAAGTGCGTTTCTAGCTCCTTGAGAATGAGCTTGCAGGTATCTTACAAGATACTTTAAGTATTGATCAATATTTTACGAAGGTGAAAAATATTTATCGTGAGACATCTCAGATTGAGCATAAGGAGAAAATTAGCGAGGTAAGAATGAAGAGGATTATCATCCATGGCCTAAGACCCGAGTACAACGTGTTTATGACTGCAATAAAAGGATGGCCATCGTAGCCATCATTGGTGGAGTTGAAGAATTTCTTGGCTAATTAAGAAGAGTTAGCCAAGCAGATGGAGAATATTATTATAAAGGAAGAAGATGAGGCAGTCTTCACTAATAAGAGGGGTCCACCTCGGGGACCATGGAGACCCAAAACAAGGTAAACAGAAGGTGGCAAGCAACATCCAAGAGAGAGAAGCTACTATTCACGGGGAGCTCAATGAGGAAGACAAGAACAACAACAAGAGAAGAATGAGAGGAAACAATATGGTGGATGCTTCAATTGTGGTAAGAAGGGTCATTTTGCTCAAGATTGCTGGTACTCGAGAAGGCGATTTGAAGGGAACTTGGCCACCACAAAGGAGAAGGAGGAGATCACTTTAGAAACATCTGTAAGTGAATAAGAGTGGGACGCTGAAGGTGGATTTTCTCAAGAAGTCGAAGAAGAGGAGCTTGAGGAGGACATGGAAGCACCAGCTTTTGTAACAACGACAGATCTAGGAATAAATTATAAGCAAGATTGGATTGTTGATTCTAATTGTTCCAATCATATGACTATTGATGATAAGAAGCTGCATATATGACTGAGTACAAGGGAAGAAAAGTGGTGCTGATAGCCAATAACTTTAAGCTACCCATCTCTTATATTAGGAATACAATTGTTTCAAGGTACGGTCCTCAACAACTCTATCTTGAGAAGGTCTATCGTATCCTAAGCTTAAAAAGTATCTGCTGTCAGTGCCCCAATTGACAGTAGAAGGAAACTATGTACTCTTTAGCTCAAAAAAGTTGCTATTTTTAGAAAAGTAAAGTTGATCAGCACACCTATCATGGAAGGGGGAAGAGGACAATTTGTTTATGTGCTCTCTACATAGTCAACATATGTGGACAAGATTCGAAAGAATGAAACATCTAATCTCCGGCATGCATGACTTGGACATGTTAGTTACAACAAGTTGAAGGAAATGATGGAGAAACACGTGTTGAAAGGACTTCCTCATTTGGACATCCGGATAGACGTATTTTGTGCTGGCTATCAGTATGGCAAGACTCACCAATTGCCAAATAAGGAGTCAAAACATCGGTCCAAAATACCTTTGGAGCTTATACACTCAGATGCGTTTGGCCCAGTCGAGTAAATATCACTTGGGGGGCATGAGGTACATGGTGACATTTATTGACGACTTCTCAAGGTATATTTGGGTTTACTTTATGAAAGAGAAATCTAAAACTTTTATAAAGTTCAAGGAATTTAAGAAGAAAATAGATAGTGAACTTGACAAAAGACTTAATGCTTACACACTGACAGTGGGAGAGAACATTTATCCAATGATTTCACTATTTATCTCAAAGAGCATAAGATAAAAAGACAATTAATTTGCCCCAATACTCCACAACAAAATGAAGTAGTGGAGCGCAAGAATCTTCACCTTACAGAAACTTGTTAGAGTATGCTACATGCTAAGAATGTACCAGGAAGATTTTGGACTGAGTGTATGAGGACTGTAGCCTATGTAATTAATAGGCTACCACAAATAAGGCTGGGATTTAAATCACCACATGAGAAGTTGTGGAAGATAAAGTTAGTCGTTCGCCACTTCAAAGTATTTGGTTGTGTGTGTTATGTCTTTGTGCCAGATCACTTGAGGAGTAAGTTTGACAAGAAGGCGATTCAGTGCATCTTCGTTGGCTCTGATGATATCCGAAATGTTGGAGGTGTTGTGATCAAATCACAGGCAAGTGCCACACTTAAAGAAATGTTGTGTTTGATGAAGCCTCTTCATGGTGGACTCCCAAGAATATTTGAGTTTTCTGAATCCCAAGATTTGGATGAGATTCTAGAAGAAGATAAGCCAGAGGTTGAGTAGCAAGCATCAAGTCCATGTGAAGTTGAAGGGAGCTCACCCAGTAAGGCCAAGAGTCCATGGAAGACCGGTGAATATCAGCCTGTACTAGAGGAACATCGTCCAAATCAAGTGAAAATTGAAGATCCTGTACAAGAGCTACAAAGATCTACAAGGAAGCGGAATCACAATCCTAGGTATGCTAATGCTGCCTTTATTGATGAGGCTAGATCTATTGAGCCATCTTCTTATGAGGAAGCAACACAAAGTCATTTGCAATGATAACTTTATTTAGCTAAATATGAGTGGCAAAAGGCTATGGAGGAACATGAGTACAAAAGCACTCCACAAGTTACATGTTAAGGCATTGCCATGTGAGACTTCTCACCGACCACGCCTGCGCCCACATTCAAATTTATAGCGAGATCATGTTGGAACTTCACAAATTATTCGCCAGTCTCGTCCCATACCGAACTTGTGGTAGTACGAAAAGGACTTTGCAATAGTAGCTCACTGCCGGTCCTTATCGACTTAAAGAAAATCAAACATGGGGCGGGAGGTGGTGGTGAAAGAGGCCTCGGATGGGGGTTTATGGGGAATGGTGACGCGACGTCACGGAAAACACTGCAGGGAGGCCGGTTTGGCCGTGGAAACGCGAACAGGAAGGGCTTTAATGGCCTGGGGTTGCGGGCGAGGGGGTGGTCCGAGGCGTGGAGCGGCGGAAAATGAGGCGACGACGGAATAATTGCGCACGGCGACGACGGCTCTGGAAGGCGCTGGGAGGCGAGACAGCACCATTTGCGGCCGGCCGAGTGGGGCGGCCGAGGGGGTGGCCGGGTGGCGGCGCATGGCGCGGGAGGCCTAAGGCGAGCTCGAGCCAACTTAGATTTAAATTCGGCCAATACCAATGAGGAAGCAACACAAAGCCCTGTGGCAAAAGGCTATGGAGGAGGAGGTTAAGGATGTAAAGTCAATATCTTGTAAATGGGTCTATAAAATCAAGGTCCTTCCAGATGCCTTAATCGAATGGTATAAAACTCGACTTGTTGCTCAGGGATTTCTCTCAATAATATGGGATGTGGACTACAAAGAAACATTTAGTCTAGTGGCGAAGATTACAACTGTTCAAGTCTTACTTGCTTTGGCTGCTAGTAAATTTGGAAGTTGTGGCAGATGGATGTCAAGAACGACTTCCTACATAGAGAGCTTGACAAGGACATTTATATGGAACAACCAAAAGGTTTTGAGAGTAAGACTCAACCAGGGTATGTATACAAATTGAAGAGGATGCTCTATGGATTGAATCAGGCTCCAAGAGCAGAGCTTAGTACCGAAAAATTGGTGAGTTTCTAATACAAAGTGGATTTAAAGTTGCTCCATCAGACTCTAGTATATTTGTGAAGGCCAAAGAAGGTAGACTAGCAATAATTCTAGTCTATGTTGATGATTTAATCATCACAGGAGAAAATTACGATGAGATATAGAGGATAAAAGAAAATCTCTCGGTTAGATTTCAAATGAAAGAGCTTGGAGAGCTGAAGCACTTTCTTGGACTTGAGATAGAGCATACAAAGGAGTGGTTATTTTTAGGCCAACAAAAATATCCAAAGGACCTTCTTCAAAGGTATGGATTGTTTGATTGCAAGCCTATTTCTACTCCTATGGATCCTAATATGAAGCTACGAGAAGAAAGAAAGGATCTAGAGAATGTGATCATGTATCAGCAGCTGGTCGGGAGTCTTATCTATCTCACACTTAGTCGACTAGATATTTTTTATGCTGTTGGAATTGTCAGTCGATATATGACCAAGCCAAAGAAGTTTCACCTTAGTGCAATTAGATACAATTCTCAGGTATGTTAAAGCACCATTAATTATGGTATTTTATACAATAAAATAAAAGAGTGCTAAGTGATTGGATACTATGACACTGACTATGCTGGAGATTGCGATACACATTGATCAACAACCAGATATGTTTTCAATCTTGGATCAGGAGCTGTATCTTGGTGTAGTAAGAGGCAGCCCATTGTGGCATTATCAAGTATTGAAGTAGAATATTGATCAGCAGCAACAATGGCAAAAGAAAGCACCTGGCTTAAACAACTGATGAAGGATCTTTACTAACCGATAAACTATCAAGTAAGGTTTTTCTGTGATATTCTATCATCTATACGTGTGGCAGAGAATCTAGTCTTTCATACGAAGACAAAACACATAGAAGTGCACTATCATTATATAAGGGAATGTCCTCAAAGGAGATATCGAGATGGTGCCGATCAATACAGATGAACAAGCTGCAGATATTCTTACAAAAAGTCTTAACAAAGCAAAGTTCAAGAAATTTCGAGAGGCTCTCGGAATAGTCTACAAAACAATTTGAAAGCATGTATGCATCGAGGAGAGTGTTAAAAAAATTAAAAAAAATAACAATTCATACTTGAAGCTTCAAGAGTTAGTCAAAGATCCAACTAGAAACTTGGTGAAGCTAGTTGGCTAGTCGGTAACTAATGAGATATGTATAGCCGACATGCAACAAAATAAAAAAATCTGCACAACCGGATTGTGTGAATGCATGTAACTTCTAGCTAGGTTTTGATGTGGAGTGTTAACTTGGTCTTCAAGTATATGCCTGTCCAGCTCCAGTTTCTAGGTAATACTTAATTGTACTAAACGAACATTGTTAGGTCGGTTGTGTTGGCTATAAAAGGATGTGTACAAGCCTGATAACCTTATGTGTTGTATCCTGAGTGCCATGCTTATATATGAAAGTGTTTTGAGCTCCTCTGTTCTCTTGCCTCCTCAATTCGAATAGCTCCAATATAATTTTTCTAGTTTTTGTTACAGTGGGATGCTTATGGTAGCTAAAGTGTAATGATATTTTCCCTCCTTTGCCATATTTAAGACATCAATGAATGAATAATTTCAGTTACTTCCCCATTATTCTCTTGAATAGATGCTTGGCCTTCGTAGGCATCAACTATCAAGTGTGTTCATCGATCATGCTCTTTGTATTTTGCGGTTGAAAGTCAAAATCCAATGTAATTGGTGTTTACCATACTAATTAAGATCAATAGCTATTCAAAAAAATTAAGATCAGTTCTTACATTGTTTGAACAATAGGTACATAGGAAGAAACAATCATCCCCTTTAAAGGATTCTAAAGATGCAGAGATACTAGAACTTATTTCAAAGTGTGGAGGTCTTCCCAAAGTAATAGTTGCTATAGCCGACTTTTTGGCACCCAAGACAGTCACATGGATGGATACTGCGAGTTCTATGAATCCTAGATTTATGCACGAGCTGGAGACCAACCCAGAGTTTGCTATTCTACGGGATCTATTTGGCTGGATGCATTCCTACTTTCGAACTTGCCCGGATTTCCTCAAGCCATGTATCTTCTATCTGTCGATTTTTCCTCGAGATCACAGCATTCGGAGGAGGCGTCTAGTCAGGCGATGGATCGCGGAGGGCTACTCCAGGGACACTGACAACAATTCTGCGGAGCAGAACGGGGAGATGTTCTTCTCCAAGCTCCTCGATCTGAGCATAATCCAGCAGCCACCACAGTTGGTCACCAACGCATCCAATGACAACAGGATGATCTTGTGCCAAGTCAACAGTTTCATTCGCGAGTACATCATCTCACGGCGAATGGAGGAGAACCTTGTCTTTGAACTGGGGAGCAGTTGCAGCCTAACCACGCAACGCACAGGGCGTCACCTTGTCATACAGAAAAGCTGGGACAGAGACAGGATTGTGTTCGAGAGCATCGACTTCTCACGGCTAAGGTCACTGACAGTGTTTGGAGAGTGGAGGCAATTCTTCATCTCTGATAGGATGAGGCTGCTTCGGGTGCTGGATCTAGAGGATGCGTCAGGTGTGACAGATAAAGACCTCGAGCAAATGATGAAGCTGCTATCTCGCCTCAAGTTCCTCTCCCTACGAGGATGCAGTGAGATCTGCCGTCTGCCGACTTCATTGGGTGATCTGAGGCAGCTCCAGACTCTGGATGTCAGACACACTGCAATACTCACCTTGCCAGAAACCATCACCAAGCTACAGAAGCTGCAGTACATTCGTGCCGGCACCTCTGTGCCAGCAGAGGAACCATCAACACAACTTACGGTTTCCTGGTTGTCCGAGTTCCGCAGGTGTCGTCAACTAGTTGGTGTCGCGGTGCTTGGAGGAATTGGGAAACTGACAGCGTTGCACACACTTGGTGTTGTCAACGTCAGTGCTTCAGGGGTGAAGGCCACCCTGAAAGAGCTCAAGAAGCTCACCCAATTGCGCAAGCTCGGAGTGTCCGGCATCAACCGCAAAAACAGCGAGGGGATTGTTTCTGCAATCTCGGGTCACGGCCATTTGGAATCCTTGTCAGTGTGGCTTGACAAGGACAATCAAGGTTGTTTGGATGGCATCTCACTGCCTTCGGAGAACCTGCAAAGCCTTAAACTGTATGGGCTTGTTGACAAGTTGGCACTATGGATCAAGAAGCCTGACAATTTGTCCGCCCGTAAGATGCTTGACAATCTCAGAAAGTTGGATTTGGAAATGACCATATTAGCGCAAGATGACGTAGAGGTCCTCGGTGATCTAAAAAAACTATGTATTCTACGTCTTTGTGTCAGGCAGCTTCAAGACGGTAAGCTCCATTTCTGTGTCATGACGAATGGACTTGAGGAGCCCTCTTATCAAAACGTCAACGTCCTCGAGATTGCCTGCAGCTCCAGTTCACATGTAACTTTTGGATCGCAAACAATGCAAACTCTTGAGCTGCTCAAGGTTCGCTGCTATAGTGGGTCGTCATGGCAGTTTTCTGGCCTGGAGCATCTAGCTGAGCTCAAGGAAGTCCTGCTTAAGGGTTCCTATAACGAAGCACTCAAGCAAGACCTGCAGCGCCAACTTGCCGAGCATCCAAAGAAACCTACCTTGAAGCCGGAGGAACAACGTCCATCCTGATGGATACTGAACTCGAGACGGTCATTGTTCCTGTTCATTTCCCAGTCCTCACAATCAAAATGCCTTTGTGTAACTTTCCTGCTCTGCAGACTGCAGCCATGCCAGTGAACGCTGAAATGTATGCTTCCTATTTCGTCTCAAAATAATCGGTACTTCCCCTATATGTGTTTTGCATCGCCAGTCCAGGCCAGGCCAGTTCACTGACTCTGCACTGAAAAGGATCTCATGGTGTATGTATGTGTATACTGCAATTGGACTTGCACATTACTGCGGCAATTCTATTATCCTTAGTTTTGTGGAGTATTATCGAGCGGCGATTCCTTATTTGCCCCTGCAAATTTAATGCTATGGTTGTGTACATTTTTTAGATGAGTTCTGTATTCTTATTGGCTGCCGGTTTTAGCTAAAATGTACTACCCTCTCCTATTTGTAGTTGAATTTCCACTTGCCATCAAGTTGATCTCACGTCGTACGGCGCTTGATGTGCTGCAATAATTTGACTATATTTGTATTGCAAATTTTGTATTATTATTGCTAATATATTGTGATTCACAGTCAAAAGTTTTATATTGGGAACTATGATAATTCAAAATAATTCAAAATTAACACGTTATGTTCTTGCATTGATACGATATAAATAGTACAAGAGGACACGTGCTTCCATCTATACAAAAAATACACAAGATGGAAACCCTATCAATCAAATAATACGACCACTACAAAAAAATCTATTTATTGCAACAAAATTAATCATTGCATTAAGCCCAAAATAGTTGCAATAGGCACTGTTGCAACAAAATTAAATTTGTTGCCGGTCGTTGCAACAAACTACGTGGTAATAGCACATTGCAACAATGTAATTGTTGCAATATTGTTTTATCACCACGACCTGAAATGTTGCAATATATGCATATTGCCATGAGTTATTTATCGTGGTAATAGCATATTTGGATGACCACTTTTTTGTGGCAATCGTCTATTGCAATGATCACTTTTTCGTGGTAATAGTTTATTGCAATGCACTAAATTTTATGGTAATATCTTAATGCAATGCACTAAATTTTATGGTAATATCTTAATGCAATGCACTGGATTTTGCCACAAATTAAATTTACATTACGATACATATATGAACATATTTCACATTAATTCTCAACATCATTTTATACGCTCAATAGTAGATGAATGACTAAAATAGGAATGCTTGACATTTTACTCTTTTCGTTTATATGTACATTGCAATATACACTTAATATATACGAAAGATTAAAACAGGAATATTGACATAATTCTATTGCTAGAGCCAGTGCATGTTTTGAAATACAGTCAATTGGGACATCTATTAACTATAGATCGACAAGATACAAATCACTTCTATGGTGATGACCAAACTCGAATTAGATGGGGAAACCGTTCTAACCTGCAAAACAGTTAAGAAAGATTTAATTAAACTTAGATTCATGCATGTGTTAAATGTAGTGACTTCCAATTCATATATTGAAAAAGAGTCAGTCATATTAGTTTCTACCTCATCTACGTTAGCCACCGATACCAAATGTCCTAGCTATTTATCTCAGGTTTGCAATAATCTTTTTTTGTCTTGTTTTGTGACTTGTGAGGCCTATGTTTAAAGGAAACATCAATTTAGTAATGAAACTTAGAGAACTCCATGATACAAAAATAAATCCTTGACGATAAGTCATTGATACAGAAAACATGAATATATCTTAACCATGACTAGTGCATATTGATATATATGAGCAATTTGTACTATAAAAGGTAACCAAACCAATTCACCACATTAGAACAATAGACTGATGGTTGCCATCCAGTGTGCTTTTGGGCCATGGATCAATGCCTTCCGGTGCATGCCCAGAAAACCCAAGCAACCCATGATTGCTCACCACTAGACCCCAAATCTAAGCCAAATCAGTGGCCTCCCATGAGCCCTTGGACATTGACAACGCTCCCCGATGCATATCAATGCCTAGCTCCAATATGGTTGCTCACCAAACACTCTTAAGGGTACTCATACACCACCATAGTCCACACAAATAACCGAAAGTAATGCATAAAAGTAGGAGTAGGGAGGAGAGGAGGAACCGGTAAAGATGAGATTGTGAGGCATTGCGTCGGTGGTTCATGGCCACCGTGGTGCGAGAGACCGACGAGGACAACCAAAAGACAAGTCGATGAGGACCAAGGACGGCCACGGAGTCAGTGCGTCAACAACACACTAGCTGGGCGCACACACCTTAGGGGGGGGGGAATAGCAAAGCCAAGGTGCACCAGCGAAGCTTCGGCTCCACCAAGGCACATGGCGGCGATGGCTGAGCGTATAGCACTGGCCAGGCGCATAGCGCCGACCAGCCAGAGATCCTCATGGAGATCCGGTTCACTATGAATCCACAAAAAGAACACAATAGAAAAAGAGAAGGTTAGATCCAAATCAATATACCAACTCACTCACCAAGCCAGATCCATGGAGCTAACACCTCAAATCCACAAGGGGGACTGGCCAATTTTAGATCAATGGCGAAACCGAGAAGGATGAGCATCTATGACAAGGTCGAACACGATAGCACCAAGAAGGAGGAAAGCCGAGGGAGGTGAGACCCGGTTAGGGGTGGTACGAGGAGGCCAACCATTGGCGATGCCATGGCCAGCAGGACCGGACTTAGCGAAATCACTACAAGAGAGACAAGAGGAATAAGGAAATCAAATGAGAGAGAAGGGAATGGGAGAGGAGGCGTTAGCCAAAGTCATACTACTAGTGGCACATAATGGGCCAAATGGGCGGCTCGGCCATGAGCCGGGTAATAAGGCCGAGTGGGCCAGATTAACAAATCAAATTCAAATGAGGTATAGCAGAGAAATAAACAGTAAATAAAATTAATAGTAAAGTAAAATACAAATTTATATATATATATATGTATGTATGTATGTATGTATTTATACCGATTAAAACGTATATCACTCAAGGAAATCTTTAACAAAACATGCTCGTAAATAGTACCCATCAAGACAACGTTTAAAGAAATTTAAGAAGACCAAAAGACTTAAATTTAAATTAACAATTGGGTGATCTGAGGCAGCTCCAGACTCTGGATGTCAGACACACTGCAATACTCACCTTGCCAGAAACCATCACCAAGCTACAGAAGCTGCAGTACATTCGTGCCGGCACCTCTGTGCCAGCAGAGGAACCATCAACACAACTTACGGTTTCCTGGTTGTCCGAGTTCCGCAGGTGTCGTCAACTAGTTGGTGTCGCGGTGCTTGGAGGAATTGGGAAACTGACAGCGTTGCACACACTTGGTGTTGTCAACGTCAGTGCTTCAGGGTGAAGGCCACCCTGAAAGAGCTCAAGAAGCTCACCCAATTGCGCAAGCTCGGTGTCCGGCATCAACCGCAAAACAGCGAGGGATTGTTTCTGCAATCTCGGGTCACGGCCATTTGGAATCCTTGTCAGTGTGGCTTGACAAGGACAATCAAGGTTGTTTGGATGGCATCTCACTGCCTTCGGAGAACCTGCAAAGCCTTAAACTGTATGGGCTTGTTGACAAGTTGGCACTATGGATCAAGAAGCCTGACAATTTGTCCGCCCGTAAGATGCTTGACAATCTCAGAAAGTTGGATTTGAAATGACCATATTAGCGCAAGATGACGTAGAGGTCCTCGGTGATCTAAAAACTATGTATTCTACGTCTTTGTGTCAGGCAGCTTCAAGACGGTAAGCTCCATTTTGTGTCATGACGAATGGACTTGAGGAGCCCTCTTATCAAAACGTCAACGTCCTCGAGATTGCCTGCAGCTCCAGTTCACATGTAACTTTTGGATCGCAAACAATGCAAACTCTTGAGCTGCTCAAGGTTCGCTGCTATAGTGGGTCGTCATGGCAGTTTTCTGGCCTGGAGCATCTAGCTGAGCTCAAGGAAGTCCTGCTTAAGGGTTCCTATGACGAAGCACTCAAGCAAGACCTGCAGCGCCGACTTGCCGAGCATCCAAAGAAACCTACCTTGAAGCCGGAGGAACAACGTCCATCCTGATGGATACTGAACTCGAGACGGTCATTGTTCCTGTTCATTTCCCAGTCCTCACAATCAAAATGCCTTTGTGTAACTTTCCTGCTCTGCAGACTGCAGCCATGCCAGTGAACGCTGAAATGTATGCTTCCTATTTCGTCTCAAAATAATCGGTACTTCCCCTATATGTGTTTTGCATCGCCAGTCCAGGCCAGGACAGTTCACTGACTCTGCACTGAAAAGGATCTCATGGTGTATGTATGTATACTGCAATTGGACTTGCACATTACTGCGGCAATTCTATTATCCTTAGTTTTGTGGAGTATTATCGAGCGGCGATTCCTTATTTGCCCCTGCAAATTTAATGCTATGGTTGTGTACATTTTTTAGATGAGTTCTGTATTCTTATTGGCTGCCGGTTTTAGCTAAAATGTACTACCTCTCCTATTTGTAGTTGCATTTCCACTTGCCATCAAGTTGATCTCACGTCGTACGGCGCTTGATGTGCTGCAATAATTTGACTATATTTGTATTGCAAATTTTGTATTATTATTGCTAATATATTGTGATTCACAGTCAAAAGTTTTATATTGGGAACTATGATAATTCAAAATTAACACGTTATGTTCTTGCATTGATACCATATAAATAGTACAAGAGGACACGTGCTTCCATCTATACAAAAAATACACAAGATGGAAACCCTATCAATCAAATAATACGACCACTACAAAAAAAATCTATTTATTGCAACAAAATTAATCATTGCATTAAGCCCAAAATAGTTGCAATAGGCACTGTTGCAACAAAATTAAATTTGTTGCCGGTCGTTGCAACAAACTACGTGGTAATAGCACATTGCAACAATGTAATTGTTGCAATATTGTTTTATCACCACGACCTGAAATGTTGCAATATATGCATATTGCCATGAGTTATTTATCGTGGTAATAGCATATTTGGATGACCACTTTTTGTGGCAATCGCTCATTGCAATGATCACTTTTTCGTGGTAATAGTTTATTGCAATGCACTAAATTTTATGGTAATATCTTAATGCAATGCACTAAATTTTATGGTAATATCTTAATGCAATGCATCGGATTTTGCCACAAATTAAATTTACATTACGATACATATATGAACATATTTCACATTAATTCTCAACATCATTTTATACGCTCAATAGTAGATGAATGACTAAAATAGAATGCTTGACATTTTACTCTTTTCGCTTATATGTACATTGCAATATACACTTAATATATACGAAAGATTAAAACAGAATATTGACATAATTCTATTGCTAGAGCCAGGCATGTTTTGAAATACAACAATTGGGACATCTATTAACTATAGATCGACAAGATACAAATCACTTCTATGGTGATGACCAAACTCGAATTAGATGGGGAAACCGTGCTAACCTGCAAAACAGTTAAGAAAGATTTAATTAAACTTAGATTCATGCATGTGTTAAATGTAGTGACTTCCAATTCATATATTGAAAAAGAGTCAGTCATATTAGTTTCTACCTCATCTACGTAGCCACGGCACGATGTCCTAGCTATTTATCTCGGTTTGCAATAATCTTTTTTGTCTTGTTTTGTGACTTGTGAGGCCTATGTTTAAAGGAAACATCAATTTAGTAATGAAACTTAGAGAACTCCATGATACAAAAATAAATCCTTGACGATAAGTCATTGATACAGAAAACATGAATATATCTTAACCATGACTAGTGCATATTGATATATATGAGCAATTTGTACTATAAAAGGTAACCAAACCAATTCACCACATTAGAACAATAGACTGATGGTTGCCATCCAGTGTGCTTTTGGGCCATGGATCAATGCCTTCCGTGCATGCCCGAAACCCAAGCAACCCATGATTGCTCACCACTAGACCCCAAATCTAAGCCAAATCGTGGCCTCCCATGAGCCCTTGGACATTGACAACGCTCCCGATGCATATCAATGCCTAGCTCCAATATGGTTGCTCACCAAACACTCTTAAGGGTACTCATACACCACCATAGTCCACACAAATAACCGAAAGTAATGCATAAAAGTAGGAGTAGGGAGGAGAGGAGGAACCAGGTAAAGATGAGATTGTAAGGCATTGCGTCGGTGGTTCATGGCCACCGTGGTGGAGACCGACGAGGGACAACCAAAAGACAAGTCGATGAGGACCAAGGACGGCCGGAGTCAGTGCGTCAACAACACGCTCGCTGGGCGCACACACCTTAGGGGGAAATAGCAAAGCCAAGGTGCACCAATAAGCTTCGGCTCCACCAAGGCACATGGCGGCGATGGTCGAGCGTATAGCAGCGAGCGCATAGCGCCGACCAGAGATCCTCATGGAGATCCGGTTCACTATGAATCCACAAAAGAACACAATAGAAAAGAGAAGGTTAGATCCAAATCAATATACCAACTCACTCACCAAGCCAGATCCATGGAGCTAACACCTCAAATCCACAAGGGGACGCCAATTTTAGATCAATGGCGAAACCGAGAAGGATGAGCATCTATGACAAGGTCGAACACGATAGCACCAAGAAGGAGGAAAGCCGAGGGAGGTGAGACCCGTTAGGGGTGGCACGAGGAGGCCAACCATTGGCGATGCCATGGCCAGCAGGACCGGACTTAGCGAAATCACCACAAGAGAGACAAGAGGAATAAGGAAATCAAATGAGAGAGAGAAGGGAATGGGGAGGAGGCGTTAGCCAAAGTCATACTGACCGTGGCACATAATGGGCCAAATGGGCGCTCGCCATGAGTCGGGTAATAAGGCCGAGTGGGCGATTAACAAATCAAATTCAAATGAGGTATAGCAGAGAAATAAACATAAATAAAATTAATAGTAAAGTAAAATACAAATTTATATATATATATATGTATGTATGTATGTATGTATTTATACCGCTTAAAACGATATCACTCAAGGAAATCTTTAACAAAACATGCTCAGAATAGTACCCATCAAGACAACGTTTAAAGAAATTTAAGAAGACCAAAAGACTTAAATTTAAATTAACAAGGGTATTGCTTCATCGAAATTATAACAAGATTAAACAGGAGTTTTATCTTAAAATAATGCAAGAGGGATTTGGTTCGAGGAGGGACCGTCAGACAACCACTAAGATCACTACTTCACGTCAGCAAGTAAAGCGGCTATTAAGCATGCTTGTGGTACATGAAATATTTTACTTTGACATTACTTTCTCATTCTGCTCCAGCAAATCCACAACTCCACAACCATGGAGTAAGTTTAGGAGAGTTGCTCTAAACTCGCCCACCCACCTTCTCAAAAGCTATAGACACATTATTGGCGAAAGATTGGTTGTGGGAAGTAGAGAAGAAGTTGGACATCGTAGGGTGTTCAAATGAGGAGAATGTGTGATATGCCTCGCACCAGCTCACGGGGCTAGCCGCAACTTGGTGGCTAAACTTCCAACAGAATAGAAGCCAAAATCGTCCCATCTCTTCAGATGAGTTTAAACAAAACTTCATCGATACCCTTGTACTCCATGGGAAAATGGAGCTGAAAGAGAAGGAGTTTCGAGAATTGACCCAGAAGGATAGCAAGCACAATGACTATCTGAGTCAATTTAGCGAGCTATCTCATTATGCCCCTGAAGATGTAAACACTAAAGTAAAGAAAATAGAGAAGTTCCTAGAAGGAAGAACCGCACATGGTGCTTGAGACTTCATATTTGAGAATGAGCATGCCAACTTGCAGGACGATAGAAGGAAGAGAGCCAAAATAGACTCTAGACCTGTCAGGTTCAAGTAGTATAGACCTTAAGCACCTTCCTACAGATTCCAGAACTCGCAATCCAAACCCTTTCCCACTCCTCCACAAAGGCCAATATTCCAGTCTCCACCTACTATCACGCCCTGTGTGTGCGATGTAATGGCCGCCATCTCACTAAGGACTATCTCAGGTGGTCCAGTGCTTGTTTCAATTGTGGGAAACCGAGACGACTGTCCATACCCCACCAGACCCGGGGGACCAATTGCTCTACAAAATAAAGTCCCAAGATTGCTAGCACCGCCACCTCGTGCACCTGCAGGTCATGGCCAAGGATCAGCCATGACAAATGCACCAAGGTGGAATGTCAAAAGGGGACCAGCCAAGCTCATCCATGTGGCTACTGAACAAATAGGAGGCGCAGATGTGTTATCAGGTAAACTACTTCTTCTACCTTCATTTGACACTATTTTATTTGATCCTGGTGCCACCCACTATAACAACCCAAATTATAGGGCATGCAAAAATGAGAATTTTAAATTTTTTGAAGGCATGTTTATTTCCTTGGCTCTTATTTGGAGTTTATTTGGAAACGTTTGACTTTCAAAACCCAAGAGTGCATAAAATATAAATCAAATTGAATCCCAATCAAATGTTAGAAAATACAGTTAAAAGTGGCATGAGAAAACTCATGGTAGAAACAATCTTAAAAAGGCTACGAGTATAAATTGTGGCACTGAGAATTAATGTCGAAGCAAGTCCTTCCACGTCTCGCGTTCCACGGTGAACCCTTAGCCTTTCCGTGCCTATAAAGTCCCTCGACGACCATTTCCTCCTCGTTCGCTCTCTCGGTCTCTTGCGCACGATCCTTGAGCACCCCATTCTCTGGAACGTTGAGCAAAATGAAGTCGACATGACGCCAGTGAGCATGCCACCATGTGTTAACTTCTAGTGAGCTTCTCTCTCCCAACTCAATCGAATGTGCTTACCTCTTCCTTAAGCACCCTACTTATTCGATCAACCTTTCATACAGTGGATCACTCGAGCTAGACCTTCTTCTTCATTTCCGACCAAGACACCGCCGTAAGATCTTTCTCTCAGGTGAGTCGTACCTCGATTCCTATCACCTGTACTTCTGCATGCATGCATGCAAGCTCATGCACATCTATTTTTGTAGCTTCTCTATTGCCAGACATCATTGTCGCTGTGAACCCCTTTCCCACCGATGAGGTCTCCAACGCCAGCTCCTACTGCTTTTTCTCATGAGCCGCCATCGTCATCGGTGAGCTCCTCCTCCCTTGTAGAGTATGTAAGTTGAAAAGATTAATCATAGTTGAAAAGAGAACTAAAATAATCAAAGCTAGCAAGAGAACTAAAGTAATCAAAGTTGAAAAGAGAACTAAAGTGATAGAAGTCAAGAAGAGAACTAAAGTAATCAAAGTTGAAAACAGAACTAAAGTGATAGAAGTCAAGAAGAGAATTAAAGTAGTCAAACTCATAAAAGGAACCATAGCGGTCAAATGCGAGAATGGAACCGAGAATCGGTTAAAATCTAGCGGTGTTGTTGTAAACTTCGACCGCTATGTAGTCAAGATCTTCGACATGCATAGTCATGATCTTTAACCTCTTGCATCATCATGATCTTTGACCACTTGCAAGTCAAGATCTTTGACCACTTGCATCATCGTGATCTTTGACTGCTTGTGTCATCGTGATCTTCGATCGCTTGTGTAGTCGAGATCTTCGACCACTTGCGTCGTCATGCTCTTCAATCACTGGCGTGATCATGATCTTCGATTGCCGGCCCGGTCGTGATTGTCGACCGCCACGTGGTGATCATCTTTGACCGGCATGACCATGACTAGTGCATATTGATATATATGAGCAATTTGTACTATAAAAGGTAACCAAACCAATTCACCACATTAGAACAATAGACCGATGGTTGCCATCCAAAGGTGCTTTTGGGCCATGGATCAATGCCTTCCGTGCATGCCCGAAAACCCAAGCAACCCATGATTGCTCACCACTAGACCCCAAATCTAAGCCAAATCGGTGGCCTCCCATGAGCCCTTGGACATTGACAACGCCCCGATGCATATCAATGCCTAGCTCCAATATGGTTGCTCACCAAACACTCTTAAGGGTACTCATACACCACCATAGTCCACACAAATAACCGAAAGTAATGCATAAAAGTAGGAGTAGGGAGGAGAGGAGGAACCAGGTAAAGATGAGATTGTAAGGCATTGCGTCGGTGGTTCATGGCCACCGTGGTGCAGGAGACTGACGAGGGACAACCAAAAGACAAGTCGATGAGGACCAAGGACGGCGCCGGAGCTGTGCGTCAACAACACGCTGCTGCTGGGGCGCACACACCTTAGGGGGGGGGGAATAGCAAAGCCAAGGTGCACCAGCGAAGCTTCGGCTCCACCAAGGCACATGGCGGCGATGGTCGGCGTATAGCATCGCCAGGCGCATAGCGCCGACCAGCCAGAGATCCTCATGGAGATCCGGTTCACTATGAATCCACAAAAAGAACACAATAGAAAAAGAGAAGGTTAGATCCAAATCAATATACCAACTCACTCACCAAGCCAGATCCATGGAGCTAACACCTCAAATCCACAAGGGGGACTGGCCAATTTTAGATCAATGGCAGAAACCGAGAAGGGATGAGCATCTATGACAAGGTCAGAACACAGATAGCACCAAGAAGGAGGAAAGCCGAGGGGAGGTGAGACCCAGTTAGGGGGTGGCACGAGGAGGCCAACCATTGGCGATGCCATGGCCAGCAGGACCGGACTTAGCGAAATCACCACAAGAGAGACAAGAGGAATAAGGAAATCAAATGAGAGAGAGAAGGGGAATGGGGAGAGGAGGCGTTAGCCAAAGTCATACGGCCGTGGCACATAATGGGCCAAATGGGCCGGCTCGGCCATGAGCCGGGTAATAAGGCCGAGTGGGCCAGATTAACAAATCAAATTCAAATGAGGTATAGCAGAGAAATAAACAGTAAATAAAATTAATAGTAAAGTAAAATACAAATTTATATATATATATATGTATGTATGTATGTATGTATTTATACCAGTTAAAACGTATATCACTCAAGGAAATCTTTAACAAAACATGCTCTGTAAATAGTACCCATCAGTACAACGTTTAAAGAAATTTAAGAAGACCAAAAGACTTAAATTTAAATTAACAAGGGTATTGCTTCATCGAAATTATAACAAGATTAAACAGGGAGTTTTATCTTAAAATAATGCAAGAGGGGATTTGGTTCGAGGGGAGGGGACTGTCCAGACAACCACTAAGATCACTACTTCACAGTCAGGCAAGTAAAGCAGGCTATTAAGCATGCTGTGGTACATGAAATATTTTACTTTGACATTACTTTCTCATTCTGCTCCAGCAAATCCACAACTCCACAACCATGGAGTAAGTTTAGGAGAGTTGCTCTAAACTCGCCCACCCACCTTCTCAAAAGCTATAGACACATTATTGGCGAAAGATTGGTTGTGGGAAGTAGAGAAGAAGTTGGACATCGTAGGGTGTTCAAATGAGGAGAATGTGTGATATGCCTCGCACCGACTCACGGGCTAGCCGCAACTTGGTGGCTAAACTTCCAACTGAATAGAAGCCAAAATCGTCCCATCTCTTCAGATGAGTTTAAACAAAACTTCATCGATACCCTTGTACTCCATGGGAAAATGGAGCTGAAAGAGAAGGAGTTTCGAGAATTGACCCAGAAGGATAGCAAGCACAATGACTATCTGAGTCAATTTAGCGAGCTATCTCATTATGCCCCTGAAGATGTAAACACTAAAGTAAAGAAAATAGAGAAGTTCCTAGAAGGGAAGAACCCGCACATGGTGCTTCGAGACTTCATATTTGAGAATGAGCATGCCAACTTGCAGGACGATAGAAGGAAGAGAGCCAAAATAGACTCTAGACCTGTCAGGTTCAAGTAGTATAGACCTTAAGCACCTTCCTACAGATTCCAGAACTCGCAATCCAAACCCTTTCCCACTCCTCCACAAAGGCCAATATTCCAGTCTCCACCTACTATCACGCCCCTTGTGTGTGCCAGATGTAATGGCCGCCATCTCACTAAGGACTATCTCAGGTGGTCCAGTGCTTGTTTCAATTGTGGGAAACCGAGACGACTGTCCATACCCCACTGCACCTGGGACCAATTGCTCTACAAAATAAAGTCCCAAGATTGCTAGCACCGCCACCTCGTGCACCTGCAGGTCATGGCCAAGGATCAGCCATGACAAATGCACCAAGGTGGAATGTCAAAAGGGGACCAGCCAAGCTCATCCATGTGGCTACTGAACAAATAGGAGAGGCGACAGATGTGTTATCAGGTAAACTACTTCTTCTACCTTCATTTGACACTATTTTATTTGATCCTGGTGCCACCCACTATAACAACCCAAATTATAGGGCATGCAAAAATGAGAATTTTAAATTTTTTGAAGGCATGTTTATTTCCTTGGCTCTTATTTGGAGTTTATTTGGAAAAGTTTGACTTTCAAAACCCAAGAGTGCATAAAATATAAATCAAATTGAATCCCAATCAAATGTTAGAAAATACAGTTAAAAGTGGCATGAGAAAACTCATGGTAGAAACAATCTTAAAAAGGCTACGAGTATAAATTGTGGCACTGAGAATTAATGTCGAAGCAAGTCCTTCCACGTCTCGCGTTCCACGGTGAACCCTTAGCCTTTCTGTGCCTATAAAGTCCCTCAGACCGTACCATTTCCTCCTCAGTTCGCTCTCTCGGTCTCTTGCGCACGATCCTTGAGCACCCCATTCTCTGGAACGTTGAGCAAAATGAAGTCGTACATGACGCCAGCGAGCATGCCACCATGTGTTAACTTCTCTAGTGAGCTTCTCTCCTCCCCAACTCAATCAGAATGTGCTTACCTCTTCCTTAAGCACCCTACTTATTCGATCAACCTTTCATACAGTGGATCACTCGAGCTAGACCTTCTTCTTCATTTCCGACCAAGACACCGCCGTAAGATCTTTCTCTCAGGTGAGTCGTACCTCGATTCCTATCACCTGTACTTCTGCATGCATGCATGCAAGCTCATGCACATCTATTTTTGTAGCTTCTCTATTGCCAGACATCATTGTCGCTGTGAACCCCTTTCCCACCGATGAGGTCTCCAACGCCAGCTCCTACTGCTTTTTCTCATGAGTTGCCATCGTCATCGGTGAGCTCCTCCTCCCTTGTAGAGTATGTAAGTTGAAAAGATTAATCATAGTTGAAAAGAGAACTAAAATAATCAAAGCTAGCAAGAGAACTAAAGTAATCAAAGTTGAAAAGAGAACTAAAGTGATAGAAGTCAAGAAGAGAACTAAAGTAATCAAAGTTGAAAAGAGAACTAAAGTGATAGAAGTCAAGAAGAGAATTAAAGTAGTCAAACTCATAAAAGGAACCATAGCAGTCGAATGCGAGAATGGAACTGCAGTAATCGAAGTTAAAATCTAGCGGTGTTGTTGTAAACTTCGACCGCTTGCGTAGTCAAGATCTTCGACATGCATAGTCATGATCTTTAACCTCTTGCATCATCATGATCTTTGACCACTTGCGAAGTCAAGATCTTTGACCACTTGCATCATCGTGATCTTTGACTGCTTGTGTCATCGTGATCTTCGATCGCTTGTGTAGTCGAGATCTTCGACCACTTGCGTCGTCATGCTCTTCAATCACTAGCCTGATCATGATCTTCGATTGCTGGCCTGGTCGTGATTGTCGACCGCCTACGTGGTGATCATCTTTGACCGCTGGCATGGTAGTGATCTTCTACCACAGTTGGGCATCAAAATCCTCGACCGCTGCCACGCCGAGATTTCCAACCGTAGCCGGATGTTGGAATCTTCAACCACTAACATGTTGAAACCCTCGACAACTACTATTGTTGAACTCTTTGACCGCAGCCGTAGTCGAGATCTCCGACCACTGCTGTGTCGAAATCCTCGACCGTAGGTGGAGTCGAGATCTTTGACCGCTGACATGTTAAAGTCTTTAATCGTTGACATTGTCATAATCTTCGATCGCAACTGAACTCATAATCCTTGAGTATGGTAGATCGGTTGTAAGTGCAGAAGATAGTCGTAAGCCATGGTCGATAGTCATAAACCATGGTCGATAGTCATACACCATGGTCGATAGTTGTAAGCCGTGGTCAGTACTTGTAAACCATGGTCGATAGTCGTAGGCTGTGGTTGATATTCGTAGGCCGTGGTCGATAGTCGTAAGCCATGGTCAATAGTCATAGGCCGTGGTCGATATTCGCATACTGTAGTCGATAGTCACAGGCCGTTATCGATAGTCATAGGATGTGGTCGATAGTCATGAGTTACAACACCGGTTGATAGTCATAAGTCACATCACTGGTCGATAATCGTACGTTACAGTACCCGGTCGGTAGTCTGAAGACCTGTATGGTTGAAGCGCCATAGTCGAAACCTACATATCATGAGTTGTAGCCATAGTGGTCGATAGCTGTAGTGGTCATAAGCCTCAATGATCGGTAGCTACAGTAGACGAAACCTACATTAGATCGGTCATAAGCCATAGAATGTGGTCGGTAGACATGTGCGGCAATTACCGCTCGACGCTCGGAGGACCTTCACAGTCGAAGATCGGTAATATCGGCTCTGTATGAGTGGTATGGCCAAAGTTGTGGTATGACAAAAACCTAGGTAGTCGAAGTGCCATAGTCGGTAGTCGGTGGTTGGAAGTCGAAGCGTCCGAGTACATAGTGATTGAAACATTCGAAATACCGAAGTAGTCATAAGTCATAATCGTAAGGCTGTAGGCTACAACGGTCAAAAGCTGCAGTAGTCATAGGTGGAATTGAGTAGCTTGTGGCCGAAGTGTGCTAGAAGTTGGAAGAACACTGTAGTGACCGAGGAGCTTGGGTAGTCATAAAAAGTGCTGAGATAACTCGAACCAACCCAAAACTCAAACACTTATAACTTTTGCACACGAACTCCAAACTAGTGATCCTTGTTTCTAAATTTTTATAAAAAATAAGTTCTTTCTAAATTTACAAAAGCATTTGAGTCTTTTCTCTATTTATTTGGCTCTTATTTGCTTTTTATCTGGATTTATTTATCGGTTAGGTGACTCCATGCCAGACAACACCGAGAACACATCCTTTGACCATGTTGATCCCAATATTTCAATTATTGTATATTATTTGCAAAATCTACTATGCAAGCATGTATGTTCTGTTAAAACTGCTATATTGTGGGTAATGGTAGTTACAACTACTCGTATGTATTGAACCTCCTTGAAAGCTTGATACCCTCACAGTTGTAACCTCTAGGATATGGTTTAGACAATGTATACTATCACTTGGGAATACTACACTGATATATGGTCTAGATGCTTAACCAAGCACTATTTTCTACTAAGTTTGAGCTTTCGAACAAGTTTATATGTGGGTATGATTGTTTCAAAATGTTGGACCAGAGGGGGAACCTCTATTACTTTGGTATTAAATAAAATGAAAAACCTAGTTTTTGGATGCAAGCGAGTTATATGGTACACTATCAAATGTGAGAGGGAATCTCGAATGTATATAGGGGGGATTCTCACCCAGGTCAATTAAGGACCGAACGCTATTGCTGCACATCTGAGTCACACCGTATGATCACATGTGCTATATGGGCCCTGACATTTATCTAATTAAAGTTGTCTAGCTCTAGCCTTGCATTGTGGTAGGCACAGAAGTAGTAAGGGCATTCTAAGTAAAAATCTGGCTAGTAGGGGCTCCCACACCACAATGATGGGATCAAAGCTTGCTAATACAACGGTGGATGCCTAAGTGAGGGTCTTCACTTAGGGGTTTACCTAAGTGAGGATTCGAATGCTCTCTTAGGGGTGTACCTAAGAGAGATTCGATGTTCATTTGGGCTAGTGTAAGGTTAGGACTAGATGATCTAAAGCTATAGGATAATCAACTTTTGCCACACGCCAAAGGAAGCGTGCAGTTGCCGACAGTAAAAATTGATTATCTCATGTAGGTAAAGCCATACAACCTCTGTAGAGTGTTAAAAACTATTTAAATAGCTATGCTCATGAGTATGAGCAAGCTTTGATGTAGCTACAAAGGGTATAGTTTTATTTTTCAAAACTGTTTCATTGAACATATGGGATGGCATGAACGTCTAATTGTGTGCCATGCCCATGGGTGGGAATTGTGCGATGTTTATAGCCAAGGAAGGCTACGAATGGATTTGATCTATGGTTATGGAAATTGGTTATTTCACTATGTATCAAATGCTCTTTACAATTCCATTGCAAATTACTACTTATCGATATTGCAAATAAAATTTGCCTTATGCAAAAAATAACTTAGTATAGAGCCTCATCCTTTGATAGCCTTACACACGCACGCACACACACACACGCATATATATATATATATATATAATTTGCGATACACTACAAGTCTTGCTAAGTACACAATGTACTCAACCTTGCTTAAATTATTGTTGAACAGAGAATGAAGAAGGATACGTACCATACGATGCGTACTTCGCCCCCAACTTAGGGGAGTTCGATGACGGGTTTTTTAAGGCCTAATCACCAGTCGGTTGCCTGTGGCTATGGTGGCATACCACTAGATTGATGCTTCTGCTTGATTATTTGTCTTCCGCTGCAATTTACTCTTGACTCTGGTATTTTGTTGGCCAGTCGGCCACATGCTGTAGAACCTTATTGCATTCACTCGTTTGTCATAAATTAAATATATTCGAAGTGTATGGATGTGATCTCAATGTTGTGAATGTGTGTACTAGCTACTGATCATGGGACTAATACAGAGCACACATGCGATGACCCCTGCCCGGGGTTACCCCACACCCACTCCTTCATCTCCCATCACTTTATTCATGAAAATGAATTAGAGTGTATCCCCTTAGAAAGATCCATGGGAGTAAGCACCCCAGCCAGAATTATCACTGTTTCCTCACTCCGAAATGATCAGGAGATAATCATCCACAACATCAAATTTACTGCTGACCTCCATGTCATAGCCTTGTCAGATCTTGAGGTGATTCTGGCATTGATTGGTTAGCCAAGAATGGAGTAAACATAAACTCTAAGTAGAAGAGTGCTTCCATAAGAAAGTCAAACGGCTCCAGTTGTTATACTTGGGAGCCTGACCCCACCCAAAATCAACTAACCCAAAAATAATACATCTACAAGAAAGAAGAATCCAGGACATACCAGTGGTTCAGGAGTTTGAGGATGTATTGCTTGATGAACTACCTAGTATGCCTCCAAATCGAGAGATTGAGTTTTCAATTGATCTGATTCTGGGGATAGCCCCAATATCTAAAAGACCTTATAGGATGAATCCGCAAGAACTAGTAGAATTAAAGAAACAACTAGATGAACTTGAAGAGAAGGGATTTATCTAAGAAAGCACGTCACCATGGGGAGCCCTAGTACTTTTCGTGGAAAAGAAAGATGGTGGAGTGCGATTATGCACTGACTACCGAGAACTCAACAATGTCACCATCAAAAATAAATACCCATTGCCCCGCATTGATGATCTGTTCGATACTCAAAGGAACATGTGTATTTTCAAAGATAGATCTAAGATCAGGATATCACCAAATTTGGATGAAAACTGCTGACATTGAGAAAACTGCATTTGTAATCAGATATGGTAACCATGAATATATAGTGGTACAATTCGGATTAACAAACGCATTGGCAGTATTCATGAACCTAATGAATAAGATATTCATGAAATTCCTGAATAAATTCATGGTTGTCTTTATAGATGATATTCTCATTTATTCCAAGAGCAAAAAAGAACATGCTTATCATCTTAAAACAATACTGAAAACTCTTAGAGCACATCAACTCTATGCCAAGTTCAACAAGTGTGAATTTTGGCTAGATCAAGCAGCATTCCTAGGCCATATTGTTTATGGGTTAGGACGAGCTTGGCTTTCTTCTTTATCCCCAACCAGGACGCTGCTGTAGGACATTTCTCTATCCGGTGGGCGATACCTTGACTCCTTCCACTCATACCTTTGCACGCCTTCAAGCAAGCTCATGCACACTCTTTTTTGTAGCTTCTCCATTGTCGGACATCATTGTCACCACGGACCCCTTCACCGCCGATGAGGTCTCCAACGCCAGCACCTCCCGCTCTTTCTCATGAGCCACCATCATCTTCAGTGAGCTCCTCCTCCCTTGTAGAGTACATAAGTTGAAAAGAGAACTAAAAGTAATTGAAGTCAAAAAGAGAACTAAAGTAGTTAAACTTGAAAAGGGAACCGTAGTAGTCTAGCATGATAACAGAACCATAGCAATCGAGGTCAAAACCATCGACCGCTACTGTGTCGAAATCGTTGACAACTGATATTGTAACAATCTTCGACCACAGCTGTAGTTAAAAACTTCGATCGCTGATGGTGTCGAAAATCTTCGGCTGCTGATGCTATCAAAAATTTTGATCACAGCTGTAGTCGAAATATTTGACCGCTTGCATAGTCAAAACCTCCAACTACAGTAGTCGTAATCTTCAAACTCTAATGGTAGTCGTAATCTGCAGCATAGTCGTAGTTGATAGTTGGTGGCCGAAACATACAGTATATCGGTCATAAGTGCCTGATCGATAGTCATATATAAGAAGTGGTCGATAGTCGTAAGTCGTGGTCGATAGTCGTAGGCCGTGGTTGATAGTTGTAGGCCATGGTCGATAGTTGTAGGCCGTGGTCGATAGTCGTAAATCGCGGTTGATAGTCGTAGGCCGTGGTTGATAGTCATAAGCCATGGTTCATAGTCGTAAGTAGCGATCGGTACTCGTAAGTTGCAGTACCTGATCGGTAATTGTATAGTACCCAGTCGATGCTTAGAAGACCAACGTGGATGAAGATCGGTAGTATCGGCTCTATATGAATGGTACGACCGGAATTGTGATAGGATCAACGTAGTCAAAGACCCGTGTGATCGAAACGCCACGATCGATAGTTGGTAGTAACCGAGTACCATAGTGATTGGAACGTTTGAAATACCCAAGTAGTCATAACTCGTGCTAGTAAGGCCGTAGGCTATAAGTGGTCAAAAGCTGTAGTAGTCATAGGTGGTAGGTGGAAATTGAGTAGCTATCGACTGAAGTATGATAAAAGTCGAAATAACACCGTAGTAACCGAGGAGCTTGGGTAGTCGTCAAAAGTGGTGGGATAACTCAAACCAAGCCAAAACTCAAGACACTTATAACTTTTGCATACGAACTCCAAATCTAGTAATATTTGTTTCTAAATTTTCATAAAAACAAGATATTTCCGGACAACTTATTGGAAAGGACTAAACGCACGACGTAGTTGCACGCAGGCACACGCCATACAAGAATACCAATGCAGAAAGAACCAATCTGCCGCATCTAGACACGAATCTCTGGAACATGCTGGATCTTCTGGTGCATTCCATCCTTGTTCCATTGAGTTCTGAAGTCCTTGTGCAGGCCCAGCAGCCAGAGCTTCTTCAGGGAGCGAAGGGATTCAATGCCTTGAGGGACCTTATCCAGCTTCGACAGCGACACAACGTACAAACCTTCAATGCATGCAAGGGCGCCATCCATGATCTTCAGCTGGTTGACATCAGGCATGTGCTTCAAGACAAGCGTCGTTAGGTGGGGGAATGACCCTGCAGAAAGAACCAAAATATTTGCACTACGCATGTTGTTAAGTCTCAGATATGTGAGGTTCGGCAAGTGTGATGCGAGCATCCCCAGTGGATCTTCCCCGAGGTGACACCAACTTAGAGCTAGATACTTGAGATGTGTCCCATGGCGATGAAATATCGGACACTCCAGTGTCCCCTTGGCCCATTGCCCTCTGATAATCAACCTGTGGAGTTGTGTGGACCTCGGCTTGAGAGCCTCAAAGCAAAGTGCCTCATTCTCATCCCTTGCAGAAAGAAGCAAGCTGGAAAGAAATGGCATATTTGACAGGGATGCAAAAAGATTTGCACAATCAGTAGCACTTATGTTGTCAATCCACACACTTCTTAGCTGCATCAGTTTCTTCAGCTGCTCGGCCAAGTCCTTGCTGCCTTCCACGGTCTCAAGAGTCTGCAATTCTTCCAAGTTGGACAAGTCTTTAGGTGCTTGCATTCCAATAAAGTAGCGGAACTCCGACTGCTTCTCATCAGCGTATCTATCAGCTAAAAGGTGCCGCAGCTTCTTGATCTTAACAATCCCTCGTGGTAGCTTCTCTATTTTGGTTTGCTTGATGTCCACAGTGTGAAGGTTACACAGCTTCTCAATACAGTCTGGGAGTGACTTGACCTTGGTGCGCCGTAAGCCAATGTAACGTAGATTGAACAGAGTCCCAATTGATGCTGGCACTTCAGTGACTTCAGAATCTTGCAGCTCGAGAACAGTAAGGTAGGTGGATTCAGACAGAACTGAGGATAACACGTCACGGGAGGATGAAATTGCTCCAAGTGACACTAGAGTTCGAAGACGTGGAAGTTTAACTTTCAATGTAGTAGTGTCTCTCCATCCGCAGGATGACAGACGACGAACATCCCTATCCATCAGTATCATTGTGCCATAATTATTTGCATGGCCAAACTTCTCCTCTTTAGCAACAGAAAGAGCCAGGTCTCGCACAATATCATGCATAGTACAGGTGCTCACCCTGCCTAGTTCATCATTCTCCATGACTTTAAGCATATTGCGCTGGATCAGTTCCAAGAGATTTCCCTCGGCCACCTCCTCTGGTGTGTTATTTTCTTTGTTCAGCACAAAGCCTTCTGCAACCCATAGCCGCACAAGGCTCTCGCGTGACATTGGGTAGTCTTCAGGGAACAGGCTGCAGTACAAGAAGCAGTTTCTGAGTTCTCCTGATAGGTCATGGTAGCTCAGATTTAAAATTGCTCGGACATGATCGCTGTTCAACAGCTCACTTCGAAGCTGATTGTACATTTGATTCCAAACATAGTGTGTCCGTGGCCTCGAAGACAAGAGGCTGCCTATGGATACAATTGCTAGTGGCAGGCCCTGACACCTATCTACTATAGAATTAGCAACCTTCATGAGTTCATTGGGGCACTCATGGCCCTTCTTGCTATAAAAAGCCCTTCTGCAGAAGAGATCAAATGCATGAGTGTCACCCAAAGGCTGGAGATCGAGGCGACGCGTTGAGGGAGCAAGAGCAGCCACGTGATTCTTCCGTGTCGTGATGATGATTCGACTTGCCTGGAAATTCTGAAATGCATCGCGCATTTGAAAGTAAACTTCTTGGTTCCAGACATCATCCAGTATGATCAAACATTTCCTATCTTTGAGCCTCCGCTTTATTTCTTCTTTCAAGTCAAACACGTCCATCCTGTCAACGTTAGACGACGGTAGTTGTTCCATGTAACCAACCTTCCTGAGTAACTTCCTCAACAGAGCATCTACAGTGTAGGCCTGAGACACAACCATCCATGCATGAGCAGCGAAATTGACCTTTTCACGTTCATAAACATTTGTGACCAGGGTGGTTTTTCCCAATCCGCCCATACCCGATACTGTTACCAGCGTACTGTCCATCTCATCAGAGTACAGCCATTCGGTCAGCATTTTCCTATTGTCTTCAATCCCCACAAGATCTTCATCTTTCACAAGTTCTGGGAAGCTATCTTGGGACCGCTGCCTTTCCATCTCAGTGAGCGGGTCATGAACAAGCTGGGATGCCTGCAACCACTGCTCCTTAAGTTCTATTACTTGCTTGACCTCTTTCTCTATCTTGATTACCTCATCCGCAATTTGACTGAAAACCACGACATAATGCGATCCTTTGATGAAGTACTTCTTCAGGAACCATTCTTCCTCCATTTGAAGAGAGTAATAAGAGTATTTGTCCATTACATCCTCAACACGGTAGGCCAGCTTCCGCACCTCCCCAATCCAACCTTTAACGACTTCATCCGTGAGGTACATCGTGCCTATCTGTCCTATGACGTTGTTCATGGTTGTCAATTGCTTCTTTATTTGCTCAACCTTGTCCTCCAAATCCCGCAGATTACTTACTTTTTCTGACAGCTTGGCCACCATGGCCTTGGCAGCTTCATCTGCTAAAACGGAACCGATCTTTGCGAGAGCAAGGAGTACCGCCTCCGCCATTTGTGCTGAACAAAATAAACACAGATCATGTGTTAACAAATTCCATCCAAATTTGCAGGTCTCAAGTTAGCTCCATGTTCAAAAGAACAATTTTCTCCACTGGTGCCTATTAATCCTTATTTCTACTCATTTTGAAGGACTACGTGAAAAGGTTTTGCATAATGTTGTGACAAACCATTGCAAAAAATGCATTTTGTCTAGATCGTTTTCTGAATTTTTCTAAGAAACGGTAGCAGCACGGCTTAGAGCCGATCATATCAACGTGCGGTAGTATTGCGGTTTTGGCGCGGCCATACCGCTATGCGGTACAGTATGGTGCCGGTCATACCTCTGAGCGGTAGTTCCGATTTTTACTTGGCAATAGCTATTTTCCAGAGAGGTAAAATTGTGAGGTGCAAGGTGCAATAGTACCGGCCTATGTGTGCAGTAGTGCCTGCCCAGGAGGGAATTAGGGGTTTTGGGAAATTGAGTCATAAGTTGAGTTAGGTTGACCTACGTCAGTGCATTAATATTAAATGAAGTATGTTTTGACTAACGTGGGTCAACTTGTGAAGAACATCTACCCGGAAATGATTTCTTTGTCTTTAGATTGCAGGGTCGCTTGGAATCAACCATGGTCAATGACGAGGATCAGGGTTGCACTCATGTAGGAGTCGAAACCCAGAACGATCAAGGATGCCGAAATGTTGAACGATCAATGAGGTGGTGAGCTCAAGCATAGCACCAGAAAAGCAAGAAATGTTGAAGGCGAGTTCGAACAGAGGGATTACACCATTCGGCTTAGTCCGGTGGAACCAGAATGGGAGAGACTTGCCGACACGTGGCAAGCCAATGGTGTATCTACTCGTGGCAATCATAGTGATTGCTTACAATGGAAGATGAAGATTGGGTCAAGAAAGGGTATTCTGGTAGTTTAACCAAAATACCGGGAACTACCTTGGATCAAATCTGCGGTGCTTGGGAAGAGCGGTTTAGGTCAAAGAGAAGCTGGTTTAATCAAGATAGATCAAAGCTAAGAATTTAGCAAATTCGGGATTATACGCTTTGAAAAGCGTGTATAAGTGAACATGTGAGAGTAAAACCCGTGTGTGGGGGTTATCAAATTTCCCCTATTATGCTAAGTGGATAGTATCCACTAAGTGTTAAATGTGGCAGGCTAGTCCATCTATTTAAGGAGTTGGGATGGAGACTTTGTGGTTAACAATGCAATCTACCTTTATTATGCTCTCTTGTTTAAGGTGAGGGTTTGAGAGTTGAGTATTTTATGTACTCTCTATCCTCTAAGTTAGAGTGCCTGTAAAACGTTCCTCCCCAAGCAGCAATAGAATCAATCTTTGATCATCTCCATGGATCTTTCATGTTTTGATTAATTTACTTTTGATTTGGTTGGTTTTGATCTCTTCTCTTTCCTCTTCTTGATCTTGTGGTGCCAAGGATGCATAAGAGATGGAAATAACCTCTAGAAATCAATCTCCACTTATCTAAACACTTTGATAGCAAGTTCATGAAGAAACCCGGTTTTGCTTGATTTTGACCTCAACGAGTGATTTTGTGATCCGAGGGTTTTCTGGAGTGTTTCTTTTTGTGTTTTTGGTAGTTGTGATATGTGGAAATATATCCAAAATCATCTTGATTATTCTCTACTTACGAGCAAATCTTGATCATCGATTTTGGTTTTTGATCAGTTTTGGTGCAATCTGTCTTCAAACTGAAAAAGATCTGAACTTTAGCAATGATTTGCACAATCGTTTGTTGGAATATCTTCATGATAACTTAGAGAAGATCTCTGCAAATTTTCATGTCATTTGAACTTACGGATCAAAAGTTCTATCGATTTTAGTTTTTGAAATCACGCTGATTTACTATTCCTATGCTGATTTTACTGTATTGTAGCGGTAGTACCGGATTACTGTTGCAAGCGGTAATACTGCGGTACTGTAGCGGTACTATTGAAAATAATGTTCACTCCTCGGCTTTTCAGCTTCTTGATTTGATGGTTTTGTATTGGCTTTCCATGTTAATTTTCATAACTTTGTAGTTATTGAACTGTATGATTGGTGTATACATAAAAAAAATTTGAGGCACCATTCACAACCCCTCTGTTGTTATCTTCAGTCCTACACGTTTTTCATGGATGGAATCTGTAGCGCTTAACTGTACTAGTTCCTAAATGGAATGTGTAGAACTGTTGACACCAAATAATTATATCAATCAAGCATGAGTGAAGATAACCGGTACCAGTTAGGCCGGAGTTACAATGTGAGCAGCCAACGGAATTCTTGAATGGGAACAAAGCTATGAGGAGATTTGGTCATGGGCCTGAAGAGAAAATCTCAATCAGATCAATAGATTGTACTATGAACAAATGTCAGGTCTAAGTTATTTTTATGAACTTACAAGGAAAAACCTAGCACCATCAAAAATCAAAATGTGCATGTGACTGGCAGGTGGCAATTAGATCAGAACAAGAGAAAACCTTGAAGGGCTAGGCTGGAAAGACAAGTTACCAAGATGGTCCTCCAATTTGGATGTTAGTAAGAGGAAACCGTGTGAGGGGTGGGGAAACTTACGCCAACATGTTCATGACAGTAAGTGGTACTTTGTGCAACTTGCGCTTTTTGTGTGGGCTAAATTCACTTGATGTGTTCAAGCAAAAATCATTAATCAGCAAGACACCGAACGATAAAACTAGCTATTAGTCAAGCAGGATTGGTACAAAGTTGGAACATGGTTGCAATAGTCCAGAAAATTCATCACAATTAACACTAACAACTACAGGGCACAAAAAATAACACGACAGGGCACAAAGCTACCATCTGAAAGATGCAACTTCATATACTGATGATTCATATGAGAATCTAATTCGAACCTTCTGGAGGCTTGTATTCAGTGCGCCTGCAATCCTGCAGCATTAAAGAAGAGAGGATGAGAATGCACTTAGAGACGTACGTTGAAGGTGTAGTGAAGGACGGAGTTGAAAGCGAGGGAATCGTTGAAAAGATGCAAAAAGAATCGGATCAAATCAGACGGGCATTTCACACCCTGCTCTGGTAATTGGGAAGACAGATCCCCCCTCCTCCTTAGTCAACTCACATAAGAACTGTGCATTCGTTCCTCACAAATTAAGATGCAGATCGAATCTAAAGGACAGTGATTTCTTCTGCTCAAAAGGCGATCAAATCAGACGGGCATTTCACAGCCTGCTCTGGTAATTGGGAAGACAGATCCCCCCTCCTCCTTTTGTAAGTCAACTCACATAAGAACTGTGCATTCGTTCCTCACAAATTAAGATGCAGATCGAATCTAAAGGACAGTGATTTCTTCTGCACAAAAGGCGATCAAATCAGACGGGCATTTCACAGCCTGCTCTGGTAATTGGGAAGACAGATCCCCCCTCCTCCTTTTGTAAGTCAACTCACATAAGAACTGTGCATTCGTTCCTCACAAATTAAGATGCAGATCGAATCTAAAGGACAGTGATTTCTTCTGCTCAAAAGGCTAAAATCCTACAAACAAAAAGATTTGCGGAGCAGATCGAGACAGAAGTGCTGAGCAAATGATCAGCTTGGAAACCTCGATCTAGATACGCAGAAGAGCTTCGGAAGAGACTAATACTTCACTGCACATCGGAGCAGCGACAGAGCCAGGCCAAGACAAGCTAAAACGGCTAATTAACTCTCATCTCAGAGCAGCCATGCAGGGTGTTTAATTAAGCTCGATATATAGCAAAGAGAAACATGCACGCACCTGTTGGTCGTATTGGAGCTCAGTGGTGCTGGGGACGGAGACCTGCGCTGGGAGTTGGGAGAGATGCAATCATGCAGTGAACCAGCTATAGCTCCTTGCTTTACTGCTCCTCTGTCCTTTATTTTTCTGGGCCAAGTCTTGCTTCTTTGTCCCTTCCTTATCTTAAAAATTCTGAATTTTGCTTTGGGAGACTCTACAATGTCTACGGTACACACCAGCAGCAAGTGCACGGGCACGTTCTCTAGGCATTATTTTCGACGTTTCCAGTAGCTCGTTCCGGGAATATCTCTGGGTAAGGAGGTGGAATTGTAGGTATATGAATCTATTTAGTAGGGTTTAAATTTTGGTATTTATCTTTACGTATATATAAAGTGATCTATTAGTAGAAATTTTATAAGATCGTGAATTTATTCTTGACTTTTGTCTTTCTAGAGTGTACTAAACATGCGCACTCTATGTGTGTGACTGTTCACCTTCCTTCCAACGGTAAAAAGAAAAAATAGGGTGTTCTTAATCTACCATATGAGAAGGTTTCTAAATATGTGTGATAAACCACTATCAATATGTATGAGTTGGACTTTGGATTTTGAAAAAGTTCGGCAAAATTCAGTTACTCCATTAGGCAACCACCGATCGGTATGTAGGACTGGTCAGACCGTTGTGTGTGCGGTTAGACTGGGGTGCGTTGTGAGCGGACTCGGTGGCGGTTGGACTAGATTTGTAGTGTGACCTATTTCTAGTTAGCGGTTGCTTTTTTCAGAGAAGGTGTTTTGCAGCTTTGAGTTGAATGGTCAGATCGGCCATAGGGCGATTAGACAGGCCAGCGTTCTAATCGACCGCATATTGGTGGTCAAACCAGCTGAGGGTTGAGGTTTTGGAATTCGATCAAGGAGTGAGTCGATTTATTCTAGATTAGTGCATTCATGTTTTATGAAGCATGTTTAATCTAATGTGGTCAAGTTCTAGAAAACTTGTGCTCGGAAAAGATTTCTTATTATTTGCATGTGTAAGGAAGCATAGTAATGGCGGGGACCAGAACTACACTCAGGGAGGAGCCAATGTCCAGAACGATCAAGAATATCGAGTGACATAGTTGAACTCAAGCATAGCATGAGGAAGTCAAGGAATGTTAAAGGAAAGATTCGATGGGAACCGAGCGAGAGAGATTTGCCGATCGTGGCAAACATGATGATTACTTGCAAGTGAAGAAGATGACCGGGTTAAGGTAAGATACGTGGCAAACATGATGATTACTTGCAAGTGAAGAAGATGACCAAGTTAAGGCAAGTGTATTTTGGTAGTTCGCCAAATACCGTAAACTACATTGGATACAAACTGTGGTACTTGGAAAAGTGATTTAGATCATGAAGATGCTGAGAAAATCAAGTGGATCAAAGACTAGTGGCTTAGCGAATTTGGGCTCATGTGCTTTAAAAAGCATGCATGACTTAAAGTGTGAGTGTAAAACCCATATTATGTGGGATTAACTGGTTTCCCCAATTATACTAGTGGATAGTATCCATTATGCAAGCTAACCATCGCAACAATTTCAAGCTTGAGTTTTAGGGTTAGGGTTTATGAGGGATGAGTGAGCGCTCTAGTGTGATCTCTTGTCCTCCATCTACAGTGGCCGCTAAACTTTCATCCTCAAGAAATAATAGATCCACTTTGCTCTACTCTCATGAAGTATTCTTGCTTTGGTTGATTTGCTCTTGTTCTTGTTGGTTCTTCACCTCTTTTCTTCTCTTCTTGTTCTTGTTGTATGCTAAGGACATGTAAGTGATAGAGATGTTCCATGCACATCAAATTCTATCCATCTAGGCACTAGGGTATGCAAGATTCGAAGTTGCCCGGTTGTTGCTTTATTTGGAGCTTTTCTTGAGGAATATCGATTCAAGGTTTTGGCTTCGAATCTTTGGGTGATGTTCCTTACTGTGATATGTGTGAACTCATGTAGAGCCAACTTGGCGATCTTAACCTATGAGCAAGTTGTATCTCAAGATTTTGAATTTTGTTTGATTTTGGTGCAACCTTGTATATTTTGAGAAAATGTTGAAACTTTGGCCAAGATACACGCTATCCTTAGATGAATAGGTTCTTGAGACCCTCAGCAAAATGTGTGCACAATTTTAAGTCATTTGGTCTTTGATTTAGAAAGTTGCACCAAATTTAGTTTTGGCATAGGCTGATTTTCTTTATGAGAACAGAAGAGCGGTCAGACCACTCCTAAGCCCAGTCAGACCAGCCATCGTACAGACCTCACTCTCAGTGGCGGTTAGACCGGTGAGATGTTGAATCCTTGGGTCTTTGCCACTTTAGGTTATAGCTTGGATTTTGGCTATTAAATCTTATTTTTATAACTCTATAGCTACTGGAGTGAAAGATGTTTGAATACTTAGGGCTGTTTGGGATCGCTCTGCCCCACTTTTGCAGCTCGCTCCTAAACTATCCGACCAAACGAGTTCGGCTCGAAACTCCGCCCAAAAAAGGTGGAGTTGAGGGCCAACTCCACGCTTGTCCTGGAGCTCCTCGGGGTACTCGAAACCGCGTTTTGTATCTTCTCGTGGAGTTGAAGGGTACTACCCACCACCGCCATTACACAAACATACCGATTCGATTATTTTCTCCTCCCTACCCACCCGACTCCTCTCCTCCCCACGCCAGCGCCTCCTCTTCTCCGCCCGCACCCCTCTTCACCGCCCCCTGGTGCCTCCTCTGCTCGGCCCCCCCCGCCCGCGCCGCTCCTCCGCCCACCCGTGCCGCTCCTCTCCTCCACCCCTCCCCGCGCGCCGCTCCTCCCCACGCCAGCGCCTCCTCTTCTCCGCCCGCACCGCCTTCACCGCCCGCGCGCGCCTCGCTCCGCCCCGCCCGCCCGCGCCGCGCAGCGCTCCTCCGCCCCACCGTGCCGCCTCTCCTCCGCCCACCCGCTGTGTCGCTCCTCTCCTCCGCCCCTCCCGCCACGCCGCTCCTCTCCTCCGCCCCCGCCCGCGCCGCTCCTCTCGCCCCTCCCGCCACGCCGCCTCCTCTCCCGAAGTTCGTCCTTCCCAACCCTAGCTCGCCGCCATCGATTCCGGCCATGACGGCGAAGCTCTGCTGACGAGGTATGCTCGCATACATCAAAACATACACCAAACATCATTCGTGGGTATATTAGACCTTTCTCGGAAACCTCACATTCTCGAGCCTGGAGCTAGTGCGTACAACAGACCACCGCCCAGAACTCCACAGTGGAGCTGCTCCATGGTGGAGTTGGTGGAGCAGAGCTGGAAAACGGAGCAGAGCAGTCCCAAACAGGCCCTTAGAGAACATTTTGTGAAGGTGCCTTCACCCCTTTTCTGTTGCCATTGCCGATGCTACAGCTCCAATCAACCACCCATGTTTCAGGTTGTTGGTAAGGATACCTTTTGTATGTCTAATAGAGTAACAGTTGAAGAACCACACTCCTTTGCAAAATAGATGGCACTTTATAAATATTCAAATACAGTAAGAAAAATTATGAATTCACTGGTATTTTATCTTATATTAATTGTGTTTTCTCTATTGAAATTTTGTTCTCTTTGCTGGTAACTCTCCGTACATAGAACAGGGACAAGGTATGTACAGTTACATATATGTGTAAGATAATACTTACCTTTGCTTAAAAATGCAAAGCAATGGCTATTTTGGATCCTATGAAGATTTAGGATGGAAAGCTGTAAGACTATGTGGTGACAACCCCATAAGAGTGATAAATATTTGGCATTACTTATGCCTTGTTTTTGTTGTTTGAGTTTGATTTTGATAATTTGCATTTTGGATTGCTGCTGTTTGAAGTTGGCGATCATAACGGTAGGGGTGGAGTAGTATGACCTGCCAAAGTGGTCAAGACCCGAATATACAAATCCGAACTCTCTGTGTATTCTGCACTAGTTTAGGATCATGCTGGTGCACATAGTGGAAACATAGATGAAATATTAACCATATTTGTGATTAATTAAGAAAAAGACTCAAATATTATTAATTATCAAAATTATTACCTTATGACCAAGTTTACACTTTAATAACCGAAAGGTCTTAACAGAACCAGCAACAAAAATATAACAAAAATGAACCAGTCATTCGACATGCCCAGGTAATCAACAGGAAGTGAGACCCTAATCCAAGAAGTCTTCGAAGTATTCTCCTTCAGGTACCTCCGGTTGATATGGTTCCTCTTCTTCAACTGAGCAAATGCGGATATAGCCATGAATACATAGAGTACTTGGCAAGTCGTTTGTAAGAAGGATAAGAATGCAATATAATTATACAAGACTTACCAAATGATAGTTGAGTGATTATTTTTCAGAAAGCAACAATTTAAAGTAAATAAAATAAATAGATTGAAAGTGAACTTAGAAAATGAGTAATAAATAAATAACCAAAGGAATTGAATAGCCGTAAGTGAACTGACCATTCACCTAATAAACCATCCATGAACTAACCATTCACGTAATGAACCAACCAGTGAACTCACCATTCACTTTCTGACTTATCCGAACCAGGTTTTATGAAACATCTACCCTTCGTGTGAAATCACTGAGAATTGTCCATAACCAGGGACATAGCTATTCGAATAGTTTTACACTCATGACATTGCACAACTTTACCCATATGATATGATCATCTCATAGTGGCACTAGAGCAAAACGCTTCTTTGGGCATGCTGACCAAGAGATCGTAACAAGGCCATTACAATGCTCAATCACAATTCAGTTTCGCCCACCAAGATTCCACAATCGAGTAGGCTAACCACCTGATTGAAAAGATCCCTCTTACTCCCCATGGAAATGTCTAACTAACGCCCAATGTCATATCGATGGCGAAATTGAAATTAAAACATCACAAATTAATGAGCCAGGTCCATCCCACACTAGACATGTGGTTATATGATAAGGCTCATATCAATGGTGCACAAAGTTAAGTTCTTAGACATTACCCAGGAAAGACATCCACATCCTAGAAGTGCTAACCACACATTTCCCTTTACTACACGATCACCCACCCAAGTGAATCCATTTTATATAACCAACAACAATGACATTGCCCATGTCATGGTACTTAAATTTTATAACTGTAGCTGACCACCATGATTCAATATCTCATTGAATCAACATTAATTTATTAATTCATATATGATGATGAGCCCAACGTACTACAACCATGGCTAAACATACTAAACATACAATCTATGTAACAACTAGTATTGCATCACTAGATAGTTACCCATCCTATGGTGACAATGGAATCATATCATTCAAATTTATCAAGGTGTAATTAATCAAGTTATATAATAACTACCAAATACAAAGGTTTGTATTAAAATAGTAATGTATGATAATTTAAAAAAATAATAAATAGATAGATTTAAAAACTAGGTTCAACATGATGAAAGAACACGACTTGCCTTGGCCTTGCTTAGTTACCAACTCTTGGTTTTAGATCCTACTTCAACTCCTTTGAATACGTTATCTAACGGAGAGAAAGCGAATGAAACACAAATAAAATTAAATGAACTCCAAAAGCTTCAAAATTAGAACTAAAAGATAGAGATCAATTTTAGATGAATTTAGGAAAATGAATCGGGTCAATCAAAGATAGGACAGAAAAGAACGGACTCTTGGAAAATTAATTGGCTGAGAAGATACTAGAAATTGAAAAAGGTTACCTTGTTGTGGACCAGGTGCAGGATAGGGTGGTCTACGGTGGACTTGGCTCATGGAACAGTGCATGTGCTGGCGAGGTAGCTGATGTGGCATGACACATGGCACTGACATGTGGCACTATGGCTGAGGTGGCAGGGTAACGTGGCGGCTGACGTGGCATGACACATGACTGACACATCGGATTAGGGACTGACGAGGTACTTGGCGTGGATGCTTGCATGACTTGGCTCACTTGTCTACAAAATAGTGCACCTGATTGGTGGGTTCCGCATGTTAGAGACACAGTGCATATGGACTAGGTTCACAGAGAAGGCGAAGTGACAGCTGAGTGTGTGTGCGGGGTGATGTCACTCGGTTGATGTCGGCCAGCATGCGAGCGAGGCATCTCTTTGGGGGCTGAACGGGCGTGGCGCTCGCGGACCGAGGAGACACACGACAATCGGTGCTCGAGGGCGATGACAGTTGGTCGGAGCATGGCGGGGCTTAGCGGAGAGGGGATAATAGATGACAACGGCTTACCAATGGTGAAGCTTGACAGTGAAGGCGACGAAGATGGCTCAGCAACGTGAAGACGAAGCGACGCACGACGAATAGGACGCATCGACAACGATTGTGGCTTAGAAAAGAATGATGAAGACGGTGGCATGACTCGGCGAGGATGACTCGGGGACAAGAAAAACAAGGGCAGCTCGGCCTTTTATGCATGGATGCCAAGGAGTCCCACGCGGGCAAGGACATCGAAGCTGGGTCGAGCACGGACGACGAGTCCGAGGCGGCTACGGCGTGAACACCAAGATGAGACCAAGACCAACATGGCAGCAAGTAACGGAGGAGATGCACATTGCTTTGCATCACTCGATGTGTGACATGTGGCATCCGAGGGGATCAGACGATCGGCGCATGCCCATCTCAGATGGCCGACGCTTGTCAAGGTTGAATCGAACACTGAGACAAGATGGGCTGGAAAGGGCTAATGGACCAAAACTCAGGTGAGTTGGGATGAAATAAGAGATTTTGGCCCAAAGGCCTCTTTGGATTTTCGAGGAATTTCCTAATTTAAGAATTAATATTTAATTCATTTGAGCTCGAGAAAATAGCAAATAAATTTGAAAAAATTTAGAAAATTCAAAACAATTCCTTGAAGCACAAAGAATCCAAATAAAATATTTCCAACAATAATTGAAGTTTAAGTTAGTCATATTAAATCTTTTTAATTTGCAAAATTTCAATTTTAGCTTTAATTAAATCCAAAAATCCAATTGGTGAATTTTATTTTAAAAACTTTAAGAACACTTTGAAAAACAGGAAGTTACAGAGAGGTATGACAATAAGTGCCATGTCTTTGATAGAACTGACTATCCGTATTGAAAGACAAGGATGACGATAAACATCGAGGCTCAATCTTTTGCAATTTGGAACAAAGTGAATATTCCTTTTGTTGTGCCTACCGATGACGTGGTCCTTGATGCTATTCAATTAGCTGAGGTTAAGGAAAATGCTAAGGCACACAACTTTCTAATCTAAGGCCTAAGAAAATCCGAGTTCAATCGAGTAGCTTATCTTGCATCTGCAAATGAGATCTGGACGACCCTGTTTGATTACCATGGAGAAACGTCGAAACTCAAGAAAGTGCGTGATCGTGCAAAACTGCACACCCGCAAGTGAACGGGTTGCCACTGAAATAGCGGCGAGTGTCGTGTTCTCCACAGGGACTAGACTATGGCTACCGATGCTCAGCTAAAGCTAGGTCAAACGAAACGGGGGAGAAAACTAAACCTAAAACGATCGCCCAAGCAACCGAACGAACAAACCGAAAACCGCGCAATCAAAACGACGAACAAACTAAACGATCAAGAACGACACTACCTAACGACTACACAAAGACAACGACTACCGATCGACGAAATAAATAACTACCGACCGCTAGACGAAGAGGGAATCGAGAAGCACCGGGGAGTCTAGAAGAACAAAGGAGGTCGAGAAGCAAGGGGAGAAAACGATCGACGACTAACTAAACGACAACGGCAGACAACACAAGAACACTACGACAAACAAACGCACAATCTAACTATCGATGCACAGCAAAGAAGGAAGAGGGAGGTCGAGAAGCAAGGGGAGTCGAGACAAGACGAGGAGAGGGAACGATTGCCGACTAGCTAGATCGCGCACACAAACATCACAGAACTAACATCCGCACAAGTATAGGACACGAATACTAAACTAAACACGTACACACACTAACCACTTATACTAGAACGACTAACAAATTAACACATAATCACAAAAGGCAATGCTAAGCGAGAGGATCTGTGAAATATCTTTCGAGAGACAACTAACAAAATAATAGGACTACAGATTACCACACTAAGAGCATATTACCACGATACTACTAAATCTAAACATCACGGATCAATGAGCACGGTCTCAAGCAAAAACATTCACCACAAGGCATAATTCAACAATTTAACATACCAGACTCCAAATCATACCCACCGATTCTCATGCACACATCACGCTCACATCCACAATAACGAGATCACAAAGGCAAAGCATAAATAAGTAATTAAGAACTTGAAGAAATAGAGGGAAGAAATTAGACGAACCGAGGAGGAAGAAGTAGCAGAGGCGCAGAGGAGATGGTGAGGATGTTTACGGCGCCGTAGAGGAAGTAGGGGCGGCGATGGAGGTCGCCAAGATGATGAAGCCGTCGGTGAAGGAGCAAAGCGAGGACGGCGATGTAGAAGAAGTCGGGGTCGCGGTCGCCGTGGAGTGGATGCAGCAGTCGGTGAAGGAGCAGGCGAGGACGGCGATGTAGAAGAAGTCGGGGTCGCGGTCGCCGTGGAGTGGATGAAGTCGAGGCCACCGGCGGTGAAGAGGTTGGAGAAGGGTCGATGCAGGGCTGCCGTGAAGAGCATGCGACGCTGGATGCGGACGGCGTGGTGGAGACGGGAGGCCGGACTGAGAAAGCGGCAGGGTGGGGAAAGAGGGGGCGCGCGGAGTCCGGTGGATCCGGAGGAGGAGCAGAGGGTGGAGAAGGGCACAGGGCGGCCGAAGTAGTGGGAGGAGGAGAAGCAAGGGGAGGCAGGGAAGAGAATGAACCAAGGGAGATGGCGCGGTGGAGAAGGCAAAGCGAAAGAGGTGGCGCGGTCGAGTCCCGTGAGCCCGCCGGCCAGAGAAGAGGAAGGGGGAGGAGAGCAAAACGGGGATGAAGGGAGGAAGCAATGGCCGGCTCGGGCAAAATTGTGGCGGCGGCTCGGGTGTGAAGGCCAGGAGGGGTTCGGTAATTTGCAAATTAGCCCTCGCAGTTTCTAGGGTTTACGAATAGGTCCTTCCCCCATCTGATTTCTTCTGTTTTGGCCCTTGGAAACTCTGATTTCTTCGCGAGAAAATCCTACGCGTCCGTGATGACACGTATAATTGTACAGAGCAGTCCCGGAAATGCCACATTTGTCGTTTATGCGCCTCGATCGCGCCGGCCTGCGGAAAAGCACAAAAAATGTAAAATAGTCCATTTCGAGCAATTAATTATAGAAAAACGTGTAAATGATGATAAACGGTCCCAAAATATGAAAAATATGAGGGTAAAATGACGGCTAAATATATGTAAATATGACGTATGTCAGTGCGTGAGATTCAGTTCAAGAGGGACTACAAAGAACTGGAGATGGATCTTGGAGAGACCATTGATTCCTTCGTTGATGGATTTTATAAGATCCTGAGCGATTTGAGGTCTATTAGTATGACCTATGCAGATGCCGACAATGCGGCTTATGCTTTGAGTGCTCTTGACATGAGTGTTTGGGAGATGAAAGTTACATCCATCGGTGATAAGACGGACTTGGCAACTATGACTATGGATAAGCTATAGTGATAAGACGGAGTTGGCAACTATGACTATGGATAAGCTATATTCACATCTTAAGACCCATGAGTTGGGTGTTGTATCTAAGAAGCCCAAAAGTCCACAAACAATGGCTCTTGTGATTGATCTTGTCAAGAATGGCACTTCTTATAAGAATGCTTCTTATGACTTTTCCTTATCTTCTTTTCAAACAATGAGTGATGAGCAATTTGAGAGCCTTCTCATTAATGATCTAGCTCTCATCACTAGCCATTTCACATGTTCCTACTACAAAGCAAGAGAGCATGGAGAGGTGGTCCCATTGTTTGCTTTGAATATGGTGAGAGGGCCATGTTCGCGCTAGATGTCCTAACATTATGAACGGGATGGAGATAATCATGGGAGGAAGGACTACAAGGAGTATAAGAAGGACTATAATAAGAAACCTTATTGACCTTTTAAGAATAAGGACGCAATCAAGAAGGCCACTATATCATTGCTTACAGCTCTCAATGGTTGAGACATGAGTGATGTTGATCCTATAGCTACAAGTGATAAGTAGAAGCAAAGGAAGGAGAAGAAAAGTCTGTTGGCTTCACCGGGCTATGCCTCATGGATGCTAGCAATGTTGATTCCCACAGTATGCGTGACAAGGATGATCCCTATCCAAGGACGATGATGAGGTAGATTCCTTTTACTCTCTCATTATCAAATATGATAAATTGGTGGCTCATCATGTAATGTAAATTAAGCACTTGGAACGATTAGTGAAAAGAAATGACAAGCTTAAAGCTAAAATGAGCTCTTGGTCTTGCAAATGGATAGGCTTAGAACTACTATTCGAGGTCTTGATAATTGTGATACTTATCTTACTTTGCAGGTCACAATTGATAAATTGAGATCTTCTAAGTCATCTTTGCTAGGACAACTAGAAAATGCTAGAGCTAAAATTATTGATATCAAGGCTAGTCAATGTTCTAGTTACTTAGGAGCTAGGGACATTTTTAGAGCTAGTGTTTTACTATGCTTGAATTATGATGAATTGAAAAAAAAACTTGCCAAGCAAACTAGAAAAATTGCTCCAATTCAGTTTTGAATATTCTTGTGCTCATTGTGTGTTTAGAGAGGAAAATTAAAAGAATTAACTAATAAGCTTAATCGTGCTAGATCTGAACCTTGTGATACTTACTCTATGCTCAATTCTAAAATTGAAATTCTCACTAAGATGTTGCAAAAAATGTGATAAAGAATCTATTGCTCATGTTCATGCTTCAAATGTTGATACTATTACTCCAATAGCTTGTGCATTTTGTGCTAAAATTGGAAATGATTTGGATGATATGCATGAAGCATTTGAAGTTAAATTTGATGAGCAATTACATAAAGTCAAGAATGTGTCTTGTGTTTCTTGTGAGGCTTTCAAACTAGAGGTAGCTGTGCATAAGGAGAGATACGCTAGAGCTATTATTAGCCTAGCTGTGAGTCTTATGTCACTTTTGCCAAGGAGAATGATTATCTATAGAAAACCCTTGAGAAGTTCTCTACTAGTAAAAAAACTTAAATCGATTCTAGATCAATTCAAGGTTAGCAAAGCCAATAGAGGTTTGGATTTCAACTCTTATGAGCATTCCAAGAGTCATCCTTCTAAGGTAGTGAGCGTAGTTGAGAGTGGAAAGTTCGAGGTTGCCCCTCCTGAGCCTACTAAGATTGTGTTTAAGTCTTAGGATTTGCTTAGTCCCCTTCTATCAATGTATGCGCGTCTACTTCAGCAGGTACGACACCCGAAGGTAAAATACCATTACATCTTTTGTGAGAAGGATGGCCACATCATATAATTCTATTTTAGATGGGTCAAGAAACTGCGTCGTGACTGTGCTATAGCCTTAAGGAGCTTTCAAGATTAGTCTCGTCTAGCTAGTGTCCCTAGAGTTTCCTTCAGACCTCACTTTGAATATAGGTTCTTTAATTCTTTTTTGGTGGCTTTAGAGAGCAGCGTGGTTCTAGGTTCCGAAGAGTGGGTTTAGGTATAGAGCTGACCCTAGACAAGATTTTTGTCGTTTTGGTCCACAGTGAAGATTTAAGTGGAGTTTTGATAGCTCTAGGTCACATTCTGTTGTATATCATGCTAACCCACATTTTGGAGCTTTTCTTGCTGGTCATGTATCTTAGTACTGGATACCTCATTCTTATATCACTCTCCCTAGTACCAAAGCACATGCTTCTTCTGGATCTTTGATGTAGGCTTTTCATGTGAAGAGAAGATCGTGTGGTTCATGTTATCTTCTTTAGGTCTCCTACCCCATTTTGAGAATCTGGTGATAGCTTTGACTTTTCAGAATGTAGTTTGCTCAACTTCAACTATATTGACAACATCACATTGCTAAGCGGTGTGACACATATTCTTGCTTAAGTTTTATCAATTTCCTACTTCCATATTCAGTCTTGTATATCATTTGGGAGTGTTTGGGATTTTAGGTCTTCAAGGTGTTGTGAGTCACACCTTCTGTCTTTTGTCTTTCTTAGGTAATTCTTTTCCCTACTAGATTCTCTAGGATATTTTATCCTATCTAGGTTAAGCTTGTTTCTTCTTTCACTAGCTTCTAGTAGTAGAGTGGCTAGTGTAGTAGACTCGCTCATTAGCAGTGTGTGTTCCTTGGGTTAGAGACCATGTGGTGAAGAGGCTTTCCCTTCTTATAAGAGTTTTCTTTTCTTGCTTTTAATGCCTATTTTTTTGTAACACCCCAGCCAAACATTGGCCTGAAATGCTACTAAACTAACCATAAAACAAATCTAACTAGTTGCTTACTACAAAATTTCGGCAGAGTCTCCTTTGTTCATTGACTAAAACTGAGTGCTAACAATTATAATCAAGAGGTATAAATAATCATAAGCATTGTAATTAGTAATAAATAAAACTACTATCAAGCTTAACCAAAGCGTTGAAGCAATATAAAAAGTTCTAAACCTTTATTACATTTTAGACCTAGCGGTCATAAAACAATTACCACTCTAGCAAAAGAATAATTAATGTCAAAGTTCTCTATTTCTTCTATGGTGGATAATTCGTGAAAGTGCAACAACGCTAATCCTCCTTTATTCCCATGCATCTTGTCCTCATGAAAGTACCTAAAACAATCAACAAACAACAACGAAGAAGAGTGAGTACAAAGACTCAAAGAAATATAATAAGCAAGAATAAGAACAATCATGAACATCATCTCACAAATTTATCCATCAATCATATAATGAAACATGCTATGCAATATGACCAAAATCTCTTTATCTCTTCTCTTTCGCATTTCTGGGTGACGCGGAGTGTGCATCCGTCAATGCACACCCATGCTCGCACTATCCGGCAGTACGAGGACCAATGCCCATACTCCACAAGTATGGGGACCTTTAGCCCGTCATAACATCAACATGACGGGGACCTCGGCGCTTGGTCATCTCGTGACCAAGACTTCAATATATCGGCATGATGCATATATGTGAATGTCTCAATAAAATAAAAATTGCATTCACCATATCCATGCATCATAAATTCTCATAATCACTTTCAAATGCAATCGACCATAAACGATATCAACATATCATTATCATATCATGAACACATACACTCACAATTTAGATCAAATATCATCCATGCATCAAACATCAACAATTCATCAAACATCAATAATCCACACCATCAATCATTAACCATCATTATACTTGCCTTAACCACGCGAAACGGAGGATGAGTAGAAGGTGCAACCCCGAATCCGTCCTCCTCCTGAATAATAATTATAATATTTACTAAGACAACAGTAGTGTGTCTTTAGATAAAAATAACAACACTCTTAAACTAACCCAACATATTTAACTTGACCCAAACTCAAATCTTCCCTCGGCCAACCCCTGACTTCTACAGACAGTCACCTTGAAAACTTCATAACTTTTGATACAAAGGTTCAAATGAGGCGTTCTCAGATTCTATGGAAAGATAATTAAATTATCTAACTAAACCTATTTGGGGAGCCTTCCAGATTCGGCCATCTTCTACCCGATCCAACCAGTTTTCCTCAATCTGTATTTATCTCGGGACAGCGCACTACAAATGCCGTAACTTCCACCACAAAAATCGGAATTTGGACTTCTTGACCTTTCTGGAAAGCTAAGAAAATTATCTACAACTTTCCTAATATGAATATCCTCTGATTCGCCCGTTTACAAATTTCTAAAATCGATCTACCGAAACCCGTCGGGAAACCCTCCGAGATGCAAAACAGTCAACTTAGAAAAATCATAACTTTTGCTACGCAACTCGGAAACACGCGTTCTAGGACTTCATGGAAAGATAATTTCGTCCTCTACAATTCTCTAGGAGGGGTCCAGACCTGAATCCCCACGGATCTAACCCAAAACCGCCGTCTACCACATTCTATCCTAGCAGTCCAGACTGACAAAAATTGCTATCAAGATCAAAGAATATTATTCTAATGGGAAACAAGGATTACCCCTTGACGAATGGATGAAGAACACGAAAATCTCCTCCCAAATTTCACCTCTTCTCTTTTTTTCCTCTTTTCCTTCTATTCTTCCCTTCCTCCGGATCCAATCGTCGTGCTGCGCTTGATCTCCTTTCTCCGCTCAATCGGTAGCACCGGAATCTTCTTCACCAACAATGGAGGAGAGGGAGGAGGCGCTGGAGGAGGGGCGCAATGAGGGAGGTGGCGGCTGCCCCAAGGCAAGGGAGGCGCAAGGGAGGGTGGGAGCAGCTAGGGTTGGGGAGGGTGGAGCCTCCCTCGTGGCGAATTCCACCGGCCAAAGCCTGTGCCCAGTTGCCGAAATTTTCAGAAATCCCCCACTAAAACTATTATTTAATTCTTTTCTAAAAGGTCCCTCCCTCCAATTAATAGACTATCTCTCGAATCGTTTTCGGGGTATTACATTCTACCCCCCTTAAACAGAATTCAACCCCGAATTCTTTCCGTGCTTACACTAAGGGTTTATCACAAGTAAACTTGATCATATTAACGCACACTTGTTGCGAGTAAATCTCACACTTGCGAGACTCCAATTTCCAAGTTGCCTCTCTCCTTTGTCTGCTGTGACCAAAGCATCTTGACGTACTTTTAAAGTTTTATTTCTCGATGCTTGCACCTCGCGCCTAGGTTCTAGAAAGTCCGAGTGGTGTGCCAACTCTTTCACAAAATAAAGTTCAACCGAAAGTAAAGAATTCTCATCGCAACCACACATCACCAACTCCCCTCCAAAAGGGTCAAATCAAAAGAATAAAAAAAATGAGGATTCAATACGAAAACCTCTCCACATTCAAGTAGGTAGTTAGCAAATAAGCAACACATACGTCAAAGGGAATCACTCAAATGTCTAACCCGTCCCTTATATATATGTTTTTTTCCAACCAAAAAAAAACCGCACAAGCCAACTTAAGGTCAACTTCAAACCACAAGAGAATCTTGCTTTCATCACATAGCTCAACCAAGAATCAAAAGAGCACTTTGCTACCCAAGAAAAATATATATATATATATACATATATATATTTTAGGAATAAACTTCCTCTTGAATCACGAGATTCCAAATCATCCCATACCACACCGGATCACTTCCTTTAAGTTCATAACGAGTGCATCCACCTCTCTTTGTAGAGGGACTCTATTGTTCTTACAATAACATACTCTAGTCAACTCCTCTACCCACCGGTTATTTTAAAGAATAATTTCCAATACACCTCATCATTGGTTTCACCCACAATCTCTTCACCACAATTCTTTAAGGATAAACAATCATGGAATTCTCACCCACCCACTCATTTACTATACCGAAAGATATTATCATGGTTCATCACACTATTTAGAATCCACCCATTCCACTATTCTCACACCACATCATTAGCCTCCAAGGTCCTAGCATAGATCACAAAAAACCAAAATTTCCCACCCTAGGGTTCCTATACTTGTACTTCGATATAACTGATACAAAGACTCTCGAATTTTGGTGACTAAAATTTTCACAATCAACCATGCTCAATCATTAACAACTATATAAAACATATTCTCAACCCGATTATCGTAGAACAATTCTAACTCTTGGAGGGTTACTCACGAACCCAAGTCATACATGGCAATAATTTCAACAATTTCTACTATCCCAAAATTCCCATAATCGTCCGACTTCTTCACAATTATAAACTCATTAACTACATCATCATAATCATCCTGCTAATCCTTGCAAAGTACCCAATCATGATGCTCCAATAAAATTGATCAAGATTCTCATACTTTCAATAATTCCAACGTTCCAGCAAAATGAACGTAACACTCTTGAACCATAATTTATTATAGGTTCTTCTAGTTGTAATAATATAACTAGTTAGCCCCAAGGACAACATCTTCTTTAAATCAAGTTCTCACCGAGAATTATTCGAGAATCAATTTATCACTCCAAGGTTGTCAAACAACTTGATACCCATAATCTCACCCAAATCAAGCACATAACCACACCTACCAGTTGCCATACAAATTCTAAAAGGGCTTGCAACCCAAATCGGTTACCCCTTTCTTAGAAGAGACATAAAGAGTAAATTTCAGCACATAGGAAGGCATTATCGTCATAATAACCACCGACCAAGGGTAATGGCGAAAATCTTGAAAAACACAATACAAGATCACAGTTGATGGCACATGCCCCTCAAGGAGGGAAATATCAAATATCAACCGATAAAACACGACATTGCCATTTTAAACTCAAGAAACTCTTATGCGGTGAAAATAGGAAGTCAAACACACCTCTAACAGTTACACAACTTGACTCCAACCTCAAATAATTTTTTTCCGCAATCTTTCTTTTAACAAAGAGAACAACCGTCTTCGATTACGATATTACCTTGTCAATTCCAACGAAAGAGATTTGAAGACCACAACTCATAAATCTTTTAAGAACTGATAAAACTTCTCCACGTCGGTTTACTCAAAATAATTTCAGCTACCACCTAAGTCATGAGGTCTAAAAGGTCGACACGCAAATTCCAAAGCTTTTGATTTAGATACTATCATGGAAGTCATTAAATTCTTTTATTTGTAGAACATTCAGCATTTTCATCAAACCACGTCAGACAATCAAAGCTAACATCGAGTAGTACACTCCTAACAAGAATTATCATATTCTCATATCCATTTATAACTTTTCAAAGGAACATATTAATTCATTTCATCATGTTTCTATTATCTAAACAAGATTGCAACTACTTGATCTAGGAAAAGCCTAGTGCAGAGCCACCATATTAGAACAAAGCTCTTTAACAAGATGATACTAGAACAGGACATTCTTGCAAAACATGCTAGTATAAATCTCTCATTAAGTTTCATATATTCAATTCTTTTGATGCTCAACTCTAATTTAGCTCAAATTGAATGTACTCTAGTCATTACTAGCAATAGTGAGAATTATTTTATCATAACAACATTCATGATCTAACTCCATTTTATAACCACAAAACAATCATGAGCATAGATTTAATATCCCACCTTACGCTCGGAAAATAGAACGAAATAGCTTTAAACTTCAATAATGCCACTTTGTAAGGCAAAATTCTTCAAGTCAATACATCAATCTTCATCTTTTTCTTTATACATGTTTCAACCATTTAGCATGGTGAGGATAGATGAATCTAGCAATTGTACAAGCTCATACAAGATCTAAATAAATGATGATTAAAGGTTAATATTACCAAGACAATATTCCAACACCTTATTCTTAATAATTCCAAACAGTTAGATCAATCACTAAAGACAAACATAATTCAATTCATCCAACATGATAGAAATTTAATCAATTACAATAATCATTTTAATTCTTTTGCACCCTCCTCAATAACTACATGGGTTCCAATCATGTATAGGCCATTTCTTAACCACGTTCCTTAATAACCTATTACAAGGCAATATCAAAATTAATCAACTACAGTTCCAAGGATGCTAGTTAGAATTAATTATGCACCACGCTAACTTCCCAACTTGACAATTCATACCTTATGAATTAGTTTATATGATTACCACCTTCCACTTAAGCATAGCAAAACGCTACGAAGGGTTTTAACACTCTCTTTTCGAAAGGAAGGAATTAAACTTCAACACACGAAATAACCCAAAGAGATTCATTGATCCAAAGCTTTCCTATGTTAACAAGTTTACAACATAAAACTTTCATTAATAAGAATACCAAGCGAACAAATGAGACATGTTTTACCACAAGACAAAACTCCCACGAAGGGACCAACTTTGCAAATCAACAATGTTCCCAAATGGCAAAAGTGTCTCAATAGTTTGAAATACAATAATTGCTGCAATGAACATGCAGAGACCAAATGAAAACCCTCAGCTGAAATGAATCACGATCCCAAGATAAGTTCAACCTCCACAACAAGATGAGAATTGACTAAATTCAACTCAAGGAATAGAGAAACATTTCTAAAGAACTTACTTCTAACCTTTGAAATTAGCTTACCCAAGGAAAGATCCCTCACCAATTGAATACCACAGAGAGTGCTATAACTTGGCCATACCTACGGCCGCACCGCGATCTCTGTCTCTCAACTTAACTATCCACACCCATAACAGTCATATAGTCAAATCATAAGCACCCAAAAGATCATCTCATAATATGTACAAAGTCAAACATTAGGTACGTATTCAACTTATGATAATCGACGAAAACGTAGATGCAATGCAAACCCCATTCCCACCTACAGTGCTTAGTGTGTCAAGTTTAATATTTCATCAACCACGGACCTACAGCCCGCTCGATACCAATCAGAACACCTCACCAAACATTGGCTCGAAATGCTACTAAACTAACCATAAAACAAATCTAACTAGTTGCTTACTACAAAATTTCGGCAGAGTCTCCTTTGTTTATTGACTAAAACTGAGTGCTAACAATTATAATCAAGAGGTATAAATAATCATAAGCATTGTAATTAGTAATAAATAAAACTACTATCAAGCTTAACCAAAGCGCAGAAGCAATATAAAAAAAGTTCTAAACCTTTATTACATTTTAGACCTAGCAGTCATAAAACAATTACCACTCTAGCAAAAGAATAATTAATGTCGAAAGTTCTCTATTTCTTCTATAGTGGATAATTCGTGAAAGTGCAACAACGTTAATCCTCCTTTATTCCCATGCATGCTATCCTCATGAAAGTACCTAAAACAATCAACAAACAACAACGACAAAGAAGAGTGAGTACAAAGACTCAAAGAAATATAATAAGCAAGAACAAGAACAATCATGAACATCATCTCACAAATTTATCCATCAATCATATAATGAAACATGCTATGCAATATGACCAAAAATCTCTTTATCTCTTCTCTTTCGCATTTTACCGTGTCGCGAGTGTGCATCCGTCAATGCACACCCATGCCTGTACCATCCGTGCAGGGACCAATTGCCCATACTCCACAAGTATGGGACCTTTAGCCCGTCATAACATCAACATGACGGGACCTCGGCGCTTGGTCATCTCGTGACCAAGACTTCAATATATCGGCATGATGCATATATGTGAATGTCTCAATAAAATAAAATTGCATTCACCATATCCATGCATCATAAATTCTCATAATCACTTTCAAATGCAATCGACCATAAACGATATCAACATATAATTATCATATCATGAACACATACACTCACAATTTAGATCAAATATCATCCATGCATCAAACATCAACAATTCATCAAACATCAATAATCCACACCATCAATCATTAACCATCATTATACTTGCCTTAACCACGCGAAAACAGAGGATGAGTAGAAGGTGCAACCCCGGGAATCCGTCCTCCTCCTGAATAATAATTATAATATTTGCTAAGACAACAGTAGTGTGTCTTTAGATAAAAATAACAACACTCTTAAACTAACCCAACATATTTAACTTGACCCAAACTCAAATCTTCCCTCGGCCAACCCCGACTTCTACAGACGGTCACCTTGAAAACTTCATAACTTTTGATACAAAGGTTCAATGAGGCGTTCTCAGATTCTATGGAAAGATAATTAAATTATCTAACTAAACCTATTTGGGGAGCCTTCCAGATTCGGCCATCTTCTACCCGATCGAACCAGTTTTCCTCAATCTGTATTTATCTCGGGACAGCGCACTACAAATGCCGTAACTTCCACCACAAAAATCGGAATTTGGACTTCTTGACCTTTCTGGAAAGCTAAGAAAATTATCTACAACTTTCCTAATATGAATATCCTCTGATGCGCCCGTTTACAAATTTCTAAAATCGATCTACCGAAACCCGTCGGAAACCCTCCGAGATGCAAAACAGTCAACTTAGAAAAATCATAACTTTTGCTACGCAACTCGAAACACGCGTTCTAGGACTTCATGGAAAGATAATTTCGTCCTCTACAATTCTCTAGGAGGGTCCAGACCTGAATCCCCACGGATCTAACCCAAAACCGCCGTCTACCACATTCTATCCTAGCAGTCCAGACCGACGAAAATTGCTATCAAGATCAAAGAATATTATTCTAATGGGAAACAAGGATTACCCTTGACGAATGGATGAAGAACATGAAGATCTCCTGCCAAATTTCACCTCTTCTCTTTTTCCTCTTTTCCTTCTATTCTTCCCTTCCTCCGGATCCAATCGTCGTCTGCGCTTGATCTCCTTTCTCCGCTCAATCGGTAGCACCGGAATCTTCTTCACCAACAATGGAGGAGAGGGAGGAGGCGCTGCTGGAGGGAGGGGCGCAATGAGGGAGGGTGGCGGCTGCCCCAAGGCAAGGGAGGCGCAAGGGGAGGGGTGGGGCAGCTAGGGTTGGGGAGGGTGGGAGCCCTCCCTCGTGGTCAATTCCACAGGCCAAAGCCCAGCCCAGTTTGTAAATTTTCGAAATCCCCCACTAAAACTATTATTTAATTCTTTTCTAAAGGTCCCTCCTCCAATTAATAGACTATCTCTCGAATCGTTTTCGGGGTATTACATTTTTCTTTTGCAAGTGGTTCATATAGATATAGGGAGTTGAGTCATGTGATGCCTTTGAGAGATTAGTGTTAGGGTTTTCTTGTGTTGGAGCCTTTTGTATACGCACTCTAGGCTTAGACCTCTATAATCCTAAGGGGTTAACTATAAAACATTCATTTCCAAGTGAAAATGAATATCCAAAGTTTGCTCAAGTGAGTTGTCCATACATTCCCTCTTGTGCTTTTGATTTTCTTAGCTTTCTTATTTGGATTTCTCTACTCTTGATCTTTTTTTGTGCCAAGGACGTGAAGAACTAAAGATGTCTCCTGGAGATAAGATCTCATCTATCTAAGCATGATATAGACGAAGTTCTTAAGTTTGCTCGGTTTTACTCAAGAGAGAGGTGATTTTGGAGTTTTGCTCTTGTAGGTGTTTTGGGTTTAATTCATGTTATGATTTAGTTTGCTCTAACATGTGAGAACCTATCTAATGTTACCTAGATCATCTAGGACTCATGAGTAAGAGTAGATCGATATTTTTTGTTTTGTTTCATTTTGGTGCACCCTTCACTCAAATGAAAAAATCCGAATTTTGGCAAGGATTCTCTCGATCGTTGATTGGAATAGGGTCCTAACATCCTAATGAGGACGCGTGCCAAGTTTTGAGTCATTTGGACCAATGGATCAAAAGTTTCATCAATATTTGATTTTAAAATCATGTTAATCTTACTATATCTATGCTAATTTTACTATAGCGGTACTACTTATTTTCTCAGAGCAAGATACCAAATTTGATGAGAGGTGCTATCGATTTTACTATAGAGGTACTACCGATTTTGCTCAATTTTATTTGGATCTTTTGTGTGGATAATTAGTCACTAAACTTCATAACTTCTCATAGTTATTGGAGTACAGAATTTGGAGTCATGCTTCCGCCTTGAAAAATATTTGAAAATGTCTTGTAATCATACCGGTTCTTATTCACCCCTAGTCACCATCTTCGGTCCTACAAAAGCCAACACAAAAGCCAGCAAAACTAGAATGTAAAATTATGAGAAATTCAAAATCTCACCGATCATACCTTTAGCAAAATCCAGTCATACCGGTTAACAGTAAAATTGGTACTAACCCTACAGCAAAATCAGCTCGGGAACAAGAAAAACAATACAATTTCAAAACCAAGAATTCATATAATTTTTTATCCGTAAATTCAAATGACTTGAAAATTGGTATGCACCTTTTATAGGATGTCACAAACCTATTTTAACCATGATTGAGAGAATTGTTGTTAAAATTGTGACTTTTTTATTTGAATAAATATTGCATTGAAATCAGACAAAAATAAAAAACGATGAGTTTAACTTCTCGTAAGTAAATAATGACTAAAATAGTTCTATATGTATTGTCACGTATCACAGGAGCGGTCAAACCAATGGGCTCGATTCGCATCGCTCACTCTTCATTTCACATCTGAAAGACCATGGAAGCTACCATGTGAGGACAGACTCTTCTCCTCCTAGGAGCAGCTCATGTTGACTAGCTTGCCGGTGACTGACTGGTTTTATCATGACCCAGTATTCTCCTTTATGCCGGTGACTGACTGGTTTTATCATGACCCAGTATTCTCCTTTAAGTCAATTCCTTAATGCCAGCTTGGAGAAAGCACCTCCTCTAGCTCCTGCAATCCAACAAACGAAGACCTGCAAATCTCGCTATAAAACACCCAAAACGAGGCCGTTTACTCCTCCGTTTTGGTGGTCGTCTCGCCGGGTCAGATCGAGGAGCCGCCACGCCGGAGATCCGCCATGAACGGCTCAAATCCACAAATTCCAGGTATGTACCATCGACACAGCTAATCAATCTGTTTTTGGCGCGTAAACACAGAGTGCTAGTATGCCAATCCTGTGTAGACATTGTTCTGTTTTGATCTAGCATACGCATGGTGGAAGGTGTTTTCCCCTCTTCCTCGGTTCCATGAATCATAAGCCCTTCCTTGTAAGCAACTTTGATTTTGTTTTTGCTTTTGTGGGGGAATGGATAAGGTTACTACACCGGCCGTCCGGTGAACTCTGCGGAACAGCCAACAACGGCAGCCGTTGAGCAGAAGGATGGAAATCAACAGCCTCCAGGTACACACATAAGAAATCAACCTTGTGCAGCTGATCTTGGTCGTCAGAGTTTCTTGCCTCTTTCTGAGCTCCATTTATCATCAAAGCATCACTTGATTTGTGTTATCTCTCTGTGTTGGGGGGTCGTCAGAATTTCTTGCCTCTTTCTGAGCTCCATTCATCATCAAAGCATCACCTGATTCGGGTTGTCTCTCTGTGTTGGGGGGTTGGGTCAGGTTACTATATTGGTCATCCTGTGAACGCTGGGGCTGAGCAACCACCGGCTGCTGCTGAACAGGACAAGACTCCACACCCTCCTCCTCCTGGTATGCACATGTCTGCTTAATCAACCCACTGTCCATGTTAATTTAGGCATTCCACTCGGATTTTGTAGAATTTTTTCACAAATTATATTTCTTCTATCATGCCTACTATTAGATCGAAGTTCTGTAGATAACTTCTCTTTGGTGGTTTGTGATGTAAGGCTACTACAAGGGCCGTCCGGTGAAACCTGGGAAACCGCCAGCCGATGAACCGAGGAGAGCAGAGCCAAATTTCTTTGCGAAATGGTTGCCTAAATACAAAATTAGAACCAACACCGTCTCTTCTGTTCATTTCCGTTTCTCCTTACAAATTTGGTTAGTGCGTTTGATGTTTCTCCTTTCCCAATTGCAGCTTTGCTTGCTTCTCCAGCTCTGGGAATGCCTAGTCGGCTAGTAGATCCAAGACCGGACAATTGAAGGCGACAGCGAGTTCCACGGAGAAATCTCGATCTGTATCGGGAAATGCGAGTTTTTGTTGTTCCAAAGCTTTCCATTTGCATTCACATTAATTGTCAGATTGTACAAGCATATGAAAATTCAATTAAATTACTCCAGCAGTATAGTATTTTTTTGCAATGGATAAGAGAGAGTATAAGACAAATGCATGCTTAACACACATCACACTTGCTTGGTTGAAATTTTGAAAAGTGGCTTTTATGGTGAAATACACATTAGAACGACTGAAATTTTACTATAGCTGAAGTTGGCTTATTTGGCGTAATTAAATTTAAAATAAATTAAAAATAAAAAATATACTAGCTCATCACGGACAACACAAACGAATACGGGAAAAAAAGAACCGACAAAAAAGCTCAAAAAAAAGCCAAAAGTTCAGAAAAACGAAATTTATGAATAGTGAAGCTGAAGCCGAAACGAACGGGGCTAAATACCACCCACGCACACATACGTGTGTGTCTTATACCACCCACCCACGTACACATCACACTTATACCACCCACCCACCTAGACGAAATCCGGAGGTTAACCTCGGATGAGGTAATGAGGTACGCAAGACCAACTATAAAGGGGTCCAGAGCTAACCCCGAACGAGGTTTGCAAGACCAACCTCGGGCGAGGTACGTAAGACCATCTCCGGAGGGGTCCGAGACCAACTTTGAACGGCGTTCGCAAGACCAATCTAGAGGGGGTTTGAGGCCAACCCCAGGCGATGTACGTAAAACCAACCTCGAAGGGAGTCTAGGGCCAACCCCAAACGTGTCCAAAGCCAATCACGAACCAACTCCGGAGTTCCAAACGTGGCAGGACCTATGCAAGGCAAATATGTATTTGCGCGAATGACGTAGATATCTCTAGAAGTAAGGTAGGCTCTAAGGACAAACTTGTAATTTTACTCGTCTCCTTCTCCCCTTTATAAATAGGACCTCTTGTAATGGGAGAGGGGAGGCCGTTTGTAAATCGAAACACTCATATTGAATACACTTGGATCATTTAAGTGCTTCTCTTTAAGTCCTTCTGCATCCTCGGTGGTCTTCGCATCTGACTGGGATGCTTTTAAATTTACTGTCCAATCTTGTATCGACGACACATACACTTTTCATTAAATGTGCACGCGTATGTACTTCTAAAATCGGTAGACACCAGCATCGAGTCTAAGATTTAAACCCTAGTGGACTGAGCATACATCCGCACGTCTAGCCATCTGACCACATGCTAGCACCCTCCCGTTATAAAGTTCATCATTGTCAATGCGTTTATGATCTCAATCATGGATTTCAAGTATGTTCTCGTGTAATTACTGAAGCACCTTCAACAAGAGCACCTGTCATGAAGATCCTCTACCGGAAAACTTCATCATCTCTGAAAAGAGTTATTTAATTGTTCAAGCTGAAACCAAAAGCTAAAAAAAGCCTAAAAAAACATAGTTATAATGTAATAACCTATTAATTAAGATTTCACTAGCAAATGCTCGCCCAAGAAATAAGCACTAAATAGTATTTGATTTGCCGTAGACCACCAATCCTAGTGAAAGTATGACACGAGGTACCTTCAAACTTGCAAAAGGCAAGGCACCAAACGGAGTACTATTATAAGACGAAACTTGCAAAAGGCAAAGCACCAACCGGAGTACTATTATAAGACGGCTCGCTGTCAGGTCTTCCAGTAATGAAAGATTGAAAGGGAACGGTTAGATTGGATCGACCTATTAATTAGGATTTCACTCGTTGCATTACAGTGGCCCGTACCCGTGCGACTGTCATGCGCGCGTCTCCATGGCGGCGATAGGCGATAAGAATTCCTAATCGATCCATGTTGCAAACTTAGCTGGCTCGCCGTTCTTACAGAAAGAAAGAAAAAGGGACCCAATTGGCTCAGGTTGCTTCGTTCGAAAATGCCATTGGCACATGCAGACCCGTGGTTGTTGGTACGAGTCAGTCTTGTTAGTCAATCCCCTAATGCCAACCTGGAGAAAAGCATCCCCTCGGCTATCCTCCAACCCATGGAACGGAGACCTGCAAGAAGGCCGTCCACTCTGTCTCCGTCTTGGTCGCCGTCTCGTCGCGAAAGGAGATAGCACGCCGGAGATCCGACGACATGAGCGACGGTCGTGGTGAACCGCGAGCACAACCAGCCGGCCAACAGGAGGATGCGACTGAACATCTTCCTGGAGGTACAAACATACATATACTTCTTCTGTTAAGAGCATATATATGCACGAATTATCTTGCATGTTCGGCAGTTTTCAAGGTGAATCGAAAGAAGTGATCACGTACATGCTAGCTAGCTAGCTCCTGCCTTTTTGCTACTGCTACATTTTTTTTAAATGTTTTTTTTTCCATTTGAGTAAGCTTACTTCGTCGGCCGTCCACTGAAGCTTGCACAAGAACAAGCAACGGCGCAGCAACCCGTTAAGCAGATGAACGAACGAGGCTTGCCAAATGGTAAACACTTCAGGAAACTCTAGATTTTACATGTGTCATTGTTTTTTTCCCACGTAATTTTTTGGCTTGTTCACAGTTTCCTATCTCTAGCTGTCCGTGCCTCGCCGGCGGTGGAAATGCGAACTAGACTCGGTGCAATTGCAAGTTTTGTTATTTGAAAGCTGCTTCTTCTACATTTAATCTTTCTTCAATTGTACCAGCAAATGCAAATTTAATGAAATTGTTGTATCTACTATATTGATTTCGGTGTGCCAGCAAATGAAAAGTCAACTGAATGGATGAAGAAGGCGTATGATACTATCGGGCGTCTACTGCTCACCATTGTCCAAATACTCCTTTCATTTTTAAATATGAGGCATATAATTTTCCAAATCTTGTTTCATAATATAATCCATGCATTTAAATTTAGTGATTTTTCTCTCGTTTGCACTTACTTATCTTCCTCTCTCTAAAATTTATGAATAAACGTTCGCACTGATTATTCTTTCTTATTTCCGGGATATTGATATAGGTATATCATGGTCATCCGTTTACTATTCTCTTAGTCTTATAACCTTCCCAATGCCCATGTCGAATAACAAATGGATGAAGTTTCAATGATTGAAAACAGATAAGTTTAAACTTCAAATATAGCGAGGGTACTCGAGATTCGGCTACGTACAAACAATTCTTTTACGGAATTGCTACCTGACAATCAAGTAATCTTTCTTTGCGTATATTTTCTCATAAAAATCAGTATTCTGAGGACTATATTCTGAGAGTACCCCCAACGATTGTCCCTACTGCTGACCCTTATGGCCTGCAAATCATCCACCAATTTTTTTTTATCTTAGAACCGGTACGACAACAAGGAGTGAATGGTATCAATTAAATTTTCTCCCTAAATATTCTATAGAGTTACTAAGATTAAGACCAACGATCAAAATTAACCAAAAACAATCCGCTTAAGAAATCAAAAACTGGAGAAAAACAAACTCCAGGCGATCTGACTAACTACCCAGGTCCAGTCTAACATCTTGGCGGTTAGACCGCCGGTAGCAGGCCAGTCTGACCAACCCATTGGAGGTTGGATTGGGAACAAGGTAGTCTGACTGAATTTTCAGCCCAGGTGATCAAATTTTTGGTGCAACTCCAAAACTGTTAGTCCAAATAATATGAAATTTTGCACGCACGTTACTTAAGGTCTCAGGAACCTATTCCAACTAAGTATCGGAAGAATCCATATCAAAGTTTATATCTTTTTCAAGATTAAGCAAGATTGCATTAAAACTGGACAAAAATCGAAAATGGTGAATATGACTCGTTAGTGGGTAGAAGATGACCAAGATGGCTCTAGATGTAGTCCCATATGTTATAACAAGCTAGAACATCAAACAAAATGAGGCAAAAACACTTGGTACAAGAAATCATTTGGAGAGGTCAAATCCAAGCAAAAACTAGGTTACTTCAAAGAACATGCCAACTAGGTTCCTATATGGACATGATTGATCTCCAGGAGTTATTTCTATCTCTTACATGTCCTTAGTATAGCAAGATCAAGAAGGGGAGAGAGAAGATCAAAACTAACCAAATCAATCAACACAAGAGGGAACTACGGGAGATGGACAACGTTGATGTATTACTATTTGAGAAAGAAGGTTTTATAGCCATTCCACCTGGAGGACAAGAGAGCACACCACAACACTCAACTTTTTAAACCTAACCCTAGAACACTTGGCCTCAATGAGCTAGATTGGATAGTTATCTAACAAGTCTCCATCCCAACCCATTAAATAGATAGGCAACCACACCTACCTAACCCTAGTGGATACTATCTACTTAGCACAAATGAAAAAAATACGTTAACCCCACACAACATGGATTTTATCCACACTCACTTATGCACACTTTTTAAAGCACACAAGCCCGAATCCATTAAATTTTTAGCCTTGATCCAACTTAGGGTGGGTTCTTTTGGGCCGTGACTTTAGATTTTGGCTTATACTTTTTGAATTCTAACTGTTCATGAGAAACAGTATACAGAGGAAAATAGTCGCGTGTGCTTTTGATTGATATAGCTAAACTCAGTATAGTGTCTACTATAATCTTCCTGTAGACCCGTCTTAAAAAAATGTACCATTTAAAAGATAGTTACTATAGCAACCTAAACGTAAGCCTAAGCCTAAGTCCTCCTGAACTAAGCCTTAATCTTCTCAGCTTCTTCTTGACCTAAACTGCTCTCCCCAAGCGCCACGGTTTTCATCCAAAGTAGTTTTTTGTATCTTGGCTGACTTACCAAAATACCCTTTTCTTGATCCATCTTCACTTCCATTGTCAGCAATCAACATGCTTGCCACATGTAGATGCACTACTAGCTTGCATGTGTCAGCAAGTCTCTTCCGTTCTGGACTGACCAAGTCATATGGTGCAACTTGTCGCTCAAACTTTCTTTCAATATTTCTCATCTTTTTTTTGTCATGCTTGAGTTCAGCCATCTTGATCGTTTTGGGCCTTAGCTCCTCTATGAGCGTAGCCCTTATCCTTGTCATTGACCATGGTTAACTCCAAGCGATTCTTCATATCCAAAGAAAAAGAAATTATTTCTGGACATAAGTTCTTCATAAGTTAACCTACATTAGCTATAACATGTCTTATGCAACATATATGCATTGACCTAGGTCAAATCAACTCATCGTGAGCCTCGATTTTCCAAAATTACAAAATCAACCGAACTAGAACACCTCGACCGATCAGACTGCCTACCCTGGCTAGTCTAGCCTCTAGTTGCGATAGGTTAGATCTATAGGGGGCCGGTTTGACCGCTGGTATTGGGCGATCTAACCAGCATCTCTGGCCTATCAAATGGCAGGTTTGCAAATCGTCCATAAAATCCAACAAATTTGCAAATTTAAATGTCAACTCTCCAAAATAGCAATGGTTCATCATAACATAATTTTAAATCTTCTCACATGATCCTTCATTATCTCTAAATGTACCATTCATTTTTTTTGGTAAAATGTGTTACAGGACATCACATTTGGTTCGTATTTGCAAGAACACATTGCAAAATCATTATTTGGCCGATGGACACTGTGAAATCGCGTGCGTTTCTCAAAACATACTTTGACCAGTGAATATATTTTTTTCTCAACTAAATGGAGCAAAATGACCTCCATACCCCTTCACTCTTATGTTTTGCATATCTCCTTACTCCCCTCTCCATCTCATTCGCTTTCACAACGGGAATACTAACCAACTCATGAGAACCATAGTTCTGATGAGTGGGTTGACATTAATCATCAAAACACGAATTGGGACATAGATTCTTGTAGAACATATCAATGTGTTCTTTGTAGCATGTGTGAGGGCACTAACTAGTGGGCACAATTTAGTTCTAGTGATAGCTAATATTGCAAGTGGCCACTACTAACAGCCTCCTCTCACCCTTCTAGGTCCCTCTTTTTGTCTCTCAGCCTTTGATGGCTTGACGTTACCTATCCATATGAGGTTTCATTTGCTAGTGAGGTTGTAATCGCGATCGCTTCAGTGTTGGTTCATGTGATGTAATTTTGGGTGTGTAGTTGTGACAATATGGTTGTCACAGTGCCATAGTCAGTCACGGCGAGTTGGGAGCACCAGGGCAATATAGTGCCCACTAATGCTATACTTAGACGATAGTTATATGCTATACAAATCCCTTAGTATATAATAGCCACACAATATCTCACCTCTAAAAAATGTTCCATAAGTTAAAAATATGTTATATATAACGTGCCATTCATGCCAACGGCCTCATTCATTTACCTTTAATTTTTTCCATTCACCTTCCCACCTAACTCCTCCTTGACCTTTTCCTTTCACCTTCCATCTCTCTCTAGCTACTTCTCTTCCTCACTGCCTCTATTCTCCATTGCATCTCTGCTCTTGTTTCTCTCTCCATTCTCCATCTTGGAAGCCTAGGAGGCTATGGTGATGAGATATTGCAACTCTTAGTAGCTTGGGAAGCGACGATGGCGCTAGGGTTCAGGCCCTTCTCTCTCTCTTCCCATTCGAGATGAGATAAAAATAGCTTGGGTAGCATCTCACTCTATGTCATCTAGAGATGTATTTCGCTCCTTCGTTTTTTGATATCATGGTTCATCTCATTGTTCACGTTGTGTGGGAGATAAAAATGTGGGCCCGTATTCCTACGTAGCATGTACCCATTTGAGAGGTTCATGAGAATTTTCAAGTCCTATGTACGGAATTGATCTCGGCCGGAGGGCAGCATCGTCGAAGGTTATGCAAGCGAAGAGGTCATTGAGTTTTGTGTCGATTATATGGCTCAGATTCAACCGATAGGTGTGCCTCAATCTCATCATGAGAGGAGGCTCAAGGGTATCGGAACTATTGGAAGGAAAGCAATCACTCCAGATATGGACGTGTATGCTTAAGCCCATTTCACGGTCTTACAACACATGACCAAAGTAGCGTCTTATGTCGACCAGCACAAGGATGTGCTTCGGCAACAGAATACCGAGCGACCGGATGTTTAGATCATGATGCAACACAACTGTCGGTTCAACCAATGGTTGAAGGAGCAAATCGCTAGGAGCTCGCTAAGTGAGATGCTGACATAGTTAGCAAAAGGGCCAACATTTACAGTTGTGACATGGCAAGGATATGACATAAATGGGTACACATTCTATACACAGGCTCAGGATGTAAACATCACTAACTAGAACAACGGTATCCGCATAGATGCGCTCAGTACCGATGGGTTGAGAAACTCGTACTATGGGTTCATAGAAGAGATTTGGGAGCTCAACTACGTGGTTTTCAAGATCCCCTTATTTCGGTGCCATTGGGTGCATCTCATAGGTGAAGGTTGACAAGTACGGTGTAACTACCGTGGACCTACAACGTGTCGGATACAAAGATAAACCATTCGTACTCGCTAACCAAGTTGTTCAAATTTTCTATGTAACCAATCCGGCAAATAAGAAGCGTCATGTAGTTCTTTATGGAAAAAGGAGAATTGTCGGAGTAGAGAATGTAGTGGACGAGGACGAATACAATCAATTTGATGAGTCACCTCCTTTTGGAAATAGCATAAGGGTCGACGACGAACAACATGACGAAACTAGTTACATACGCATTGATCATCATGAAGGGCTAATCATGAAAGGAAATAAGTAAGTGGAATGAGAATGTGCGATATATATGTGGGCATTTGCATTTATGTATATAACAATGCATGTATGTGATGTATATGTGAAATTGCATTTATATATATAACAATGCATGTGTGTGATGTATTTGTGAATTTGTATTTATGTATATAACAATGCATGTGTGTGATGTATTTGTGAATTTGCATTTATGTATATGTGAAAATGTGTGATATATAGGTGAATTTTGAGAATGAGTCATACATATGTATCTCTATGTTCATTGGGCTGTTGTAAAGAAATACACTCTGTGATGTCTTATTATAGTGCCTGCTGGTTGGTGTAGATAATAAATCCAGTGGGTGGGAAGGAAAGGGCTTCACTGACGGTTCTAGTTGAGAACCGTCTGTGATATCATTATCACAGACGGTTCTAAACTAGAACCATCTGTGATATAATTATCACAGACGGTTCTAGTTGAGAACCATCTATATACCCTCAAGCTAGAGTTTTGCATGTGCACTGCAGTTATAGCGCTATACCAACCAGAGCCTGTTGCCTCCACTCTCCCAATCGAGCCCATCGCCGCCTCCGTCCCCCAAGCCCATCGCTGGCCGCCTTCCCCGAGCCCGTCACCGACCGCCTTCCCGAGCCTGCACCGCCGCCTTCCCAAGCCCATCGCCGCCTTCCCCGAGCCCGTCACCGACCACCTTCCCTAAGCCCGTACCTCGGCTTGTGGTCTTGTGCGGCATCCCTATACCTTGGCTTCCTTCTTGGCTCCAGCCACCTTCCCCGAGCCCGCACCTTCTTTTCTGGGACAGCGATTTCATCGTGCCTTGCCATTTTCGGTTTCTTCAGGTGATTTCGAATATCATTGCACAGTGAGTGTCTTCTCTGTTCATTTTGTGATCTACTGTTACTAGCTGGTTATTGTGAAAAGAGATGCTTGTGGGAACTGTCATATGCACTATGAAGTAACTGGTCTTGTACTGAGATTGGATCACAAATCTTGAGCTCTAGATTAGTAGTCCTTTCGGTTTTGCTAGAGTAGTCAGAATTCTGTGCAGTTTGTCATCACCTGTTCATTTGCTTATAATTTGTTAGCCTTACTGTTGTGGCCTTTTCATGTTCACGGAGATCTTTTCATGTTCACGAAAATAGCTCTACAACATCAACCGAAAGTTCATGTTGCAGAGCTACAGTCAGTGATCTTTTCCTGTGGCCTTACTACTGGCTGAAAGTAGTATCTAGCTGAATTTCTTAGAGCTCAAGGTTTGATTCACATTTGATATATTCAATCAGTGAAGAGTATAAGACCGTAGTAGTGGGACGGCCAAGATTAAAATCTTGTGTAACCCTACATCTGAGAGCAACTAATTAAACCACTCTAACATGCTGATTTTAGTCTTTTATATCTGGCTACTTTTGATTCGTGCTAGGCGAGCCGATGATCATCTCAGAAAAGCTCCTCCTAACCCTAGAACTTAGTTGCCATAGATTATAGCTTGGTATATGGAACATGCCAATAAGCCACAGGGAGAACAACGCTCGGTATCATTGTTAAATTCAGGCCGGATCATTTACAGCACGAAGTTCATGATTGTGTCTTCGTGGTGACCTTTGAGGATTTATTTCATCTTTTCACGCTCAACGCTCTCGACGCTTCACTCGTTCGATGCTGGACGATGTAAGTGTGTACAATCACAGTCTCCATTCATGTAATATTGATATATGTCATATATAATTTGTTGCTTTTCTGTGTATATATATAGATACATGGTGACTGAAACTAGATCATCCAAATCACCAATTGGTTTCTTGGACCCACGCTTGGTCGCCATGGATACCATCAACAAGGATGCATCCTTCGTCGAGAGGTATATTACAACAACACTGTTGGCTCACCACGATAAGGAATTTGTTCTTATACCCTACAATCAGTTGTTCCATTGTATTTAATTGTAATTATATCAAAATGGAACAAGGCAATATACCTTGATTCACTAAGTAAGAACAAAATCGACTACATAGTTATCGGCCAATTACTCGATAGGTAAGTACATTTTCTCCATACATAACTATATTGTGCTCTTTCTTTACTTCTAAATGACTAAGCTAACTTTTTCGAATCACGAAGGTCGTTCGCCACGTACGTTGCAGAAAGGGCCAAGCCCTTGCAACATGTTCTAAAATTTCGGGTATTCGCTAGTACACATTAATTAATCCTATACAACACTTGGTAGTAATGTCTCTTGAATTAACACATTCTATTTTCTGCAGTGCCACCAGCAGCAGCCGGACAACATATGTGGATTCTACGTTTGCAACCATATGAAACTACTACTCAATTTCTCGAAAATCACCAATCCTAAGGTTTGTCAATCTTTCCACAATTATTTCATACTTATCAGGTTATATATGTACGAACATTGATATTCCTATCGATAGGTTGTGCCCATCCCTACAACTGCATTGCAACAGTCTGACCTTACATAAATTCGAGGAGAGTGCGCATACTTTTTTATGGCTAGAGTCATAAAATTAGATGGAGAGTTCCACAACGTACAATGATTTTTTGTTTGGGATAAGATTGACATTGATTGTAATTGTGTATTTGCTAATGGATATTTTATTTCATTTCAATTAATTGATTTGCGAAATAGATATTTTATGTTTGTGAAATAAATCGAGATGTAAATTGGATGTATACATGTACATGTTGATCTGCTTGTTTCAGAGGGCATGGCTAGCATTTCCTGAGGCTAGCAAATAAATAGAAATAGATTTAGGGGTAGAAGAGAATAGCACAGACGATTTTTAACTAAAAACCGTCTATGCTAGTTGATAATCACAGACGGTTTTAAATCACATATGGTTTTTAACTAAAATCGTCTGTGATATTTACACCACAGACGGTTCGAAAGCCGTGGCTCATAAAACCGTCTGTGATGATATTTTTAAACTGCCTATGATGGCCTTTTGTGTAGTAGTGCGGCCAAAATTGTATGCGACTATTTCTCTCTGGATACTACCTCTCACGAACAGTTCAGAATTCAAAAACCACAGTAATAAATCATAAGTCTCAGCCTAAAAGAACCCACCCAATGAAGCAAAGAGGCCCTACAGGAATTTTGCTTTTGGCTATTAACTTTATAATTTTGTTTTTTAGGTTTTTGCATTTTTTTGTCTTTTTCTCTCTTATTCTTTTGCATGTCTCTGATAATATAATTTTTCATTTTTTATCCAGAAAAAGTTAACAACAACTACAATATATTTTCATCCGTTATAATGAAAAATCCAAAAGTCTTAATTTATAAGCCCTTTAGAGCACCACCTTATATCCAGCATAAGGGAAGTCCAACTTATCAAGGCAAAGATTGATCAAAATAAGGCAAAGATTGATCAAAATGAGGTACCTCGTGAGCCAGCTCACCATGCCCGACGTGTGGGCAGTTGGGCCGCTTGGTTAGCCGGGGCACCTGATTGTATTGAGCATCTCGTGCTATATGATTGTAATTCTGTCAATTTTAATTAATGAAATCTCTGAGCAAGTTTTTTTTACTATGATTTATGATTATTGCTTAAGATTTTTAGATTAACATAAGCGTTTGTATGAACAAACTAAATGATAACACAAACTAAATAATGATAAGTTGATAAGTCTATTTAAAAAAGACTGTTTTAATAAATTATTTTAAAATAATAATAAAAAAATATCTTATTTATTTGTTTTCAGAGGAGCCGTAAACAAAAAAACTCGGCTAAGACTTCGGCTGGAGCTCAGTTCGAATATGCACCAAGCTTTGTTGAACGTGTCCTTTTGTAGGTAAGCAAAACAACACATGTATGATCCAACGGTCTGTAATCCCTGCTCCCACTTGCCATCTCGTGACTGCACTCCACTTTCCCCAGAAATTTTTAAATAATCTATTTTTTATTTAAAAATACAAAAAGAACTTGTATTTTAAATTTTTTAAAGAAATATCATCCTAGTCACCCAACCGTTGGATGATTGGACCATATTGCCCAACGGAAGAGCGACACACATGAAGTAGGTTAACCGTTAGGCACCACGAATGCAATCGCTCAACGGTCCGACAGGACCCTATCACCCAACCGTTACGAGACAAAGGTTCAGTCGCCCAATGGTATAGTGATTGGAAGGCATATATAATCGGCCACTTGGCCGAGCAGCCGAGCGCACCTCCATCCATCGACACCGAGTGAAAAAAAGAGAAAGAATAGAAGGGAAAGAAAGAAGAAGAGTGGAGAGGGAAGAAAAAGAGAGGAGAGGGGGAAAGAGAGGAGGTTCCGCCACATCTACGAGGTAAAATTTTGCTATGTTTTAGTTAAATTTTTGTATTACGTAAATAGTTTGCTTAGTGTAAAATAAACATCTATAGAAAATTATAGTTGTAGAAAAGATTAATATAACTAACGCCTGCTTCCGAGGCGTGACGGACACGCAGATTCGCAACTGCTCACGCATGAAGCAGTTAGGGAGTGCCGCAAGAGTATACCATTGCACGCTTACAACAAAGACCAAAGTATACTTCACATATGGATTAATATCCGAGTTTTGACAATGGGCGTGCAAGCCCAAAGTATAATTACATTACAAAACTCAGAATCCGCTTGAGCGGCGAAGACCCTCGACCACGGATCCTCGTCGAAGAAGAGGCCCTCGTGGACTTCCTCAACGGGAGACCTTCACCTTCGTCTTGATCTTCTAAAGAATTGATTAGCAAGCCGTGAGCCAACAACCACTCAAGAAACCGCAAAGGAATCCTACTTTACTAAATGCACGGATCAACAAAGGAATGTAGTATACTTGGTTTATTATCCTTGAGTGGATGCAGTTTTATTTGTAAACCTTTTCGTAAAACTTGCTGACAAAACTACTTCTTAATCAATGTGGGTTTTCATGAAGAGTTTAATTAATCATCTAACCCGATTAAAACATTGAAAACTACTTAGGCTTTTTGATGGGATCACCCAAGTGACACAGCCCAATAACCGGAGCACGGCGTATCCGCATACCATTTATTTGACTCGCAGAGTTTGCTCAACTTTACCCACACGATCCCTTAACTCCGCGACGAGTTAAGAAAGCCGTGTCGTTTCACTGCTCAAGTCTTTGTATAGGCTCTACCCGGTAGAATTCACTCGGGTCTGGCACATGGAGACTCCCGTCCGCTTCGAGTGAACCCTACCGTTATTAGGTATCCGCAGCACGGCGTACCTAATCCACTTCCACACCTCCAACCTTCTCAACACCTGTAGAGTTTCAATCGAGTTGAGCAGCTACTAAACCAGTGTTGACAAGTCAACTCCTGTGGTTGAGCGGTTACTATGACAGTCGCTCAGCATAAGGGTTTCAGTCCTTATATTTTCACATGGCGCAACCTCTCCGTGTCCGCGACCACAACCTAGGGTAAGCGGTGGGCTAAGACCGACCCGCGGTTTCCCACAACGCCTTACCCTTCCTTGCACGACACTCTCCGCCCTAGGATGCGGTGTCCCATACCACCCCACCCTAGGGACGGGTTTTCAAGTCTAATGGCCCGCAGCCACAACCTTATCAGTGTAAGACTTTGTATGATGGTAATAACCTATAGTGATCTAGATTAACAGATAATTATTTCTAGGGTTACAAGGCATGGCTACAAATTAAGCGTGATATTTTCGGTGGTAGGACGTATCTATATCACATGTCATTCTAAACAATTTTATTTTACTTTAAACTAGCATTTCACAACTAGCATAATGCAAATAGCATAATAACATATGTAAACATCGTAGGGCACAATATGATCAAGGGATTTGCGACTTGTCAGTGAATCTGGAACGATCTCGGCGAGCTCGAACGTCGACGCTTCTGGATCCTGAATTTGCACCTGAGCTTCCGGGATCTCTGAAACTAGCGCAAACACACAAAACAAAATAAGTCCTAGCTTGAGAATAATCAAGCAAGGGAAAATAAACTATAAAAACAATTAAAAAGAAATAAAATTGCATAAAATATCAAATGAAAAGGGCTCTTTGAATTTTCAGATTTTCTGGAGATGAATTTTGGAAATTGGAGTCCACCACTGGGTTCAGTATAAAGAAAGGAGCAAGGTGGTGAAATTTGGGAATTTTTGGGACTTTCTGTGATTTTCTAGGATTTATTTAGACTTTCTGGATTTTGGAAAAGAATAAATCCCGAAATTCGGTGAATGATGCCGGGCCGCCCATGGCTGATGCAGGCCTAGCCACCGCGCCTCGCCCGGCCGATGGCCGACGCGTGGCGAGGGCGGGCGGTGCGATGCGGGAGGCGGGCGGCTCGGATGGAGGGTTTAAGTGAGATCGGACGGTGAGAGGCGAGCGGGCAAGGAAGCGGTGCAGCGGATGAGCGGCCGAGATCGAGGAGGCGAGGCGATGGACGGAGGAGGAAGGCCACGTCGCGGGGAGGTCGTCTTCCTCCTCCCTCCGCTCTGATGCCCTCCGGCGTGGCTACGGCGGGCGATCGGGCGCTAGGGGCTCGCGGGCGAGGAAGCGTCTCGGGTAGGGTTCGCCACGGGAACCCATTTTGGGGCTTGAGACGGGAGAATCAATGGAGGAGGCGGGAGGGAAAAGGGTGTTCGGCTCTTGGTGGCGAGAGAGGTCACCGGGGTAGGAAGGGCCAAATTGGTGGGGGCTGCACGGTCAGGGGGCCTCAGGGCTCACAATGGCGGCAGTGGCGCTGGCTGGGGAGCTTCGAGGAGGGCTGGCCACGGAGAGGTGGTTTGGCCGGCGACGAGCTCAGACGCGGGAGCTCCTCGGGATTCCTCCTGGCCAGGCGAGGGTGCCACAACAATTAGTGGGTAATGAGGGTCCTCCGGGCGAAAACAATTGAAGAATGAGGGAGGAGAGGGGAAGATCGGCTCACGTGTGTCGCGGGCGTGGGGAGAGCGGCGGCGAGGGGGCGATGGGCGCCGATCGGCTGCTCGTGGAGGTCGGTATGAGTGGCGGAAGAGAATGAGAGGGTAGGAAGCTTGGGGAGCACGGGCGCGAGAGCCGAGGGGGGTTTATGCTCACGGGGGAGGGGAGGCTTAGCGGGAAGGCAGGCAGGCGCTCGGTCAAGGGAGCTGGTGGGCGTCTCCTCCGCGCAATGGGGGCGTCCGGCTCTGCGGGGAGTGAAGGTGGGGGTACGCGGCATGGGCGGGAGGCTCCAGCAGAAAGGGGGAGAAGGGACGCGGTGGGGGCTGGGGAGGGAGGAGGTGGCGCGTGGCACGGAGGGTGTCGGCCGGACCGGGCGGGCGCGAGGCCTGTCGAAGGGGGCAAAAGCGGTGCTGGGCGGGCGCCAGACGCCTGTGAGGGAGAAGGCGGAGAGGGAAAGGCGCTCATGAGAGAGGGGAAGGAGGCGTCCGTCCGCGAGGAGGAAGCGGGAAGGGCGCAGGCGCCACGGGCGAGGGAGGGAGGAGGCGCGGGAGAAGGAGAAGGCGGAAAGGAGGGGCGCCGAGAGAGGCGCGCCCGGCCAAAAAAGGAAAGCGCAATCCGAGGACGGTTCCGAATTGGGAAAGTTTTCAAAATTCACCAAAATTCAGGAAAATCCAAGAAAAATTTGGTTTGAAAATTTTGGGGTCTTTCAACCTACCCCTTAAAAGAATCTCGACCGAGATCAACTTGGTCCGAGGAGTAAGTTGGGAAAATCCTGCACAGAACCGATTCTCTTTCCCAAGTGGCCTCGTGCATGGTGATTCCTCCACCGCACTGCAAAATCGACATTCTTGTTCTGAGTGCCTCTCGATGTTTCAAGTATTTGTAGTGGTTCTTCAAGATCGTGTAGTCATCCCGCAATTCAATATCGACAACGGCACTTCATCCGTTGGTTGTCGAGACACTTTCAAGCCGAGATACGTGGAACACATTGTGCATTCTTGACAAGTTGGGAGGAAGCTGCACTTGATAAGCTACTTCTCCAACTCTTCCGATAATCTGAAACGGTCCCACATATCTTGGTGCTAATTTGCCTTTAACTTGAAACCTCATAACTATTTTGAACGGAGTGACTTTGATGTAGACGAAGTCTCCCACCTCAAAGCTCAAATCCTTCCTGCGGTTATCTGCATAGCTCTTACATCGGTCTTGGGCAATCTTGATGCATCTCGATGATTTTTATATGTGCTTGACATCTTGAGCAATTTGGGGTCCGATGAGGCGTTCCCTCTCGACCAATTCGGAGGTGTTCTACATTTTCGCCATAAAGTGCTTCAAATGGGGCCATCTGAATGCTGGCTTGATAGCTATTGTTGTACGAGAATTGAGCGAATGGTAGGCAAGTATTCCATGCTGCTCCGTACACAATAGCGCAAGCTCTCAACATATCCTCTAAAATCGATTTGTTCTTTCGTCGCCCATCATTTTGCGGGTGATATCGAAATGAAATTGAGATCGGTGCCCATTGCTTCATGCAATTTTTCCCAGAACTTGGATGTGAACTGGGCTCCTCTATCTGACACAATCTTCTTGGGTACTCCATGAAGTGTCACAATTCGTGTCAAATATAGTTCGGCAAGTTTATCCTTCCCATAGGTCTGCTTGATCGGGAGGAAGTGAGCCACCTTGGTCAGTCTATCGACTATGACCCAGATAGCGTCATATCCTTCACGAGTTTTGGGAAGTCCAGTGATGAAGTCCATGCCGATACTATCCCATTTCCATTTGGGAATCGGTAGAGGCTGTAGCAATCCTGATGGTTTTTGGTGGTCGATCTTGATCTGCTGGCAGACATCGCATCTGGCTACATATTCTGCCACTTCTTTCTTCATTTGGTTCCACCAATACTTTTTCTTCAAGTCTTGATACATCTTTGTGCCTCCGGGATGGATCGAGAATTGAGAAGAATGAGCTTCGGACAGAATCAATTCTCTCAACTCCTTTTTGTTGGGTATGCAATAGCGACCACGGAAAGTAAGGATCCCTTGTTCGTCTATTGCATACTCTGATGAATCTTCTTCTTGGGCTCTCTTTTCGGTTTTGAGTCTCTTCATCGTCATCTTGGGTGCCTTAATCGATCGTCGACCAACGGTGAAGTTCTAGTGCCGCCAGTCGCCTTGTTCGATGATCACCAAATTCGATCGCAGATATCCCTTTGCAACTCTGGCGGATATTCTGCGATGGTTAACTGCTTTGTCGAACCTTTCGATGAGGGCATCGGCAACCACATTGGCCTTGCCGGGATGATATTGAAGGTCAACATCATAATCTTTAATCAGCTCCAGCCATCTTCGTTGTCTCATGTTCAACTCTGGCTGTGTGAAGAGATACTTCAAGCTCTTGTGATCTGAGAATATTTCACAACGATTTCCTAGCAGGTAGTGCCTCCAGATTTTGAGGGCATGCACCACAGCTGCTAGCTCTAAATCGTGTGTGGGATAATTTTCTTCGTGCGGCTTCAGCTGTCTTGAGGCATAAGAGACCACTTTTCTGTCTTGCATGAGCACACATCCTAAACCCTGTTTTGATGCATCACAATAGACTTGAAATTCTTTCTCTGGGTTTGGCAAGATCAGCACGGGTGTCGTTGTTAGTTTGGTCTTTAACAACTGAAAGTTCTCTTCGCATGCATCTGTCCACAGGAAAGGCTTGTCTTTCTTCAACAGTTGAGTAAGTGGATGGGAGATCTTTGAGAATCCTTCTATGAATCGGCGATAATAGCCCGCCAATCCAAGGAAACTCCTCATTTACATCCTTTGTCTTGGGCATTGCCATTCCATAATCTAAGGCAATCTTTTCGGATCAACTTTGACACCATCTTTTGATATAATATGACCCAAGAAAGCGACTTCTTTAGCGAAACGCATTTGTCAAACTTGGCGTACAACCGATGCTCTCGATCTGGTCAATGCCATGTGCAAATGCTCTTGGTGCTCTTCTTCACTTTTTGAATATATCAGAATATCATCGATAAAGACTATCACGAATCGGTCCAGTTGGTCCATATGCACCAGATTCATAAGGTTCATGAAATAAGCTGGTGCATTGGTTAAACCAAAGGGTACGACCGCGAACTCATACAATCCATATCGAGTGATGAAGGTGTCTTTTCTCGATCTTGCTCTCGGATCTTGAGTTGATGATAACCCGAGCGCAAGTCGATCTTGGAGAATACTTTGGCACCCTTGAGTTGATCAAACAAGTCATCAATTCTAGGCAGTGGGTACTTGTTCTTGATGGTGACAGCATTCAAACCTCTGTAATCTACACACATTCTTAATTCTCCATTCTTCTTCTTCACAAATAGCGGGGCCGACCAAGGCGACACGCTTGGTCTTATGAATTCTTTCTCTTGCAATTCATCTAGCTGTTTCTTGAGTTCTTTTAGCTCACTGGCTGACATCCGGTATTGATGCTTGGCGATTGGTTTTGTGCCTGGAACCAATTCTATAGCAAGCTCTACACACTGTCGGGTGCACTGGCAATTCCTCCGAAACACATCCAGGATAGTCTTGTACTACCGGCACTTGCTCAGTGTATTTGCCAACATGTTGATCATGCGTTTTCTTGCACTTTTAGTACTTCTCGGTCTGTTTTTATCACCACCTTCTGATCTTCAGAATTGACCAAAGATACTGTTTTGTCCTCACAGTCTACCTTGCCTTTGTTTTTAGCTAGCCAGTTCATGCCCAAGATGGCATCTAAACGACATATCTAATTGCACAAGTCTCGCTTTAAATTCTACCCTTGGATGTTTATCTTGAGTCCCGCACACCCACCGTGGGACTCCATTCTAACCCAGGGTTTCAACCACATAAGGCCTTGGCAAAGAAACCGAGGGTAAGCGATTTTTCAAGACAAAACTCTTGAGATAAATGAATGTGTTGCTCGGGGTCAAATAAAATCAATGCGGTATGGAGTTGATTGGGAACATACAAGCAATGATATCGGCGGCCCAAGCTGCATCTTCTGCGAACACGTGATTTACCCTTGCATAAAATGTAGGCCTAGCACGGCCTCGCCTGCCTGCAGTAAATTCGCTGTTCCCGCGGTGGCTGCGGTCCCACGCTTGATCCGGAGGTACCCTCCCTTGGGGTCTTGGGGCTGCTTGTGATTTTGACTCCTGCTGTTGTTGATTACGTACTTGAAGCTTTGCAAAGCACGGAGGGCAAGTTCTTTCGGGACACCGATCTCTGTAGTGCCCTATTTCGCCAGTGGAAGCAAGCATTGGATCCGCGAGGACACCGCTTGCGGTGGTTTCCTCCACAAGTGGGGCATCGATTGCCAACGGAGAAGGGAGTTGTATTCTTTGGGCTGTCCGATGACTTTTCGGCAGCATCACATACCGCCGAGGAGGTTGGGATCGAAAAGACGACGACCCCATAGTCTTGCACCGGCTTTGGTGGGAGGAGGACGTGATTTGTGCGTTGCTTTACGCTCGTAATCCTCCATCTCACTACGGGCTTCTTCTGAGGTGATGAGGCTATCCACCATGTCATTCAGGTCTTGGAATTTGATAGCTGAAATGTGGAATTTCAAGGATCAAGCAGTCCGACCACCGAATCTGCTCATTTCTTCTCTTCTTTATCAACATCTTACGGGCGAACAGGAAAGATGGTTGAACTGGTGTAGGTATTCCATAATTGTGCGACCTCCTTGTTTGAGCGCCAAAAATTCTCGGCGTTTCGCCTCCATAATGCCATCAGGAATATGGGCTTTGCGGAAAGCCTTGGAGAATTCTTCCCAATCAATCTCTCGGTCTCTCTGGGTACGCTGGTAGTTGATCCACCATGTTGCAGCAGCACCCTGCAACTGATGGGATGCATATAGCACCTTTTCTTTGTCATCGCACTGTACGGTCTGAAGCTTCCTTTCCACGTCCACCAGCCAGTCCTCGGCCACTAAGGGGTCACCGAGGGTGGTAAAGTCGTCAGACGGGTTTCAGAAGTCGCCCATCGGGTGGAAGCGGTGCACCATCCGGGGATATTGCCTCCACCACAAGGCACGGAGATCTAGCCGCTATCTGCTCAAGCATACGGGCTTCTTGATCAAGCACTCGTAGGATATTCATTCTCCTTCCCGGCGGTTTTCTCTAACATTGTTATTATCAAGCTAAGCGTCGCTGATCGTGGCGGTGCACCACCACCGGGTGGTGCCCCGTCTGCTTGTGTTGGATCCATCGCCAATTGGGAGCGGGAATTAGCTTTGCGCCGATCTTGGCAACCAAGAGTAGATAAGTAAGATTTGAATTTTCAAGGTAAGTATAGGACGAAAAAGGTAAGAACAAGAGCGAAGGGGACAGAGAAAGTTTTGAACACGCGGGCAAATGCGATAATTAAGCAAACAACATAAAGATTAATGAACATAATTTTACAATATGCAGGTGGTACACAGACCACTTAGGGTTCATGGTTACACTTGCACTACAATACAAAAGTACTGCTACTAAAACAAAAGGGGCTACACTAGCGGTCGTCTACTCCTCCATATCCTCAAGCTGGGAGGGCCAAGCGGGGCTGGGCGGAACCGAGCAGTCTGATGCGCACCGCAGATCATCCGGCGCTGGGCCTAGACTGCTGATGAAGCACGGGAGGAATGGGCGGGCGACTCAGCACTATCGAGCCCTCTGCGCCTCACAGGCCTCAAAGCGAAGAAGGACTCCGGGCCCGAACCTCCTCACAGGCGTCCCAAAGCTGCCTCCAGTGAGCTCGCCTCACCAACTGCTCCGTCGTGGCGGACGACCTGCAGCGTCATAAGGGTGGCGATGCCCGCCAGGCGGGGATCGTCATCCTCACCGAACCTTGGGACTAGAAAGTCCCCAAAGTGCGGACGCGGCACCAGGTCAAAGGGCGTCTCTGCTAGCTCCTGGTGGTAGTAGTCCCTGAGGTAGAGTGCGCCTTGAGCCACATCTGAACAAACATCCTCCGCTCACTCGGCAGGCGGTGAACCTCCGCTTCTGTCGGGCGGACAGCAACGGATCGAGAACCACCCAAGCCTCGTACTCGAGGGCGGTCTCGGCGAACTGGCCCCACTGACATGGAACCTTGGGCTGTGGTTGCCTCTCGCTCAAGATGCTTCCGCATCTCCCACACCTTGCGGGCCCAACCGTCCATACGGTCGGGGCGGGAAAAGATGTGGTGCACCATCTGCCGGAAACGAAAATTTTGAAGTTAGACAAGTGAAGCAGTAAACATTTGCATAAATCAAAAACTTAAGCAAAAGTAAACTAAGACAGATAAGGTAGCAATAAGAGAGGTAAAGACAGCAGTAGTACTTATATTTTTCATAAACCCTTTTTATGCCTTTAAATTAGGTTTTGCGATAAAATCGCTTCCTAGGCTGCCTTAGGTCTTATCCTACGGTCAAAGAGCACGCCTCGATACCACTTCTTATAACGCCCCGTTTAGAGGCGGCGTCACGGGACTGACATTCGCAGCTGTTCACGCATGAGCAGGTAGGGAGTCTTAGCGCAAAATATACCATTGCACGCTTACAACAAAGACCAAAGATATACTTCACATATGGATTAATATCCGAGTTTTGACGGTGGGCGTGCAAGCCCAAAGTATAATTACATTACAAAAACTCCAGAATCCGCTTGAGCGCGGCGAAGACCTACAGCCACGGATCCTCGTCGAAGAAGAGGCCCTCAGGGACTTCCTCAACGGGGAGACCTTCACCTTCGTCTTGATCTTCTAAAGAATTGATTAGCAAGCCGTGAGCCAACAACCAGCTCAGCAAACCGCAAAGGAATCCTACTTTACTAAATGCACGGATCAACAAAGGAATGTAGTATACTTGGTTTATTATCCTTGAGTGGATGCAGTTTTATTTGTAAACCTTTTAGTAAAACTTCGACAAAACTACTTCTTAATCAACGAGGGGTTTTCATGAAGAGTTTAATTAATCATCTAACCCGATTAAAACATTGAAAACTACTTAGGCTTTCTTGATGGGATCACCCAAGTGACACGGCCCAATAACCGGAGCACGGCGATATCGCATACCATTTATTTGACTCTGCAGAGTTTGCTCAACTTTACCACACGATCCCTTAACTCCCGCGACGAGTTAAGAAAGCCGGTCGTTTCCTTTGCTCAAGTCTTTGTATAGGCTCTACCCGGTAGAATTCACTCGGGTCTGGCACATGGAGACTCCCGTCCGCTTCGAGTGAACCCTACCGTTATTAGGTATCCGCAGCACGGCGTACCTAATCCACTTCCACACCTCCAACCTTCTCAACACCTGTAGAGTTTCAATCGAGTTGAGCAGCTACTAAACCAGTGTTGACAAGTCAACTCCTGTGGTTGAGCGGTTACTATGACAGTCGCTCAGCATAAGGGTTTCAGTCCTTATATTTTCACATGGCCCGCAACCTCTCCGGTCGCGACCACAACCTAGGGTAGCGGTGGGCGAAGACCGACCAGCGGTTTCCCACAGCGCTCTTACCCTTCCTTGCACACAGACACTCTCCCCTAGGATGCGGTGTCCCATACCACCCCACCCTAGGGACGGGTTTTCAAGTCTAATGGCCCTGACCACAACCTTATCAGTGTAAGACTTTGTATGATGGTAATAACCTATAGTGATCTAGATTAATGATAATTATTTCTAGGGTTACAAGGCATGGCTACAAATTAAGCAGGACATTTTTCGGTGGTAGGACGTATCTATATCACATGTCATTCTAAACAATTTTATTTTACTTTAAACTAGCATTTCACAACTAGCATAATGCAAATAGCATAATAACATATGTAAACATCGTAGGGCACAATATGATCAAGGGATTTGCGACTTGCAGTGAACTGGAGCGATCTCGTGAGCTCGAACGTCGACGCAACGGATCCCGAATTTGCACACGAGCTTAGGGATCTCGAAACTAGCGCAAACACACAAAACAAAATAAGTCCTAGCTTGAGAATAATCAAGCAAGGAAAATAAACTATAAAACAATTAAAAGAAATAAAATTGCATAAAATATCAAATGAAAAGGGCTCTTTGAATTTTGATTTTCTGGAGATGAATTTTGAAATTGGAGTCCACTGCGGGTTCGATATAAAGAAAGGAGCAAGGTGGTGAAATTTGGGAATTTTGGGACTTTCGTGATTTTCTAGGATTTATTTAGACTTTCGGATTTTTGAAAAGAATAAATCACGAAATTCGGTGAACGATCTTGGGCGGCCCATAGCTGATCTGGCCCAGCCCACATCACATCAAGGCCGTAGCGGCATCGCGCGCCTCGCCCGGCCGATGGTAAGCGCGGCGAGGCGGGCGGCTGCGATGCGGGAGGCGGGCGGCTCGGATGGAGGGTTTAAGTGAGATCGGACTACCGAGAACGGGCGGGCGGGCGGCGATGCACGCGGATGGCGGCCGAGATCGAGGAGGCGAGGCGATGGACGGAGGAGGAAGGCCACGTCGCGGGAGGAGTCGTCTTCCTCCTCCGGCCGCTGATGCTCCCTCCGAGGGGGCTATGGCGGCGACGGCGATCGGGGCGCTAGGGGGCTCGCCGGCGGCGAGGAAGGGCGTCTCCGGGTAGGGTTTGCCACGGGGAACCCATTTTTGGGGCTTGGAGACGGGGAGAATCAATGGAGGAGGCAGGAGGGGAAAAGGGGTGTTTCGGCTCTTCGGTGGCGAGAGAGGTCACCGGGGTAGGAAGGGCCAAATTGGTGGGGGCTGCACGGTCGGGGGCCTCGGGGCTCACAATGGCGGCGGCGGCTGGCCGGGAGCTTCGAGGAGGCGGCCACGGAGAGGTGGTTTGGCCGTGACGAGCTCGAGGCGGAGCTCCTCGGGATTCCTCCCGCCAGCGAGGTGCCACAACAATTAGTGGGTAATGAGGGTCCTCGGGAAAACAATTGAAGAATGAGGGAGAGAGGGAAGATCGGCTCACAGTGTCGTCGGCGCAGGGGGAGAGCGGCGGCAGGGGGGGCGATGGGCGTCGATCGGTGCTTAGGGAGGTCGGTATGAGTGGCGGGAAGAGAATGAGAGGGTAGGGAAGCTTGGGGAGCACGGTCGGCGAGGGAGCCGAGGGGTTTTATGCTCGGCGGAGGGGGAGGCTTAGCGGGAAGGGCAGGCGAGGGCGCTCGGTCAAGGGGCTGGTGGGCGTCTCCTCCAGCGCAATGGGCGGCGTCCGGCTCTGCAGGGGTGAGTGCGGCGTGGCGGCATGGGCGGGGCGCCCGCAGGAAAGGGGAGAAGGGCTGGCGGTGGGGCCGAGGGAGGAGGAGGTGGCGCGTGGCAGGGTGTCTGGCCGGACCGGGGCACGCGGGCGCGAGGCCTGTCCGAAGGGGCAAAGGCGGTGCGGCTGGCGCCAGCAAGCCTGTGAGGGAGAAGGCGGAGAGGGAAAGGCGCTGGAGAGAGGGGAAGGGCGGGCGTCGCGAGGAGGCAGGAAGGGCGCGCGCCCAGTGGTAAGGAGGAGGAGGCGCGGGAGAAGGAGAAGGCGGAAAGGAGGCGCCAATGAGAGAGGCGGCCGGCCGAAAAAAAAGCGCAATCCAGGGACAGTTTTCGAATTGGGAAAGTTTTCAAAAATTCACCAAAAATTCAGGAAAAATCCAAGAAAAATTTGGTTTGAAAATTTTGGGGTCTTTCAATAACCTTGGTTATATGAATTAATCCTATTAGGTAGGAAGAAATTAGTCCCGTTAAAAGAAAGACCAGACGAAAAACAGAAGGAAAAAGAAACGGGAGGAGAAACGCGCTTGTATTTAATTTATTTCATTGCGAATATTTAACTAGGAGGATCCCGTGGTATGTTAGAGTAGTGGGAAAATTTTGGTTAGTCATGTGAAAATACCAAACATTATTAGACAACATGTATGATTAATTAGGAATGAATTTAATACCGTAAATACATTGAAATTTTACTCTTACTGTTGAAACTAGTATGTTGGCATTTAAATCAGTACGTCACATACCTAATTACTTAATTATTTTTGTCAATTTCATGTAAATTATTGCAACCTATTAGGAATTATCTATACTAGGAGAGAACTCGAGCAGAGAGAGAAGAGCGGTGTCGGTGTGCGTGGAACCAGATAGGGACTTGATGCGTAGTGGGGCAAAGGAAAGGGAGCATGTCGGTGCGAATGAGGGGTTACGCTATGAGAAAAATTAACTGATATGAACAAATGAACGACGTCTTAACCATGTTGTACTGTAGTTGTTAACGATAGGCGAATGACCGTAGAAATGTAAATTATAGTACAGGAGTAGTTTCATAATGTACGATGCGATTTGACTAGTTGTAACATTGAAAATATTTGCAGGCAGACATTAGCAATGCTGACACCCACTAAATTGAAAGTGCATTACGGTGTTAGTACCGTTCGTGAAGGTTCGAACAGTGTTGACTTGAGCAATTTTCCACAAGCCACTCTGATACATCCAAACGATAGGAATGCACGAATCGCAGATGTGATATATTGGCTCACGTGCAACTTCTCCTTGGACCCTGAGCTATACATCATCATCATACAAGGGCTTTGCAGCCGGTCTCCCATGCAGATTACATAGGAGTTGAGAAGACTGATGCACACGGCTGTGTGAAAGGGCTTTGTGGAAGGCTGCTGTCGCCATGGATATGAGTGTGTGCTACTTGTGTAAGCATATCCAAAAGAAGCTGTATAGGGCCCTGCCGACGGATATCATCGGGGTGGTGGGAGCAGCTCGGGTGCCCAGTATGTTGGTGAAGAAGAGGCCTTGGAGGCATGTGTTATGAATAGTGTGGAGGATGTTGCTCATAACGAGACCGACGCGGTAGATGCTAGAGATGAAGATCGGTCACCGTATGCTGAGCCTATAGGACAGGCTGATGAAGGAGAGCATAGAGAGTACATAGTGTGTCAAATGGATAGCGATGACTGGTTGGTCTGGGCTGACGAGGAAGATGTACAGTAGGACGACGAGGACAGTTCTGATAAGGACGAAGCTTCCATCCCCTAGAAATGGAGTAGGTTTGATGCTAAGGGTGTAGCTGCACATGATGAGCATGAATCACCGTAGGAGTACCATGCCATAGAGATTTGGTTGCACTCAATGTTTGCTGATAAGGTATGTTTTTAGAATGCCATTAAGCTGTGGGCCATGTCCATGCAGCGGACGTTTTGGGTCGTCAAATCTATCATAGAGCAATACATCATCAAAGTGCGAGTAAGCCGGTTGTCTTTGGCAAGTGCACACACATAGACCGAAATATGAGACTCACTGGATTGTCTCGAAGATGGAGACACACTCCTGCGTGCTTAATAGTGTTTTGCTGAGGCATCGTAACCTAACGTCCACCTTTATAGCCAATTCATGTATGGAGAGATAGTAGAGAAGAAGGACATGGAGGCCAAGCACATCATGGTGGCTATCGAAAAGAAGTTCAAGTACAAGATTAGCTACACGAAGACGTGGCGTGCGAAGCAGAAGGCTTTGAAAAGACGGTTCGAGTCTTCCAATGTGATGTACGACAACATTCATCGTATGCTTTGGGTGCTACAGGAAAGAAACTTGGGCATGTACACTGCTTTGAAGGATAATCCATCTACAACGCCGGGTTTTGCGGTATTGTAGAGGGCCTTCTTAGCCTTCAGTGCCTGTATCGAGGCTTTCAGGCATATGCTGCCTGTGATCTCAGTTGACAATACCTTTTTGACTGGGAAATACAAGGGGCAGATCCGTATGGCCATTGGCATTGACATGAACAATCTTATTATATCGTTGGCCATCACATTCATTGAAGGTGATAATTACGATAATTGGTTGTGGTTCCTTCGACATGTGAGGGCGGGATTTGTTGGAGGTTGTTCTGGTGTATGCGTAATCCATGATTGCTATGCCGGGATGCTGAAGTCCATACGAAAACTTCAGCAAGACCCCGATGAGCCGTTTTCTTGGCGAATATGAGGAGTAGATGATGCATCAGCCATATAGGGGCCAACTTCTTCAATCAGTTCTTGAAGCAACCGTTGGTGAAGCTATTTAAGAGGCTAGCTATATAGAACCAGCAGTGTAAATTTGTTGCTTTATGGTCATTGTTGGATGAGCACAACAAAAGCACATGGGCGACAGGAACAAGGGGCCGGCCATTGATGAGGCGGCACAACCCAAAGGCCTCACACCACTGCTCGAGTGCGAACATGTTGGTCTGGGGAGGAGCTCGAGAAACATCAAGTGCTTCTCCCACTAGATCGAAGCCAAGCCACTGGAGAAGTGGTCCCTATTGCACGATACGGACGGCGCAAGGTACGACATAATGACCACTAACCTTGCGGAGGTATACAACTGGGTTCTTAGGGGTCTTCATTCTCAGCCCCTCGTCGCCATCGTGGTAGGTATTCTGCATAGCACAATCGGTTATTTTCAGGAGAGGCATTCAAATGTCGCACTTCGTGCCACCAACCCAAAACACCCTACTACATGAAGATTATAGCATACATGTAGGCGAAGACAAAGAAGAGCCAGTTGCATATAGTGTACGTGATGGGCAATACGGAGTATCGTTTCGATGTTCTCCTCCGAGATAGAGCCGGATTTGGGACGACTCGTTCTCTTGTCATCCACGTGGTATACCTTGGAGATCATGTCAACCAACCTAGCTGTACGTGCAACAAGCCGAAGCTCTTATAGAATCCATGCTCTTATGTCCTCGCCACATATGGGATTGTGCACATGGACTCTTCGAACTTTATGTCAGAGTACTACTTGAAGGAGAGGGTGGCGCGGGCGTGGTGTGGGGAGCTAGGGGTTTAGGGTTTTGGGTAGATTCACCGCCTTGGATATTCTGGATGTTGACATACTGAATGGTGGGAAGGGTAATCGGCAGAGTCGTCGTATTACCAATGATATGACGAAGCACAAGCCGTGGCATTGGGTAGATGCTGCGGGTGCTACGGTCAGGAGGGCCACACAACTAGACGATGTAAAGCACCTGTTGGGGAGTAGACACACCAGTATGGTTTGCGGTACCGCTTCTTCGAGTGTGCCAAGTAGGACCAATATTGAAAATCAATGTACATTATCATTTGTACTTCGTTAGTTGCTATATTTGATGTCCCTAGTGTTGTAGCACATGTATCATGCATTGCATGTAATGTTTTTGTAAATGTTGTGGTACATCCCATTTTCATTTCATGTACATAGTGTCGTAGCACATGTATCATACGTTGCACGTACTATTTTATGTAATTATTGTAGTACTATCCTTTTTTCATTACTTTCCAAAGTAGTGTGATGCTAGCCTAGTACTATTTTTTTGTTTGTCAATTTTCTGAATAATAAAAATCATTTTCGGAAAATATTTAATCTCTCCTCCTCCGGCGCCACGTGGACGGCGGGATCGCCTCACGTCGCCCGCCATCCCGCCTCCTCCTTCTGCGTCCGCCACGTGGACGGACGAGATCCACGCCCGCTTCCCGCCGATCCCGCCCGCCAGCTCTCTCTCTCTCCTCCTCGGGCCCGCCGCGCCTCTCTCTCTCCGCGCCACCGGGCCCGCCTGTCACCCCGACCCGCCTTCTTCCCCACGCGCCACCCATGGCCGCCGCTCCTCCATTTTCGCCCCACCCTCCCTCTCGACACGCCTCCCAACCGCCCCAACCGCTCTCTTGCGCCGCCCGCACTCCCTCTCTCTCTGGGTCATTTTCCCCACTCCCCACCCCTCCACCCCCGCAAGAACCGCCGCCACCTCCTCCCCCGTCGTGAAATCGCCGCCAACTCCTCCTTCCCTCCTATTTAAACCCTCCGAGCTTCCCATTCCATCCCTACCTTTTCCCCACTCTCTCTCACTCCCGGCCGCTCCACCGCCCGGCACCGTGTTCCCTTGTCGCCGCCGTCGCAATCTCCGTGAGGAATCGCCGCCGCCTCAGCCGATCCGCGACCACCCCGAAGCTTCAGCCGCCGCCTGAACCTCCTCCGCCTCTCGGTAGCCTCTCCCGTCGCCGGAGCGCCGCCGTCTTGGGAAGGACCGAACCATGCCTGCCATTTCACGCCGCCGCCATCTCCGCTCGTTCTGGGACCCGTGCTAAGGTGAAACGGGTTCCTCTCCACCCCTCTTCCTCCTCCGCCCCTCGCCCTGGCCGCGCGTGCGCCGCCGTGCGTCGCCGCCGCCTTTCATCGGCCGACGGCCGTCTTGCCGACGTGGCCGCCATGTGGCGCCACGTCCGCGCCACCTCGGCGCCACCCGCCCGTCGGCCGCCACGCCACACCCCGCGCCACCTCGGCCATCCTTCCCTCCATGGACCCGGTCCATGGACCCAGACCTTGTCGATCGGCTCACCTGGTGACGTCATCTTCGACGCCATAAACCCAATTTTTCCCGTTTAAAAATAATTCGGCCGAAAAGAAATTCCCCGCTGACGTCATAATTCCGAATTTCCTTTAGAAAAATAAATCCAGAAAATCTTCTTTTTCTTTTTCTCTGAATTCAAACTCCCCGAGGCCCGTACTTTTTCATCCTAACTCCGATTGGACCCATTCAAATTTCTAAATTCCTCAAAAATTCAAAACTATCCATTTCTGCCATCCTTTCAAATTTTTGAAATTTATTTGATATTTTGAAATTTAAATTTCAAATACTCTTTCTCCCTCGTTTGAACTCCGAATCCGTTGAAACTTCCTCCTAAATTCATCTAAATTTATAAACTTCATTCCAGTATTATTATTATAATATCTGTACTTTTATTTGTATTTATTTGTCCTTTGTGTTCTCGTTTTGCGCGTAGAATCCGATCTGGTCGAAGAGTTCACAGAACCGCAATAAGAGAATCAGGAATTCACCCACAAAGGCAAGTCTCCTTTGATCATTTCTGAACCTATGTTTGTGAAATGCTTTTAAATTATTTTAAATTTAATGCATTGCTATGTTACATAAAATGATAGTTTATGTGGTAAGGGTAATAGTTAAACCGAAATTTGTTATACCCTCATTTGACTTTGACATCCATGTACCTTTGACACCCTAGGATTTCCTTTGTCTCATTATTGAGATTATTATTAAATTCTTTGATAATTATTGTATCGGTAGTGAGATGCTTAGACAAGCTATATAACTTTAGTAACCTTGGAATGGGAATTACATATCAATGATCTAGTCTGTTGATCCGGTTTGAGTGGCAATTGGTGTTGCCACTGTTTTGTGAAACAAAATAAAATGAGCAAATTGTTTTTAGACCAGGGCGGATTGGTTGGTTTGGTTTGGTGCGGTTAGCACGAGATCTTGAAAAGTGTATGTTCGCCTAGTCAATTAAGGACCGGCGCTTGTGTTTGTCGATGCCTCGAGCACTACCGTACAACCACATGTCTATATGGGTGCGACCTAGGCGATTAACTTATGATAGACGGTTTAGGTACCACCGATGGAAAGTGGATGCTATGGTTCTTGGTTATTCACGGTGAGGGACAGTGGTTACAGACTCATACTACAAGCAAAGGGGCTTCGTGCTGGTGGATTTAACCCTCCAGCGGTGAAACCTTAGCGGGTGGTGTCTAGCTAGACTAGAGTAAGGTAAAGGCTTTGTGATGAATTATCTGGGTCTCATGCCTAAGGAAGCATGTTGGCTATTAGGATAACTCGTCTCTTGTGGGTAAAGTTGTACAACCTCTGCAGAGTGTTAAAACTATTCGAATAGCCGTGCCCGCAGTCAAGGGCGGGCAAGGAATGCATTCACATGGTAGAATTTTGGTTTTGGTTTAAAGTAAAGTTTTGGGAATCCGAGAGTGGTTGGAACTCTCAGGGAATTTGCCCTGGTGGTTGGAACCAGTGTGTGTGGTTGGAACCCGTAGTACTAAACTTGGTGGTGGAATCGTTATGATTAAAAATGCTTAATAATTTTAGTTTGAGTAAATACTTTAGTTAAACTATCGTCTTCAAAAATAGTTACTGGTATTGGGAATAAAATGTTGCTTTGTGCAAAAGAGCCATATAACCTCCATTGTTAAGCCTTGCATCTAATGCATTTTTCCCAAGACTTGCGGAGTACTTTATGTACTCATATGCTACACCTAAAATATATATCAGAGGAGTATGAAGCTCAAGAAGGAGACTACGACTACTCTGCGGGTGGATTTGATGGAGGATTTTGCGTTTAGGTCGCTCCCAGGTCAATTGCCCGTGGCGTATTGATGGGATTTTATCAATGTTTAATTTGCTTCCACTGTGTTTGTGTTTATTTGTGAGGTCTAGAAACCTCGTTTGTGTTGTAAGACCTTTGGTCAAGACTCTCTATAATATTGTAATATTCGTCTTTGGCAATGTAATCATCCTTTGCTTAATTGTGTGCACTAGCTTTGATCGGGACTAGTCTTTGTAATACCTGAAGGGTCAGTTGGTGTCAAGGGTCCCGGCTGAGATGGTATCGAGCCAATTTGTTATAGGACGTGACCTAGCTTAGAATGGCAAAGCCTTAAGGACCTATATTTATTAAAATATATATTCTAGAAAATTTTTCTATACTTCTCAAGAAGCTTGTAAGAAGGCCCGGCGAAGTTGTGAAGGTCGGAGCTCACCTACCCTGAGCGGGAAAGAACTACCACTAGTGGATTGAGGTGTTTCGGCTTAATTCGTAGAGCCGGTCCGATTAGTTCGGGTTAACCTCAACATGGATTAGGGGAGAGCGGCAACTCTCCGAACACCACGGTAAAAAGAGATGGTGTCAAATTGCGGTTTGTTTCCTTGTTCCTTATTTACATTCAAGCAATTCACATTCATAGAATTAAATTGATTGCTTGTATATCTAAGATTATAAACCTTGACCTAGGATAGAATTTGGTGCACTTAGGCGATATTCTTGTTGTAGGCGCTATTTGAGCCAAACCAAATTAATTTACGCTTCCGCATTATATACTTGGTATAGGCAAACAGAAAAGCTCTTGAATTAATTAGCAATAACTTGTAGAAAATTTTTAAGACTGCCTATTCACCCCCTCTAGTCGGCCACCTCGATCTTACAGACGCAATACTTTGTGCTCACTGCCGTTGACGACAAAGCCCATCGGCTGGTTCACGTACACTTCCTCCTTGAGGTCGCCATTGAGGAAGGCGCTCTTCACGTCCATGTGGTGGACTTCCCAGTGCTCGTGGGCTGCCAGAGCAAATAACGACCTCACGGACTCCATTCGTGCGACCGGAGCGAAGATCTCGTCAAAGTCGATTCCCGCGCGCTGAACGTAGCCTTTGGCGACCAAACATGCCTTGTGCCGGATGACATTGCCGTGTTCATCGCGCTTCACTTTGAAGACGCACTTGAGCCCGATCGCATGGTGCCCAGTGGGGAGCGCGGCGAGCTCCCACGTGTTATTGTCCTTGATCGATTTTATCTCCTCGTGCATCGCCTGACGCCAGCTTGCCTCGTGCTCGCCTGTTGAAGGAGACAGCTCGTCATACAGTGAACTGCAACTCGTCGAGCACCGGGGCACAAGCCCAGCGGCAAGGCGGTCCGATGACGCCGATGCCGCAGAACCGAAGTGGAGCATCGTCGTGGTCCACGTCGAAGTTCTCCTCAAAATCAGCCGGTGGCGAGACGAACTCGATCGGCGCACTCGTGGGTGACGTCATAGGCGTGAACTGCTCCGGTGGCGTCATGGGTGCATGGGTCGGCGTTGGCGTGGGCGACGGAGACATGTGAGTTGGTGATGCCGTATCGGCTCGAGGCGTGCCGGAGTACTCCGTGGTGTACTCAACGTTGAAGGGCTCGCCGTCGCCCGGATCACCACTGCTTTCGTCGTCCCAGCTCCATTATCCCTCCTTGTCGGGGCGCGATTGAGGACGTGGAATGATGTGTTCACGGCCTCACCCCGGAAGTAGCCGGGAAGCCGCTTCGCCTTGAGCATACACCTCGCCATGCCGACGATGCTTTGGTTGTGATGCTCTACCACCCCGTTTTGCTGCGGTGAGTAGGGGCAGTACTCGCCGAACTCCACAGAGGTGAACTCTCCCCACGATCAGTGTGGAGGACCTTGAGCCCTCCTTGACTCAACCTCCACGGCCGCCTGGAAGTTCTTGATCGCCGCCGGTGCCTGATCTTTGCTCAACAGCAAGTGGAGCCACATGTACTGGCCCAAATCATCAACAAGCAGTAGGAAATATTTATTACCGCTTGGTGGACGAGGTCGAGGACGTGCTCCGCTCGTCGTAGCGCCTTATCAGGGAATGGCGCGCGCCTTTGCTTACCGGCAGGCGGTGTCGACACACGATCGACCGATCAGCGGCGGCAACCCACGCACCATCTCCCGTTGGGCGAGCGCATGCAATGACTTGAAACTGAGGTGCCCATACCTTGCATGCCAGCGCCTGACCACCTACGAGCAATGCGCCGACAGGCACACCGGCCGCCTGATGTAGAGCACCAGGATGTAGAGGCGAGATGCAGAACGGCGCACCCGAGTAAGAAGGTCGCGTTGCTGATTGTAGATGCGCAGAGTCCCGGAGTAGATCTCGATCCGACATTCGGCCTCCTCCAGCTGACCAAGACTGATGATGTTCGCCGTCAGACGGGGAATGTAGTACGCCCTCATCAGCGCGCGGTGCTCGCCATTTTTGCAACTGAAGATTATCGTGCCGCATCCTTCAATCGCTACCATGCATCCGTCGCCGCTGAAGCGGACGGTGCCGCAGACTCCCCCGTTGAGGTCGGAGAAAGCAGTCTGTGTGCCCATCATGTGGTTGGTGGCGCCGGTGTCGAGCACCCATTGTCGATCATCCTGGTCCTCCCGTGATCCGAGCTGCGCAAAGACCTTGGCCTCGTGGATCTCGACGTGGCGCGACGATGTGGGCGGAGTTGGAGTTCGAATCACCTCGGTGGGCGGCACTGCAACTTGAGTGAGTGGTGAAGGAATGGTCGCATGTGCCATCAACAGAGTGGGTTCATCCTCTTCTCCCTCCGCAACGTGGGCATGTGCCTGCTTATTTGGTTTGCTGCGGCAGTCCTTGGCCCAATGGCCAATTTTGCCGTAGTTACAGCATCGGTCCACCGTGTTCTCCTAGGCCATCGCGTTTGAAGACGAGCTGCCCTTGCCTTTACGCATGCCGCCACCACCGCCGTGCCCACGACGTGTTTTGCCGCGCCTCTTGCCGCTGCTGGAGCCATCAGCTTCGTTGTTGTCGCGCAGCTTCATCCGCGCTAGCCAGTCCTCCTCGGCAAGAAGAAGATGACCCTTACTATCATAGACGGGCACAGACTATGCTGGCCTTTACTACCGCTCAATGGCGCAGACGGCCGGTGACCTCGACGGAGAGCTCGTTCACGTCGAGGAGAGTCTCGATGGAGTACGCGATCTGCTCGACATGCTCGGGGACGACCTAGAGCATTTTTTCACGATCTCTCCATTGATGACGTTGCCGCCAAGGATGCGGATGTTGTTGGCGAGGCTTATAATCCGGAGTGAGAAATCGTCGACCGACTCCCCCTCCTTGAACGCGATCTCCCCGAACTGCTTGAGCAACTGTTGCGTGTTGGCGTCACAGACGCGCTGCACGCCGATGCGCATGGTTTTGACCGCCTCCCAGGCGGAACGCGTCGTGCGCTTGCGCGCCAACGACCGGAGCATCTCCAACGGCACGGCGCGCAAAATGGCCACCAGCGCGAGTCGGTCTTCGCGGTACTCGATGACCTCACCCTCCTCCGGTTCGATGGCCTGCCACAGCCCTTGGGCCTGCAGGTTCACGCGCATCAACAAAGACCATTCCTAGTAATTAGTGCGCGTGAGCATGGGGTACTGGACCAAGCCGCCCGCCTCCTTGATGATGCGATCGATGACGACTTCACCGCCGCGATGGCGCCCTCGACGTGGCACAGGCGAGTGTGATACCCGTCGTCAGGGAGGGGGCGATGGCGAACGATCACCACCGCCAATAGGAGCCTACTGGACAGACATGACGACCCCGGGAGTGTAACAGCTCTGATACCAATTGTCGTGGATCACCGGCAATCTTTCGCCGCCAGCGAACTCTCGAACGGACTCAAGAACACGACGAACACATGTGTTTGGTGCTGCTAAAACGGGGCAACTTTTTCTGATATATTGCTTGCTTATTTAAAGGAAAAATGCAAACTAAAGATGGCAGTTAGCCATACCATTATGCGTGGCAGGAACGCACGAATTCTTAAAGACGCACACAGCTGTTGTTAATCAAGCAGTGCTCCACTACTGATTGAAAAGAAAAGAAACGACAACAATTAATTGAAATGAAACGGTAGAAATGAACCCAATCGGTGAGACACTGGAGTAATCTCAAACGCCGGAGTAACTTCAACATTTATAGATGCTGGAGTAACTTCAAATGCTTAACTTCAACAGCCTTGACAGCGCGGACGACGCGTCACCGGTGGCGATGCTGGCGAGCCAAGAATTGTTGCCCAGTCCCAGCATCATGCCTTGGCCGCTGCCGCCGGCTTGGCTTGCGGGCCTCGGCATCTCTGGAGGCGCGTCCGTAGATGACCCCGGCACCGTCGTCGTTGCTCCACCCGCCGATTTCAGGCTACTCACGTTGCCACAAAAAGAAAAGCGGAGTATGATCGAGTTCACAAGCTCTAAACTGGTAAAGAGAACGCCTACTCGCCAAGTAAGTAAGTCCATTATACCCTCATAAATCAACGATAAGACTTAATTTCTACTATCACTCTTCTACTACTAATAGAATGTATTGTAAAGATTTCCTACTGTTATAGAGCTACAAAACTCCGCAATCACTGAATTGCATCCATCTGTAGGTAATTTCTTTAATCTACAGTACATTGGCTTAAGGCGTACCCTAGTAAGTCACTGCCAGTCTATTGATGTAATATGGGTGATTAAGTATCAGAGGCGCCACAACCGGCCAGCAGCAGCAAGGGATCAAGCTGCCGCACCATAGGGCCGGAGCAGGCTCTTATGAGTCAGTTTTTCAATTACAACAACTGTTGTCTTTTAAGTCTATATACATAGCTATATATAGAGTTTATTAGGAAAGAGTTATAATTAGAGATATGGTTTCCTAATTCAGTGTAATTTGGTTTGGAAGGACTGCCCTCTTTATATGAGCAGTTTCCTTGATGAATAAACCATCCAACAATTAATCTCTAGTCTTCTTCCCCGTTCTCTCCTTCCCCTAGTTTCCCAGCCGTGTGCCCAAGTTGCCACCATGGCGCCAAGGCACCGAAATTCCCGACCGAAGCCACCCATCAACCACAACTACAACCTTAGGAGCTTAAGGCATAACAATTTGGTATCAGAGCTAGGCCTAGCGAGTTCCATCATGCTGGGGTCTAAAGGGGGCAACGATTTGTCTACCCTATCAATGGTTCTGGAAGCCATCAAGGAGCTAACCGTCCACGTCGAGGGCAACCACACGAGTTTGAGCGAGCGCTTGGATGGGGTTCAACAGAATATGGGTGACCTAGCGACCCGACTCCTTGCACTAGAGAAAAGAGTACACTACTACAAAATATTGGACGGGTACATCGTATGAACCGTCTGTGCTTAAACTATCACAGACGGATTGTAATAGCAACTGTCTCTGATATTTTTACAGACAGTTCTTTATACGAACCGTCTGTGATAATCGAGACAACACAGACGGTTCGTGTTAAGAACCGTCTGTGAAATTTCACAGACGGTTCTTAATACGAACCGTTTGTCGTAGTCGAGACAACACAGACTGTTCGTATGAATAACCGTCTGTGGTAATCCATCGATCACCTTTGTCGTATGAACTATAGAAGCTATAGTGAGACGAAACAAACTGTCTGTGTACATTTTCGTTAATCCATGAATAGAATCTAGGTATGTAGACAACATGAGAATTTTTATGAAAGCGTTTCATTTGCTTCACTTCCATGGAAGTTTCAAATTCAAAGCAAATTTATTACAAAAGTCCAAAAAAAAGAGATTCCAGATTTTAATCTTCTGGCTTCATATGCTTCTTCTTCGACTTCTGGAGTTGGAGGATCAGCCGCTAAGTTCTCGAATGCTATGAAGATTGTCCTTGCCATCTCCACTTCCTCCTCTAGCCTGGGCAAATCATTAGCATGGTCCATAATCTCAAAGAGGATGCCATGATAAGCTTTCTCAGAATCGGCCGATTCTGCTTGATCGGCAAGGTTATCCATGTGTCTCTCCAATGCCGCAAGAGCTTCTTCTGCTTTATGCACATTGCAGAGAAGAACGAGGCTAAGGGCGGTTTCCCTTTCCTGAGCGGCAACGAGACACCTCTGTCGATGGCGGAGGATGAGGTCCAGTTGATGGATGGAAGTGAGTCGAGGAAGGATAGCAGGGCGTGAGCGGAGGAGCTGCTCCAAACATAAATTGTTGGCGGCCTGTGTAAGGTTGCGGCGAACAACTCATGATGGATAGATGAGAGGAAGAAGATCAAAAGAATTTTAAATGATATTATTTAGAAATGTGGTGAAGAAGATGAGGAAGATGACAATTTGGAAGATTGATTAGTTTGTGGTATCAGTTTGTTGCATATAAAACCAGAATGGTGTGGAAGTTTAAGGGCCACTTGCATCGGAATATTAACAGGCGGGAGTAGGGCGCGAACATTTAAGTGTAATCACAGACGGTTCGTATTCCAAACCGTCTCTGCTATTAATATCACAGACGGTTCTTATTACGAACCGTTTCTGATATGTGACTTATCACAGTCCCTAGTCACTGTCGACCCCCGTCCACGCCGTCGCCGCAGCCTCCTCGGATCGACCTCCATCCCCAGTCGCCGTCGACTCCGTCCACGCCGTCGCCGCAGCCTCCTCGGACCTCCGTCCCTAGTCGCCGTCGACCCCTATCCACACCGTTGCCGCAGCCTCCTCGGACCTCCGTCCCCAGTCGTCGTCGACCCCCGTCCACGCCGTCGTCGTCGCCTCCTTGGACCTCCATCCCAAGTCGTTGTCTATATCGTGAGTATTTCCGTTCTTTGTTTGCAAATATTGTGGGTTGTGCTTGTTTTATAATCTCTAGTAAATGTTCAAGTACTGAGAGAAAATGCATTGATTAGACATGCTGATATTAGTCTTTTATGTCTGGCTACTTTTGATGGCAGCATGTTAATTCAATGATTTATGTCTCAAATCTGATATAGTGTACTCCATATATTGTACTCTTTCGAGCAGATCAACGCACAATGGATGTTTTATATTTGTGAAATGAAGTGCGATGTGAATTGGATGTTTTATGTTTGTGAAATGAATTGAGATGTGAATTGGATGTTTTATGTTTGTGAAATGAATTGAGATGTGAATTGTATGTATACATGTACATGTTGATCTGCTTGTTTCAGAGGGCATGACTAACATTTCCTGAGGCTAGCCAATAAACAGAAATATATTTAGGGGTAGAAAAGAATATCACAGACGGTTTGTAGTAAAACCGTGCGTGATTATCACTATCACGCACGATTTTTACTACGAACCGTCTATGATTATCGAGATATCACGAGCGGTTTTAGTTACAAATCGGCTGTGATATTTATACCACAGACGGTTCTAAACCGCCTCGTGATAACCTCTCGATTATCAACGACCGTAAATTCGCACGGTTCGGAAAATCATCTGTGATGACGTTTTGAACCGCTTGTATCTGATTTTCCGCGATAGTGGTAGTAGATGTTCATGCTGGGTTCCTCCCACATCTAGCAGTTCCGACGATGCTGCCAGGTACCGCTGTTTGGTCCCAACGCACACACAGTCAAAGACAAGTTGCCAATTCCGTGGTCGATGAACTACTTCACGAACTCAAGGGTGCACGCTACTTTACCAAGTTGGACCTGCGTTTTGGCTATCATCAAGTGCGAATGCACCCAGATGACATCAAGATGACCGCTTTTCGCATGCGCCACGACCACTTTGAGTTTTTGGTCATGTCATTCGGTCTCACCAATGCGCCAGCTACATCCAAGCCCTCATGAACAGCATACTTCCTCCATTTCTTTGCTGCTTCATACTTGTTTTCTTTGATGACATTCTCATCTACAATTCATCACGGTCGGAACACCACCAGCACATGCGCATGGTTTTTTAGGTCTTGCAACAGAATCAGCTCTACATCAAACAGTCTAAGTGCTCATTTGGCGCCTCCTCTGTCGCTTATTTGGGCCACATTATTTTGGCTTCAGGTGTCACGATGGATCCCTCAGTGGTGACGGATTGGCCTCCACCACACTTGTCAAGCGGCCTCCGTGGATTTTTGGGGCTCACAGGCTACTACCACAAGTTCATCAAAAACTTCGATATTATTGCCGCCCTGCACACCGCATTACTCAAGAAGGAGGGTTTCTCATGGTCCGAGGAGGTGGCGATAGTTTTTTCCGCACTCAAGAAGGCTCTATCCATGGCACCGGTGCTCCAATTACAAAATTTCACCGCCCATTTTATTGTGGAGTGTGATGCTTTCCGGACAGGATTCGGTGTGGTCCTTCATCAAGGCGACAGTCCATTGGCATTCTACAGTCATCCCATTGCGGCCCAGCACGCCAAACTCGTTGCATATGAGCGTGAACTTATTGTCTTAGTCCAGGCCATTCGTTTCTTTGGGACACGAGTTCACTGTATGCACCGATCATTACAGTCTGAAGTTTATCCTAGACCAATGTTTATCTATGATTCTGCAGCACCATTGGATGAGTAAGCTGATTATATATGATTTCCTTGTCGAGTACCGAGCTGGCAAGCTAAACACGGTTGTGGACTCTTCATCTCGTCGCGAAACTGAGTCACCTCTAGCTACACTAGCCCTGTCAGCCCCTTCGTTCTGGCTGTTTGATAAGCTCTAGGCAGAGATTGGGTCGTCTGAGGAGTGGGCGGACATCCGGGCCAAAGTCATTGCTGGCGACCTGGGTCCCCCGTCGGGTGTCTGGGATGGGTTACTTCTGCACAACAACCGCATATTTGTGCCAGTTTCTTCCCCATCGCTCCATGGCATTTTAACAGCAGTTCATGTGCAGCATGAAGGTGTTTCCAAGATGCTGCACCGGCTATGGGCTGACTTTCATATTCCCCAGGACTACCAGGTTGTGCAGGATTTTGTGCGCGCTTGTGTCACTTGTCAACAGAATAAAACCAAGCATTTGCATCCTGCGGGTCTTCTCCAACCTCTGCCAGTTCCATCCATTATTTGGGCTGATATTTCATGCTGATGGGGTCTGTCCTTCTATTGTTCTCCCATGTGTATGTCTCCTCCCGGCTTCTCCTATGTATGTATGCTCATTCCCCCCTTGTGTTCTGTGTGTCTCTCCTTTTGTAGGCATGGACAAGGGCCGCAGGCAACATATGCGCGCTCTCACATGGTGCAATCATTCCCTGATTTCTGGGATCGAATTCCTAATCCGATTGCTGGTTCTTACCTTCCAAACCTTTGCTTTCCATCAGAAAGAGATTTGTTGAGAATTGCTTCCATTAAATAGAGATACCATGCAATCATCTTTCCATTGCAAATGCGATACACCCAAAACAAATATTTTCCTCCGTCTTAGTTCATAAGCTGCAATTTGTTGGCCATGCGCCTGGCCGCGCGGCGCCTCATATGTATCAACTAGCCTGTGGAACCGTCTGTATGCTATTTTGCAGTCTGGCTGCAATAGGCTTATCTTGCACATATTCCTATTTTGTTGGAGATGAATACATATTTCAGTAAGCAAATTCTATGTAAACGAGCTGCGAGACGGGGGTGTTAAAGCCCCCTTGCGGATTGATGCCGTGTGGCTAGCACGGATTTGGATGGCAGTTAGATCTATATGGAGTAATAAACAAATACGAGTTATTGGGAAGTGTTAGTAGATTAAATCACACAAAATTTGCCACTCCAAAGGAAAGCTTAATAAAACAGAAAACCAGGCATAATATTTATATAGACTTGCCCGATCACATTAGATAAAAACCTAAAATAGTGATTATTCCAAGTAAATATGAGACAATGGAGATACTTCAATAGATGTGTCTAGAGGTACATAAGTGATTGTTAAAAGTAAATATGAAACCAACCATAAACTTCTGAACATTTTATTAAAAAATGCATTCACCTTTTACGTAAGAAGGCAAAATGCACATTGGGTTCATGCCTCAACCTCAATGTAATCAGTTAGGCGAGCATAGGGAGCAATTTAGCAACATGTTACGACTCCGGGCTGCTGCTCCATTCGATATATTCCAGCCTCGCTCTTTGGAAACTAGAGATGCAAACTTTTCATTTAATATGCTATCAAGCACACCCTAGACCTAAAATTAACTAAAAACTCAGCCCCTATTTGGGACAGACGTACATGCGTAGCACATGATGGTTGAGCTTTCGTCCTCGTTTCACCCAATTGGGTTAACCAAGAAGTGCTACTTTTTGGCCGGCTGTCCTTATATGCTAATGTAACTCAACATGGCAACATCGTACTAAAGGTTAGGGTGAAAGTGCATGAGTTTTGTTAATTTAAATAATGCAAACATCTCAAATTGCAGCATGGTATGCTGGACTTCACTTCCCCACACCGAAAAATCTCGGTGATTGCAAATGTTTTGTGTAAGATGCCAGTTTCTTTAACCCCCTCAACTCTGCATGCCCATTTGCCCAATATTGGAAGGGAGGTATTTTTATGTTTTCCTTAAAGTGATTAATACAACTTTTAAAACATAATTGAATGGTGGATAGTGATTACTTACCCCTTCATGTGCTTTGAGATTAGTATCATTCTTATTAGAGTGGAAAACATGGAAGTACTACTCGGAAAGGGAAATCTGGAGCTCAAGGATGACTCTCTTGAGGTCCCTGAAATCTCAGCATACCTGGGTATCACTAATTGTTCTCTATTTGAAGATATTCCATGTCTACTCCTATTTTGATGTATTTTAGATTGTGGATTGAACATGCCATGGAATTATTACAAAATTTTTATGTTCTAAATAATACTTCCTCGTATATAGAACATCAAATTTCATTGAAACTGTCTAAAGGCTAACAGACCTCCTTGAACTTTATCTTTCATACCTTCCTCCTCTTCACGGACTTCTTTTTAGCTTCCCTGTTAGTAAAACAAACCATATAAGAATAACAAAGAAAAAACGGACAGGAAGCCAAAGAGAGAAGTATCTTACCAGTCGCACCACAGCTTGAATTGCCATTTCCTTTTCCGCTTCTTCTAACCAGTTTCTTTTCTTTGATCCCTGAGGTGCTCTTGGGACCAGTTTTTATAATTTTATCCAGGGATTATATTTTCGAAAATAAAAAACAGACCCCCCACCTGGGAGATATCCGAATTTTCGGATTTTTTCGGTCGAAAAAATCAAACTCTCAGTTTGAATCGAAGTTCAAATGAATTTAAAATTTCTGATTTCTCGGCGATATTTGAAAGTTGGGAGGATGAAGGTCAAGGTGATCGCCTTTGAGCTGAACATATAATATCTCAGTTGAAATCAAGATCTAAACATACAATTGCACTTCTCTAGGATCGGATCAAGAGACCATGACTACCAAAAGCAAGAAATAAAGAACGAGGAGGCTGAACGAATCAATTCATACCTCCAGCTGCAGCCGTGTTGTCGCCCAGAACCTTGCCGATGCCGCCTCCGCCTCCGCACCCGACCTTGTCGTTGCTGTCGCCTCCCCGTCCATTCCGGGCGCCGCATCCCCCTCCTCCCTTGGTGCCAGTGGATTTGCAAGAATGTGGAGTGAGGCATTACCAAAATCGAATAGAGGTGTTACCACACTGCTGATCAAAAACTAGAAAACGAACGAATTGACAAAGAAAAAAGGCATCCAGGCAATCACCTCAGCGGGTTCATCCCCCGACGAGCTTGGCGTACTCGTCGTGGTCGTCCTAGGGCTCGGCTGGAGCTTTCGTTTCGACGCCGGATCTGTGGGGGAGGTGGCCAGACAAGGTGAAAACCTAGCCGCCATGCTTGCAAATCGCGAATGGAAGGTGTCGGCGCAACATGAAGGGGTACTGGGAAGGGTAGTTACACTGCTGGTTAGCTTGGTTGGTTGGGCCGATATAATTTAAATTAGGCAGAATTTTTTACCCGGTTTGGACTTTTCTTGGGATGCACCGAGAAAATCGAAATTCGGTGAATTCGGTCAGTACAATCCCTGCTTTATCAGGCACGGGCTTCCTCTTGCTCCTTGTCTGCTCTGTTTGTTCATTGTGCGTTTATTTCTTATCTCCATTTATGTCAGAACTTTTAAGGCCATTACTTTTTCTTCTCACCCTTCTTATGGTTCTTGAGCTGCTTAGCTGGTCTATTAGGTGCCTGTTTTTGGTCTCCAACCCCTTTAGGGATGCTTGCCTGTTTAATGGTCTGCTTTCCATCTTTGTGATTTTTTGACTGAATGGACTGTTCCAGTGGCTCATCTTCATCATAACTGCTAAGATCAGCCTTCTCAGCTCCTCCTTCAGGCACTTTAGATGACTGAGATGTCACTGGAATTTTATCGCTCAACTTTTTACCTGAATGAAATGAAATACCCCAATCAGATATTTTGTCCTGATCAAGCATGGCAAACTGAAAGGCATTTGTGAGGCAAGCAACGCTGTGTTTGCTTTGTGTTCATAACAGAGTTAAGTTTTACTTTACACAATCAGCCCACGTGATAAATTCAAGCATCCTAACCAATCCAATAAGCATATGTCCTTTTCAAATTATTTGCCAACAAAAGTTGGATATTTCACGAAGGTTCCAATGCTAAGTCACTGGATTAACAATCCTACCATCCTAAGGAAGAGAAACGGATTCAAGAAGTCAACATGCGAGCTTATGCATCACAAAATCATTATCACTTGTCCTGGAAAATAATGAAATGCCACAATTGTACCTTAGTCACGAAAAACCCATCCATGTTGTTGACATGAGGGTAAAACCTCCTTGTTTTGTCTAAAGAAGTATGAAATTGACGCCCCGATATCATCGTAGTTAAAAACTATGGTATTTGTGACACCCATACGATGTATGTTGCCCAACAGTCCGTGCATCCTTTTCTCATTGAACTCATTTGCATAGATTATTACTGTGTATGATAGATGAAGAAAGGAGGGTATTTGCATTTCATTTGACAGGCAACTGGATAGCAATTACAGATAACCAAATTACTCTGAAGGAAAGAGCACATAGTAGTCAAAACAGGCACAACGCACTAACCAGTATTCTTCATAAGAGCTCCAATGTGTAGTCTTGCCACCTGGGGCAGCCCTGGAATAAAGAAAATGATCAGTTTCCAACTTTGGAAATGAGGACATAACTTCTACCACAAGTTCCACATGAACAATTGTATTAAAGATTAACATCAAATCTAGGAGCAAACACATGACATGTTAGGATAGCATGAGAAGGCTTACAGACAAGAGAACACGGTTATCTTAATTTTGAATGAATATGATAAATGAACTATTCCAAGAAGAGTACGAGAGAAAAGGGAAAATATCTTACGCCATATCAACAATTCGCTCCTTCTCCTGAGGAGCACGAGCCATCATGTTATGGCCCAGGATCTGGCGAGGCATGCACTCTAGCACATGAATTGTACCACGCGCATTGTAGTGGTCAGATTAGGAATAGTTAGATGCATATCTTCATATTAGAAACAGATAGATGCATATCTTCGTATTAGAAATAATTAGATGTATATCTTCATATTAAGAATACATAGATGCATATCTTTACATTTAGATATTATGGATATGATATTATCTTTAGTTGATTGGTTGCATTAGATTGTCTTAGTTTTCATATTGTTAGGAGTTAATCTCATCTATATAAAGAAAGGAGCCACACCATTCATAATCAAGTAATAAATTTCTTGTCTCTCCCCTTTTATTCAACTAAGCCTCAGAGCCTCTCTACCTTATCAAGGAAGAGCCCTGCTGGTGGCTAGATAAGGACGAGTGTCCTATCACCAGTCTTTGGACCCGTACCTAACCATCCACCACAACATTTAGTATCAGAGCTAACTGCTGCTTCGCCATCCATGGCAAGCAGCAGGGGTTTCGATTCTATGAAGGCCCGAGCAATTCTTCAAGCAGTAGCGGACAATGGAGGAAGAGGAGTGGTTGGCATCGCAGCACCTGACGGGAAATGCCGCCCTGTGGTACCGGCAGCTGGAGTGTGCACTCAGGGTGCAGCCATAGCCAAGTTTTGTTAAACACGTCAATCTCCATTTCACCATCACCATTGCACCGTCTCCACCCACACATCAAGTCTCCACCGAGCCAACTACCATAGCTTTTGATGCCGAGTTATCCTCTGCTGAAATTTGCGCCAGCTTGATGGTCTAGATGAAAGAGTTCATGGCCAAGATGGAGAAGAAGGGGCAGCATGTTGCTACGGTTTCCGAGTCAATATCGTCGCCGATTGAAACCATGTCCAAGATAGACGAGTAGCAAGAGGCGATGTCTGCCATTACAATGGCGACACTGCCATCACCGACCACATCACCGTCATACGGTCCTCGTACTGTCTTCACCGACGACTCCTTTCTAGGCTTGCTATCCTTGGCTTCTCCTCTGGCACCTTCGCCGAGGAGGAAGGTCACCTCCACGTGACCAGTTGATGTCGTGCCTTCATAAATGTGGGGCGTGGTAGGTGTTAGGACCGCAACGGCATCACGTTCTTCCCCAGCAGCGGAAGAGCATCGTTGCTGCCTTGCGTAGCTTGTCTATGCCATTGGCGCCTCCTGCAATGGCATATCATGCCAAGGGACCGCTGTCCCCACTGATCTCCATCGGAGTGTTGCACTCGCTCTTCCACATGACTATCTGTTGGCGCCATGGGCTCTTCTCGGCCTTAGGTTACGAAGGACGTCAACCATGGCCGCCATCTGACAGCTCAAGGACGAGCTGTCTCACCGTGAGGGGTGTAATGTTATGGCCCAGGATCCGGCAAGGCGTGCACTGTAGCACATGAACAGTACTATACATACTGTAGAACATGAATAGTACCACCTGCACTATAGCGGTCGGATTAGGAATGATTAGATGCATATCTTCATATTAGGAACAGTTAGATGTATATCTTCGTATTAGGAATAATTAGATGTATATCTTTACATTAGAAATAGATAGATATATATCTTTATATTTAGATAGTATAGATATGATATTATTTTTAGTTGATTGGTTGCATTAGATTGTATTAGTTTCTATATTGTTAGGGGCTAACCTCATTTATATAAAGAGAGGAGCCGCACCATTCATAATCAAGCAATGAATAAACAAAGTTTCTAGTCTCTCCCCCCTCTTCTTCAAGTAAACCTCAGAGCCTCTCTATCTCATCAGGGAAGAACTCTACTGGCGGTTAGACAAGGACGAGTGCCCTATCCCTAGTCTTTGGACCCATACCTAACGACCGACCACAACACATCACTGGTAAGAAAGAACTTGCACCTTGTTTCTGTAATCACAATGTTTAATTTAATGGAAGAAGAGTAAATGAAACAAATCTTAAGTTCTTAACAAAATGGTAGGAGAGAGAAAGAAGATACCATGTAATGCCCAGCCATATATTCTACCGTGGAGCCAGAAGAAATAGTGGAGTCGTATACAACTAATCCTACCTGCCATTTTTGACATCGGGAGAGTTGCTTTAATATTATGTAACTTATTACTTGTGTAAAGGAAATAGACATAAAGCATACCTTTGAGCACTTCCCTATTGGATCTAGATTAAAGCCTCTTGGTATAAGAGCAGCGACAAGATCCCTCGTCCGCGTCTGCAAACAGCATGAACAAACAGACAAACTTAATGAAGCAGAGATGAATCTGAAGCAAGAGATGAAGAACCATGAACTCGTACCATACATATCTATCAAGAGATTGACTCAAATGTATACCTTTGGTGTGTTTGTCCATACTCCATTCATCTAATCGGCCCCCTCCCGGCCGAAGCCGCCGCCTCTCGCATCTCGATGATAAGGAAGGAGCAAATTTGCAAATAGACACAAATTAAATAACAAAACTCTCAATATTAATACTTCAATCACATAACTCTCACTTTTACTTTGAAGCAGTCACCACTCGCCACACCAAATGTCATAGCATCAAACCCGACATCTTCAAGCAGTACAACAAGTGAACAACCCCGGTGAATGCCCAGGTGCCAACTTGAATGATTTAAAGATGTATCGCAAGCTAACAAAACAAAATTACCAAAGGATAGATGAGATTCATAATGGTTTATATGCATCTATAATCAGTGGTTCCCTTTAATTCATCTAGCCAATGAATAGCTGTTTAGACAACATCTAACTGACTTTATGCAGTTCAAGAACCCAAAAGGTTCACCAAAATTTTTATGGGCAATTAATCAAACATCTAGTGTTCATATCACAAACCATGTAACTATAACTCAATATACACCAAAATGTTACCTTGATCCAATGTACTGGAGCTTCAACCCGGTTCATTGGCCTGAGACACACAACTTTGTTTAGGAAAGAACCCGAGTAATTGCTGTTTCGGGAGATTATCAGGATAAAATAAGCATCCCCATTCAACATTAGATTAAGGTGATCAAGGAACATGTTAGACCATGTGGATAGGTTGTGAATACAGTGATAATAAATAATTAACATTTGAGTTGCATTGAAATTTACATTTATGAAAGTTTCGGACGATGCTCTATTGCAAAACTGGAATTGCTGAAATATTCAGGTTAAGTGGTCTAACCGCCTTGTCTTGAGCAGTCTGACCAGCAGATGTTGATAGTTAGAGATTTCTACCTCTATCGGTAGTCGATAGTCAGAGGTGTTGACCACGGTCAGAGATGGAGGCGTCGACCACGGTCGGTAGTCAGAGATTTTGACCTCAATTGGTAGTCGGTAGTTAGAGGCGTCGATTGGGGTGGTCATACTACAGTACCTGGTTGGTGGTTGTAGCTACATTACTTGGTCAATAGTCGTAGCTATAGTACCTAGTCGTTAGTCGTAGCTACAGTACCTGGTCGGTGGTCGTAGCTACAGTGACTGGTCAATGGTTGGTTGTTGTAGGCTTTGAGTGCTACGATTCTTGTGACTTTCGAGTAATCTGAGTACTCGTAATCTTTGAGTTCTCGTGTTGGGCTAGTGGTCTGACCAACCTATGCATAACGGTCAGAATGGTCTTTCTGAGTGGTGTGAGGTTTATTTTTTGGAAAGAGTAGAAATTGAGGTCGTTTTTGGATATGCGTGTGTAGACTGATGTTGGTAAAGTTGGAGAGAACTTGTACCGGAAAAATGTTATTTGGTCTTTGCATGTGCAGGCTAGGCGTGGAGATGGTCATGGTCGATAACAAGGAGGACCGGGACTAGGATGGGGAATTCTGAGGTTCAGGCGATCGCAGATGTCATAAGGTGGTCGGGCTCACGTTGGAGCACATGGAGATCAATGGTCGATGATGCATAGAGAAGCTACGGGAGGTGCAATCCTGGAGGCTTTGACACGTGATGAGTTGGAAGGTGTTATGGAAGGTGTCCATAACTGAAAGGTATAGAGATTTTGGAAAATCCATGTTTGGAAGGATTTTGGGTCCCTTGATTTTCGAAATCGGGTAGAATTTTGTGTCCGTGTTGATGAGGACATGTTTTCTGGCCCTAGCATATAAAAGCAGGGAGATGTTAAGGTTTAAGGGAGGGTTTTATAGAGAAAGCTTTGAGATTTTTTGTGCTATGGTTTGAGTATTCCGTGAGGACGCATTGTAGCCATAGAACATGATTCAAAAATATAAGATCAGATCTATTCTGCAAAATTTAGTTGGCCGGCAGCGTGTTTTCTAAGTGTCGTCTTTGACTCATTCTCATTCCAAGTAGTGTGTGGCAAATTAGCGTCCTTCCGTCGACTTCACTTTCCACGATCGCACGCCAAGTCGTCCACTCGATCACCGTCAATAGCATCGGTAGGGAGAGCAGACCAAAGCACAACAACTCAAAGGCGCTGAATTCTCGAAGGCACAGATGATCGAGAGGGCCTGCTCCTGGTGTCGATGTTCGAGTATGTGTAAATAGATCGGAGACCAAGCGAGCAATCAAAACCTTCATCGAGCACTAAGAGATTCCAAAAAGCGAAGTCAATCATTCATGTTAGACAGCTGTTATACAGGCTATCACCTACTAAAGCTAGCCCTTACCCATGTGCTCCCAGTCACTTTCTGTTAGGGTTGTTAGGCTGGTTGTTAGGGTTCTCAGGGTGGTCACTGTTAGACTAAACCCTAGACCCCTTGCCTATATATGCTCACCCTTGCACTGGGTTGTCCAAACCATCCCGATATAATATAACTCTTCGCTCACATGGTATCGAGACTAAGTCGATCCTTCGACTTTCTTCCGCTCGACTCGCCTCTCTCTCCGCCATTCGGAGAACCTCCTTGCCACGCCTCTTCTTCCTTCCGCCGATCTCCTCTCCGCGAAGCCGCCAGAGCCGAGGAAGTCATCGCCGGGCCGACGACGCCGCGCCACCCCAAACAAACCTACCCGACGCGCGCCGCCGCCATGCCCGATCCCGCCTTGCGCTTGGCCGAGCGGCCGAGCGCGAGGCCGCCGCGCCGCCCGTGGCTGGCTGGCCGGCCATGAGCACGCCGCCCTAGCGCAGCAGTCGCGAAGGCCAGCCCGCGGTGGTGATGTCGACGCCGACGACTCCACGACGGCTACCCCCTCCGCTCCACGACGCCTCCCTCACGGCCGCCGCCGCCGCCGCCATCCACGCCCGGCCGGTCGCCGCCTGAACATCGCTCCCTCGTCCGCTCGTCCTCGACTTCAACTCCGCCACTACATCCGTGGCGTGAACTCTTCCTTCGCCTCGGAAGTACTCTGCGGAGGATCACGCCCTCACCGACCACTACCATCAGGACCTCCCGACGGGTTCGGATGAGCTGCGTCGTCAAATCGTGGCTTCTCGGCACCCCTCCCCGACCTCGTCGAAAGTCCCCGAGCGCCGAGCCACCGCCGCAAGATCACGGCTCGCCGTCAAACGCAGTTTCTCGAACAGGAGTCTCGCGCCTCACCTCGGCCGAGTTCCGAACTTCACTCAAGGCACCTCTCCATCGCCGACCTCTGCCGTCGCTTCAAGACCATGGCCGACGCCTTGCGGATCTTGGGGAGGTCGCCGACCGAACTCTCGTCCTCAACATCCTCCCGGCCTCAACGAAAACTTCACCGCCATCGGTCTCCACCTTCAACCCGAGCTGGCTGTTTCCCTCTTTTCTTGAGGCACGTGCGCACCTGCTCCCGAAGAACTCCACATGGCAAATCGTAAGTCCACCCACCACCGCCCTTCTTACCTCCGTGCCACCACGCCATCGCACCCGCCGTGGTGCTTCTTCTTCGTCGACCCACAACGGCTCCGGTGGCGGCTCTAGCGGCGGGAGTGGGGAGGAGGAGGTGGCTTCTCTCACTCCGTGGACGACGCAAGCGGACGCACTGGTCCTCCTGTGGCTCCAAGACTCGGCCTGACAAGCTACCTCTCGGACTTCCCCAACCGGTGGTGGTCGAACGTCTACAACCCATGGAATGGCACCATCCAGATGTGGCCCGGTCCCCACCCTCTGCTCCTCTTCCACAACGACGCTTCTCGGGACCGTCCACACCTCCTCGTAGCCGCCTCAACCCCAAGCCTTGATGGGCGCCCACACCTTGGCCCTCCTCGCTCTCCATGGCCAAGTGCACCCAAGGCATCACTCCTCCCGGTATTCTCCATGGAACCAAGGCAATGCTTCTGGACACTCCCTCGCGCCTCCTGGGCTGCCTGCATGGGACCAAGGCACCCTCGCCAGTGCCTTCTCCACCATGGCGCTGACGCCTCCACCTCAGCCCGAGTGGTACTTCGACTCCGGGGCTACCTCTCACATGTCTTCCGATCCCGGTATACTCTCTCCCTCCTCCACTCGGTTTCCTGCTCCTTCCTCTATTATTGTCGGTAATGGCTCACTCCTTCCCGTCACTTCCACCGGCACAGCCACTATTCATGGTTCTCTCCGCCTCAATAATGTCCTAGTCTCTCCCCCTCTAATTAAAAACCTCATTTCGTCACAATTTACTCGACAATAAGCGTTTATCGAATTTGACCCCACCGGTACATTACGTGAAGGACCTTGGTCTCGAACGTGATCATCAGTGCGATAGCTCGGACCGCTCTACCCTCTGCATCCTCCGCTGCCGAGTCACTCCCGCTTGATCCTCGCTCCACTTTGGCATCGGCTTGGTCACCCGGCCATGCAACCTTGTCTACATTAGCACGCTCAAATTGCTTTTACCTTCATGTAATAAAGTCATAGGTCATCTGCTTGTCATGCTTGCCAATTAGGTCGCCATGTCCGCCTTCCCTTCCCTATGTCAACATCCGTGCTTCTCACAATTTTGATCTTATACATTGACCTATGGACCTCTCTGCTCAAAGTGTTTCGGCTATAAGTACTATTTACTCATTCTCGATGATTGTTCACATCATCTTTGGACTTTTCCTCTTGGCTAAAATCCGACACTTTCATGACACTCGCTAACTTCTTCTCCTTTGTCTCCACTCAGTTTGGCGCCACCATCAAGGCGATTCGATGCGACAACTACCGTGAGTTTGATAACTCTTGCGCCCGCACGTTCTTCCTCGCTCATGGCGTCCACCTCGCATGTCCCGCCCATACACCTCCCAACAGAATGGTAAAGCGGCGTATCATTCGTTCTATCAACAATGTCATTCGCTCACTCTTGTTTCAAAGCGCCCATGCCACCTTCCTATTGGGTTGAGGCCCTAACCACTGCCACCCACCTACTCAACATCCTACCCACCACAACGCTACACCTCTCCACGCCACACCATGCCCTTCTTGGATCTCCACCTTCCTACGCACATCTTCGTGTCTTCGGTTGCAGATGCTACCCCAACCTCACTGCCACAGCCCCCCACAAACTTGCTCCTCGCCCGCCTGTACTTTCCTTGGCTACTCCCTCACCATAAGGGATATCATTTGCCTCGACATGGCCTCCAATGGGTATATCTCTCCGCCATGTCATCTTCGATGAATCGTCATTTCCTTTTCGACCTTCCTTCCACCCCTTCCACAACGGACTTTCACTTTCGGATGACTACACTAACGGTCTTGGCACCTATAAGCCCACCGACCACCTCTTTGCTGCAGTCTCCCAGCGCTGATGCGTCTCGCAAGGCCGAGCGTCCCGCGCCTCCATGCCACGTGCGGATGCGGACAATGCCGCGCCCACCTGCCGCTGAGGATCCTCCACCTCCACCCTCGCCACTCACAACAACGCCAATGGCGGTCAATGAGCTGCGTCTGACCCCTCCAGCCTCCGCCGCCCGCATGACCACGTCGCGCCACCACTTCACCAACCGCCTGTTGGCCGATTCACCATGTCTACTCCGTGCAAGCACCAATGGCGTCCATCCCAACCTCTCGACACCACCCATCCCAAAGACAGCCTTCAGGTGCGATGCGATTTCTCTCAGGGAACCAAGACCGATGACAACGCGTGCCAAGTCGGGTTTCGACTACCGCCTCTACTCGCCACGCCTATCGCTCGTGCCTCGGACATACCGCCACACCCTTCCAGACCCCAATTGGCGGCGGCTATGGAGGATTTAGTATCTTGCTCTCTTGCGAGAATCACACACAGGAGTTAGTCCCAGGCCGGCCAAGGCGAATATTGTCTACGGTAAATGGATCTTCAAACACAAACTCAAGCGGATGGCTCTCGAGCGATATAAAGCTCGTTGGGTACTCGTGGCTTCACACGCCTGTGAGTGGATTACGCCGAGACATTGATCCGGTTGTGAAGCCGACCACATGGGACGATGCCTTGCTCTTGCTCTCTCCAGACAAAGTGGTCGATTCACCAACAGACGTGAAGAACATTTCTTCATGGGACCTTATGCGAGACAGTTCATCGCTCACAACCATCCGGTTGAGGACACTACTCATCAGGACTTTGTCCGCCCTTTGAACAAATCACTCTATGGTCTCAAGCAGCTCCCGTGCATGGTACAGTAGGTTTGCTTCATATCTGCTATCACTTGGATTTCTTGAGGCCAAGTCGACACATCTCTGTTTGTATACCACGGCTCGAGATCGTCTACCTACTCCTCTATGTGGATGACATGGTCCTCGCGCCTCATCTGGGACTTCTCCACCGCATCATCAACGCCTTCAAAGACGAGTTCTCTATGAAGGACCTCGGCGAACTTCATCACTTTTTGGGGTCCATGCGCGAAATCTCATAGTGGTCTCCTCCTCTCCTGCGTCAAGTACATGATGGACATCCTAGAACGCAGGCATGATGATTGTAAACCATGCGCCACCCCGCCGACACCAATCCAAAGGTGTCCGCCTCGACGGTCCTCCCGTCGGCGCTCGGTGAATTCGCGATTTCACGGGAGCCCTACGATATCTCACCTTCACGGGCGGACATTTCTTATGCGATTCAACGGTGTGTCTTCACATGCATGACCCCGCGAGCCCTTTCGGCGCTCTCAGCGGATTCTTGGTACATTAGTAGCACTCTCCACTTGGGACTCTTCCTTCAGCCATCGTCGCAGTCGGATCTTGTGGTTTACTCTGATGCTAACCGGGGTTGCTGGACACACATAAGTCCACCTCGGGCTATGCCGTGTTTCTAAGCGACAACACGGTCTCTGGTCCTCAGCGTCGGCCTGCGGTGTCACGATCTAGCCGAGGTCGAGTACCGAGTCAGAGCCAATGCCGTGGCCAAGCTTCACGGTTACGCCATCTTCTCGTTGGAACTACATGCTCCTCTTGACAGACCACCTTGGTGTATTGCGACAACATCGGCTCGATCTACATGTCCTCCAACCCAGTTCAACATCAGCGCACCAAACACATTGAGATTGATCTTCACTTCGTCCGAGAGAAAGTGGCTCTTGGTGATGTTCGCGTACTGCATGTTCCCACTACTTCCCAGTATGCCGACATCTTCACCAAAGGCCTTCCCTCATCGATCTTCAGTGAGTTTCGGTCCAGTCTAAACGTCCGGAATGTGGACGCTCAGACTGCGGGGGGGTGTTAGACAGCTGTTATACAGGCTATCACCTACTAAAGCTAGCCCTTACCCATGTGCTCCCAGTCACTTTCTGTTAGGGTTGTTAAGTTTGGTTGTTAGGGTTCTCAGGGTGGTCACCGTTAGACTAAACCCTAGACCCTTGCCTATATATGCTCACCTTGTACCGGTTGTCCAAACCATCCCGATATAATATAACTCTTCGCTCACAATTCACCCCCTCTGATTGTATTATTCGATCCTACATAACGCATTAGCTTATATTGCTGAAAAACTAATAAGGCAACCTTAAAAATAATACATACATACTACACCTAAGTCTATCAAAAACCCTTGAAATCATACATGGGAAAATAAAAGAATTTTTTTTAAATAATCAATTTTTATTCTGAATTACAATATTATGCCTACTTTTCTTTGCATTTTTGACCATATGTCACCCACCGGTTGGACGACCTAGGCTAGTCGCCCAATCGTTGGGTGACACATGGCCAAGTCGCCCAACCGTTGGACGACACATGGCCAACCGTTGGACGACACATGGCCAAGTCGTCCAACCGTTGGACGACTAGTCACTATCACCCAACCATTGGGCGACATTACTCCTAGTCGCCCGACCTGGTTGAGCGACATGTCCAAGTCACCCAATCGTTGGGTGACAAGGGGATATAACCCCTCGGGCAGATAGTGAAGGCCACCGACAAGGATGACGCTCTGATCAAGGAGGCCGAGGAGGTCAAGGCGGCCCAGAGCAGTCACAACGATTCCCGTTCGATCGATCGTTGATGATAGCTCTGATGGACTAGTGGTGGCCTGAGATGCACACCTTCCACCTCCCATTCATAGAGATGGCCCCACTCTACAGCATATCGCAATGCTACTCAGCCTGTCTGTCATGGGAGAGGTTGCCTCCCTGAAGGATGTGCCTGGCAACTAGCGCACCAACTTGCCGGCAGGTTTGACGGGGTTCTTCCGGCCAAGGCCACACCAGCATACCACGTCTTCCCGGCGCGACAAAAGCATGGCCCACCCATGCGATGACTTTCGCAGTTCTGAGTATGTATACTATCCATTTTACCTATTTAACGATGCACTATACTTGCCATATGACGGGCTAACTAATTTTTTGTTTGTGGATAGGTCGAGTGGATGGACCCGGATGCCAATGAGTACTAGGCGTCACAACATCTCAAGGTGTACTTCTGTGGTTGTTCAGCTGGGTACTATTTGCAAGCTAGCAACGATGATTCTATCGGCACCAGCCTCGTGCTGTATGCGAGGGCCATCACTAACGGGGAGGAGGTGAACGTCAGCTGGGGATCAACCATAATTACCATGATGTACCGCGGCATGTGCTCCCGTGATCCGAGCTGCGCAAAGACCTTGGCCTCGTGGATCTCGACGTGGCACGACGATGTGAGCGGAGTTGGAGTTTGAATCACCTCGGCGGGCGGCACTGCAACTTGAGTGAGTGGTGAAGGGATGGTCGCATGTGCCATCAACAGAGTGGGTCCATCCTCTTCTCCTCCACGTGGGCTGCACTTTCTTGATTTGGTTTCTTCTTTGCGATCCTTGGCCCAATGGCCAATTTTGCCACAGTTACGGCATCGGTCCACCGTGTTCTCTTGGGCCATCCCGTTTGAAGACGAGCTGCCCTTGCCTTTACGCATGACGCCACCACCGCCGTGGCGACGACGTCGTTTGCCGCGTCTCTTGCCGCTGCCGTTGCTGGAGCCATCAGCTTCGTCGTTGTCGCGCGACTTCATCGCTAGCTTGATCCTCCTCGGCAAGAAAAAGGCGGCCCTTCTTTGACGTGCAGCGAACGCAGACGGTCTTGGCTTTTCTTCATTGCTCGATGGCGCGAGCGGCTGTGACATCCTCGGCGGAGAGCGGTTCACGTCGAGGAGTCTCGATGGAGTACGCGATCTGCTCGAGGTGCTCGGGGATGACCTGGAGCATTTTTTTCACGATCTCTCCATCGGTGACGTTGCCGCCAAGGATGCGGATGTTGTTGGCGAGGCTTATAATCCGGAGTGAGAAATCGTCGACCGACTCCCCCTCCTTGAACGTGATCTCCCCGGCGGTTGAGCAACTATTGCGCGTTGGCGTCACGGAGACCTTGTTGCCGCCGTCGCATGGTTTTGACCGCCTCCCAGGCGGAACGCACCGTGCGCTTGCGCCAAAATGGCCGCTAGCGCGAGTCGGTCTTCGCGGTACTCGATGACCTCACCCTCCTCCGGTTCAACGGCCTGCCATAGCCCTTGAGCCTGCAGGTTCACACGCATCAACAAAAAACCATTCCTGGTAACCGGTGCACGTGAGCATGGGGTACTGGACCAAGCCGCCCACCCCGCGACGGCGCACTCGATGACGACTTCACCGCCGCGATGGCACCCTCAGTGCGGCGCAGGCGAGTGTGATACCCGTCGTCGGGAAGGGGACGATGGCGAACGATCACCACCGCCAGCGAGCGCGGCGGGCGACACATGACCGGGGCGTAACAACTCTGATACCAATTGTCGTGGATCACCGGCAATCTTTCGCCGCCGGCAAACTCTTGAACGCGCACTCAGGAACGGGGCAACTTTTTCTGATATATTGCTTGCTTATTTAAAGGAAAAATGCAAACTAAATATGGCAATTAGCCATACCATCATGCGTGGCGAGGCATACAATTCTTAAAGGCGCACACATGTGTTGTTAATCAGCGATGCTCCACTACTAATTGAAAAGAAAAGCGACAACAATTAATTGAAATGAAGCGGTGAAATGAACCCAATCGGTGAGACGCTAGAGTAATCTCAAACAGGAGTAACTTCAACATTTATAGTTCTTTGAGTAACTTCAAATGCTTAACTATGACCTTGGCGGTAGCGGACGACGCGTCATCGGTGGCGATCTTTGGCGAGCCAAGAATTGTCGCCCAGGCCCAGCATCACGCCTTGCCCGCCGCCGCCGGCTTGTCCTGCGGGCCTCGGCGTCTCTGGAGGCGCGTCCGTAGATGACCCTAACACCGTCGTCGTTGCTCCACCCGCCGATTCGGTGCTCACGTTGCCACAAAAAGAAAAGCGGAGTATGATCGAGTTCACAAGCTCTAAGCTGGTAAAGACTCCCGTATGAGTTCAGTAGAGAGAATGAAAGAGAACGCCTACTCACCTAGTAAGTAAGTCCATTATACCCTCATAAATCAACGATAAGATTTAATTTCTACTATCACTCTTCTACTACTAATAGAATGTATTGTAAAAATTTCCTCTTGTTATAGAGCTACAAAACTCATGATCAACTGAATTGCCTCCATCTATAGGTAATCTCTTTAATCTACGGTACATTGGCTTAAGGCGTACCCTAGTAAGTCACTGCCAGTCTATTGATGTAATATGGGTGATTAAGTATCGGGCGCGACTGGCCAAGGCGACATGGGATCAGGCTGCTTGTGCCATAGGGCCGACCCTGCAGCTCTTATAGTCGATTTTCAATTACAACAACCGTTGTCTTTTAAGTCTATATACATAGCTATATATAGAGTTTATTAGGAAAGATTTATAATTAGAGATATGGTTTCCTAATTTAGTGTAATCTGGTTTGGAAGGACTGCCCTCTTTATATGAGTAGTTTCCTTGATGAATAAACCAGTCAACAATTAATCTCTAGTCTTCTTCCCCGTTCTCTCCTTCCCCTAGTTTCCCAGTCGTGTGCCCAGGTTGCCACCATGGCGCCAAGGCACGAAATTCCCGGCCGAAGCCACCCATCAACCACAACTACAACCTTTGGAGCGAGTCCGCGTCGAGGGCAACCACACGAGTTTGAGGGAGCGCTTGGATGGGGTTCAACAGAATATGGGCGACCTAGCGACCGGACTCCTTGCACTAGAGAAAAGAGTACACTACTACAAAAGAGGCTATACTGGACGGGTACATCACAGACGGTTCATACGGAACCTTCTATGCTTAAACTATCACAGACGGTTTATAATAGCAATTGTCTCTCATATTTTCACAAACAATTCTTATCTGAACAAATGCGTGATAATCGAGACAACACTGAGCGGTTCGTGTTAAGAACCGTGCAGTGAAATTTCCTGAGCGGTTCTTATCTGAGCAAATGCGTGGTAATGAACAACACTGAGCGGTTCGTGTTAATAACCGTGCGTGGTAATCCATCGATCACCTTTGTCGTATGAGCTACAGAAGCTATACTGAGACGAAACAAACTGGCTGTGTACATTTTCGTTAATCCATGAACCGAATCTAGGTATGTAGACAACACGAGAATTTTTATGAAAGTGTTTCATTTGCTTCACTTCCATGGAAGTTTCAAATTTAATCTTCTGTGGTAATCCATCGATCAGCTTTGTCGTATGAGCTCTGAAGCTTCTTGAGACGAAACAAAGCTGGGTTGTGTACATTTTCGTTAATCCATGAACGAATCTAGGTATGTAGACAACACGAGAATTTTATGAAAGTGTTTCATTTGCTTCACTTCCATGGAAGTTCCAAAAAGAGTTTACAGATTTTAATCTTACGGGCTTCATATGCTTGTTCTTCGACTTACGGGTTGGAGGATCGTGTTGAGTTCTCAAATCTTGGTGAAGATTGTCCTTGCCCTCTCCACTTCCTCCTCTAGCCTAGGCAAATCATTAGCATGGCCCATAATCTCAAAGAGGATGCCATGATAAGCTTCCTCAGAATTGGCCGATTCTGCTTGATCGACAAGGTTATCCATGTGTCTCTCCAATGCCGCAAGAGCTTCTTCCGCATTGTGCACATTGTAGAGAAGAACGAGGCTGAGGGCGGTTTCCTTTCCTGAGCGGCAACGAGACACCTCCGTCGATGGCGTAGGATGAGGTCTAGTTGATGGATGGAAGCGAGTCGAGGAAGGAGGCGGGCGTGGCGGAGCTGCTCGGGCGTAAATTGTTAAGCGCTGTGTAAGGTTGCGGTGAACAACTCATGATGGATAGATGAGAGGAAGGAGATCAAAAGAATTTTAAATGCCATTATTCAGAAATGTGGTGAAGAAGATTAGGAAGAGGACAATTTAGAATAGATTGATCAGTTTGTGGTATCAGTTTGATGCATATAAAACCAGAATGGTGTGGAAGTTTAAGGACCACTTGCATCAGAATATTAACAGGCGGGAGTAGGGCGGGAACATTTAAGTGTAATCACAGACGATTCGTATTCCAATCCGTCTCTGCTATTAATATCACAAACGGTTCGTATTAAACCGTCTCTGATATTAATATCACAGACGGTTGTTATTACGAACCGTATCTGATATGTGACTTATCACAAACGGTTCTAAACTAAAACCGTCGTAATAAGCACTCCTATATATACCGCTGTCAAGCTAGGGTTTTGCGTCTGCTGCGGTTATAGATCTACATATCGTCTACGCCTTCGCCCGATCTGGCCGTCGCCGTCTCCTCGGATCTCCTCCTCGCGTCCCCGCGTCGCGCCGCCTCCTCGGACCTCCGCCCCAAGTCACCGTCGACCCCGTCCATGCCGTCATTGCGACCTCCTCGGACCTCCTTCCCGTCATAATCGGCCCCGCCCTGCCGTCGCCGTAGCCTCCTCGGACCTCAGTCCCAGTCCCGTCGACCCACATCGCCCTTGCCGCCGCCGCCTCCTCGAACCTTCGTCCCCGATCGCGTCGACCCCGTCCACGCCGTCGCCGTCGCCTCCTCGGACCTCCATCCCCAGTCGTTGTCTATATCGTGAGTATTTCGGTTCTTTGTTTGCAAACATTGTGGGTTGTGCTTGTTATATAATCTCTAGTAAATGTTCAAGTACTGAGAGAGAATGCATTGATTAGACATGTTGATTTTAGTCTTTTATGTCGGCTACTTTTGATGGCGACATGTTACTTCAATGATTTATGTCTCAAATCGATATATTGTACTCCATATATTGTATTCTTTCAAGGAGAGTGCGCGTACTTTTCATTCTAAAGTCATAAGATCAGATGGAGAGTTCCACAGCGCACAATGGATGTTTTATGTTTGTGAAATAAAGTGTGATGTGAATTGAATGTTTTATATTTGTGAAGTGAATTGAGATGTGAATTGATTGTTTTATATTTGTGAAATGTATTGAGATGTGAATTGGATGTTTTATGTTTGTGAAATGAATTAAGATGTGAATTATATGTATACATGTACATGTTGATCACTTTGTTTGGATGGCATGGCTAGCATTTCTGAGGCTAGCCAATAAGCGAAATATATTTAGGGTGAAAAGAATATCACAGATGGTTTGTAACTAAAACCGGTGTGATTATCACCTATCATAGGCGGTTTTACTACAAACCGTGCGTGATTATCGAATATCTGAGCGGTTTTAGTTACAAATCGTGCGTGATATTATACTACAAGCGGTTCGGAAAATGCGTGATAACTTCGATTATCAGCGACGTAAATTGAGCGGTTGAGAAAACCATACGTGATGGCGTTTTGAACCGTTTGTATCTGATTTTCTGATAGTGGTAGTAGATGTTCACGCTGGGTTCCTCCCACATCTAGCGGTTCGACGATCTTTGCCGGTACCATTGTTCGTCTCAACACACACGCAGTCAAAGACAAGTTCCCAATTCCGATGGTCGATGAACTACTTCACGAACTCAAGGGTGCACGCTACTTTACCAAGTTGGACCTGCGTTTTGGCAATCATCAAGTGCGAATGCACCTAGATGACATCAAGATGACCGCTTTTCGCATGCGCCACGACCACTTTGAATTTTTGGTCATGTCGTTCGGTCTCACCATTGCGCCAGCTACATCCAAGCCCTCATGAACAGCATACTTCGACCATTTCTTCGATGCTTCATACTTGTTTTCTTTGATAACATTCTCATCTACAATTCATCATGGTTAGAACACCTCCAGCACATCCGCATGGTTTTTTAGGTCTTGCAACAGAATCAGCTCTACATCAAACGGTTTAAGTGCTCATTTGGCGCTTCCTCTGTCGCTTATTTGGGCCACATTATTTTGGCTTCAGGTGTCACGATGGATGGGGATAAGGTGTCGGTGGTGACGGATTGTCCTCCACCACACTTGTCGCGCGGCCTCTGTGGATTTTTGGGGCTCACAGGCCACTACCGCAAGTTCATCAAAAACTTCGATATTATTGCCGCCCTACTCACCACATTACTCAAGGAGGAGGGTTTCTCATGGTCCGAGGAGGTGTCGATAGCTTTTTCCGCACTCAAGTAAGCTCTATCCACGACACCGGTGCTCCAATTACCAAATGTCACCTCCCATTTTATTGTGGAGTGTGATGCTTTTGGGACAGGATTCGGTGTGGTCCTTCATCAAGGCGACAGTCCATTGGCATTCTACAATCATCCCATTGCGGCCCAGCACGCCAAACTCGCTACATATGAGCGTGAACTTATTGGCTTAGTCCAGGCCATTCGTTTCTTTGGGACACGAGTTCCTTTGTATGCACCGATCATTACTGATCAAGTTTATCCTAGACCGGTGTTTATCTATGATTACGCAACACCATTGGATGAGTGTCGATTATATAGGATTTCCTTGTCGAGTCTGGTGGCAAGCTAAACACGGTTGTGGACTCTTCATCTCGTCGCAAAACCGAGTCACCTCTAGCTGCACTAGCCCTGTCGGCCCCTTCGTCGCCTGTTTGATGAGCTCAGGCGGAGATTGGGTCGTCGAGGTGGGCGGACATCAAGACCAAAGTCATTCTTTGGCGACACAGGTTCCCCATGGGGTGTTTGGGATGGGTTATACGCACAACAACCGCATATTTGTGCCGTTTCTTCCCATCGTTCCATAGCATTTTAACGGCGGTTCATATGCGACATGAAGGTGTTTCAAGTTCTTTGCACCGGCTATGGGTGACTTTCATATTCCCAGGACTACCGGGTTGTGCGAGGATTTTGTGCGCTTGTGTCACTTGTCAGCAGAATAAAAGCAAGCATTTGCATCCGGGTCTTCTCCAACCTCTGCAGTTTCATCCATTGTTTGGTGATATTTCATCTTGATGGGGTCTATCCTTCTATTGTTCTCCCATGTGTATGTCTCCTCCAGGCTTCTCCTATGTATGTATGCTCATTCCCCCCTTGTGTTCTATGTGTCTTTCCTTTTATAGGCACGAACAAGTGCCGTGAGCAACATCTGTGGCTCCCACATGGAGCCAATCATTCCACGATTTACGGGATCGAATTCACGATCCGATTCTTTGGTTCTTACCTTCCAAACCTTTGCTTTCCATCGGAAGAGATTTGTTGAGAATTGCTTCCATTAAATAGAGATACCATGCAATCATCTTTCCATTGCAAATGCGGTACACCTAGAACAAATATTTTCCTCCATCTTAGTTCATAAGCTGCAATTTGTTGGCCATGTGCCTGGCCGCGCGGCGCCACATATGCATCAACTAGCATGTGGAATCGTCTGTATGCTATTTTGCAGTCTGGCTACAATAGGCTTATCTTGCACATATTCCTATTTTGTTGGAGTTGAATACATATTTCAGGAAGAAAATTCTATGTAAGCAGTGCGAGGCAGGGGTGTTAAAGCCCCTGCGACGATCTTGATGTGTGGCGACACAGTTGGAAGCAACGCCACGCATTCCTATTGTGGTCGGGGAGGTGTTATGGGCTGCATGCGACCCATTCGAGAGAACAACGTGGTGGATACAACATGATCGAAACAACGTGGTCGTCACAACATGGTCGAAAAAATGGTCGACACACCATGGTTGACGCAACGTGATCGAAAACTAGTGAGTGATAGAAGACTCACGAACGAAAGACCCGTGTAACTTTAATTCGTAGATCTATTAAGATATCTTGGGATCAAAATGTATGATTGTTTACCGACTATTATCTTCTAAATCTTTGTATGATATTTAGATAGTTATTTCCATTTGGATGAGGATATGATATACGCAGTGTAGGCAAATATTTTCTTTCCATCTTGGCGCACATGCTTCGTGATTGGCTGACGGCGTGCAGCCATACGAGGCACAACGTGTCAACCCTACACCAACTACTTTGTGGACTATTTCACGTGCTATTTCATAACCCGTACTTGAAGAAATTAAATCTTGCATAGCAAGTACGCATACCAAAGTTTCCTTCTCAAACATATATCCCTGTATTTACTTTGACTTAGCATATTTGTACAAAAACTCGTCAAACAGGCACAATGCAGTAACATGCTAACATGTTCTAAAGAAACGTATTTACCGTCTATGTAAGAAGGAAAAATGCACTGTTGGTCAACATTGTAGTCTCAGTTTGAATCGAATAAGTTCAAATGAATTTAAAATTTCAGATTTCTCGGCGATATTTGAAAGTTGGGAGGATGAAGGTCAAGGTGATCGCCTTTGAGCTAAACATATGATATCTCAGCTGAAATCAAGATCTAAACATATAATTGCACTTCTCTAGGATCGGATTAAGAGACCATGACTACCAAAAGCAAGAAATCAAGAGCGGGAGGCTGAGCAGATCAATTCATACCTCCAGCTGCGGTGTGTTGTCGCCCGGAACCTTCTTGCCAAGACCTTCTTGCTGCGCCGCCTCCCTCCATTCAGGCGCCGCATCCCCTACTCCCTTGGTGTCGGTGGATTTGCAAGAATGTGGGTGAGGCATTACCAAAATCGAGCAGAGGTGTTACCACGGTGCTTATCAAAAACTAGAAAACGAAAACGAAGCGAATTAACAAAGCAAAATGGCATCCGAGGCAATCACCTCGGTGGGTTCATCCCGGACGAGCTTGGCGTACTCGTCGTGGTGGGTCCTCGGGCTTGGTGGAGCTTTCATTTCGACAGGATGCGTGCGGAGGTGGCGTGAAAACCTAGAGGTGAAAACCTAGGTCGGTGTCGGCGCTTGCAAATCGCGAAGGGAAGGTGTCGGCTTGGTTGGTTGGGCCGATATAATTTAAATTAGGCAGAATTTTTTACCCGGTTTGGACTTTTCTTGGGATTCACCGAGAAAATCAAAATTCGGTGAATTTCGGTCCAAATTGCAATCCACCTTTATGAGGCACGGGCTTCCTCTTGCACCTTGTCTGCTCTGTTTGTTCATTGTGCGTTTCTTTCTTATCTCCATTTATGTCAGAACTTTTATGGCCATTACTTTTTCTTCTCACCCTTCTTATGGTTCTTGAGCTGCTTAGCTGGTCTATTAGGTGCCTGCTTTTGGTCTCCAACCCCTTTAGGGATGCTTGCCTGTTTAATGGTCTTCTTTCCATCTTTATGATTTTTTGACTGAATGGACTGTTCCAGTAGCTCATCTTCATCATAACTGCTAAGATCAGCCTTCTCAGCTCCTCCTTCAGGCACTTTAGATGACTCAGATGTCACTGGAATTGTATCGCTCAACTTTTTTAGCTGAATGAAATGAAATACCCCAATCAGATATTATGTCCTGATCAAGCATGGCAAACTGAAAGGCATTTGTGAGGCAAGCAACGATGTGTTTGCTTTGTGTTCATAACAGAGTTAAGTTTTACTTTACACAATCAGCCCACGTAATAAATTCAAGCATCCTAACCAATCCAATAAGCATATGTCCTCTTCAAATTATTTGACAACAAAAGTTGGATATTTCATGAAGGTTCCAATGCTAAGTCACTGGATTAACAATCCTACCATCCTAAGGAAGAGAAACGGATTCAAGAAGTCAACATCCGAGCTTACGCATCACAAAATCATTATCACTTGTCCTGGAAAATAACGAAATGTCACAAATGTACCTTAGCCACGAAAAACCCGTCCATGTTGTTGACATGAGGGTAAAACCTCCTTGTTTTGTCTAAAGAAGTATGAAATTGATGCCCCCGATATTGTCGTAGTTAAAAACTATGGTATTTGTGACACCTGTTAAGGAGATAGAGATAGAGTTGTATTAGGAGATAGAGTTTGGATCCTATTCCATATATGCCTTATCACGCTCGCTCGTGCCACCGGGACGTCATCGACAGTCGCCATCTGCGTCGGCCTCCTCCATCATGCGCGGCACGTAGATCTGTCCGTCGAAGCGGGGCGCGCGACACGCACGACGTGTCTGTTGCTCGCCATCCTCGCCAGCGTGGTGCCCATCACGGGCGGGACTCACGCATCCACAACTACTGGCGTGGCGGAGGGCGGCGACCTCGCTTCGCTTTGGACATCGGGCTCAAGTTCTCGACGCCATCCGCAAGTGCTCCTCCAGCCGGCAACGAGGTGCTCAAGGCCATCGTCGCCCGGTTCAGCGCCACCGATCAGCGGCGCGCGGAGAGCAAAGCGGAGGAGGCGCAAAAGGATCGGATCTTGGCGATGTCCCCATGGCGATCAAACTCTATCTCCTAATACAACTCTATCTCTATCTCCTTAACAACACCCATACGATCTATGTTGCCCAACAGTCCGTGCAACCTTTTCTCATTGAACTCATTTGCATAGATTATTACTGTGTATGACAGATGAAGAAAGGAGGGTATTTGCATTTCATTTGACAGGCAACTGGATAGCAATTACAGATAACCAAATTACTCTGAAGGAAAGAGCACATAGTAGTCAAAACAGGCACAACGCACTAACCAGTATTCTTCATAAGAGCTCCAATGTGTAGTCTAGCGACCTGGGGCAGCCCTGGAATAAAGAAAATGATCAGTTTCCAACTTTGGAAATGAGGACATAACTTCTATCACAAGTTCCACATGAACAATTGGATTAAAGATTAACATCAAATCTAGGAGCAAACACGACATGTTAGGACAGCATGAGAAGGCTTACATACAAGAGAACACAGTTATCTTAATTTTGAAGTAATATGATAAATGACCTATTCCAAAAAGAGTACGAGAGAAAAGGGAAAATATCTTACGCCATATCAACAATTCGCTCCTTCTCCTGAGGAGCATGAGCCATCACGTTATGGCCCAGGATCTGGCGAGGCGTGCACTCTAGCACATGAACAGTGCCACACGCATTGTAGTTGTTGGATTAGAAATGGTTAGATGCATATCTTCATATTAGAAACAGATAGATGCATATCTTCGTATTAGGAATAATTAAATGTATATCTTCATATTAAGAATACATAGATGCATATCTTTACATTTAGATAATATGGATATGATATTATCTTTAGTTGATTGGTTGCATTAGATTGTCTTAGTTTTCATATTGTTAGGGGTTAACCTCATCTATATAAAGAGAGGAGCCACACCATTCATAATCAAGCAATAAATTTCTAGTCTCTCCCCTTTTTTTTCAACTAAGCCTCGAGCCTCTCTAGGAAGACCTTCTTTGGTGGTTAGATAAGGTCAGTGTCCTATCCCGGTCTTTGGACCCGCACTCAACCACCAAACCACAACATTTAGTATCGAGCTAGCTTCGCCTCGCCATCCATGGCAAGCAGCAGGGGTTTCGATTCTATGAAGGTTCGGGCTTCACGATTCCACTACTTAGGGCTTCCAACCTTCAACGGCAAGGAAGATCCATAACCTTGGTTGAATCACTTTGAGCAATTCTTCAAGGAGCAGCGGACAATGGAGGAAGAGGAGTGGTTGGCATCGCAAACTTTTGACGGAAATGCCACCACAATGGTGCCGGCGGTGGAGTGTGCACTCGGGGTGCAGCTATAGCCAAGTTTTGTTAAACACGTCAACCTCCGTTTCACCATCACCATTGCGCCGTCTCCACAAACACATCAAGTCTCCACCGAGCCAACTACCATAGCTTCTGATGCCGAGTTATCCTCTACTGAAATCTGCGCCAGCTTGATGGCCTAGATGAAAGAGTTCATGGCCAAGATGGAGGAGAAGGGGCGGCATGTTGCTATGGTTTCCAAATAAATATTGTCGCCGATTGAAACCATGTCCAAGATAGACGAGTAGCAAGAGGCGATGTCTGCCATTACAATGGCGACACTGGCATCACCGTCCCCATCACCATCATCAGTATTGGTCCTACTACTGTCTTCACCGACGACTCCTTTCTAGGCTTGCTTTCCTTGGCTTCTCCTCTGGCGCCTTCGCCGAGGAGGAAGGTTACCACGGTTTAGTGGCGGTCCTCTCCACGTGGCCAGTCGATGTCGTGCCTTCATAAATGTGGGGCGTGGCAAGTGTTAGGACCGCAACGACATCACGTTCTTCCCCACACCAGCAGGAAGAGCGTCATTGCTGCCTTGCGTAGCTTGTCTATGCCATTGGCGCCTCCTGCAATGGCAAGTCATGCCAAGGGACCGTTGTCCTCACTGATATCCATCGGAGTGTTGCACTCTCTCTTCCACATGACTATCTATTGGCGCCATGGGCTCTTGTTGGCATGAGGTTACGAAGGACTTCAACCATGGCCGCCACCTGACAGCTCAAGGACAAGCTCTCACCGTGAGGGGTGTAATGTTATGGCCCAGGATCCGGCGAGGCGTGCACTGTAGCACATGAACAGTATTGTACATACTGTAGAACATGAATAGTACCACGTGCACTGTAGCGGTCGGATTAGGAATGATTAGATGCATATCATCATATTAGGAACAGTTAGATGCATATCTTCGTATTAGGAATAATTAGATGTATATCTTTATATTAGTAATAGATAGATATATATCTTTATATTTAGATAGTATAGATATGATATTATTTTTAGTTGATTGGTTGCATTAGATTGTATTAGTTTCTATATTGTTTAGGGCTAACCTCATTTATATAAAGAGAGGAGCCGCACCATTCATAATTAAGCAATGAATAAACAAAGTTTCTAGTCTCTCCCCCCTCTTCTTCAAGTAAGCCTCAAAGCCTCTCTATCTCATCAGGGAAGAACTCTACTGGCGGTTAGACGAGGACGAGTGCCCTATCCCTAGTCTTTGGACCCGTACCTAACCACCGACCACAACACATCACTAGTAAGAAAGAACTTGTGCCTTGTTTCTGTAATCACAATGTTTAAATTAATGCAAATGTTAATGGAAGAAGAGTAAATGAAACAAATCTTAAGTTCTTAACAAAATGGTAGGGGAGAGATAGAAGATACCATGTAATGCTTGACCATATATTCAAGCAGTGGCGCGGAAGAAATAGTGGAGTCGTATACAACTAATCCACGCCATTTTGACATCGGAGAGTTGCTTTAATATTATGTAACTTATTACTTTTGTAAAGGAAATAGACATAAAGCATACCTTTGACCACTTCCCTATTGGATCTAGATTAAAGCCTCTTGGTATAAGAGCAGCGACAAGATCCCTCATCCGCGTCTGCAAACAACACGAACAGATAGACAAACTTAATGAGGTAGAGATGAATCCGCGTCCGCATATCGATGATAAAGGAGAAAATTTGCAAATAGACACAAATTAAATAACAAAACTCTCAATATTAATACTTCAATCACATAACTCTCACTTTTACTTTGAAGCAGTCACCACTCGTCACACCAAATGTCATAGCATCAAACCCGACATCTTCAAGGAGTACAACAAGTGAACAACCCTGGTGAATGCCCAGGTGCCAACTTGAATGATTTAAAGATGTATCGCAAGCTAACAAAACAAAATTACCAAAGGATAGATGAGATTCATAATGGTTTATATGCATCTATAATCAGTGGTTCCCTTTAATTCATCTAGCCAATGAATAGCTGTTTAGACAACATCTAACTGACCTTATGCAGTTCAAAAACCCAAAAGGTTCACCAAAATTCTTATGGGCAATTAATCAAACATCTAGTGTTCACAAACCATGAAACTATAACTCAATATACACCAAAATGTTACCTTGATCCAATGTACTGGAGCTTCAACCCAGTTCATTGGCCTGAGACACACAACTTTGTTTGGGAAAGAACCCGAGTAATTGCTGTTTCAGGAGATTATCAAGATAAAATAAGCATCCCCATTCAACATCAGATTAACCTGATCAAGGAACATGTTAGACCATGTGGATAGGTTGTGAATACAGTGATAATAAATAATTACATTTGAGTTGCATTGAAATTTACATTTGTGAAAGTTTCGGACGATGCTCTATTGCAAAACTAGAATTGCTGAAATATTCAGGTTAAGTGGTCTGACCGCCTTGTCTTGAGCGGTCTGACCAGCAGATGTTGGTAGTTAGAGATTTCTACCTCGATCGTTAGTCAATAGTCAGAGGTGTCGACCACGGTCAGTAGATGGAGGCGTCGACCACGGTCGGTTAGTCGAGATTTTGACCTCGATCGGTCAGTCGGTAGTTAGGCGTCGTGGGGTGGTCATACTACGATGCACAGTGGGTGAGTCGTAGCTACGATGCACAGTGGGTAGTCGTAGCTATAGTGCACAGTGGGTGGTCGTAGCTACAGTACTTGGTCGGTAGTCGTAGCTATAGTACCTGGTTGGTGGTCGTAGCTACAGTACCTAGTCAGTGGTCGTAGCTACAGTGACTGGTCAATGGTTGGTTGTTGTAGGCTTTGAGTGCTACGATTCTTGTGACTTTCGGGTAATTTGAGTACTCGTAATCTTTGGGTGCTACGATTCTTGTGACTTTCGAGTAATCTGAGTACTCGTAATCTTTGAGTTCTCGTGTTGGGCTAGTGGTCTGATCAACCTATGCGTGGAGATGGTCATGGTCGATAACAAGGAGGACCGAGACTAGGATGGAGAATTCTGAGGTTCAGGCGATCGCAGATGTCACAAGGTGGTCGGGCTCACGTTGGAGCACATGGAGATCAAAGGTCGATGATGCATGGAGAAGCTATGGGAGGTGCGGTCCTAGAGGCTTTGACACGTGATGAGTTGGAAGGTGTTATGGAAGGTGTCCATAACTGAAAGATATAGAGATTTTGGAAAATCCATGTTTGGAAGGGTTTCGGGTCCCTTGATTTTCGAAATCGGGTAGAATTTCGTGTCTGTGTTGATGAGGACATGTTTTCTGGCCCTAGCATATAAACGCAGGGAGATGTTAAGGTTTAAGGGAGGGTTTTGTAGAGAAAGCTTTGAAAGTTTTTGTGCTATGGTTTGAGTATTGCAGTGAGGACGCGTTGTAGCCATAGAACATGATTAAAAAATAAAAGATCAGATCTATTCTGCAAAATTTAGTCAGCCGGCAGCGTGTTTTCTAAGTGTCGTCTTTGACTCGTTCTCATTCAATCAGTGTGTGGCAAATTAGCGTTCCTCCGTCAACTTCACTTTCCTCGATCGCACGCCTAGTCGTCCACTCGATCACCCTCAATAGCATCGGTAGGGAGAGCAGACCAGAGCACATCAACTCAAAGGCGCTGAATTCTCGAAGGCACAGATGATCGAGAGGGCCTGCTCCTGGTGTCGATGTTCGAGTATGTGTAAATTGATCGGAGATCAAGCAAGCAGTCAAAACCTTCATCGAGCACTAAGAGATTCCTAAAAGTGAAGTCAATCATTCACCCCCCTCTGATTGTATTATTCGATCCTACATAACGCATTAGCTTATATTGCTGAAAAACTAATAAGGCATCCTTGAAAAATAATACATACATACTGCACCTAAGTCTATCAAAAACCCTTGAAATCATACAAGGGAAATTAAAAGATTTTTTTAAATAATCAATTTTTATTCTGAATTACAATATTATGCCTACTTTTCTTTGCATTTTTGACATTATGTCACCCACCGGTTGGACGACCTAGGCTAGTCGCCAGTTGGGTGTTTCACATAATCAATCGCCCAAGTTGGGTGACACATGGCCAAGTCGCCCAATCGTTGGACGACTAATCACTATCACCCAACCATTGGGCGACATTACTCCTAGTCGCCCGACCTGGTTGAGCGACATGTCCAAGTCACCCAATCGTTGGGTGACAAGGGGATATAACCCCTCGGGCAAATAGTGAAGGCCACCGACAAGGATGACGCTCTGATTGAGGAGGCCGAGGAGGTCGAGGCCGGCCTAGAGCAGTCACAACGATTCCCGTTCGATCGATCGTTGATGTTAGCTCTGATGGACTAGTGGTGGCCTAAGACGTACACCTTACACCTCCCATTCATAGAGATGGCCCCACTGTACAGCATATCACAATGCTACTCTAGTTAGGAGATGGCGAGCCGCACCCCCTCCAGGCTCTCATCGTTGTGCCTGTGCAACCAGGCGTATTTGCTCACACGAAAGAAGCTCGTCTTCGGCATGTTCATCGAGGACTACGCGATGCATAGGGTGATGCACCAGCTCGCCCTCCGCTAGGTTGTTCCAGTCCTGCCGGGCGTCGGGTGCCTGACTCGGTCCACACCTGAGTTACACACAGCAGATGTCACTATATTTTTTCACAGTTCTGTTATGATGTCTTCTAATTACAGTTGTATGTTTCGTAAGCACAATAGAAGGAGTGGTAGTGGGACGAGCTGGGCCACGAAGATGGTGCCGTGGGTGGCGGAGTGGGCGGAGGCACTCAAGGACTTCGTGCATAAGGACATCGTGTATGACCTCAACGCGTACAACGAATACCTATGCTGGTACACTCCGTAGACATGCACCAGGCTGGTGCGTGTCGTTGACCCTCCCTCTGCTCACATACTAGCACCAACCGACGTGTACCCCATGCACTTAGCGCGGAACTTCACCCTCACGGTACATACTCTCGCGTTTCAAAGTTTTGGAGTATGGTTACCTTCCTACGTGTACTAATTCTCTATTGCATCATAATATCACTTACCTTCCTACTTATGAATTGTTGATATCTCAATCGTCCTCACAAAATTTTTTAGAAATTCATCGCGCTTCCATAACATACGACGATCGCAAAATGTTATTGCAAGTCTAACAGATTTCGTACCATTCACAATCTATATATCACAAATGGATCAACCGATATTATCTGCCCTTTTATTTCAAAAATAAACATAACATATAAACAAGGTTTGTTAAATGTACTACCTACAAAAATTGTCATTTACTCCTCCACAATTATTTTCATCGGATCAATACAATAATTACATTATTATTCTAAATCGTCCAACCATTTTGTGACTTGGAGTAGTCACTCAACCAGGTCGGGCGACTAGGATCTTGTCACCCAACCATTGGGTGATAGGGACTAGTTGCCCAATGGTTGGGCGACTTGGCCACGTGTTGCCCAACGGTTAGGTGACTAGCCTAAGTCGCCTAACCGTTGCGCGACATATGCTCAAAAATGCAAAAAACAAAAAACAAAAGGCAAGTATAATATTATAATTCGGAACAAAAATTTGATTATTTCAAAAATTTTAAAATAAAAGGCACCACCACCAACAAGCGTAGGAACATATTTGACCCAATCAGATTATAGTTTACCTTTTGCGATGCTTAAGTCTATGATCCAAACAAGGGAAAGCTAATTATCTCTGCAAACAAAAGTGGAACAATTATTATCAATAAAATAACCCAGAAAAAAACATTAGCAGACAAAAAAAACAAATGATTCAACTCAGTTCCACGCTCGAGAAGAATAGGGAATACCACATAAATCAGTTCGCACACGTCTCTATCATAAGTTCGTAACAAGCTAAACCAAACTCACCAACTCGTGATGGGCAAATATGAAGAAATCATAGTGCGGTCTTCATCACAACACCAAAAGAACAAACCCACAAATGATAAACTAGCTTCGCAAGCAGAAAATTACTCATATATTGCAAAGATTTTGACCATTTCCTCGAGAAGAGAAGAAACAGTGCCACCCCAAGAACTGAATACCTCCCGTCCCAGGAGATCCCAACAAACCCTAGCCACAAGTACGAAAACTGAGTAGTAGTGGCCTCATGAGCATGCATTTGCTCGGTTGTCTTTGCCGCGTCCTCAAACCCACCCGCTAACCACCCGCCTCCAAATCGCCTAACGGTGGCGAGAATAGGACCGAAATGGTGGAAGAATTGAGAGAGAACTCGTTACTTCGCGATGATGAGCGTCCACGCTGTGGGCAGGGGGGCCAAGAGACTGGAGAGGTGGATGTGGCTCTATTTGTAGGGCTCTCCCCGAGGCAGGGACGACTGGGGGGAGCTTGGGAGTAGGCGAGCATGAGAAAGAGCAGAGGAAGACTGGCGGGCAGAGCGGCGGCATCGCCCGGGTGAATGGGGAGGAGTCGACGGCGGTGCGGGTGGGATAGGAAGGGAGGAGCCGTTGGCGTTGCGGGATGACAATTCTTGAGCTTGTGGCTTTTAGGCTGTTCGTGCGAGAGATTATAGAGTAACAGAAACTCACGTATGGTTTTTGCCGATATAAATGAAGTCGATGCAGTATGTACTACAGGGCCAAGGATTGTTGGGCTTCTACCATGGGTCTATCCCTACTACATTACGAAACATAAGATGTAATTTTTGTAATAACTGAGCACAAATTCTACTACAGGGCCAAGGATTGTTGGGCTTCTACCATGGGTCTATCCCTACTACATTACGAAACATAAGATGTAATTTTTGTAATAACTGAGCACAAATTCTAGATTTTTTTTGTGATGGAAATTTTAGAATGTTTCAGATAAGTTATTAGCTATCGAGATAACTTATTAAATTAAATTAAATTGAATGTTTCAGATAACTGAATTGAAGTTTACATGGGGAAAAAAGCTATTCGACGATCTTGAAACTGAAAATAATATAATATTATTTTAATTAAAAATGAAAATCGATGTAATTAAAAAATGAACTAACCAGTTGATGGAATTTCTATCTAATATGATTGTCAGGAGCAAGTCATTTTTAATTAGCTGGACCCACGGTGTACGTGCTTGAATTTCCTTTTAATTAGATGTTCATGTCCTTTCATCATGGTTTAGATTTCTAACTTATTATAAGAATCACACCATGCAATGTATATGTGTTTCTGCTAGTTTCTTTAATTTGTTGCTGCATTAAGTAACACATTCAGTGCTTCTGCGGTTCAGAACAAATGGTAGAGGCAGTACTTCTTGCTCTCTCAAAGATTGGTACCACTTTTGGAGAGGAAGTTGCCAAGGCCGTTATAACCAAGCTATCTGAAAAAGTTACGAATCTGAAGGAGCTACCGGAGAAGATTGAAGAAATAAAAAAATGAACTCAATATTATGAACAATGTTATTCGACAGATAGGTGCAGCATATCTCACCGATGAGGTCGTGAAGGGTTGGATTGCAGAGGTGCAGGAGCTGGTCATCCATGTTGAAGATGTTATGGACGAATATACATACTATGCCCTTAAACTGGACGAAGGTTTCCTGAAGAGGTTGGTCAAAGGATCACATTTTGTCACGGTTTTCAATGGAATTGCTGAGGAAGTGCAAAATGTTATAAAGCGAAAAGAGAAGTGGCTGCTGCCATCCCAGCTTGCTTCTAATCCACTTGCTGACACTGAAAAACACCGGTCCAAAGACTGTTTCCCAGAACTTGTTAAAGATTAAGATCTTGTGGGTATCAAAGACAACAGGAGATTGCTGAGTGCTGACTGAATGGTTGTACACCAAGGAGCCAGGTAGCACAGTGATACAGTGTCAAGCGTGGGTGGGTTGGGAAAAACCACCCTCGTCACAAATGTGTTTGATCTGGAGAAGGTCAACTTCCCTGCAAATGCATGGCATGTTTTGTCGCAGACCTACACCATGGATGCTTTGCCGAGGAAACTACTTCGGAAGATTGGGTACATAGAACCGCCGCTGTCAGCTAGGATGGAAAAAATGGATGACTAAGACTTGAAAGAACAAATAAAGAGAGCTGAAAGATACCAAACGTATGGTTGTACTGGATGGTGTACGGGACAGAGAAGCTTACATTCAAATGCATGATGCTTTCCAGAATCTCCAAGCAAGTCGCAGATCATCATGACACGGAAGAAACATGTGGGCGCCCTTGCTCCATCAACACGTCATCTCGAGCTTAAACCGTTGAACAGGTACTGATGCACTGGAACTCCCGTGCAGAAGGGCTTTTCTTAACATGCCATGTGTGCCCTCCAGAGCTTGACAAGCTGGGTAAAGATATAGTGGATAGGTGTGAAGGCCTGCCGTTTGCAATCGTATCTATAGGTGGTCTATTGTCTTCGTTGCCACCAACAAGTCATGTTTGGAATGAAATGTACAATCAACTTTGAAGCGAGCTGGTGAACTATAATGTCCAGGCAGTTTTAAACCTGAGCTACCATGACTTACCAGGATATCTTAGAGATTGCTTCTTGTAGTGCAGCATGTTCCCTGAAGATTACCCTATGTCACGGGAGAGCCTTGTGCGGCTCTGGGTTGCAGAAGACTTTGCGGTGAGAAAAGAACGAAGCACACGAGAGGAGATGGCTGAGAGATACCTCAAGGAACTGATTCACCGGAATATGCTGGAAGTTGTGGAGATGATGAGCTTGCCAGGGTCAGTACCTGTAAGATGCATGACATTATGTGCGACCTGGCTCTTTCTATTGCTAAAGGAGGAGAGGTTTGGCTCAGCTAATGATTATGGCACAATGTTGCTGATGGATAGGGAATTAGTTCCTCGTTTCTCGACTTGCAGACGGAGAGAAAACAGCACACCAGGAGTGAAATTTCTGCGTCTTCAAACCCTGCAGTCGCTTGAGGCCGTTTCGCCCTCCACCAACATGCTATCTTCAATTATGTCTGAATCCAACTACCTTACTGTTATATCTCTTTTACGGTACTCTAGAATAAATATGAGCCGTCCATTCTTTTTTATCCAATAGATTAGATTAGTTAGTATTTAGTTCTACTATCACTGACAATACTAGCAGTAAAATCGTAAAAAGGATAAAATTATCATTTTGCCTGTGAGTTTTGTTTGTTTCCCTGTGAGCTTTATTTGTTTGCTTGGTTGGACCCGTAATCCTATAGCAGCAGCAAATGGAGCATGAACAGTTCGAGCGGCGCGGCCCGCAGTCCTGCCATCCTTTGTCGTGGATCACCTGCAATCTTTCCCCCCCAACGAACTCTCGAATGCGCACTCAAGAACACGATGAACACAGGTGTTTGGTGCTGCTAAAACAGGGCAACTTTTTCTGATATATTGCTTGCTTATTTAAAGGAAAAATGCAAACTAAAGATGGCAGTTAGATCTATATGGAGTAATAAACAAATACGAGTTATTGGGAAGTGTTAGTAGATTAAATCACACAAAATTTGCCACTCCAAAGAAAAGCTTAATAAAACAGAAAACCAGGCATAATATTCATATAGACTTGCCCAATCACATTAGATAAAAACCTAAGATAGTGATTATTCCACGTAAATATGAGATAATCTTGGTGATTGCAAATGTTTTGTGTAAGATACCAATTTCTTTAACCCCCTCAACTCTGCAAGCCCATTTGCCCAATATTGGAAGGGGGGTATTTTTATGTTTTCCTTAAAGTGATTAATACAACTTTTAAAACATAATTGAATGGTGGATAGTGATTACTTACCCCTTCATGTGCTTTGAGATTAGTGTCATTCTTATTAAAGTGGAAAACATGGAAGTACTACTCGGAAAGGAAAATCTGGAGCTCAAGGATGACTCTCTTGAGGTCCCTGAAATCTCAGCATACCTGGGTATCACTAATTGTTCTCTATTTGAAGATATTCCATGTCTACTCCTATTTTGATGTATTTTAGATTGTGGATTGAACATGCCATGGAATTATTACAAACTTTTTATGTTCTAAATAATGCTTCCTCGTATATAGAACATCAAACTTCACTAAAACTGTCTAAAGGCTAACAGAACTCCTTGAACTTTATCTTTCATACCTTCCTCCTCTTCACGGACTTCTTTTTAGCTTCCCCGTTAGTAAAACAAACCATATAAGGATAACAAAGAAAAAATGGACAGGAAGCCAAAGAGAGAAGTATCTTACCAGTCGCACCTCAAGCTTGAATTGCCATTTCCTTGGTCGGTAACCAGTTTCTTTTCTTTGATCCCTGAGGTGCTCTTGGGACCAGTCTTTATCTTTCATACCATGACTACCAAAAGCAAGAAATCAAGAGCGGGAGGCTGAATGAACCAATTCATACCTCCAGCTGCAGCCGTGTTGTCGCCCGAGAACCTTGCGGTGCCGCCCCCCCACGACCTTGCCGCTGCTGCCGCCTCCCCTCCATTCCGGGCGCCGCATCCCCTCCCTTGGTGCCAGTGGATTTGCAAGAATGTGGAGTGAGGCATTACCAAAATCAAACAGAGGTGTTACCACACTGCTGATCAAAAACTAGAAAACAAAAATGAAGCGAATTAACAAAGCGAAAAGGCATCCAGGCAATCACCTCAGCGGGTTCATCCCCCGGACGAGCTTGGCGTACTCGTCATGGTCGTCCTCGGGCTCGGCTGGAGCTTTCGTTTCGACGCCGGATCTGTGGGGAGGTGGCGGACGAGGAGAAAACCTAGCCCGGCGCTTGCAAATCGCGAAAGGAAGGTGTCGGCGCAACACGAAAGTCTTGGGAAGGGTAGTTACACTGCTGGTCAGCTTGGTTGGTTGGGCCGATATAATTTAAATTAGGCAGAATTTTTTACCCGGTTTGGACTTTTCTAGCGATGCACCGAGAAAATCGAAATTCGGTGAATTTCGGTCCGAAATTGCAATCCCTGCTTTATGAGGCACGGGCTTCCTCTTGCACCTTGTCTGCTCTGTTTGTTCATTGTGTGTTTCTTTCTTATCTCCATTTATGGCAGAACTTTTAAGGCCATTACTTTTTCTTCTCACCCTTCTTATGGTTCTTGAGCTGCTTAGCTGGTCTATTAGGTGCCTGTTTTTGGTCTCCAACCCCTTTAGGGATGCTTGCCTGTTTAACGGTCTTCTTTCCATCTTTATTATTTTTCGATTGAATGGGCTGTTCCAGTGGCTCATCTTCATCATAACTGCTAAGATCAGACTTCTCAGCTCCTCCTTCAGGCACTTTAGATGACTCAGATGTCACTGGAATTGTATCGCTCAACTTTTTTAGCTGAATGAAACGAAATACCCCAATCAGATATTATGTCCTTATCAAGCATGGCAAACTGAAAGGCATTTGTCAGGCAAGCAACGCTCTGTTTGATTTGTGTTCATAACAGACTTAAGTTTTACTTTACACAATCAGCCCACGTGATAAATTCAAGCATCCTAACCAATCCAATAAGCATTTGTCCTCTTCAAATTATTTGCCAACAAAAGTTGGATATTTCACGAAGGTTCCAATGCTAAGTCACTGGATAAACAATCCTACCATCCTAAGGAAGAGAAACGGATTCAAGAAGTCAACATGCGAGCTTATGCATCACAAAATCATTATCACTTGTCCTGGAAAATAATGAAATGTCACAAATGTACCTTAGCAACGAAAAACCCGTCCATGTTGTTGACATGAGGGTAAAACCTCCTTGTTTTGTCTAAAGAAGTATGAAATTGATGCCCCCGACATCGTCGTAGTTAAAAACTATGGTATTTGTGACACCCATTCGATGTATGTTGCCCAACAGTCCGTGCAACCTTTTCTCATTGAACTCATTTGCATAGATTATTCCTGTGTATGACAGGTGAAGAAAGGAGGGTATTTGCATTTCATTTGACAGGCAACTGGATAGCAATTACAGATAACCAAATTACTCTGAAGGAAAGAGCACAAGGTAGTCAAAACAGGCATAACGCACTAACCAGTATTCTTCATAAGAGCTCCAATGTGTAGTCTTGCCACCTGGGGCAGCCCTGGAATAAAGAAAATGATCAGTTTCCAGCTTTGGAAATGAGGACATAACTTCTACCACATGTTCCACGTGAACAATTGGATTAAAGATTAACATCAAAATCTAGGAGCAAACACATGACATGTTAGGATAGCATGAGAAGGCTTACATACAAGAGAACACAGTTATCTTAATTTTGAAGTAATATGATAAATGAACCATTGCAAAAAGAGTACAAGAGAAAAGGGAAAATATCTTATGCCATATCAACAATTCGCTCCTTCTCCTGAGGAGCACGAGCCATCATGTTATGGCCCAGGATCTAGCGAGGCATGCACTCTAGCACATGAACTGTACCACGCGCATTGTAGTGGTTAGATTAGGAATAGTTAGATGCATGTCTTCATATTAGAAACAGATAGATGCATATCTTCGTATTAGAAATAATTAGATGTATATCTTCATATTAAGAATACATAGTTGCATATCTTTACATTTATATATTATGGATATGATATTATCTTTAGTTGATTAGTTGCATTAGATTGTCTTAGTTTTCATATTGTTAGGGGTTAACTCATCTATATAAAGAGAGGATCCGTGCCATTCATAATCAAGCAATGAATTTCTAGTCTCTCCCATTTTTCTTCAACTAAGTCTTAGAGCCTCTCTACCTTATCAAGGAAGAGCCCTGCTGGTGGTTAGATAAGGGCGAGTGTCATATCTCCGGTCTTTGGACCCGTACCTAACCACCGACCACAACATTTAGTATCAGAGCTAACTGCTGCTCCCCCATCCATGGCAAGCAGCAGGGGTTTCGATTCTATAAAGGCCCGAGCTTCACGATTCCACTACCTAGGGCTTCCAACTTTCGACGGCAAGGAAGATCCATAACCTTTGTTGAATCACTTTGAAGAATTCTTCAAGGAGCAGCGGACAATGGAGGAAGAGGAGTGGTTGGCATCGCAGCACATGACGGGAAATGCCACCCTGTGGTACCGGCAGCTGGAGTGTGCACTCGGGGTGCAGCCATAGCCATGTTTTGTTAAACACGTCAACCTCCGTTTCACCATCACCATTGCATCGTCTCCACCCACACGTCAAGTCTCCATCGAGCCAACTACCATGGCTTCTAATGCCGAGTTATCCTCTACTGAAATCTACGCCAGCTTGATGGCCTAGATGAAAGAGTTCATGGCCAAGATAGAGGAGAAGGGACAACATGTTGGTATGGTTTTCGAGTCAATATCGTCGCCGATTGAAACCATATCCAAGATAGACGAGTAGCAAGAGGCGACGTCTGCCATTACAATGGTGACACTGCCATCATCGTCCCCATCACCATCATCGATATTGGTCACCTCTTGTCTTCAAGCGATTCCTTTCTAGGCTTGCTATCCTTGGTATTGAGTTGCATGCACCAACCAGTTCACTCAAAAGCTTAAGCTGATGGGGAAAGGTGGGCAATTCACTTATACTTCAACACTCCCCCTCACGTGTAGGCTCCCTTAGGGCTAATACGTGCAATAGAAGTGGACTGCAATTAATTTTTTTAATTGCGTCAGCCAGGTCTTGAACTCGAGACCTCTTGGCTCTGATACCATATTGAGTTGCATGCACCAACCAGTTCACCCAAAAGCTTAAGCTGATGAGGAAAGGTGGGCAATTCACTTATACTTCAACACTTGGCTTCTCCTCTGGTGCCTTCGCCGAGGAGGAAGTTACCGCGGTTCAGCGGCGGTCCTCTCCACGTGTCCAGTCGATGTCGTGCCTTCATAAATGTGGGGCATGGCAGGTGTTAGGACTGCAACGGCATCACGTTCTTCCCCACACCAGCAGGAAGAGCATCATTGCTGCCCTACGTAGCTTGTCTATGCCACTAGCGCCTCCAGCAATGGCAAGTTAGATGCATATCTTCGTATTAGGAATAATAAGATGTATATCTTTATATTAGGAATAGACAGATACATATCTTTATATTTAGATAGTATAGATATGATATTATTTTTAGTTGATTGGTTGCATTAGATTGCATTAGTTTTTGTATTGTTTGGGGCTAACCTCATTATATAAAGAGAGGAACCGCACCATTAATAATCAAGCAATGAATAAACAAAGTTTCTAGTCTCTCCCCCCTCTTCTTCAAATAAGCCTCAGAGCCTCTCTATCTCATCAGCGAAGAACCCTACTGGCGGTTAGACGAGGACAAGTGCCCTATCCCTAGTCTTTGGACCCATACCTAACCACCGACCACAACACATCACTGGTAAGAAAGAACTTGCACCTTGTTTCTGTAATCACAATTTTTAAATTAATGCAAATGTTAATGGAAGAAGAGTAAATGAAACAAATATTAAGTTCTTAACAAAATGGTAGGGGAGAGAAAGAAGATACCATGTAATGCCCAGCCATATATTCAACCGTGGCGCCAGAAGAAATAGTGGAGTCGTAACCAACTAATCCTACCTGCCATTTTTGACATCGGGAGAGTTGCTTTAGGGCCTGTTTAGCAAGTCAAAAGCGGCGGCCTTTTGCTTTTGCTCTGATGACGACTTTCAAGCAGTATTTTCTCAAGACGGGATCTACAAGTTAAACGTAGTACACGTTAAAAGCTCAATATCTGTACCAGCCAAAATCGTAAGTGAGTATCAGTCTCTCCGTAATCTATACCGTAAACAGCCAAAATTTAAATATTTCAGCCAAAAGCCATAAGCCGCAGCCAAAAAGAACATGCCCTTAATATTATGTAACTTATTACTTGTGTAAAGGAAATAGACAGAAAGCATACCTTTGACCACTTCCCGATTGGATCTAGATTAAAGCCTCTTGGTACAAGAGCACCGACAAGATCCCTCATCCGTGTATGTAAACAGCACGAACAAACAGACAAACTTAATGAAGCAGAGATGAATCTGAAGCAAGAGATGAAGAACCATGAACTCTGAGGTACCATACATATCTATCAGGAGATTGACTCAAATGTATACCTTTGGTGTGTTTGTCCATACTTCATTCAGCTAATCGGCCCCCTCCCGGCCGAAGCCGCCGCCTCCGCATCTCGATGATAAAGAAGGAGAAAAATTGCAAATAGACACAAATTAAATAACAAAACTCTCAATATTAATCCTTCAATCACATAACTCTCACTTTTACTTTGAAGCAGTCACCACTCGCCACACCAAATGTCATAGCATGAAACCCGACATCTTCAAGGAGTACAACAAGTGAACAGCCCCGGTGAATGCCCAGGTGCCAACTTGAATGATTTAAAGATGACAAAATTACCAAAGGATAGACGAGATTCATAATGGTTTATATGCATATATAATCAATGGTTCCCTTTAATTCATCTAGCCAATGAATAGCTGTTTAGACAACATCTAACTGACTTTGTGCAGTTCAAGAACCCAAAAGGTTCACCAAAATGCAATTAATCAAACATCTAGTGTTCACAAACCATGAAACTATAACTCAATATACACCAAAATGTTACCTTGATGCAATGTACTGGAGCTTCAACCCGGTTCATTGGCCTGAGACACACAACTTTGTTTGGGAGAGAAGAGAACTCGTTACCTCGCGATGATGAGCGTCCACGCCGTGGGGAGGGACCAAGAGACTACAGAGGTTGGCCCAGGATGCGGCGGCGGGGAGGTGGATGCGGCTCTATTTGTAGGGCTCTTCCCGAGGCAGGGACGACTGGGGGGAGCTTGGGAGTAGGCGAGCATGAGAAAGAGCGAGAAGAAGGCAAGGGGGCGAGGCGGCGGCATCGCCATACAGTGAATGGGGAGGAGTCGGCGGTGCGGGTGGGATAGGAAGGGAGGAGCCGTCGGCGTTGCGGGATGACAATTCATGAGCACAAAGTACGGGACCACCTGTCGGTGCTGATAATAATAGGGAAAAATTCAGTAGAGGAGAGGTAGAGGTAAAAGAACGTACCACCACCAACTCCTCTTTTTAAGTAGTAGAGATAAGAAGGTGCCTAATAAGGATCCTATTCTTATGGACGATGTACTCCCTCAGTACTAATCCTTGCCATCATGGACAGACGTGGCCGAGCGAGCCCATGCAACGCTCCTAATCCCTCCCACACGAACTCGGTAACCTAGGCACCGCTTCCCTCTCCTCGGCTGTGCGCAGAGTCCCCTCGACTGCCTCTCGTGTCCATGCCGCTTCCCGTCCACCCCTGCTAACCCGCCCACTGTCGGCTGTGTTGAGAGACCATGTGGAGGTCATCTCGAGGCGATTTTCAAAAAGGCACCATTCACCCCCCTCTGTTGCCGTTTCCGATCCTACATGTGTCTTGTCCGTCCGTGCTGCCGCTGGCTATGTCTCGTCGCCACCCCAACGATGCTCCTCAGTTGCGTCTCGCGCGCCCCTGCCACCCCGTCTGCCCTCGATGCCCTGTCCATCTATGGATGCCCTTGTCTCATCCCATTCGTCCGTGGATCCCCCTGTCCCATCTCGTGCGCTCCACCGCCCGCCCGCCATCATTGCATCATCGTCTCTGTCCGCCCGTATGTCGTCGGTGCATCACAGTGCATCCACGCCGCCTGTCCTCGTTAAGATCCATTACACTAAAAAGCTTGAATTAATGCCTTTGTGTTAGAGTAATCACCTGTGTCATGTGTCGCCAACATTTATACTTGATTTTCGGTTGCATTTAGACTTGGTTTTCAAGCATTTAGGAGTCGGTTGTGAGGCTTTTATATATCATTTTACGGGCATTTAGGAGTCGGTTTTGGGCTTTTATATATCGGTTTACGGGCATTTAGGAGTCGATTTTGGGGCTTTTATGAGTCGGTTTTACGGGCATTTCTTGCATTAATATGGCGTTAGTACCGCATGGATGTAACCAGCCATTTAGGCCTTTTTGCTATAAATAGAACAAGAAAGCGAAAAGCTACGACTTGATCGCAAAGCACAAACCTTTGTCGATTTTCTATCAATTGGTACGAGCTTGCCTTGGCCACGGGCAAATGTCTGCGCCCTCCCTACGTGGTCTCGCACCGCGTCACCGTAATCGGCGTCGTTCGCCTCTTGCCGCCGCCGAGGCGACCGCGACACCGTGAGCATGGTGGGCCGAAGTTGTCGTCGGCGAGTGGTCAAGGAAGTCGGCGGAAAGTACCCGACGCTCAGCGGACGAACTACGCAGAGTGGAGCCTCCTCGTGAAGGTGATCTTTGCAAGCAGGGGCTCGGGACACGATCGAGTGCGATGCCGGCAACTTCGGGAAGATCGCATGGCGTTGGAGGCCATCCTCCATCTTGTGCCCGGAGATGATGTCGGTCTCGCCGTCAAGCGGACCGCGGGGAGGTGTGGAAGGCGTCAGGAGCCATGCGTGTCGGGAGTGACCGCGTGCGCAAGGGCAAGCGCGGCGGTGAGGAAGGAATCGAGTCCATCTCATTCGCCACGGGAAAAGCGTCGATGACTTCACGCTGCGCCCAATCTCGTCACCAACCTTGCCACGCTCGGAGAATCAATCGATGAATCAAAGGTAGTCGAAATTTTTACGTGTTGTGCCGCTAAGTTCTCGCGGATCATGTTGTCGATCGAGACTACGCTCGACATCTACGGTGTCATTGGAGGAAGTCACCAAGGCGTCGAAGGCGCAGAAGACCGCCTCGAGCCGCTGGGCCGCCACAAGAGCACGGCAAGCTCTACCTCAGCGAGGAAGGGGCGCGCTGACGATAAATGCCGCAGCTGCGGCGTCGTGCAGCGGGCCAAGGATCGCCGCTAGCCCGAAGGGCGCGTCCATCGGCCCAGCAGAGGAGGCGGATGAAGAGCGGCGCTCCTTATGGCCCAAGTCGTAGCGACATCTGCGTCACCGAACCGCACCACTCGCATCGGCGAGCCACGGCGCAAGTTCTTCGGCATCGGCGGCGGTGGCCACTTTGGAAGGTGGTACCTTGATCTGGCGCCACCAATCACATGACGGACTGCGATGTCTTCGCCGAGCTCAGCCGTGATAGTTAGTTGGCCGTCAAATTCGGCGACAGTTCCTCGTCGACATCCGCGGGTGCGGCACCGTGATCTTCGCCGGCAGAATGGCGAGCACAAAGCACTCGGCGTCTACTACATCCATGATTGAAAACTCAATCCTTAGCATCAGGCGGATCGGCAGCGGCTCGTGCGTCTTTGGTTGGCGTGTTGTGGATCGGGGCCGGCGGCGCCGCCTACTCGCCAAGGTCAAGTGCGGCCGCAATCGCCTCTACGTGCTTCATCTCAAGGTTGCTCACCCGATCTGCCTCGCCGCACGCCACGACGACGATGCCTAGCGCTGGCATGACCGTTTCGGTCACATCAACTTCAACTTCTTTGGGCGGATGAGCGCCATGGGTGGTGTGTGGGCTACCGCGGTTGGAACACGTAGAGCAGCTCTGCGACACCAGCGTCGTCACCAAGCACCGCATCTTTGCATTCGGCAATCCAAGTACCGCGCGGAGCCGCTTGGACTCGTCACTGCGACCTCTGCGGACCCCATGCTGCCGGCAACACCGGGGGCAACGCGTCATTTCTGCTGGCGGTTGATGGCGCCACCGATACATGTGGGTCGCGCTCGCGACTAAGTGGGGCGCTGCGCGATCAAGAGAATCCAGGCGGCGGCGGAGCTCCAAAGCGGGCGGCGGCTGCGCGTTTTCCGCACGGACAACGGTGGCGAGTTCACGTCTCTGGAATTCGCCGCCTATTGCGCTGATCAAGGAATGCGGCGCCACTTCTCCGCGCGCCCTCGACCGCGGCGAGCAGCGTTGTCGGCGGAACCGATCCGTGGCATCCATGCGCGCGTTACTAAAGCAGTATCGAGCGGAATTTTGGTGGGTGGCGGTGACAACGGTGTTCCTCCTCAACCGATCCCCGCTAAAAGCCTCGTTGGGAAGGCGCCCTATGAGGCGTGGCAGACATAGCCGTGGTCCAATTTCTTCGTACATTCGGTACGTGCGGCGTGCGTGAAGGGCAGGTCATCTCCATAAGCTTGACGACCGCGGCCCCGTCGTCTTCATCGGCTACGAGGGGATGAAGGCGTACCTTTTCGGATCCGATGACGCGGCGCGCGCGATCGCCCGCGACGTCGTGTTCGACGAGGATCGCGGTAGGAATTGGACGGCGGAAAAGCTGACGGCGCATCCTCGGCGACTTCACCATCGAGTACACCTTCGCCCATGTTGCGGCTGCGGCGACTCCAATGCCAAGTGGCGGGAGGCAGTGCATGCGGCGGCAAGGAGCTCGGCCTCCACCGCCTTGACTCGGTCACGCCCGCCCGTGACCATTCAAGCACTCCGTGACAATTCCCATTTCGACTCACTTTTTTGAATTCCAAGCTCTGTCGTTAATAGCCTTTATGGTTTGCATCCTTCCATGGTAATATTTGAGCCTAGCGTTGAATTCTTTTATAATAAAAAAGTCTAATAATCAAATACAAAAGTGGGCAGTATATTCCTAATTCTACAAATCTAAGCAGGGTGCTAAGTGTTCTTTTTGGCTGCGGCTTGTGGCTTTTAGAACATTCGTGCGAGATTACAGAGTAAATGAAACTCACGTGTGGTTTTCTGGATATAAATGAAGTCGATGCAGTATGTACTACAATCAACTAATAGACCCTATCTTAAAAGATACTCAGTTTAAAAGCTAGTTCTTGTAGAAAAGCCGAAAAATGGCTTTTAGAAGCCGAAAATAACTGAACCTAAGTTCTCTTAGTGTGCAGCCATGGATGCTTGTGTGCAACCTTGGACGTCCAACTTGCAACGCTATAGAAAAGGATATACATATTACATCATAAGTAATTTACACTAAAGTTATGGAAAACTTGTTACTCATTTGGACTCTTCTTTGTTGGTGATAGCAAGATCCTTACTCTCATGGAGAGGAAGACACTTGGAGATGGGGCAATTTTTCTATTTCTCACACAATGCCTTACCAAACGAGGGGTTGGGGATACATATTATAGGTCGCCAACCGCCCAAGCATATGCTAAGATCTTGTCCTAGATGCTAAAGCGATCTTTGTCCTAGATCTTTGTCCTAGATGCTAGTCAAGGATGCTAAGCGAGATCTTGTCCTTGATCTTTGTCCTAGATGCTAGTCAAGGATGCTAAAGCGATCTTTGTCTAAAGCGAATCTTGTCCTAGATGCTAAAGCAAAAGGCATCCTAGATGCTAAAGCGAGATCTTGTACAAAGACCCATGATACAAAGACTTATTCATCATTCTCCCCTAAGTCTTGTACGTCGTCTTGTGGGGACGTTGAACCATCCGATCCTAGGCGAGCTCGAGGAATTTGATCCTCCCAAGAGGCTTGGTGGCGGTCCGCAAGCGATCGTGGTGTTGATGTAGCTCGCCTTGACCTTTGCCTTCATCCAAGCGACCTCGGATGAAGTGGTACTTCACCCGGATGTGCTTGCTCGTTCGTGGAAGCGGGGTTCTTCGCCGAGCAGGCGGACTTGTTGTCCACCACGAGTGCCGCCTCGGTGTCTCTGAGGAGATCACCAGCGATCGGCGAGCAGGCGCTGAGTCAAGCGATGGGCCGCTATGTACTCGGCCTCACGGTGGGCCACCACCGCTTTCTTGATCGATGCCGGCTAACGAGGCACTTGCCGAGGAAGAAGAGAATCCGCTTGTGCTCTTGCCGGTGTCGATGTCGCTGCGTGGTCGTTGTCATTGCATGCAGATGAAGTCTTGTGCGCGGGACACCTCGGGTAGTGCAAGCCGTGGTCGGAGGTGCCCGCAGCGTGGCGGAGGATCCTCTTCACGACTGGCGATGCTCGTCGTCGGTCATTGCATGAGCCGTGGCGTAGCTAGCAGCGACGCCAAATCTGGGCGTGTGGACGGTGGCGAAGGCTACCACGATCTTGGCCGTCTTGCGTCGCGTCCGCCTCCTCCGTAGTGCTCTCACGACTCGGCTTGACCTCTCCTCCATAGGGTGTGGGGTGCAGGTTGCGATCGGTGAGCCCGCCGGCTCGACGGTGCGCTTGGCGTGGCGGTGCGGCGAAGGAGATCTGGGAGGCGTCACGGTGGACCTCGATCCCTAGGTAGAAAGAGAGGAGCCCAGTCGCTCATCGGGCGGTCTTCATCTCGCCTTGAACGCCTCGACCTCGGCCTCCTTGGGCCGGTGATTATCAGTCATCGGCGAGGCGCCCGCGGCCGAGGCGTTGCCGCCTTTGCCCCGCCGGTGACCGCTGACCTCGTGTGCGCTCTGCTGGAACCCCATTTGCTTGAGGTGGAGTCGACTTAGCGTTCGAGCTCGTGGTGCTGCCGCCGTGAGGGCCTTGCGGTGAGGAGAACCTGCCACCATGCAGGGGATGACGAATCCGGCGGTGACGGACGTAGGGCCTCCTTCAAGTCGCGGGTTGAGGAAGGCGGACTTGGCGTCCATGTGATGGACGCGCCAATCCTCTGAGGTACGCAAGTGCGAGGAGAAGGCGAGCGGACTCCATGCGCGCGGCGGGTGCGAAGGCGTCATCAAGTCGACCCCTCTGCGCATGAAACCTCGTGCCACCAAGCGAGCCTTGTGCTTGCGATGGCCGGCCGTCCGCCGACTTGAACACCAGCAAGGGTGATCGCGCGGTGGCCGGCGGGAAGATCGCCCGGCTCCACGTCTTGTTTCGCTCGACGGCGTCTATCTCCTCTGCATCGCGGCACACCATGCCGCGTCTCTCTCGCCTCGGCGAAGGAGCGAGGCTCGCATGGTAAATCTGTGCGGTGCGGCTCGCTCGAAGTCGCGTTGCGCGGTCCGAGGGCCGTGCTCGCCGTAGGAGGTCGATCCGCGATGCAGGTGGCGCGAGGCTCGCCGCCATGGTGGCGTCGATCACGGTCCTCGTCGTGAGACAATGAGATGCGAACTCCACCATCTTGCCGCTCGTCATGGACCAAATTGTTGGGCCGATCCGGTGGTGTGTGGCCGGTGCGGGAGAGTGTTGGCCGGTGCGGGAGGCGTGGAGTGGCGGTGCCGAAAGTGGTGGAGCACTCGCCGGGGCGGTGGCGAGCAAGGTGTCGAGGTGGACGAGCTCGGTGAAGGCAGTGCTAGCTCCCCGCTCTCGAAGTGGGCGAGTCGACAACAAAGTCCACGAGTCGAGTCGAGCAGTCGTCCACCGCCTTGTCCCACGTCCAACCTCGCCCGCCGTCGAACACAACGTCACGCGAGATCGCGGACGCTGTTGTGTGTGAGGTCGAGGATGCGGTGAGCCTTGAGCCCTCGCGTGGCCGATGAACACTCCGGTGCTCACGTCGTCGAGCTTCCGATGTGGCCAAGCTCCTGGCGAAGCGAGGGGCGAAGACCCGCAGTGGAGACCGCCGGCTTGCGCCCATGCCGGGGCCTCGACGGCGTCCTGCCGTCGGCGCCTTAGTAAGCGCAGCGGTTGAGGATGTGAGCGGTAGTCACCACCGCCTCTCCCGAAAGCAGTGGCATCCCCTGCTGCGAGGAGGCCGAGCCATCCCCATGGCCGTGCAGTTGCGCTGCTCGACGACGCTGGATTACTGCTGCGGGCATGCGGCGAGGAGAGTGGCGTGAATATCTCATCGGTGTGATGCGACGCGATTCGGCCGCCGTGAATTCATGGCCGTTCTCTGTCTTGTGACGCTGTGCTTCTTGCCGCGCTCCGCCTCCGCGGCGACTGCGTGCGCTGATGGCGTCCATGACCTCTCTGCCGCTGGGGACCATCACCCACATGTAGCGAGAGAGGTCGTCGACGGCGGCAGGAAGTAGCGTCGTCTCCGGTGTGGCGGTGTCACTGAGCCACACAAGTCCCCGCTGCGAGCTCGAGCCTCTCCTTGGCTCGGAAACTTGCCATTGGGGAAAGGGAGTCGCCTCGCCGTCAACACGCAGACGTCCGAGGCGCTCCACATGGTCAAGGCACGGCGGGCCTCGCACCATTTCCATGACAGACCGAGCCGGAGTGGCCTCAGTGAAGGTGCCCAAAGCGCTCGTGCCCATCGCCACGCCTCGTCGTCCGACGGCGGCGAGACAGAGGGTTGTGCCACTGCGTGAAGAATGTAGAGTCGATTTTCGCCTCTGGTTACCTTGGCAAGAAGGCGGCGAAGATCCCAAACCGCAACACCGTGCTCGATCTCGACCATGAGCCGTTCTCATCGGTATCCCAAGGCGATGATGGAGTTCCGCAGATCGGGGATGTAGTAGGCAGCCGGTGGCGACTGTGCTCGCGACACGGCGGTGAGGATAGCGGAGCCGGCGCCTTGATTTCCACGGGGCGTCCCAAACAGACGGACCTCGGACGCTAGAGTCGAACTCGGCGAAGAACTCCGTCGGCCGGTCATGTGATGGGTGGCGCCGGTGTCGAGGCACCGCCCGTCGATCTTGTTGTTCTGGGGCCGTGGCCAGGGAGGCGTGTGCTTTTGGCTCGTCAAGGTGGAGGAGAGCCAGCTGCGGCGGTGTCACGTGGAGGTGGTCGTTGCTCGCATGAGCAATGAGCAGGCCGGCTCCTCCTCGCCTGTGACGTGGGCTGGCGCGTCGTGGTATCGACACTCCTTGGCCCAATGACCAAGCTTGCCGCAGTTGTGGCAAGAGTCGTCTCGTCTTGGCTTTTGCTTGCCGGTAGCGCATACTGGCGCCTCACGGTCATCACCCTCGGACGTCCTCGCGCCTGCACAGGCGTCTTTCGCGACTTGCTTGCGATGCCACGCTTTGCCGCTGTCGTGGAAGAAGGCTCCCTTCTTCCTGTCACCATGGCCGTGCCCCAGCTGCTCCCGAGTGAGGAGGAGCTTCCGCCAATGGTGGCGGGTCCCGAGGCGGCGTGGCTCATCGGCATCAAGCGACCTTGAGGCGACCCGCCTCCTCGATCGTCATCGTGGAGAGGTCCGGCAGAGACTCGATCGGCGAGCCATCGCTTGTACTTCTCGGGGACGCAATGAAGAGCTTTTCCTGACTCTCTCCTCGCCGTAGGTGTCGTCGCCGAACCGCACCAACCGCAGCAGTGTTGAGGCGGAGAGCAAAGTCATCAACGTCCTCACTGGCTTGAAGGCGGGTTCTCCCCTCCTGCGTAGTGCACGCAATGTAGACTTGCGGGCGCGGTCGCTGCCGATGCGTCTTTGCGGCGATGGCGTCCCAAGCCTCTTTGGCGATCCGCTTGTTGGTAGCGAGCGCATCTCGGGCGGGGCTGCGGCGATGAGAGCATCGGCGCCGTCGATCACGGTCGTAGTCGGCGTCGCCGTCGGATCCGCATCCCACATATGCCGCGCTGGAGCCTCACCTCATCACCGCATGACCCGCTCGGCGTAGTTGGTCTTGGTGAGGTAGGCCGCCCGCCGCCGGTAAGCGTCCCGACGACGACTGGTACTCGTGGTGACCACGATGCCGAACCGGGAGGAGAGCTGCCGCGTCGCTGTGAAGGCCGCGCTCTCCGTCGACCCGTCTGTACGCCGCCGCCTGCGCGCTTCCTCGAGGCCAGCCGTGCGTCCATGCTGTCTGGCTGCCGCCTATTTGCATCTGCCGCCGCATGCTTCCGCCTCTCGCTCTGCTGCCGCCGACTCCGCCGCCGACTGACGCGCCGCTCGCATGCCATCGCTGCTCCGCCGCTCGCTGTTGCTTGCTGCTGCGGCGAGCTCGGCCGTCTCTTGACGCCGCATGCTGCTCGGCCGTCGAAAGGCCGAGGCGCCTGCGGACATGGCGCGCTCTTGGGGGCATTGCGTGGAGAGGGCGCTTCGGCAGTTCTTGCCGTCTCGGGAGAGGTGGCGAGGGACAGTAGGGCCGCTGTTGCTACCAGTGGGGCTGTGAGGTGAAGAAGGAGATGAGCAAGAGATGCTCGGGCTACGAGGATAGTATGGCTCGATACCACTTGTTACTCATTGGACTCTTCTTTGTTGGTGATAGCAAGATCCTTACTCTCATGGAGAGGAAGACACTTGGAGATGGGGCAATTTTTCTATTTCTCACACAATGCCTTACCAACCGAGGGTTGGGGATACATATTATAAGTCGCCAACCGACCAAGCATATGCTAAGATCTTTGTCCTAGATGCTAAAGCGAGATCTTGTCCTAGATCTTGTCCTAGATGCTAGTCAAGGATGCTAAAGCGAGATCTTGTCCTTGATCTTGTCCTAGATGCTAGTCAAGGATGCTAAAGCGAGATCTTGTCTAAAGCGATCTTGTCCTAGATGCTAAAGCAAAAGGCATCCTAGATGCTAAAGCGAGATCTTTGTACAAAGACCATGATACAAAGACTTATTCATCAAAACTTATAATGTCATACGCAAGATTTAAGCGAGGTGGGATGTGGCTCATTCGACCGCCAAACGGAACAATCCTTTAGGCGTGGCGCATCTCTATGGACGAGGGCCAAGGATTGTTGGGCTCCTGGACCCCAATGCTTCTACTATGGGTCCATCCCTACTACATTCTGGAACATAAGATGTAATTTTGTAATCATGAGCACAAATTCTAGATTTTGTTTGTGATGGAAATTTCAGAATGTTTCAGATAAGTTATAAGCTATCGAGATTACTTATTAAATTAAATTAAATTGAATGTTTCAGATAACTGAATTGAAGTTTACATGGGGAAAATAGCTATATGACAGTCTTGAAACTGAAAATAATATAATATTATTTTAATTAAAAATGAAAATCGATGTAATTAAAAAATGAACTAACCAGTTGATGGAATTTCTATCTAATATGATTGTCAGGAGCAAGTCATTTTTTAATTAGCTGGACCTACGGTGGCACGTGCTTGAATTTCCTTTTAATTAGATGTTCATGTCCTTTCATCATGGTTTAGATTTCTAACTTATTATAAAAATCACACCATGCAATGTATATGTGTTTCTGCTAGTTTCTTTAATTTGTTGTTGCATTAAGTAACACATTCAGTGCTTCTGCTGTTCAGAACAAATGGCAGAGGCAGTACTTCTTGCTCTCTCAAAGATTGGTACCACTTTTGGAGAGGAAGTCGCCAAGGCCGTTATAACCAAGCTATCTGAAAAAGTTACGAATCTGAAGGAGCTACCGGAGAAGATTGAAGAAATAAAAAAATGAACTCAATGTTACTCGACAGATAGGTGCAGCATATCTCACCGATGAGGTCGTGAAGAGTTGGATTGCAGAGGTGCAGGAGCTGGTCTTCCATGTTGAAGATGTTATGGACGAATATTCATACTATGCCCTTAAACTGGAAGAAGGTTTCCTGAAGAGGTTGGTCAAAGGATCACATTTTGTCACGGTTTTCAATGGAATTGCTGAGGAAGTGCAAAATGTTATAAAGTGAAAAGAGAAGTGGCTGCTGCCATCCCAGCTTGCTTCTAATCCACTTGCTGACACTGAAAAACACCGGTCCAAAGACTGTTTCCCAGAACTTGTTAAAGATGAAGATCTTGTGGGTATCAAAGACAACAGGAGATTGCTGAGTGCTGACTGAATGGTTGTACACCAAGGAGCCAGGTAGCCCAGTGATACAGTGTCAAGCGTGGGTGGGTTGGGAAAAACCACCCTCGTCACAAATGTGTTTGATGTGGAGAAGGTCAACTTCCCTGCAAATGCATGGCATGTTGTGTCGCAGACCTACACCACGGATGCTTTGCTGAGGAAACTACTTCGGAAGATTGGGTACATAGAACTGCCGCTGTCAGCTAGGATGGAAAAAATGGATGACTAAGACTTGAAAGAACAAATAAAGAGAGAGCTGAAAGATACCAAACGTATGGTTGTACTGGATGGTGTATGGGACAGAGAAGCTTACATTCAAATGCATGATGCTTTCCAGAATCACCAAGCAAGTCGCAGATCATCATGACACGGAAGAAACATGTGGGCGCCCTTGCTCCATCAACACGTCATCTCGAGCTTAAACCGTTGAACAGGTACTGATGCACTGGAACTCCCGTGCAGAAGGGCTTTTCTTAACATGCCATGTGTGCCCTCCAGAGCTTGACAAGCTGGGTAAAGATAGAGTGGATAGGTGTGAAGGCCTGCCGCTCGCAATCGTACCTATAGGTGGTCTATTGTCTTCGTTGCCACCAGCAAGTCATGTTTGGAATGAAATGTACAATCAACTTCGAAGCGAGCTGGTGAACTATAATGTCCAGGCAGTTTTAAACCTGAGCTACCATGACTTACCAGGATATCTTAGAGATTGCTTCTTGTATTGCAGCATGTTCCCTGAAGATTACCCTGTGTCACGGGAGAGCCTTGTGCGGCTCTGGGTTGCAGAAGACTTTCGCGGTGAGAAAAGAGCGAAGCACACGAGAGGAGATGGCTGAGAGATACCTCAGGAAGTGATTCACTGGAATATGCTGGAAGTTGTGGAGATGATGAGCTTGCCAGGGTCAGTACCTGTAAGATGCATGACATTATGTGCGACCCAGCTCTTTCTATTGCTAAAGGAGGAGAGGTTTGGCTCAGCTAATGATTATGGCACAATGTTGCTGATGGATAGGGAATTAGTTCCTCGTTTCTCAACTTACAGATGGAGAAAACAGCACACCAGGAGTGAAATTTCCGCGTCTTCAAACCCTGCAGTCGCTTGAGGCAGTTTCGCCCTCCACCAACATGCTATCTTCAATTATGTCTGAATCCAACTACCTTACTGTTATAGCTCTTTTACGGTACTCTAGAATAAATATGAGCCGTCCATTCTTTTTTATCCAATAGATTAGATTAGTTTGTATTTAGTTCTACTATCACTGATAGTACTAGCAGTAAAATCGTAAAAAGGACAAAATTATCATTTTGCCCGTGAGTTTTGTTTGTTTCCCTGTGAGCTTTATTTGTTTGCTTGCTTGGACCCGTAATCCTATAGCAGCAGCAAATGGAGCATGAACAGTCTTGGCGTGCCCAGAGTCCTGCCATCCTTTGTCGTGGATCACCTGCAATCTTTCCCCCAACGAACTCTCGAGCGCACTCAAGAACACGATGAACACAGGTGTTTGGTGCTGCTAAAACAGGGCAATTTTTCTGATATATTGCTTGCTTATTTAAAGGAAAAATGCAAACTAAAGATGGCAGTTAGATCTATATGGAGTAATAAACAAATACGAGTTATTGGGAAGTGTTAGTAGATTAAATCACACAAAATTTGCCACTCCAAAGGAAAGCTTAATAAAATAGAAAACCAGGCATAATATTCATATAGACTTGCCCAATCACATTAGATAAAAACCTAAAATAGTGATTATTCCACGTAAATATGAGACAATGGAGATACTTCAATAGATGTGTCTAGAGGTACATAAGTGATTGTTCCAAGTAAATATGAAACCAACCATAAACTTCTGAACATTTTATTAAAAAGTGCATTCACCTTTTACGTAAGAAGGCAAAATGCACTTTGGGTTCATGCCTCAACCTCAATGTAATCAGTTAGGCGAGCATAGGGAGCAGTTTAGCAACATGTTACGACTCCGGGCTGCTGCTCCATTCGATATATTCCAGCCTCGCTCTTTGGAAACTAGAGATGCAAACTTTTCATTTAATATGCTATCAAGCACACCCTAGACCTAAAATTAACTAAAAACTCAGCCCCTATTTGGGACAGACATACATGCGTAGCACATCATGGTTGAGCTTTCGTCCTCGTTTCACCCAATTGGGTTAACCAAGAAGTGCTACTTTTTCGCCGGCTGTCCTTATACTAATGTAACTCAACGTGGCAACATCGTACTAAAGGTTAGGGTGAAAGTGCATGAGTTTTGTCAATTTAAATAATGCAAACATCTCAAATTGCAGCATTGTATGCTGGACTTCACTTCCCCACACCTAAAAATCTTGGTGATTGCGAATGTTTTGTGTAAGATGCCAGTTTCTTTAACCCCCTCAACTCTGCATGCCCAATTGCCCGATATTGGAAGGGAGGTATTTTTATGTTTTCCTTAAAGTGATTTATACAACTTTTAAAACATAACTGAATGGTGGATAGTGATTACTTACCCCTTCATGTGCTTTGAGATTAGTGTCATTCTTATTAGAGTGGAAAACATGGAAGTACTACTCGGAAGGAAATCGGAGCTCGGGGATGACTCTCTTGAGGTCCCTGAAATCTCGACATACACAGCTATCACTAAGTGTTCTCTATTTGAAGATATTCCATATCTACTCCTATTTTGATATATTTTAGATTGTGGATTGAACATGCCATGGAATTATTACAAATTATTATCTGGAGATTTCGAATTTTCGGATTTTTTCGGTCGAAAAAATCAAACTCTCAGTTTGAATCGAAGAAGTTCAAATGAATTTAAAATTTCAGATTTCTCGGCGATATTTGAAAGTTGGGAGGATGAAGGTCAAGGTGATCGCCTTTGAGCTAAACATATAAAATCTCAGTTGAAATCAAGATCTAAACATATAATTGCACTTCTCTAGGATCGGATCAAGAGACCATGACTACCAAAAGCAAGAAATCAAGAGCGGGAGGTGAGCGAATCAATTCATACCTCCATTGCGGTAGTGTTGTCGCCCGTAACCTTCTTGTGCCGCCTCCGCCCACGACCTTCTTGCTTGCCGCCTCCCTCCATTCCGGCGCCGCATCCCTCCTCCCTTGGTGCCGGTGGATTTGCAAGAATGTGGGTGAGGCATTACCAAAATCGAGCAGAGGTGTTACCATGCTGGCGATCAAAAACTAGAAAACAAAAATGAAGCGAATTAACAAAGCAAAAGGCATCCAGGCAATCACCTCGTGGGTTCATCACAAGAACGAGCTTGGCGTACTCGTCGTGGTTGTCCTCGGGCTCTTGGAGCTTTCCTTTCGGCCACGGATCGTGGGGTAGGTGGCGGACGAGGTGAAAACCTAGCCTGCCGCGCTTGCAAATCGCGAAGGGAAAGTGTCGGCGCAACACGAAGGGTCTTGGGAAGGGTAGTTACTGCTGGCTGGTCACTGGTTGGTTGGTAGATACAATTTAAATTAGGCGAATTTTTACGAGGTTTGGACTTTTCTTGGGATGCACCGAGAAAATCGAAATTCGGTGAATTTCGGTCCAAATTGCAATCCACAACTTTATCGAGCACGGGCTTCCTCCTGCTCCTTGTGCGCTCTGTTTGTTCATTGTGTGTTTCTTTCTTATCTCCATTTATGTCAGAACTTTTAAGGCCATTACTTTTTCTTCTCACCCTTCTTATGGTTCTTCAGCTGCTTAGCTGGTCTATTAGGTGCCTGTTTTTGGTCTCAAACCCCTTTTTGGCTATCACAAAAGTTGGATATTTCACGAAGGTTCCAATGCTAAGTCACTGGATTAACAATCCTACCATCCTAAGGAAGAGAAACGGGTTCAAGAAGTCTACATGCGAGCTTATGCATCACAAAATCATTATCACTTGTCCTGGAAAATAATGAAATGTCACAAATGTACCTTAGCAACGAAAAACCCGTCCATGTTGTTGACATGAGGGTAAAACCTCCTTGTTTTGTCTAAAGAAGTATGAAATTGATGCCCCCGACATCGTCGTAGTTAAAAACTATGGTATTTGTGACACCCATTCGATGTATGTTGCCCAACAGTCCGTGCAACCTTTTCTCATTGAACTCATTTGCATAGATTATTCCTGTGTATGACAGGTGAAGAAAGGAGGGTATTTGCATTTCATTTGACAGGCAACTGGATAGCAATTACAGATAACCAAATTACTCTGAAGGAAAGAGCACAAGGTAGTCAAAACAGGCGTAATGCACTAACCAGTATTCTTCATAAGAGCTCCAATGTGTAGTCTTGCCACCTGGGGCAGCCCTGGAATAAAGAAAATGATCAGTTTCCAACTTTGGAAATGAGGACATAACTTCTACCACAAGTTCCACGTGAACAATTGGATTAAAGATTAACATCAAAATCTAGGAGCAAACACATGACATGTTAGGATAGCATGAGAAGGCTTATATACAAGAGAACACAGTTATCTTAATTTTGAAGTAATATGATAAATGAACCATTGCAAAAAGAGTACGAGAGAAAAGGGAAAATATCTTACGCCATATCAACAATTCGCTCCTTCTCCTGAGGAGCACGAGCCATCATGCTATGGCCCAGGATCTGGCGAGGCATGCACTCTAGCTCATGAACAGTACCACGCGCATTGTAATGGTCATATTAGGAATAGTTAGATGCATATCTTCATATTAAAAACAGATAGATGCATATCTTCGTATTAGGAATAATTAGATGTATATCTTCTTATTAAGAATACATAGATGCATATCTTTACATTTATATATTATGGATATGATATTATCTTTAGTTGATTGGTTGCATTAGATTGTCTTAGTTTTCATATTGTTAGGGGTTAACTCATCTATATAAAGAGAGGAGCTGTACCATTCATAATCAAGCAATGAATGATCTTCTCAACATGCCGAGTGGAGCCTCCTCATAAAGGTGATTGCAAGCCCGAGGGCTCTAGGACACAATCGAGTACGACGCCGACAACTTCCAGGAAGATCGCATGGCGTTGGAGGCCATCCTCCACGCTGTGCCCCCGGAGATGATGTCCGGTCTCGCCGTCAAGCGGACCGCGCAGGAGGCGTGGGAGGCGATCCGAGCCATGCGTGTCGGGAGTGACCGCATGCACAAGGGCATGGCGCAGCAGCTGAGGAAGGAATTCGAGTCCATCTCATTCCGCGACGGAAAGCGTCGATGACTTGTGTGCGCCTCCACCAATCTCGTCACCAACCTTGCCACACTCGGAGAATCAATCGATGAATCAAAGGTAGTCGAGAAATTCTTACGTGTTGTGCCGCCTGAGTTCTCGCAGATCGCGCTGTCGATCGAGACTCCTCGACATCTCATTTGTCATTGGAGGAAGTCATCGGGCGTCGAAGGTGGCGAAGACCGCCCGAGTGCTGGAGCCGCCACAAGACACGCAGAAGCTCTACCTCGGCGAGGAGCGGTGGATGGAGCAGATGAAAGATCGCCAACCGCGAGGGCTCCACCAAGTCCGGCCGCGGCGGTGGCGAGGCCGTCGGCGGCGCGGCCGTGAAACAAGGCGGCGGCGGCGGCGATGCAACGGAAGGGCACGCGACGATAAATGCCACAGCTGCGGCGTCGTGGACATCGGGCCAAGGCTGCCTTGACCCATGAAGGAAGCGCGTCCATCCGCCCAAGGAGGAGGCGGATGAAAGCCGGCGCTCGCTTATGGCCCAAGTCGGCGTCGACACTGCGTCGGCTACGAGGATGAAGGCGTACCGTTTTCTGGATCCGATGATGCGACGCAGACGCATCGCCCGCAACGTCGTGTTCGACGAGGATCGCGGTTGGAATTGGACGGCGGAAAAGCGCGACGGCAGCGCATCCTCCGCGACTTCACCATCGAGTACACCTTCACCCATGTTGCATTGCGGCGACTCAATGCCAAGTGACGGGAGGCGAGTCATCCGAGCGAGGAGCTCGGACTCCTTCACCACTTGACTCGGCGTCGCCCAGCTGACCATTCAAGCACTCCATTTCGACAATTCCGAATTTCGAGCTCTAGCCTTTATGGTTTGCATCCTTCCATGGTAAATTCCAAGCTCTGTCGTTAATAGCCTTTATGGTTTGCATCCTTGCATGGTAATATTTGAGCCTAGCGTTGAATTCTTTTATAATAAAAAGGTCTAATAATCAACTAATAGACCCTATCTTAAAAAGATACTCCGTTTAAAAGCTAGTTACTGTAGAAAAGCCGAAAAATGGCTTTTAGAAGCCGAAAATAACAGAACCTAAGTTCTCTTAGCGTGCAGCCATGGATGCTTGTGTGCAACCTTGGACGTCCAACTTGCAACGCTATAGAAAAGGATATACATATTACATCCATAAGTAATTTACACTAAAGTTGTGGACAACTTATAGTAATACGCAAGATTTAACTGAGGTGGGATGTGGCTCATTCTGACCGGCCAAACGGGAACAATCCTTTAGACGTGAGCGCATCTCTATGGACAGGGCCAAGGATTGTTGGGCTCCCTGGACCCCAATGCTTCTACTATGGGTCCATCCCTACTACATTACGGAACATAAGATGTAATTTTTGTAATAACTGAGCACAAATTCTAGATTTTTTTTGTAATGGAAATTTTAGAATGTTTCAGATAAGTTATAAGCTATCGAGATAACTTATTAAATTAAATTAAATTGAATGTTTCAGATAACTGAATTGAAGTTTACATGGGGAAAAAAGCTATTTGATAATCTTGAAACTGAAAATAATATAATATTATTTTAATTAGAAATGAAAATCGATATAATTAATAAAGGAACTAACCAGTTGATGGAATTTCTATCTAATATGATTGTCAGGAGCAAGTCATTTTTTAATTAGCTGGACCCACGGTGGCACGTGCTTGAATTTCCTTTTAATTAGAGGTTCATGTCCTTTCATCATGGTTTAGATTTCTAACTTATTATAAGAATCACACCATGCAATGTATATGTGTTTCTGCTAGTTTCTTTAATTTGTTGCTGCATTAAGTAACACATTCAGTGCTTCTGCTGTTCAGAACAAATGGCAGAGGCAGTACTTGCTCTCTCAAAGATTGGTACCACTTTTGAAGAGGAAGTCGCCAAGGCCGTTATAACCAAGCTATCTGAAAAAGTTACGAATCTGAAGGAGCTATCGGAGAAGATTGAAGAAATAAAAAAATGAACTCAATATTATGAACAATGTTATTCGACAGATAGGTGCAGCATATCTCACCGATGAGGTCGTGAAGGGTTGGATTGCAGAGGTGCAGGAGCTGGTCTTCCATGTTGAAGATGTTATGGACGAATATTTATACTATGCCCTTAAACTGGAAGAAGGTTTCCTGAAGAGGTTGGTCAAAGGATCACATTTTGTCACGGTTTTCAATGGAATTGCTGAGGAAGTGCAAAATGTTATAAAGCGAAAAGAGAAGTGGCTGCTGCCATCCCAGCTTGCTTCTAATCCACTTGCTGACACTGAAAAACACCGGTCCAAAGACTGTTTCCCAGAACTTGTTCAAGATGAAGATCTTGTGGGTATCAAAGACAACAGGAGATTGCTGAGTGCTGACTGAATGGTTGTACACCAAGGAGCCAGGTAGCACAGTGATAGTGTCAAGCGTGGGTGGGTTGGGAAAAACCACCCTCGTCACAAATGTGTTTGATCTGGAGAAGGTCAACTTCCCTGCAAATGCATGGCATGTTGTGTCGCAGACCTACACCATGGATGCTTTGCTGAGGAAACTACTTCGGAAGATTGGGTACATAGAACCGCCGCTGTCAGCTAGGATGGAAAAAATGGATGTCTAAGACTTGAAAGAACAAATAAAGAGAGAGCTGAAAGATACCAAACGTATGGTTGTACTGGATGGTGTATGGGACAGAGAAGCTTACATTCAAATGCATGATGATTTCCAGAATCTCCAAGCAAGTCGCACATCATCATGACACGGAAGAAACATGTGGGCGCCCTTGGTCCATCAACACGTCATCTCGAGCTTAAACCGTTGAACAGGTACTGATGCACTGGAACTCCCGTGCAGAAGGGCTTTTCTTAACATGCCATGTGTGCCCTCCAGATCTTGACAAGCTGGGTAAAGATATAGTGGATAGGTGTGAAGGCCTGCCGCTTGCAATCGTACCTATAGGTGGTCTATTGTCTTCGTTGCCACCAACAAGTCATGTTTGGAATGAAATGTACAATCAACTTCGAAGCGGGCTGGTGAACTATAATGTCCAGGCAGTTTTAAACCTGAGCTACCATGACTTACCAGGATATCTTAGAGATTGCTTCTTGTATTGTAGCATGTTCCCTGAAGATTACCCTGTGTCACGGGAGAGCCTTGTGCGGCTCTGGGTTGCAGAAGACTTTGCGGTGAGAAAAGAACGAAGCACACGAGAGGAGATGGCTGAGAGATACCTCAGGGAAGTGATTCACTGGAATATGCTGGAAGTTGTGGAGATGATGAGCTTGCCAGGGTCAGTACCTGTAAGATGCATGACATTATGTGCGACCCAGCTCTTTCTATTGCTAAAGGAGGAGAGGTTTGGCTCAGCTAATGATTATGGCACAATGTTGCTGATGGATAGGGAATTAGTTCCTCGTTTCTCAACTTACAGATGGAGAGAAAACAGCACACCAGGAGTGAAATTTCCGCGTCTTCAAACCCTGCAGTCGCTTGAGGCAGTTTCGCCCTCCACCAACATGCTATCTTCAATTATGTCTGAATCCAACTACCTTACTGTTATAGCTTTTTTACGGTACTCTAGAATAAATATGAGCCGTCCATTCTTTTTTATCCAATAGATTAGATTAGTTTGTATTTAGTTCTACTATCACGGATAGTACTAGCAGTAAAATCGTAAAAAGGACAAAATTATCATTTTGCCCGTGAGTTTTGTTTGTTTCCCTGTGAGCTTTATTTGTTTGCTTGGTTGGACCCGTAATCCTATAGCAGCAGCAAATGGAGCATGAACAGTGCGAGCGGCGCAGCCCGGAGTCCTGCCATCCTTTGTCGTGGATCACCTGCAATCTTTCCCCCCCAACGAACTCTCGAACGCGCACTCAAGAACACGATGAACACAGGTGTTTGGCGCTGCTAAAACAGGGCAACTTTTTCTGATATATTGCTTGCTTATTTAAAGGAAAAATGCAAACTAAAGATGGCAGTTAGATCTATATGGAGTAATAAACAAATACGAGTTATTGGGAAGTGTTAGTAGATTAAATCACACAAAATTTGCCACTCCAAAGGAAAGCTTAATAAAACAGAAAACCAGGCATAATATTCATATAGACTTGCCCAATCACATTAGATAAGAACCTAAAATAGTGATTATTCCACGTAAATATGAGACAACGGAGATACTTCAATAGATGTGTCTAGAGGTACATAAGTGATTGTTCCAAGTAAATATGAAACCAACCATAAACTTCTGAACATTTTATTAAAAAATGCATTCACCTTTTACGTAAGAAGGCAAAATGCACTTTGGGTTCATGCCTCAACCTCAATGTAATCAGTTAGGCGAGCATAGGGAGCAATTTAGCAACATGTTACGACTCCGGGCTGCTGCTCCATTCGATATATTCCAGCCTCGCTCTTTGGAAACTAGAGATGCAAACTTTTCATTTAATATGCTATCAAGCGCACCCTAGACCTAAAATTAACTAAAAACCCAGCCCCTATTTGGGACAGACATACATGCGTAGCACATCATGGTTGAGCTTTCGTCCTCGTTTCACCCAATTGGGTTAACCAAGAAGTGCTACTTTTTGGCCGGCAGTCCTTATATGCTAATGTAACTCAACGTGGCAACATCGTACTTTGGTTAGGGTGAAAGTGCATGAGTTTTGTGAATTTAAATAATGCAAACATCTCAAATTGCAGCATGGTATGCTGGACTTCACTTCCCCACACCGAAAAATCTTGGTGATTGCAAATGTTTTGTGTAAGATGCCAGTTTCTTTAACCCCCTCAATTCTGCATGCCCATTTGCCCAATATTGGAAGGGAGGTATTATTATGTTTTCCTTAAAGTGATTAATACAACTTTTAAATCATAATTGAATGGTGGATAGTGATTACTTACCCCTTCATGTGCTTTGAGATTAGTGTCATTCTTATTAGAGTGGAAAACATGGAAGTACTACTCGGAAAGGGAAATCTGGAGCTCAAGGATGACTCTCTTGAGGTCCCTGAAATCTCAGCATACCTGGGTATCACTAATTGTTCTCTATTTGAAGATATTCCATGTCTACTCCTATTTTGATGTATTTTAGATTGTGGATTGAACATGCCATGGAATTATTACAAATTTTTTATGTTCTAAATAATGCTTCCTCGTATATAGAACATCAAACTTCACTGAAACAGTCTAAAGGCTAACAGACCTCCTTGAACTTTATCTTTCATACCTTCCTCCTCTTCACGGACTTCTTTTTAGCTTCCCCGTTAGTAAAACAAACCATATAAGAATAACAAAGAAAAAACGGACAGGAAGCCAAAGAGAGAAGTATCTTACCAGTCGCACCTCAATCTTGAATTGCCATTTCCTTTTCCGCTTCTTCCTCCTTGGTCGGTAACCAGTTTCTTTTCTTTGATCCATGAGGTGCTATTGGGACCAGTTTTTATAATTTTACCCAGGGATTATATTTTCGGAAATAAAAAACGGATCGGATCAAGAGACCATGACTACCAAAAGCAAGAAATCAAGAACGGGAGGCTGAACGAATCAATTCATACCTCCAGCTGCAGCCGTGTTGTCGCCTGAACCTTGCGGTGCAGCCTCCGCCCACGACCTTGCTGCTGCCGCCTCCCCTCCATTCCGGCGCCGCATCCCCTCCTCCCTTGGTGCGGTGGATTTGCAAGAATGTGGAGTGAGGCATTACCAAAATCGAACAGAGGTGTTACCACACCGCTGATCAAAAACTAGAAAACAAAATGAAGCGAATTAACAAAGCAAAAGGCATCCGTGCAATCACCTCGGTGGGTTCATCCCGGACGAGCTTGGCGTACTCGTCGTGGTCGCCCTCGGGCTCTTTGGAGCTTTCGTTTCGACCGGATCGTGGGGAGGTGGCCGACGAGGTGAAAACCTAGCCGCCGCGCTTGCAAATCGCAAAGGGAAGGTGTCGGCACAACACGAAGGGGTACTGGGAAGGGTAGTTACACTGCTGGTCAGCTTGGTTGGTTGGGCCGATATAATTTAAATTAGGCAGAATTTTTACCGGTATGGACTTTTCTTGGGATGCACCGAGAAAATCGAAATTCAGTGAATTTCGGTCCGAAATTGCAATCCCTGCTTTATCAGGCACGGGCTTCCTCTTGCACCTTGTCTGCTCTGTTTGTTCATTGTGCGTTTCTTTCTTATCTCCATTTATGTCAAAACTTTTAAGGCCATTATTTTTTTCTTCTCACCCTTCTTATGTTTCTTGAGCTGCTTAGCTGGTCTCTTAGGTACCTGTTTTTGGTCTCCAACCCCTTTAGGGATGCTTGCCTGCTTAACGGTCTTCTTTCCATCTTTATGATTTTTTGACTGAATGGGCTGTTCCAGTGGCTCATCTTCATCATAACTGCTAAGATCAGCCTTCTCAGCTCCTCCTTCAGGCAGTTTAGATGACTCAGATGTCACTTGAATTGTATCGCTCAACTTTTTTAGCTGAATGAAATGAAATACCCCAATCAGATATTATGTCCTGATCAAGCATGTCAAACTGAAAGGCATTTGTCAGGCAAGCAACGCTGTGTTTGCTTTGTGTTCATAACAGAGTTAAGTTTTACTTTACACAATCAGCCCACGTGATAAATTCAAGCATCCTAACCAATCCAATAAGCATTTGTCCTCTTCAAATTATTTGCCAACAAAAGTTGGATATTTCACGAAGGTTCCAATGCTAAGTCACAGGATTAACAATCCTACCATCCTAAGGAAGAGAAACGGATTCAAGAAGTCAACATGCGAGCTTATGCATCACAAAATCATTATCACTTGTCCTGGAAAATAATGAAATTTCACAAATGTACCTTAGCAACGAAAAATCCGTCCATGTTGTTGAGATGAGGGTAAAACCTCGTTGTTTTGTCTAAAGAAGTATGAAATTGATGCCCCCGATATCGTCGTAGTTAAAAACTATGGTATTTGTGACACCCATTCGATGTATGTTGCCCAACAGTCCGTGCAACCTTTTCTCATTGAACTCATTTGCATAGATTATTCCAGTGTATGACAGGTGAAGAAAGGAGGGTATTTGCATTTCATTTGACAGGCAACTGGATAGCAATTACAGATAACCAAATTACTCTGAAGGAAAGAGCACATGGTAGTGAAAACAGGCGTAATGCACTAACCAGTATTCTTCATAAGAGCTCCAATGTATGTAGCCTTGCCACCTGGGGCAGCCCTGGAATAAAGAAAATGATCAGTTTCCAACTTTGGAAATGAGGACATAACTTCTACCACAAGTTCCACATGAACAATTGGATTAAAGATTAACATCAAATCTAGAAGCAAACACATGACATGTTAGGATAGCATGAGAAGGCTTACATACAAGAGAACACAGTTATCTTAATTTTGAAGTAATATGATAAATGAACTATTGCAAAAAGAGTACGAGAGAAAAGGGAAAATATCTTACGCCATATCAACAATTCGCTCCTTCTCCTCAGGAGCACGAGCCATCATGTTATGGCCCAGGATCTGGCGAGGCGTGCATTCTAGCACATGAACAGTACCACACGCATTATAGTGGTCGGATTAGGAATGGTTAGATGCATATCTTCATATTAGAAACAGATAAATGCATATCTTCGTATTAGGAATAATTAGATGTATATCTTCGTATTAAGAATACATAGATGCATATCTTTACATTTAGATATTATGGATATGATATTATCTTTAGTAGATTGGTTGCATTAGATTATCTTAGTTTTCATACTGTTAGGGGTTAACCTCATCTATATAAAGAGAAGAGCCGCACCATTCATAATCAAGCAATGAATTTCTAGTCTCTCCCCTTTTTCTTCAACTAAGTCTCAGAGCCCCTTTACCTTATCAAGGAAGAGCCCTGCTGGTGGTTAGATAAGGGCAAGTGTCCTATCCCCGGTCTTTGGACCCGTACCTAAACACCGACCATAACATTTAGTATCAGAGCTAACTACTGCTCCGCCATCCATGGCAAGCAGCAGGGGTTTCGATTCTATGAAGGCCCGAGATTCACGATTCCACTACCTAGGGCTTCACGATTCCACTACTTAGGGCTTCCAACCTTCGACGGCAAGGAAGATCCATAACCTTGGTTGAATCACTTTGAGTAATTCTTCAAGGAGCAGCAGACAATGGAGGAAGAGAAGGAGTGGTTGGCATCGCAGCACCTGACGGGAAATGCCGCCCTGTGGTACCGACAGCTGGAGTGTGCACTCGGGATGCAGCCATAGCCACACTTGGAGAATCAATCGATGAATCAAAGGTAGTCGAGAAATTCTTACGTGTTGTGCCACCTAAGTTCTCGCAGATCGCGCTGTCGATCTAGGCTCGCCGACATCTCGGTATGTCATTGGAGGAAGTCATCGGGCGTCTTAAGGCGCAGAAGACCGCCTCGAGCCGCTGGAGCCGCCACAAGAGCACGGCAAGCTCTACCTCACTGAGGAGCAGTGGATGGAGCGGATGAAAGATCGCCACCGGGCGAGGGCTCCACCAAGTCCGGCCGCGGCGGTGGCAGGAGCCGTCGGCGGTCGCGAGCGCCGCGAAACAAGGGTAGCGGCGGCGGCGCTGACGCAAAGGAAGGGGCACGCGACGATAAATGCCGCAACTGCGGGCGTCGTGGGCACTGGGCCAAGGACTGCCGCCAGCCCAAGAAGGAGCGCGTCCATCTGGCCCAAGCAGAGGAGGCGGATGAAGAGCCGGCGCTCCTTATGGCCCAAGTCAGCGCCGACACTGCGTCACCCGAACCCGCACCACTCCACATCGACGAGCCACGGGCGCAAGCTCTTCTCGGCATCAACGACGGCGGTGACCGCCTGGAAGGGTGGTACCTTGATACCGGCGCCACCAATCACATGACGGGACGCTGCGATGTCTTCGCCGAGCTCGACCGCGCGGTAGTTGGCACCGTCAAATTCGGCGACAGTTCCCTCGTCGACATCCGCGGGTGCGGCACCGTGATCTTCGCTGGCAAGAATGGCGAGCACAAAGCACTCAGCGGCGTCTACTACATCCCGCAGTTGAGAAACTCAATTTCAAGATCGGCGGATCGACGAAAGCTCGCTCGCGTCCGATTGAGGACGGCGTCTTTGTGGATCGGGACCCGGCGCGCGCTACCGCCAAGGTCAAGCGCGGCCGCAATCGCCTCTACGTGCTTCATCTCAAGGTTGCTCACCCGATCTGCCTCGCCGCACGCCACGACGACGACGCCTGGCGCTGGCACAACCGTTTCGGTCACATCAACTTCAACTTGCTGGAGCAGATGAGCCGCCATGGACTGGTGCGTGGGCTACCGCGGTTGGAACACGAGAGCTCTGCGACACCTGCGTCGTCACCAAGCACCGGCATGCGGCATTCCGGCAATCCAAGTCACTAGCAGAGCCGTTGGACTCGTCCACGGCGACCTCTGCGGCCCCATAACGCCGGCAACACCGGGCGGGCGACGTCATTTCCTGGCGGTTGATGACGCCACCCGATACAAGTGGGTCGCGCTCCTCACGACCAAGAGTGGGGCGCTTGACGCGATCAAGAGGATCCAGGCGGCGGCGGCTACGTGTTTTCCGCAAGGACAACGGTGGCGAGTTCACGTCTCTAGAATTCGCCGCGTATTGCGCTGATCAAGGAATGCAGCGCCACTTCTCCACGCCCTACGCCCCACGGCAAAGATAACAATATTGCCGAGCCGGAACCGATCCATGGCGCGTTACTAAAACAGATTATGCCGATGGAATTTTGGTGGGAGGCAGTGACAACGGCGGTGTTCCTCCTCAACCGATCCCCCACCAAAAGCCTCGTTGGGAAGACGCCCTATGAGGCGTGGCACGGACGCAAGTCGGCGGTCCAATTTCTTCGTACATTCTACCGTTCGGCGTGCGTGAAGGAAGCGAGGTCATCTCGGCAAGCTTGACGACGCCGCGCGAGACCCCGTCGTCTTCATCGGCCACGAGGGATGAAGGCGTCATCGCTCGATCCGATGACGCGGCGCGTACGCATCGCCCGCGACGTCGTGTTCGACGAGGATCGCGGCTGGAATTGGACGGCGGAAAACTGCGACGACGTGCATCCCTCCAGCGACTTCACCATCGAGTACACCTTCACCCATGTTGCGACTGCGGCGACTCCAATGCCAAGTGACGAGGGAGACGAGTATGTCCAGCAGGCGCAAGGAGCTCGGACTCCTTCACCGCCAGCTATAAATGAAGTCGGTACAGTATGTACTACAATTAACTAGTAGACCCTATGTTAAAAAGATACTCCATTTAAAAGCTAGTTACTGTAGAAAAGCCGAAAAATAGCTTTTAGAAGCCGAAAATAACTGAACCTAAGTTCTCTTAGTGTGCAGCCATGGATGCTTGTGTGCAACCTTGGACGTCCAACTTGCAACGCTATAGAAAAGGATATACATATTACATCCATAAGTAATTTACACTAAAGTTATGGACAACTTATAGTAATACGCAAGATTTAACTGAGGTGGGATGTGGCTCATTCTGACCGGCCAAACGGGAACAATCCTTTAGACGTGAGCGCATCTCTATGGACAGGGCCAAGGATTGTTGGGCTCCCTGGACCCCAATGCTTCTACTATGGGTCCATCCCTACTACATTACGGAACATAAGATGTAATTAATGTAATAACTGAGCACAAATTCTAGATTTTTTTTTGTGATGGAAATTTTAGAATGTTTCAGATAAGTTATAAGCTATCGAGATAACTTATTAAATTAAATTAAATTGAATGTTTAAGATAACTGAATTGAAGTTTACATGGGTAAAAAAGCTATTTGACAATCTCGAAACTGAAAATAATATAATATTATTTTAATTAAAAATGAAAATCGATATAATTAAAAAAGGAACTAACCAGTTGATGGAATTTCTATCTAATATGATTGTCAGGAGCAAGTCATTTTTTAATTAGCAGGACCCATGGTGGCACGTGCTTGAATTTCCTTTTAATTAGATGTTCATGTCATTTCATCATGGTTTAGATTTCTAACTTATTATAAGAATCACACCATGCAATGTATATGTGTTTCTGCTAGTTTCTTTAATTTGTTGTTGCATTAAGTAACACATTCAGTGCTTCTGATGTTCAGAACAAATGGCAGAGGCAGTACTTCTTGCTCCCTCAAAGATTGGTACCACTTTTGGAGAGGAAGTCGCCAAGGCCGTTATAACCAAGCTATCTGAAAAAGTTACGAATCTGAAGGAGCTACCGGAGAAGATTGAAGAAATAAAAAAATGAACTCAATATTATGAACAATGTTATTCGACAGATAGGTGCAGCATATCTCACCGATGAGGTCGTGAAGGGTTGGATTGCGGAGGTGCAGGAGCTGGTCTTCCATGTTGAAGATGTTATGGACGAATATTTATACTATGCCCTTAAACTGGAAGAAGGTTTCCTGAAGAGGTTGGTCAAAGGATCACATTTTGTCACGGTTTTCAATGGAATTGCTGAGGAAGTGCAAAATGTTATAAAGCGAAAAGAGAAGTGGCTGCTGCCATCCCAGCTTGCTTCTAATCCACTTGCTGACACTGAAAAACACCGGTCCAAAGACTGTTTCCCAGAACTTGTTCAAGATGAAGATCTTGTGGGTATCAAAGACAACAGGAGATTGCTGAGTGCTGACTGAATGGTTGTACACCAAGGAGCCAGGTAGCACAGTGATAGTGTCAAGCGTGGGTGGGTTGGGAAAAACCACCCTCGTCACAAATGTGTTTGATCTGGAGAAGGTCAACTTCCCTGCAAATGCATGGCATGTTCTGTCGCAGACCTACACCATGGATGCTTTGCTGAGGAAACTACTTCGGAAGATTGGGTACATAGAACCGCCGCTGTCAGCTAGGATGTTAAAAATGGATGTCTAAGACTTGAAAGAACAAATAAAGAGAGAGCTGAAAGATACCAAACGTATGGTTGTACTGGATGGTGTATGGGACAGAGAAGCTTACATTCAAATGCATGATGATTTCCAGAATCTCCAAGCAAGTCGCACATCATCATGACACGGAAGAAACATGTGGGCGCCTTGGTCCATCAACACGTCATCTCGAGCTTAAACCGTTGAACAGGTACTGATGCACTGGAACTCCCGTGCAGAAGGGCTTTTCTTAACATGCCATGTGTGCCCTCCAGATCTTGACAAGCTGGGTAAAGATATAGTGGATAGGTGTGAAGGCCTGCCGCTTGCAATCGTACCTATAGGTGGTCTATTGTCTTCGTTGCCACCAACAAGTCATGTTTGGAATGAAATGTACAATCAACTTCGAAGCGGGCTGGTGAACTATAATGTCCAGGCAGTTTTAAACCTGAGCTACCATGACTTACCAGGATATCTTAGAGATTGCTTCTTGTATTGCAGCATGTTCCCTGAAGATTACCCTGTGTCACGGGAGAGCCTTGTGCGGCTCTGGGTTGCAGAAGACTTTGCGGTGAGAAAAGAACGAAGCACACGAGAGGAGATGGCTGAGAGATACCTCAGGGAACTGATTCACCGGAATATGCTGGAAGTTGTGGAGATGATGAGCTTGCCAGGGTCAGTACCTGTAAGATGCATGACATTATGTGCGACCCGGCTCTTTCTATTGCTAAAGGATGAGAGGTTTGGCTCAGCTAATGATTATGGCACAATGTTGCTGATGGATAGGGAATTAGTTCCTCGTTTCTCGACTTGCAGATGGAGAGAAAACAGCACACCAGGAGTGAAATTTCCGCGTCTTCAAACCCTGCAGTCGCTTGAGGCAGTTTCGCCCTCCACCAACATGCTATCTTCAATTATGTCTGAATCCAACTACCTTACTGTTATAGCTCTTTTACGGTACTCTAGAATAAATATGAGCCGTCCATTCTTTATTATCCAATAGATTAGATTAGTTTGTATTTAGTTCTACTATCACTGATAGTACTAGCAGTAAAATCGTAAAAAGGACAAAATTATCATTTTGCCCGTGAGTTTTGTTTGTTTCCCTGTCAGCTTTATTTGTTTGCTTGGTTGGACCCGTAATCCTATAGCAGCAGCAAATGGAGCATGAACAGTGCGAGCGGCGCGGCCCGGAGTCCTGCCATCCTTTGTCGTGGATCACCTGCAATCTTTCCCCCCCAACGAACTCTCGAACGCGCACTCAAGAACACGATGAACACAGGTGTTTGGTGCTGCTAAAACAGGGCAACTTTTTCTGATATATTGCTTGCTTATTTAAAGGAAAAATGCAAACTAAAGATGGCAGTTAGATCTATATGGAGTAATAAACAAATACGAGTTATTGGGAAGTGTTAGTAGATTAAATCACACAAAATTTGCCACTCCAAAGGAAAGATTAATAAAACAGAAAACCAGGCATAATATTCATATAGACTTGCCCAATCACATTAGATAAAAACCTAAAATAGTGATTATTCCACGTAAATATCAGACAACGGAGGTACTTCAATAGATGTGTCTAGAGGTACATAAGTGATTGTTCCAAGTAAATATGAAACCAACCATAAACTTCTGAACATTTTATTAAAAATGCATTCACCTTTACGTAAGAAGGCAAAATGCACTTTGGGTTCATGCCTCAACCTCAATGTACTCAGTTAGGCGAGCATAGGGAGCAATTTAGCAACATGTTACGACTCCGGGCTGCTGCTCCATTCGATATATTCCAGCCTCGCACTTTGGAAACTAGAGATGCAAACTTTTCATTTAATATGCTATCAAGCACACCCTAGACCTAAAATTAACTAAAAACTCAGCCCCTATTTGGGACAGACATACATGCGTAGCACATCATGGTTGAGCTTTCGTTCTCGTTTCACCCAATTGGGTTAACCAAGAAGTGCTACTTTTTGGCCGGCTGTCCTTATATGCTAATGTAACTCAACGTGGCAACATCGTACTTTGGTTAGGGTGAAAGTGCATGAGTTTTGTGAATTTAAATAATGCAAACATCTCAAATTGCAGCATGGTATGCTGGACTTCACTTCCCCACACCGAAAAATCTTGGTGATTGCAAATGTTTTGTGTAAGATGCCAGTTTCTTTAACCCCCTCAACTCTGCATGCCCATTTGCCCAATATTGGAAGGGAGGTATTTTTATGTTTTCCTTAAAGTGATTAATACAACTTTTAAAACATAATTGAATGGTGGATAGTGATTACTTACCCCTTCATGTGCTTTGAGATTAGTGTCATTCTTATTAGAGTGGAAAACATGGAAGTACTACTCGGAAAGGGAAATCTGGAGCTCAAGGATGACTCTCTTGAGGTCCCTGAAATCTCAGCATACCTGGGTATCACTAATTGTTCTCTATTTGAAGATATTCCATGTCTACTCCTATTTTGATGTATTTTAGATTGTGGATTGAACATGCCATGGAATTATTACAAATTTTTTATGTTCTAAATAATGCTTCCTCGTATATAGAACATCAAACTTCACTGAAACTGTCTAAAGGCTAACAGACCTCCTTGAACTTTATCTTTCATACCTTCCTCCTCTTCACGGACTTCTTTTTAGCTTCCCCGTTAGTAAAACAAACCATATAAGAATAACAAAGAAAAAACGGACAGGAAGCCAAAGAGAGAAGTATCTTACCAGTCGCACCTCAAGCTTGAATTGCCATTTCCTTTTCCGCTTCTTCCTCCTTGGTCGGTAACCAGTTTCTTTTCTTTGATCCCTGAGGTGCTCTTGGGACCAGTTTTTATAATTTTACCCAGGGATTATATTTTCGGAAATAAAAAACGGATCGGATCAAGAGACCATGACTACCAAAAGCAAGAAATCAAGAACGGGGAGGCTGAACGAATCAATTCATACCTCCAGCTGCAGCCGTGTTGTCGCCCAGAACCTTGCCGGTGCCGCCTCCGCCCACGACCTTGCCGCTGCTGCCGCCTCCCCCTCCATTCCAGGCGCCGCATCCCCCTCCTCCCTTGGTGCCAGTGGATTTGCAAGAATGTGGAGTGAGGCATTACCAAAATCGAACAGAGGTGTTACCACACTGCTGATCAAAAACTAGAAAACAAAAATGAAGCGAATTAACAAAGCAAAAAGGCATCCAGGCAATCACCTCAGCGGGTTCATCCCCCGGACGAGCTTGGCGTACTCGTCGTGGTCGTCCTCGGGCTCGGCTGGAGCTTTCGTTTCGACGCCGGATCTGTGGGGGAGGTGGCCAGACGAGGTGAAAACCTAGCCGCCGCGCTTGCAAATCGCAAAGGGAAGGTGTCGGCGCAACACGAAGGGGTACTGGGAAGGATAGATACACTGCTGGTCGGCTTGGTTTGTTGGGCCGATATAATTTAAATTAAGCAGAATTTTTTACCCGGTTTGGACTTTTCTTGGGATGCACCGAGAAAATCGAAATTCAGTGAATTTCGGTCCGAAATTGCAATCCCTGCTTTATCAGGCACGGGCTTCCTCTTGCACCTTGTCTGCTCTGTTTGTTCATTGTGCGTTTCTTTCTTATCTCCATTTATGTCAGAACTTTTAAGGCCATTACTTTTTCTTCTCACCCTTCTTATGGTTCTTGAGCTGCTTAGCTGGTCTATTAGCTGCCTGTTTTTGGTCTCCAACCCCTTTAGGGATGCTTGCCTGTTTAACGGTCTTCTTTCCATCTTTATGATTTTTTGACTGAATGGGCTGTTCCAGTGGCTCGTCTTCATCATAACTGCTAAGATCAGCCTTCTCAGCTCCTCCTTCAGGCACTTTAGATGACTCAGATGTCACTGGAATTGTATGGCTCAACTTTTTTAGCTGAATTAAATGAAATACCCCAATCAGATATTATGTCCTGATCAAGCATGGCAAACTGAAAGGCATTTGTGAGGCAAGCAACGCTGTGTTTGCTTTGTGTTCATAACAGAGTTAAGTTTTACTTTACACAATCAGCCCACGTGATAAATTCAACAATCCTAACCAATCCAATAAGCATATGTCCTCTTCAAATTATTTGCCAACAAAAGTTGGATATTTCACGAAGGTTCCAATGCTAAGTCACTGGATTAACAATCCTACCATCCTAAGGAAGAGAAACGGACTCAAGAAGTCAACATGCGAGCTTATGCATCACAAAATCATTATCACTTGTCCTGGAAAATAATGAAATGTCACAAATGTACCTTAGCCACGAAAAACCCGTCCATGTTGTTGACATGAGGGTAAAACCTCCTTGTTTTGTCTAAAGAAGTATGAAATTGTTGCCCAACAGTCCGTGCAACCTTTTCTCATTGAACTCATTTGCATAGATTATTCCTGCGTATGACAGGTGTAGAAAGGAGGGTATTTTCATTTCATTTGACAGGCAACTGGATAGCAATTACAGATAACCAAATTACTCTGAAGGAAAGAGCACATTGTAGTGAAAACAGGCATAATGCACTAACCAGTATTCTTCATAAGAGCTCCAATGTATGTAGTCTTGATAAAATGATCAGTTTCCAACTTTGGAAATGAGGACATAACTTCTACCACAAGTTCCACATGAACAATTGGATTAAAGATTAACATCAAATCTAGGAGCAAACACATGACATGTTAGGATAGCATGAGAAGGCTTACATACAAGAGAACACAGATATCTTAATTTTGAGGTAATATGATAAATGAACTATTGCAAAAAGAGTGCGAGAGAAAAGGGAAAATATCTTACGCCATATCAACAATTCGCTCCTTCTCCTGAGGAGCACGAGCCATCATGTTATGGCCCAGGATCTGGCGAGGCGTGCACTCTCGCACATGAACAGTACCACGCGCATTGTAGTGGTCGGATTTGGAATGGTTAGATGTGTAGGATCGTTAATAGCAATCAGAGAGGGGTGAATGATTGCAATGCACAGAGGAAATTTTTTTTCTCAAAATTTTGTCTTCTAATTTTTAAAACTGCAAAAACCAGAAATAACAAAAACACAATTATTTTTCTGATTTTACTGTAGCATACTGTAGCAAAGTACTGTAGCGTGCACTGTAGTGGCTAGATACGAGTTGTAAACGTGCACATTTTTTCTCAATCTTCCTATCAATTTTTAATTAAAACTAATCCATGTATGTAAGCAACAAAAATACCTAGACATAGATCAATACATGGAGAATCTATAGGAATAAAAAAACCAAGAAAAAGGATAATAGATGTGAATTAAAAAACTCACAAACTTTAATTGAAAAACTCAGAAATCGCGTCATCCATCCATAAGCACATATCCATCAGCACAGTGCACCTTCTTTTCTTTTACTTCTCGTGTCACGCCGCCGCACACTTTTTCTTTTTTCTGTTTATTCAATCTCAGAAGCTCGCCAACCCTCGGCCGCCCCTCAACAGCTAAATACTCACGTCGTCACGTCTAATACGGAGACGGTGTCACAATCCAAACCGGTTACAGCCGCCGCTCACGACTCGGATTGAGTCTGAGTCTCCGTTCTCAATCCTAATCCAACACATCCAATTGAACTTAAGCCTTTTTATTTTAACAAACTTTCGGCCCATTAATTTTCAAGAAACCCGAAACTCTTCCTAACACGGGTTTTTCACACTCCCGACTTTTCTAACGCGTTACATGTCGAAGCCTCCAGAACCGCACCTCCCGTAACTTCTCCACGCATCATCCACCACATATCGTAGCCTCCGGACCGCACCTCCGTAGCTCCAACACGTATCATTCATCTCCGATCTCCATGCGCCCCAAACATGAGCCCCACCATCTCGCATGACATCCTCGACCGTCTGAACCTCGGATCTCCCCATCCTAGTCCCGGTCCTCCTCATCACCGTCCATGATCGCCTCCATGCTCAACCTGCACATGCAAAGACCAAAGAGCATTCTTCCGGTACAAGTTCATCCCAACTTGACCAACATCAGTCCATACGCACACGCCAACACACCTCGCAAAACATCGATAAACAATATTATCAAATATTCATCATCATAAATTAACCGTTGTCAATTATTCATCACCAAAATAACCTAGACCAAACCACATGGTCTAACAAGATGCATATCTTCATATTAGAAACAGATAGATGCATATCTTCGTATTAGGAATAATTAGATTATATCTTCATATTAAGAATACATAGATGCATATCTTTACATTTAGATATTATGGATATGATATTATCTCTAGTTGATTGGTTGCATTAGATTGTCTTAGTTTTCATATTGTTATGGGTTAACCTCATCTATATAAAGAGAGGAGCCGCACCATTCATAATCAAGCAATGAATTTCTAGTCTCTCCCATTTTTCTTCAACTAAGCCTCAGAGCCTCTCTACCTTATCAAGGAAGAGCCCTGCTGGTGGTTAGATAAGGGCGAGTGTCCTATCCCCGGTCTTTGGACCCGTACCTAATCACCGACCATAACATTTAGTATCAGAGCCAACTGCTGCTGCCGCCGTCCATGGCAAGCAGCAGGGGTTTCGATTCTATGAAGGCCCGAGCTTCACGATTCTACTACCTAGGGCTTCCAACCTTTGACGGCAAGGAAGATCCATAACCTTGGTTGAATCACTTTGAGCAATTCTTCAAGGAGCAGCGGACAATGGAGGAAGAGAAGGAGTGGTTGGCATCGCAGCACTTGACGGGAAAATGCCGCCTACGTGGTACAAAGCGGTTGGGCTGACTGCACTCGGGTGCGACCATAGCCAAGTTTTGTTAAACACGTCAACCTCTGTTTCACCATCACCATTGCGATGTCTCCACCCACACGTCAAGTCTCCACCGAGCCAACTACCATGACTTCTGATGCCGAATTATCCTCTACTGAAATCTGCGCCAGCTTGATGACCTAGATGAAAGAGTTCATGGCCAAGATGGAGGAGAAGGGGCAGCATGTTGCTATGGTTTCCGAGTCAATATCGTGGCCGATTGAAACCATGTCTAAGATAGACGAGTAGCAAGAGGCCACGTCTGCCATTACAATGGTGACACTGCCATCATCGTCCCCATCACCATCATCAGTGTTGGTCCTGCTACTGTCTTCACCGACGACTCCCTTCTAGGCTTGCTATCCTTGGCTTCTCCTTTGGTGCCATTGCCGAGGAGGAAGGTTACCGTGGTTCAGCGGCGGTCCTCTCCACATGGCCAGTCGATGCCGTGCCTTCATAAATGTGGGGCGTGGCAGGTGTTAGGACCGCAACGACATCACGTTCTTCCCCACACCAGCAGGAAGAGCATTATTGCTGCCCTACGTAGCTTGTCTATGTTACTGGCGCCTCCTGCAATGGCAAGTCATGGCAAGGGACCGCTGTCCGCACTGATCTCCATCAAAGTGTTGCACTCTCTCTTCCACATGACTATCTGTTGGCGCCATAGGCTCCTGTCGACATGAGGTTACGAAGGACTTCAACCATGGCCGCCACCTGACAGCTTAAGGACGAGCTGTCTCACCGTGAGGGGTGTAATATTATGGCCCAGGATCTGGCGAGGCGTGCACTGTAGCACATGAACAATACTGTACACATTGTAGAACATGAATAGTACCACGTGCACTGTAACGGTGGGATTAGGAATGATTAGATGCATATCTTCATATTAGGAACAGTTAGATGCATATCTTCATATTAGGAATAATTAGATGTATATCTTTATAGTAGGAATAGATAAATACATATGTTTATATTTAGATAGTATAGATATGATATTATTTTTAGTTGATTGGTTGCATTAGGTTGTATTAGTTTCTATATTGTTAGGGGCTAACCTCATTTATATAAAGAGAGGAGCCGCACCATTCATAATCAAGCAATGAATAAACAAAGTTTCTACTCTCTCCCCCCTCTTCTTCAAGTAAGCCTCAGAGCCTCTCTATCTCATCAGGGAAGAACCCTACTGGCAGCTAGACGAGGACGAGTGCTCTATCCCTAGTCTTTGGACCCATACCTAACCACCGACCACAACACATCATTTCGTAATTGCTCCTTCAATCGAGATAGTATGGCTATTTTTCGTGATTTCTTGACTTCCTAATCTGGAAAACACATCGTTGGTTCATTCTTTTCTCGCTTTTGGTGTATGCAGCATTCTTGTCAAGTAGATTGTTTGATCGATAACTTGCAAGATCTTCTTGCGGCCACTGTTCCATTTCGGTTTGGCTCATCCCATTCATTGGCGAATATTTTTCCTCTGGTTGAGCTATCTTTTCTTCTTTTGAGTGTTTTTTGTTAGACCCGGATTTTGCAATCCGAATCTGCTTGTGCTTCTTCGCATTATTCCACGGATCGATAGATAATGCACACGATACATTCTTGAATCATTTCATACCGCGAATTCACAACAAGCCATAATAATATTACATCATAAAAGTGAAGTTAGGCCTTCACAAAGGCGATTGTTACAATAGGGCCAAGCAGGCCAAATATTTACATTACATAAGTTCTAGCAGCGGAAGAGATACAAAGATAGGCCTTTAAACCACAAGCAAAGGCGAGGGCAAAAGTGGCCATACAAACATTACTAGGGCTCTAGTAATGTTTGGATGAAACCACACCTTAGTCTAGATGCCCAAGGTTCTAAGCGCGGATTACTCGTCCTAATTCCCGGCGCGGTCTTCTCCATCTGCAGCAGGTGCTTCCTCGCAAGCATACGGATCTTGAGCTCCCAAATCTGGATTTTTGGTATTGCGAGTGAGCACACTAACCACCGTGCTCGTGAGTCAACACACGTAATGCGATGGGTAATATGCAAGGCTTTCAACAAGGAAGGCTCGGGTTGTTTTGTTTATGAATATGCTTTTTTTTGAACTATAATACTTAAAATTCCCTAGGACCTAGCCAGTTGAATCTTTAAACACGAGACTCAACGATATATACATTTATTTTTATCGAATCAGAGACCATCCACCATTACATGGTCTCTGCTCTTCATACCATGCCTTTAGCGTATAGTCGCTTACATTACCACTGGGACAACACCCAGGACAACTCAATGAGGGCCTTACTCTGCCTTCCCATAAAGGCCTTTCTCTGCCCTTTTTAAAAGATTTTGAAATAGAACTATATCTAGTTAAGTTCCATGTGCGCCCATAACAGTAGGCACGGCTATTCGAATAGTTGTGACTCTGCAGAGTGTGTACACTTTACCCACATGAGATAGATCGCTCATTGCCCCACATGATTCCTTAGCCATGCAGTTGAGTAGACTATCACAAGGCTTTTACAATGCATTTTCCTAGCAGAGTTGCGACCGCTAAGGTTTCCACTTCCTCAGATGCGACCACCCTTCCGAAGCCCCTCTTGCGCCATCACGTGGGAGGATGTGGCCATCCTCTACCCGCCCGTGTTCACACCGACGCAACTCTTACTAAGTCGATGCAAATTAGTTGGCCCTGCCTACACTTTGCCAGCAGGTGGTTGTACTTGTTATATCGTGGGAGATTATCACAAGATTCAGTCCTTAAGTGCTATCTGGGCGGTTCTACCACAATCTCTTGTGCTATCATGGCACCACTTTATCACAAATCTGTGCTATCACGGCACCATTCAACACTCCCGCCCTCAACCATCCGCCCAGATAATTAAGCATGTGAGGTTCTTTCGAAAATACTCTTGTACCCACATAAACTAGTCATCCTCACAATGATTGACCAATACTACTTTCTTTAATTTACAAGATATGCTAGAGTGCTCTCACACCCTTGTTTATCTAAACAATTCTAAGCATGCATTTATAATTATAGACTTAGTTTCAAGGGAGTTGTAGCACTATTACTTTTACTAGGGTGACAAGGATCACATAGTCAAAGTATTGCAAAGGATATATACTAAACCAAGAGAACATGGGCATATATCTAGAATCTGAAATTAACATGTATCGCAACATAAATATAAGCATGCAAGTTATAATACTTAAACCAAAATACTTTATTGAAAACATAGGCTCAATATGATCAAAGCATTGACTCACCTTGGTTGCTGAGGTTCGGGTTTTGAACGTTGGATTCTACAGCAGCTGCAGCTTCCTCCTCTTGAGTCTCGAAAGCTACGTTTTATATGCGCGAAAATTTAGATAAAAATCATCACAATAATCAAATAATACAATGAAAATTTGAACATGCTTCAAAAGTGTTGGTTCTGGTTTCATTTGTTAGTCCTTGATTTTAGATGAATTTAGAAATTGATTTCACTAAATTTGGAGCTAAAATGAACAAGTTATACACATTTGAATACTTTCGGTTTGAATAAATCCCAAAATAATAAAATCGACGAGTGGGAACCCTTTGTTAGTGACCGCGCGCTCATGTGCGCCGCGTGGGACCCGGCGGCGACAAGACGCCGCTTCATGCCCCGGCAAAGCGGGGCCGGGAGGCGGCGGGTGGTGGTGCGATCGGTGGCGGTGGGGCCCACTGTCGTGACATTTAAAAGAAATGGCTCAACCTAAGGCTGCGTGGAGAGGGGCTCGGCAGCCGAGGGAGCCGGGGAAGAGGGGTGGCGACGGTAGCCAACCCGCTCGTTTATCTCACCCTTAAGGGATGATCTTTTCCTTAAGGGGCACGAGGGGGGCGAGGCGGCCCGAGGCCGGGAAGGCGGTGGTTGCCGCCGCGAGGGAAGCTCACCGAGGGTCGGGGCTTCGTGAAATGCAAAGCGAGCTTGCGGCGATCTTTGGTGGTGGTGACGGGAGGCCGGGGTCACCGGAGGTGGGTCGGTGACAGCGGCGGCGGCGGCTCGGGAGGCTCACGGCCGGTGAGCTACGGCCGTCGGGAAGCTGGGGGGCCGGGCAGCTCGGCGGCAGTGCAGAGATGGTGTGGAAGCAAGAGATCGAGTTCTCACGGCGTGGATCGGCAGTGCGAGAGGAGCCCGCCGGAGTTGGGGAAGAAGGAGGCTCTCGGCGCTCGGGTGGTGTTGGGGCAATGCTTGGGGAAAGGTTGAGGAGTCACTGGCGATTCTTCAGGCGCGTCCATGCCTTTATAGCCGACCGGAGCGGGGTGGCCACAGTGGACCCGCCGCGGGACATGGGCGGTGCCATGGCGGTGGACACGGCGAACAGGCAGGCGGCGGAAGGCGGCGGGGTTCGGGCGGCGTGGGGTCCTTTCCCATAACGCCCCTCGGTGGGGTCTCTGGCGGCAGGCGTCGCCGGAGGAGGGGTCCGGAGGCCGAGGAGGAGAAAGAAAGGGAAAAGCAGCCTGACAGTGGGGCCCGCTTGCCAAAGAGAGGGCGGATCCGGGCGGCGTGGGCGGATCCGGCCCGATCCACGCGTCGGTAGGGGTGGGGTCTTGGGTTTTATTTTTGATTTTGAATTTTCAGAAATGCTAGAGGGCATAATACAATTCGGAAAAATACTAAATTACCACCAAAATTTCTAGAAAATTCACAGAAGCTTGAAGAGATATTTTTGGGTTTAATAAAATTATTTCTCCATAAGGTGGTTATTTCATTTAATACTCTAGGCCTACAACTGACTTCTTTTCCTTTTTTCCTTTTTATTTTTCTCCTCTTTTCTTTTATAAATTTTGTGATATTACAATTTTGTGTACAAATACTCCTTTGGCACTTTGGCTAATTTATCCATGTTACTTTTGTAAATTTTTACTATGAATCATCTTTCCAGATTCAAATTCAAATTTAGGATTTCCTATTAATTAAACAGGTGAGTTCTTTCATGAAATTTCCTTGGAAAAATAGTTTTAGAGTTCAGCCCAACAAGAAGTATTACACAATATTTCACAACATTCTATTATAAAATCCTTCCGAGTTTTCAGGACGTTACATTTTTGTTGTACAGTCTCTGAGCATTTCTTTTCAGTTTCTTTTGCAGTGTCTGTTCCCCTTATGAATGTTATAGCTTTTGTGCTTTAGTCATTTTCTTTTCAAAAGAGCTAGTACTCGAATTTCCTCTGAATTTCTTGTGTCGGTATCTTCTCGGTCCTCTTTTAGCCAATTTGTTATTTCCTTTGTTGTGCAGAAATCGCAGATCACATCTCGGCAAGGATTGGTGCAATAGCCTTTGGTCTTTTTCTTTTTATTCTTTTACTGGTCTTTGTCCCTTTTGCATGCAGATCAAACATCATTATTTTCAGCTGAAATTTTTACTGTTTACTCTCTGAATTATGCTGAATTTGTTAGTATTGCATGCGTTCCAGTTTTAAGCAGAATTAATTTTCATCTTTTGAAAATCGATTGTACAATTTTAAGGCGATTTTAAAGAGAACGACATTCACCCCCCTCTGTCGTCATTTCGGTCCTACAATTGGTATCAGAGCCGGTTAGCTCTTCCTCATAGATCTTAACCGGTCTCAAGAGCCATGGCGACGGACAAGTACTCGACCAAGCCCCCGATCTTCGATGGCACGGACTATCCCTTCTGGAAGAGTCGGATGGAGACCTACATCCGGGCTCGAGGCTCGCCATCGGCGAAAGGTCAAGGTTCGGTTCTTTGTTCTGCCGATGAGGACGTCAATGCCGGAAACATGGCTGACGTTGAGGCAAACGCTAAGGCAAGGAACATCATAACCCAGGGCCTGAGTCGTAGTGAGTTTGACCGCATATCTCATCTTCCGTCGGCGTTCGATATTTGGGCGACCCTCAATGCTTACCATGAGGGCACCACCCAAATAAAAACCGTGCGACAGGACCAGTTCAAGCGAGATTACAACAAGTTTGAAATGCTCGCTGGCGAGTCCCTTGATGAGTGTTTTGTGCGTTTTCACGAGATCTTGAGCAACCTCCGAGCGGTCGGTCTCACGTACCTCGACTCGGACAACGCTCGTCAGATGCTCACTGCACTCGATCTGCGTGTTTGGGAGATGAAAGTGACCACCATCAAAGACACGACAGACCTCTCGACCACGACTCTTGATGCGGCTGTACTCACGCCTCAAGACTCACGAGATGACGTTGTCTCTCGTAGGTCGAAGTCACAGTCGATGGCCTTGGTCACCGATCCCGTTTCTTCTTCGGGCCCCTCTTCTGATTCGACTTGCGGTTTCTCCCTTGCTGCTCTCGTGGCGTGGCGATGATCGTTAGATCGACTGCGGATGATCGGTTGGCTCTCCTTGCTCGCAAATTTTCTCATGCTTACAAGAGAAGGAGGGACGGAAGAGAGGAGGACACGTGATTTGCTTGAGTCCGGTGGCCCCAACCACATTCGAACAAGCGCCCCAAGTCGGAGAAAGGCAAGAACGACTACGGCGGTTCGGGCAAGAACGACTACACCGACAAGAACCGCAACAAGAAGACTCCGGCTCGGGCGCAAGGCAAGAAGGCGTTCGCAACTTTGGCAAAGCCAAGAAACTCTTCCACCGCGTCCTCACCGCCTTCGACGACCTCGACCTCAGCGAGGTGGAGGGATGGAGTGACGACGACGGGACGGGAGATCAAGAACGCAAGGATGGCGGCGACGACTTCTCGGCATGTGCTTCATGGCCCTTGAGGGCGAGATCGTGACAATGAGCTCTACTCCGACTCAGATGAGGTATGTCCCTCCTATGACCAACTTAATGAAGCTTTCCTTAAGTTAAGAGGATTTCATGCTAGATTTAGAGCTAGATGTAGCGAGTTAGAGAAGGAAGTAGATAGACCATCACGGGAGCTTACTTCACTTATATCTCGCTCCCTCCGTGACGAATGTGATACATGCCCGCTTTGATTGGTCATATGGAGAAGTTAAGGACTTCTTATGATAGTGTGACCTCGAACTAGATATTCTTAAGGTGGAGAATGTTAGTCCGCTTCTTTGAACTAGAAATGACTAGGATTGTTGTTCCTTCATCTACTATTGAGACTACTTCTTGCACCTCATGTGAGGATAAGGACAATGCTTTTAGAGGTCTTTACACTATGCTTCTCGATCTGCCCGAGACTTGTGAAAGTTGTAATAATTTGAAGATGAATCTAAAACGGGCAGATCATAAAATTCTTTGAATTACAAGCTTTTCTACTTGAGCCTATTGCTTCATGTGTGAATTGTCCTAAATCGATCACGAGCTTGAATCTGTTTCCAAACAGTTTCAAGAAATGATTGATCATGATAAGAAGTTGGCTCGGTTTGCTTCTAAGGACCTGATAGCTCACCATGCATTAGTTGTAACAAACTAAAATCTAACTTGATTGCATTGGATGAGAAATGTGTGAAGCTAACTAAGGACCTACTAGAGAAGCCACCTTGTGCTTGTAATGTGGTTGTGAAGAAGGGGGAGAAGCCCCCGGGTAAGGTAGAGATGCCTAGCGGCGAACCAACACGCTAGCGATGGGATCGTCCCTTCTAAGTTGGTCGTGCGTGCACAAGCCGATCTTCCCTCTGCTATTGGTTGTTCTTCTGCTCCCTTACCTTCTGCTGTTTCTTCTCCTCCTTGCTCCTCTTGCACCTCTCTCTTTCGGGAGTGTCGGTGCCTTATGAACACTCTCGAGAAATTTGCAGAGGCAAGAAGAAGCTCAATCTTATTCTAGACCAATCAAAGATTTGCAAGTTCAATCGGGGTCTAGGATATGATTTCGTGAGATGTGAGGAAGCATCCACCTGTCGTGCTCAGACCCGTAGCCGCAGGTGTGATTGAGGTCAAGCCCAAGAACAAGAAAGTTCAATTTAAATCGGCGGGCTTTGTCCAAGGTTTCGGCGACAGGTGATTTCACTGCGACTTGACCTCTCGGGCGAAGCCATCTCATGCTACTTGACCTCTCGAAGGCGGTATCATTGCACCTTCAGCCGAAGGATGGGCATTTGTTTGACCATTGCTTCAAGCGCCAAGATCGCGAAGAGACCGTGTTGAGTCTCTTAGGCGTATTCGTGGTCGGTCCGGACCTTGAGTGCACCTAAGACCAACACGAGGTCTAAACTTACTCTTGTTGGTAGCTTTAGGCGACCAGGGACTTGGTTTTTCGAATCTTACATTTTTAGTCCTTGTGCTCCCTCGGTCGTGACTTCGCCGTCACGAGGGTAGATCTCGTTTTCCCCATCGAGATGCCTACCGTGGCGTGATCGACTGTTCTTGGGTGCCGACTCGCTCGTCCGTAGCGGTCGGACCCATCATGACTTCAGTGCGCTCACATATCTTACGCTTCTTTGGCGACGGAGGCGTGGGGTAGATAGAGGTCGGTCGTGCTTGACTACTTCATCGCTCGACGTGTTACTCGGATTGGGTGCCAAAATCACTCTTGATTTATCCCGATCGAGACTTTACTCTGTTTGACTCGGGTTCACGGGCGGTAAGGGAAAGGTTTGGCTTGTAGACTCGGGGTTGGTTTTCTTCCCTTGCCGTGCTCGGTGATGAGACTATCACCTTGGAGATGCTTCATCCGGGCGTGTCATCGCCAAAGGTACAGTGTACGTTAATGATTCTTTTATTTTAAAAGATGTTGCCTTGGTTAGTAAGCTGCGGTATAATTTGCTTTCCGTTTCTCGACCACCGATGAGACTTTGAAGTGAGTTTTAAGAAAACAATTGCAAAATTCTCGATTCTTGGTGATACGGTTTTGGATTTCTCGTTTTGGGAGGATCTTCGTGCTGATTTTTCCGAGTCTTGGTGATCCTCTCCGGTGTTTGATTGCTTCGAGTCCGTGACCTTTCTTTACGGCATAGGAGACTTGGTCATATTGGATTTGACCATTTGACCCGAGTTAGCGACCACGATCTCATTCGTGGTGCGAGAAACTCAAGATGGTCAAAGATCTTGTTTGCGCTCCATCTTAAACACGGCAAGATGGTTGCCGCTTCTCACCCTCCGGTCCGGTGATTATGACCGATGCAGGACGGTGCTCCACATGGACACGGTCGGACCGGCTCGAGTGCGATCTGCAGGAGGAAGTGGTATGTTCTTGTCGTGGTCGATGACTTCTCGAGGTACTCTTGGGTGTTTTCTTAGCCTCGAAGGATGAGGCGTTTACACATTTTCGAGGTCTTTTCGGTGAGGCTTTCTATTGAGCTTGGGTGCCTTATGAGCGATCCGCGATGACAATGGCACGGAGTTCAAGAATTCCTACTTTGAGAGGTTCTGCGATGAGGCAGTGTAGAGCACCGTTCTCTTCTCCGCACGTCCCACGCGAGAATGGCGTTGTGGAGAGCAAGAACCGTACCTTGGTCGAGATGGCGGGACAATGCTCAATGAATACTCTACACCACGAAGTTTTGGGTGAGGCTATAGCCACCGCGTGCCATGTTTCAAACAGAGTTTTTCTCAGGGCACAATTGCACCGCACCTCTTACGAGTTGAGATATGGGCGAAAGCCCAGTGTGTCTCATTTTCGTGTGTTTGGTTGCAAGTTCTTCATTCTAAAGTCCGGGAACCTAGACAAGTTTGAGTCACGTTCTTATGATGGGATCTTTCTAGGCTACTCGACTTCTTCGCGGGCCTATAGGGTCTGGAACTGCGAGTCTAGTAAAATGGTAGAAGCCTGTGAGGTAACTTTCGATGAGGCCAGTACGGGGACTAGGCCCGACATCTCGAGTTCTTTAAGCGATCGAGACCATCTTTGTGGATGATGAGGACGATGGAGCGAAGGTTGTCTACCCGATCCGACCCCTCATCCACCCCTTGAGGTGCCATCTTCCACCGCACCTCAAGGTGATCGACCATGCCTCTGACTTCCTCTGGAGCTAGTGGCTCTATTCCTACCCGTCGAGATCACGAGGTGAGGCCACTTCTTCATCTCATCCTAGACCTCCAAGACACATCCAAAATCTCATTCTTACGAGCGGATGATTGGAGACCTATTTGAGCGAGTCACACGCTCCAAGTGCAGTGTGTCACTTTTACATCTCCCTCTGCCTTGTAGCTTCCTTTGAGCCTAAAGACATTTGTCATGCTTTATCGGCGAGTCTTGGGTCAATGCCATGCATGAGGAGCTCGAGAGTTTCGAAGAAACAAGGTGCGGACACTTGTTGAGCCCCTCGAGGTCACAATATCAATGAGACCAAATGGGTGTTCAAGAACAAGCGGGCGAGGATGGGGTAGTCATTGAAACAAGGCTAGGCGGTTGCTCGGGGTACTCCCGGGTTGAGGTCTAGACTTGAGGAGACATTTGCCCTGTAGCTCGTCTTGAGGCCATTAGAATTACGCTTGCCTTGCGGCTTCTAAGGGTTTCAAGCTCTACCGAGATGGAAGTCAAGAGTGTCTTTCTCATTGGTTTTATTGAGGAAGAAGTCTATGTGAGACAGCCTCCAGGTTTCGAGAACCTCAAATACCCTAGTCATGTCTACAAGCTTTCCAAAGCGTTGTATGGACTTAAGCAGGCTCCTAGAGCTTGGTATGAGAGGCTTGAGTCCTATCTTTTGAGGCATGATTTCGAGATGGGTAAAGTTGACAAGACCTTGTTCATTCACGGCAGCAATGACCTTCGCCGCTAAATTTATGTCGATGACATTATCTTTGGCGGCTCTTCTCATGCTCTAGTTTCACAGTTCTCGGATGTCATGAGCACCGAGTTTGAGATGAGCATGATGGGTGAGTTGACTTTCTTCCTTGGCTTCCAGATCAAGCGAGACTGGGAGGTACCTTCTTGCATCAAGGCAAGTACACCGTGATCTCTGAGACGTTTCGACATGAGTGATGGAAAGCGGTGTCAACTCAGATGGCTTCTCACCGCGACTTGACCCGTATGAGGACGGCGAGCCGAGTTGATCAAAAGGAATTCGAGGAGTATGATTGGCTCTCTCTTGTACCTCACTACCTCGAGGCCGGACATACACTTCTCCGTGTGTCTTTGTGCTCGGTTTGAGCTTCTCCTCGCGTGTCTCACCGCCAGTGTGAAGCGCATCTTCGGTACCTTGAGCTACCATTGACTATGGTATCGGTACTCTTCCTCCTCCTGTCATCCCTTAGAGCCTTTTCGGATGCGAGACATTCTTGGTGTAGGATAGATAGGAAGAGCACTTCGCACTGCCGGTTCATTGGCACTTCTCTCGTTTCACGGTCTTGAGGAAGCGTCCGGTGTTACCTGGTCCTGCCGAGGCCGAAAACGTTCTGCGACCGATTCTTTGTAGCCAAGTACTGGATGATCTCGACTTTGAGGACTTTGGGTTAGCTATCGATCGTGTTCCACTCTTTTGCGATAACATGTCTGCGATTAGCATTGCTAAGAACCCAGTGTAGCATTCTCGGACCAAGCACATTGATATTCAATATCACTTCCTTCGAGACCATGTAGAGAAGGGTGACATTGTGCTTCAATTCGTAGAGAGTGACCACCAGGTGGCTGATATCTTCACCAAGCCTCTAGGCATTTCGAGGTTTTCACTCTGCGGGAGAGCTTGGGGTGGTTTGTCCTTATGGACTGTTGTGAGGGAGCTTTGGGCTTTCTTTGTATCATATTAATTATGTACGTCCCCTTCTTGTTGCTTTGCATCTGCGGGTGCATTGGGTTTAGTCCTTCCAGCATAGGTTAGAGTGTGTCTCTTGCTGAGTTGCTTAGACTTCTTACTCTTATCTTGTGCTTTCGGGATATTGTTTCTTATCTCACTAGGTTGAGCTCACTCACTTCTTGTAGGTTCTAGCGAGGTTGGGCCACCCTCGGGTGAGCAGTGCGTGTTTGCTCTCTAGTGTGTGTTTTTCTCGATAGCTGTTAGTCCTGGAGTCATATGGGGTAGATGAGAGTCAGTCTGAGTCATTAGTTTTCTCTATCTTATCTATGCTTTAAGGACTGCTCTTCTGTTTTCTTTGCCAGCTTCTCGTTTTTATTGCTTTGGTTCAAGGGGAGTTCATTTGGGAGCTTCTAGAGCTTAATATTGACATAACTCTACTTGAACTAAAAGATGCATCACATGTTGAGGGGGAGCTGGATTTTCTGCATGTCATTCTGCATTGTAACTATATTTGAGCCTTGATTATTATCCTGTTATGACATGTTTACAATGCTTTACATCTTGCCATGACTTATGCTTATTTGCTATATTTATCATGACTTCATATGTGTAAACTAGCTTGTGCCATGATAAGTTAATTAAACTTGCTCAATTTGAACTAAAACTTGTCATGTTAGCACTCGAGATTAGTCTTTATTGAGATATCCTTTTATGATCCATGTCATGTCTAGTAGGCTGAGTTGAGCGTTGAATCTCTATTGAGCCTTAGTTTGAGCTGTTTTAAGTCTCTTGATGATGCATAAGCTAGTACAATCTGTTAAAAGCAAAAGATCTCTTTGTGCGAAAAAGCGATTTCACCAATTCTTTCTCATGAGACGGCTTCCATTGCACAAGGCATGAACTCAGGGGGAGTTTTGGATGACCTAGACTATCTTCTTAAGCTTCTTGCTTGGAGTAGTCGCATAAGGCTTGAGATCTAGCACATGATAAAAATATTGGTTAGAAACGACCATAAGTTTCAAAAGAAAATATGTCATTTGTGCTCAATTTGCTTAAGCTACTAAAATAACCAAGTACTTGAACAAATGTTTCACTCTTGAGCATATAGCACTCTACTTGGACTCAATATTAACTTCTTGGTTCCGTTTAGCTTAATTGACATGGCTTGCATCATCCTTGGATGTCTCTAGCTAGACTTTGCTCATTGATGACTTAATTTGTTCACAAATTGCACTATAATTCAGATTGTCATCTCTTTGGTTTAGCTAGCATATACATATCTTGTCATGATCTAGATAGCATTCTATTGAGTTATGGCTTGATGTAATTCTTAAATGGTCATTTTGGATAATTCTCATGGCTCTAAATGCTTAGAATAAACAAACTTCAGCCATTTCATCCAATTTCATGTCATATTTTCTCTTTTGCATCTTGATGTGTTTATTGCCAAAAGGGGGAGAATATTGGAGAAAAAGTCTTTTAGGAATCTTTCTAGAGCTTTGGAGAACAATTTGCTCTTTCTTTCTTGCTCTAGTATTCCTTCTGTCGACATGGTCATGAGTTTCATTTCTTTCTTTGGACCATGTTGGACTCTTCAAACTCAACTTTATGTTTTTTCTGGGTTTGTCAATATACTCATCAAGGGGGAGATTGAGAGACCATGTGGAGGTCATCCCGTTGTGTATGATGAGTAATTGACATCGTTTTAAGAAAAGTCGAGTTTGAGTCGGTTGGTTCGGACCTAGACGTTGCGTGGCGTAACGGGATCGGTCGGACTTGGTCAAACCTGGTCAATGTGGTTAGGATGCATATTCTGATGATTCGACAGGTTTGGACTCTATTATGCTTACATGTATCGAGCGGTGCTATTTGATGTGTTTTCTTGTCGTGTGTGCGGGACGTCGAGGCGAGTTGTGGCGAGACACGGTGGACCGGACTAGGCGCAGGTGGCGCTGAGGTCAGAACGGTCGGGATGTGTCGAAGACGGCGTAAACTCGAAGTGGTTGCGAGGCGTGCGAGACAAGGGCGTGAAGCTTCCGGAAGGTGCGGGGAGGCGAAACGGGAATTTAGCAAGGTGCACAAGCGGGAGGCAGCTCCGTTAGGGTTTAGCCGCGTAACGGGTTGGAGACCCGTTAGCCAAGGGCTATAAATAGAGGTGAGGGCTGCATACCCCTAGGACACTTGAGAGCTTATTCATATCTTTTGTGTGTTGTGTTCCTCCCAAAAAGTTTGTGAGGCTCTTGGTGTTTTTGAGGATTGAGAGGGAGAGGATGGAGTGAGAGTCTTGTAACCATTCCTTTTGTTCTATTATTCATGTGTATGGGGATGTCTCTCTTTTCTTCTTTGCATATGTTAGATGGCTGTAAGAGACTTTTGTAATCTTGCATTTCTCTGATTTTATATATATATATATATATATATATATATATATATATATGTGGAATCTTTTGTGTTAAGTTATTATGGTAATCTAGTTCCTTTCGTTTTTTTTGGTCTCTTTGTTTGTTGGCTCCTGTCTCACTAGCAGTTTTCGATTTTTGTTCTCTGTCTATGTCCATTTTCTAGCCGAACTGCTTATGGTTTACATTTTCTTGTCTCCTGGAAGTCTAGCCGCGGTTGCATTTGAAGTCCCGAACATAGTGACTGGAGAAGAATCATTTCAGAATTGCTCCTTCAATCTGAGATAGTATGGCTATTTTCTGTGATTTGCTGACTTCCTAATCTGGAAAACACATCGTTGGTTCATTCTTTTCTCTGCTTTTCGGGTGTATGCAGTATTTACTGTGCAGCAGTTGTTTCAGTCAGTAGCACTGCACTGTCTTGCGGCCAGTCTGTTCCATTTCAGTTTTGGCTCTGTCCCATTCTGTTGGCCGAATATTTTTCCTCCTGGTTGAGCTATCTTTTCTTCTTTTGAGTGTTTTTGCTGTACAGTCTCTGAGCATTTCTTTTCAGTTTCTTTTGCAGTCTCTGTTCCCCTTATGAATGTTATAGCTTTTGTGCTTTAGTCTGTTTTCTTTTCAAAAGAGCTAGTACTCTGAATTTCCTCTGAATTTACTATGCCGGTATCTTCTCAGTCCTCTGTTTTAGCCAATTTGTTATTTCCCTTTGTTGTGCAAGAAATCAGCAGATCACATCTCGGCAAGGATTGGTGCAATAGCCTTTGGTCTTTTTCTTTTTATTCTTTTACTGGTCTTTGTCCCTTTTGCATGCTGATCAAACATCATTATTTTCAGCTGAAATTTTTACTGTTTACTCTCGAATTATGCTGAATTTTTAGTATCGCAGCGTTCAGTTTTAAGCGAATTAATTTTCATCTTTTCGAAAAATCGGTGTGCAATTTTGGGCGATTTTAAAGAGAACGACATTCACCCCTCCTCTGTCGTCATTTCGGTCCTACACCATGTAATGCCCAGCCATATATGGCGCCAGAAGAAATAGTGGTGTCGTATACAACTAATCCTACCGGCCATTTTTGACATTCGGAGAGTCACTTTAATATTATGTAACTTATTACTTGTGTAAAGGAAATAGACAGAAAGCATACCTTTGACCACTTCCCTATTGGATCTAGATTAAAGCCTCTTGGTATAAGAGCAACGACAAGATCCCTCATCTGCGTCTGCAAACAGCACGAACAAACAGACAAACTTAATGACGTGGAGATGAATCTGAAGCAAGAGATGAAGAACCATGAACTCTGAGGTACCATACATATATATCAAGAGATTGACTCAAATGTATACCTTTGGTGTGTTTGTCCATACTCCATTCAGCTAATCGGCCCCCTCCCGGCCGAAGCCACCGCCTCCGCATCTCGATGATAAAGAAAGAGAAAATTTACAAATAGACACAAATTAAATAACAAAACTCTCAATATTAATCCTTCAATCACATAACTCTCACTTTTCTTTGAAGCAGACACCACTCGCCGCACCAAATGTCATAGCATCAAACCCGACATCTTCAAGGAATACAACAAGTGAACAACCCCGGTGAATGCCCAGGTGCCAACTTGAATGATTTAAAAATGTATCGCAAGCTAACAAAACAAAATTACCAAAGGATAAACGAGATTCATAATGGTTTATATGCATCTATAATCAGTGGTTCCCTTTAATTCATCTAGCCAATGAATAGCTGTTTAGACAACATCTAACTGACTTTGTGCAGTTCAAGAACCCAAAAGGTTCACCAAAATTCTTATGGGCAATTAATCAAACATCTAGTGTTCACAAACCATGAAACTATAACTCAATATACACAAAAATGTTACCTTGATCCAATGTACTGGAGCTTCAACCCGATTCATTGGCCTGAGACACACAACTTCGTTTGGGAAAGAACCCGAGTAATTGCTGTTTCGGGAGATTATCAAGATAAAATAAGCATCCCCATTCAACATCAGATTAAGCTGATCAAGGAACATGTTAGACCATGTGGATAGGTTGTAAATACAGTGATAATAAATAATTGACATTTGAGTTCCATTGAAATTTACGTTTGTGAAAGTTTCGGACGATGCTCTATTGCAAAACTGGAATTACTGAAATATTCAGGTTAAGTGGTTTGACCGCCTTGTCTTGGGCGGTCTGACCAGCAGATGTTGGTAGTTAGAGATTTCTACCTCGATCGGTAGTCGATAGTCAGAGGTGTCGACCACGGTCAGTAGATGGAGGCGTCGACCACGGTCGGTAGTCAGAGATTTTGACCTGAATCGGTAGTTGGTAGTTAGAGGCGTCGATTGGGGTGGTCATACTACAGCACCTGGTCGGTGGTTGTAGCTATAGTACTTGGTCAGTAGTCGTAGCTACAGTACCTGGTCGGTAGTCGTAGCTACAGTACCTAGTCAGTGGTCGTAGTGAGAGACCATGTGAGGGTCATTCCGTTGTGAACGATGAGTAATTGACATCGGTTAAGGAAAGTCGAGTTTGAGTCGGTTGGTTCAGACCTTAACGTTACGTGGCGTAACAGGCTCGGTCGGACTTGGTCGAACCTAGTCGTATGAGTTTATGATGCATATTCTGATAACTCGACAGGTTTGATCTCTATTTACGCTTTCATGTAACGAGAGGTGCTATTTGGCGTGTTTGCTTGTCGCGTGTTGCAGGACTTCAAAGCTAGGTCGTGGTGAGGCGTGGGAGGACCGGGACTAGGCACAGGAGGTGTTGAGGTCCAGACGGTCGGAGACGTCGAGGATGATCGAGACTGTTTAGGTGGTTGCGGTAGGAGGCGAGGCCGGGGCTGGAGCTGCCGGACGAGGACACGACGGGCAACGGCGAATGGACCGGGACTAGACTCAGGGAGGAGTCGAGGTCAAGACGGTCAGGATGTTGGGTGCAGTCGGGTGCAGTCGGGTGCAGCGGAGCGGACCGGACTAGACTCAGGGAGGAGTCAAGGTCAAGATGGTCAAGGCGCCGGTTGCGGGAAGCTTCCGGGAAAGTGCTTGTGGGGCAATTTGGAGAATTGACTCAAGCATGAGTGGAGGGGCTGATTTTTCCCTCCAAAAGGTTGTGTTGACTTCTTGCCTCATGTGTGCATGTGGTCTTGGAGTGGGCTTTGTATGCCACTTCTTGAATTTCCATATGAGGGTGAAGTCTTGCCTTCAAAAGAGGAGATGGAGGCAGCATGCAGGGTATGGGATATGTATTCCTGTTGTGAGAGCTCATTTTAGAAGTGGAGATGAGAGTGAGCTAAGCAAGGTAGTAAGTTCTGTAGAGTGAACTCAAGTGTGCAAGAAAAGAGCAGTGTAGTGCTCTGTGTATGTCTCCTGCGTGAGTGAGCTCTGTGTGAGTTCTTTTGATTCCTAAGGTCTTGAGCTTATGAAGAGTAGTTGCTTCCTGAATCTGAGAAGAGCAGCCAGCTCTAATCAATTTCCTTGATTTTTGGCCGGGAACAGCAATTACTACTTGTCTCTCTCTCTGTTTTCAGTGTCTATGAACTGCCGTTCAACTGGGTGCATACTGTGTTTTCGGTTTTACTTTTGTCTCCTGTTTTCAGATACCGTCAGTACTACTCGTTGCTGCTGCGTCTTTACTGAGAAGACTGTTTTACCTTTTTGAAATATTTTGGCATAAGAGAAACCGAGTGCAGTTGGTCTTCTTCTCTGTTTTCGGCAGGAAAATTAACATACTTTGGTTCAGTCTGCAGTGAGCATAAGCTAGCAAGTTTTTCCTTATTTTGTGCTGTTTTTGACCCTGCTGCATGTAGTCCAGATGGCCTCGATTTTGACTGAGATTTTTACTACTTACTTACTGATCTAAGCTGATCTTGACTACGTAGCATGCAGTTCGGATTTCCTTGTTTTGAGTATTTTCAGCTCTCTACAAACCTTGGCTAAAAACTGATTCTTCAGTTTGGATGGAATCTTTGATCATCCTGTACAGACTTCGGTTTGGCTGTTTTTGAGCTGTTACTGACACAAAAGGACAGCAGCCAATCAACCATTTCATACGGTCAGCTCCATTCAGGTTTGGTCCTTGCTGTTTTAAGCCAACTCCACTTCAGACTTTTGATTTCGGCCAGCAGCTCTTCACTCTGAATTTGTCATCTCTGGTAATCGGTCTGCAGTTAGAAGTAAGATTTTGGTGTTTGATTAAAGCCTCCAGACCAACTGATGTTTATTAGCAATCATACTTTTTGTTGTTGGTCTTCTTTTCAGCATTACAAGAATTTACTATTCATCCAGTTTTCAGATTGATCTTCCGGTGTTCTGCCTTCAGGAATTCAGTCATCTCTGTCTTCAATTGGTTCTTGTCTGAATTTCAGTTTTTCAACAAAACTATTTTAGGTTTCCAGTGAGCAAAATCTATTTTTTCCTTGATAGCTTCTATAGCTAGTGGAGAAGCGGTGTGAGTGTGAATATTTTGGGGGTGAATTTTAAAAAAGGCACCATTCACCCCTATCTGTTGCCATTTCTGATCCTACGTGAATCGTTGATGGTCAATGGTTGGTTGTTGTAGGCTTTGAGTGCTACGATTCTTTTGATTTTCGAGAAATCTGAGTACTCGTAATCTTTGAGTTCTCGTGTTGGGCTAGTGGTCTGACCAACCTATGCATGACGATCAAGATGGTTTTTCTGAGTGGTCTGAGGTTTATTTTTGGGAAAGAGTAGAAATTGAGGTCGTTTATGGATATGCCTGTGTAGATGATGTTGATAAAGTTAGAGAGAACTTGTACCGGAAAAACATTCTTTGGTATTTGCATGTGCAGGCTTGGCGTAGAGATGGTCATGGTCGATAACAAGGAGGACCGGGACTAGGATGGGGAATTCTGAGGTTCAGACGATCGCAGATGTTACAAGGTGGTCGGGCTCACGTTGGAGCACATGGAGATCAAAGGTCGATGATGCATGGAGAAGCTACGGGAGGTGCGGTCTTGGAGACTTTGACACGTGATGAGTTGGCAGGTGTTATGGAAGGTGTCCATAACTGAAAGGTTTAGAGATTTTGGAAAATCCATGTTTGGAAGGGTTTCGGGTCCCTTGATTTTTGAAATCGGGTAGAATTTCGTGTCCGTGTTGATGAGGACACATTTTCTGAACCTAGCATATAAAGCAGGGAGATGTTAAGGTTTAAGGGAGGGCTTTGTAGAGAAAGCTTTGAGAGTTTTTGTGCTAGGGTTTGAGTATTGCTATGAGGACGCGTTGTAGCCGTATAACATGATTCAAAAGTAAAATATCATATCTATTATGCAAAATTTAGTCGGCCGACAGCGTGTTTTGTAAGTGTCGTCTTTGGCTCGTCCTCATTCCAAGCAGTGTGTGGCGAATTAGCGTTCCTTCGTCGACTTCACTTTCCTCGATCGCACGCCGAGTCATCCACTCGATCACCGTCAATAGCATTGGTAGGGAGAGCAGACCAGAGCACATCAACTCAAAGGCGTTGAATTCTCGAAGGCACAGGTGATCGAGAGGTTCTGCTCCTGGTGTTGATGTTCGAGTATGTGTAAATTGATCGGAGATCGAGCGAATAGTCAAAACCTTCATCAAGCAATAAGAGATTTCAAAAAGCAAAGTCAATCATTCACCCCTCTCTAATTGTGTTATTCGATCCTACATAACACATTAGCTTATATTGCTGAAAAACTAATAAGGCATCCTTGAAAAATAATACAGACATACTGCACCTAAGTCTATCAAAAACCCTTGAAATCATACATGGGAAAATAAAAGAATTGTTTTAAATAATCAATTTTAATTGAATTACAATATTATGCCTACTTTTCTTTGCATTTTTGACAATATGTCACCCACCGGTTGGACGACCTAGGCTAGTCGCCCAACCCCTCGGGCAGATAGTGAAGACCACCGACGAGGATGATGCTCTGATCGAGGAGGTCGAGGCCGGCCCAGAGCAGTAACAACGATTCCCGTTTGACCAATTGTTGATGATAGCTCTGCTGGACTAGTGGTGGCCTGAGATGTACACCTTCCACCTCCCATTCATAGAGATGGTCCCCCTCCTCTGCTCACATACTAGCACCAACCGACGTGTACCCCATGCACTTAGCACGAAACTTCACCCTCACGGTACATACTCTCGAATTTCAAAGTTTTGGAGTACGGTTACCTTCCTACATGTACTAATTCTCTATTACATCATAATATCACTTACATTCCTACTTATGAATTGTTGATACCTCAATCGTCCTCACAAATTTTTTAGAAATTTATCACGCTTCTATAACGTACGATGATCACAAAATGTTATTGCAAGTCTAACAGATTTCATACCATTCACAATCTATAAATATCACAAATGGATCAACCGACATTGTCTGCCCTTTTATTTCAAAAATAAAAATAACATATAAACAAGATTTGTTAAATGTATTACCTACAAAAACTACCATTTACTGCTTCACAATTATTTTCATCGGATCAATACAATAATTACATTATTATTCTAAATCGTCCAACCATTTTGTGACTTGGAGTAGTCACTCAACCAGGTCGGGCGACTAGGATCTTGTCACCCAACCATTGGGTGATAGGGACTAGTTGCCCAATGGTTGGGCGACTTGGCCACGTGTTGCCCAACGGTTAGGTGACTAGCCTATGTCGCTGACTGTTGCGCGACATATGCTCAAAAATGCAAAAAAAAACAAAAAACAAAAGGCAAGTATAATATCATAATTCGAAACAAAATTTTGATTATTTCAAAATTTTGAAAATAAAACACCACCACCAACATGCGTAGGAACATATTTGACCCAATCAGATTATAGTTTACCTTTTGTGATGCTTAAGTATATGATCCCGACAAGGGAAAGCTAATTATCTCTGCAAACAAAGTGGAACAATCATTATCAATAAAATAACCCAGAAAAAATATTAGCAGACAAAAAAAACACATGATTCAACTCAGTTCCGTGCTCGAGAAGAATAGGGAATACCACATAAATCAGTTCGCACACGTCTCTATCATAAGTTCCTAACAAGCTAAACCAAACTCACCAACTCATGATGGGCGAAATATGAAGAAATCATAGTGCGGTCTTCATCACAACACCAAAAGAATAAACCCACAAATGATAATCTAGCTTTGCAAGCAGAAAATTACTCATATGTTGCAAAGATTTTGACCATTTCCCCGAGAAGAGAAGAAATAGTGCCACCCCAAGAACTGAATACCGCCCGTCCCAAGAGAGCCCAACAAACCCTAGCCACAAGTACGAAAACTGAGTAGTAGTGGCCTCATGAGCATGCCGCTGCTCGGTTGTGCTGCTGCGTCACTCAAACCTACCCACCTAACCACCCAACCTCCAAATCGGCTAACCGTAACGAGATAGGACCGAAATGGTGGAAGAATTGAGAGAAGAGAACTCGTTACCTCGCGATGATGAGCGTCCACGCCGTGGGCAGGGGGACCAAGAGACTGGAGAGTCGGCCCAGGATGCGGGGCGAGGAGGTGGATGCGGCTCTATTTGTAGGGCTCTCCCCGAGGCAGGGACGACTAGGGGAGCTTGGGAGTAGGCGAGCATGAGAAAGAGCAGAGGAAGGCGGCGGCGGCGGCGACATCGCCATACAGTGAGTAGGGAGGAGTCGACGGCGGTGCGGGGTGGGATAGGAAGGGAGGAGCCATCGGCGTTGCGGGATGACAATTCGTGAGCACAAAGTACGGGACCACCTGTCGGTGCTGATAATAATAGGGAAAAATTCGGTAGAGGAGAGGTAGAGGAAAAAGAACGTATAAAAACCAACTCCTTTTTGAAGTAGTAGAGATAAGAAGGTGCCTAATAAGGATCCTATTCTTACGGACGATGTACGCCCTCAGTACTAAGTCCTTGCCAGCATGGACAGACGTGGCCGAGCGAGCCCATGCAACACTCCTAATCCCTCCCACACGAACTCGGTAACCTAGGCACCGCTTCCCTCTCCTCGGTGTCTTGTGAGTCCCTCATCGCCTCTCGTGTCCGCGCCACTTCCCATCCTCCCCGCTAACCCGTCCACTGTTGGTTGTATCTTGTCCGTCCGTGCTGCCGCCGGCTATGTCCCGTCGCCACCCCAACGATGCTCCTCAGTTGCGTCTCGCGCCCCTACCACCCCGTCTGCCCTCGATGCCCTGTCCGTCTGTGGATGCCCCTGTCTCGTCCCATTCGTCTGTGGATCCCCCTGTCCCATGTCGTGCGCTCCCGCCCGCCATCATCCGCCATCGGTGCAGTGTCCGTCCCGTCGCATTCTAATAAAGTGTCCCGATGCCTCGGTTGGTCGCATCTAGTCCGTCTTGTTTTCTCCGTAATTCCGAATCGCATTCTAATAAAGTATTTTGATGCGCCTTTGTTGTTGCCACTTGAAGCTATAATCTTACTTTTTCATGTGGAGGTCTATTTTCTTGTTGCATATGTATAATCTTACTTTTTGGAGATTTATACAATGATTATACTCTAAATAAATTGTGGTCGGCTGAAACTTACCATTAGATCGAATAGTTGCATAAGCATATATGCACACAAGGGGTCGCTTACAAAAACATATCGAGCGGATCTCCGAATCTACCCTTATATAACTGTAAATACCGAAATGACATAGTTTTTCATTTTGCTAGTGTTATAACCTGATTGAGCGGTTTCGGCCCGTTCACTTAAACTTTGTTTTCTCCTTAAGGCTTCAGCTTCCGTATTTTTTTGACTCTCAACTTAAGTCATTTGAAACATATTGGCTTCTAATTTTAGTTTTTAGTTTTTTCCTTATTTCTTTGTGTTGTCCGTGACGATATAACGGTTTTTAAAAATTTCTCAATTTTTTCTCAAAAAAGATAACAACCGTTCCAATGCAATTTTAGTCAAAAATCACAATCATAAACTAGTTGAAGTACCATCTCAATCAATTTGGCAGAGAATGTGCCTTTACGCTTTTTTAAAAAAAGTAATCATGTATACATAATTGAATGCATTGGTCATTAAATGCCTTTCCGCACTTCTGCAAATGAATGCAAAAGGACCATTCCATGGTGCTACTTAGACAGTTCCAACGTTTAATACTCCATCTGTCCATAAATATAGATGTTTTTAACTTTTTACAGTTTTCAATGCAAGACATTGACTATAATTCATTATCATAATATACTAGCAAAGATATATATATATATATATATATATATATATATATATATATATATATATATATGAAATAATTTTACAAGATAAATCCAATGATATTATTTTCATATAATCAATCTATGTAATTTAATATATATTAATTTAATATATATGGAACCCATCGTAACCTATATTTGTGAACAGAAGGAGTACTAAATTTTGTAGCACCAAATTTTGGCAAACATCAGATAAACAAAACAATGACTCTGATCAAACAGTCCATGACTGTTGCAGAATAATAAAGTGAAGCTTGTGAGGACCAAGCTGAGAGGCTCCAGTGCCAGGTGAGCTAGCAGGCCGCCAGGGTTCAATCGCATCAACGAATAAATCGACTACTCCCAACACTTCGATGAGGCTAGCGCCTTTTTACGTGCGTGGTGGTTTGACCAGAGCGTGCGTCTGCCGTGTTCCCTCTCAAAAAAGTGAATCTTCTGTTTTTTCTTCTTTTTGAGTCCTCAATACGAGTGCAACTAAATCGAGAGGGTGTAGAGGTTTGGGCCAATAGATGGGCTTCATTCTCTGAAAAGTATATAATTGGGCCTGAGGGAGTAATTAGGAGTTGGTATGTTCCCTATTTCTTGTGTTCTGCTTGGGCTTCATATTGATTCTTCCAGATTTGTCTTGATTTGTATCGGCCTCTTGGGCCGTAGTTATTATCGCCGGCCATGACCAGTTTAATTGGGCTGAAGCCTATATGGAGTGATGACCGCAAAACAAACTTGGTTTTCGTTTGGGCTCTCACACTCGTAATCCAATCTGGTGCCCAAAAATATGTTTAATCCTAGAGGCCGTGCCACCGAACCCACTTTCTTTAGGAGCGTTGCTAACATTCACCTCTAAAGAAAAACATTGATATATATTTTTCAGAAAAGTTTTTTTAACATCGGTTTGACTCGAAAATTGAACCTAAGCTCAACGCTTCAGACTCTCAAGTCCTCATCACAGAGAATATTATTGAGTTTTACCAACTATAGCCCACATGAAAAGCTGTTGGGACGAGGTGAGCAATGCTCATATTTCCACAAATATATCCTAATGATTAAGAGCAATGCTATATACAAAGAGCATCTCCATTAGAAAAACTAGAACATAATTAGTTTGTTGCTCTAACATATTTATTGACATCATGGCGTAGATCCTTGCAAGAATAAAGTAATTCGATCGTCAAAAGATAGGCTCCAAGTGCGTCGTTCAATTCTTCTTCCTGAAGCACGGCTTTATAGCATATTAGCCAATACATATTGCAATGATAAGCGTACTTTATGGGTGCATAATTCTTTTCCTTAAGAACAGATCGACCTACACAGATTATATTAATATCGATCCCTTCATTCGATCAGTCAGATTTTCTTTTTTCCAAGTGGTTTGATTAAGTACTAGGCCCGGTCGGTTTGGGAGGAACAGTTAACTTATTAAGATTGTTCCCTCGCAAAAAAAACTAATTAAGATGTTTACTTGGAAAAGTACAAGAGAGGGCCTTGGAGATCGATGTTGCCATTGCAGTGAAATGAAGAAAGTACACTTTGGACAAGCATTGAGGTCACTGGCCCCAGCTAGGTTATTTCTGATATCATTCTTTCGGCACAATAATGATATGTTACAGATGTGTGTTTTGAACAATGTTGGGTGGGTTTCAGATAGTATGGTCAACCTCAGGTTGGTTTTTATAGTGAAATTGGGGAAAACGGGAGAGTGGAAGTAATAAGGCGAGAGGTCGAAGGAGACCGGTGCATGCTGTTCGATGTGGAGAGAACAAATGGGTGAGATCGAAATCCTGGAGAGATGTCATGGATCGGTGATATGGTACTATCACAGACGATCGGATTAAAAACTGTCTATAATGTATGCTGACATCATAGACGATTTTTAATATGAACAATCTGTGATAATTATGAATCATAGATGGTTCTAGCCATCGCTAGTAACATAGACGGCCACGTTTTAAAACCCGTCTGTGATAATTGCAACACCGATAGTTCTCTAGAACCGTATGTGATGAGACATTGAGTATAGCCTTTTTTAGAGTAGTGTGATGAGCTACAATTTTCACACACTATTTTTCTTTCAAATAATACTTTACGCAAGTTTGTGAAAAATGGTACGCACTAATTGGACGAGGATACCGCCAAGCGATTATTTCATTTTTGGGTGGGACTGAACCAAGACCTCACTCTCATGTGCAGCCCTGCACTTCGAGTTGATTGTATACGTGGTATTGTAGCTTTTTTTTAATTTAGCTTATTGACATATAAATTTTTAATTTTGTTTTCTCCGTAACCACGGAAGCGATGGCAAATAACATGTGTTACTTGTCAAACTCCCACAATGCAGTAGGTTGGACGAGCACCTGCCGCGGTTCGATAGCATGCTTAGTTAAACACTAATTACATGCTTAAGCACTAATTGATGTGCAGATGGCTGCTGAGCTCGTGTAGCTCGGTAGATGGTCCCGAACCTGGCGCACCATGAGAGCTCGGTAAATAACATATGTTACCTTCCACTGTTTCTGCGGTCACAGAGTGAGCTAAAATTGAAAATTTATGTGTCCGAAGGCTAGATTTGAAAAACCAAATACCCCTATGTACATTTCATGATTGCACTATAGTTACTACCAGGATCCTGGTCACCTATATGGAATTTTCTTTATTAAAAGAATAGGTGGATACATGTGCCCATAAACTTCATTAATCGGCCGGAAAACTCAAATGCATAATACACATTGGCATGTAGGATTGTCCAACAGAATGACTAGAACTCGTGTCACCCCCGATCGACGTCCAGAAACTGTTGGAAATAGCCCAACCGTCGAGGAAAAGATCCGAATTCTGGTAGCGGCAGCTAATTAATCAGAGGTCGCCATGCATGTGCGTACATGCCAGTTTTGAGGAGCCATTGCTACTGTGCTTGGAGTTCTTCATTCTGTATGATTTGCATGCCACGAATTGAAGCATGGATTGATCGCCAGCTTTCACCATGTCAATGCTTATCACCAACTTGGTCTTTTCCGGATGCTCGATCCTCCACTCTGGCGTACGTACGAAAAAGAGGCCGGAGATGAAACTAAAATGAAAGGCAAATCACGTACGTACGTAGCTCCCATATAAAACTAAAAAGAAAACCTGGTGCAGCGAGTGGGGATCGAAGTGGCATGGCGGCCATGCAAAAGCGTTTTCTGCTGCTGCCGTTCAAAACTAGGCGGCGTCCCCAGCTGATCCATCATACTCGGGGCCTGTGCATCCTCTACAGAACGTGAACAGTTCGAAGCATGGGACACCAGCTTTTTATCTGTTCCAATGCCTACAGTATAGGAGATTTTTGCGGGTGCTCTTGTGGTTAAGCATACCATTATCTGAAGTCTAATATGTACTATCTTGCTAGCTTGTAGGGATGAAAAAAAAAAGATTTGGATTTGATGGATCGATAGTAATCGGTCAGATCGTATAATGGCTAGCTTGGAGATCGAGTTCTAATATTTTGTTCACTGTGTTAGTGCGTTTTGATGTATTTGGGTGATTAGAGTATGAAGGCCAGCCTTTATGTTCAAAGTAGCAGGAGGGCTCTGTGTTCTTGATATGTACTTTGAAAAATGATTCCAGTATACAATATATGATGTACAAATATGACAGCTTAGAGCTTCGTCATGACAAATAGTTTGTTGAGGAACCAAATTCTCTGAGGGAGGACCAGATACTGCCATGTCACTTTGGGAGCCACGTGGCAACATCTCGTAGAGGGCCTCACACCATGGACGGATTCTTCTTTTATTGGTGTTGCGAAACCTACAAGGTTACATCGGTCGCCAAATACCAAAACTACCACTAAGAGATTTTGACTATAAATAGATAATCCTATATATAAGGAGATAGATATTAATAAAGATTTCGTTTCCTTGGTGTCTTCTTCCAATTATTCTCTGTTGAATTGGTTGCGTGGATTGTATTTTTGATTATTATTTCTCAACAATTAGAAGCTTGTTTGAGGAAATCATTTTTTTTACCGGAAACATTAATTTACAGGTCACCCACACCGTTCAGATCTCGAGGTTGCACCTCCGCGTGCAACGCATGGCCCATCCCAGCGATAATACGGTGACACGTGGTGCACCCTCCCGTTGGACACCCCCACACACTGCTTTGTATCACCTTCACAGAGAGCGAGACAGAGAGAAAGGAGAGGCCGCCGCCTAGAGGTAGTGTCGCCACCGTCGGGAGCTTGCGAAGCTCGTGCGCCTCAGGAGGTTTCCTTGCCACCGTCGGTTGCTCTTGGAGGACATGCTGCTGCTGGACCCTACGCCACCCGAGGAGAGGTAAACCCTAACTCAAGTTTGATTTGTTCGATTTGAATTGAGTTGATTTTTCTTGAAACCAGGTTGAAATTTTCTGATTTAAACTTTTTTATTTGAATTTTTTGACTTGAAATTTACCGATTTGAAAGTTTCCGAGTTAAAATTTTCATTTTGAATTCCACAAGTTTGAAAGTTTTGTATGTTGTAGGTGGATTACCCGAGGGATGATTTAAGCTCGGAAGGTAGGGAGGCGGAAGTGGGAGGTGGAAGAAGATGGGGGAGATGACATGTGACATCTTTATGGGCTAACTTTGTGAGTTTGGGTTCTTAAGGATGCAGATTTGCATTGATGCGATGGCTATTATTTCATATAGTGATATATTACCTTGCAGGGGCGAGAGGCCAATTATGAACCTTCCAAAAGTTAATATTGTCTTTACATGTCATTACTTCTCATTAAAGGGAATAATTAACTGGAAAGAATTCAATGTTTAAAGGGAAAGGAATCAACTCCAGCTAATTCTAGGGGTGCAAATTGTACAAGCTAATCTCGACCGATTTAGTACCAAATCCGGTTGGTATGGAATACAGAAGGTAATTTAGTATCTGGTACCGAATCCGGTCTATACCGAATAGTTGTTGTCGGATATGGTAGCGAAAACAAGAGAATTAAAATCCAACCAAATAGCGTCGATAAATATAAACCAGATATCTGACAAACAAGTTAGTATCCCAACTAGCCCAGCCCATCAACCATCATTGATACTAATCGACCTAGATTTTACCAAAATCCTAACCTAACTCTAGAGTCCAAACACTCTAGCCAATCGCCATCAATCCTCCCGCTTATGTTGAACTTACGTATAAATTTATTGATTTTCGAACTTATGTATGAATTTATGTTGTGTTGGCTATCGTACTTAAGTAATCTAGATAAATTTATTGCTAGTTGAAGGCTTAAGTGATGGTGGTATGGTTCAATGTATATTTCTTTATGTATGCACATACTGTTCGCATATATTATCTGTTTCTAATTCAAAACGACATGTATCTGTCTCGATGGTACCATATCGGAAACTCCGAATTCATATTCGTTTCTGGCTTTACCGTATCTGACTCCGAATCCAAGAAAAAAATATGGGTTAGGATATGATATGAACAATCTCTGTCCGAATCGACCCGATTACCCTCCTAGCTAATACCATCCTTTCTCCCTTGCAATGTTTTTGTATTTTCCACAATTTGGGACAACACTAGAGATCAACGCTGAGTTTAATCATGCCTAGTTACACAAAAAAAAGAATTGACCTCAAATTACTTGGTTTGAAATGAAATGTATAGCAAATTAAATTTTAACATTAATATCAAATTATTGTTACTTTGAAAATTTTCAACTTACCTTCGAGTTTGATACACCACTACAAAACAAGCTATATTGGATGCCTCATCATAGATGGTTCTTGTGGAGCCGTCTATGCTTTAATTATCACAGACGGTTCATGGTGAAAACCATCTCTGAAACTATCACAGATGGTTAGGTTTAAAAGCCATCTGTGATATCTTCCATTTCATAGATGATTTTTAATTAGAACCGTCTATGAAATATCACAGACGATTTTTATTTACAACCATTTGTGTTTTGTCCATTATCATAGATAGCTTTTAGTTAGAACCATCAATGAAACTATTACAGACGGTTGTTATTTACAACCGTCTGTGTTTTGTCCTTTGTCGTATGAACTACAAAAGCTACTGAGTTGGAACAAATAGGTGTGCCAGTGTGACTAGTCACATTTACAAAAGACAAATTCAAGTTAAATTTATTATAAAAGTCCACAAAAAAGATTATCAGATCTTGGTCTTCTAGGCTTCATATGCTTCCTCTTCTACTTTTGGGGTTGGAGAATCAACGGCTGAGTTCTCGAGTGTCGTGAAGATTGTCCTTGCCCTCTTCACTTTCTCCTTTAGCTTGGGCAAATCATTGGCATGACCTATAATCTCAAAGAGGATGTTATGATAAGTTTACTCAGAATCGGCCGCTTCTGCTTCATCGACAAGGTTATCCTTGTGTCTCTTCACTGCCGCAAGAGCTTCTTCCGTTTTGTGCACATTAATAGAAGTACGAGGCAGATGATGAGGTACAGCTGATAGATGGAAGCAAGCCGAGGAAGGAAAGCAGGGTGTGAGCAGAGGTGCCGCTCCAGACGTAAGTTGTTGGCCACCGGTGTAAGGTTGCGGCCGAACAACTCATGATGGATAGATGAGAGAAAGGAGATCAAAAGAATATTATATGTTATTATTGAGAAATCTGGTGAAGAAGATGAGGGAGTGGACAGTTTAGAAGAGATTGAGTTTGTGGTATCAAGAAATTGTATACAACGTTGCACATAAAGCTAGAACAGTGTGGAAGTTTAAGGGTCACTTGCATGGAATATTAACAGGTGGGAGTAGGGCATGCATATTTAAATGTTATCACAGACGGTTCATATATCAAACCGTCTATAATATTACATTATCATAGACAGTTTGTATAACAAATAATCTCTAATATGTGTATTATCATCGATGGTTCATATAACAAACCGTCTGCGATAATGACACATCACTGATCTATCGCGTATCCCCCAGGATTTTGATTTCACTCGTCCATTCTCTCCTCATCGAACGGTAGGCACCGGTTCCTCCCACCTCTTGGCCCTTATTAGTTACTCCCCCTCTCCCTTTTCGTCGGCGGGCACGCGTGAGTTCATTCACTCCTAACTTCTTGTATCCTCCCCTCGACGACGTTGATTACCATCATAAGCTAGCTCCTCCACCTCTTGTTGCAACACTATGGTTCACTGCTCATGACACTCTTGTCGTAAGTGTCATAAGAGTGTCTTGGACAATGTTACCGTCATGACACAAAGGTGATGCTATCGTCGCCTCTCCTTTATTGCTGGTGATATTCGGCCACCATCCGATCCCCTCCCCTCTTTTCCTTGATGGCAGGCATCAAGGACATCCAGCTCGTGCTGCATCAGGGGTGAGAGGGCCTAGGCATCGCGCTGCATCCAGCTTCTGCTGTCTGCTAGGATCTCTGCTTCGTATATATTCTTGCCGTGTTAAAGAGTTGTGTTCATAGGATTAGGAGATGTGTTCTTGCCATGTTCTTACTATGTTAGATGTGTAATCTGCTCGTTATCTTGTTATGCTGTAAAGGTGATTCTAATCTTAATAGAAATGGAATGTGCTATTGTGTTTGATGCTGTATTTGTTTGTTTTCAAAGGGCATAGCTAACATTATTTCTTGAGGCTAGCCAAAACCAGAAAAGATTTTAGGTATAGAATGAACTATCACAGACGATTTTGTGGTATAAACCGTATATACAAGACTATCACAGACGATTCTATCTACCAACCATCTATGATGGGAAAGTATCACAGACGGTTCTATATACCAACCGTCTGTGATACTTGCCCATCACTGACGGTTGGTAGCTAGAACCGTCTGTGATGTATGAGTATCATAAACGGTTTTTTGGTTCGAGCCGTCTGTAATTGTTTTCTTCATAGACGGTTGTAGTTACAAACCGTCTGTGTTGTATCTATCACATACGGCTCAAAACCGTTTGTGATAACCTCCGATTATCACTAAAACATAAATTCATACGGTTCAGAAAATCATCTGTGATGACAATTTTGAACCGTCTGTGATGACCTTTTTGTAGTAGTGATAGTTATTTCAAAAATCAAACTAGATATCTGTTACATTGAAAATTTTCAACTTACCTTCGAGTTTGAAGTTATTTCAAAAATCAAACTAGATATTTTAGCTTAACCTATTAAATTCAGATATTATTTTTAAAAACATGTATCATTTTAAATTAGTCTGGAGCATAGCATATGTATATTTCTTTTGCATCTACTTGAACCAAATTTGTGAAGACCCAATTGACTATACGATGTGATTTGATCATAAACAAAGAACTTTTTTGGAAGCCAAGAATTTTTGGATAAATATCGATCGTTTAAACAAGAAGGCAATAGTTTTGCCAATTCAATACTCTACTACTTTTGTTATAACTTAAATAGTTGGTAGTTGGTTTCCTTACTAGTTATGTTTGCATTAGGCCAAAACTAACCTCAATCAATCAACGACTCAAATCTAAACCCCTCTTAACCCCTAGAGTGGTAAGATGGAGTACCGTAAAAGAGCTCATCATTGCAGATTCATACAGAAATGGGTATGGGCACAAGTTCGCTAGCTTAATTTATTTTTTCAATGGGCGATGATGACTCATGTATTCTTTTTTAATGGGAACAACGAATTAATTCCCACAAAATCAACAAATAACCAACAGTTGATGGAAATCAGAAAACTGTAACATTTGGTTATTAGAACATCCACGTGCTACATGGCTGGCTGGACTAATCGACAGTTTGGCCACTTAAGTTAGAAATTCTTATCCAAATTCGCATATTATTGTTTTTTTACAGAAATAAGGATCTTCCAAAACCAGGTTCTATGTATGAGAATATATGCACACAGGAGGTCGCTTACAAGATCCATAAGGACATCGAGCAGCAAGGGAGGGATCTCCGAATCTACCCTTATATCACTGTAAATACCGAAATGACATAGTTTGTCATTTTTGCTACAGTGTTGTAACCTGATTGAGCGGTTTCGACGGGGGCGGCTCAGTGCAGGGCCCCTGCATTAGCGCGTCTTGAGGGTGCTGACCACGACACGTGTCCCAAAATCAAAACAATTCTGAAAATTCAAAAATACTTTAAAAATCAGAAAAATTGTAAAAGTACTTTTAAGTATAAGTATTTTTGAAGTACTTCAATTTTTATTTTACCTTTATTAAAAAGTATTTTTAAGTACTTAAAAAATACTTCTTAATAAACATAATTTTTTTTAAAAAAGTACTTTTTACAATTTTTCTGATTTTTTAAAGTATTTTTTGAATTTTTCAGAATTGTTTTGGATTTTTGGGGACACGTGTCATGTGGTGGGCACCCCAAGACGGCTAATGCAGGGCCCCTGCACCTGAGCCGTTCCCTTCGACCCGTACACTTAAACTTTGTTTTCTCGCGTAATCAATCTGGCAGAGCTCGTGCTTTTACGCTTTTTTTTAAAAAAAAATAATCATGTATGCCTTTCCCCCACTTCTGCAAATGAATGCAGAAGGACCATTTGATGTTGCTACTTGCTAGACCGTTCCAACGTTTAATATTATTAAACAGTTAGCTTGAAGATGCAGCCCGTTCTTTTCAGCTTATTGTTTCTTTCAAACAGATATACAGAACAACTTCTTTTTCACTATTTCAGAGTGATTTATCGTGACAATATTTTTGAAGCTACTTATCAACTTATCGACGTCCTGTTCATTCATAAAAACGGCTCGTGTTAGCACTAAAAATCATAAACCACAGTTATAAACTATAAACCATAAAAAAACTCGCTAAGAAGATCATCATGGAACCCTGTTCCACTGACAAGAACAGTTATCTTGCCTAAAGTTGTTTTATCCACAATTCCACCTAGTGATGATGATGAGAGAGAGGTGGCATGCACCTTCCAAGTAAAGATGCTTCCTCATGTCCTAGAACCCTGCTAAAATCTCTCGTCTGAAGTGGTTCTTGGTCTAAAGGGTTAAAGAGGCCGGTTTGTATGTGTGCATGGAAGGGGAAAAAAAAAATATGCCCTTGTGTTTGCTTTTTAGCTTGCTGCTTTTTAGATCTCCTTTCCCCTTTTGTCTTTTCCTTTGCATCACTCACTTCTAAAGCTCCAAGCTTTCTCTGATTGCACCTAACAATTTTGGTGTAATGAGCTCATGAAGTACACTGAGCAAAGATCATGCATAAACACTAAAAGTGTGATCGATTCGAGTAAGATAAAGCAAGCACTTACTGGTCAATCATTTCCATAAAAAATTTGATTCGGTTTCATCCATGCTGCAGATTGATGCAGTGCATTACTTCGCTTCAAAGTAATTCAGTGAATGTGCTTTGGAGCTTGCGAGAGGAAACGATGCATGGTATGGCAGACTGAACACTGTCCCTCTGTTTGGCATCTTTCTTTTCTAGTAAAGAAACTTCACATTGATTTCATGGCAAGAAAAACATTGATTCATAGTACGAGATGGTGCAGCAACAATGATCATGTCTTTGGAAATTGCAAGAGAAAGTTGAGAAATTATGTTCCTGAATTCATGGAACAATCGAGTATATATAGGGTTATTAAAGAAAAGGAAGCTAGCAAGCAGTACGGGGAAGGGTTTCAGCCCATTCTTTTTTACTTTTGGCTTATAGATTTCTCCGAATAAATAAATAGAACAATTTTTCCTCTTTTTTTTGAAATGACTTATCGGCATTCGGTTCGTTCGCACAAGTGCTCACTCTAGGAGCAAAAATCATCAGCCGTAGCCACAAGTCATCAACTGCAGCCGAAAAGAACAGGCTTATTTTGGAGCATGAGATGCCAAGATCTTCCATGGAACGCATGCTTTGAAGCAAAGGAAGCTGAATTATTTTGCAAATAATTAATGCTTCAAAAATTGCAAAAATAGCACACAATCTTGCAGGAAGATATATCCAACCAACCAAAAGTTACAAATCTTAATCCCTACAGCCAATGCAATTGGTGGCTAGTCCAACTGATATGGCACTCTCAATCACGGGTTGAGTCCTATTAAGTAACTTCACGCTATGTCGTTTTATTATGGATTTCCATGTATTTGACTGTGTGGCATCTCTATTTAAAGCCTTCAGGATAATTAATTGTGATAACCAAATGTACCCCTGCAATCATAATCTAAACACGGGCATAAGAAAGAAAAAAACCAGAGCACAACATTCCTGTGTGAGGCGATTCTAACAATTTCTGACCATATGGATCACGGACGATATGACCGATTTTATTTGGATTTTGTACATAAGAATATCTACTTTGTTGATACTCTGGACTATGGATCGGCCTATTTGTATAGAAGATATTGTGCTATTTTTAAATTGTTTTGAAACTATGCCCAGGATATTAGTTGTGCGTCCCACCTCTAAATTTTTGCACACACCACAGGTAGAATATTATTACATTGTGAGTGGCTATTCCGCACGCACGGGTTTCAACCATCCAATATGTGGAGGATAGGATTCGAGCTATTCATCAAGTTTAGGGACATAAGTGACATTTTTGTAAAGTATGGTGACCTATGGTGGAATTGTGCATCTTGGTTCCATAAACATTCTTGCATATCTCAGTTTAGTCCCCAAACTATCACAAGGGCCAAATGGATTTCTTGACTTTCGAGAACTTTTCGAATAAGGCCATAAGTTGAGTTTTTTTTGAGACGCCATAAGTTGAGTTGACGGGCCACATATGTATTCATTTAGCACATCACTTGGCCACATCACCACCTGACTCACCTAAAATGGCACTCCAAGCTCCATTGTTGCCATTTCAATCACCCCCCTCGTCTACTCGCATTAGCATAAAGCTCAGTTTCTCTTTGGAGCTAAGGTTTGATGAGGGTGTGCGTAAGGAGTTGCAGCTACTTTAGTCATCATTTCAAAATATAACAGATGTGCTCTGAAGAGAATAAGGATGTGAAACACCACACACTCTTAATTAACTTTAAGCGATGAGTTAGTGGTTTAAATGAAATTCATTAAACAACTAATGAATAAATTACAAAACACTTAAGTTCTTTAAACATGTATCAAACCAAATTGAAGAATAAGAACATTGAATAAATAGATGCATTCAAAAGTGTTATTTCATTGAATAATACAACTCAACTCATAGAGTTACAATTTTGTACATTCTGAGTACATACAAAGGAAATTATACATCCATGCCTACACATATAAATGAATACAACTCAACACAATTACAAGTGACCGGATTCTTCGAGGCTAGTAGTATTGGCATAATCATAGTAGCCTGAAACAAAATACCTGTAAGAGATATGATAACCAGACATAGAAAATAATAAAATAAAGAAGGCAGGGTAATATGAATATTGCAATTAGAACCCTTTTTGGAATATTAATAATGGGCAGATATCTCATCGAGATACCAGACCGACTGGGGCTAGTCAGCATTTCTCGCAGCCGTAGGGTTTCATCATCCGGCGTAAAACAAACCTGAGTCAATTCCAAGTGAAACACATAACACTTTTAAACACATCCTATCCCAGTAAAAATAATTTACTGAAATACACAGCACACTACCGACGGATGTAGGTTTTCACCGCCAACCTACGTTGGTCACAAGCTGAATGGATAAGGATTAGTGAGAGACCGAGAGGGGAGAGCAATAGCCAACAAACCACTTCTCACCATGGTAAGGACACACTGTCGTCACCTAGATCCACCACCTTTCCCCCAAATCTAATCCATCGAAGCAAGGAAGTAAGAAGAAGAAGAAGAGAGCTGCTGCAGCTAGGCTAGGTGGAGAAGCTAGCACTGAAGAGAGAGCCTAGGCCAGGAGGAGCAGAGGAGAAGAAGACAATTGCCACCACTCGGAGAAAGGAACCAAGTAAAGGGGTAGAACACAAAACACACCAAATCATGCCCTACAACCCGACCAAGGTATCCCCAAATCCATCCCACCCCATCTTCATTACCATTGCAGGACCACATACATGCAACCCAAATGCACACGCACTGTAGTAGAGCAAGTAGTATCCATAACTAGAGTAGAGAAGAAAAGGATGGAAGAGTAGAGTATACCAGAATGACAGCTAACAGTGCTTATTGTCAGCCACCCATACACACCTGGCAACCTCCACATGCTCCCTAGTGCGTAGAAGGTCCCAGGCCCTGTCATGGCACACCGATCTTGAGCACTCATGTCCACTATACAACTCACTAGCAAATCATGAGAATAAGTCCCCAAATCGGAAGCCAAATCAATAGAAAAAGGAGAAAATAGAAAGTAAATTGAAGGGGGAATAGAGAGAGATAGTAAGGTGAATCGAATGTCAGCAACTAGAGTGGGAACTGTTGCTGCCTAGTGCGGATCTAGCCAGTAGGGAGTCGAGGCGAGCTAGCGGTGGCCGAGCTAGGCCGGCAGTGCTACGGGAGGTAACGGTCGGGTGAGTCGAGGAGACGGGACTCCATAGGGAGGCCGGCAGCCATCGTCTGAGAACCGATGATAGAGGCGGCGATGCCTAGTGGTGGAGTGAGTTGGGGAAGTGGGTAAAGAAAAGAGAAACGAGCGTAGAGGAAGAGAAAGGGATACAAGCAGAAGGGCAGGCTGGCATTGGGCTGGGGGTTATGTGCCGCCAGGAGAAGGACAATATATATGTATTATGTATGTATAAATGAATGCACACTTTTATGAGGGTACATGAACACACACATATAAATGTATATGCATATGGTAATATTTAACTAGCAACAACTAATTATTGACTACTCTCAATTGATTAAAATAAAGAATCATCACATCAGTGAAAATAGCCACAAACAACAAGTGCACAAAACAAAAATCTAAATATAACCACAACAATCGATTCTAAATCAACAAAAGGGTTACCATTGAGTAATGTCAACATAGCGGATTTTATGTTTCCGTAAATTAAGTCATAGCATATGTACTAAATGGAGTGAATGAGCCGAGTCAGGGGAGAGCACTCCACCTGAACACATTTGAAACTGGAAACTACTACCAAATCAATGAAAGCAAGCCTTTGATCATTTTGATGAGAGTATCTTCACATAAAATAAATTATTTCTCTACTAGAATAATATCACAAATTGCATTGAATGAATTTTTACTCAAGTCGGATAAATGATGTGACTGTGAGGAATAATGAATTAGGCGGGTTCAGTTGATGGAGTAGTTGACCTGCAGTTTAAGTATCTGAATGGAAGAGGGTGCCTTTGGAAATGTGTTGAGTGGACGGTTGGGACCATCTGCATATGGATATGATATAAAGACTTACAAACTCTCACTCATGTAATGAGCCGTATCTTTCGTATCGGCCATAGTGCTATTGAAGATAGGCATAACAAGTCACTATATCAAGTTCTTACACACTCCACATGGGTATGTAGGATTATCTAAGGAATTTCATGGGTGAGGTCTCAATTGGACTCAGACCATAAAGGATAAGCCCAACACCTATATTTTGCGTAGTGGAGTGTCATGTGAAAGAACGTCTGACCCGACCAACGGCTAGGAAATACCCTAGTCAGGTGGAGGCATAATATACTGAAGTGGTGGGAAACATTCTGCACTCTAATTTGGGCATCACATCTAAGGAAATACGAAGAAATATTTGCAATAAAAATTAGAGTAACTATAGGTAAAGTGGTATAAGCCTACGCAACACCATATGAACCGTGAATTCATGCCTATCTCCTGGTTGGAGGCTACGAGAACCAAATGGGGTTCTATCGATCATGCGAGTGATTAGTAGATTTCTAAATTAAAATCTGAAATCTTGTCCAACCTAAAAATACTTATTTTGGAGATGATGTGAAATGACATAGGATCCATTGAGACAAGAATAGTGATCATAAAGTTGCATATTTGCTATTAATGCTTGTTGAGTGCTTTTGTACTTATCTTTGTTATTATCCTCTTTTGTTTAGAGGTTAGTTAGTTCGGAGGTCTTCCGGGTATCGACGATGCCTATCCAGAGGGCAGCTATGCTGAGGAGATGGAGATGACCCTAAGTATGACACGTATGTGGTGGATGCACTATATGAGACATGGTATGAGTAGCAGGCTACTAGTAAATCATATGTGGAAACTTGGGTATAATAGCATGCTCTTATCTATTATTTTCCATACTTGTAACACTACTAGTTATAAGTACTTCTGATTCTAGTATTGTTATAATAATCAGGCAACTATTTAGCTTTGTTAAAGACTTTAGCCATGCACGACAATGTTATTGTAATATTATGGAACAATCTCTAATTATTACTCTACTGCAACACTCTAATGGGCTTATTATTCGATAGAACATTATTTTTATCAAGTAATAATCCATTAACTCATATCATTATCTCAAGGTAATGACACAGGTCACCACAGGTGGTATAAGAGAAATGGTTCAAGACTCATGCAAATAACTAGAGACTGTTACAAGACTTAAGTAGGCTCTTTTACTTGCTACATGCCACTAACTATCTCTAGCAATTCTTGCCATCATGCCATTTTTCTATTTAGCTAAACTTTAAAATTTAGTATATTATTATTTTGTCTCTTGCAAACTTAATTTAGACCACCATACATATTTAGAACCATCTCTTTTGTAGGATTGTCCGCATTAGGATACCACCATCTCAAGCCCGTGATTAGCACACACTCTTGCTCTAGCAGATGATGCAGGAGCTAGGAGCACCTTGCCCGGAGTTCTTTGAGGAGATATCGGTGGACGGTTCCACAGAATGTATTGTAGTTGTTATCACGGGGATTCCATTGAATATGGGACACTACTGGGAGTACACCATGGCATGGCACACCTCGGACGACTCCCTGCCTATGTACCCTCTTGAAGGTTGACCAATCATATGACATCGTTTCTTGGACTTGAGGACGATCACCTGCACGAAGCCTTCTCAAGTCATCCATCATCATGGGACACATCCTATCCATCCATCTCAATGAAAATATTAGTCCCACAATTCGATTATCATTAATTACCAAAACACATTATTAAGTAATAATGACGGGTTTATATCCTTCAATCTCTACCTTTTTAGTAATTGATGACAATATTCAAATAAGCAATGAAGTAGAAATTATTTTTTTGAGTATACACTTTGTAAACAATAATTGTATACTCTAGGATTGGCTTTGGAATCATTAAATTTATTTTATTTCTGCACAAGATAAATTTTGAGTTTAATGCTAGGCAAAGCCGTAATATATAGAGAAAACTCCCCTAAATATATGCATAAGAATTTGAAGAAAATTCTTGCACATGTATGAGGATTTTGTGAATTTTGGTGGAGTTTCCTCTATATTTTGGATCCGAGGAGTCATGACATAATATCAATATAATCAATAATATTTGTAATAATATAAATATGTATGCACCTATATGAGAAGGATTCAAAATGACATAATTTGGACAAAGATTACAAGATAAGCAACACAAGTCCAAACCTTCTAGTAGTTGTGAGATCAAAATAAGCCTAGAAGGAAAGTTCAGGATTCATAATGAACTTACTTGATATATCACAATCACACTGATTATCGTAATAATGTTAGTACAAATGACTTGGCAAGAACTGTTCCTCTCTTTCACATGACGCATGACGCCGATCTCCCACAGGCCACGCCTTCGCGATGTTGAGTCAAGGTGTCACCTGAGGCTAGGGATGGCAATCGGGCGCGGCGGGTACGGGTAGTGCTCGCCCATACCCGTACCCGCGACCTCAATTTTCGCCCACGGGCATACCCGTACCCGCCCACGGGTAAAAAACCCCGCCCATACCCGTCGCCCGCGGGTACCCGTCGCCCGCGGGCATACCCGTTTACCCGCGAACTGAGTACATCACATATTCACATTCAAACATCACCAATGCATTGCAAATTCACATATTCAACAACATACACACATACATTCACTAGATGATACATGCTGCCGCAAACTAATAGAGTACGGGTATGCAAATTCACATATTCAACAACATACACATACTTTGGCTGATGACAAAAAAATAGAGTACGAATCTTTCTTTAGCAATGCGGTGAGCCGATTCATCGAATTATTAGGCCATTTGGACCAAATGTGAAAACAAATCTGATGAGCAATTGGAATAGATCAATTACCATTCATTGCCAAGTTGGCAATTGCACCAGAAGTGACTCGATGAATTGTGGTATTTTCTGATGTTTCTAGCAGTGACAGAAGAGCATCCAGCCCTCCTTCCTCAACTATTCTTTACTGATTAATATCTGCAATCGCAAAAGGACATTAGCAATGAAAATTGTAATGGGCCTAATGGCAGTCCATGAACATATGAACTTGCAGAAAATAGTGATAAATTTTGTTCTCTTACAAGTACTGCATCACAACATTAATCGATACTCAAACATCTAAAATCTTAGAAGATCGGAGAAGCGGGAGAGGTTGTGGACGAGGAGGTCGAGGCGTTGGCATCGACGAGGCGTCGGCGAGGGACCGGACCCCGGCGGTCGAGGGGTCGTCGAGTCGGTGAGGTCGGCGAGAAGGGAGCCGTGACATCTCGAGGACGGGACAAACGCCGGCCAGAGGGCGGGGCTGCCGAGAAGGAGAAGGGGCGGTGACGAGGAGGAGGGGCCGATCCGGATCCGGAGGTGGGGCGGGTGGCGGCAATGAGGGAGGAGGATGGGAGGCGGCCGGCCGGGTGCGACGGCGGATCCGGGCGAGGCGAGGCGGCAGGCGCATGGTGGCGGATCTAGGTGCGGCGGAGGAGGCCGGCCGGGTGCGGCGGAGGAGGCGGATCTGGGGCGGAGGAGGAGGCGGCGGGGTGAGGCGGAGGAGGCGGAGGAGAAGGTGGTCGGGGGGGGAGGCGGATGGAGGAGGCGGCGGCCGGGTGGGGCGGTCGGGCTTCGGTCGTGGGAGAGGCGGCGGCTGCGAGGTTTGGAGAGGCTGCGGGAGTGAGTCGAGTGACCGACCGCCCGATATTTGGATGAGGCCGAGTGACCGAGACGCGGCTGCGGGAGTGACCGAGACCCGAGTACGGTTAGGGTTCACTGTTTTTAATGTGGCCCACTTGTCAGTCTATTTCGCGGTAAGCAGGCGAGGCAGTGCAGGTAGAGCTAACCCATACCGCCTGTTTACCCGATGGGCGAGATTTGTCCCCATTTTCATACCAGGCAAAGAATGCATCCCATACCCGGCTCCATTAGGGTATTTACCCGCGGGTACACGTGTAAACGGGCACAATTGCCATCCCTACCTGAGGCCGTCCACGGTAGACCTAGGCTGCCTACGTGTGGGCTCAATTTTGACTTTGACTTTAACTAGCTTTTTAAATGATATATTTTTTCAAGTCGAAGTTAACAGAAATATTATAATAAAAAGTATACTGAATTCAGTTATACCGGTTAAAATCATATGCAACTATTTTTCTTTATATACTGTCCCTCGTGAACAGTTAGAATTTAAAATTTTAAATTATTAACTATAAGCTATAGTTAAAGAATATACTCTAGTTATTCCTCCCAGTGGATCTAACAGTGCCATCGTGACTGTTGCCAATTCTGTTACAAACCAAAAAGTAAAAGTGTCCAATGTACAGATGCCCCAATATACAGATGCCTTTACAATCAGACACATTTCTTGCCACCCCTCATCATCTATAAATTCATGTACAGATTCAGAGTTAATACAAGAAGCAACAGTTTCTCTCAAACACTTGTTACAATCTCTTGCAATACGTTATCAGCACATACATAAACACAAGGTATGGCACTATGTGAGAAACACCAAAAAACATTTATGGATGTTCTTGTTTTGGTCGATTCCTTGCGCGAATCGCTGCACGTTCTTCTTGCTCCTCTCCATGAGAAGCCTCTACCACCACATCCGGCGGCCACCACCTTCATCGCCACCGGCCATGGCTCTAGGCCGGTTCATCGTCGTCCATGGGAGGCGCATGGCGCTTTCCCACCGGCGAGGGCTCCGCGCTATGGCCCTTACCGGCGACTGGCGCACACCTCCGTGGCGGCTAATCGCCATCCCGGCCTTCGGATCCAGGCCCAAACTCCTCCACCGGCCTCCTCCGTAGAGGAGGCATTCTCCTCTACATAAATCGAGAAGAAGAGGGGAGAGGAGGGAGCGCGGCGCTCGGCGCGGCGCGGTGGTGGCGCCCGAGGCGACCGGCTAGGGTTTGAGAGTTAGGGAAACCCTAACTCTCCCCTTCCTTTATATATGGGTACACAAAAATGGGCTTTTGGCCCAAAATTTCCCACCTCCCCATTTGGGCCTAAAAGCCGAACGGGCTTTAGCCCAGGTTTTCAAAATTTTGCAAATTTCCCCCTATATTTTGTGGAAAATGCAGAATTTTTTTTCGTTAAATAATATTCTATTGTAGTATTTGCAGTATAGTCCTTGTGCTTGTTTATAATTGTACCCGTCAGTTTGTACTGTTATAAATTAGCATTTCAGTCCCTACAGAACCTGAAAATTATGTAATTATTTAAATAAATATGCAAATATATTTCTATAATTTTTACATATGTAGGATTACTACTAAATATTTCTTAACTCTTACTAGGAGGAAAGGAAATATTTTAACCATCATGGATGCGATGCAACGATAGTAGGCTCTGGTCGTGCCTCTATCACTCTCCCTGTGGGTACACAATTGGAAATTAAGGATTCACTCTTGTAACCTGATTCAACACATACCCTACTTAGTTATAGAGATATCCGTCAGAATGGTTTCCATGTTGAAACCCAAAATGACAACAAAGAGGAATATCTCCTCTTAACCAAAAACAACGGATATGGCAAACAAGTACTAGAAAAAATTCCATCTTTAAACTCCGGATTATACTATACATACATCAAACCCATTCAACATATTGCGTACAAAGTAATTTTCCAAAACACTAACACATTCCAAACATAGCATGATCGCCTTGGCCACCTAGGCATTGGAATGATGAGAAAAATTATTAGCAATTCAATTGGTCATACATACCTCAAAACAAAATTTTTGGAATCCTCATATTTTGTGTGCACTTCTTGTGCCACCGGAAAATTGATTTTAAGACCCTCTTATCTTAAAATCAGAGCTGAACCACTTAAATTCCTTGAACGCATTCAAGGAGATATATGTGGTCCTACACAACCATTGTGTGGACCGTTTAGATACTTCATGGTTCTCATTGACGCATCTACTAGATGGTCACATGTGTGTCTTTTATCCATAAAACCATGCATTTGCTAAGTTAATTGGTCAAATTATCCAATTACGAGCAAATTATCCTGAATATCGAATTCAATCAATTCGAATGGACAATGCTGCTGAATTTTCATCCTATGCCTTCAATGACTATTGTATGGCTCTTGGGATACAAGTTCAACACTCTGTTCCATATATGATACACAAAATGGTTTAGCAGAATCTCTTATCAAGAGAATCAAGCTCATTGCAAGACTATTACTACAGAATTGCAACTTACCAACATCATATTGGGGTCATGTAGTTTTACACGCTGCTGACTTAATACAATTGCGTCCAACTGCATATCATAGCACTTCCCCACTACAATTAGTACGTGGAAATCCACTAGATATTTCCCATCTGCGAAAGTTCGGTTGCGCTACATACGTACCGATCTCACCACCGCAGCGTACCTCAATGGGACTGCACAGGAAACTTGGGATCTATGTTAGGTATAAATATCCGTCAATTATAAAATACCTCGAGCCCCTAACAGGGGACCTGTTTACGGTCTGGTACACTGATTGCATATTCAATGGGGAACATTACCCAGCATTAGGGGGAGAAAACAATTCAATGGGGGAACATTACCCAGCATTAGGGGGAGAAAACAAGTACCAAACTAAATGCCAGGAAATTGATTAGAATGTACAAGGCATTCTGCCTCGGACCACGCACGGAGAGACTGAACTTCAAGTTCAGAAAATCATTCATTTGCAAAATATTGCAAATAATCTGCCAGATGCATTTACTGATTGCAAGGGTGTCACAAAATCCTATAATCCTGCCAAAATTATGCCTGAAAGAGTGGAGGTACCGTAAAATACCACTCAACTCCTAGTTCAAAATAAGAGGGGGAGAAGTACGGTACAAATGGCGGATACAGCTTCTAACAAGCGACAAAGGAAACAAAATAATGTAAATACAGATCAACCTCAAGTTGATAGACACCAAAGGATCCTTGAACCCAGATCAACAGTGCACTCAAATTTTGATCTGGGATATCGGAACACCCCGACTCAAATGTTTTGGGAAATAACATTGAGTCACCAAGGGTCCAAGAAATTTTCACTAACTATACCGATTCTGGAGAATCATATGATCGTAAGACTACACTTGTCGACATTTATTTCTCCACAACAATTGCAAATAACCTTCAAAATGATCCAGATCCTAAGACCATGGCAGAGTGCAAACATCGCTCGGACTGGAATCAATGGAAGGATGCAATTCAAGCGGAGTTAGCCTCGCTCAAGAAAAGAAATGTATTCACCAATGTGATACATACACCTCCCAAAGTATTCCCTGTCGGTTTCAAATGGGTTTTCGTCCGTAAACGGAATGAAAACAATAAGGTGGTGAGATACAAAGCAAGGCTTGTAGCACAAGGGTTCACACAGAGACCCGGCATTGACTTCAATGAAACTTACTCTCCAGTAATGAGTGGAATAACATTCCGATACTTAATCTCATTGGCAGTACAAAATTATCTATCTTTTCAGTTGATGGATGTAGTGACGGCATATCTTTATGGGTCACTTGATTCAGAAATATACATGAAAGTTCCCGATGGAATTTCAATTCGAATCAAACATAAATCGCAATATGTATTGTGTAAAATTGAACAAGTCTTTATACGGCTTGAAACAGTCGGGTAGAATATGGTACAACCGACTAAGTGAGTTCCCAACCAAAAAGGGATACTCCAACAATGATGATTGCCCATACGTGTTCATCAAAAGATCCTCAACAAGATTTTGTATTATATCTGTGTATGTTGATAATCTTAATATCATTGCTAACACACAGAATATAGATGAAGCACGTAATCATCTTATGACGGAATTTGAAATGAAGGATTTGGGTAAAATCAAATTTTGCTTAGGTATACAACTTGAGCACCTTCATACAAGCATCCTAGTGCATCAATCAGCCTATGTCCAGAAAATATTGGAGAAATTCAATATGGACAAAGCATATCCATCGAAAACCCCCATGGTTGTTCTATCTCTGGACAGGGACAAAGATACATTTAGACCCCGAGATGACAATGAAGAGCTATTGGGACCCGAGATTCCATATCTCAGTGCTATCGGAGCGCTTATGTACCTTGCAAATTGCGCCCGATCGGATATTGCATTTGCAGTAAATCTACTTGCTAGATATAGCGTTGCTCCAACTAAAAGACATTGGGTAGGAGTGAAGAATATCCTTAGATATCTTCAAGGCACTAAAGATCTTGGTTTATTCTTCCAGAAGAATAAAAATATGGATTTAATAGGATATACAGATGCTGGCTATTTATCAGATCCCCATAATGCCAGATCACAAATATGCTTTGTATTTTTACACGGTGGAACAACCATCTCTTGGAAGTCTTCAAAACAAACTCTAGTGGCTACATCCACTAATCATTCTCAAATAATTGCATTATATGAAGCATCACGTGAATTTGTATGGCTTCCCAGAATGATTAACCACATACAACAATCATGTGGTATAGGTGCTAAGCTTGTATCACTTTACCCATCATCACTCTGCTCGTGTTGGTAACCGGATTTCCGCATTTCCTTTGATGCGGCGCCCGGACAGTCTGAGCTAATAACATCTACCTCAAGATTATATCTCCACCCAACTATTCTCAACCGCGGTCCGGTGGTTTCTCACCCTCTTTGGCGCCCACAAACCTCGACATAGTCGTTTGGTTGGGGCCGGCCCTACCCCAACCTCCACCCGCTAATATATGCGCCTTGCATCCCCACCCGGCACCCGATTCTTGGCCGGATCGTGTGGGTTCTGCGGTGGTGGAGGTCCCCACCCACACCAGATTCTTGGCCGGATCGTGTGGGTTCCTCCACGGGTCCCCACCCGGCACCCAAGTGCTGGCCCGGATCGTGCGGGTTCTCCCAACGGCTTAATACAATACTTACCCATGTGGAGAATATAATACCTCAATAGAGTACTAGTCTGCCCGTGAAAAACGGAATGTTGGTTGATACGGTTTGGTGCGGTGCATTCACACGGAAGAAGTTTATAAATCCTTATATTCTATTCTTATGCAGAGGTCCCACACCTGCCCACTCGTCACCTGCCCTGGCAACCTCTGCCCACCTCCTTAATTAACTTAAGTGGCCAACTGCTCCATCAGTTGCCATCTATCTCTTTTCTCTTCTCTTATAGCCATTGCTCGATTTAAATATTCTTTATTTCTTTCATGCAAGGTGATACTAGATTAATACAAAAATACTTGTTTTACAAAACATACTCTGGAGATATGTTCAAAGGAATACTTGCCTGAATGTTAAGCATATACTCGGATTCACATAGGATCAGGTGAAGATGTTCCCGTAGCTTGGATTGTTGCTTGCAATTACATATGTCGGCTACGACTTAATTTACGAGAATATAATAAAAAGCGAGGCGACGTGCTTGTGCTCCTAAAGGTAAGATTTTACTCAACTTAACCTAATCGCGATAATTGAGATTAATTTCGGTACACTACTCGTCATTCGACATTATTGCACTAGCGACGTGAAGTATGGTCGACCTAGTATGTACGCCCAGCGTTTTATTAACTCCTAACCATTTTTCGATTACACAAGATTAGTTAAATGCATGTAAATTGTAACGGCGAATATTAATCCTAATCGATCTCACGCATGCAATTAAGCCTATTTAATTTCTTGCATTTAGTATGCGTGACAAGCTAAACTATAAATCCAGAAGAAAAGGGTTCTTAATTAATCGATTTCGTAATCCCTTAATTAAACTATACTCAGGCGTCCTCATGGGATTCATAAATTCTACTTTAGTCATTTGTAAATTTCTACAGCTTAACTGCTAATTAAATCACCGGTTATAATTTTAGTCGCTACCCGTAATCTTAACTTGACGAGTACTACTTAGATCAGCGGGTGTTATTCTAATCGTCATAAACCGTTTCAAATCTTCTAACGGTTATGAATTTATTCTAACCATTCAAAATACTTATCTGCGGTTTCCTACAGTTTATAATCAACTAATGGAAATTAACTGGGCATTCAAATGTGTAACAGAGTGATCTAAATGATATTAGGCTAATTTATTTCGCATGCGCGTAATTTCCAGTCTAAGGGTATCATGTGATTTATCTCTTCTAACCCAAAGTATATACTTGGATAGTTACATGATTTAACACTATCTAGGTTGAATTGGTATTCCGTTACAATTCTGAATGATTTACCTAACAATGCGCCAGATAAATCGGGACACGCTATGCTTTTAGTCCACAGATGGCAATGCATTTATTCTAATCATTACAATTACTAATTAATGGTTTCCTACTGTTTATATGACCGTAACTACACTATCCAGGTATTTACACTGCAACCAATTGGTTCATACTATAATACTTTAATTTAATCCGCGCACGTATATGTTTAATCAATTAGCATCTTTTAAATTGTCGGACCGCAATTAATTTGTTCTAATGGTCCGAAGTAATTAAAGGTGGATTTCTATACGTTAAATGCTACTAACCAAATTATTTGAATAATTAAGTACGCCATGGAGTTGTCTAAACGACGATACACGATTTTTAATTTTACCACATATCAGTTTCAATCCCTTGATGGCATTGCCTTTATTATAAGAACTTAAGAACTATTCTGCGTTTCTACGACTTCCTCTATAGCGTCGAAGCGATACTCCGGTCTGATTAATTAAGTGAATTCTACAAAATAGAATCGAAGGGTTTCTAGGTTTCTGATTCAATTCCAAAGAATTCATATTGCGTGAAGCTTGACTAATAATTGATACAGATTCCTAGTTATCGCAACTATTTAACGAAACTCGAAATTTCAATTTAATAATTTAGATGCAAGATTTTATCTTTCTATTTTACTCATTTTTCCCCTTTTCCCTTTTCTCCCCTTTTTCCCTCTTTTTCTTTCTTTTCTCTCCTCTCTCTCTCTCCAACATGGCTTCCACCCTTTCTCTGGATCCCCGACTCCATCACCTCTTGGCTCCTCCCCGATCCCTTTTCCTCCTCCGAATCCAGGTCCCGCGCCTCGATTCTTCTCACGCCCGCCGCCCAGTTCTTCTCCCTCTCCTCGCCTCCGATCTCCCGCCTCTCTCGGCTATTTCTCTTCTGGCGCCGTCTTGCGTCGCCGCCCCTCTGGTGTGCCTCGGCCGGCTCCCGGGCCGTCGCCTCGGACTCTCCGGCCTGGCGCCTTCACCTCCGCCTCGGCTCGCCCTCGCCCCTTCCTCGACTCATTGCGCCAACTCCATCCGTCGCCTCCTCGGTCCTCTCGCTTGCGCCTTGGGATCTTCCTCCTCCCGGCCTAGCGCCTCCACCTCCATTCCTCCTCCCTCTCCACTTGTGCCTCACTTCCCCAACGTGCTATCCTCCGGTGCCTCCTCTGCTGCCCCCATCGGCATCGCCCGCGCCGCTAGTGAGAGGAGGCTGTGATCGATCTGTGGCCTAGGCCGGATCCGCACCTTCTCCTCTACTCCGGCCGGTATGAGGTGGATTTGGTTGCTATTTTGTTTTGGTTTCTAATGGGTTTGCTCCAAAGAATTATTAGGTTTGGAGGCGAGTTGCCGTCTTGGGCACACCGCTAGCGCCCGTGCAGCAGGGGAGTCTTGGTGGCGACTAGTGGTGTGGTGACGCCAGTGGTAGCATGCCGCCGCCTTCCTCATCGGTGAGCCCGTGCTCCTTCTCTCTAACTCTACTACCTCTAGTTGGCATACTACACTTGATGGTTGCTTACTGTCTATATTTGCTATTGAGAAAAGAATGCTATTGTTGTGAGCCCTTGTGGTTCACTGTGTGGTTGACGATGGGTTTGGCTTGGAAGAATCAAGGGTGGCTTGGGGTCGCCCTCGGCTGCGGTTGCCATACAGTCTGCCTCCCTCGAGTCCGCCGTCATTGTTGCCGTCGCTCACTCAGTCGTCCTTGGCCTTCGTCTTGTGTTTGGCTTCACCTCGGTGGCTACGGTTTCGGGTGGTGGGAATGGTTTGAGGATGAGAACGAGAGACAATGATGGTTTGCTTTGCTAAGATATTTCGCTCTCTTCTCGTTGCATCACCTACCATTATCTATGAAGATAATGTTGCTATGTTGTTCAAATGCAAATGGGTTACATAAAGAGCAATATCACAAAATATATTGCACCTAAACTATTTTACCCACATGAATTGTAAGAGAGTGGGGAAATAAATATTCTGCAAACTAAGTCTTGTGATAATCTCGCAGGCTTATTCACCAAGTCATTACCAACTTCCATATTCCAAAAATGTGCTCATGGAATTGGTATGCGAAAACTACGTGATTTGCAGATATCAGGGGGAGAAATCTCCTAAGAGTTAACCCGTTCAAATATAAATATTGTACTCTTTTTTTCTTTATGAGTTTTCCCTCTAAGGTTTCTCATCAAGATTTTTAATGAGATAATATGACAACGTAATCATAAATATATTATGTCTCTATTTTTCCACAGGGGTTTTTAAGGAGATATAATCAAATATATGCCATATTATTTTCTCCTTAAATTTTTTCACTGGGTTTTAAATGAGTTTTTCTTGGCATATCTACTCTATCGGTTCTCCTCATATTTTTCCCTATAGGGTTTTGGAGGAGTTTTTCCAAAATGATGAATCAAGATGATCATATAAAGACACATTGGTCAAGGGGGAGTGTTACAAACCAAAAAGTAAAAGTGTCCAATGTACAGATGCCCCAATATACAGATGCCTTTACAAATAGACATCTTTCTTGCCACCCCTCATCATCTATAAATTCATATATAGATTCAGAGTTAATACAATAAGCAACAGTTTTTCTCAAACACTTGTTATAATCTTTTGCAATAAATTCAATGGCGAGGAGGATGGTGATGGCCGCCGTACTCCTCGCCCCAGCGGCGATACCAAATCAATGCCTCCAAGCTAGAATTGGGGGGTCGCCGCCACAGTACTAGCTAGGCCAACTCCTTGCCTCTTTGCCATCCTGTGTTACTCGCCAGTGAATCATCTCCGTACTAAAACTTGCTGAAACCACACGATTTCACCCTCTGAAACAAGAAACCAGATTCGAACCTACTAAAAACCAACTTGACGAAATCCTATGATCTGAAACTTGCTGAAATCCGCTCGCCTATCATAGCTGCTCTTTATATGTCTAAACATATATATAAAATGAATTCCAACGCGATATATACACGATACATAGTAATTAATTCTACCTGCTGAAACGTGCGGGGGAAAAGCAAATGTACATGTACACTTCCGTTTTGTTTTCCTAATCAAGGACAACACTTGTCGCAGGATGTCGACGATCTAGGCCCGTGATAAAAAGACGATCATTCCGACCCGTAAAAATTGATGAACAGGGAGACCAGCCTAGGTATCTTTAAGAATTGGCATCACATGCCGACTAAGATCCACAGCAGGAGAAAGCCCTCATCTCCAAAGGTAAAAAACCAAAAGATGGTAGGGACCGTGAATGCAAGGCAGAGAGACACAAATTAAGATCCCGATTGATCTTATGCCGTATTACGCGCGCATCCCGTCGTACGTGCAAACATGCATGGCTTTAGCAAAGGTTAGCATTACATTAGTACATTGCATACTTAACAACGCCAAATGGTCCATCGACGATCTGTATACGTGCTTGCCTGTCATTAGTTAAACACTACCTTGAACAAGCTAGTAGTTATATATATGACACGCATATTGTATCATGTATTCGCTGGTGTGCATCATTACATGCATTCATGTATATATGCAGCCTCTTGCAGCAAATTAAAGAGTATTGACCACTTGAGTTTGTATTGTAATGAAGATCTAAGATGCTGATGCGGATACGCACAAGCTTAACACTTTTCAGTCAAATACATTATTTCACTGGAAAAAAGTATTGAGCCGCATTAAATATTGTCAGGTGAATTTATTTTTTAAGGAGTTTCTTTTAATTGATGATGAACTTGAAATACTACATCATGCTATTATTTTATGTATTCTTAGGTATGATTCATGTGAAGACTTGGCAGGACAAAAGGGAGGAGCACAAGGACTTAAACTACAAGTTTTGGACAAGATTTTCAAGCCAAATTCGGATCTCCCACGTGCTCAATCCAATTCAAACTCGGATTCAACTCAGAATTCAATTCGGATTTGGTTCGGGACAGCCTGACAGGCAGTTACTAAAAAGGCCATAACTTTCACAAACGGAGTCCGATTCAGGTGGTCTTGTACTCGTTGGAAAGATAATTTCAAGGGCTACGCAATGGATCTGGCTCCACCTTCAAATTCGTCACGGATTAAAAGTTGTGACCGAAACATTATGACGGCTTAATTTTAGGTTTTTCCTTTTGTGTGAGTTTGTTTTCAAATACATGTAGGGATGAGTTGGAGTTGGTTTAGGACCTCTTGACCAGCCATGAGGTGGAGAGGGAACTATATATTGAGGGTTAGACCCCCATTGTAAGGAGACCACGTTTGAGAATAATGAATCTAATAAAGTTTGTTCGAGTTTAGCCTTGCTGCCGAAGTTCCATAGGGAATTAGGAGTGAATTTTCTTCAATCAAGATCGTTTAGCCTTTCCGTTGGGAATTGGGTGCACGATAGATCTTCGCTTGGTGGTCGGCGAAATCAACACGAGTGTGTTTTGGCGGATTAAAGAGTGTTCGTCCCTTGCATTGGCATTGGAGGATCATTACGATTCATCAAGTTTCCCGTGAGTATCCATCCTACGTCGAGAAGATCGGGCGATCCCGTATCAGATGCTGTGATCGAACTTAAATCTTGTGTGTACATATTCCATACATAGTTAATGTAGATTCATCAGTGGAGTTAAATCCAGAGTACTGATATATATCCAAGCCCACCAACAAGCTAAGCTAAGCTAGCTAGACTTCGAGAATTTCTAGCCTCACATGCATAGAGAAGTCGATCCGATTGATGGAAGCAACCTAAAATGAACAGATCATAAGATCACATGAACTAGCTAGATCAGACTAAACGAATATGTAAGGCCATGTATGTAAAAATCAGTGCATGTGATGTCTGAGCCATGCAGTAGATACAAAATGTTTAACCCTTAGCTTGAAGGGCCTGGCCATCGATGAGTGTTGAGACAACGAACGTGAGCTTCTGCAAAGCAGCGCCTTCGTCCCTAGCTTGGCCTGGTGGAGACACGGCCCTAGAAAAGAGCGTGTAGATGAAGCAGCACCACACTAGCTATGCTATTTTGTAGGAGAGAGAGAGAGAGAGAGAGAGAGCAAAGGAGAGAGAAGCGAGATAGATAGCTTTGCAAAAGCAGAAGCAGCAAAACTAAAGGGAGAGAGAGAGAGACGGCCAGCTGGCCGGATACGAGAGATCGATCAGAGGAGAGGCCAAATGATACAAATGCACGCTTTCCCATGTGCTGGTGTGGGGTTGCATGTCAGCTCTTTTACATTTTTTGGCTTTCCATTTGATCAAGTGGTATCCAAACCTGCAAACCGTCTTTATCTCACCGCTTTATGTTCTGTAGCATACTCACTTTGGATTAACTAGGACACATGGTTAGCTGTAATTCAACTATCTCTGAAGTTCCTTACAAAAAAAAACTATCTCTAAAGTGTAAAATGGTGGATAGGGGCCAGCTCATATCTAGGATACCCAGTGAAAGCTATTTAAACTGGTATGTATGTATCTTTGCAGATTTCTTCTCCCATTTTCAAACATATATAGATCTCTAATTTTGATCAATTTTGGATTATTTCAGATTTCTTCTCCCGTTTTCAAACATATAAAGATCTCTAATTTTGATCAAATTTGGTTTATATTATGAGTTAATTTCATATAGTTTTGGTAGCTAAGTTAATTAGGTTCTCCCTCGACCGCCATTCTTTGTCTTGTTTATGGCGCTTTTGCGAACCAAACGCTCCTTTTTGTTTTGTTTGAGTTTGAGACACTTTCGCATGCATGCCTGAGACGTGAAACTACTCATACGCGTGCTGAAGCTGTCGGAAACTTCCTATTAAGAGAAAGATAATAGAAAGGCGTGTACAAGGTAACGTACCTATATGTTGTTTGAACTACGTTCGGATAAATTAATCCATGATTCAAATTTGGTCGATTCATAAGCTTTATTTATCTTTTATCCAAACCGGCCGTGCGCTAATTAATAAATGTAAACATCCTTTTGTTTTTGACAACTATAAGGCTAGTACCAATATACATAAAGATTGCTAGATTGTATATATAAGTTACATAAATTGTTGGTATTTAAGGTGGAGACCGTGTGTTTTCCCCTTTAATAAAAAAATCCGTACTTAAGCAAACTATTTTGGTTTGAGATTAAATCAACATGAAAAATTCAGAAAAAATATGTAGAAGAAAAAACTCATATTTGTAAAATGTATGTAGCTATTGACTACCGATGTAGATTGACCTATCATGTCCTCTTTGCTTTACAACTAAAAAGTCATTTTAAAGACGGATATTACGATGGTCGGTATCTTTGCTATGCTAGTGAGAAGGTGGCATCTGGACAGATGGCTAGACATGTAGTTGTGTATCTAGTCGTCCCTAGTGTAAATTCTAGATTTGACACTGGTGTCCACTAAATTTAGTAGTACACATGTATGCGTGTTTAGTGTAAAAGCACATGCTTATGCTCCCTGAAAAATTAGGTGTATTTGAAATTTCTAACGTGTGTAAAGAACGTACACACATATGTATACGTAAGTAGTATAAGTATGATGTGTGTTGAGTGTATACATCCATCTCTCCCAAAAAAGAACCATTACAATTCTATAATTGTGTGCTTCACACTGTGTGCACACTGTGTGCTCTCATGTACTAACTCATAGCAACCGTGCCATGGACCATGCCGCCAGTTGAGACTTCCGGATGTGCATGAGTAGCAGGACCTGAGTTCAATATTCCCAGCCATCCGGGGCTAAAGACACCCCGCCCATCTCTAAAATGAAGAGTTGTTGTACAGTGATACTTATGGTCAGAATATGTTGTCCTTATTAGTCAGTGTCTTTGTTTATAGGGAAGAACTACGTACTTAGACGAGTAGTGGTCTCATGTTCCCTTAAAAAATGAAAAACACAAAATTTAAAACATGTTAAGGGTCTGATTTCTATTCACCTAGTACATATCTTAAACCACAATAATACCCCTCGTATCTGTTTAAGTAGTTGCAATTTTCAACTCTGCCTCTTCTTGCTCCTTCCTGCATGGTAGAATGAATGGAAGGTGCTTCTTGATGATCATGGCGTGCAGGAACAGGAGCAAGAGCAAGCTGGGGAATAAAGCATGCAGGAAAGTCCAATGATTCTGTTGGAATACAGATAGGCTAAACTAGCGTAGATTAAAATTTTCTACTATGTAAATTAAGAAGCTACGCGAGTAAGAGATCATAGATCGTTACCACTAAACCCACAGTACAACAGAAGAAGAGTTTAAGCAGCCGATTCAACATAGTGCGTGTCTGTGTAGTAGAAGTAATCAATCATCCTCTGACCAACCGTCTCCTTCTCGCGATTCTCCTGATTAGTAGCAATCGCATCAGTGCCTCTACCGAAATCCACACATCCATATATGGAACGTCATATGTCGGTGTGCTAGCATCAGCGTGCACAGAAGAGATTTTGAGAGATGATGGTTAGGGTTCCGATGGGTGTGTTTCGGGATCCTCTTTAGCCCCATGCCTCTCTTAATATATCCTCCAATCGGATTCAAATCCGATACAATTAGATATCATATCTAACTCGGAAAGGCTCCGACTAGATCTTTATCCAATACGAGTAGAGATCATGTCTCACTTGGAAACCTTCGATCGGATCCAATACGAGTAAAAATTATATTCCATTTAGAGTATCATCCGGACCCTTATTGTTCCAATCTATTAAGTGTGTAACTCTGTAGGTTTATGCATATCGGCTATAGGCCGAAAACTCCTTCCAGTCCATAAGTCGGTAACGATCCTAGCAGAACATAACGACTCCCAAATATAAAGATCATATCGGATGAACCTATATAGTGATTATGTATTGATCCCTTTGCCTTACGATACCATATTGAACTCAAGACGAGAAGCATATCATTCTATGATAGCTCAATCCTTTACTCGAAGTTATAGTGGATTACTCAGTTTGTGATTAACTCATCAGCCTCATTTAGCATGGTCATGCACTTTCTTAATCCAACCACATCGAGTGGCCTAAAGATATATCTCCCTTTATATGTGAGGAGCAAATTTCATTTTGATCTCTCACATTCCTCCGCATGTTTTATAGTAAACTCGAAATCTACCTTTATGACCACTCAATTTACGGAGTAGTATTTGGTAACCCCTAAGTAAACTATTACACATGTTGGAAAATATGACGATCTCATATCTAAGGATGCTACATACACTATATATGAGACTAATTGATGATACTTAAGAATATAACAATTCTTGCAGTGTCTCATACTAGGTCAATCCAACACTATGTTCTCAAACATGTATCTACATTATTGATTTGATATCCCTATATTTATGATCTATGAAACATGATCATCAATCAATGCATGTACTAATCTATAAATCATAATTGTCCCACATAATGATATAAGATTAGATATAATTTAGGATAATATAAAAACATGAATAAGGAGTTCTACGAACAAGTCACAACATTGTTGATTAATATGAAAGACATTTATACAAGCAATAAAATAATATATTGTTTAAAAAATAGTAACTATAAAAGTGATATAATTATTTCTATGATCACTTCTAAGACATACGGCTGTCAGATTCCTCTCCCCCTCCCCTCCAGATAGCAGCAGTAAAATACCCGGCGACGCCAACGACCAATCGCATACTGTTACCCTCATCATCACCATGCATCACCATCACCGCCATCTCTGAAGCGGTGAAGCCTGAAGGGCACCATACTCCATACCACACCAGCATACACCCCGGCTTCCATTCCTCTCAACAGTCGCGTGTACGCCCTGCGCCGGACAACATCATTCGCCCATAATCACCAGCGCACACGCACAAAAATACGTGCACGCCAGCATGCTGTACGCCCCTGCGTTGGGATGTGTTTGTTGCCACTCGGACACTTGCAGGCCGATCAGATACTACTGCAACTACTGTACTGTTGCAGAAATGCAGAGTGATAGTGCGAAAGTGGTGGCCGGCCGGCCGGCCGGCCAGGGCCAGCCATTGGAGTTTGGAGACATGCATGGCAACATGGCATGGCTGCTAGCTCTTCATATGGTTAAGATTGCCTCTCTGCCTGCCGCCCTCCTGATCATCTGACGGCTGTCTTTGTTTTCTTGTGCTATCAGCCCATCATGCAATGTAACGCAGCAGAGTAGCGACCGACCACCTCAAAATGTCCGTCATCCGTGCACGACGCATGTGGCGTCTTCTACCGGGGTGTTTATCCAAGAAAAGGGAAAAGGAGAAAGAAAAGGAATGATAAGGACACTGTGAGCAGGAATTACAGTAGCCGCAAACAGGAATATACGCTGTCCTCCATTCTATTTATTTCAAGAACCGTGAAATCTTTCGGTATTGTTAGGTCATGTTTTCCTTCGTCTCAACAAAATTCGGTGGCTGTCTGTCCCTGCCACCCTCCTCCGTGTCGTCAAGGCGTTACCACCTTGTTGCCGCCGGAAAATCAAAATTTGGGTGCCAACACACCCAAATTTGAACTCGGCCGTTAGGTCATCGCCGGCTGCGTTCCACTATTGCCCACTGCAAATAATAAGCAATTCCACGACTAGCGGCTTGGCACCCTGTCGCCCACCACTAAGCCGCCGGCCACCTTGGATTTAAGGTCCGTGGGATCTGGTGGACGTATTCAGCAAGGACTCGCTGAAGCCCACCAACCACTGTGTTGTTGCCGTCTTCCTTGGTAGAGTTAATCTAATTATCTTTAAGTATGATCGAATCTACGACCACGACTGTCTACGACCATGTTCGAGTACTGTAGCAGTTGTAAGTTGTAAAGGAATTGTAGCAGTCGTAAGTCGAAAATGTACTGTAGTGGTCGTAAGTCATGAAAACACTGTAGCAGTCGTAGTCGTAAGGGGTCAAGAGTCAGAGTCTGTTTAGGATTCAGAGTGGTCATACAAAGAAAGTTGGGGTGCTTCTGTGTTAGATTCTCAGCGTTGTATGCCGTGTTGGTTTCAAAGTTTTATATGCTGCTTCTCTATATAAGAAAGAAGAAAAGGACACAGATATATCGCACTGCACAGCATCGCAAAAGAGAAGAAATCAATCTGTATTTACTCGTGTTCGCGTGTGTGATCTCGAATGTTGACATTCATCGCTCGTCTAGGTCTTGGGCGATTCCCCAACAATTGGTATCAGAGCCTAAGGGGACAAAGCGATGGCCGGCAACGCTGGTGATCCATCGAAGTCAGGAGAGCTCATCAAGGCCACGGGCAATGAACTCGATCCATCGAAGACAGACGTGCTCATCAAGCCGACAACAAAAAGCGCCACGATCCCGATTCAATACCCGATGTTGAGCGAAATGAATTACGGCATATGGGCTGTCAAGATGAAGTTAATCTTGCATTCACTAGGGGTTTGGTCGGTGGTCGAAGATGGAGACGACAACGGCGACAAGGATCAAAGCACGATGGTGGCCATCTCACAAGCAGTGCCAGACGACGTAATGATGTCGATCGCCAAGAAGGAGACGGTGAAAGTGTTGGGATACGGGTGGGCTATACTAGCGCAGATTAAAAATTTTCTACCGCGTAAACTAGGAAGTCATGTGAGTAAGAGATCATGGATCATTACCACTAAACGCACAGTACATAAGAAGTAGGGTTGAAGCAGCCGATTCAACGAAGAGTGCGTCGGTGTAGCAGTAGTAGTCGAACGTCCTCCGTCCAAATGTCTACTCCTCGTGATCGTCCCAATCAATGCCACAATCATAGTAGCGCCTCTACCGAAATCCACACGTCCAGGGATGGAGCACCGTGCGTCAATATGCTAGCACCAACGTGCACGACAGGGGATATGAGAGGTGGCGGCTAGGATTTCGACGGGTATGTTTTCGGGATCAATCCCTCAACCCCCGCACCTCTCCTTATATAGCCTCCAATCGGGTCTATATTCGATACGAGTAGAGATTGAATCCCACTCGAAAACTATCATCTGACCCCTCATCGTTCTAGCCCATTTAAGTGTGTGACCCTGTAGGTTCATGTGTATTTGGCCATGGGCCGAAAACTCCTTTCCGGCCCATAAGTTAGTAGTGGTCCCTAGCAAGACACAACGACTCCCAAACACATATAATGATCATATCGGACAAACCTATAGTGCTTATGTACTAATACCTTTGCCTCATGATACTAGATCAAACTCAAGGCGAGAAATGTGCCATCCTATGATAGCTCGATCCTTCACTTGAACCTATAGTGGATTACTCAGTTGTGATTGACTCCTCAACCACATTTTGCATGGCCATAAACTTTCTTAATCCAACCACATCGAGGGGACTAGAGATATCTCTCCTATTAGATAGGAGGGGTAAATTTCATCTTGATCGCTCGTATTCCTTCGCATGTTTTATAGCAAAACCGAAAGCTACCTTTATTACTACTTAGTTACAGAGTAATGTTTGGTAACCCCTAAGCAAACTATTACACATGTAGGAAATAATGACAACCTCAGGTCTAAGGATCATACATACACTATGTATGAGACTAACTGATGATACTTAAAAATATAACAATTCTCGCAGTATCTCATGATGGGTCAATCCAACATCATGTTCTCAAATACGTGTCCACATTATTGATTTGATATCTCATATCCATGATCTGCGAAACATGATCATCAATCAATACATGTGCTGATCTATAAATCATAATCGTCCCACATAATGATATAAGATCAGAGATAATTTAGAATAACATCAAAACATGAATAAAGTGTTTCATGAACAAGTCACATACTTGTTGATCAATACGAAAGATATTTATTCAAAGGAGAAAACAACATTTATTCAGATGTTCATAAACATAGAAGTGATACAATCATCTTCATGATTGCTTCTAGGGCATGTCACTAATAGAAAGAAGTCTGGATCACACTCAGGGAGATGAGGGTAGGCGAAGATCGCGTCAAAAAGGCGAACGCTCAAGTTCTCAAACAGCAACTAAGCAAATTGAAGATGGGAGACTCGGAGGTGATCACCGAGTACTCCATGAAACTCACCACTCTGGTGGGTGAGATCCACTCACTCGGTATGAAGCTAGAAGAATGCAACGTTGTCGAAAAGCTATTTAGTTTGGTTCCTAATAGATTCCTCCAGATTATCAGAATGATCGAACAGTTCGTTGATGTCGAAATGATGTCAATCCTAGAGTCATCTCAAAACTTTTGAGGAAGGTCTCAAGGGTCGACGGCACTCGAAGGATGAAAGAGACAAGCTACTCTTTACCGAAAGTAAGTGGGAAGAGAGGAGCTCGAAGACTAAGAAGAACGAGGGCTTGAGCAGCACTCAAAGAGGAGGTCGTAACGGAAGAGGTCATGGACACAACTGTGGAAAAGACGGTGGCCAGGGAGAAGGCAAACACAGTGTCGATGAATGATTGTCACCTGACTTTGACAACACCAAGGTCAAGTTCTTCAACTACAACGAGTGCCAGTACAGGCACTTTGCGAAAGAGTGTCCAGAGCTGAACCAAAGAGCAAGGGTGAATCTTGTAGTGAAGTAGAATGATGATGACCCTCAGCTGCTGATGATCGAAATGTGTGGACTTGTCCATACAGTCCCAACACCTGAAGAAGAGGTATTCCCACATGAAGAAAAGGTGATGCCAAAGCTTAGCGGCACCCAAGACAAGGCTTGGTACCTAGACACCGGTGCAAGTAACCACATGACCGGATACATGGAGAAGTTTACTGATATTGACACAAAGGTAAAATGCTTAGTCAAATTTGGAGATGGTTCGACTATGGAGATACAAGAAAGGGGCGCGGTACTGTTGGAGTGTTCCACGGGTGAATATCGTATTCTCACAAATGTTTACTACATCCTAAACCTAAGAAGCAGTATTATCAGTCTCGGTTAGTTAGACGAGAACGGCTGTAAGATTGTGGTTGAAGGAGGAATAATATCAATCTTAGATAGAACTTGAAGGTTATTGGCCAAAGTGAGTAGATCAAGAAACCGGATGTATGTGTTACACATCAATCCAGCTCTCCCAGAGTGTCTTCTATCAAGAGGCACAGAAGAGGCATAGAGATGGCAGGATTTGATGACTACGTAACCGACACACCGACCACGGTCGGCGTAGTCAGAGATCTGGCCACAATGTGGTCATAGATCCTAATGACCATGTAGTAGCTTCCGACACTACGACCACGTAGGAAGAAGTCAGAGGACACAACCAAGTTGCAAAAACTCCAGGCACGACCACAGCAAAAACGAGCGTGGGAATCAGGATGTCCGGCTCGACTACACCGCATACTCCTGTAGGAACAGTGGGAATGTTGGTCTCACCTGGTGCTCTGCGAAGGTTGAAGCTTGACAAAAGCTCGTCTAAAGGACCTCAATAGGAGTGTGACATTAAAAGTCCTTCTGATGCCACATCTCCGATCGAGCTGGAAGATTCAGAGTTCTATTTACTCGGAGAGGAAGAGCCTGCAAACTTTGAATAATCCAAGGCAAAACCAAAGTAGAGAAGAGCTATGGAGAAGGAGATGTCCTCTATCCAAGAAAATGGAACATGGTAGCTTGTTCCATTGCTAATCAGTCACAAACCAATTGGATTTAAGTGGGTGTATAAGGTGAAGAAGGACACCCAAGGCATGATCGTAAAGCACAAGACGAGGCTAGTTGCAAGGGGGTACGTTCAACAACAAGGTGTTGATTTCAACGAAGTCTTTGCCCCTGTTGCAAGACTACAGATGGCAATTGTGGTACATGAAGGATAGGAGGTTCATCATATGGATGTGAAGTCAACCTTCCTCAACAATGATCTAGAAGAAGAAGTCTATGTTGTGAAACCTCCAGGATTTGAGAAGTAAGGAGAAGAGCATAAGGTATTAAGATTGCACAAAGCTTTATATGGTTTGTGTCAAGCCCCAAGAGCTTGGAATACAAAGCCAGACAAGTCTCTCGTGGCACTCGATTTTGAAAAATTCCATTAGAGCATGCAGTGTACAAACAAAACCAAGGAAAAGGAGTTTGTTGGTTGGAGTTTATGTGGATGATTTGATCATCACTGGAGAGAGTATCGAGGAGATCAACAGTTTCAAAAGCCAGATGAAGAAATTATTTAGCATGAGCGATCTCGGGTTACTCAGCTACTACTTGGGTATTAAAGTACGTCAAAGCTCTGGAATGGTTACTCTTAGCCCGTCCACATATGCAACAAAGGTGTTGGACAAATGCGGCATGAAGGGTTTCAATCCAATGCAAATTTCGATGGAACCCCACCTGAAGATGAGCAAGAACAACACAAATTCTCTCATAGACAAGACTCTGTACAAAAGCATAATCGGAAGTTTGACATACGTGCTACACACACGACCGGATTTGACGTTCTTGGTTGGGATGGTGCGCAAGTACATGGAGAACCCGACAACGGAACATATGGGTGTTGTAAAGTGCATATTGTGGTGCATGAGAGAAACTTTGAGTTATGGGTGTGTCTACAAGAAGAAAGAAAAAGGTTTGGGGCTAATCGGTTACTAGGACAGTGATCTTGCCGGTGACACGGACGATCGAAAATGTACTTCAGGCATGGTATTTTTCTTTGGGTTGAACCAATCAGTTAGTGTTCGTAGAAGCAGAAGGTGATCACTTTATCCTTGTGTGAAGCAAAGTACATTGCAGCTTGTGCGACAGCATGTTAAGGGATATGGCTGGGATGATTGTTGGCTGACATGTTAAAAACAAAGGTTAAGAAGGTAACCTTGAAGATTGACAATCAGTCTGCAATAGTGTTGTGCGAGAACCCAGTCTACCATGAGAGAAGCAAACACATCAACACTCCGATTCTATTACATAAGAGAATATGTGGAATCAGGGGTAATAGAAGTGCAGCATGCTTACACAGAAGACCAACTCACAGACATCGTGACCAAATCACTCGGAAGAATGAAGTTTATGGAGATGAGGGAGAAGATCGGTGTGTGGAACATCGATGGAAGACAATAAGTTTAAGGAGGAGATTGATAGAGTAAATCTAGTTATCTTTAGGTCTGTTTGAATCTACGACCACGTTCTATGACCACATTCGAGTACTGTAGTGGTCGTAACTCGTAAAGGTACTGTAGTGGTCGTAAGTCATGAGACCACTGTAGCAGTCGTAGTCGTAAGGGGTCAGGAGTCAGAGTCTGTTTAAGATTCAGAGTGGTCGTAAAAAGAAAGTTAGGATGTTTCTATGTCAGATTCTCAATGTGGTATGCCGTGTTGGTTTCAAAATCTTGTATGTTGCTTCTCTATATAAGAAAAAAGAAAAGGATGCAGACGTATCACACTACACCGTGTCGTATTCGAATTTACATAAAAAATACGGATACGATTATGGTATGAATTTTTACATCCAAAATGTTATTTTATCCGGACTATCCGTATTCGTATTCGACAAAGCAATATGCAAATTTTATTACAATATGACTAATTAGTTGGACAAGTTTTTTAATTGAACGTGAATTCATGTTTCTTTAGGTGAAGTAGATGAATTAGAATGATTAAGCGTGATTGTACAAGAATAAAATGTCATTAATATCTTCATACTACATAAGTTATGAGAATATCCGCATCCGAACGAGTTGGGTAGATATTCGATTCAAATTCGTATTCATTACAATATTTAATTCATATTTGTATTTGAGAATATTCAGATTTATATTCATATTCACTTACAAATACGAATACGGATGTGGTTTAGGCACTATCCGATCCGTTTTCACCCCTAAACGGCACACAATCATGTTTCTTGTGTGCGGCCACAAATTAGTGGGTTTGTTTATGAAGGACTATGTGAAAGTGTTCAGGAGTATGTTGTGATATATCATTGCAATTTAGGAAGGTCAGTATTTTGAAATTGCAAATTGTTGGATTTCTAGAGATGTTCGCAAGCCGACAGATCAAACTGGTAACAAAGGGGCGATTAGACCAGATTTCACCACCAGTTTGATCGGTGTGCATTTTCGGTTCAACCGAGGCTCGGTAGCGGTTTGAACGGGATTGAGGTCCGGTCAAACTGGCTTGGTAGGAAGCTTCGACCAGGTTTTTGATTTGATAGTTTTTGTGTCACGCGATGAGTTTTGGTGACCAAGGTTAGTGGATATAGGTTGCATGAGACATGGTACTATTAACGTGGGTTAAGTTATGAAGAACTTATGCTCATAAATGATTTCTTTGTCTTTAGATGTCTAGGGTCATTTAGAGTCAATAGTGGTCAACGGCAAGGATCAGGGCTATACTCATGGAGGAGTCGATGCCTAGAACGATCGAGAATGTCAGGTGAGATGGTGAGCTCAAGCATGGCACAAGAAAAGTAGGAAATATCGAAGGGAAGTTTGAGCGACATGTTGTAATATGTGGCTTTGTTGGTCCAAATGAGGCATGGTCCGGTGAAACTAGAATGGGAGAGACTTGCCGACACGTGGCAATCCAGTGGTATACCAACATGTGGCAAGCTTGGTGATTGCTTGCATTGGAAGAAGAAGAGCGAGTCAAGAAAGGGTATTTTGGTAGTTTGACCAAAATATCAAAAATACCTTGAAGCAGATCAAGGCTAAGAACTTAGCAGATTCTGGCTTATACATTTTGAAAACCGCGCATAAGTGTAGTGAGTGAGTTAAACTCGTATGTGTGGAGTAATCGGGTTTCCCCCATAGTGCTAAGTGGATAGTATCCACTAAGAGTTAGATGTGGATAGCTAGTCCATTTGTTTAAGGGGTTGGTGATGAGGACACCCTAGAGGTTTCAATCAAGAGAGGATGAAGATGGACATGTTAATGTCCAGAGCTGTTTGATGCTACAAGTGGTAAACCAGAGGGAGGTGAGGGAGGAAGGGGCGCCACAAACACGAGAGGAAATCGGTCCAAGCCGTGTGCAACCATCCCATGGCCCAATATGAGAGAAATACAAATGTTTATACTTTTGTAAACTCATGTTTTCCATTTCGTGAATTCAGCCATGTAACTAGTTAGTGTTCAATTCCAAATTGCTTTAGGATCAAGTCCATTACATGTGCGTTTTGGGGGGACCTCCTTTATAAGGCAGCCGCAACCCTATGGAAAAGATAGACCACTTTTGATAATAGATTGATTCAGCAAATTGCTCTTGTTCTTTCTCTTGGTCGAACCAACTTGAGGGAAGAACTGGGAGTTCGTCCAAATCAAAATCGTTCAACCTTTCCGCTGGGAATTTGGAGTGCGATAGAACTTCATCTAGTGGTCGTGAAGTTCAGCATGTGTAATTGGGCGAATTATAGAGTGCTAACTCTTGCATTGGCATCGGGAGATCACTAGAATTCATCGAATTCACATGAGTATCTTGATCCTACTTCGAGAAGATCGGGTGACCTCGTATCATCTTGGTATCAGAGTGCGGTTTACTTGGTAGGATTATTTACCCTTACTTTTTAGATTGATTTATTTCTGTCCTATAGTTCATTAAAATGAAAAATTGCCAAAAACATCTAAACCTTTAGATTAATCTATTATTTTGCGTGAGTTTTGTTAGGTTTTAGTCTATTAGAATTTTTTTAGGTGTTGATCTTTGTGTTCCTTCGCGTAACTTGATATTGTGTCCACGTGAAACCTGAAAAAAAATTTGCTAGTTGAAATCGTCAATTAGCGTCTAAAAAAAGTTGATTCAATTTACTCTTGAAGTTGAGTCCGTGTCTACAACTCTTCCAAGCGCATTCCGAATACAACCCTAGAATCCTAGTCGGTTTTGGCTAGTTGTCTATTTCTGAATCCATTTGGAATTTTGCCATCCGAAACCAACTCTAGGGAAGTGCTATCCGAAATACAAGATAAGAGATTGTTCGGAATTACCTCCTTGATTGCCATGCCTTGAGCAAAAACCGAACATAGTATAGATCAAGCTTCACTTAAATCCTTTGAAAACTTCATACTAGTCATTGATATTGCATCGGGGCTGCTCTGGAATTAGTAACTCTTGATTGAACATTGTTGGCTTGTGCATCACCCACTCGGTCGATTAAAAAATTTCAAAGTTTAGAGAGAGAGATAGATTTGAAGAGATTTAATTACCTATATATCCCTACCTTCCACAAAACGTTTATGACCCATATATCTCAATAGACTCAGAAAAGTGATTTGAAGAGATTTGGCTTAGTGGCCGGGTAGCAAAAAAAGGTGAGCAAAAAATGAGAGAGAAAGAAAAAAGGTGTGAGAATGCTAATTTGGGTGAGTGGTTCTAGTCCATAAATTCAGTTTGAGTAACTAAATTTCTAAGCAATCTTGTGCCCTCTATTCTTATTCTTACAATTGGCTAGCGTCTCTCCTAGTACTTAGTGTAAAACGAGCTATTTGATCATTAGTTTCAGATTGCTTCCAATTAGCTCATTCCTTTGTTTGCATTGAGTCACATTGATCTTTGCGTGTGCGTTCATACACTTCACTTAAACCTATTGGATAAGCACTTAGGCAAGGTTTCTAGCTTAGATTATACTTCATCTCACAACATCGTGAAATTCAAATTGGATAGGATAAACACTTTCATACCAAGCTCCACCATATAACCGTTGTTGTGTAAATTGTGAACACTCTTAAATTCGCTTGAACATCATTGTGCTATTGTCACCTCCACCTAGTGTAAGTTTTTATTGGCCTTAATTCACTTCGGAAGGGTAAGAACTTTACTTGGGAGAGAACATAGTGAGATTGAGTGATTTCCACGTATATATGTTGCATAACTAACCATGATAGGATATTCAACAATTTGTCTCCCTCGGTGTGACCAAAATAGGAATGGATCTTCAGTATTTCGTTCCTCTTGGTGCGATTCCAAACCCAAAAACTTGTATCTTCCGTTCTGTGGAAGTGATGATACAGAGGAGTATCTTGAGTGGAAATGGCGATTGGAAAAAGAGTTTAGATTTCAGAAGCTTCCCAAAGACCAAGAAGTGATGCGAGCCACTATGACGTTTAAAGACTATGCTTATAGTTGGTGGTAACTATTATCTGAAAAACGATTCATTAGATCTTGGTCAGATTTGAAGGTAATCATGAGAAATGAATTTGTGCCAACCTATTATCAGCGGGAATTGCTTCACCATGTGGAGAGCATCACACAAGGAAGTAACACTGTTCAAGATTACTATTATGAGATGAAAAAAGCATTGCGTCATGCCGGTGTCACCAGTGCATTAAAAGAAAAGGTATACCTCAAAGGAGGCTTGAATTGTAAGATCACTGCTGCACTTCAATATAAATATTTTAGTAGTGTGCAAGATCTTGTGAATTGTGCTATTGAGGAGGAGAAGAGACTTATGGATATGCGTACACCATGGTTTCATCCAAGCCCATACTTCAATTCTTATGCCTCAACCAGTGTGACACGTAAGAAGATGACCGAGCATGAAACTTTCCCTTTGATCAAGAAGACATGTAGTGCTGCCCCATTGCTACAAACTACACTTGAGATGCATCAAAACCCATGTGAGAAAGAGAGCCATATAGCCAAATGGAGTGAGAGTGTTAAAAAGAGTGAGCTGTGTGATTCCACCATAGGTGAGTTTGAGAGTATCTAATTGAGAGTGGGAGAAATACACAAAATGAAAAGAGAGAAATAGATGAAAGGAAAAGTGAGATTACTTTTTATGCTAACCACAGTTGAAGATGAAGTACTTACTGCCCCATTGTTACATCATGATGATTTGATACCTACAGCACCTAAAGGTAACCATATTGGTGCTGAATTTAATTGTGAAAGGTGAGCACTCATGTGTTCAATTGAAAATTCCATGTTCTGAAATTTCTTTGGTCAATTTATATAATGTGGAATTAATTACTCATAAGGAAGTTCTTACTCGAATATCTCCTAGTGATTCTTTGTATCATATCATGTTTGATGATCCTAGGGAGCTATCTAGTGTGATTGAAAACCTTGCTGAAATTTCGTATTTGAAATCACTAGTTAGTACTTATGCCTATACATATAAGTTCAATTTGTTGGAGATTATGATGTTGATAACAAATTCTTTGTTTATCGAATATGCATTACATGTGATAAACTTGTTGAATTAAAATTGCATGGTTTGGATAAACAATCTTTTATACCATGTCATAATCACAATGAGATGAGGTTTAACAATAGTGCTTGTTGTTTATAAAGATTTCTTGTGCCTACTTGTTCCTCTTTTGATGTACAATCATGTACAAATAATCAGAGTAACGCAGTTGAAGCAAGGAAAGCACTTAAAATTTTCTCCTCCATATTTGAACCATTTGATCTGGTTTTGCCCATTAATGACTTGTCCATGTACTTCGCAATGTCGAGGATGACTTTTTCTTATGGGAGGGAGAATGATGTGAATGAAAATATTGCAATGTATGCATTTGATAGCTATTGTAGTATTAATTGGTTTGTGCAAAACAGTGAGAATGACAAAATAATTGATTCATACATATACCATGCATATGTGTTGTTCTTTTTTCTTACTACACCTCTAAGTAACAATAATGTGAAAGATGGAAGGAGTGTAACTGACAAATACATATATCATGCATACACATTGTATTCTTTATTTAGTACAATCTCAGGATATCAAAAGCCGAGGATGGCTTTTCTTCAAGAAGGGGAGAATGACGAGGACATCCCGGAGGTTTCAATCAAGAGAGGATGGAGATGAACATGTTGCTGTCTAGAATTGTTTGATGCTACAAGTGGTGAACCAAAGGGAGGCGAGGGAGGAAGGGGCGCCACAAACACAAGAGGAAACCGGTCCAAGCCTTGCATGGCCAGCCTATGGCCCAATATGAGAGAAATGCAAATGTTTATACTTTTGTAAACTTATGTTTTCCATTTCGTGAATTCAGCCATGTAACTAGTTAGTGTTCAATTCCGAATTGCTTTAGGATTTAAATCGATTTCAATGACCGAATAGAATAGGAGTCGGGTTCAAGCCCATTACATGTGTGTTTGGGGGGACCTCCTTTATAAGGCAGCCGCCACCCCATGGAAAAAACCCACTTTTGATAATAGATTGATTTAGCAAATTGCTCTCGTTTTTTCTGTTGGCCGAACTAACTTGTGGGAAGAACTGGGAGTTTGTCGAAATCAAGATCGTTCAACCTTTCAACTGGGAATTGGGAGATCGATAGAACTTCATCTGGTGGTCGTGAAGTTCAGCACATCTGCTTGAGCGAATTATATAGTGCTAACTCTTGCATGGCATCGGGGGATCACTAGAATTCATTGAATCCATGTGAGTATCTTGATCATATGTCGAGAAGATCGGACGACCCCGTATCAGTTGGGATGGAGACTTATATTTAACCATCCAACCTTACTTTCTTGAGACAAAGAGTTCACAATTCTATGGTTAAGGTTGAGAGAAGAATGATGTGGTGTGCTCTCTGTCCTCCAAGGTGAAGTGACTGTAAAACTTTCTTCCTCAAGTAGCAATACATCAATCTTTGTTTATCTCCACGGTTATATATTGTGTTGATTGCTTTGCACTCTACTTGGCTGATTTTTTCTATTCTCTTCGCTCTTCTTGGTCTTATTATGTTAAGGATATGTAAGAGATAGATCTAGCCTCTAGAAATTAATCTCTACCCATTTAGGAACTTCATTAGCAAGTTCTCAAAGTTTCCCAATTTTTGCTAATTTTGACCTCTCCAAGTAAATTATTGATCTAATGGTTTTTGCCTTGCTTTCTTTGGTATTCTTGCTTGTTGGGACTTGTGAGAACACATCTAGAGCCATCTTGACCTTCATCTACCTATGAGCAAGTTATATTTGTTATTTTTAGTTTTTGCCTATTTTTTGTGCAACCTTCCTTCAAAATAAAAAATATCATAATTTTGATAACAATTTTCTCGATCATTGGTGGGAATAGGTTCATAACATTCTAGAAAAGATGCACGTCAAGTTTCTGGTGGACCCAAATTTTGCCAATCTAGAATTTTATGTAATTCCACCGTACTATTCGTTGGATCAGTAGATAGTGCTCACATATATATTACTGAACATCAAATGCATATCTTGTAGAAGCGTAAATATCTTGAAGAAATCATTAAAAAGCAGCAGCGGAAACAATGGTTACCCATCAGTAGAACGGATTGAGTAAAGATATACTTTAAACTCTTATAATTTGTATAGATCTCACAACGGTTACCCATGAGATAATGGCGCAAGATTTTCAAAGCATGCACAATGATAGCTAACTCCAAGTCATGCATAAGATAATTCTTTTCATGGTGTATCAACTGATGCAAAGCATAATCTACTACTATCTTACATCAAAACATATCTCAATCCTTTATGGAAAGCATTATAGTAGATCTCAAAATCCTTGTTAATATCTAGTAAAACTAATAGTAGTGAAATGGTCAAACACTTGTTCATTTTCTGAAAACTTCTCTCACATTCTGGCGTCCAAATAAACTTTTTTTCTTTAGTATCCAAGCAAACTTCTTTTCTTCTTTAACAACTACATAAGCGGCCTTGCTGCATTGAGAAATCATTCAATGAAGTGATGATAGTACCCTGCCATACAAAGAAAACTCGTGACTTAAGGCACTAAAGCAAGCAACTTTCAATTACCCACATCTTTAATTTTTTTTAGGGACAACAGCAACACCTTTTTCTCATAACGTGGCCTAGGAAAGCAACTATCTTTATACAAAACTCACATTTGCTAAACTTGACATAGAGTTTATGATCTCTAAGTTTCTATAACACTAACCTCAAATGATCCTCATGCTTTTCTCATCTTTGGAGTAAATCAGAATGTCATGATAAACACAACGATAAACTTGTCCAAATATTCTATGAACACCTTATTCATCAAATACATGAAATAGGCATGGCGTTGGTCAATCCAAAAGATATCACTATGAACACATACAAACCATAGTGAGTAGAAAACGCAGTCTTGGGTTATCCCCTTGGTGAATTTTTAGTTGATAATATTTTGATCTCAAATAAATCTTAGAAAATATTCTAGCTCCCTTAAGTTGATCAAACAAATCACCAATTCTAGGTAAAGGGTACTTATTCTTGATGGTGACCTCATTGAGTGCTTGGTAATCCACATATATACACTAGATACCATCCTTCTTATTAACAAATAACACTGGGGCTCTCCATGGCAATGAACTAGATCTCAACATTTGTCTTGCAATCTCAGAAGCTACTTCTTCAAGTCCACTAACTCATTGGCAGGCATCCGATAAGGTCTCTTGAAAATAGACGGGGTACCAGGAACTAACTCAATTAAAAATTCAACTTCTCTATCTGGCGGCATTTTTGGAAGATCATCTAGAAAATATTGGGAAACTCTTTGACAACAAGCACAACTTCCAACATGATACCTTTACTCTGGCAAACAGTAGTTTCTTTCGGCTGCTCCTAGGGGTGTCAATGGATCGAATACGAATCAAATAGTCCAGATACGGATGCAGGATAAATCAGATAAAAGAGATGTGATTGACACTCTTTGAGTCTTAATGTATCAAATATGAATCGATTAGTCCGGATACGGATAATGGACAAAACAAATAATTCAAATCTGATTGACACCCCTGGCTGCTCCAAAGTAGCTTCAAATTTCACTTCAATTCTATATGGGTTGAGTGATAGCTCTATTTTTACAATACAGCACAGCTTGATGCTTAGCAAGCCAATCCATTCCAATGATTACATCCAAAGACTTGATATCCAGGATAATGAGATCAACAAGAAGTCTACCTCTTGAATATTTATCTTAACTCCAGAATATCATTGGTTGTACTTACTCAGAACCAGGACATTGAACAAAAAACAGATCTAAGAACAACAGTTGCCAACTATTGCTTAACAGCAGAACTTTGAGAAACAAGATAATGCGAAGCTCCAGAATCAAATAAAACAGTAACATGTACTGAATTTACTAGAAACTTACCCATCACAACATCCTGAGCTGCTTGGGCCTCCTCTGCTGTGACATGGTTCACCTGATCTCTAGCAACTAACTGCAGCATTCTGGTAGTTTGATTTGAGGCTTAGGGTTCTCCACATATTGCTCCTAGAACAAGGGTCCTGTCTGGTGTAGCTTCTAAGTTGAAACGAACTGGTGTCGAAATTTGCTTCTACGGACACTTGTTAGCATAGTGACCAGGCTCATGGCACTTGAAACAAGTAACCGGGGCTGCAGGATTGATATTCCTCTAAGGATGATTCCTGACGTTGATAGGGCGTGGTCCTAAACTATTCTGATGAGGCACTAGTGCTGGAGTCATAAATCCTAACTGATAAGGTATACATACTGGCCGGTAAGCACTGAAGCGACTTTCTATGACTGGTGCAACTGAGCTCCTTGTTGCATTATATTTTTCTTACGAGATTCTAACAACTCGTCATGAGATTCCTTAATAAGTATGGCCTTGTCTACTATATTTTGAAAACTAGCATAGTCATTGCCAACAACTCGAACTTTCAATCTAGAGTTAAGTCCCTTCTTGAAGCGTTTTTTATGTGCATCATTTGTGGCAATATCCTTCTAAGCATAGTGAGTTAACTGAGTAAACTTGTTGAGTTATTCACTCACTAACATATTCTTCATTTGAAACTCACAGAACTATTATTTCTTCATCTCAACCACCCCATTCGGGATATGGACATGGCGAAAAACTATTGTGAACTCTTCCCAAGTAATATTCTCCTAATCATCATGAGCTATATAATAGTTCTCCAACCATTCTGATGCTGCAACCTTAAGTTAGTGAGTGGTATAGAGAACTTTCTCTCGATTTATGAACTGAGCAAGGTTTAGCTTTTTCTCTATATAACAAAGCCAATCATCCGCCTCTAAAGGCTCTGATGAGCTGGAATATGTAGATAGCCTAGTCTTCATAAACTCTACAAATCTCAATGGCGGACGAGCTGGATAAGGTGCAACGACTTCTTGGTTTTGCTGATTCATCATGTTGTTCATGTTCTGCATCATTGTATTTATGAGCTAGGTTTGGGCTACCATGCACTGACTCAGAGTTGGAACCAATCCGGTTGGAGCTATCTACTGACCCTAAGCTGAAGGATCTGCGACGCTACTGCTAAGATCTGAATGCATCTAACTATTACCAGCTAAATTCTGAGTATCAACAATTTGCCAAGTTGACACCAAAGTTACAATACTAAGAGGGATAAACTAAGAGAGATGGAATAGCAAAGATAAGAGGTAAACTTGTCTAAGAGGGATAAACTAAGGACAATACTAAACTAAAAGCACTCAGTTAGCCAAAAAAAGGCTAGGAAAAATACATTAAATCCACACAAATAAAGATATTTGATTGATTGTAACATAATGCATGAGGCAAAATTGCAGCTCACACCACACACAACTGCAAACTAAGGACAATACTAAACTAAAAACACTCAATTAGCCAAAAAAAAGCTAGCAAAAATGCATTAAATACACATAAATAAAGATCTTTGCTTGACTATAACATAATACCTGAGGCAAAACTGCAGCTCACATCACACACAACTACAAATAAAAAGCAAAATGGTCTACACGATGCTAAAACTATACAAGGTTCTAATTTAATGGTTGTCACTCTAGCTCTATTAAATACATCTTACTTGACTCTAATTTTGAATCACTATAGAATACCCATGAGTTGTGAACTTGTGACGACAGTTTCCTTGCTTCGGCTGGATTGAAGCAATGAAGATACTCCTGACGATTACCGGTTATGCGCCATTTTTCTTTCGAATTGGGAGGCATAGGTGAAGGTAGTGGGACTGGTGATTGCGGTGACGGTTCCTCTATAACTTCCACTTGCTCCGAAGTGCTGGACACTACTGCATACTACTTTTCAAACTTCCAAATGAGCTTGGACAAATTGATTCTATACAGGTTGCAAAGGCATCAAGCAACCTTCCATTCGGCTCCATGCACAAATAGATATTCATGAACATAGTTGTACTTCAAAATATGTGAAAAGCTGACTCCCAATCCTCATGGTGAAGTACAATCTTGTCCTGAATCTAATGCATTGGCCCATTGCAATCTCATCCTTCATAAAATAAAATAGTTACCTCTTTGATCCAAAACTTTGCAACAAAGCTCGAAGAAGTACAAGCTAACCTCTACTTTGGTTATGGGAAACTCAAGACATATATGCATTATAAGGATAAGAAGTAAATTTAAGAACTGAAAACAAAATTCTAGAAAAGGCGAACAGTAAGAACCTCAAGAATAAGGAAGAATAAAGAATTACTAGATATCCAATTTGTTGATTTGATTTAGAAAATAGATTTTAAAAATTTTGCTAAATTGACCTTTCTAGCTATAGCTTCGTCCTACAGTCGATATAGCTCTAATACCATCTCTGTCAAAACTTGAATATGCAAATCTAGACATGTTTGTGTATTCGGCACTAGTCCAAGATCACGCTAGTGCACAAAGTGGAAATATAGATGAAATATCGACTATGATCATGATTAACTAAGATAGACTTAAATATTATTAACTATTAGAGTAACAACTTTATGGCCAAATTTACAAATAATAACCTGAAGGGCTTAGCAAAACTAACTAGCAACAACATATAAAGATAAGCGTAGTAGCCATTCGACATGCCACCAGCAATCGACTGGGAAGTGAAGTCCTGTTCCGAGAAGTCATCGAAAAATCCTCCTTCAAGTATTTCTAGCTGACATGGTTCTTCTTCATCAAATGAGTAACATGGATATAGTCATGAGTATATAGAGTATTCAGCAAGTCGTTTGTAACAAGATGCAATATATAATTAGTGGTGTCTAGGGTGAACTTGAGTGTTTTCTTGTTAAATAGCTCTCAAATTTTGAGCCTTTAGATCTATATCCAATGGATGAAATCACTTTGCATTCTCCCCTCCTATTTGAGTACTATTTTGTTAAGGAGTACTCAATTTTTTAGATGTTGGATGCATATCTACCTCCATCCACCAGTTTACTCATTAATTATTAGCATGCGATGTGATACATTCCTAAATACTCTAATACATATTATTATTTTATTTATGGCCTTCTTACATCAATTATATACTAGTTTTACATAAATTAAATTATGTAAACATGATATGACAATTTGTAAAGATGAGGAACAAAACAAACTATAAGGAACACAACAAAAAACTATACAAAAACCATACTTGGTCATTTATGTTGTGGCTCCTGACGACACTAAATAAATTGATTGCTCTCTTATCACATTGTTGACACAGAAAAAAAATCGCAAAGTCAAAACCATAAAGCACAAACAAAGCAACATCTAATGGATAAAAAAAATCGAGTACTCATAAACAAAAAACACTCAAGTGCCATCTAGCAAAAATCCTATATAATTATGCAAGACTTATCAAGTGATGGATGAGTGGTTGTTTTGCATAAAACAATAATTTAGAGTAAATATGATAAATAGATTGAAATGCACCATTTGTAAATGATTATTAAGTAATTAATTCAAAGGAATTGCATAAAACACAAGTAAACTGCCTATTCACTTCCCAAACCAACTAAATCCAATTTTATGAAATTTTATCACTCGTGTGAAATCACCAAGCATTTTTTATGACTGGGGACATGGCTATTCAAATAATTTTACACCCTACATATGTTGCACAATTTTACCCACAAGGTATGATCATCTCGTATTGCCACATGATTAACATATTTCCTTTAGTGTGCAGCACAGAATTCATGACAAAGTCTTTACAATGCTCAACCTCAAACTAATCTTGCTCGTTGTGGTTTCACTGCCGAATAGACTGACAGACCTATCGGTAAAAGGCCCCTCTTGTGCCAACAAAATATCTCATTGGTGAAATCAAGGCTGAAATATCATAAATTAATTAGCCAGGTACATCTCATACTATACGTATAGTTGTACGATAAGGTTTAGATCAATGACGCACAAAGCTAAGTCCTTAGATGTTACTCAAGCGAATATACATATCCCAATGTATTGTTAGCACCCACTTTACTACATGGTTACTTGCAAAACTGAAAACTATTTTAGTTTTACCAAGACCAATGACGCACCCATGTCATGGTACACAAATTTTATAATTGTGGCTACAACCATGATTCAATATCTGATTAAGTCAAAATTAATTAATTGATCAACATATGATGATGAGCCCAACATAACAGTAAACATGGCTAAGCATACTAGACGTACAACCCAAGTGGATGCTAGTATCACATCACTAGATAATTATCCATCCTATAGTGACAATAGAATCATGGCATTCAAATTATCAAAGAGTGAATTAATCAAAATTGGTTGATAACTACCAAGTACAAGGTGTAATAAATTAGCAATGCATGGTAATTAAAAAATAATAATTATATTTGAAATCATGGGTCCAACATAATTAAAGGTCACGACTTGCCTTGTCTTTGCTCAGTTACCACTTCTTCAACTTCAGGTCCTTCTTCTGCTCTTTCGAAGATGTTATCTAACGAAAGAGATAGCGAATGAAACACAAATAAATTCAAATAAAATCCAAGATAACAAAATAAGGACCAAAAGATAGAGCACAAATTTAAAAGAATTTAGGAAGAAGAATTGGGTCAATCGGAGAAGAACGGGCTCTCGGAAGAACCCTGATGACATCAGTGGTGATGCACGGGCTGACATCGGCAACGACGCAACCGAAGTGTCGGTTTGTGAAACACGAGTGCGAAAGCGAAGTGACGACCGGCGCTGGGAACAGAAAGTGATGGGAGGAACGGTGCATGATGGAGAGCTCACTGGTGATGATGAAGACGACGGTGCGGTGAGGTCGTCTATTGGCGGCGAAGACGAACGGGTGTGAAGAAGAAACAAGTTCGCCGATAATGAAGAAGATGACGACGGCGCGTAAGGCAACTTTACCAAAGATGAATGGCTTGGCAATGGCGTGAACACAAGGGCGATGAGTGGCTCAGTGATGTGGAAAACGAGGGCTTGGTGGCCCCATTTATTGGTCGTGCGAAGCATGAACTCCGAGTTCGGATCGAAGATGGCGGCGCTATAGTAGTTTTGATCGGAGACAGGGAAGAGTCTCCCCCGAAGACAAAAGGCCTAACAAGGTGGGCTCGGCTATCAGCGTCTGCATGCAAGGAAGGAACATGGAGGCAGCGTATAGGCGACACATGGTGAAGTGATGGCTGCGGGCGAAGCAGCCGATATACTTGGCTGCTCGTGGGCGAGGAGATGGGCTGAGGCACAGAAATCGGGTCTGGCCGAAAGGGAAAGTGGGCTAGGAGGAATAGGAGATCTCAGCCCAAGAGGCTTTAGGTATTTCCAACATTTCTTGAATTTTAAAAAATAGGAAAAAGAAATTTGAGTTCTAGAAAATAGCAAATAAATCTAAGAAATCCAAGAAAATACAAAAATTCCTTGTAACACATGAAATCCAAATAAAACATACTTTGAATTAATTGAATTTATTTTATTCACAATATTTTTTTTAAATTTCTAAATATTCAAATTAAGCTTTAATTAATTCAAGAAAAACCTAAATGGTTATTTTTATTTTAAAAACTTCCAAAAACTATGAAAACCATGATGTTACATGCAGCCAGTCAGCATACTACGTGGGTAGATGTCAAGCACACATGGCACACCGTAGTATTGGAGTCAGGTCGGCCAGGTAACATAACAAGGGAGAGGGAGGAGAAGAGAGATTTTGAATTTTATTTGATTTCCATTTTTGAGATTTAAAATTGTATTTGAATTCAATTTTGAATTCTTGGCTCAAGTATTTGGATGTGAATTTTAATATTTCTTTGCTTTTTGCCTTTATTTAATTCGATCTCAGATATTGACTTTGATTTGAATTTCAAATTCAAAATGTGCTCAATTTGGTTCTAAATTATTTTGGCTCTTGTTCACATATTTTATCTTTATTGTTTGAATTGTTTGGCAAAACCAAATCAAGGCTCTCCAATAAAATGCCAAAAATTTCTAATAACACCGAAATGCAACAAAAAGTTTTAAATTCTTCTCACTTTCAAGCATTCCCAAATTCTATGGATAAAATGATTCATGGATTTTCGATTATGAAATAGTGCTAAAATTATTGTTCACTTGCCTGAATTTACTGTTTGTAGCAATCTGACCACTATTCATCAGAGATCAGACCACCAGGAGTTCGATCAGACTAGCCTGAATCAGAGGTCAGACCTCCAGGGTTCCAAGTTCAGACCTCAAGAGTTTTTGTTGATTTCTTGAGTGCTTTGTTTAGGGTTTTGGCTTCCAATTATTATCTCAAAAGCTAAGTGGCTATTTGAGTGAAGTTTGGAGAATACTTAGGAAAAATCTTGATCAGCATTATTCACCCTCTCTGTTGACTTTTCGGTCTTAAGTTTACTTTGAAAGAACCCGCCAATGTCGTCTCAAATGCCACTCAATGAACTGTCCTTGCACTTCCCGAGTTTCATGGACATCAAAAATTTTGGTTAAGAGTTTCTTTCATCCAGCTAAACAGTAAACAGACAGATGTAATGTTACAGCCACTGATTAATTACTGAATGCTGCCTGATCCCGATCCCTACCAAATACCTACCGATCAAGAACTCAAGATCAAAGCTTTTCCTTGCAACATATACAGCCACACCTCAGATCAAGAACAAAAAACTTGCTGAAAGCAGATCAGTCGATGCGCTTCAATTTCAAATCAATCACTCGGCTCAAAGATCCTCTGCTCTGATCGACCCATCGATCAATCATCCATGGACCGATTAAAGGTCCGTGACTAGAGCCCTCCTGCATCTGCAACAGGCGTCCAATCCAACTCCAGGCCATGGCCATGGAGATGGCAAAAAAGTCTGCCTGCGTGTGGACTGTAGAGTGGATGGCGTGTCGCTTTGCCGAATTCGAGCCGGACCAAAGCGAGCTGAGGCGGTCAAGCCCAACCTTTTGCAACCGGCGTCCCAGCCAACCACTTTACCCCCTTTCTTTCTTTCTCCCTCCCTCTCTCTGTCTCTCTCTCTCTCTCTCTCTCTCTCTCTCTCTCTCTCTCTGTCTGCCGCTGTCCTGGCTGGGTGCTGGCTTTGAACGCTTTATTAGTTAGCCACCTCACTCCGTCACTCGCCTGCTGCTCTCCCTGCATATGCATTTGCCTTTGCATTGCGTCCCACCTCGTGGTGCCCTGGAACCCATCGCTTCCTTGGCTTCTAGCTCATCCTTACCTTCTGTATATATGTTTTGTTTGAGAGTTGGGATAAATAGGATTTTTTTTAGTTTATTTCTTGCGTCACCACATGAGAGATGAGACTACTTGTCTAGATAATATTTGAGTCAATCCAATATGTTTTGTGTTGTCGGTTTTTCTCTGAGGCACTTAGTCCTAGTTGTTTGGGCTTAGACTTTAGTTAGCCACTGCTTATTAAAAGGGGCTTGGCTATCCCTCAGGATTGAAATTCCCTAATTAAATGTTGAGAAGATTGATTATTTACCATCAAATAACTCCATTCTTCACGATATACCATCAAATAACTCACTCTTTATTCTATACCATCGGATATCAAATTTTCTTTACAATATACCATCACCGTCGCTTCTCTGTCCATGTCCCTCCATTAAGCCACCATTTTGCCCTCAAATATCTTTTTCGCTCCATGACACCGTGAAATTCATTAATTACCAGGCATGGAATTGATGCCCCTGCTGTTGTCCTAGCGATGGCAAAGAATAGAGCAACATTCATTTCACAGTGGCATTGAGTGAAACATGATATTCGAGGGCAAAATGATCTTTTCTCATGGCTTAACAGAGGGGCACGGACAGAGAAGTGATGGCAATGGCATATTGTAAAGAAATTTTAGAATCCGGTGGCATAGAATGAAGAGGGAGTTATTCGATAGTTTATCTTGAATAAGAGAGTTATTTGATGGTATGTAATCAAGTTTCTCTTACATATTTTAATTGGTAAAATTGGATATATGACACTCCAAAAAATGCCACTTTTAAAAATGTCACTCCAAAACATGGCTCTTTGGATTTTTACCACTTTTGGACACTTTTGTCCTTACTCCTCCCTTCTTCCTCCCGGTTGGCTGTCGCCACTACTCCAACGAGCTCCAGCCAAACCATCTCCTTCGCCACTGCGAGCCGCACCACCTTGTCGTCATTGTTGTCAGCCCATTGTTGCCACCACATGCCGCAAGCCATGCGACCTTCTTCCCCGACGCTGCCCAACCCCGCCGCGTACTGGATCCAAGGCCAACGAGGTGGTGCGGCTCATAGCGGTGGCGAAGGAGACAGTTTGGCTAGAGCTCGCCGGAGAAGCAATGGCTACAGCCGGCCAAGAGGAAGAAGGGAGGAGTGAGGGCAAAAGTGTCCAAGAGTAGCAAAAATATAAAGAACCATGTTTTTGAGTAGCAAATTTTCAATTTCATGTTTGAGAGTGGTATTTTTCAAAGTGTCGTCTTTTGGAGTGTCATATATCCAATTTTGCTTTTTTTATTGATACTTATTCAGTGAACAAGTTATGCACCGCAATACCGCATAAGTAGTAAGTTGGCCACTCCTATTAAGAATTTGGAACACAACTCGTTGGTTCTATCTAAGTTTTGGTTCATGCTATGTCTCTGCCCCCTGGTAGTCGCCGGCTGACTGACGAAGCAATGGAAGAATGTAATCCTCACCCGAAATTCATGTTAAAATAAAAAAAAAGACTTCGCCAAACAAATTTTATTTGTCCTTCAGAAGCTGCACAAATGATTTACTATAATTGAGCCGCACATGCACATATTCAACACATCGATTTTTTTTGCCCCTTTAATCATTGCCGAAATTCACAGGCCCTGTACTTTGATGGAGACCAGAGTGCATTGCTCTTTTTCTGTCGGGAGCCATGTCATAATTGAAGAAACCTTTCCAAATTCCCCCCATAACCAATGGAACGATTTGAAAAAAAGAAAGATGAAATTTCTTTTTTTACAAAAAATTAAAGCTAGAAACTCCCTAACACTTCCCTCCCTCTTTCCCATGGCTGCTTCCTTGCCCACTACAAAGCCTTTAAACAGCTAACTTCTCTCTGCTCCCAAAGAAAAGCAAAAGAAGAGAGAATAACATGAGACCATAGGGAGGAGAGGGGAGCAGAGAACACAAGCACAATCAGGGTCTGTTCTATATGGTTGTGGTTTATAACTTTTGGCTGAAAATTTTAAATGTTAGATGTTTGCGACAGAAATTACAGGGAGATACTCTCTTACGATTTTAGATGGTACAGATGTTAGGCTTTTAACGTGTACTACAATTAACTTGTAGACTCTATATTAAAAAAATACTTCGTTTAAAAGTTAAGTACTATAGCAAAAAAGCAAAGCCGATTTCAAAAGCCAGAAAGAACAGACCATCACATTAAAACTGAGCCCAATGCACTAGACACCCTTCTCCCACAAGGCATATATAAAGACAAAGCCATTCTTGTCACAGAGAGAACATATTCCCCTCCCCAGTCCGCCATCTCATCTCCCTTCAATGTGAAGCCTCTCACCTCCATTTTCTTGTGAAGCTTCCCAAGATTCTTACATGCCCTTTACCCTTCCATCCACCTCTCTATCTATACATCCATTCATCCATCTCATTATCTCTCTATCTCTACCATACTAAAACAGCTCCAATGCCGATGGCGGCATTCTAGCTAGTCCGTCACCACAATTCACAAAGCCACAAAGAAATGAGGCCTCCTCTTGTCTTGCTCTTGCTCTTGCATTATGCTCTCTTGTCCACCAATGGCACTGCAAATGGGAATGTCAATGGTGATGGCGATGCGTTGCATGGTGATGCGCTGGCCTTGCTGTCCCTCAAGGCCTCCCTGAGCTGCCACCCCCACGCCCTGCGCTCCTGGTCGGCGGGCAATGCCGCTTCGGTGTGCGCGTGGGCCGGCGTGAGCTGCGCCGGCGGCCGTGTGGTCTCCGTCAACATCGCCAATATGAACGTGTCCACCGACGCGCCCGTGTTGGCCGCGGTGGCCGGGCTCGACGCCCTCGCGAACCTCTCCCTCGCCGGGAACGGCATCGTGGGCGCTGTGGCCGCGTCCGCGCTCCCGGCGCTCCGGTACGTCAACGTCTCCGGCAACCAGCTCGGCGGAGGCCTCGACGGCTGGGACTTCCCGTCCCTCCCCAGCCTCGAGGTGTTCGACGCCTACGATAACAACTTCTCCTCGCCCCTCCCCGTCGGCGTCGCGGCGTTGCCGCGCCTCCGGTACCTCGACCTCGGCGGGAATTACTTCTCCGGGGGGATACCGGCGGCGTACGGTGGGATGCCGGCGCTGGAGTACCTGTCGCTCAACGGCAACAACCTGCGGGGCGCCATCCCGCCGGAGCTCGGCAACCTTACGAACCTCAGGGAGCTGTACCTCGGGTACTACAACGTGTTCGACGGCGGCATCCCGCCGGAGCTTGGCCGGCTGCGCAACCTCACCGTGCTGGACCTCTCCAACTGCGGCCTTACCGGCCGCATCCCGGCGGAGCTCGGCGGGCTCTCCTCCCTCGACACGCTGTTCCTCCACACCAACCAACTTTCCGGGGCCATCCCGCCGGAACTCGGCAACCTCACTGCGCTCACCGCGCTGGACCTCTCCAACAACGCGCTCACCGGCGAGGTCCCCGCCTCCATCGCGTCCCTCACCTCGCTCCGGCTGCTAAACCTCTTCCTCAACCGCCTCCACGGCTCCGTCCCCGACTTCGTCGCCGCGCTGCGGCGGCTGGAGACGGTGCAGCTCTTCATGAACAACTTCACAGGCCGCGTCCCGGCCGGGCTCGGCGCCAACGCGGCGCTCCAGCTGGTCGACCTTTCGTCGAACCGGCTAACCGGAATGATCCCGGAGATGCTGTGCGCGTCTGGCGAGCTCCGGACGGCCATCTTCATGAACAACTTCCTCTTCGGCCCCATCCCCGGCTCGCTCGGCTCGTGCGCCAGCCTCACCCGCGTCCGGCTCGGCCAGAACTTCCTCAACGGCAGCATCCCCACCGGCTTGCTCTACCTGCCGCGGCTCAACCTGCTCGAGCTCCAGAACAACCTGCTCTCCGGCCCGGTCCCGTCGAACCCGAGCCCGAGCCCGACCAGCTCGCAGCTGGCTCAGCTCAACCTGTCCAACAACTTGCTGTCCGGGCCATTGCCTGCCACGCTGGCCAACCTCTCCGCGCTGCAGACGCTGCTCGTCAGCAACAACCGGCTCGCCGGCGCCGTGCCGGCGGAGGTCGGGGATCTCCGGCAGCTCGTGAAGCTCGACCTTAGTGACAACGCGCTGTCGGGTTCGATACCGGAGGCCATCGGGCGGTGCGGGGAGCTGACGTACCTTGACCTCAGCAAGAACAACCTGTCCGGGCCGATCCCCGAGGCGATCGCCGGGATACGGGTGCTGAATTACCTCAACCTGTCGAGGAACCGACTCGAGGAGGCGATCCCAGCGGCGATCGGCGTGATGAGTAGCCTCACGGCGGCCGACTTCTCGTACAACGACCTGTCCGGCCAGCTTCCCGACACGGGCCAGCTGGGGTACTTAAACGGGACGGCGTTCGCTGGCAACCCGAGGCTGTGCGGGGCGGTGCTGGACCGGCCTTGCAATTACAGCGGTGGCGGCGCCGAAGGGTCGCCTGCGGTGAGGTCGCGGCGGGCGACGGTGGGGGACTTCAAGCTGGTGTTGGCGCTGGGGCTGCTGGCGTGCTCAGTGGTGTTCGCCGCCGCGGCCATGCTGCGCGCGCGGTCCTACTGCGGCGGGCCAGACGGCGGCGCCGGCGCTGGCGCGTGGCGGTTCACCGCGTTCCACAAGGTGGACTTCGGCATCGCGGAGGTGATCGAGTGCATGAAGGATGGGAATGTGGTCGGGCGGGGCGGCGCCGGCGTGGTGTACGTCGGCCGCACCCGCTCCGGCGGCACGATCGCCGTGAAGCGCCTGATCGGCGCCGGCGCTAGAGGGTCGGACGCTGGACGGCATGACCACGGGTTCCTCGCAGAGATCCGGACGCTGGGCAACATCCGGCACCGGAACATCGTGCGCCTTCTGGCCTTCTGCACGAGCGACGGGCAGGAGGCGAACGTGCTGGTGTACGAGTACATGGGCAACGGCAGCCTGGGCGAAGTGCTCCACGGCAAGGGCGGCGGCTTCCTGGCGTGGGACCAACGGTACCGGATCGCACTGGAGGCGGCGCGCGGGCTGTGCTACCTCCACCATGACTGCACCCCCACCATCGTGCACCGTGACGTCAAGTGCAACAACATCCTTCTCGGTGACAACTTCGAGGCCCACGTCGCCGACTTCGGCCTCGCCAAGTTCCTCCGCTCCGGCGCCACCGCCGGCGCCTCCGAGTGCATGTCCGCGGTCGCCGGCTCATACGGCTACATCGCCCCAGGTACGTACGTACGTACGTCGTCCATTGCACATTGCGCATGTTGCATTCTCTGTCTAGTTACTCGTTGCCTTGCCTGCCTGTGAGGTGTCAATCAGATGGTTAGGATCGATCGTTTTGAGCCCATCTGGTTGTGGCGGTCCACGGTGGCATCGTCACCTGTCTGTCTCTGGGGCGCGGGACCCACGGATCCAAAGTTTTGGAGATATTTGGTATCGAGTCAAAGACACCATGCACGCAAATAGTGCTCAGTATTGTCAGCCCAGCCCAGCCAGGCCCATAGGTGCCAGCGCTACAGTAAGCAGAGTACACTGCTTTAGATCAAGCGCACAGGAAAGAATGGTCCTTCCTCGATCGTAGGCACGGCAGAACACAAGGTGTATGCTTTCATAATTCTTAAGAAAGTAGCAGTCGTCAAAACACTATCCGGCGGTCACGTAAACCCTGTTATCCTCCGCTCATCTCTGATAATACGTGTAGAAACCCTTTGGGAGGGGAGTGAGAAGCCTGAACTACATTGCAAGACTATGCCATTGTGTTTTTCTCTTCTTTTTTTTCAAGAAAAAAATAAAAGCAAGATGGCTGGTTGTGTACTAGGCTAGTATAGTAGGTTTTGAAATGGCAACAGACTGAAATATAGGTGGGTTCTTTTGGACTGATAGCTTATAACTTAAATATTTGAATTCTGGCTCTTCGTCAGAAATAGTACATGGAGAAAAATAGTCGTGTGCGATTTTGATCGGTATAACTGAACTCAGTATACTTTTTACTATAATTCTTCTATTAGTTTCGCCTTAAAAAATACGTTGTTTAAAAGTAATTACTACAGGTAATACAAAGATATATCAAATTTAAACCCAAAAACCCCCGTCCTATGGCCGACCCAGGATGCTGGGCTGGTGCCCATACGTACGCAGCAGCACTATCAGACTAGCAGTACGTTGCCATCCGGCTTTGCACCACGTCAGCACTGCGCGGTGGAGCCCGCACCGAAAGCGGCCAAAAAGGGGTCCTCTGGTCAGGCGTGCACTCGAGAGCCCAATAATTTCCGTGGAACCCACGCGATAGTGACTAGACGATGCACCAAGTGGGCCCGGCCGGCGCGCTAGGGAACACAAGTTACACCACAGCACAGCCATGCACAGTATCATGCGATGCGCCCCACTAGCGGGCATCCGGGGGGCGCCTCGGAAGTCGCGCGTGCATGCACGGTCCCCGCCTCTCCCTCCCGTGTACCGCGCCGTGTGTGCGCGCGCGCGTACACGATGTACGTGCCTGGCTGTGCGTTGGACGGCGTGGCAGGCCTGACACGTCAACCGGAGCGCCAGGCCAGATCAGAGCCACAGAGTAGCGGCATTGGAGTTGCCAAAAGCTAGCCTGGCTCTGCCCGATTCGTATCCTCTGCCTTAAAATTAGACATACCATTTCAGTCGTCTCAAGCTGTAGTTCTAACTAGGCACGGTCGAAACAAATAAGATAGGAGCTATTCTATACCTATACCATCCTGTCCAGTTTCGTACCCTCTACCTTAAACTGGAAATGCCGTTTTCGGTTGTCTTTAGCCCTAATTGCAATTAGTTAATTTTCGGTTTTCGGTATGGTAGAGGATACGTCGATATGGTAGAGGATACGAAGAACTTGTTCGTTTTGATTTTTTAGTTAATTTTTTTGTTTTAATTACTATTAGTTGATATTATTTATCAAATCTACTGGCCGCATTTAAGAAATCGGACGAAACCCATCCCATATGATGCAAGATGATCTCATTGGAATCGAGACCCGGTTGGTCCTAACTTGGGTGAGCGAGTCCTTCAGGATGATTCGGTTCCGGTGCTGTATCTTTGACCGGCATGGGGCTTAATCCAGTAAAAAGCCTTGTCATCCTTCTCTCCCCCCTCCTGGGGCTTCGCCAAAGCGGCTTGCTTCTGCATGCTGTTACGTTGCCAAAGGCACGGCGCACTGTTACTTTTGAACGGGGACGGGCGCCTTCACTGTTACGGTCACGCACTTTAATCTTTTCTTTCTTTCTTTCATGCTTGGGATTTGGCTTAGTGCCAAGATTTGGCTTAGTGCCAAGATCTTAGGCAGGCATGGGCTTAATATAGACAAAGCTTAATTAGCTAGGCATGGGAGGAGACATGATCTCCTGTTTTGTCTTGATCCAGGTGAAGAATTGTCCTTGGATTTGACAAACTTGGTAAAGCAACATATATGAGAAAGATTCCAATGGATTTGACAAGGGTATAGTACTGTAGCAGTAGTGGTAGGCATTTCTCTTGGGATTTGTTGCAGAATGTTGTAGGCACTTGGTCCTGTCATGGATGCATAGGGTCACTAAATCAAATCGACGAGTCACTCAAGCTCACTGCCCCTGCATGCTAGTTTAAATAAAAAGAAATAGTTCATAGCTAGGATACACTTCATAGCTAGGATACACTTAGATTTGCTTCTACCTTCAACATCGATTTTATTATAGTTCTAATCTGCTTAGCTAATCGTGCGCGTTTTATGTTGCATTACAGAGTACGCGTACACCCTAAGGGTGGACGAGAAGAGCGATGTTTACAGCTACGGAGTGGTCCTCCTTGAGCTCATCACGGGCCGGCGGCCGGTGGGGGACTTCGGGGAAGGGGTGGACATCGTGCAGTGGGCGAAGCGAGTCACCGGCGGCCGCCGGGAGAGCGTGTCCAGGATCGTCGACCGCCGGTTGAGCACGGTGCCCACGGACGAGGTGGCGCACCTCTTCTTTGTGTCCATGCTCTGCGTCCAGGAGAACAGCGTCGAGCGGCCGACCATGAGGGAGGTGGTGCAGATGCTGTCCGAGTTCCCGCGCCACGCGTCGGGCCAGCCGTCGCCGTCGTCGGCGGCGCCAGAGGCGGAGGAGAGCAGCCCCGAGGAGCCCAACTGCTACAAGCTGTTCCCGGACCTGCTGACCTAAGTGCAAGCAAAGCAACACAAATTGCCATTGTTACAACCTCAGCATCAAGGACTGGATTACAGTACTAGCTAGTACTAATTGGAGCTAGCATTCTACAGTTTGTTGGTACACCGACAGTGGTGTGGTGAGTGACAAGAGCCGGGGAAGATCAATAACATGTAACTTTATTTGTTTTTCTTTCATGTTCTTTTCTAATTCTTTTTTCATCATCAAAGGTGTATAGGGTTTGATCATATGCTATCATCTAGGGGTTTGTGCTGTGTCCAGTGTAATAGTCCCTTCCATCATAGCTTTGGCCCCTTGTAATCTCCTGGTAATCTTCAGCCACCATCCATTGTCGTCTCCTTTACACTAATCCTTGCTCATTCAGTACTACTAGTAATAGTAGCTCATACGTTTTGTATTATTTGAGCCAATTTTGTCATCAGGAGGTGTGGTAATCATCTGTTGGAAGATTCTTGACTGGATCTTTGGTTTCAGGAAAAGTAAGAAAAAGTAAGTACTTGACAGTCTTTGAAAACATTCCAGTTCCCAAAGCTTAAAGCATTCAGATAGGTACTAATTGCACGACTTCATCAAAATAAAAGAGCTAGGTAAAAACACCGAGAGAGAGAATTTTGAAGAGTTCCCATCATGAATCGATGATGCATGGTTTCAGGGCTTGCAGTGTCAGTAACTTCAGACTTCATTTAAGTAACCATTTCCCTGATCACACATAGTTTTCATCATGGAAGGATATAGAAACTGAAAGTATCAGAAAACTCAAGGTAAAGATGCATACTCGAATGCTTTGGATTTTTCTTTCTTGTAATTTCACCACACAGGATTGGATTGTTAAGAAATTGTTGAAGTACCAATCTGTGACTTAAAATAGCAACTGTGAATATAGCTATGAAAAAAAAGAAGAGAATATTCTGTTCACCTCTGAGTGCACTGCTGCCAAGAAATCCTCCAATAGGCAATAGAGACGGCCTTGGCTATTCTCCAACTATTTGCCTCATCTTTTTCAACCCTTCTGCAGCTCTGTGGTCACTGTAAAGTTGGCCCTTGTCAGCATTCTTACTGTGCACCTCTGTTTTGTACGTTTAGATAATAGCACTAATCCAATGAAATTAGATATGATCAAATCAGACGTGTCATTAGCCTAGTAATAAATAACTCAGCACAAAAATTATATTTTCCTATTTATCAGGGACCAGATCAATGTTGTCCTAAAACTGAGGTCAGGCAATGGTCCTCAGAGTTCAGATAGTAATGTTCATTCGAACAGTTGATTGCACGATTGCACCTCAGGAGGTGATTGCCCTTGATACATTGCCTTGTGAAAAAGTACAAGACCAGTAAAATAGTTAACAACCAAACCATGCTCAAAAGATGCTCAAATTTGAACATGCTACTGTTTCACCATGTCATTCAGCAATCGCAACAGTAATGGTTACACTATTCCCTCTTTATTTCACTTAACACTACAAGCTCGCCGTAGTTCCGGTGCTTGAGGAAAACCTCATCAGTAGTTAGCCATCTGTTTGTGTTTCAGTGCCCTCCAACCAATATCACGCCTGAAGAATCCTTCCGGCCAGTGAACAACATCTATGTAACACCCCTATTTTTGGAAACAGGGACGTCTTACCACCCACAACAGCCCAGGAGTTCAATTGTGGATGAAAAGTATATCATACCTGCTCACGAACATTTAAAAGAAGTTAATTTGACTGAAATAAGACCTAATGACCAATTTTTAATAACAATATGGGCGTCCAAGCCCAAAACTCAACTTACATACAGAAAAGCCGAAGAAAACTCCACAGGAACGCTTGAGTGCGGACGTAACCCTAACACGCAATCTTGATTTGCCTTCTTTTCTTCCAGTATCTGTTGGGGGAAAAATTATGCAAGCCTAAGTACCAACCACCGTACTCAGCAAATCACATGGAGAAACACTATATATCTACTTGCCAGGATTCTCAAGAGAAGGGTGTATAGTTGTTTTATTAGGAGGTGGATGAACTTTTATTTGCAAACAAATAAAATTTAAAATATTTCTCCTTAAGATCAGGGGATTTTCTGTTATCAGATAAAGTTTCATCATTACTCAAATTAACAACATCAGAAACACTACTTATGCCTCGTTGTTGGAATCACCCACTTAACACGGCTTCAATAACCGGAAGCACGACGTATTCGAATACCATTTATTTCACTCTGTAGAGCTGCTCTGCTTTACCCACAAGATTTCTTAATCCCACGTCTGGTTTTAAGAAAACAAGCATTTTCACTGCTCAATTCTTTATATAGCCTCTACCTAGTAGGCCTCCCAATAAGCTCAGACAACTCCTGACTTATCTTAGCCTACTATTGTACGGCTCACATAACACATAATCGACGTTCAGATCGATTGTTCAGATTGTTCACATAGAATAACCAACCTCCATACGGCCCTGCTTAACCCCTTCCGTATGGACTCGCACTTTGCCTCCAAACTGCTTTGTAAAGGTTCAATCGAATTTGAGCAGCTACTAGACCAGGGTTGACATATCAACACTTGTGGTTGGGCGATCACTGTGTCTTTTACTTGGCACAAGGTTCTTGTCCTCATATTTTACACCAGGCTAAATCAGCCTTCACCTCCGGGGTTTGGTCGTGACACAACCACATCGTGATGCGCCACATACAGACCCTCACCCCGTTTCCCAGGGTTTAGTCGTGAGTACAACCACATCGTGATGCCCCACATACGGACCCTCGCCCCGTTTTTTCTAAGGTAAAGTCGTGAGTACAACCACATCGTGATGCCTCATATTCTGATTCTTACCTTAGTACAAGTTTATCCTAGGGTAAAGCGGTGGGCTAAGTCTGATACACGGATCCCCACAACACCATTACCCTAATCTATACACCGGCATCACCAGCCTAGGGTACGGTGTCCTATACCACCCTACCCTAGCTCTGGGTTTTCCAAATCTACCGGCCCACGGCCAAAGTCACTTAGTAGTACAAAATATTGAATGAGATGATCATATGATTATTTGTACAGTATTTTAATTCTTACTAAGGTTGTCAAGGTGAATATGGCCATCAATCAAGGCATGTCATGTTTCAGTGGTAGGAGTAACTAATTAGCATGCCATTCTAAACATTTTATTTTAAGCAATTACTGTTTCAAAACTATCCATAATGCAAATACATTAAGTAAATAATGTAAATTTCATGGGATTCAATATGATCAAAAACATGTGACTTACCTCCTTTCTGTTGCTCTTGATCTTCTTGACCGGCTTCAATCTTTCTTCGTTTGCCTTTGCAGCTCTTCAATTGACCAACTCGCTCGGTCCGTTCACTAGCGCGGAAGACGAGGTCAAACAGGTTCCTGCCTTGCGAGATGCAAGCTGGGAACAAAATACAATTAAAAACAAGGAAGAACATAAAAAGGAATGGGTTGGGTTGGGTGGTTGGAGTTTGTTAAAGCTTGGTTAGCTAACCGGGCGAGAATTGGATTAGATAGGTTTAGGACGATCGAAAGATAATATGTGTGTTGGACAGATTTTGGGAATAAGAGATGAACATTTAAAAATAGATGGTCGATCTTTGAATTGGGTAAATTTGGGTTTTATCGAGATTTAATTTGGCAAAACGGAGGGATTTGAATTTATTTGGAGATGAATATGATGGAAGGGTGAAATTTGAATTTGCAGGAATAGAGGTCAAATTTGAATTCAGGGTTTTAAACTGGTCAAAATGGTGTATTTTTGAAATTTTGGGATTTTTGGGAATTTTCTGGATTTTCTGGGATTTTTAATGATTTTTCTAAATTTTTAAATCATGTGAACAATAACGGGCTGGCCGGTTGCACAGTGCGGCCCAATCGGATTTGAGCCCGTACGACTGAGTAGGCCGGTTGGCTTGCGGCCCACGCGGGCGAAGCCCATCACGCTCGTGCGCCCGCCCGGTTGATGGGCGACGCGCGGTTGGCGTGGATGGTCCGGATGCGCGAGGAGCGGGCGGTCGGATGTGAAGGCGGCAACGGAGCCAGTGACTGAGATGCGACCACGTCGCCCTCTCCCCAGTCGTCGTCTACCTCCGGCCGTCTCTCTCGGAGAAAAAACAGAGGCGCTGCCGCGGCTGAAATCAGCACTAGCGGAGCACTCCGGCGAGGGTGGGAGGTACGGACGGCTTCATTAGACTACGGTGGTTCCATTTTTGGGCTTTGGAGAGCTTGGAGATGGGTGGTAGCGGCTAGCGGCAGGAGAGAGGTTTGCGGGCCTTAAAGCAAAGTTAGGGTTTTCCAGGGGTTCTCTGGTGAGGTTGGCGGTGGTTTGGCCATCTAGAGTTCATAAGAAACACGAGGGTGGCAGTGATTTGGGTTGAGGAGTTCCCTATAGGGCTGTCCACGGAGAGGTGTTTTCAACCGACGGTGGACCTCGTCGGCAAAGCTTTACGGAAATGCTAACATGAAATTGAGCTTGGCTTCATGATTGTGGTGTCCCGTAGATGCTATGACAGCTGGAGGTTGGAGCAGAGGCGTGCGGCTGGCTGGTGGGACCGCCTGTACGGGAGTGACGTCGCGCGAGGGCAGTGGCGCCGAAATATCACGCAAGGGAGAGGCGACGCGAGCGACGGCGTTCGGGCGAAGACGGTGGAGAGGCGTCGCGCGCGAGGGAGCGCCAGAGAGAGGAGAAAGCGCATTTGCCAAAAAGGGAAGGCGTAATTTTCATTGAGACTTGCCAAATTGGGAAAGAAATCAAATTCAATAGAAATTTAAGAAATTTCAAAATTTTGGAAATTTTTGGGTGTTTCAACCTACTGCATCGTATGCTCTTGACCTTGCTTCTTCAATGTCCTTGCCCTTCGCAGTGACACCAAGAACTCGGCCTCCAACAGCTACAAGGTTGCCGTCTCCATCCAAAGCTGTTCCAGCATGGAAAACCTTAACAGCTGGAGAAACTTGCTCAGCCTTGTCGATATTTATTACAGTCCCCTTCTTATAAGAGCCGGGGTATCCTTGGCTTGCCATCACAACCACCATTGCCATTTCAGGCAACCAGGTTAGCGAAACCTTGCCCAATTCTCCTCTGCAAGCAGACAGCAGAACCTGTGCGAGATCGGATTCTAAGCGCATCATCAGAACCTGCGGAAAAGAAAATGTATTATTAGAGAAATGCACAATCAGAATTTGATGGCAAGATTGTTAGCAGATCAACTAGATAATTTAAACAGCTAAGTGAACAAATAAACTATCTTGTCTGGAAATCTGTTCAGTCTGAGATGTACTAGATAAGCACAATGAAGATGTGACAAAGGAAATTTTTCACAGAGGGCTATCAAATATTTATGAAAACGCAGTAGTAATGGACAAGATTTTAGAGTTGTAACAAGGGTGTTTTGGACTGGATGCTGGATTGGCAATTCAGACTACATATGTCCTTAGCCCTTTAGGTTAACAGCTACTACCTCTGGTCACAAAAAAAACTTGATATTTATTTTTTTGCTATTGAAAGTCTCTGAGATTTAACCTTGAAAATTAATATTTGTCATTAATATGTTAGTAAAAATTATAAAAAAATATATGCTGCGAAAGTAATTTTACTATAAATATGCCTGAATAATTTTCTTGCAGCCAATCTAGACATTTATAAACATTTAAGTGGTCAAAGTTAGAAATGTTTGACTGGCACTCAAAGTTAGAAATGTTTGACTGGCACTGATATAAAAGTAACAAGTTTTTTTGGAGAAGACAGAGTAAAAGATTGGAGACCCCACAGTTGTCAGCAAAATGACTGGCTCCATAATTACATGGAAAAATTGAACAGTACGCATGATGGTACAAATTGATCAATGAAATAACAGTACGGTGGAACAGTATAATGGCTAAAATGGATTGATCAGGGGAAGGCACAGCTGATTCTCCGTCAACCTTGTTTTCATTGTTTTCCCTGTACATCATGTCTGCGATCACCTAGACTAACACTCCTGTGCAATTGCATACCACACATGCAGCATTCTAGTTGAACTACGGGAATAGAATCTACTCACCTTCTGCACTGGAAGACAAGAAAAATACTAGATTCCTAGTAGGGGAAATTTCATTTGCGGCAACACTGCAGTGTGAGGACAAACTCTGTTGGGAAGACAAGACATGCAAATTCATTCCATTCTATTGTCAAACGAGAACACCTTGACCATATTTTGATTATAGAAACCAAAATTCAAATTGCAATGATGCAAGTTTGCAAATATACATAAATTCTCGTAATAGATAATGTATCCTAGAAGGTTGTAATTCATAGATTGTCGACCACTAACCTGGCATTTTGGATCACCAAATCGCACATTGTATTCAATAAGCTTAGGCAGCCCAGATTTCTTCTCAATCATAAGCCCAGCATATAATACACCGCCATACCTTTAACAGTGGGAATAATTATACTTTCCATGACTGTGCACTTAAGCACTTCTGTCACTATTGGTGCAGGGGAGTATGCACCCATACCGCCAGTATTTGGGCCAACATCACCATCACCAACTCTTTTGTGATCCTCTGCTGATTCAAGCGGCAAAGCATTTTCACCATCCACTAATGCAAAGAAAGAGGCTTCTTCGCCCTCTAAATATTCTTCAACAGTAACACGTGAACCAGCAGAACCAAATGAGCCTTGAACCAACATAGAATCTATGGCTTCGAATGCCTCATCCAAAGTCATAGCAACGACCACGCCCTTTCCAGCAGCCAATCCATCAGCTTTAACAACACTAGGGGCTCCTTGATCCTTGACGTATTGTTTAGCTTCCACAGAATCTGTGAATGTGTGATACTACAAGAGAGAAAAATAAGTACTCATATCAGCCTCACAGTATGGTTAACCCGTTAACATCTGAAATTATAACTAGTTTCATATGAAGGGACTATATTTTCCCCTGCTTTTTGGTACACCGATTTTACATCCCCCCTTTTGTGCAGCAACACGATGACTTCATTTCAAAAAGTAATCTATCTCAAGGGAAATTTTAAGAATTATGAACAATCCTTAAATATAGCTCAGCCAAAAGGCCAGAGATATACTGAGAGAAACTCACAGATGATTACTTATGGCGTCTCTAACTAATATATCATAAGCATGTCTCAACACAAAGGAAATATCTGTATGCTTATGCCCAAATGATGTATCTTAAACATAAATAGCATCGACCATATGTAGGCATCTTGACAAAACAAGTCCCCATAGTCCTAGAAAGACAATAGGTTATAACACAAATGTAAGTGAAAGTACCTTAGCTGTTGGGATATTGTACTAATCACACAACTTCTTCATAAAATCCTTTGAACCTTCCAACGCTGCAGCCTCTGATGAAGGACCAAAAATCGGTATCCCAGTTTTGACAAGGTCATTCGCAAAACCCACAACAAGAGGAGCTTCAGGACCCACTACAACCATTCCCACTCCCTTCTTGCGGCAGAAAGATATAATAGCATCACTGTTGGAGATATCTAAGTCCGGTATACAGGTCGCATCACCAGATTGAGCAATACCAGCTGTTGTGGCTACAGGCCAAACCATAAAGAAGGGGACTCGTAGAGAAAGAAGAGGAGAGCCAGATCTGTGGGAGAGTTGGTAAGAATGAGAGGATGTCCTCCTCCTGCCCCTCCTGGGGGTTTATATACATGAGTGGGGTAGAATGGGAAATCTCCATTCTACCCCTTAATACTTACAAAGGATGATGGCACATTGGTATATTTACATTGATATATTCCTCTATACTATCTTGCATATTACATATTAGGCCAGTTACAAGGCCCAGTTACGGGGGATTGGGCCACCCCCACAACAGGACTCCCTCGACAGCAAGCGCAGAGCTCTCGATGAGCGAGCTGACGTGCCAAACTATCCCAGCCCCCCGTTCCCCGACAGCAAGCGCGAGGGCGCCGACCGGCGAGCCGACGCAACTAGTAGCTTGCGCCCCCTGAGGCAATGCCTACAAAGAATTCCGCGGAATCCCATGCCAAAACCCGACCGTCCCGCCGAGGAGATGCCTACCATGCAGACGGCGAAGCCTTGCCGCCGGAGCCGGGCCATCCCGCCGAGGCGATGCCTACGAGGCTGATAGCGAAGTCCTGCGCTAGAGCCGGGCCATCCCGCCGAGGAGCCGACGAGGCAGACGACGAAGTCCTGCGCCGGAGCAGGGCCGTTCCGCCGAGGCGATGCCTACGAGGCGGACGGCGAAGTCACCCGCCGAGGCGATGCCTATGAGGCGGACGGGCAAGTCCTGCCGGAGCCGGCCGGCCGTCCGCCGAGGCGATGCCTTCGAGGCGGACGGTGAAGTCCTGCGTCGGAGCCGGGCTGTCCCGCCGAGGCGATGTGAGTCGGGCCGTCCCCCTACCTTCAAAAACCCGTGCCCGCGGAGGGAGAGCGGGTGCGAGAGGCGTAGACCGAGGGCGCTACGCCCGTAGAGGCAAGGAGGCGAAGCTGCCGTTCCCCTACCTTCAAAAACCCGTGCCCGCGGAGGGAGAGCAGGCGCGAGAGGCGTAGGCCGAGGGCGCTACACGCGCAGAGGCAGGGAGGCGAAGCCGCCGTTCCCCTACCATACACTTCCATAGTCAAGATGGTTAAGTTTTTAGCGAGCAAACTACTTATCTGTCGGTGATGGCCCGCAAGATGGTACAAACACCAAGAACGAAGCAGTATGCTCCCAGGCACAGAAAAGATCCACATAGCCGCGGCCGGTTTGTAGAGTCCCTCTCCAGTTGGTGGTTTTTAAGAAGAAACAGAGAAGGAGATGGGCAAATGTTACAGTACACACGATGAGATAAAGCAAGACAATGCTTTGAGCAAATCGACAGAAAGGATCCAAATATCTCGCAGACTGTTCCCTTTTCTTACCTTTTGTTGAGTGCTGGAGAAATCTCTTCCATAAATAACTTCTAGTCGTCCCCACGGACGGCGCCATCTGTTGTGGCTACAGGCCAAATAGTAAAGAAGGGGACTCGTAGAGGAGGAAGAGGAGAGCCAGATCTGTGAGAGAGTTGGTAAGAATGAGAGGATGCCCCTCCTCCTGCCCCTCCTGGGGTTTTATATACATGAGTGGGGTAGAATGGGAAATCCCCATTCTACCCCTTAATACTTACAAAGGATAAGGGCACATTGGTATCTTTACATTGGTATATTCTTCTACACTATCGGGCTTATTACATATGATATCAGTTACAAGGCCGAGTCACGGGGGGTTGGGCCACCCCCACAACACCAGCATTACCAGAGGCGCATAAAACTGCTTCAGAAGAAGGGGAACGGTTCAAAGCATAACAAAGGTCATGCTCCCTTCCTCCACCACCAATGACTAGTACATTTATCCTCTCTTCTGAAAGAACAAAACAAACTAAATTAGACCACCTTGCTAATGCATTTTGCACCAAGGTTGTCATGACGTCCGGCGAGTCACGCAGAGACCAGGATACTTGGATGACTAGTCGACTAGACGTCCGCCGTAGCAACAGTTAGACGATAGTAATAAATACAAGTAATACCTTATATAACCGAAAATTAAATAACCATAAAACATAATAGCATAAATTATCCAAATAACAAGGTCCATAGTAGAAAATAACACAATTACCTTAAAATTTCTTAACTTTTAGTCAATTTTCTTAGACCTTAGATCTAGATTCAACCATCCAGATCATTCCTCTCATTCAATATAAACCCATCCTAACCCTTAGTTCTAGATCCAACCATCCAGATCATTCCCCTCATCTCATATAAACCCATCCTAACCCTTAGATCCAGATCCAACCATCCAGATCATTCCCCTCATTCCATATAAACCCATCCTAACCCATAGATCCAGATCCAACCATCCAGATCATTTTCCTCATTCCATATAAACCCATTCTAACCCTAACCTCACTCAACCCCACCCACCCAACCACCGGTACCGCCCCCATCCCTCCCAACGTGCCGCCTTGTCACGGGCTCGACCTCAAGACCGTAAGTTGTAGCCGTGCGCGGCCGGAGGTCGCGCCGTCGTGATGCTGCAAGCGCTGAGTTGATCCATCAAGGAAAGTCTGACGGTAGAAGACACATAAAGAAGGCAGAGAGTAGAGATAGAATAGTTGATATGAGGAAATAGTTCTTTATTGCCCCCTTTCTGATTACAAGAACTCTCATTATATAGGACCAATCTACCTTACGTACAAGAACACATTAAGGAAACTATAATATCTATCACAACTCTATCTCTATAACCCAATCCTACTCTGTTACGTAACATGAACACACTCGGTCATATCTCCCGGACTACCCTGATCAACCGAGTCCGCTTCCGGCTTCCTCTCTGCTCTAGGACGACGTTGGTATGTACGCCCCATCTGACATCTCCCTGCCCTTCAAGCAATAGTTTGTCCTCAAGCTATGATGGCGGCCATGGCTGCAGCCCTACGAGACCCCAAGTTGATGAGATACTGTGACGTTTACTGGTGATCTTGAAGACCGTGACCTCTACGTACAGGTGCAGTAATATTGATGATATCTGCGATCACCACGTCAGGTGCGAGGGCAACCACAGTAGCGTTGTGGTAGGCTTCCACTATGCGGTTGCTGTGATAGGCTTCGGTAGGGCTACGGTGGCCTTCAGCAACACAGTGATAGGATATGGCATGGTCACGGCGGGCGTCAGTAGTACTGCAGCCTGTCGCGGCAGTGACATAGTTGCCGTGGCAGGCTTCGGCAACAACACAGCTGCCGCTGCAGGACGTGGCAAGGTCGCAGCAGGCGTTGACAGAACCACGGTTGCCACGACATGTTCCGGTGACACCGTGGCGGCTATAGTGTCGCAGCCGCCACTTGTTGCGCCTTCTTCTAATTCGCGATCTTCTCCAAGGTGGCATGCATGTTGAGGAAGATGGCCACCATCTTCTTATCAATGTCGTTGGCACTCGTAGCCATCTTGTTGGCGTTAACCTTAATCTTGGCTAACGACTCGGCAACAGGAACCATGATAGCAGAAGTCGTGGGAAGGGATCAACTGCTCTGATACCAAGATGTCATGGGAGTTGTAGCCGTGCGCGGTCGGAGCTCACGCCGTCGTGATGCTGCGAGTGCTAAGTTGATCCATCAAGGAAAGAGGTAGAAGACGCAGAAAGAAGGCAGAGAGTAGAGATAGAATAGTTGATACGAGGAAATAGTTCTTTATTGCCCCCTTTCTAATTGCAAGAACTCTCATTATATAGGACCAATCTACCTTACGTACAAGAACACATTAAGGAAACTATAATATCTATCACAACTCTATCTCTATAACCCAATCCTACTCTGTTACGTAACATGAACACACTCGGTCATATCTCCCTGACTACCCTGATCAACCGAGTCCGCTTCCGGCTTCCTCTCTGCTCTAGGACGACGCTGGTATGTATGCCCCATCTAACATGCCTCCTTCTCCGATCCTCTGCCCCACCCCCCAACGCCGAAGCATCACCTCGCCGCTTGCCTCCTTCCTTAGCCCCGCCCTCCACCTCGCCGCCTCCTTCCTCTACTCGCTGGAGAGGGAAGCCGACGGCGGGAGCAGGCTGGAGAGGGAGGCACCGACACCTCCTCCGCCGCCTTCGACACCGTGGTCACTCGGGCGTCGCGGCCTCCTCTTCTGCAGCCCACCATTGCGCCGATGACGAGGAGGGGCGCCGCCTAACTCAGCCCTCGGCGACGAGCCTTGGCCGCCAGGATGACTTGACATCACCATGACAAATTTGCGCTTAATTGAATGCTGATTAAGTAGAAGGCAGCTTTCAGCATTAAACTTCATCTGAGAGCACACTAAGGTTGCAGGTTTGCATTTAATTGATTGTTGATATTAACTAGAAGAAAGGTTTTGGTATTACATCTCAGAACGCATTAGGCCTGAAGGATTTCCCATAAACCATTGTTCTATAACATTATAGCGGTCGCAAGAAATGAAACCCAATTGATCCGAGAGTAATTTACCAGCAACAATGCTACCATCCGTCGACGAAGCTTTCGAGCTTGAGCGCCATCTTTCCGAAGCCTGGGCAATCAGGTGAGAAAGGGGGGCGAGGTGCTGCACCACATTACGAGAGCAATTTCCACTCCACGCCTGAGAAACAGGGTAAGACACCGAAGAATTCCAGCCACGGCACAGGTGATTATTGGCCAGCGCGTATGCGCCATGCCTTGCGGCAAGCTTGAGAGGGCTCCTGACACTGTCAGCAGCACACGCCATGGTTCCTCTCTATCCCGAATCCAAGCTAACCATCAACCAACGAAGCATTAGATTAAGCTCAAGAACCACCAAACGCCACAGAACGTCGGCAGGAGCTGAGGAGTTCACCTTTCGATGGCACCGAGGGGGCCGAGCTCGGAGGCGCAGAAGCTCGCCGAAGAGGAAGGGGCAGCGGCCGGCGGATGAGGGGAAGACAGGGTGGCGCTACCCGGAGCCGGAGCAGCGAGCGGAAGGGTTTTCGGACAGGCGGCGCGGCGGCGGCTGGTGGTGTGGGAGGGAGGTGGGAGACGACGTTGGGCTCGCTCCAAGAGAAGGTTGAGTTATATCTTTTTTTTTTTTGAGCTGCGCACAAAAGGGCCAGAGGCCTGGCCCACTATGACTTGGTACATTTCTGACTATTGGCCTCTTCTTTTCGGATTATAGGCCCTCTTCTTTTAATAACTTGCTTTAAAATATGATTTCCCCCCACATGAAGCAGTGCTTGGCTGGTTGCCTGACTAATATCGTTGTAGAGGTGAAATCTCACTAAAGTGAGAGATATTCAGTAAAGGAATTTTATTCAATAAAAATTTAATAATGAACGTCTAAAAAAATGATGAAGCCAGCATATAGAATAAAAGTGTTGAGGAACCGTCGCTGCCGAGTCCAATTCGATCGATTCCTCCTATGCCAAAGTAAATGGATCAAACACAAAATAATCACACAAAATTGCAGAAATTGAACATAGAGATATGAGGGGCTCCTTCTTTCTTTATTACTTTCTTCTCACAAAGGTGTAGAAATGATGACCATGTGACCCCCTATTTATAGACTAGTGGAGGGTGCCCACCAATAGGCTAGGCTTGCAGGCCTAGGCACATGTTTCCCAACACTCCCCCTTGGGCACTCATCCGACACGATCATGCCTCATCAAAACTCCATAAAAATCCAGTGGGAAAAAATTGGAGAAAAAGTACATGATACATGTAATGTTGTGTTGCACGAATTGCTTCATTAAAAACCTTGGTCGAGAAACTTTAGGAAAGCTCGTCAAGGGAAAAAGAGTGCAATCCACCCAATTTCATTCAATCTACATGATTTATTCTTTGGTTACTCGATCTTCGTGATCAAGTTTTAATAGTGAACTCGTGAAGAGTCTCACTTGAATTATGCACTTCTCTAAGTCTCATCGTTCTAATTCCATGTACACATCTTCCAAAATTAGATGTTGAAAGTGACTTAGTGAATAAATCTGTAAGATTTTCACATGACTTAGTATGCAATATTTTAGTTTCGTCCATCTTTTGCAATTCATGAGTATAGAAGAACTTAGGGTTGATGTGCTTTGTAAGATAACTCTTCACGTACCCCGTCTGCACTTGTGTAATACAAGTTGTATTATCTTCATAGATAATTGTGGGAGCTTGTATGATGTTCAATCCACATAACTACTAGATGTGATGAACCATTCGTCAAAGCCAAACACATTCTCATGTGGCCTCGTACGACGCTATGATTTTTGAGTGGTTCGTTGAAGTCGATACAAGACTTTGTTTAGATGATTTTCATGAAATTACAGTTCCACCACATAGGAATACATAGCATGTCTGTGACCTAGTTGTATGCGGGTCTGACAGATACCCGCATCTACATAGCTAGTCATATTCAAGTCTTGGTTCTTTCTATAGAGTAGTCTAAAATCTTTGCTTCCTTGTAGGTATTGGAAAATATCCTTTATTTCCTGCCAATGCCTTTTGGTAGGTTCTGCACTGTACCTTACTAGTAGGTTTACGACAAATGCAATGTTCGGTCTAGTGTAGTTTGCTAAATACATAAGTGCTCTTATTGTACTTAAGTACGGGAATTCTGGCGCAGGACTTCCTCCCCCTCTTCTCTAGGTCTGTATGGATCCTTGTCTTGCTGCAAAGATCTTCCGACCATCGGTACCTTTGAAGGGTATGTCTTTTCAAAGCCAAACATTTCTAACACCTTTTGGTTCTATGCGGATTGATGTACTAATATTCCATCCGGGACATGTTTAAGCTACAAGCCTAAACAATATTTGGTTTTACCCAAATCTTTCATTTCAAATTTTGACTCTAAGTAAGAACTCGCCTCATTTATATCTTCCAAGGTTCCGATGATATTCAGATCATCTATATACACTGAGATTATACAAAATCCATTCTGGGATCGTCGTATAAATACACAAGCATAATCCTCATTGTTCGTATAGCCTTTCTTGCATAGAAAGTTATTTAAGCGATTATACCACATCCTGCCTAATTGCCTAAGTCCATACAATAATTTTCTGAGTTTCACACTGTACAAGTCTCTATTTGCTCTGTCTTGGTTCAGGACAGGGATACCTTCAAGCACCTTCATATAAATATCCGAATCCAAGTCTCCATAAAGGTATGCAGTTACCACATCCATCAATTTTATTTCTAAATTCAGGTTTACTGTCATTGAGATTAAATATCTAAAGGTAATATCACCCATGATAGGGGAATAGGTGTAATACCCTGAACGTCGATTCGGCGTCAGCTTTAAATTAATCGCGGAGTCGCCGGTTTTTTCGGTAAATCGCGGGAGGTGAAAATTAAATTGCATAATTGTCTAAACTTAAAAAATAAATTAAAACAACTAATTTGGATATTTTGGGCTGTCCGGAGGGGTGGGCCAGCCGCTTTGGGCCAGCCAGCCCAACAGGGGGCCCGTACCCCCTCCCAAACCCTAGCACCCCCTTTACAAACCCCCTCCCTTGGCCCCTCTCCCCTTTTTTCCACCTTGGGCGCAGTCTTCCCCCCTCCATCACCCCCCCACAAGCTGCTATTCATTGGAGCAAAGGAGAAAGAGAAGGAAGAAGAAGAAAGGGAAGAGAAGGAAGAAGAGAAGGAGGAGAAGAGGAGGAAAGAAGAGGGGTGATCCCAAGGAATCCTCTAGGTAATTTTTTCCCATCCTAAACCCTCTGTTGTTCAGAATAATTAGGGTTCTTAGCACGGATTTGATGGTAGTTAATAGATTAATTGCCCGATTAGAGATTAGATGTTGTCTGTCTGTAGATTGAATCGCTCAGCGCGTCTGTCCTCGTGGTTTTGACCTAGTAAACGAACTTTCCTGCGGACTCTCCCAAAAGGAAAGTTGTAGAGGACTTCGAGATACGTCTTCTGTATTTGTTTCGGAATTTTTGACCTTGGGATCTGGGAGTTACGGGGTCGGGAATACTGCTGTTCGTCAGGCGAGCAGATTGGTACAGACCAATGTTAATCTGTGAATTTGAGGTAGTAAATGATTTTTATGATTATGACCATAATTGAGAAAGTTTTATAGAATCTGATAATCTAGCTTATGTAGAAAATTCAGAATTTTTAGACCCCTGTACTGTTGTTGGGACGCAATTGAATACTGCTGTCCAATCTGCTAGAACAGAGTTCTTCCTCTGTTTTGGGCATTAGTTTACACCTAGCTGTGATCAAAATAAAAATATGTGTTCTACATGAAAAATGTAGCCTTTTAAGTGATGAATCCATAGAAGTATCATTTGCTGTATTGGATCAATATTTTTAAAGATACGAAATTGTTAGGCAGCGCTGCAGCAGAGGGTAATTTGCTGAATTGTTGAGCGGAGCGGAGTTTGTGCGGGTTCGGGGTTCTAGCGACGTCTTTAATTATTTTAGTCATGTTTGTATGTTGTGGCTGTGTGCTGAGAGTTATCTTTTGGACAGGTGGTCTTGTCTCTGAGCGCTCTTGATTTTACTTCGCTTCATCGGATTGAGGCAAGTAAATGTAGCGGTGGTTGCTACCGTTTAACTCGTTATTGCTTCTACTTGCAATTTACATTATTATCGTAATTTGATACATTATGTCATAATTGCATGATATTTTAAATGTGGTGATGATAGCAAGTATTGATCAATTGATATGTTGATAAACTGCTAGTAGTCATGTGGTATTTTTGCTTAATGTGCAAATGTGGAATATGAAAATAAACATGTGGTGAACTTGCGGATGTGGATATGTTGTGAGCATGATAGTGCTCCTTTGAGGATGGGTTAATTTTATTATTGATTATCATATCATTCATATCATATCATGTCATTTGCATATGTGGATGTCGTCGCACCTAGCCGCGACCGTACCGGTACAGCATCGTATGTTGCCGTAATACGATGCACCTCAATTCCTGCCCTGGAAAGAGTGATGTGGAGCATAGCATGAAAGCATTCATATGCATTGCATTGTGAAAAAATTCATTTGCATACATATGCAATATATTGTGGTGATGTTATTTTGTGGAATATACAAATTTCTAGTTATAATATGGAATTGGCTCATGTGAGCTATTTGTGGTATGAAGATTATGGATGTGGTCATGGAATGTGATTCATCCCTTGTGTATGGTAAATGTTGTGATTGTGGTATGAGATTCTTTCCTCATGTAATAATTGTTGGTAGCAATTGTAGATGTGAGAATTATTAAAGTAGTGAGATGATCATTACATATATTTTATTGTCTTTGGTGGTGATAGTGGTTGATGTTTTAAAGTAGTCAAACAAGATTTATTTGCTAATGCTTTACCGTCATTGATGGTAATTTGAGGTTGAGGATATAAACATTGTCAATTGTGGAAGATTAAATATTGACGATTAATCTATTGTGGTTTGTGGAAGACTAAATATTTCAATTGCATTTAATTGTGGATAAAATGATTGCATTCATATGCCAATTAAAACTGAAATTGAAGATGTATGATTCATGGAAGTTTGTGGTGGTTTAATAATTGTGGACATGAATTGTGGTTGTGGTAGTATGGAATTATAAATGATGATGTATAATTGCTTGAAGTTTAAATAGCCTGTTAAATAGTTTGTTTGCTGAGATTTTATCTCACCCTTATTTCCCCCTCCCCACAGGTGGACTTTGAGCATGCATGGGAAGGGTAGAGCGGCACCACACTGATGCACGTGAATCATATTTTTATGCTGTAATAAAGTTGAAAGGATTCTAGACCTTTGCATAGCTTTGTTTACATTATCTTAATAATGTTAAATTTGTGAATTATGTTTTAGATTAAAATGTTGGAGGATGTTTTGAATATTAAATTGCTATCACTATCCTGTTATTCCTTAGTTGTTTTTGCTTCCGCTTATACTATCTTGTTTAGTATTGTTGCCAGTTTAATTTATCTTGTAAATTGGCTAGTTGTAGAGCAGTTTTAGTAGCATCTAGGGTAATGTGGGTCCTGGGGTGTTACAATAAGTTTCTTCATAATCAACTCCTGGTCGTTGGGTGAAACCTTGTACAACAAGCCTTACTTTATATCTTACAACTTTATTTCTTTTATTTATCTTTTGAACAAATACTCATTTATACTCTACAGGGTGCACATGGGGAGGCGTGCGGCTTATAGGCCTAAACACTTCTCTTTTGTTCAGAGATAATAATTCAATTTCTATCGCCTTTTTCTAATCCTTCCAATATGATCTTCTCTTACATTCAGCGAGCGATGCAAGCTCTGGATCAAGATCGATGATTGTGACAATTTTCTTTACAAAATAAATATCAACATTAGCTGTTGTTCTCTTCATAGATTCTCCCATGTGCACATAGTTTATAGCTATTTCATCATGGGTTAGTTCTTCTAGTGCTTCTACTTGCTCACTACTCCTTCCAGTTGCGGGGGCAAGTCTCTTTAATTTTTCAGTTCCGATGTGTGCGCACACATCCATGCTGATTTCTCTCTCCATGGGAATGTTCAAATCCGGTATGCCCTTTTCTGAAGGTGTCATACTGATGCTAGGTCTCAACTGGCTCCCCTTCTGCTTCTAGGTAACTTTAGTAATTTGTTGTGTCAAGTCCTTTTTATCCTTTTTCACCAGGCGTCCCCGGTTACTTGGGATTCGAGTGGCCGGAGTTCTCGTCTTTTTATTCTGAGGTCTCTAGATGGGATTAGGAATACCTTCAGCTTTCTTCGGTATTTCAACCCTCTCCGGTGCATTGCGTGCAAACACATGCGACTTGGTCACGCTTTTTAAATCACTAAAGTGATCCTGTAGTTGGTTTGCTAATGCTTGTAGGTCAATGATCTTCTGAACTTCTCTATTTGCTTCACTAGTGCACGGGTCATGTGTATGGATTCCTATGGCTTGCCACATAATTTCCTAACATTTTTCATCAAGGGGTTGGTTTCCTCCTCCTAATGTCGGGAAATTATCCTCATCAAATATACTATCAGTAAAACGGGCAGTATGCAAATCTCCTATCATGGGGTCTAAATACCTGATTATGGATGTTGTCTCATAATCAACGTATATACTAGACTTTCGGAGAGGGCCCATTGTTGTATGCTGTGGAAGGGGTATAGGTACATAAGCCTTTCACCCAAATATTTGGAGATGAGAAATTTTTTGTGCTGACCTTTGCACTAGTTGCATTAGTGAATAGATGTTATATGCCGATGGTTTAAAGTTGATGAGAGTTGCTACATGCAGGACTACGTGTACCCAATATGTAGATGGTAAATTACAATTCTGCAAAAGTGGCCAGGCAATAAATTTTATTCTCTTAATTAATGCCTCTTCTAGTCTATTCTGGGTGTGGACATGCGGTACAGAATGCTCAACTTTAATTCCCATTGCCATGTAATAATCATCGAATGCCTTTGAAGTAAATTCTCCGGCGTTGTCCATTCTGATGGACTTTATGTGATGATTAGGGAAATTATTCTTAATTTGAATTATCTGCGAAATCAGCTTTGCGAAAGCATGGTTTCTTGTAGATAATAAATATATGTTGGATCATTTCGAGAAAGCATCGATGAGCACCATAAAACATTTAAATGGCCCCGACAGGGCTATATAGATCCGCAAATATCTTCTTGGATGTGTTCTAGGAATGTAGGGACTTCATCATTCACTTTCAGAGCAGAAATGTCTAGTAATTAATTTTTCGGTGGCATATGCGGGGCACACAAAATCTTCTTGATTTGAAAAATTCTTTACATTGATATTATGTCCCTGTGAATTATTAATTATATTTCTCATCATCCTAAAACCTGGGTGGCTTAATCTATCATGCCAGAGACAAAAGAGTTTAGAGCTTCTAAATATTATTTTCAGGGTAGTATAGGCTGTGGGTGCCTAAATATTAGTGTAGAATAGCCCAGTCTCAAATGAAGGAAATATTTCTAATACTCTTTTTCCATTTTCCTCACACTTTGTAATGAGCAGGTATTTCTTACCATATTCTTCTTCAGTCTCAACATGAAAACCGTTAGCGCGAATATCCTTGAAATTTAGGAGAATTCAAGTCGATTTGGGTACAATAAGGTTTCTTGAATGACCAAAGTTGTGCCCATTGGGAGTATGATTGTAGTTCTTCCTGAGCCTATTATACAAGCATCACTACCAGCGATTGTTGTAACGCTACCAGCATTCTTGTTAATCAATTGAAAGAATTTTGTCTCTCTCAAGATAGTATTCGTTGTGCCGCTGTCAGCTAAGCACAATTCCTCCATAGGATGCCACACGCGTTCTAATATAAAGTACTTTACTGATATGTAGTAGAAGACATTCAACACACAAATCATGCCATTAATAACTGAATAAATGAATGAATTATTCGATATCATTCAATCATCACGAGAAAATAAATTATTTGAGTACCATCAATGCAAAATCTAGCTTATTCCTTTCACATATTAAATAAATGACAATTATAGTCTAAATGCATTCTGTGCATTAGACTGAGTCTGCTAAAAAACCAGAAACTTCGACTGCTATCTTCTCAGGGGTGAGATGCTCTTCTTGGGAAATCATGGCGGCGGTAGCTACAATGTCAAGAGGGGGTGCTGCTGCAGGAGTGGAGTCAATCTCCATTGGTGCAGGCAGCTGCTGAGAACTCTCCCCCTCAACAAAGGCAAAGTGGGTTTCATGCTGCCATTTGCCGCCCTTCTTCTTCTTGGCCTGGAAGGCCCTCACTTGCCACACTTGTAGTAGTTTGGTCTTGCTGACCATAGGGCTTGTCATTCTACTTTGGTTTGCTAGCCTTAGTCTCCTGTGAAGCATTTGACTTGCCTTTTTGGGCTACAGTTTTACCCTTCTATTCCCTTTTCTTCATTATAGGCTTCCACACCTTGTATCTCCCAACGTTCGCCTCACGGCTAGCGGAGCTCCTAGGTGGCTGTGTGATAAAGTTCTTGCGAAGAACTTCATCCTGAGCCTCTGCAACCTGCACAATATCTATCAATTCTGTGTACTCCTTGTAGCCGTCTTGATGATAATTGCATGCAGACTACACTGCATTGGGGTGGAAGGTGGAGAGGGTCTTCTCAATCTTCTACTCATCTGTGATCTGCCTACCACAGAGTTGAAGATTCGTACAAATTTTGTGCAGAGCAGAATTGTACTCCCTGACCGTTTTGAAATCAGCAAACCTTAGTCAAATCCACTCTTGCTCTGCTTGGGGAAGAATGGTGCACTTCAGCTTTTCGAATTGCTTCTTGAGTGCAGTCCACGATGCTAGCGCGCTCAGCTCTACCATGTACTCATTCTTGAGAGTAAGACAGAGGTGGTGCCTGAGTAAGTGAAGTACCTGATCATTCTCCTCAGGTGTGGGTTTGGCATCTTTTGGTGCACCAATCTCGAAGGCAGCGCGGAGCTTCCTCGCTCCAAGTACGATCTCGACATCAGAAGCCCAAGTCAAGTAATTTTGGCTATGCTGGGCCAGCTCCTTGAACTCCCGATTCGTGATGACTGTCATCTACACGTGCATGAAAAGAATATATAAATTTACTGTAGGTAAATATGCATAAAATAAATTGGACAATGGTACAAAATGGTTCTCATAAAGTTTCAGAATTTTCTATAATTTTACTATTGATCGTAGCGATTAAAGGCAATTTAAGCAATCACGATTAATCAAAACAGTAAATAAATACAGAAAACATAGAAAGTAATAATAACAATGAAAAACATGCCTCAATTGCTAAAAACAATTCAAAATTTGAATTCTCGAAGCCCTTTTATGCCGAAATACTAATTTTCAGTGAATTCTACAATTTCCCAGGGCTTAACCACTAAATTTCAATTCTGAGAAAATTTTAGCGTAATTTTCAGAAAAACCAGGGGCCTTTCTGTAAATTGGGCCACCGGCCCCCTTCCCCTTTTTCCTTTTTTCGTTGGCCCGTTTCGGCCCATTCGGCGAATGGGGTAGGGTTTCCCCTACGGCCCTACCCCATGCCACCTGGCAGCGGCGGCCCGAGCTGCGGCTCGCGGCGCGGCCGGTCATGGTCGGGCGGCGGTGCTTGGGAGCGGCGCGTGCGGGCAGCGACACTGCGGAGGCGGCGGCTTCGTCAAACCAAAACAGCGGCGCACGTCGCGTCGCGGCGGCGCGTGTGGGGCGGTTGTGCGGGTGATGCTGGCGGCCGGCGGTTTGGGCGGTGCGGCCACGGTCATGCGGATCGGCGGCGGCGGCGCTCGTGCGGGAGCGAATCGGTGAGAACCCCAGGGCAGCAGCGGCAGCGTCGGCTTCCCCCGGGGTAGCGGTGGCGCTCGTGCGGGAGCGACGGCGGCCGGGAGCGGGTGACACGTGCGAGCGCTCAGGAGCGGCGGTGTTCGGGCCAACGGAGCACGAGAGCGATGGCGCGGCTCTAGGCCGGCTATGACTGAGCAGTGGCACGGCTCGGAGCCGGTGGTGGCCAAGTGGCGACGTGGTCCATGCGGGGTAGCGGCTCGGTCGGGCATCACACTTTCGGCCGGTGCGTGACACGGAACTCAGCCGCGAACAAGCGGTGAGGGCCACTGTGGCTAAGCGGTGCAGCCGCGTGCAGGCGGCGCAACGACACAGCGATATGCATGCAAGGGCGCAGCCACATGCGAGCGACGCATCGGCTTGTGCGGGTAAGTGGCCACATGTGGGCGGTAAGGTCACATGCGGCATGCAGGCCGCTAGAGGGTGCCGCGTACGGGCGATGAGGCGGGCGTGGCCGTGTACGGGCAACAATGGCGGCTCGGGCTTTTTTCTCTTTTTTTCAATTTACAGTGCAATCAGTATCTACTCTTTCATGTAATCTCCCGATCGACATTGTGCCAGCAACTTCAGTTCTGCTCGCGGTAGATTAGAGCGGATTTGCACCATCGAAATTAATCTAGAAAGCGAAATCTACGGAATTTAAAGCGATCTCGATAGACTATTCAATCTATGAGTGCTTCGACGATTACCTTCGATCCATGGAGCGATTCGTGCTTCTAACGTGTTGAGGAACCGTCGCTGACAAGTCTAGTCCGATCGATTTCTCCTATGTCAAAGTAAATGGATCAAGCATAGAGTAATCACAGAAAATTGCAGAAATTGAACACAGAGATATGAGCGGCTCCTTCTTTCTTAATTACTTTCTTCTCACAAAGATGTACAAGTGATGACCATGTGACCCCCTATTTATAGACTAGTGGAAGGTGCCCACCAATGAACCACACTTGTAGACTCAGACCTAGATTTCACAACAAAAAGTACACTGCCTTGCCACATCCTTTGGCACGTACTTAAGAAATCAGCCCTCCAATTCAATTGTGGAAGGTGGTTACATCTCCGCAAACTCGTATTGACTTCTATTTCTAACTTTCACTTCAAAAAAATCAAAGTCAATATAAACACCTAGCTCTCGAAGCAGCTTCTCTACTCCTTTTGGTACCTGTCTCACTCCGGGAATACGGCAGGGGTCACGGGTTCATCACTCACTCCACTCCTTTCGCTGTCATCATGCGCATGCATTTCTCTATCACTTGTTTGCACCGCTCGTCTCCTTCTAAAAGCCACTGATTTCAATTAATACTATTTATGTTCAATCAAAAATTATAAGTAACAGCTATAAGCTATTAGTGAAAACTAAAACGAACGCCGCTTAAGCATATGCGTTTAAATTTTAGCGCGCACGCTCTCCCTCTAATGTAGGAAGAAAACAATTTCTAAGCATATACACCTGCGAGTATTGGACATACAGCATAGTGTATCACAGTTTCCGAGACATTGCCCGTTTGAGGCCAAATAGAGCGAAGCGGAATAAAGTTCGTGTTCTTTTGGGATTTTGAGATGGAATTTGATTTCAAGTTCTTTAGAAACCGTAATAAACGGGACAACTTCTCTAAGTGATTTTTCGATACTGCTTTTTCAAATGGTGTTTCAAACCCACCGATGCACGTGCCATTCATGTTAATGTCTCTATGGTTCACCAATATATCAAAAAACTATTAACCATAGACAAAAGTCATGAACTGTAACATAAAAGAATATATCTAGTATCGCTTCGCTATTGTCGAAAAAAAATCACTTCTGCTAGACCATCATAGTAACCTGAAATCCTGAATACCTGAATCCCCAACCTTTGTAGAGAAAGGAAAATAGGAAGACTTTGGCTAGTGCCCAAACCAGTCCTATCAAACTTTGGCTAGCCAAAATTTTTGTTAGGGTTTTGGTTACCCATAATTTGGTCAAAAATTGATAAAAAAAATATATATAGAAGATCAATATAGAGTTATTGGCTTACCAAAAATTTGGCAGCTATCTAAATAAGTGCCAAATTATTAAGGCTAGTTAAATTTTGGTAAGATTAGTTTGGACACCAATCAAACACACCATTAGAACCCTCGCTATTTCCTCTCTTCCACAGGCTGCGTCTTCCTCCTCCCTCCTACCCCCAAGGCTTTCGTCGTCTCCTCTCCTTCTCTGCCCTGAATGATGGACGCCTCAGTAGATTGTGGTTCGGTTTCCTCTTCCTGCTGCGTCGAGCCTTCACCGTCGCGGATTATTTCACACGTAGCTTAATTTGTGGTGTGTTGGTTTGTGGATTCTTTGTAATCCAGTCGTGCTCCTGGGGCTAGGTTTTTAGAATTCTGTTGTTTGGCTCCGTTCCTTTATTCCAGTTCCTTTCTTTTGCCCAATTATACCTGAGGGACGCACCGAATTTTCAGGACATTAACTACCACGAGCAGAACATTGTGTTCTCACTATCCTATGCAAATCCATATAGTCTAGCCCGTGCAAATGTTATTCACAAATTATTGTGAAATTGAATCTTCTAGAGTTCTCCTTGTTCAACAGAGTTTGTGGTGCCATCTCAATGTCATATTTGGTTTCATTCAACACTCCGGCTCTGAACCTCACTTCTTGGAGTAACATTTTGTTTGGGAACTCACAAACTCTGTTGGATTTGAAATGGATTGTTGAGATGAAACTCCACCAGGTATATGAACCTGAGTATCTGACAAACTCCTAAGGGTACAACACCTCCTGGAATATCAACTTAGCAGTCCCGATCAACCACGATTTTCTTTTCTGTCTAATATATTTTAGTTTGTTTTGGACAAATAAAGCAGGGGTGTAGAGCAGATATAAAGAGTAATTCTAGTATTTGTCATTTTAGACACATATCTTATCTCTTGATCATCTAGGAAATAGTCCTCTGTTGCACCATCCACTCTGAGGCGAAGTATTTAGGTCTGCTAGTAGTAGCTCTCGGGTTCTCTGGATCTTATCTACTCTGCGGGACTATGGATTGGTTTTATATAGTGTTTCTCTTTTCTGTGACAATACTAGTGCCATAAATATTGCTAAGAATCTAGTGAAACACTCTAGGATCAAGCACATTAATATTAGATATTATTTCTTTAGAGACCATGTAGAGAAGGATGATGTTGTGCTTCACTTTGTAGAGTCCGAGCAACACATTGCATATATTTTTACTAAAACCCTTGATTCTTCTCGTTTTGCTTCTTTACGGGGAGAGTTATGGGTTATTAGTCCTTTTTGTCTGTTTTGAGGGGGAGTTGACTCTTTTGTATCCATTATATCATATTACATTTTAAATTTAGCAACGTGTATTGTAATATAAATATGTAGTGTTTTGACTATTATCTCTATGTGACATGATATCTTGCTTTATATTTTGCCATGTCTTGTCCTAGTTTACTTAATTTATCATGTCCTTCTATGTATAGTTTAGCTTTTTCCATGCTAGCTTTATTAAATATGAGAAACTTGAATTAAATCATGGCTTGTTGAATCTTATGACTAGTTTTGCTCCAATAATCCTCTTATGATTCATGCCATATCAAATAGGCTAAGTTGAATATTGAAACAAAATTGAGTTTTAAATTGAGATATGCTAGTTCTTTATTGAAGTATGGGTTAGTATTAGCTCTTTGTTCTTGAATTAAGTCAAGAAAATACAAAATGATCACTGTTGTGCAAAAAAATTGATCTCACCAATTCTTTCTCATGAGACCATTTACCATTGTACTAGACATGAACTTAGTGGGAGTTTTAGATGACCTAGGCCACTCTCTTAAGTTTATTGCTTGGGATGGTCGTAACATGGCTTGAGATCTACAACTTGGCTAAGAAAACAAAAATTATGAAAAATGGTTGAAACTTTTGAGGCAATTGTGGATGACTCCTAGTGTAGAACTTGCTCTGCTAAGATAAAACCAAAAATGAATTTTAACAAGTGTTAAATGTGTTAAATTTGCTTAATTCCAAGTGCTTGAACAAAATATTTCCCTCGATCGGAGATAGTGATCACGGATATGAAAATGAATATCAAATAATACCATGCGGAAGCATAAATATAATAGTAAACTTACGCATGAGCCGATTAGGCCGAAATCATTAAATTACAGCAGCGGAAGAACGAAGCACACAGGGGAACCCTCAGGACATGCCCACAGGCAGCCAACTGGAGGTTCGCGACCTAGCCCTTGACATCTTTATCTTCTTTGCCATCATGACCAATAGAGTTGCTGAGGCGTAGCGATCTGATTCTTGATTCTAGATTTGTTGTGAGAGCGAGTGTGAGCACACTAACCACCGTGCTCTGCGAGCTAATACACAGAATGCAAATAAATAGTATGCATGACTTATCAAAGGAAAGGCTCAGGTTGTTTTATTTGCCAGAAATAGCTTTTGGTAGCATTATCATTATTAAATCATAGTGTTATAGTTGCTACCTAGGACTCCACACGACGATTTGCCACAATTGACTTAATCCACCAAAGATACACTTTCTTTACTGATTGCTGTCTAAGACTCCGAACAGCGAGTGTGATTATTTACTTAATCCACCGAGCATATTCTTTCCAAATTGATTGCTGTCTCAGACTCCAAACAGCGAGTGATATCATTTAGTTAATCCACCGATCATACACTTTCTATATCGATTGCTGTCTAAAACTCCGAACAGCGAGTGACATCATTTAGTTAATCCACCGATCATACACTTTCTATATCAATTGCTGTCTAGAACTCCGAACAGCGAGTGACATCATTTGGTTAATCCACCGATCATACACTTTCTATATCGATTGCTGTCTAAAACTCTGAACAGCGAGTGACATCATTTTGTTAATCCACCGATCATACACTTTCTATATTGATCGCTGTCTAAAACTCCGAACAGCGAGTGACATCATTTGATTTGTATCCACAAATACCTTTTGTATTCCGAATTCCTAATAATCCAATCTTGTAATCACTATTCACCAACTCTTTACTTCTAAATTCTAATGATTCTCTAACATGATTACTTTTTTAAGCCACCGAAATCCTTCGTATCAGGACATTCTAACAATTCTATCCTTTCTGTTAATGATCCAAATCCATAATTTGCTCTTTCCATAATTAACCTTATTTTCCATTGTCTATCTCTAACTAATTCATCAATATTTCTCCACCAAGAATATTATTAATCGAGTTTATACCCCAATTATCATATCTCCAAATTTCCACAAATTCAATTCATCAATCTAAATCAAATCCTATTAATCCCATTAAATCCAGCAACTACCTTTGCAGTCTCTAATTCTCCAAAAATCATTTAAATCATCTATCTAGCATATCTATTCATTTAGACTCCACCAATTTATTTCTCCTAGAATACTCACTATCGTTCCCTTTCTATAATCGACATGCATCCACCGACATCTTTATGTATTTACCACAACATCATCTTTGTTTCTTACGATTCTATTTATTTTTCTGTCATTTTGTTTTGTAAAGGAGTTTTATCATTATTTAGAAATATGATACATAGAAATTTCACGAGACCAAGCAGTTTGAACAAAAACATAATGTGTAAGAGAATGCAGTAATAATGGCGTTTCAGATTCCATCCACCGTTACATGACATCTACACCATATGCTTAATCTTTCAGCGTTATATCTGCTTACATTATCACTGGGGCGACACCTAGGGCAACACAATTCAGGGCTTTCCGCGGCCCTCCACTTTTCCATTTCCACTCACAAAGTTTTTGAAATAGAACTATATCTAGTTAAGTTTCCATGTACGCCCATGACCGTGGGCACGGCTATTCGAATAGTTTTGACTCTGTAGAGTTTGTACACTTTCACCACAAGAGACAATCTGCTCGTTGCTCCACACGATTCCTTAGTCATGTGGTTGAGTACACCATCACATTGACTTTTCAAAGTATCTAGTTCCTTTCGTCATCTCACCTTATGGGCTTCTCCCACTTGCGATGGGTCCCATCTATGCACGGGATGTTCCCTACAGTTACTAACGCAGCCGGGCTCCACTTCCCACAACGCTTAGAACAGCTGGGAAACTTCACCCTCCCCTTGGTGTCCCTTTAGGCCTCCCCTTGCCCTTGCGTATCCACTTCACCCACTACCAGTGAGATGAGTCCGGGAGTTTCGATAAATTTACTTAGCCAAGTTGTACTTTACAGACTTGTGGTTGCACTGTTTTATATAGGAAATCATGACAAGATTCAGTCCTTAGTGGTATCTGGGCGGTTCTACCACTACTCACTTTGTTCTTCCTTTGCACCACACCCTCGAACCATCCGCCCGGATATTTAAGCAAGTTGGGGTTTTGGGAACATAAAATAATCATACCAACATATACCGATCATCACCACCATGACTTCCTAAACCAGTTTCTCATAGTTGAAAATGATGTTTTGGGGCATTTTGGTGCCCCGATTACCTATGCACAACTAAGCATGGTATATAGTTACAGACTTATTTTCGAAAGGTTACTATCATAATTTTTCTAGGGTGACAAGGTTCACATATCCAAATATTCCAAAAGAGGTGTAATATTAATCAAGGCAAACAATGTGCATATAACTAGAATCTTGAATTAAACATGTATTGTAGATAAAATAACAGCATGTAATTTGATAATTTAAATAAAAGTAATTTGCAAAAAATGTAGGTTCAACATGATCAAAGTATTGACTCGCCTTGCGCAGTTTACCGTGGTCTTGAGCTCACTTGAAGCTGTCTCATGCGATGGTCCTTTAGTCCCTGGTCTTCATCTTTACTTTGATCTTGATCTCGCTTGTCTCTTAGAATCTTCAGGACTCCAATTTCTAATTACGCGATAAACGACTGAATCCAAATAAAAGCAAATAACTCAAAAGATCCGAATAAGTCTGAATAATCTCAATTTAGTTTTATTATGAGTTAATGCGTGAGTCGAGTGATTTGAGGCAAGATCGGTGGTAGAATCGATGACTTGATCTTTTCATTAATATTCTCTTTTGTTATTGTTAAGCTTAGCGTTATTTTGATCAATATTTGTTTATCACGACTTGACACACGGGTTCATATATTAATATGGCTACTTAATTAAATCCACCATGGAAATTTGTTTAACGACGGTATGTTAAATGTTAGGGCATACATTATAGTTAAGTGCAATCTTTATTAAGTTTGAATATTTAATCATAGTCATATTTCTTCACTATTGCTTTGAATTAATAATTATTCTCTCATGTGGTGGCTCAAACCATATTAACTATGCATCGTGAGCTAGTCCAATTTAAATAGCCTCATCTACATCCTAGTAAATATTTATTAGATTCCTAAATTATTTTCTAATTTAATGAGTATTACGATCGACAAAGAATTCTCATCATTGCTAGGTTATAGGGTTAACATTTATGTCTTACTATGTGGTGGCTAATTCTATCTCTTTAACTAAAATACATGGCTATATGATTTGTTATTTAGAAAGTTTTCATTTGCTAAATCATTATTCCATGAGAGCATAGCCTAAACAAGATTTTACTCAATTTCTTAATATGCCCTTGATTAATAGTTATGCCTTAAAACAAATATTCAAAGCACATTAGTTGTTATCATGTGTTGTTTGATCTATGATTAATCATTTATTAAGCTCATCTTTATCCGATATATTTTAGTATTATTGTGGATTAGTCCCATATTTTTCTCGATTTTTCCTTACTGGATTCGGCTAGCAAAAGGATAAAACCTAAACTTTCTGAATGCTGCGGGCTGGGAGATCGAACGCGGGCGGCTGTGCTGAGCACGCGGCCCGCTAGCCAGCTAAGCTGAAGGTGTTTCCTGACTTATCGAAGGGGGAAGAGTCAGAAGAGCCGAAGGTTCAGGCACTTGGAACAGAGGAGCTCGGGACGACGTCGGCGGTGGAGTTGCGGCAAGGGGTGGTCGGAGAAGAGCCGGCAATGGCCAAAATGGGATGTTGGCGTCGTGTGGAAGGCGATGGGGTGTCGGTGAGGCGAGGAGGCGCCGGAGGTGGGTCGGCGACGTCGGCGGCGGCGGGCTCGGGTGACGCTAGGCGCCGGAGGTGCAGCCCGAGCGGAGCTCGGGGAAGGACGGGAGGATCTTCAGGATGCTCTGAGGAAGGTTCGGGTGTAAGGAATTGGGCTAGCTTGGCCCGAATCACCGGTGAGCTTGTCGGCCGGCCGCAGGGAAGAAGGGTGGCACCGGCGATGGAGAGGTCACTAAAATCCAATTGCTTGAAGGGGAAAGAAGTGTGGAGCATGGGGAAGACATTGGTGTGCTCGGCAGTACTTAAAGGCGGGCAGGCAGGGGTGGCCTTGGGACCTCGCCGTGCGGTCACATCGGCAAGCGGAGGCGGCGGACAGTGCGGCGGCAGAGAGAGCGGAGGATCCGGAGAAAAGATCCGGGCATGATGGCCTCTGGTGGCGGAGGACCCAAGGCGGACGGAGGACCGCCGGGCAATGACCGGCGCAGGGCTCGACGCGAGGAGGCGACGGGAGCAGGGCGCGGGGCTCGGCGCAGAGCGGAAAGCAGTGGGAGGAGAGAAGGAGGCGACGCGGAGGGCGCTCGTCCACGGAAGAAGGAGGAGAAGAAGGAAAAAGAAAGAAGACGCAGTCGCGCGGGGGAAAAGGAAAGAGAGAAGGAAGAAGGGCCCGCGGCCAGGGAAACCAGGAGGGAAGAAAGAAAAAGGAGAGAGGGGAAAGAGTGGGGCCCACATGGAAGGAGAGGAAAAAGAGAATGGGAAAGAAAAAGGAAAAAGGGCTCAAGTAGGATTTTGATTTTAGGATTTTAATTTAAATTTTATTTCACATTTAAGATTATTGCTTTCAATTTTGCATGACCTTAGAAAGCGAATAAATTTAGAATTTAAATTTTAGCTATTTGGATGTGGGTTTTAAAACTCCTTAGCCTTTTCTTCTCTTTTACCTAAGTGATTTGATTTGATTTTTATTTCCATTATTCAATATTTAAATGTTAATTTGTGTGTAGATCCTTGGATTTTCTATTCCTCTTATTAACACCATCATTTCTTTAAACTTGGATATTAACTCTCAATATATTAATTTGCATGCCACCCAAAACTCAAAAGATTTTAAATAAATATTCAAAATAAATTCAAATGCCAGGAAAATACAGGAAAAGATTTTAAAATTCCATATTTTTGGAATAACCAAATTTTGGGATGTTACCGGGGCGTTAATGGCAGCTAATGCCTGGAAAGACGGAAGGAAGCGAAGCTTTAAAAGCTCAGGGTGCGGCCATGGTAGCGGCGGGGACGAAGAAGAATTGAGGAAGAAGATGGTGCGGCGGTAGGGTTGGTGTCGGCGAGAGAGAAGAGGAGAGGAAAGAGCGGACGGTCGGATATGCGACGCGAGGATATTGGGCAATCCGGGCCGTCGAAGGGGTTTAAGTGACAATGGACGGATGAGATTAGATCGAGCGATACTAGAATAAATCTAGACTGTCGGCAGCAACACAAAGGGGTAAGTGAGATCGAGCGGCTGGGATTAGATTGGCTAACAGTGGATTGAACCAAGGCTTGACACGTGTTAGCACAGGGAGATTTTGAGATTAGAATTTTTTTATTTTCAGAAACATTGGGAAGGTTTAAAATACTTAGCAAATAGCAAATAAAGTCTAAAAATTCCAACAAAATTCACAGAAATTTCTGGAGATGTTTTAGACAGAGTAAAAATATTTCCAACTTAATGTTGGTCTTTTAATTTTACAAAATACTTTTTAGCTTTGAAATTAATTTTAAAATCGGATAAAAGCCAAATGCCTTAATATAATTAATTTGAAATAGTTTTTTATTATAGAAACTAAAATAATCTTTATTTAATAATAATATTTTTATATGTTTTCAATTAAATTACTTTTAACAAAAGCCTTTTTAAAAGCTAAAAACAAGCAAATAAAATTCTCAAAATTTACGCAACCAAGGAACACTTAATTTTATTATAAATTAAATTAATTATATAAATTTTTGCTAAAATTTTAAAATAAACAACTGGGTTATTACAACTTTGTCGATGCTCCTCGATGGATGGGGACGAGCGTGTGAAATGTTGCATCCTACCACCGATTTCGTAGATGCTCGTCCAAAGGGTGGGGATGGAGTGTGCGCAAACAAGCTGCGTCCTCACCGGCTATGTTGGCGCCCATTCGAAGGGTGGGGATGAAGCGCATGAAATAACTGAATCCTACCACCGATTTTGTCAATGCTCGGCCGAAGGGTGGAGGACGGAGCACGCTTGAGCCGAACTCAATCTACTAGCGACTTCGTCAATGCCTATCCGAAGGGTGGGGATAGAGCCCTTGTGAACCTACTAGTTATACTCAAGGAGTAGAAAATCAACAGGAAGGAGGAGGTACCACTTGGCGTTTGAGGACTCTAGGGCACGAGAAAGACATAAAAGTATATATACACAAATAGAGCCAGATAACAGGGGTACAAGGAGTCAATCCCCCTCATCAGAGCTTTTATCTTTATAAAAGCATCATGGTGGGCACGTAGCCAAGGATGAAAGTTCTCCCAAAAGCACAAAGACTCCTCCACCTAGCAACAGTGATGAATACCATCGTGAAGAAGACGGTCCACCACAGAGGGTCGGTCCTCATCGAGCACCTACCCAGATGACACGGGGTAACCAAAAATGTTGAGTGAAGTAAACATGCGAATCAAGTGAACGGTAAATACAATTCCCAAAATTAGTACTCCAATAAGAGCATCGACAAGTTCTGCCAACATCACAAAAGAAAGCAAACATATGCGATAATACGTCACACCTAACACTATGGCCTATACACCATGGTAACAATGAAGAGGGGAGGGGACAGCTTCACACCTGCCGACTGACGCCTAGGGTTTCTACGGTAGTCATGCCATGGATATTTCCTCGAGGCACCCCTCTGAGCAACGTCCCCACCTCCGTCGCCGCGCCACGTGCATGCCGTAGGGACACCTTCGTCGTAGCCTCACCCAGGTACCCCCAGATGTGTTCGTAGAAGGCATGGATGCACCGCGTTGTCACATGATTCACATGCATCATCATCGTGTTGCTAGAGGGGAGGTCGAGGTGGGGGCCTACCAGCTCACCTACTTGCTAACACCTCAAAGCTGCAGCAAACCAAGAAGTAGCTATGTTGTAGCCTACTGACGGTGGTTGCTATACACTCGAGGCGCCATTAGAGAGCGTCAAGTGTCACCTATGCACTAGATCCTGCTCAGAAGGTCCTTCGGCCCGTGCGACTATGGGGGACTTTGTGCGCCAACTCCGTCGGCATAACTTCTAGGGATTGCATGGCCTCCCATATCAAGACCGAGGACTAGTCGTAGAGGCGATGGACCTCCCCCAGTTCTGACTACAAGCGGCCCTTCTCCTATCCTCCGACTGCAAGAGGCAATGGACTAGAGCAGCAAGCTATTGCAGGAAGTTTTGCCTCTCCTCTACTGCACGAGTGTTTGTTTGAATGGTGACTATCTATGTGACAGCCAAGGCCTTCACACTCTCCATTTCAAGGAAATGGATGGGCCTCGTGCTCCATAGCCAGGACCACCATCTCTTCCTCGACCTTGCGAGTAGCAGCAAGTGCCAACTAGGCATCCTCCTCGGCCTTATTAAGTGCTCCGACTTTGCCTGGGCTGCACGTAGTTGCTCTTGCAGGCCTGAATCCTCCTAAAGTGTTATCTTCTGCAGCTCTCATGCTATGGCAACTATCTACATGACAACAAATGTTATGGGAAAGTTCAAAGGAGTAAAATAATAATAATAATGTAATAGATAGGCCTGGTATACCATCGCTTCACTGGCCTTAAGGGCCCTGAAGAGGAGCTTCGTGCAACATAAATGGAGGACCCACCGATCAAGGGCCAAGTCTACACACTCCACCATAGCGTGTTGGGTGCGAAGTGCCTCGGGGATGAAGTCCCCTAGGGATAGCCACCGTGACTCCATGCCCATGACCTCCGTAGTGCTAGTCTGGGAAGCATCCTCTATAGTGCTGGTCCACCAAGCATCCTTCGTGCCAAGGATGACTTCAAGCCCTTGATCGACCTTATGGCTGGACGGCTGCCATTCCACCGCCAGAGAAGAAGGTGTCGTTGATGATGACGATAGTGTAAGGGAGCATAGCGATGATAGTTGCGCAAAGTCCCAGGAACAGAAAGAGGAGCTCAAACACGGAGCATGCTCGCTAGAGGTAGGCATGGAGGTGTCGCCAAATCCTCGTGTAAGGGGTTCCTTTAGGAAGCATCGCCGTCGGAGTGTCTACAGTGACAACCGGAGGGGTGGAGTCCCAGCCTCCAAGCTAGAATCCTCGTCCAGGACACTCGCCATAATGCGAAACCCTGTTTCAAGGGCGGCTACGGTTACATCCAGCTAGGTGTGCTTCACGGGCTAGGCTAGCAAGGTTGAGGAAGCAGGCTACATAGGGGGCAGCAAAACCATCAGGGCGGTCAGAGAAGTGTCCACAACGACAAGCTGCGGATGCGCCTAGCGTGCATACCATCAGACCATCTGCTGGTCGGTCCTCATCCGCATCCACACCACACCTTGCATCGCGGACTGTCTCACCTCTATCCTTCGCGTCCGAATAATGGACTTCGATAAGGTTAGGAGTGGCGTCATCATAGCAATTGTTGTCGTTGTCATCGTCATGCTCGTAGTCATCAGTCGTGTCGTCCCATCCTTTTCCTCCGCTTCGGAGTCACCAAGCCCGCAAAGTTCATCCAGGCTGGTGTTGGGTTCTACCGTGGCGGGAGGGGCCAATGATAGTGGCATGGCTGCAATGGTCGAGAGCGAGCCCTCATGTGCATCAAGGTTGTCCCAGCCTCCATCGTCTTCATTGGCATATCCGCTTGTGGTAGGGACAGGACGCTTTGGCACAATGAGGCCCAAGATGACGCGGATACGCTCATGTTTTGCACTTCTCAGTTAAATATATTATTTAACTGGAAGGAATTATTGAGCCGCATTAAATATTATCAGGTGAACTCTAATTTAATTGGGTCTTGCACTTCTCAGTTAAATATATTATTTAACTGGAAGGAATTATTGAGCCGCATTAAATATTATCAGGTGAACTCTAATTTAATTGGGTCTTTAACTATTATATTTAGAGATACAGAGTTACTACTATTTTATTTAATTATATACATGCCCATACTTGATCTGTACAAGCCTAAAGTGAAGATGCGTTTAGAAGGTCTCGTCGACATTAGTGCATCATCCATCACTTCGATTGTACAAGATGATGAGGACATCACGACTGGACCGATTACGCGAGCACGAGCTAAAAAAAGATTAATCAACAGGTGTACTCGCTCCTAGTTGAATTTGGTTTTAATTTATATAAGAATTGGCTACTATCTAATGTTAGTATTTTAATTGGTCTCAGGTTTTTGCATGAGGAGATATTGAGATGTCGAAGCCAAAAGAAATCAGCTGAGCAAGAAAATCATGCATGTGCAAATGAATCGAGACAAAGAAAAAAAACAAAATATGTGCATGCATGAGCGAGACCACAAATGGGATTCCAAGTCAAGACACTAGTTAACCTGTGAAGATGGAATCCTACACGGGCGGAGCCAAATTTGATTGCTTGCTATGAACATCCACCACGGGAACACACTAAAAGGATGACGCTCAGTCAGCATGATTCGGCCATGTAGTCTTGCTATTTTGGTTTAGTCCAGACCGAACATGGTATAAAGTCGGTGGGCCCGACCAAATCAGATGATGTTCCGTGGTTTGACCGAGTGCAATTCCGCCGGCCCTAGGCTTGCGTACAGGAGTTGTTTTGGCCCTTTAAATTGGCCCTGATGTAAAGAGAGGACCACGAAAATAGATCTATTATTTTTAAAGAGCCATGCGCTTGTTCTCCTAAGATTTAGCATATAATTGTAACCTAGAGGGAAATCGGATATTCTTCCCTGTCGTTCTTGTGTTTCCTTGTGATTTGCCGGAGCGACGACACGCCTACTTGGTAGTCGGGTAGACGAGATCATGAGCGTGTGGTTGGGCGAATTCTTTTGTTGCAGGTTGCTGTTCTAACATTAGTTGGCGCCATCGACTCGTCAGGTTACACGGATCCAATTTATCTTCATCGATCCTCGCCGTGAAGATCGGGCAATCCTCGCATCACAAGACCTTGCACAAGCGGTTATCGTAGACCACTTGATGTGGTTGTAGCTTGAAGGCGTGCTTCTTGAAGATATCGACCCTAGGAACACATCCACCTCATGCTCGCCTTCATCATTGAAAGAACTACAAGCGCTCACGGTCAATCGACCGGGGGAGGGGGGAGGGGGGCGCTTAGCAAGGATATCAGTACTAAAGTGCAAAACCATACCTAAACCCACAGGCTTCCCCAGTGTTGTCAACGAAGGCTGAACACCGTCAATTCGAGTGGGGCCCATCTTCACATCCCATCTACAGGCCAGCGGGGACATACAGAGCATGCAAAACTTCTCAATGCAGTCATGCATCTTGATCAGCACGACCGCGAGGGGCCTTCGACGCGTGTCTCGTCATCTGGTCAAGGTTAACATGGGCGATCGGGCGAAGTCCATGATGCACCAGTGAAGTGAAGGCTGCTATCATGCTCAATCTTATGGTAGAACTACCGCTGCAGCTGGTGGGACTCCCACTTCGTCTGCGTCGAATTCCTGAACAAGTTCGAATACTGACCGTTGCCTAGTCACTTTGGGCGGCATCGGCGTCGTGGAAGAATGCGAAGACCGGCGCATTGATGAGGGCATGCTCCAAGCGAGCCGTCGAGAGTAGATGGTGAGGCGCGATGGCGTTTGATGTCGACTACTAGAGCTCTAGTTTGTATAGCCGGAGGTCTCCCATGAAGCGCACGGCAGGGATTCGAAGCCTGGCATCAAAGTACACCACAAAAACCAACATCGCGCCCACCTACGGGGAGGCAAACAGCTTGTGGGAGGAAACTATCCGTTGCGCACGAGAAACTCCACCAGCTCATCCATCACGATCGATGGGCCGAGTGTGTTCATGAACACACCGCCGACCTTCTTCGACGCCTTCCATTGCTTGCCGATCATGGCCTCGGAGCGCTCGTCACCACCAGCGTGGCTGCTCAACGGAACCAACGTGCCACTGCGACCGCCCCAATCATTTCCACGACCCATCTCAAGTGACAAACGCGTGACGGGAAGAAGGTGAATGGCAAAAACTCGGCGGGGAACAAACGACAGTGACCAAAGAAACTGCAAACAGTGAGAGGCAAGCGAGAGCGAGAGAGGGAGCAAATAACCGTAAAGAGAATCGCCACAGCGCTGAAGTACTGGTTGCGATAGGCCAATTTAATGTTGGCACAACGGGCGTGAGAATCCAAGGGATATGCGTGACGTCATAACCAGTGCAACAATCCATGTTGTACAACCGGAAGGGATAGTATCGCCACATATAAGCCAATCATGGCTATCTCGCGCGTCGACGCCATCAACGGCGAAATGGCGGGAAACCGAAGAGACATCAATTTAATAGGCCGAAGGGACGGGGGCCAAGGAACAAATGGTATGGTCTCGGCCCACCAGAGTTAAGACCTTTTACCATGAGAAGCTACTGTTAGAGGAGTGACCCTTATTTTGATCCAGTTGGTCCATTGTACTAAGAGGCCCATTAAGTGTGTAAACACATGCTCAGCCCAAAAAGGTTGTTACAGGGGAAATAACATGTTTTCCCCTATATTCGTAGACCCCGATAGAAGCGTTTATGTAAGCAATATCTATATGACTATAAATATGTGCCTCAGGATGTCATAAGAGGGGATTCAATTTTTCAGAGATAAGGCTATGTAATAGGCTACATATTTGTAGATACATCTTCTACATCCAATCACCACTGTTTTTCAAGTTTTGAACAGCCCCTCTATGACCTCCTTCAGTCTCTATTGTTCACCGTTTGATCTGTAATCATAATGTAAATCATCATGTAAAATTGTGCACATCTGTTGGTCGAAACTATCCTTATAATGCATTGCAAGACAAGGGATTGAAATTGCGCTTTGTTGCCGTGTGCAGCCCCAACATAAATTTTCGAACTCGCTCGCGTATAATTTGTTCGTCCGTCCGCCGAGAAGACTAGCATCAGGTGTCCCAGCTCACGGTGGTTGTGCAGAGAAGCGCAGCTGCTGATCGAGGCGGCCCATCAAGAGTAGGCAGGTCGAGGCAATGTCCAGACAGGGCCGACGAGGGTAGAAAGAAGAAGGCCCGTGCTAGATGGCCACAGCCCATTAAGGAAGGGACCAGCATATCACCTCGTCCTTTGACATGGCATCAACAACTGGCTGCCACTCCAACGTTGCCGACACTGCACTCATAAATTGGAGAGCTCGTCTGTTGTAACTCGTAAAACTTGATGTGAGTAGACGGATGATCAAATGACTTGGGTTTGAGACTTACATGGTGGGAGAGCAGATTATGGCACTGTTCTTCTTAGTTTTTAGTGTCTTTTAACTTTTGACTTGTTTTAGTAATAATTACTCATTACACTAATAAATTTTAGCTAAATGCTATAACTCACAGTTCAAAAGAATAGACCGATATACAGATGATTTCCACTCGTTCAAGATAATTCCAAATAGTCATTTTCTTTTCTGTACTACTCTACATCAACTTTGTTCTTCTTTTATACTACTGAAATATAGCTCCTTGCTTTTAAGAAAAAGGATGTTCTTCAAAAATTCCTAGCCATTAGATCAGACTAACGCATGTTCCTTTTGGCTGCGATCGATGGCTTTTACCCGTAGAGTGATCGCTATATAAAGCGAACCGACTACCGATAAGTCACTTCAAAAAATTGTCTCGATAAATCTCTTTAAAAAGACAGTAAAAAAATTGTCTCATTTATTTGTTTGAAATAGTCATAAACTAAAACCATAAGTTGAAAAAATGGATCCTAATAATAAAATGGTGGCCAGTCAAGTTTTCCTCAGGTGTTGCAACTATTAATGGACTCGTCTTCTCCCCTTTCAAATGAATTTACGATATGTACCCCTTCAACAAGGTATTTCCGTAGCAACTTCAAAGGCAGCTTTCTGTTAGTATAAAGTGATTTAAGTCCATTCCACTTCTCTATTGCTTAAATACTCGTCCATTCCACTTCTCTATTGCTTAAATACTCTTGTTTGAAGAAAACTCTCTCTCTATTGCTTAAATACTCTTGTTTGAAGTAAAATATTTGACTTACTTCAAAAAGACCTCTTAAAATTTAAATATGCATATTTTTGGCTTTTGGATTATCCGAAAGTCAAAAAGCCAAAATTGAAAGGGGATAGCATCTTGAAGCGGATTCTCTAAACGGTTTCGTGAACATAAACCATGTGCGTTATCCGCATAGACATCTCTACCGTCCATTATTGTGTTGAAAAGCACATAGAAAAACCATTAGCCCTAGCCAAAAACCTTTGACCATAGCACAAAAGAACACCCCAAACTCCATACCACATCTCATGTCCAAACTCAAGAAGTCAAACACATACACACAAGGACAAGTCTAAAAAGAAGAAACTTACAGAAAAGACAAACACTGTTAACAACTAAACCAAACTTACAGAAAGACAAACACTGTTAACAACTAAACCAACAAAAAAAGAAGACAAGGACAAAAGCAACTAATCATATGGTGCCGCACATGATGAAGTAAGAATAGTGAGACTGTTTGATATGGTTGCGGCTTATGGTTTTTAACTGAAATTTTTAAATTTTAGTTGTTTAGGATAGAGATTACGGAAAGAGATACTCGCTTGCGATTTTGATTGATATAGATGTTAGGATTTTAATGTGTACTATAATTAACTTGTAGATCCTATCTTAAGAAAATACTTCATTTGAAAGTTAAATACTATAGCAAAAACCAAAACCACTTTTAGAAGCTAGTAAAGAATAGGCACAGTATCTAGCACTGTCCAAGTGTCTACACTATACGAGAAAAAAAAAGGCCACCACATGATACATATCTCACACTGCCATCAGTCTTCCTGCACAAGCGCAGCTATAGGCAGGTGTTGTTTTGCTTGTCGCCATTAGTGCCCCCCTCCTTTCCATTGTAGCTCAACATGTAGTAAATATTCCATTATTCGTCCCGTCAGCAAATGCATTACAGCTTATTAAGGTTCGATCCGTCCATCTTATCTCCGCGTCGTGCGCCGATCTTTTCGCTGCCTGCCGGCCCGGCCGAGGTCGATCGGTTCATCTGATCTTGTCGATATGGTCTGATTGATGGATGGTTCACCTTCTCCATCTGCTTTTGTTTTGCGATGCCTATCCGATCCTCAGTGAGTGAGTGCCATGGGTTATTATTCCCTCGATGATGCGGGGCTCGCTCGCTGTCAGGGAGTGATTTGTCGTCCCCTCGCTGCCTCGGCGTCGTCCAATCATTCGTCTATGAATCGCTATCTTTGCACAGAGCTGATGAAAAGTACAGCGTCTATGAATAGTTGTACATTGTTTAGGTAAAAGACGGCCAAGACCGAAGATGTTAATCAGATTTTTTTTTTGTCTCAAAGACTTAAATCTCTTTGTTACGGCTTATGAGTTCTTAAGCGTTGAGTTTCATGCGTTGTTTAGTTTACCCAAAAGCTTAAACAATTGAGGAAAAAATGGGGTCAATACTTCAGCATTTGTATTTACGTAGGGACCTAGACCTACGACATGAGCTTGGCATGCACCGCAACCAAGTCTTTAACCTTACCTTTGGACCCTAATACGCCAACAAATTTGTAGAAAAATTCAAGAGTTGACGAAAGATGGGCAATGTATTGGAGAGAAGAAAAATAAAACGGAGAGAATAGAGCAGATAAATGCATGCCAATAAAAAGAAGGGATTATGAGGCTCAAAACTTGGTTCATTGGCCTCAAAATGAAGTATAGACACTAGTCCATAATCTCTCACTTCAAAGTTTATTTTTTTTTAAAAAAAAGAGGATATGCTTATGTTTCAAGTAAAACAATACTCAAACAGCAGGAAATAGCGCGCATCATGTGGAAGAATACAATAGAGCTCCTACAACGAAAAAACATGTGCTCAAATTTCAAACAATACAGACTTCACAGAGACCTTTGTAACCCACATGAGGTATGTGCAGCAAGATATGTATACGGTATACCTTTATACGAAAGATCAAAGCCAAATTGGTATCATGTTCATCTAACTATCCTATAGAAAACACTTCGATCGGCAAAAGCAGCGCATATCAGAACTAAAAAGAAACAAAGAAGGGATGCAATCTCACATTTTTTATACTTTCACTACTACAAAAAAAAGTCATCATAAACGGTTCGAAACTGTTATCATTGACGGTTTTCTGAACCGTCTGAATTTACGTGTCTGTGATAATCAAAGGTCAGACGGTTTGTAACTAGAACCATCTGTGAAGAATACTATCACAGACGACTCGAACAAAAAACCAGTACACCGTCTGTAATACTCGTCCATCACAGACGATCGGTAGCTAGAATTGTCTGTGATGTACGAGTATCACAGATGGTTTATATCACAAATCGTCTGTCATAGTTTATTTTATACCAATTTTTTTTCTATTTGTCAGCTAGCCTCAGGAAATGTTAACTATGCCATCTGAAAATAAGTAAATACAACAACAAACACAACAACACATTCTATTTTTATTAATATTAGAATCCGCCATTACAACATCACAAGATAACGAGTAGATTACCTATTTAGCTAACACAACAAGAGCATGAAAAGAACACATCTCCTAATCCTATGAACATAACTATTAAACATGACAATATCAGAGAAAAAGAAGAGATCCTAGTAGATAGTAGAAGCTCAACCGCACCGACAAGCCCTCTATGCCTAGGCCCTCTTGCTCCTGGTGCAGCATGTGAGCTAGGTGTCCTTAACGCCCACCATCGCTGACGCCAACTTGAGCGTCGCCTTGGTAACCAGCTGTTTCCGTGGCATCTTGTCTCCCATAGACTTGCGCGTCGCCTTGATAGCTAGTTGCTTCCATGACGCCTTGCCTCCCATAGACTTGCACATCGTCTGCTTCGTACGGGATGACGAGGAGGCTGGGTTTGGGTGAGTATTGATAGGGGAGAGAGGCGGGAGTGTGAAAATTTTTGGCGCGAGGATGGAGAGGTGGAGCTACGATCTGTGGGATAAAGGTTGGTGGGTTTCTATTGGCTAGGATTAGATTGGAAAGGATCGACGGGTCAAGCGGTCAGGGACATAATTATCACAGACGATTTGAACCACAAACCATCTATGATACATAATTATCCCAAACGGTTTGAATCACAAAGCTATCGTGATACATAATTGCAATTAATACATATATAAATATATTATAAATAACATGGGCACTAGCTACAATGTCAAGAGGGGTCTTCTTTGCGGGGTGGAGTCAATCTCCATTGGTGCAGGCGGTGCGAGAACTCTCCCCTCAACAAAGGCAAAGTGGGTTTCATGCTGCCATTTGCCGCCCTTCTTCTTCTTGGCCTGGAAGGCCCTCACTTGCCACACTTGTAGTAGTTTGGTCTTGCTGACCATAGGGCTTGTCATTCTACTTTGGTTTGCTAGCCTTAGTCTCTGTGAAGCATTTGACTTGCCTTTTTGGGCTCTGAGTTTACCCTTCTATTCCCTTTTCTTCATTATAGGCTTCCACACCTTGTATCTCCCAACGTTAGCCTCACGGCTAGCGGAGCTCCTAGGTGGGTGTGTGATAAAGTTCTTGCGAAGAACTTCATCACGAGCCTCGCAACACTGCACAATATCTATCAATTACATGTACTCCTTGTGGCCGTCTTGATGATAATTGCATGCGACTACTACTTGCATTGGGGTGGAAGGTGGAGAGGTCTTCTCAATCTTCTACTCATCGTGATCGCCTACCACGAGTTGAAGATTCGTACAAATTTTGTGCGAGCGGTGTACTCACGGCCGTTTGAAATCGGCAAACCTTAGTCAAATCCACTCTTGCTCGCTTGGGAAGAATGGTGCACTTGACTTTTGAATTGCTTCTTGAGTGCGATCCACGATGCTAGCGCTCGGCTCTACCATGTACTCATTCTTGAGAGTAAGGCAGAGGTGGTGCACGAGTAAGTGAAGTACGATCATTCTCCTCGGGTGTGGGTTTGGCATCTTTTGGTGCACCAATCTCGAAGGCGTGTGAGCTTCCTCGCTCAAATGCGATCTCGACATCGAAGCCCAAGTCAAGTAATTTTGGCTATCTTGGGCCAGCTCCTTGAACTCCGATTCGTGATGGTGTCATCTACGTGCATGAAAAGAATATATAAATTTCTGTAGGTAAATATGCATAAAATAAATTGGACAATGGTACAAAATGGTTCTCATAAAGTTTGAAATTTTCTATAATTTTACTATTGATCGTAGCGATTAAAGGCAATTTAAGCAATCACGATTAATCAAAGCGATAAATAAATCTGAGAAAACATAGAAAGTAATAATAACAATGAAAAACATGCCTCAATTGCTAAAACAATTCAAAATTTGAATTCTGAAGCCCTTTTATGCCGAAATACTAATTTTCGGTGAATTCTACAATTTCGAGGCTTAACCACTAAATTTCAATTACGAGAAAATTTTAGCGTAATTTTCGGAAAAACCGAGGGCCTTTCGTAAATTGGGCCACCGCCCCTTCCCTTTTCCTTTTTCGTTGGCGTTTTGGCCCATTCGTGAATGGGGTAGGGTTTCCCTACCCCTACCCATGCCACTGGCGGCGCGGCCCGCGGCTCGTCTTGCCTGGCTGCGGTCGGGGCGGCGGTGCTTGGGAAGCGGCGGCGTGCGGGCGGCGACACTGCGGGGAGGCGGCTTCGTGCGAAACCGAACAGCGGCGCGCACGTCGTGCGGCGGCGGCGATGTGGGGCGGTTGTGCGGGGTGATGCTGGCGGCCGGCGGTTTGGGCGGTGCGGCCACGGTCATGCGGATCGGCGGCGGCGGCGCTCGTGCGAGGCGGAATCGGTGAGAACCCAGGCGGCAGCGGCGTCGGCTTCCGGGGTAGCGGTGGCGCTTCGTGCGGGGCGGCAGCGGCGGGAGCGGTGACACGTCGGGGCTTCGGGGCGGCGGTGTTCGGGCCAGCGAACACGAGGCGATGGCGCGGCTCTAGGCCGGCTATGGTGGCGATGGTACGGCTCGGGCCGGTGGTGGCCAAGTGGCGGCGTGGTCCATGCGGGGTAGCGGCTCGGTCGGGCATCACACTTTCGGCGGTGCGTGACACGGAACTCGGCCGCGAACAAGCGGTGAGGCCACTGTGGCTAAGCGGTGCGGCCAGCGTGCGGTAGCGCAACGACACGGCGATATGCATGCAAGGCGCGACCACATGCGGCGACGCATCGGCTTGTGCGGGTAAGTGGCCACATGTGGGCGGTAAGGTCACATCGGCATGCGAGCCGCTAGAGGGTGCGCGTCACAGGCGATGAGGCGGGCGTGGCGTGTCACGGGCAACAATGGCGGCTCGGGCTTTTTCTCTTTTTCAATTCTGATTGCAATCGGTATCTACTCTTTCATGTAATCTCCCGATCGACATTGTGCGGCAACTTCATTACGCTCGCGGTAGATTAGAGCGGTTGCACCATCGAAATTAATCTAGAAAGCGAAATCTACGAATTTAAAGCGATCTCGATAGACTATTCAATCTATGAGTGCTTGACGATTACCTTCGATCCATGGGCGATTCGTGCTTCTAACGTGTTGAGGAACCGTCGTGACAAGTCTAGTCGATCGATTTCTCCTATGTCAAAGTAAATGGATCAAGCATAGAGTAATCACAGAAAATTGCAGAAATTGAACACGAGATATGGCGGCTCCTTCTTTCTTAATTACTTTCTTCTCACAAAGATGTACAAGTGATGACCATGTGACCCCTATTTATAGACTAGTGGAAGGTGCCCACAATGAACCACACTTGTAGACTCAGACCTAGATTTCACAACAAAAGTACACTGCCTTGCCACATCCTTTGGCACGTACTTAAGAAATCAGCCCTCAATTCAATTGTGGAAGGTGGTTACATCTCCATAAACTCGTATTGACTTCTATTTCTAACTTTCACTTCAAAAATCAAAGTCAATATAAACACCTAGCTCTCGAGCAGCTTCTCTACTCCTTTTGGTACTGTCTCCACCGGGAATCTGGCGGGGTCACGGGTTCATCACTCCTCCACTCCTTTCGCTGTCATCATGCGCATGCATTTCTCTATCACTTGTTTGCACCGCTCGTCTCCTTCTAAAAGCCACTGATTTCAATTAATACTATTTATGTTCAATCAAAAATTATAAGTAACAGCTATAAGCTATTAGTGAAAACTAAAACGAACGCCGCTTAAGCATATGCGTTTAAATTTTAGCGCGCACGCTCTCCCTCTAATGTAGGAAGAAAACAATTTCTAAGCATATACACCTGCGAGTATTGGACATACAGCATAGTGTATCACAGTTTCCGAGACATTGCCCGTTTGAGGCCAAATAGAGCGAAGCGGAATAAAGTTCGTGTTCTTTTGGGATTTTGAGATGGAATTTGATTTCAAGTTCTTTAGAAACCGTAATAAGCGGGACAACTTCTCTAAGTGATTTTTCGATACTGCTTTTTCAAATGGTGTTTCAAACCCACCGATGCACGTGCCATTCATGTTAATGTCTCTATGGTTCACCAATATATCAAAAAACTATTAACCATAGACAAAAGTCATGAACTGTAACATAAAAGAATATATCTAGTATCGCTTCTGCTATTGTCGAAAAAAAAATCACTTCTGCTAGACCATCATAGTAACCTGAAATCCTGAATACCTGAATCCCCAACCTTTGTAGAGAAAGGAAAATAGGAAGACTTTGGCTAGTGCCCAAACCAGTCCTATCAAACTTTGGCTAGCCAAAATTTTTGTTAGGGTTTTGGTTACCCATAATTTGGTCAAAAATTGATAAAAAAAATATATATAGAAGATCAATATAGAGTTATTGGCTTACCAAAAATTTGGCAGCTATCTAAATAAGTGCCAAATTATTAAAACTAGTTAAATTTTGGTAAGATTAGTTTGGACACCAATCAAACACACCATTAGAACCCTCGCTATTTCCTCTCTTCCACAGGCTGCGTCTTCCTCCTCCCTCCTACCCCCAAGGCTTTCGTCGTCTCCTCTCCTTCTCTGCCCTGAATGATGGACGCCTCAGTAGATTGTGGTTCGGTTTCCTCTTCCCTGCTGCGTCGAGCCTTCACCGTCGCGGATTATTTCACACGTAGCTTAATTTGTGGTGTGTTGGTTTGTGGATTCTTTGTAATCCAGTCGTGCTCCTGGGGGCTAGGTTTTTAGAATTCTGTTGTTTGGCTCCGTTCCTTTATTCCAGTTCCTTTCTTTTGCCCAATTATACCTGAGGACGCACCGAATTTTCAGGACATTAACTACCACGAGCAGAACATTGTGTTCTCACTATCCTATGCAAATCCATATAGTCTAGCCCGTGCAAATGTTATTCACAAATTATTGTGAAATTGAATCTTCTAGAGTTCTCCTTGTTCAACAGAGTTTGTGGTGCCATCTCAATGTCATATTTGGTTTCATTCAACACTCCGGCTCTGAACCTCACTTCTTGGAGTAACATTTTGTTTGGGAACTCACAAACTCTGTTGGATTTGAAATGGATTGTTGAGATGAAACTCCACCAGGTATATGAACCTGAGTATCTGACAAACTCTAAGGGTACAACACCTCCTGGAATATCAACTTAGCAGTCCCGATCAACCACGATTTTCTTTTCTGTCTAATATATTTTAGTTTGTTTTGGACAAATAAAGCAGGGGTGTAGAGCAGATATAAAGAGTAATTCTAGTATTTGTCATTTTAGACACATATCTTATCTCTTGATCATCTAGGAAATAGTCCTCTGTTGCACCATCCACTGCTGAGGCGAAGTATTTAGGTGCTGCTAGTAGTAGCTCTCAGGTTCTCTGGATCTTATCTACTCTGCGGGACTATGGATTGGTTTTATATAGTGTTTCTCTTTTCTGTGACAATACTAGTGCCATAAATATTGCTAAGAATCTAGTGAAACACTCTAGGATCAAGCACATTAATATTAGATATTATTTCTTTAGAGACCATGTAGAGAAGGATGATGTTGTGCTTCACTTTGTAGAGTCGAGCAACACATTGCATATATTTTACTAAAACCCTTGATTCTTCTCGTTTTGCTTCTTTACGGGAGAGTTATGGGTTATTAGTCCTTTTGTCTGTTTTGAGGGAGTTGACTCTTTTGTATCCATTATATCATATTACATTTTAAATTTAGCAACGTGTATTGTAATATAAATATGTAGTGTTTTGACTATTATCTCTATGTGACATGATATCTTGCTTTATATTTTGCCATGTCTTGTCCTAGTTTACTTAATTTATCATGTCCTTCTATGTATAGTTTAGCTTTTCCATGCTAGCTTTATTAAATATGAGAAACTTGAATTAAATCATGGCTTGTTGAATCTTATGACTAGTTTTGCTCCAATAATCCTCTTATGATTCATGCCATATCAAATAGGCTAAGTTGAATATTGAAACAAAATTGAGTTTTAAATTGAGATATGCTAGTTCTTTATTGAAGTATGGGTTAGTATTAGCTCTTTGTTCTTGAATTAAGTCAAGAAAATACAAAATGATCACTGTTGTGCAAAAAAATTGATCTCACCAATTCTTTCTCATGAGACCATTTACCATTGTACTAGACATGAACTTAGTGGGAGTTTTAGATGACCTAGGCCACTCTCTTAAGTTTATTGCTTGGGATGGTCGTAACATGGCTTGAGATCTACAACTTGGCTAAGAAAACAAAAATTATGAAAAATGGTTGAAACTTTTGAGGCAATTGTGGATGACTCCTAGTGTAGAACTTGCTCTGCTAAGATAAAACCAAAAATGAATTTTAACAAGTGTTAAATGTGTTAAATTTGCTTAATTCCAAGTGCTTGAACAAAATATTTCCCTCGATCAGTAGATAGTGATCACAGATACAGAAAATGAATATCAAATAATACCATGCGGAAGCATAAATATAATAGTAAACTTACGCATGAGCCGATTAGGCGAAATCATTAAATTACAGCGGAAGAGCGAAGCACACGGGGAACCCTCGGGACATGCCCACAGCGACCAAGCTGGAGGTTCGCGACCTAGCCCTTGACATCTTTATCTTCTTTGCCATCATGACCAATAGAGTTCTTGAGGCGTAGCGATCGATTCTTGATTCTAGATTTGTTGTGAGGCGGTGTGAGCACACTAACCACCGTGCTCTGCGAGCTAATACACAGAATGCAAATAAATAGTATGCATGACTTATCAAAGGAAAGGCTCAGGTTGTTTTATTTGCCAGAAATAGCTTTTGGTAGCATTATCATTATTAAATCATAGTGTTATAGTTGCTACCTAGGACTCCACGACGATTTGCCACAATTGACTTAATCCACCAAAGATACACTTTCTTTCTTGATTCTTGTCTAAGACTCGAGCAATGAGTGTGATTATTTACTTAATCCACCGAGCATATTCTTTCCAAATTGATTCTTGTCTCGGACTCCAAGCAGTGAGTGATATCATTTAGTTAATCCACCGATCATACACTTTCTATATCGATTCTTTGTCTAAAACTCCGAACAATGAGTGACATCATTTAGTTAATCCACCGATCATACACTTTCTATATCAATTCTTTGTCTAGAACTCCGAACAATGAGTGACATCATTTGGTTAATCCACCGATCATACACTTTCTATATCGATTCTTGTCTAAAACTACGAGCAGTGAGTGACATCATTTTGTTAATCCACCGATCATACACTTTCTATATTGATCATTGTCTAAAACTCGAGCAATGAGTGACATCATTTGATTTGTATCCACAAATACCTTTTGTATTCAATTCCTAATAATCCAATCTTGTAATCACTATTCACCAACTCTTTACTTCTAAATTCTAATGATTCTCTAACATGATTACTTTTTTAAGCCACCGAAATCCTTCGTATCAGGACATTCTAACAATTCTATCCTTTCTGTTAATGATCCAAATCCATAATTTGCTCTTTCCATAATTAACCTTATTTTCCATTGTCTATCTCTAACTAATTCATCAATATTTCTCCACCAAGAATATTATTAATCGAGTTTATACCCCAATTATCATATCTCCAAATTTCCACAAATTCAATTCATCAATCTAAATCAAATCCTATTAATCCCATTAAATCCAGCAACTACCTTTGCAGTCTCTAATTCTCCAAAAATCATTTAAATCATCTATCTAGCATATCTATTCATTTAGACTCCACCAATTTATTTCTCCTAGAATACTCACTATCGTTCCCTTTCTATAATCGACATGCATCCACCGACATCTTTATGTATTTACCACAACAGTCATCTTTGTTTCTTACGATTCTATTTATTTTTCCTGTCATTTTGTTTTGTAAAAGGAGTTTTATCATTATTTAGAAATATGATACATAGAAATTTCCTGAGACCAAGCAGTTTGAACAAAAACATAATGTGTAAGAGAATGCAGTAATAATGGCGTTTCAGATTCCATCCACCGTTACATGACATCTACACCATATGCTTAATCTTTCATCGTTATATCTGCTTACATTATCCTTTGGGCGACACCTAGGGCAACACAATTCGGGGCTTTCATGGCCCTCCACTTTTCCATTCCACTCACAAAGTTTTGAAATAGAACTATATCTAGTTAAGTTTCCATATGCGCCCATGACCGTGGGCACGGCTATTCGAATAGTTTTGACTCTGTAGAGTTTGTACACTTTCACCACAAGAGACAATCTGCTCGTTGCTCCACACGATTCCTTAGTCATGTGGTTGAGTACACCATCACATTGACTTTTCAAAGTATCTAGTTCCTTTCGTCATCTCACCTTATGGGCTTCTCCCACTTGCGATGGGTCCCATCTATGCAGGATGTTCCCTCTGATTACTACGCAGCCTGGCTCCACTTCCCAACGCTTAGAACAGCTGGGAAACTTCACCCTCCCCTTGGTGTCCCTTTAGGCCTCCCCTTGCCCTTGCGTATCCACTTCACCCACTACCAGTGAGATGAGTCCGGGAGTTTCGATAAATTTACTTAGCCAAGTTGTACTTTACAGACTTGTGGTTGCACTGTTTTATATAGGAAATCATGACAAGATTCAGTCCTTAGTGGTATCTGGGCGGTTCTACCACTACTCACTTTGTTCTTCCACTGCACCACACCCTCGAACCATCCGCCCAGATATTTAAGCAAGTTGGGGTTTTTGGGAACATAAAATAATCATACCAACATATACCAGTCATCACCACCATGACTTCCTAAACCAGTTTCTCATAGTTGAAAATGATGTTTTGGGGCATTTTTGGTGCCCCTGATTACCTATGCACAACTAAGCATGGTATATAGTTACAGACTTATTTTCGAAAGGTTACTATCATAATTTTTCTAGGGTGACAAGGTTCACATATCCAAATATTCCAAAAGAGGTGTAATATTAATCAAGGCAAACAATGTGCATATAACTAGAATCTTGAATTAAACATGTATTGTAGATAAAATAACAGCATGTAATTTGATAATTTAAATAAAAGTAATTTGCAAAAAATGTAGGTTCAACATGATCAAAGTATTGACTCGCCTTGCGCAGTTTACCGTGGTCTTGAGCTCACTTGAAGCTGTCTCATGCGATGGTCCTTTAGTCCCTGGTCTTCATCTTTACTTTGATCTTGATCTCGCTTGTCTCTTAGAATCTTCAGGACTCCAATTTCTAATTACGCGATAAACGACTGAATCCAAATAAAAGCAAATAACTCAAAAGATCCGAATAAGTCTGAATAATCTCAATTTAGTTTTATTATGAGTTAATGCGTGAGTCGAGTGATTTGAGGCAAGATCAGTGGTAGAATACGATGACTTGATCTTTTCATTAATATTCTCTTTTGTTATTGTTAAGCTTAGCGTTATTTTCAGTCAATATTTGTTTATCACGGCTTGACACACGGGTTCATATATTAATATGGCTACTTAATTAAATCCACCATGGAAATTTGTTTAACGACGGTATGTTAAATGTTAGGGCATACATTATAGTTAAGTGCAATCTTTATTAAGTTTGAATATTTAATCATAGTCATATTTCTTCACTATTGCTTTGAATTAATAATTATTCTCTCATGTGGTGGCTCAAACCATATTAACTATGCATACGTGAGCTAGTCCAATTTAAATAGCCTCATCTACATCCTAGTAAATATTTATTAGATTCCCTAAATTATTTTCTAATTTAATGAGTATTACAGTCGACAAAGAATTCTCATCATTGCTAGGTTATAGGGTTAACATTTATGTCTTACTATGTGGTGGCTAATTCTATCTCTTTAACTAAAATACATGGCTATATGATTTGTTATTTAGAAAGTTTTCATTTGCTAAATCATTATTCCATGAGAGCATAGCCTAAACAAGATTTTACTCAATTTCTTAATATGCCCTTGATTAATAGTTATGCCTTAAAACAAATATTCAAAGCACATTAGTTGTTATCATGTGTTGTTTGATCTATGATTAATCATTTATTAAGCTCATCTTTATCCTGATATATTTTAGTATTATTGTGGATTAGTCCCATATTTTTCTCGATTTTTCCTTACTGGATTCGGCTAGCAAAAGGATAAAACCTAAACTTTTCGAATCTTTGCGAATTTGGGAGATCGAGCGGCGGTGTCTTGAGCACGCGGCCGCTAGCCGCCTAAGTGAAGGTGTTTCCGACTTATCGAAGGGGGAAGAGTCAGAAGAGCCGAAGGTTCAGGCACTTGGAACAGAGGAGCTCGGGACGACGTACGGCCGGTGGAGTTGCCGGCAAGGGGTGGTCGGAGAAGAGCCGGCAATGGCCAAAATGGGATGTTGGCGTCGTGTGGAAGACGATGGGGGTGTCGGTAGGGGCCGAGGAGCGCCGGAGGTGGGTCGGCGACGTGCGGCGGCGGCGGGCTCGGGTGACGCTAGACGCCAGCGAGGTGCAGCCCGAACGGAGCTCGGGGAAGGACGGGAGGATCTTCAGGATGCTCGAGGAAGGTTCGGTGTAAGGAATTGGGCTAGCTTGGCCGAATCACCGGTGAGCTTGTCGGTACGCGAGGAAGAAGGGTGGCACCGCGATGGAGAGGTCACTAAAATCCAATTGCTTGAAGGGGAAAGAAGTGTGGAGCATGGGGAAGACATTGGTGTGCTCGGCAGTACTTAAAGGCGGGCAGGCAGGGCTGGCCTTGGGACCTCGCCCGTGCGGTCACATCGGCAAGCGGCGGAGGCAGCGACGGGTACAGGCGGCGCAGCAGAGCAGCGGAGGATCTGGAGAAAAGATCCGGGCATGATGGCCTACAGCTGGCGGAGGACCGGGCATGACGGAGGACCGCCGGGCAATGACCAGCGAGGCTCGGCGAGGAGGCGACGGGAGGCGGGCGGGGCTCGGCAGAGCGGAAGCGATGGGAGGAGAGAAGGAGGCGGCGGAGGGCGCGTCCACGGAAGAAGGAGGAGAAGAAGGAAAAGAAAGAAGACGCTTGATGGGGAAAAGGAAAAGAGAAGGAAGAAGGGCCCGGCCGTGGAAACCGAGGAGGAAGAAAGAAAAAGGAGAGAGGGGAAAGAGTGGGGCCCACATGGAAGGGAGAGGAAAAAAGAGAATGGGAAAGAAAAAGGGAAAAAGGGCTCAAGTAGGATTTTGATTTTTAGGATTTTTAATTTAAATTTTTATTTCACATTTAAGATTATTGCTTTCAATTTTTGCATGACCTTAGAAAGCAGAATAAATTTAGAATTTAAATTTTTAGCTATTTGGATGTGGGTTTTAAAAACTCCTTAGCCTTTTCTTCTCTTTTACCTAAGTGATTTGATTTCAGATTTTTATTTCCATTATTCAATATTTAAATGTTAATTTGTGTGTAGATCCTTGGATTTTCTATTCCTCTTATTAACACCATCATTTCTTTAAACTTGGATATTAACTCTCAATATATTAATTTGCATGCCACCCAAAAACTCAAAAGATTTTAAATAAATATTCAAAATAAATTCAAATGCCAGGAAAATACAGGAAAAGATTTTAAAATTCCATATTTTTGGAATAACCAAATTTTGGGATGTTACCGGGGCGTTAATGGCAGCTAATGCCCTGGAAAGACGGAAGGAAACAGAAGCTTTAAAAGCTCCGAGGTGCGGCCATGGTAGACGGCGCGGGGACGAAGAAGAATTGAGGAAGAAGATGGTCTGACAGGTAGGGTTCGGCTGTCGGCGAGAGAGAAGAGGGAGAGGAAAGAGCGGACGGTCGGATATGCGACGCGAGGGGATATTGGGCAATCCGGGCCGTCGAAGGGGTTTAAGTGACAATGGACGGATGAGATTAGATCGAGCGATACTAGAATAAATCTAGACCGCTCAAAGCAACAACACAAAGGGTAAGTGAGATCGAGCGGCTGGGATTAGATTGGCTAACAGTGGATTGAACCAAGGCTTGACACGTGTTAGCACAGGGAGATTTTGAGATTAGAATTTTTTTATTTTCAGAAACATTGGGAAGGTTTAAAATACTTAGCAAATAGCAAATAAAGTCTAAAAATTCCAACAAAATTCACAGAAATTTCTGGAGATGTTTTAGACAGAGTAAAAATATTTCCAACTTAATGTTGGTCTTTTTAATTTTTACAAAAATACTTTTTAGCTTTGAAATTAATTTTAAAATCCAGATAAAAGCCAAATGCCTTAATATAATTAATTTGAAATAGTTTTTTTATTATAGAAACTAAAAATAATCTTTATTTAATAATAATATTTTTATATGTTTTCAATTAAATTACTTTTAACAAAAGCCTTTTAAAAGCTAAAACAAGCAAATAAAATTCTCAAAATTTACGCAACCAAGGAACACTTAATTTTATTATAAATTAAATTAATTATATAAATTTTTTTGCTAAAAATTTTAAAATAAACAACTGGGTTATTACAACTTTGTCGATGCTCCTCTGATGGATGGGGGACGAAGCGTGTGAAATGTTGCATCCTACCACCGATTTCGTAGATGCTCGTCCAAAGGGTGGGGGATGGAGTGTGCGCAAACAAACTGCGTCCTACCGCTGGCTATGTTGACGCCCATTCGAAGGGTGGGGATGAAGCGCATGAAATAACTGAATCCTACCACCGATTTTGTCAATGCTCGGCCGAAGGGTGGAGGACGGAGCACGCTTGAGCCGAACTCAATCTACTAGCGACTTCGTCAATGCCTATCCGAAGGGTGGGGATAGAGCCCTTGTGAACCTACTAGTTATACTCAAGGAGTAGAGAAAATCAACAGGAAGGAGGAGGTACCACTTGGCGTTTGAGGACTCTAGGGGCACAGAAAGACATAAAAAGTATATATACACAAATAGAGCCAGATAACAGGGGTACAAGGAGTCAATCCCCCTCATCAGAGCTTTTATCTTTATAAAAGCATCATGGTGGGCACGTAGCCAAGGATGAAAGTTCTCCCAAAAGCACAAAGACTCCTCCACCTAGCAAATGATGAATACCATCGTGAAGAAGCGGTCCACCACGGAGGTCGGTCCTCATCGAGCACCTACCCGATGACAGGGTAACCAAAATGTTGAGTGAAGTAAACATGCGAATCAAGTGAACGGTAAATACAATTCCCAAAATTAGTACTCCAATAAGAGCATCGACAAGTTCTGCCAACATCACAAAAGAAAGCAAACATATGCGATAATACGTCACACCTAACACTATGGCCTATACACCATGGTAACAATGAAGAGGGAGGGACGACTTCACACCTGCCGACTGACGCCTAGGGTTTCTCGGTAGTCATGCCATGGATATTTCCTCGAGGCACCCCTCTGAGCAACGTCCCCACCTCCGTCGCCGCGCCACGTGCATGCCGTAGGGACACCTTCGTCGTAGCCTCACCCAGGTACCCCCAGATGTGTTCGTAGAAGGCATGGATGCACCGCGTTGTCACATGATTCACATGCATCATCATCGTGTTGCTAGAGGGGAGGTCGAGGTGGGGGCCTACCAGCTCACCTACTTGCTAACACCTCAAAACTGCAGCAAACCAAGAAGTAGCTATGTTGTAGCCTACGAACAGTGGTTGCTATACACTCGAGACGCCATTAGAGAGAGCGTCGAAGTGTCACCTATGCACTAGATCCTGCTCAGAAGGTCCTTCGGCCCGTGCGACTATGGGGGACTTTGTGCGCCAACTCCGTCGGCATAACTTCTAGGGATTGCATGGCCTCCCATATCAAGACCGAGGACTAGTCGTAGAGGCGATGGACCTCCCCCAGTTCTGACTACAAGCGGCCCTTCTCCTATCCTCCCACCGCAGAGGCAATGGACTAGAGCGACAAGCTATTGCGGAAGTTTTGCCTCTCCTCTCTTGCACAGTGTTTGTTTGAATGGTGACTATCTATGTGACAGCCAAGGCCTTCACACTCTCCATTTCAAGGAAATGGATGGGCTCCTCGTGCTCCATAGCCAGGACCACCATCTCTTCCTCAGCCTTGCGAGTAGCAGCAAGTGCCAACTAGGCATCCTCCTCGGCCTTATTAAGTGCTCCGACTTTGCCTGGGCTGCACGTAGTTGCTCTTGCAGGCCTGAATCCTCCTAAAGTGTTATCTTCTGCAGCTCTCATGCTATGGCAACTATCTACATGACAACAAATGTTATGGGAAAGTTCAAAGGAGTAAAATAATAATAATAATGTAATAGATAGGCCTGGTATACCATCGCTTCACTGGCCTTAAGGGCCCTGAAGAGGAGCTTCGTGCAACATAAATGGAGGACCCACCGATCAAGGGCCAAGTCTACACACTCCACCATAGCGTGTTGGGTGCGAAGTGCCTCGGGGATGAAGTCCCCTAGGGATAGCCACCGTGACTCCATGCCCATGACCTCCGTAGTGCTAGTCTGGGAAGCATCCTCTATAGTGCTGGTCCACCAAGCATCCTTCGTGCCAAGGATGACTTCAAGCCCTTGATCGACCTTATGGTCGGGCGGTGCCATTCCACCGAGAGAAGAAGGTGTCGTTGATGATGACGATAGTGTAAGGGAGCATAGCGATGATAGTTGCGCAAAGTCCCAGGAACAGAAAGAGGAGCTCAAACCTGGAGCATGCCTGCTAGAGGTAGGCATGGAGGTGTCGCCGTCACTGTGTAAGGGGGTTCCTTTAGGAAGCATCGCCGTCGGAGTGTCTACAGTGACAACCGGAGGGGTGGAGTCCCAGCCTCCAAGCTAGAATCCTCGTCCAGGACACTCGCCATAATGCGAAACCCTGTTTCAAGGGCGGCTACGGTTACATCCAGCTAGGTGTGCTTCACGGGCTAGGCTAGCAAGGTTGAGGAAGCAGGCTACATAGGGGGCAGCAAAACCATCAGGGCGGTCAGAGAAGTGTCCACAACGACAACTGCGGATGCGCCCAACGTGCATACCATCAGACCATCTGCTGGTCGGTCCTCATCCGCATCCACACCACACCTTGCATCGCGGACTGTCTCACCTCTATCCTTCGCGTCCGAATAATGGACTTCGATAAGGTTAGGAGTGGCGTCATCATAGCAATTGTTGTCGTTGTCATCGTCATGCTCGTAGTCATCAGTCGTGTCGTCCCATCCTTTTCCTCCGCTTGAGTCACCAAGCCCATAAAGTTCATCGGTGGTGTTGGGTTCTCACCGTGGCGGAGGGGCCAATGATAGTGGCATGGCTGCAATGGTCGAGAGCGAGCCCTCATGTGCATCAAGGTTGTCCCGGCCTCCATCGTCTTCATTGGCATATCCGCTTGTGGTAGGGACGGGACGCTTTGGCACAATGAGGCCCAAGATGACGCGGATACGCTCATGTTTTGCACTTCTCGATTAAATATATTATTTAACTGGAAGGAATTATTGAGCCGCATTAAATATTATCAGGTGAACTCTAATTTAATTGGGTCTTGCACTTCTCAGTTAAATATATTATTTAACTGGAAGGAATTATTGAGCCGCATTAAATATTATCGGTGAACTCTAATTTAATTGGGTCTTTAACTATTATATTTAGAGATACTGAGTTACTACTATTTTATTTAATTATATACATGCCCATACTTGATCCGTACAAGCCTAAAGTGAAGATGCGTTTAGAAGGTCTCGTCGACATTAGTGCATCATCCATCACTTGATTGTACAAGATGATGAGGACATCACGTTGGACCGATTCGCGAGCACGAGCTAAAAAGATTAATCAACAGTGTACTCGCTCCTAGTTGAATTTGGTTTTAATTTATATAAGAATTGGCTACTATCTAATGTTAGTATTTTAATTGGTCTCAGGTTTTTGCATGAGGAGATATTGAGATGTCGAAGCCAAAAGAAATCAGCTGAGCAAGAAAATCATGCATGTGCAAATGAATCGAGACAAAGAAAAAAAACAAAATATGTGCATGCATGAGCGAGACCACAAATGGGATTCCAAGTCAAGACACTAGTTAACCTGTGAAGATGGAATCCTACACGGGCGGAGCCAAATTTGATTGCTTGCTATGAACATCCACCACGGGAACACACTAAAGGATGACGCTCAGTCAGCATGATTCGGCCATGTAGTCTTGCTATTTTGGTTTAGTCCAGACCGAACATGGTATAAAGTCGGTGGGCCCGACCAAATCAGATGATGTTCCGTGGTTTGACCGAGTGCAATTCCGCCGGCCCTAGGCTTGCGTACAGGAGTTGTTTTGGCCCTTTAAATTGGCCCTGATGTAAAGAGAGGACCACAGAAAATAGATCTATTATTTTTTAAAGAGCCATGCGCTTGTTCTCCCTAGGATTTAGCATATAATTGTAACCTAGAGGGAAATCGGATATTCTTCCCTGTCGTTCTTGTGTTTCCTTGTGATTTGCCGGAGCGACGACACGCCTACTTGGTAGTCGGGTGAGCGAGATCATGAGCGTGTGGTTGGGCGAATTCTTTTGTTGCAGGTTGCTGTTCTAACATTAGTTGGCGCCATCGACTCGTCAGGTTACACGGATCCAATTTATCTTCATCGATCCTACGCCGTGAAGATCGGGCAATCCCTCCGCATCACAAGACCTTGCACAAGCGGTTAATACGTAGACCACTTGATGTGGCTGTAGCTTGAAGGCTGTGCTTCTTGAAGATATACGACCCTAGGAACACATCCACCTCATGCTCTGCCTTCATCATTGAAAGAACTACAAGCGCTCACGGTCAATCGACCGGGGGGGAGGGCGCTTAGCAAGGATATCGATACTAAAGTGCAAAACCATACCTAAACCCACAGGCTTCCCCAGTGTTGTCAACGAAGGCTGAACACCGTCAATTCGAGTGGGGCCCATCTTCACATCCCATCTACAGGCCAGCGGGGACATACAGAGCATGCAAAACTTCTCAATGCAGTCATGCATCTTCAGTCGAAGCACGACCGCGAGGGGCCTTTCGACGCGTGTCTCGTCATCCTGGTCAAGGTTAACATGGGGCGACTGGACGAAGTCCATGATGCACCCAGTGAAGTGAAGGCTGCTATCATGCTCAATCTTATGGTAGAACTACCGCTGCAGCTGGTGGGACTCCCACTTCGTCTGCGTCGAATTCCTGAACAAGTTCGAATACTGACCGTTGCCTAGTCACTTTGGCTGGCATCGAGCGTCGTGGAAGAATGCGAAGACTGGCGCATTGATGAGGGCATGCTCCAAACGAGCCGTCGAGGAGTAGATGGTGAGGCGCGCGATGGCGTTTGATGTCAGCTACTAGAGCTCTAGTTTGTATAGCCGGAGGTCTCCCATGAAGCGCACGGCAGGGATTCGAAGCCTGGCATCAAAGTACACCACAAAAACCAACATCGCGCCCACCTACGGGGAGGCAAACAGCTTGTGGGAGGAAACTATCCGTTGCGCACGAGAAACTCCACCAGCTCATCCATCACGATCGATGGGCCGAGTGTGTTCATGAACACGCCGACCTTCTTCGACGCCTTCCATTGCTTGCCGATCATGGCCTCGGGCGCTCGTCACCACCGGCGTGGCTGCTCAAGCGGAACCAACGTGCCGCTGCGACCGCCCCAATCATTTCCACGACCCATCTCAAGTGACAAACGCGTGACGGGAAGAAGGTGAATGGCAAAACTTCGGCGGGGAACAAGCGGCGGTGACCAAAGCGCAAGCGGTGAGAGGCAAGCGAGGCGAGAGGAGCAAATAACAGTAAAGAGAATCGCCACGCTGAAATCTTGGTTGCGATAGGCCAATTTAATGTTGGCTGTGGCGTGAGAATCCAAGGGATATGCGTGACGTCATAACCAGTGCAACAATCCATGTTGTACAACCGGAAGGGATAGTATCGCCACATATAAGCCAATCATGGCTATCTCGCGTCGGCGCCATCAACGGCGAAATGGCGGAAACCGAAGAGACATCAATTTAATAGGCGAAGGGACGGGGCCAAGGAACAAATGGTATGGTCTCGGCCCACGAGTTAAGACCTTTACCATGAGAAGCTCTTGTTAGAGGAGTGACCCTTATTTTGATCCAGTTGGTCCATTGTACTAAGAGGCCCATTAAGTGTGTAAACACATGCTCAGCCAAAAAGGTTGTTACAGGAAATAACATGTTTTCCCCTATATTCAGAGAACCCGATAGAAGCGTTTATGTAAGCAATATCTATATGACTATAAATATGTGCCTCAGGATGTCATAAGAGGGGATTCAATTTTTCAGAGATAAGGCTATGTAATAGGCTACATATTTGTAGATACATCTTCTACATCCAATCACCACTGTTTTTCAAGTTTTGAACAGCCCCTCTATGACCTCCTTCAGTCTCTATTGTTCACCGTTTGATCTGTAATCATAATGTAAATCATCATGTAAAATTGTGCACATCTGTTGGTCGAAACTATCCTTATAATGCATTGCAAGACAAGGGATTGAAATTGCGCTTTGTTGCCGTGTGCAGCCCCAACATAAATTTTCGAACTCGCTCGCGTATAATTTGTTCGTCCGTCCGCCGAGAAGACTAGCATCAGGTGTCCCAGCTCACGGTGGTTGTGCAGAGAAGCGCAGCTGCTGATCGAGGCGGCCCATCAAGAGTAGGCAGGTCGAGGCAATGTCCAGACAGGGCCGACGAGGGTAGAAAGAAGAAGGCCCGTGCTAGATGGCCACAGCCCATTAAGGAAGGGACCAGCATATCACCTCGTCCTTTGACATGGCATCAACAACTGGCTGCCACTCCAACGTTGCCGACACTGCACTCATAAATTGGAGAGCTCGTCTGTTGTAACTCGTAAAACTTGATGTGAGTAGACGGATGATCAAATGACTTGGGTTTGAGACTTACATGGTGGGAGAGCAGATTATGGCACTGTTCTTCTTAGTTTTTAGTGTCTTTTAACTTTTGACTTGTTTTAGTAATAATTACTCATTACACTAATAAATTTTAGCTAAATGCTATAACTCACAGTTCAAAAGAATAGACCGATATACAGATGATTTCCACTCGTTCAAGATAATTCCAAATAGTCATTTTCTTTTCTGTACTACTCTACATCAACTTTGTTCTTCTTTTATACTACTGAAATATAGCTCCTTGCTTTTTAAGAAAAAAGGATGTTCTTCAAAAAATTCCTAGCCATTAGATCAGACTAACGCATGTTCCTTTTTGGCTGCGATCGATGGCTTTTACCCGTAGAGTGATCGCTTATATAAACGAACTGACTACCGATAAGTCACTTCAAAAAATTGTCTCGATAAATCTCTTTAAAAAGACAGTAAAAAAATTGTCTCATTTATTTGTTTGAAATAGTCATAAACTAAAAACCATAAGTTGAAAAAATGGATCCTAATAATAAAATGGTGGCCAGTCAAGTTTTCCTCAGGTGTTGCAACTATTAATGGACTCGTCTTCTCCCCTTTCAAATGAATTTACGATATGTACCCCTTCAACAAGGTATTTCCGTAGCAACTTCAAAGGCAGCTTTCTGTTAGTATAAAGTGATTTAAGTCCATTCCACTTCTCTATTGCTTAAATACTCGTCCATTCCACTTCTCTATTGCTTAAATACTCTTGTTTGAAGAAAACTCTCTCTCTATTGCTTAAATACTCTTGTTTGAAGTAAAATATTTGACTTACTTCAAAAAGACCTCTTAAAATTTAAATATGCATATTTTTTGCTTTTGGATTATCCGAAAGTCAAAAAGCCAAAATTGAAAGGGGATAGCATCTTGAAGCGGATTCTCCAAACGGTTTCCTGAACATAAACCATGTGCGTTATCCGTATAGACACCTCTACCGTCCATTGTTGTGTTGAAAAGCACGTAGAAAAACCATTAGCCCTAGCCAAAAGCCTTTGACCATAGCACAAAAGAACACCCCAAACTCCATACCACATCTCATGTCCAAACTCAACAAGTCAAACACATACACACAAGGACAAGTCTAAAAAGAAGAAACTTACAGAAAAGACAAACACTGTTAACAACTAAACCAAACTTACAGAAAGACAAACACTGTTAACAACTAAACAAAAAAAAAAGAAGACAAGGACAAAAGCAACTAATCATATGGTGCCGCACATGATGAAGTAAGAATAGTGGGACTGTTTGATATAGTTCCGGCTTATGATTTTTAACTGAAATTTTTAAATTTTAGTTGTTTACGATAGATATTACGGAAAGAGATACTCGCTTGCAATTTTGATTGATATAGATGTTGGAATTTTAATGTGTACTATAATTAACTTGTAGATCCTATCTTAAAAAAATACTCCATTTGAAAGTTAGATACTATAGTAAAAACCAAAACCACCTATAGAAGCTAGTAAAGAATAGGCACAGTATCTAGCACTGTCAAGTGTCTACACTATACGAGAAAAAAAAAGGCCACCACATGATACATATCTCACACTGCCATCAGTCTTCCTGCACAAGCGCAGCTATAGGCAGGTGTTGTTTTGCTTGTCGCCATTAGTGCCCCCCTCCTTTCCATTGTAGCTCAACATGTAGTAAATATTCCATTATTCGTCCCGTCAGCAAATGCATTACAGCTTATTAAGGTTCGATCCGTCCATCTTATCTCCGCGTCGTGCGCCGATCTTTTCGCTGCCTGCCGGCCCGGCCGAGGTCGATCGGTTCATCTGATCTTGTCGATATGGTCTGATTGATGGATGGTTCACCTTCTCCATCTGCTTTTGTTTTGCGATGCCTATCCGATCCTCAGTGAGTGAGTGCCATGGGTTATTATTCCCTCGATGATGCGGGGCTCGCTCGTTGTCAGGGAGTGATTTGTCGTCCCCTCGCTGCCTCGGCGTCGTCCAATCATTCGTCTATGAATCGCTATCTTTGCACAGAGCTGATGAAAAGTATGGCGTCTATGAATAGTTGTACATTGTTTTGGTAGAAGACGGCCAAGACCGAAGATGTTAATCAGATTTTTTTTTTGCCTCAAAGACTTAAATCTCTTTGTTACGGCTTATGAGTTCTTAAGCGTGGAGTTTCATGCGTTGTTTAGTTTACCCAAAAGCTTAAACAATTGAGGAAAAAATGGGGTCAATACTTCAGCACTTGTATTTACGTAGGGGACCTAGACCTACGACATGAGCTTGACATGCACCGGAACCAAGTCTTTAACTTTACCTTTGGACCCTAATACGCCAACAAATTTGTAGAAAAATTCAAGAGTTGACGAAAGATGGGCAATCTATTGGAGAGAAAAACATGTTCTCAAATTTCAAACAATACAGTCTTCACAGAGACCTTTGTAACCCACATGAGGTATGTGCAGCAAGATATGTATACGGTATACCTTTATACGAAAGATCAAAGCCAAATGTGTATCATGTTCATCTAACTATCCTATAGAAAACACTTCGGCAAAAGCAGCGCATATCAGAACTAAAAAAAAACAAAGAAGGGATGCAATCTCACATTTTTTATACTTTCACTCCTACAAAAAAAGTCATCATAAACGGTTCAGAACTGTTATCATTGATGGTTTTTTGAACTGTCTGAATTTATGTGTCTGTGATAATCAGAGGTCAGACGGTTTGTAACTAGAACCATCTGTGAAGAACACTATCACAGACGACTCGAACAAAAAACCAGCACACCGTCTGTAATACTCGTCCATCACAGACAATCGATAGCTAGAATTATTTGTGATGTACGAGTATCACATATGGTTTTTATTTCGAGCCGTCTGTGATAATCATTTACAAACGGTTTATACCACAAAATCGTCTGTGATAGTTTATTTTATACCCAAATTTTTTCTATTTGTCAGCTAGCCTCAGGAAATGTTAACTATGCCATCTGAAAACAAGCAAATACAACAACAAACACAGCAGCACATTCTATTTTCATTAATATTAGAATCCGCCATTACAACATCACAAGATAACGAGTAGATTACCTATTTAGCTAACACAACAAGAACATGAAAAGAACACATCTCCTAATCCTATGAACCTAACTATTAAACATGGCAATATCAGAGAAAAAAGGCAGAGATCCTAGTAGATAGTAGAAGCTCAACCGCACCGACAAGCCCTCTATGCCTAGGCCCTCTCGCTACTAATGCAGTGTGTGAGCTAGGTGTCCTTGACGCCCACCATCGCTGACGCCCACTTGAGAGTCGCCTTGGTAACCAGCTGCTTCCGTGGCATCTTGTCGCCCATAGACTTGCGCGTCGCCTTGATAGCTAGCTGCTTCCGTGATGCCTTGTCTCCCATAGACTTGCGTATCGTCTGCTTCGTACAGGATGACGAGGAGGCTGGGTTTGGGTCAGTATTGATAGGGAGAGAGAGGCGGGAGTGTGAAAATTTTTGGCGCAAGGATGGAGAGGTGGAGCTACAATCTGTGGGATAAAGGTTGGTGGGTTTCTATTGGCTAGGATTAGGTTGGAAAGGATTAACGGGTCAAGCAGTCAAGGACATAATTATCACAGACGGTTTGAACCATAAACCATCTATGATACATAATTATCCCAAACGGTTTGAATCACAAACTGTCTGTGATACATAATTGCAATTAATACATATATAAATATATTATAAATAACATGGGCACCACGGTGCCTAGGCTCCATGATTGAACATTTTCATCCATGATTAAGACTTTCCATACATGATTGATTCAACATGCTAAATCAATGAATTCCTTTCCAAATCGATACATTTTCGAATTAATGAATGTTAACGGGTTTACGTGATATATTATATATCATTGCACTTGCACACATCTAAAAGCAATCCAAAGACAGGTAGGCTTTGTGTCCAGACACCATGGTGCCCCATTTCAGCGTCTTATATATATATATATATGTGTGTGTGTGTGTGTGTATTGGTACAATGTAAACAACAGTCTCAAAAGATGAAATAGAAAAATTTTGTATAGCTTATATATCTTGTTTGAAAGGTCTCGATAAAATCTACAACTTTACAGTTGAGGCGAACCCCAAATTCTAAAGGAAAGATAAAATTTTTTGGCAAAAACATAAACTGAAAACTTGTGATGTAAATTTGGGGTTAAAGATGGCCGATTTTGGGGATTTTAGAGGGCAACTGGTGCAAGTGTTCGTTTATTTGGATCGGTCTCGTTGTTAGCTTTCTAACAAGTACAAAAACATCAAAAACGGGTACCGTATACAAAAATTAATGCCCATTTTATTAAAGGTGTCTCGAACGGAATCCTACTCGGACTTGAATTCGTCTTGGGGAGAAGTGGGCGGAGATTATGAAATTTTAGGGATTACGAGGCAGGAAACATATCACAGACGATTTTGTTTGTACAAACCGTCTATGATAACTTCATTATCACAAACAGTTTGTAACAAAATATGTCTATGAAATATCACAGACGGCTTAAACAAATAACTATCTGTGATACATGCCATTATCATAGATGATTTTTATCAATATCTGTTTATAAATTATCACAGAAGGGTATTAGTAAGAACCGTCCGTGATGTCTTGCATTATCACAGACGGCTCATATGAACAACTACCACAGACAGTTATTCATACGAACCGTCTGTGATAATTACAGTTCAGACGGTTTTTGGAAACCGTCTGTGATATAAGTGTCTAATATAGTCTTTTTATAGTAGTGTTTACATGGCTTTTTTTTTGTGCTAATTTCATGTAGGCCAGAGAAGATTGAGCTTACCCTAAAAAAACCAAAGTAAAATTAAGTAAAATAACACTAGGATTGTAGGCATAAATGCTATGATCCATGAGGCTTTCACTTCAAGGAAAACCAACCCTGCTTTCACTTCCTGCTGGCCACGAAGCATGCTTTCTTGTCCAATATAATGTCATCCTTTTAGCACGTTACACCTATGAAGACTTGTTGAAGAAAGTATATACTCTTAGTACTTCGCATGTTTAGCTAGCTCTCGTAGCACGAATGCATGGTAATTCAATTCTGGTAGTTGTACCGCGATATTCCTCGTAACTACTGTAACAAGCGACTGTCAGAGAAGAAAGATGTGTAGTAAAATTTAGCGATTTTCCGAATATTCATTATTGAAGAGGTATATATATATGGTGAAGCTAGTGTCCAAGAACAACTATTCTCTTTTGTAGTAGTGTTTACATGGCTTTCAGTTTACTTTTCACTATTCCTAAATTTTGTCCTTTTCTGACTTTTCGGATTTTTTTGAGCTTTTTGCTGATTCTTTTTTCTATATTCGTTTGCATTATAAGCCAAATAAGTCACCATCAGCTACAGTGTAATTTCAGCTACCTATAGTAAAATTTTAACTATAAACCATAAAAATTCAGTCCAACTGAGTACCACCAGTCATCTAGATCATCCAAGCTCATAGCCCCTAGAGTTGTGGTTGTTCTTTGCTCACGAGCTTCTTTGCTAACTCTGATCTTGATGTTAGTAGGGTGGTACAACAAAAGGTGGGCTAGCTAGGGGAGAAGAAGGCGATGGATGCCATCACCTATTTGCTTTCTCGGAAGCAACTTGTTGGAGCTGTTAGTTTGAAAGACAGGTTTGGCATCCAGAGTGCCGCATCCGTGGCTACTTTCCAGTTCCATATCCAGACAAAGGAGGGAGGGCAAAGCAAAGCCTAAAGATTGGCCTGTCTTTTAGGAGCAAAACATCACAATTTCTTTAATTTGATGACCTTATTCTCCCTTGCACATAAATCTAATGGCAATCACTTTTAGGGATAAGGGAATTGAACTCAAAATTTGTAATATTCCCTACATGTGAAAGAAAAAGTTATATCCCCTGATAGATCGGCATGTCTTTTTGGGCGTTTGATTGATTTGTGCCAAAATACTCCTCTTCTTACACCAGGGAGAGGCGATCACGGCATCAACCCAACCCGACTGCCGCGTCGCTCGCCAGCAGCGGCGGTTTGCGTGCGGTCGCGTGGCTGTTTCCTCACCTTTTCCATATGTATATGACTCAAGGCAGAATGCAATGCATGCAGCCGGAAGAAGGAAAGGAAGAAATTTGTAATATCCCCCGAAAGATTGGCGTGTCACTAATTTCATCCTTACATTGCGTTAGATGCCCTTTCAATCGATGTTAATAAAGTTATTTTTTGATGCGAATTTGGTTTCTCACATTCGTGCCAAACGAGCATCCCCGTACCCTTTGTGTACCTGGCTTAATCAAGTTCCTGATTACACGCTGTCTTGTTTAGAACATGATTGTACTCCTGATTGATCAAGGATGTCGGGTGAAATAGTGAACTCAAGCATAGCATGAAAAAGACAGAAAGTATTGAAGGAAAGCTCGAACTACGGGTTTGCGTCATGTAGCTTGGTCAGTCCAAGTGAGACATGGTCCAATGGAACCGGAACAAAATAGACTTACCGACGCGTGGTAAGTCAGTGGTGCACCTACACGTAGCAAGCATAATGATTGCTTGCATTGGAAGGAGATGACCAAGTTAAGGAAGGGTATTTTGGTAATTTGCCAAAATATCAGAAATGGCTTTACAAGAAAACCGCAGCGTGTGAGCGATGTTCGGGAAAGCGGTTTAGGTCATGGAGAAACTGATATGATCAAGATGGATTAAAGCTTAGAACTTAGCGGATTTGAGTTTATACGCTTTGAAAAACTACATAAGTGTAATGAGTGAGTTAAAACCCATGTGTGTGGGATTATTGGGTTTTCCTATTTTACTAAGTGGATAGTATCTACTAATGATTAGATGTGACTGTCTAGCCCATCTATTTAAGAGGTTGAGACGAAGACTTGTGATTAATCATTCAACCACCCTCTCTTGAGACCAAGTGTTCATAAGTTCTATAGTTAGGGTTTGACATAAGTTAAATGCTTATGGTATGCTGCCTTTTCCTCCAAGGCGAGTAGCTATAAAATCTTCATCTTCAAATAGCAATATATCAATCTTTATTAATCTCTGTGAATCTCTTTTGTGTTGATTGATTTGCTCTTGATTTGGTTGGTTTTTCCTCTTCTTTCTTCCCTTCTTGATCTTGTTGTGCTAAGAAGGTGTAAGATATGGATATAACCTCTGAAAATAAATCTTCACCATCTAGACACTTGGCTGGCAAATTCATGAAGAAACCGGTTTTTGCTCTTTTTGTTCTCTTTGAGTGATTTGTTGATCTAGCTATTTTTACTTTGATTTCTTTGATGTTCTTACTTGCTGGAACTTGTGAAAACACACCTACAACCTCTTTCTCTATGAATTTTTAACCAACAACCAATCATCAACTTCATCTAGACTTCAAGAATTAACATTCAACATAATAATAAGCATAAATTTCAGCAAACACGGTAAAGACTCAACTGAACTTAAGATATACTAAATAATCACTAGGATGAATTTAATTGATAAACTAACCAAAGAACTATTAGATAGCAACATTATGAATTTTAAGGAACCAAGAAAACCATCAAATATCTAATTATTACATGGATAAATTAAATTGTTTATGGCATTAAGCGAATGATTCGCTAAGTGGAGTGAAAAACTACAATAGTGCAATTGTTCCATGTCCTACTTCCACCCAATGCATGACGTCTTCAATGCTCACCTAAAAACAATAATTAAGTAAGTGTGAGTTCACGACTTAGCAAGTATAAAATAGAATAATAAACAAGGTAAGCATCATTTTAACATTTCATCTTACTTCACCATTATCTCTTTATCACATACTCAATTTCATCAAGCTCCATACATATACCTTTTTTCTCAGCATAAGACTCAACTTCTCTTCTGCATATACTGGTATAGCTGAGTGTTCACCTGTCGGTGACACACCCTTGCCCTGTACATCATACAAGGTCACCCTGCCCTTTTTCATACAGGGTTTGATCTCCACTCCCGTGGAGTACCTACCAAAGTAGGTCTTTGCAACTCGGACTCTCACCGTGTCCTTTTTCATAGAGGGCTAGCCTGTTCTTTTTCATACAGGGTCTCATCTTCTCTCATATGGAGTGCCTACCTAGTAGGTCTTTGCAACACCGATACTTACATGCAATGCAATGTGTATCTCTTTTCAATAGTTAACCAACAACATTAATCAATTGACATAATTATCATTGACCATAAACATATGAGCAATTTAAGAATAAGCATCATCATATAAATCATCATGGCAAATAGTTTCTTAAACAAACATCAAGCTCACACACTTGAATATCATTCTATCATGCACTTATCTTTCTTAACACTCCTCCCACAGTAAATGTTCAATCTCAATACGTGCTACAACAATGCAAGACATCAATTAATCGATAACGCTCCTACACACATCCCAGAACCACCCTTTCCCCCCCTTTATCGGACAGTCCACCTCGCTATCCCGATACTAAAAATATTATAACTCTCAATTCCCACACCGTAAAATAGGAAACCATACCAGTTCTGAAATTTACTCAAAATTCTCAATGTTTTCTTAGTTGGCCAATTTTTCAGATTAAATATCTATACCCCTGTTTTTAATCCAGAAGACAGATCTGTCATCTTCCAGACTGCAGTTTTAAAAATTCCATATGTAATTATTTACATATACAAAGATGGTAAACCATAGCATTTTCAGAGATTGCATAAAATTATCTAATACTTTCTAGTTATTCCTAAAATTTAATTCTGGTATTAATTTAGTCAAATTAATATTTTTCCATGAATGTATCCACCAGCAACCGGTACCAGACTGCAGCCTCCCAAAATTCCTATCTTCCAATCGACTTATCTAAAAATTAAGTTCTTGAGCTTTATGGAAACCTTAAGAATTCATGTTGACCAAATTCTAGATTATATAATTTACTATTTTAGTCTACTAATTGCTACATAATGTCAAAACATGACACAGTTGTTGGACAGCATATATCTCCCAATTTACTCGTCCGATTTGCATGGAAAAAATTCTACAGAAAGCTATCGAGATTTCCTACAACTCTCTAATAGGCGAAATTTTCAAATCATGGCCATAAATTATCCGTAAAAATAGTATAATAGTACCATAGATCAAACCGATCTACTATCCGATTTTTCCCAATGAGCATTTATCTCTCTCTAATATGGAAACTATCCTCTAATTAAAAATAAGCAACAGAGGTAAATCAAGTCGTTACCCACAATCAAATTTGCTACTGTTCAAAACCATGGAAGCCAATACAAAGAAAGAGATCACCTCTTGTAGTCAAGCACTGTAGAGGTTGACTTCCTCGGGTTTTCTCCGCGGCTAGCACACAGCATATGCATGCAACCACGTAGCATGTATGCGTCCAGCATGTGTGCGTGATCAACTAGTCGGCAGTTGGGCACATGGACGCACGCATATGTTGGTTCTTGCGCGTGCGTAGGCCAGGCGTAGACGATGTAGCGCGCAGCGCCGTGCTGACGCGAGGCTGGACGTGCGGCGACACGGAAGCACCGGCGACGAGGCGCTGGATGAAGGCTAGGCAGCAGATTGCGTGCGGTGCCAGGAGAAGAGAGGAAAAACTAGGTGGCTAGGGATTATTCTGGTCTGCCTCTACCCACGTCCTCTTATATCACGGTTCACAATTGATCTGATTTTTAACTCTCCGTAGGCTCCAGGGAACCGACTTCTCTAAAATCTACGTATCCCGTTTTCTCGAATCCCCTTCTCACAAATTACGCATAGATCCTTAAGAGGAATTTTATTCTGAAATATTACATTTTTGTTATAAGCTTGATGTCAGACCCCAGATTTTGCAATCCAGAATCCCCTGTGATTTATTGCACTATTCCCTGGATCAGTAGATAGTGCTCACAGCTACAGAAATGAATATCAAAAACATATCAAGCGGAAACGCAAATAATATAGTAAACTTACACATGGGCCGATTTGGCCGAAATCAGAAGATTACAGGAGCGGAAGAACGAAGCACACAGTGGAACCCTCAGGACTTGCCCACAGGCAGCCAACTAGAGGTTCGCGACCTAGCCCTTGACATCTTCATCTTCTTTGCCATCATGATATGTAGCGTTGCTGATGCACAAAACATCCTTGACTCTGGATTTGTTGTGAGAGCGAGTGTGAGCACACTAACCACCGTGCTCCGCGAGTCAATACATAGAATGCAAATAAATAGTATGCAAGGCTTATCAAGGAAAGGCTCAAGTTGTTTCATTTGCCAGCAACTTCTCTTTTTGGTAGCATTATCAAACCCTAGTGTTATAGTTGCAACCTAGGACTTCACACGGCGTCTGCCATAACTGACTTAATCCACCAAAGACGTATTTTCTTTACTGATTGCTGTCTAAGACTCCAAACAGCGGTTGACATCATTGATTTTAATCCACCAAATGTAATGACATTACTTAGTTAATCCACCGAACATACATTTTCTATATACCTATATCTAATCGAATCCACCAATACCTTTGTATTCCGAATTCCTAATAATCCAATCTTGCAATCACTAATCACCAACTCCATACGAATTCTAATGATTACGTAACATGATCACTTTTAAACCACCGAAATCATTTATATCAGAATATTCTAACAATTCAATCATTTGGTTAATGATCCAATTCCATAATTTACTCTGCCCATAATTAATCCTTACTTTCAATCATCTATCTCTAACTAATTCATAGGTATGTCTCCACCAAGATTTAATCAAGTTTACATCTCAAACCTCATATCTCAAAATTTCCACAAATTCAATTCATCCACCCAGATCAAGTCTCAGTAATCCCATTAATTCCAGTATGTACCTTTACACCTTTCTAATCTTCCAAAATCATTTAAATCATCTATCTAGCCTATCTATTCATTTAGACTCCACCAATCTATTTCTCCTAGACTCCTTTCTACCATTCCCTTGTCGACATGAATCCACCCAGCCTTGCTTAGTATTTACCCCAACCGTCCTTTTTCTTTTCTTCCGACCCTATCTATTTTTCCTGGCATTTTTATTTAGGAGAACCATTGCCATTCTTTGCTTTTGAAACATAATATATAAAAACTTCCTGAGACGTAGCCATTTGAACAAAACATAATGTGACAGAATGCAATAGCATTAGCGGTCCAGATTCTATCCACCATTTCATAGTCTCTGCACCATATGCTTAACTTTTCAGCGTTATAACCGCTTACATTACCACTGGGACGACACCCAGGACAATTCCACTGGGGACGACACCGGGACAATTCCAGGGGACGACACCGGGACAACTCAAATAAGGGCCTTACTCTGCCTTCCCATAAAGGCCTTTCTCTGCCCTTTTTTTTAAAAGATTTTGAAACAGAACTATATCTAGTTAAGTTCCATATGCGCCCATAACCGTGAGCACGGCTATTCAATTGTTTTGACTCTGCAGTGTGTACACTTTACCCACACGAGATAGATCTGCTCATTGCCCCACATGATTCCTTAGCCATGCAGTTGAGTAGACTACCACAAGGCTTTTACGGTGCATTTTCCTAGCGAGTTGCGACCGCTAAGGTTTCCACTTCCTCAGATGCGACCACCCTTCCGAAGCCCCTCTTGCGCCATCACGTCGGAGGATGTGGCCATCCTCTACCGCCCGTGTTCACACCGACGCAACTCTTACAAAGTCAATGCACATTAGTTGGCCCTGCCTACACTTTGCCAGCATGTGGTTGTACTTGTTGTATCGTGGGAGATTATGACAAGATTCAGTCCTTAAGTGTTATCTGGGCGGTTCTACCACAATCCACTTGTGCTATCACGGCACCACTTTATCACAAATCTGTGCTATCACGGCACCATTCAACACTCCCGCCCTCAACCATCCGCCCAGATAATTAAGCATGTAAGGTTCTTTTGGATGAAAAATACACTTATACCAATATAAACCGGTCATCATCACAATGAGCGCCCAATACTTCTTTCTTTAGTTTGCAAGATATGCTAGGGTGCTCTCACCCTTGTTCATCTAAACAACTCTAAGCATGCATTTATAATTATAGACTTAGTTTCAAAGGAGTTGTAGCAGTATTACTTTTACTAGGGTGACAAAGATCACATAGTCAAAGTATGGCAAAGGATATATACTAAACCAAGAGAACATGAGCATATATCTAAAATCTGAAATTAACATGTATCGCAACATAAATATAAGCATGCAAGTTATAATACTTAAACCAAAATACTTTATTGAAAACATAGGCTCAAAATGATCAAAGCATTGACTCTTTGGCGCGGTTTACATGGTCTTGAAACTCACACAAAGCGATCTCCTTCGATGGGCGAGCTTCTGATCTTTATCTTCACTTGCACTTAATCTCACTTGATTCCTCGATTCTTCAGAACTCCAGTTCTAATTACGTGCTAAGCAACTGAATTCAATATAAAGGCAAATAACTCAAAAGATCCAAATAAATCCGAATAACTCAATTTTAGTTTTATTATGAGTTTAATGGGTGATCCGGGTGGTTTGAGGCAAGGTCGGTGGCAGAATACGATGATTCGGTCTTTTTATTAATAATCTCTTTTATTATTTGTATATTTATTTAGGAAATTCCATGAGGTAGGTTAGACTTACGATTGGGTGTACGAGGTTTGGGAAACATTATTTTGCCGAGCGCTATACTCAGGGCATATGTTATATTTAAGTAATGTACACAATTCTTAGTTTACCGAATTATTCTTTAGAGTCTGGGTCTATAACACGCTAGGGTACGATATTTTATGTACCCTAGGGTTACCACTAGGCATAGTTTTACCTTGTATTGGGGTCCATTTATACAAGCCCTAGCTGGCTATATACATTTGTGTATGATATCATTTATTTAAATCGACATTAGGATTTCACTAATAGTTCTCTTTTTACTTTGTCTACACTTTAGTTATCGCTAAGCTTATATATATATATATATATATATATATATATATATATATATATATATATATATATATATATATATATATATATATATCTATATTTAATTTTAGATTTGTTTAATTGGGTAGAGCTCATTATTGAGGGTCATATTTCATTATTTGCCTTTTAGCCAAATTTACCACTAAGATTTATTTCACAGTGCATATACTAAACATTGGGCCTATAGCTTATTTTGATCAAGGAAACCCTCATAATTTTGGATGTTTTAATAGAAGTCATCTTTCTTTATTAACGTTTTTAACTAATACTTAGTCCTTTGAATAGTTTTCAAACCACATTAATTAACCACATAGGAACTAATCGAATTTAAGTATTTAAACAATCTCTTTATATCACAACTAAATTTATTAGATTCTCTACATTATTTCCTAATTTTCCATGATTTTATTAATTAAAATGAGCTTCACAATTAAAAATAAAAGTGGGAAGAAATGCACCACGGATTTGAACCCGGGACCTCACGGTGTGTGGGTGTTAGGCGTGCGTTGCTAGCCAAGTGGGCGCAATGCACTGGCTGTGAGGAGGCCCACAAATATTTTATGTCGGCGGGGGGGAGAATAGAGGCGGGCGCTCGGGAGGCAGGCTGTGCCGCCGGCGAGGCGGCCGGGAGGCGTCATTGCCATCAAAATGGGTTTATGAGTGGACGAGGAAGCCGATGTGGGTGGTGGCATGGCACGGTATGGCGTCATTGGATGGGGCAACGGCTTGGCGGCCGGCGGCGGGGTGGAGTAGGGCGGACGGCGGGGCTACGGGAGCGGCAAAGGGACGAACGCGAGTAGAGGGTCGGAAGAAGCTCACCGACGAGTTGGCGGGCGTGGCGGACCGAGGTTTGCCGGCACCGTGCATGGGCGGGCGCAAGCATGCTCATGGCGCCGCGAGCTGGGGTGGGGAGGAGCTCCGCGGCGATGGGGAGCACTCGGGGTGACGAGTAGCTCCACCGTGAGGAATCGGAGGAGTCTCGCCGAGGAGGGAGCGGCGCGATGGCGCGGTTCGGCGGTGATGGGAAGAACGGCGATCGCGAGCCCTGTGCACGAGAATCAATTAACTTGGCGAGTGGAGGAGGCGAAGACATGGTATGGCCGCCACCTTGGCCGGAACTTCAGGCGGCGGAAATGGCGGCGGCGTGGGAGCCAGGCGAGGTGAAGTGGGGAAGAAAGAGAGGGCGAGGGGCAATGGGGGGCGAGGCTTCTTGTAGCTTCAAAGGGGCGGGGCCGGGAGGCGAGGAGGAAGCCGTGGCAGGGGCTCGGCAGGGTCTGCGGCGGCGGGGCAGACAGGCAGGTGGCGCAGCGCGGGAGGAAGAGAAGGAAGAAAGGGGAAGGGTGGCGGGGCCCAGTGGGGAGAAGGAAGGAGAGAGAGGGAAAGAAAGGGTGGGCCCACATGGAAGTGAGGAAAATTAGGAAAAATGGGGAAAAGGAAAAGAAGGCTCAAGCAAAATTATTGCATGGACTTTTCTAGATTTAATTTAAATTACTTTTTCCACATTTATCATTAATATTTTCAATTATTGCACGACATTTAAATGTTAAGCTTTTAAATTTTTAGTTATTAAATGAGCTTCTGTTATTATTATTCAGGTTATATGTGCACACATATATACATATATTTTATTTCTTATATTGCTAAACTTTTCTTTGTACAAATTGTATATATATACATATATATATATATATATGTATGTGCAAGTCTTGCATTTCATTCAATCACTTTTATTGCTCTTCATGTCCTTATTCCCAAACATGAGATGTTATACTTTAAATTGGGTTCCTCTTTCCTTTCACTGGATCATCTTTTCAAATTCGTATTCAAAATTTTTGATTTCTATTATGTGTATTTGGGATCACCCTTTGATATTTAATTTGTATACCCCAAATTTCAAAAAGATTTCAACCGAATATTCAAAAGAAATTTAAATGCCAACAAAATGTAGGAAAAGATTTTAAAATCCCATATTTTGGACTAACCCAATTTGGGATGTTACAAACCTACCCCTTAAATGAATCTCGACCCGAGATTCGGTAGAATAGCAAGAAAGAATGCATGCGGGATTACTTTAGTTAAAGCTAGCAATAGGTTTCTAGGGGTCATCCGATGTTTAACTCTTCAGCTTCACGGAGAGGGGGAAATCTGCACGATAAGGGTTAGAACTTGGAGAAGCCAAAAGGGAAGGGAGAAACCTTGTTTTCCGAGATAGGTCGTAAACTCTCAGAGGCTTGCTTCTTGACTTCGTCGTTTCTTTGTCTTGGTAGAGTGGAGTGGTCGCATCGTCTATTGGGCAGGTGATAGTCATAGAATTCGCACTATTGGCCTATGCCCTAGGGAGCAGATGGTCTGAGTGATGACGGTACGAGGATGGACATTTATATGGTGGTCTTTTGTCCTTACTGCAATCATATTCCTACTCTTTAGCTCTGCTAAACACGATGGTTTGACTGTAGTGTGGTGTGGGGCCAATACTGCCATAATACTTCTAGCCTTACGAAATTTCTTGAACTGGCCGGACTAGCTCCGAGTCTAGGTTGTTGCACCTTCGAAACATGCGTAGCAGTAGCTCTTCGACATTTTTGTCCCGTAGTGCTACCTCCCTTAAAATGGATACCACTAGTCATTATTCGTCTCTTCGAGCTCCAGGCATGACGGGTCCTATTGGGGGTTCATCCTCAGCTGCTTGATCGACAACAGAGTTTGGAAGTGATCTTCGGGTTAGGGATCTTGTCTCCCACAGAGAAAACATATGACCCTGCTGACAGGGCATTCTCCACGTTGATGGTCACCTTTGTAGTTTGGGGTAGTTCACAGAGCATTGGTATGCGTAATGCCTTCTCTCTTCACAACATCGACGTGCTTCTTGTCGCTGGATTTACTTGGAGGCAATTTGATCTACGGGTCTTCCAGGTGGGTAAGAAGAGAATGTTAGCAGGACAGAGTCTTGGTCTTTGTGCCGGATGAGGCTTTTAATTGGAAAGCGGTGAAGGCTTCACTTGTCCTTGATTGCCTTGGCTTTGATTAGCCACCCCTTTGCTTCGGTAGATCTGACTGGGTTTACAGCAACAGGACGAGAGGGAATAGCATGAGGTGAGGATTTAGTCATGGGGATAAGGTGATCTAACCCATTCAAAAATTTTAAAAGGGTATGCCCGAATAACTGGGGCGACACAAAACCATACCAATTTTTAGAAACAAGCTTTTCCCGTGTCTGCGAAGTAGGACGCCCGAGGGCAAGAAGGCAGTGCACAGGGCCAAAGTGAACTCTTACGACAATACAACGTCTACTCGGGGGTGCACGCAAAAGAGAGTACATGGTTCATCTGCATAGCCTATTTAAGATAGGACGATCTTATCTTCATGAACATTGTCGCGTTCCTAACCTTAAATTTTTGGGAGTGAGATACGAGATGAGGATAAAAAATTTTCCTGTTTGATCAATAGACAGAAGAGGAAAGTATTTGGGGGCTTTTTGATTGACATCGATACTCATTCCAGTGTTATTATTATTAATTCTATTATTTTAGATGAAACTGTGGCAAAGTGAAGATTTTTCTATTAACTAGGGGTGACAAAGCCAAATATGGAAAATAGGCTTTTACCAACATATTTTTTTTTGAAGGTAACACCCCAAGGTTGACCTTTAGGATCTATTGTTTTGAAAGACAAGGTCCTCGTTGAAGAAAGCTTTCGGGAAATCACTTTGTTTTGAACTATTTGGGAAACCAAGATAAATTTTTGAATAAGTTTTTGGTAGCGGTTGAGCTTACGAAAATTTCCTTAAGTTCGGTCTTGATAAAGCGAGTTTGAAAGCTGGATTTGTAAATGATTAGATAATTGGTCCTCCAAGGATAACCAATTTTTGAGATCAAGTCTTAAATTTAAACATCATGGTTTCTAACCCTAAAATAGGTTTTCAAAGAGAGTTTATAAACAGACTACTGGACTTTCATCATTTTGACTTCGGGGTAAGAGAGTTCTTGGAGTACAAGTGGCTGAGGCAGCATATAGATGAGAGGGAATCATCTAGGAGAGAGGAGACTTGAGCAATATAACTTATATGTTTTGAAATTAAGTATTGAGGAAATACTTCTAATCATGAAACTAACGGCCAGGCTAACTAGGTCACGACCTGCAGTCAATATGCTCTGATACCATGCCTGTCAGACCCCAGATTTTGCAATCCAGAATCCCCTGTGATTTATTGCACTATTCCCTGGATCAGTAGATAGTGCTCACAACTACAGAAATGAATATCAAAAATATATCAAGCGGAAGCGCAAATAATATAGTAAACTTACACATGGGCCGATTTGGCCGAAATCAGAAGATTACAGCAGCGGAAGAATGAAGCACGGTGGAACCCTCGGGACTTGCCCACAGCGACCAAGCGGAGGTTCGCGACCTAGCCCTTGACATCTTCATCTTCTTTGCCATCATGATATGTAGCGTTGCGATGCACAAAACATCCTTGACTCTGGATTTGTTGTGAGAGCGAGTGTGAGCACACTAACCACCGTGCTCCGCGAGTCAATACATAGAATGCAAATAAATAGTATGCAAGGCTTATCAAGGAAAGGCTCAAGTTGTTTTATTTGCCAGCAACTTCTCTATTTGGTAGCATTATCAAACCCTAGTGTTATAGTTGCAACCTAGGACTTCACACGGCGTCTGCCATAACTGACTTAATCCACCAAAGGCGTATTTTCTTCTTGATTGCTGTCTAAGACTCCAAAGCGGTTGACATCATTGATTTTAATCCACCAAATGTAATGACATTACTTAGTTAATCCACCGAACATACATTTTCTATATACCTATATCTAATCGAATCCACCAATACCTTTGTATTCCGAATTCCTAATAATCCAATCTTGCAATCACTAATCACCAACTCCACTTCTGAATTCTAATGATTCTGTAACATGATCACTTTTTAAACCACCGAAATCATTTATATCAGAATATTCTAACAATTCAATCCTTTGGTTAATGATCCAATTCCATAATTTACTCTGCCCATAATTAATCCTTACTTTCAATCATCTATTTCTAACTAATTCAAAGGTATTTCTCCACCAAGATTTAATCAAGTTTACATCTCAAACCTCATATCTCAAAATTTCCACAAATTCAATTCATCCACCGGATCAAGTCTCGGTAATCCCATTAATTCCGGTATGTACCTTTACACCTTTCTAATCTTCCAAAATCATTTAAATCATCTATCTAGTCTATCTATTCATTTAGACTCCACCAATCTATTTCTCCTAGACTCCTTTCTACCATTCCCTTGTCGACATGAATCCACCCAGCCTTGCTTAGTATTTACCCCAACCGTCCTATTTTCTTTTCTTGAGCCCTATCTATTTTTCACGGCATTTTATTTAGGAGAAGCATTGCCATTCTTTGCTTTTGAAACATAATATATAAAAACTTCACGAGGCGTAGCCATTTGAACAAAACATAATGTGAGAATGCAATAGCATTAGCGGTCCGATTCTATCCACCATTTCATAGTCTCGCACCATATGCTTAACTTTTCGTTATAACCGCTTACATTACCACTGGGACGACACCCAGGACAATTATACTGGGACGACACCCAGGACAATTCCACTGGGACGACACCCAGGACAACTCAAATAAGGGCCTTACTCTGCCTTCCCATAAAGGCCTTTCTCGCCCTTTTTTAAAAGATTTTGAAGCAGAACTATATCTAGTTAAGTTCTCATATGCGCCCATAACCGTGGGCACGGCTATTCGAATAGTTTTGACTCTGCAGAGTGTGTACACTTTACCCACACGAGATAGATCTGCTCATTGTCCCACATGATTCCTTAGCCATGCAGTTGAGTAGACTACCACAAGGCTTTTACAGTGCATTTTCCTAGCAGAGTTGCGACCGCTAAGGTTTCCACTTCCTCCGGGTACGACCACCCTTCCAGAAGCCCCCTCTTGCGCCATCACGTCGGAGGATGTGGCCATCCTCTACCCGCCCGTGTTCACACCGACGCAACTCTTACAAAGTCAATGCACATTAGTTGGCCCTGCCTACACTTTGCCAGCATGTGGTTGTACTTGTTGTATCGTGGGAGATTATGACAAGATTCAGTCCTTAAGTGTTATCTGGGCGGTTCTACCACAATCCACTTGTGCTATCACGGCACCACTTTATCACAAATCTGTGCTATCACGGCACCATTCAACACTCCCGCCCTCAACCATCCGCCCAGATAATTAAGCATGTAAGGTTCTTTTGGATGAAAAATACACTTATACCAACATAAACCAGTCATCATCACAATGACTGCCCAATACTTCTTTCTTTAGTTTGCAAGATATGCTAGGGTGCTCTCACACCCTTGTTCATCTAAACAACTCTAAGCATGCATTTATAATTATAGACTTAGTTTCAAAGGAGTTGTAGCGATATTACTTTTACTAGGGTGACAAAGATCACATAGTCAAAGTATGGCAAAGGATATATACTAAACCAAGAGAACATGGGCATATATCTAAAATCTGAAATTAACATGTATCGCAACATAAATATAAGCATGCAAGTTATAATACTTAAACCAAAATACTTTATTGAAAACATAGGCTCAAAATGATCAAAGCATTGACTCGCCTGGCGCGGTTTACCGCGGTCTTGAGCTCACACAAAGCGATCTCCTTCGATGGGCAGAGCTTCTGATCTTTATCTTCACTTGCACTTAATCTCACTTGATTCCTCGATTCTTCAGAACTCCAGTTCTAATTACGTGCTAAGCAACTGAATTCAATATAAAGGCAAATAACTCAAAAGATCCAAATAAATCCGAATAACTCAATTTTAGTTTTATTATGAGTTTAATGGGTGATCCGGTGGTTTGAGGCAAGGTCGGTGGCGAATCGATGATTCGGTCTTTTATTAATAATCTCTTTTATTATTTGTATATTTATTTAGGAAATTCCATGAGGTAGGTTAGACTTACGATTGGGTGTACGAGGTTTGGGAAACATTATTTTGCCGAGCGCTATACTCAGGGCATATGTTATATTTAAGTAATGTACACAATTCTTAGTTTACCGAATTATTCTTTAGAGTCTGGGTCTATAACACGCTAGGGTACGATATTTTATGTACCCTAGGGTTACCACTAGGCATAGTTTTACCTTGTATTGGGGTCCATTTATACAAGCCCTAGCTGGCTATATACATTTGTGTATGACGTTATCATTTATTTAAATCTGACATTAGGATTTCACTAATAGTTCTCTTTTTACTTTGTCTACACTTTAGTTATAGCCCTAGCGAGGAGGGAACCCATGGCTCGGCCAGGTGGCAGCGGCGTGGGCGGCGGAGAGGCGGCGGGCGCGGCGGTGCGCGGGGAGGAAGAAGGAAGAAAGGGGAAGGGTGGCGGGGCCCGAGGCGGGGAGAAGGAAGGAGAGAGAGAGGGGAAAAGAAAAGGGTGGGCCCACATGGAAGTGAGGGAAAATTAGGAAAAATGGGGAAAAGGAAAAGAAGGCTCAAGCAAAATTATTGCATGGACTTTTCTAGATTTAATTTAAATTTCTTTTCCACATTTATCATTAATATTTTCAATTATTGCACGACATTTAAATGTTAAGCTTTTAAATTTTAGTTATTAAATGAGCTTCATTATTATTATTCGGGTTATATGTGCACATATATACATATATTTTATTTCTTATATTGCTAAACTTTTCTTTGTACAAATTGTATATATATATATATATATATATATATATATATATATATATATATATATATATATATATATATATATATATATATATATATATATATGTGTGCAAGTCTTGGCATTTCATTCAATCACTTTTATTGCTCTTCATGTCCTTATTCCCAAACATGAGATGTTATACTTTAAATTGGGTTCCTCTTTCCTTTCACTGGATCATCTTTTCAAATTCGTATTCAAAATTTTTGATTTCTATTATGTGTATTTGGGATCACCCTTTGATATTTAATTTGTATACCCCAAATTTCAAAAAGATTTCAACGAATATTCAAAAGAAATTTAAATGCCAACAAAATGTAGGAAAAGATTTTAAAATCCCATATTTTTGGACTAACCCAATTTCGGGATGTTACAAACCTACCCCCCTTAAATGAATCTCGACCCCGAGATTCCGGTAGAATAGCAAGAAAGAATGCATCCAATATTCGACGTACAGGATCTGACAAAAGCTGTGACCTTTTTTCATTTGAAGGAAGGTTGCACCAAAACTAGGCAAAAACAAACAAAGATGAATGTGACTTGCTCGTGGGTGCATGATGGTCAAGATGGCTCTATATGTATTATCACATATCATGGAAGCTAGAACATCCAAGGAATCGAGCCAAAATTGTTAGATCAAAAATCAATCGGAGAGGTCAAATCAAGCAAAAAATCAAACAACTTCAAAAACTTACCAATCCTGATATCTAGATAGATAAGGATTGATTTTCATAGGATATCTTCATCACTTACATGTTCTTGACATCTAACAATATCAACAAGGGAGAGAAAAGATTAAAACCAACTAAATCAAGAGAAAATAAACCAAAATAAGAGAGATGAACAAAGTTGATATGATACCTAGATAGATAGGGATTGATTTTCATAGGATATCACCATCACTTACATGTTCTTGCCATCCAACAAGATTAAGAAAGGGAGAGAAAAGATTAAAACAAACCAAAGCAAGAGTAAATGAACCAAAACAAGAGAGATGAATAAAGTTGATCTATTGTTATTTGAGGATGAAAGTTTTACAACCACTCCATCTGGAGGACAAGACAACACACCACAATACTCACACTTCTCTAACCCTAGACCTAGAATAGTCAGCTTCAATAAGAAAGTTTAGGATGATCACTACTATAAAAAGGCTAAACTAGACGTTTATATCATAGATGGTTCGTAGGAACCGTCTGTGCTGTAAGTATCACAGATAGTTTATACAAATAACCGTTTGTGGTTTTTCACAAATGATTATTTATACGAACTATCTGTGATAATACAAGATATCACAGACGGTTCTTATCAAGAACCGTCTGTGATAAAGGCAGACATCATAGATAGTTTGTATTAAAAACCTTCTGTGATATGTTTTCCGCCTCATAATCCCCTAAAATTTCATAATCTTCCGCCTGAGTCCGAGTAGGATTCAGTTTTGAGACATCTTTAGTAAAATGTGCATAACTTTTGCATACGGTGTCTATTTTCGATGTTCTTGTACTCGTTGGAAAGCTAACGATGAGTCCGATTAAAAAAATGACATGCTTGCACCTCTAAGACCCTCAAAATTGGCCATCTTTAGCGCAAAATTTGCGTTTTGAGTTTTGAGTTTCTGTTTTTGCCAAAAAACATTATCTTCCGTTCGGAATTTGGGTTTCGCCTCAACTGCAAAGCTGTAGATCTCGTCGAAACCTTTCAAACGAGTATGTATAAGCCATATAAAAGTTTGTTATTTTGTCTTTTAAGACTAGCTATTTATATTGTACCAATATATTATCTTTGTGACGCCATTATCAACAACTGTTTTTGTTATGAAGCGTCTGTGATATCTCCTATTATCATAGACGATTTTTGTTATGAACCGTCTGTGATGTCTTTATCATAGACGGTTTGTAATCCGAATCGTCTGTAATATCTCGTCACGTCACCGATCCGCGGCATATCCCCTAGGATCTCGATCTCACCCGTCCATTATCTCCATATCGAACGGCAGGCACCATTCTCCTCTCTACCTCTCGCCCCTTATTAACCCCCTCTCCCTACTCGAAGAACCAATGCCACCAATACTACTCCAACTCGTTTGTGCGTGGCAAGGGTGGGAAGGGGTTCGGCAAAAGCGACTAAAATTTCGCTTAAAGCAAGATGGAAAGGAAAAAGGCAATGGCAAATCTGCACTATTCTAGGTAGCCGGCATAGAAGCTGTTGATTTTGTCATACAAGCTGAAAATGGTGTCCGTTGCCTTTTTGTTTCTGCTACATGAAAATTTTCCTGCACCACTTGTTTTAGATTGTAGTTTAATGAAGGATGTGTAAGCTTTTTTCTGAATTTGTAGCTATGAAGCTTATCTTTATAAAATTGAAAGTGTCCTCTTATGTATGCAGTGCTATGGGTAATCTATTCGATATCTTGTGATATTGTAATGGTGGATTCTAATCTTAATGGAAATAGAATGTGTTGCTGTGTTTGTTGCTGTATTTGCTTGTTTTCAAATGATATAGGTAACATTTCCTGAGGATAGTCAAACAATAGAAAAAAATTAGATATAGAATGAACTATCACAGACGGTTTTATGGTATAAACCGTCTGTAAACAATTATCACAGACGGCTCGAACCAGAAATCGTCTGTTATGGGGAAGTATCAATAAAACCATCTGTGATACTCACACATCACAGTCGGTTCTAGCTAAGAACCGTCTGTGATGTGTGAGTATCACAGACGGTTGGTAGCTAGAACCGTCTATGATAATGTTCTTCACAGACAGTTCTAATTATAAACTGTCTGTGATGTATTTATCACAGATGGATCACAAACCGTCTGTGATAACCTTTGATTATCATAGACGCATAAATTCAGACGGTTCAAAAAACCGTCTGTGATGACAGTTTTGAACCATCTGTGACGACCCTTTTGTAGTAGTGGATTAACTAGCAAGTCTCCATCCCAACTCATTTAATATACAAGGCAATCAGTCCTATCTAATTCTTGTGGATACTATCCACTTAGCATAATTGGGGGAAATTTGTTAACCAACATAACACGGGTTTTACTCACACACTACACGATACTTTTCAAAGCACATAAACCCGAACCCGCTAATTCCTTCATATTTGATCCACTTCGATCTTCTCGGCTTCTCCTTGACCTAAACCATTTTTCCATGCGCCACTCAAGCACCATGGTCTTGATCCAACGAAGTTCCTAGTATTTTGGTCAACTTAGCAAAATACCCTTTCTTAACTCGGTCTTCATCTTCTATTGCAGGCAATCGCTATGCTTACTACGTGTAGGTGCATCACTAGTTTGCAACGCATCAACAAATCTCTCCCATTCCAGTTCCACTAGATAACGCTTCACTTGGACCAACCAAACCACATAGTGCAACTCGTCGCTCAAACTTGCCTTCAACATTTCTGCTTTCTCATGTCAAACATGAACTCAGCCATCTTACCTAGCATACTTGATCGTTTTGGGCCTCGGCTCCATGAGTATAGCTCCAATCTTTACCGTTGACTATAGTTGACTTCAAACGACCTTGCACATCTAAAGACAAAGAAATTGATTTTGGGCATAAATTCTTCACAACTTGACCCATGTTAGCGACCAAACACAAATCAAACCAAACCAAAATGAAATTCCTAAATTCTAAGAATTTTCACCTAGGCCAAAACTACCGCCCACCACAAGGTAATACTATTGCTCCCCGCAATTGGACATCTCTGAAAATGATAATTGGCAAGTAATCCGTAATACTAGTGCTCTGTAGTATGATCACTGTCATATCGGTGGTATGATCGGTTTTCCTGAAAAAAAATCTAAAACTGATCTAGACAAAATTCATTTTTTACAAAATCAAATAACCACTCCATAAAACATACAATGATTCATCACAACCCTATCGTGGACTTCTCACATGATCCTTAAAAGCGTGTTCTCTAAAGCAGCCGCCTAGCCTACCTAGGCATCTCCCGCTTGCCTAGCCAATTTATCCCACCTAGGTGATCACCTAGTCCACCTAATTGGTGATTAGACACTAGACATCGGTCTACCGTCTAACTAACGTCTAGCTAGCATCATAATGAACATTGGCTGCAAGAAGCATTCTCTTAAAATCTGTAAGAAAAATTAGCGGCCAAAGTTACATGATAGAGGTCGTGCAAACGTCTACGACGACGTCGGAGTACCTCGTAGCGAGTGCTGAATCGTTGGAAGTTTAGTGGCACCAACTAATTTAGTGCTTTGCTTTATGACAAATCCTTAGGCATTTACATAGTTGCTACATACGTATATATTAGCTCCTCTCATGCAAGCAGAGGACTAACTACTTGATCCGTACCCCAGTACTACTCATGCATCCTTGCAGGAGTCAAACTCACACCACTACCCTTCAGCTTGACCTAGCCAAGTTTAATAAATTAATTAATCACCTAAACCCTTGTGATTAATTAATTGATACACCATTTCCTCTCCTTGATTAATAGGAGACCCTTATACACCTTCCCTGACCCATTTTTCCATACAATGCAAAACCATAAAAATCAAAAGGAAAAAAGAGGTGAAGGACTAAGTTAATTGATTAATTCACTAATATACTTGATATGGCCCGGGCCTGCTTGTCAGAGACCATGCTAATCTCGGCAGCACCACCCTTGTCCTGCTCATGACCATCGCCGCCTCCAACTCCGGCGACCTGAACCGTCTCCACGCTCTTGGAGTACCACCTCGACCAGAAGAGGTAGTTGAAGAAGTTGAGGATGCTGAGCGCGGCGAGCAGCCAGTAGAAGAGGTCGAGCCTGTCCTTGTCGAGGTCGTTGTTGCTGAGCCACCCGCCGCCATGGGCGGAGCTCCTCGAGGTCACCCTGTTGACGAGCGACACGAGGACGGAGCTGAGGTAGAAGCCGAAGGAGTAGGAGCAGTAGGTCATGGAGGTGAGGAAGGCCTGCATGCCGGTGAGCGACTGCTTGTAGAAGAACTCGATGAGCCCTACGGCGGTGAACATCTCCGACAGGCCGAACACCAGGAACTGCGGCGCGATCCAGAAGATGGAGAGGAGCCGGCCGTCGCCGGAGAGGGATGTCTGGCGGCGGCGGGACTCGACAAGCGCGGCGGCGACCATGGAGAAGGTGACGGCGAAGAGGCCTACGCCAATGCGCTGGAGAGGGGTGATGCCGGTGTCGACCCCCGTGAGGCGGCGCATGGCGGGCACGAAGGCGGCCTCGTAAGCCGGGACGAACGCGGTGAGCACGAGGTAGGGAATGGCCTGCAGCGACGCCGGGGATGTGGAAGGAGGCGGCGAGGCGCGTGTCCATGGCGCTGCCCTGCTGCACCGAGAAGGTCTGCAGCTGCGCCAGGATGGTGTTGAAGAAGATGGTGCACGCGAAGATTGGCACCACGCACAGCAGCACCTTCACCTGCTCCACCTCCGCCGGCGTGCACAGCCGCCACGGGCTCTCCTTGCCGTTCCCGTTAGCCGCAGCCCCCGCGCCGCCGCCGTCCCGCGCCTTCACGCACGCCTTGTCCAAGAACCTTGATTTATTTGCAAAGGAAGAATGGAACACATTCCGAGAAGAACAGTTTTGTGATGGGTTTCATGCATGAGCTTCCAATGCGTACGTAAGCCATGCGTATGAACAGTGAGTGACATGTTGCGAATGAATTCGTCTGTACCTGAACTTGCTGATGCGGCGGATGTTGGTGGTGTTGAGAGGGATCTCGTGGGCACCGGCGATGGCCTGCACGGTGGCCGTCGACGGTCTCACCTGCTTCCTCTTGGCCACCGCCGCGATGAAGACCTACGTATATTGAATTTCATGCATAAACCACGATTTTAAAAAGAAAATAATGCAAGTTACAGATAATCGTTACTACATCTTGGTTTGATCAAGAATAACAGAAGCTAGCTAGCTAGCTAGGTGGTGTCCCACTTGGGCATGCATGTCACATTGTCACATATAGTGTCATGTTAGATGTCTCCCCACAAATGATTATTGATGCATCACGAGCGTAAAAGAATGGGCCTCTCCAATTCTGTGATTTTAAGGCCAATCTATCTTCTCAAAAAGTCTCGTTCCCATCTCGCTCTAGGATTAACACAGAGGATCACCATCGCATTACACATTTTATTTCTACTAAAAATCATTTTTTTAATCTATTTATGTTTAGTTAAAATCATCAACTACAGCAAAAATCCATCGGCGGCCGTCAAAATGAGCAGGCAATCACAGGCACCTTCCAATAGCCAGACCAGTGTTGTTGAGCCACCCGAAACAAAGCTGTGCCACTAGACCTTGTCGACTTGTCCCAGTATAAAGGAGAGGTGTGTAATGTAAATCAAATCACCAGTATATTCACTCCTTCGTGCATGCAATTTTAGGCGCCGTTCGGAATTTCGCTGAAATTTTACGTGAAACGGTTCGATTTCTACGTAACTGAAAGGGATCGAGCTCGTGCATTCCAACCTCCAAAGGGCCTTAACTAGTTACGTGTACCCTATCGACAAAAAATATTTCATTTCATACACACCAACTCATTGTAAAATTGTACTAGGCTAATAGCTAGCTACTTTACATGTTACTTTTGCAAATATTACTCTAATATTTTCATCGTAGACAACTGTTGATCGGCTTTTGGATCAAAGATTTGCAAATTAATTTAACACCGGCGGCAAGCTTTGATCCTAAAGCAGCATATCTGGAGACTGGAGTACTTTCTAAACGGGGAATCATGATGATACGTATGATCAAACTTTTTCTTGTTTAAATCGTTCGATACACACAAGCCTATTCATCCATACAATTTTTAAACTTTTAATGTGGCTAGTGCTGCTTATTATTGGATCTCACCTATTATATGTATGCAGCTAGCGCACGACACGTATAGCTAGGGCCGCCAACAGTTGCATTTGCAGGATTCCAACGGGAATTATATATTCCAGTAAAATTCCGTTGTTCCAAATATACCTGAATCTACTTAATCCATTCCTCCTCCGATGTGTCTAGGTATCACTCGGATATTTTCTTTCTAACTATTATTCAGATTTGAGACCGTTGGATTAGAGATCCAATGACCCCCTTTTTTGGAGGAGGGGAATATTTTTTTTTTGAGGAGGTGAGAAAGAATTTATGGACGTTGGATCTCTAATCCAATGGTCACAAATCTAGATGATAGTTAAAATATCCGGATGATGTTTATCAACATCCTCTCCTTCAACAGTGCGGTGCAATAATGAGTTTGTTTGTATGATTGCACTCGAAATTAACATGAATTTGTACTTGTATGTCCCCTGGTTCCATCTCTACGTATTATGTTCCAACTTCCAAGTGTATAAAATACAGGAAAAAGCGTACAAATTCATACGCCTATAGCGATAGCCACTTAGTCGCTATATATAGCTAGTACGTACTGTTTACTGTACAGGAATATTATACATTGGTACGGCGTACCTTGGCTATGGGCGTGAAGATGCTGCCCTGCGGCGGCTTGTTGCGGTAGAAGAAGACGCCGGCGACGAGGCTGACGAGGCCGAGCGCCAGGGCGGCGGCGGAGACCCCGAACCCGACGTCCATCCCGGACCGCGTCTGCACCCAGACTAGCACGGTGAGCGCCACCAGCTCGCCGACGCAGAAGCTGAAGTAGGCCGCGTTGAAGTAGCTGGACAGCCGCTTCCCGCCGCCGGCCGCGTCGCCGCCGCCCCACCGGAACTGGTCGGCGCCGTGCGCGATGATGTTGGGCTTCAGGCACCCGCTGCCCACCGCCACCAGGTACAGCGCCGCGAAGAAGATGCCCGCCTTCACCCCGTCCGCCTCCTCGCACCGCCCGCCACTGCCGACACTCGCCGCCATCATGTCGCACGGCGGCGGCCGCAGCTGCGGCAGGTGCGCCTGCACCGCCAGCAGAATGAATCCCTGAAACATAAAAGGAAAAACGAAAAGATTATTCAGAAAGTTGGTGTAGCATTGTTGTTGTCGCCATTGATGCACTGAACCTACAAGAAAAAAAGGGAGATATAATTGTCCTCCTTTTAGGAGAAATGGATTGGTGTTTTGGCCGCGCAATGAAGGCGTACTAGACGGCATTGAAGGAGGTGGTGACGATTTGCTTGCTGCCACAATGGCACAATGTTCTTTCAACTTTACCTGTCTAGTTTCTCAACATTTTTGCCACCATCTTAATTATATGTCAAACATGTTGCCACAAAATCTTTTCGTTGCAGCGGTTAAAGTTGCACTTGCCTTTTGGCGAATCTTTTTTCTGCGTCTTTTGTAGTTTTATAGAAAAATAGTAGTAATCAGAAAGGGCATAAATTAAATAGAATAACATGATCCTGTTCCTGATGAGGCCCTCTTGGAGACTTGGACACAGAAACAAGAATGCAATCAGGAAAAAGCTCCAGTTAGCACCTTTAATTCTTAGCTCCGTACACCACCAATTTTGCACATAACTAAATGTAAAGGATGTTGATAAACATTAGTCGGATGTATTTTTTCTAACTATCATCCAAATTTATGACTGTTAGATCACGAATTCCCCCCTCCAAAAAAAAAACATCTTCCCCTCTAAAAAAAGAAACCGTTAGATCTCTAATCCAACGGTCTCAAATTTAGATAATTGTTAAGAAGAAAATATTCCAAAAATTGGTTAGTTCAATTTAAACTTACGGAGAGCTCGACGAAGCCGAAGATGAGCATGGTCCAGAAGCTGCCGATGTATGAGTCGGAGAGGAAGCCGCCCAGCAGGGAGAGGAGGAAGATGGTGCCGATGAAGTTGGTGACGATGTTGGCGGACTTGGATAGCGGGAAGTGCATCTCATTGAACACGTAGGTGATGAGGTTGTTCCCCACCGCCGCAATCGCCATGATCTCAAATGCCTGGATCCCTGCCAACAACATACAGCAAACAAGGCAACACGTTCACTAACCAAAGAACAAGAACAGAGCACATCAATCAACATAGCTATGAACCTCCCAGAAAGAAGAAATAAGTGAGTTACAGAGAGAAAGAGGAAAGTACGCACACACCTAGGACAAAGACAGCAGCTTTCATGCCCCCATGCTTGTGAGGGCTGCAGGGCCTGCCCTTCCAGTCAACAGAGACCTCAGAGGCAGCAGCCATGGAGTCCTCTTTGGGACCTTGCCTCGACTCAACATCCATTACTTCAGTTAGTTATCTTCTCTCCCCTCTTCTGTAAGTTCACACTGCTCTCTTCTGATAGAGTCTGTTTTTTCTCTCTTTCTCTGCTCTTGTGTTAGCACTAGTTTTGTATGGTTAGGCACCTTCTTGGCGGCCTCACTAGAGCACACTGTCGAGCTAGTGTGTTGTGCTCACCTCCCAAGGGTGCCTTGGTAAAGTCTAGGCAACTTGGTCGGTTATTTATAAGGCCCCCGGGGTGGGGAGCCAATTATCATGGCCTACTGTTTGTGTTTACCTGTGGAAATGAGACAAAAATAGTCGGCGAATAGACTAAAAACATATTAGTTAGATTATCTTTTTTTCACTGCTGAAGAAACCACCTGACTAGGAAACTGATGTGAATTGGCACTTTTATTTTTAAAAAATGGAGAGTGTATTTTCTTAATTTATTTATTACAAGTTTGAGTCTCTACAATCTGAAGAGATATACCAAATGTCATCTCTGATGAGATGAGAGAGCAACTTCCTTTTTCCTTTTAGAATTTTGATCTGGACCGCTGGAGAAAATGTGAGCTAGGATTCTGATTGTGATTGAGGCAGGTAAAATCTAGCATTTGCATATGTTACTTACAAGGATGAACCACCTCACCCTGTTGGTTGTATTTAAGTAGAGTTATTAGGATGTGGTCTCCTGCAGATACACACTTAAACTTCCTCTAAACTACACGATCCTAGATCCTTTAGACAAATGAAAGTTTCTATATTACAAATGTACAATCAATACTGTTACTAGAATTTCAATAATTGCATCATATGACCCACGATGATCACTTGTACAGAGGCTATGATTATCAAGTTTACAAGATGTGGTTGTGGTGTGGTGCCACTTTTGCTTGTGGATTTATCTGTGGTGAAGAAGGCATGGAATTGGCTGTGGTGAACAGTTGCTGTCTGTTGTATTTTGTTATTCGAATCTGGTCGGATCCGGCCACTTGAAGAATCCTTAGGCTTCACTCTAAAAGACATATTTCGATCAGTATGACTGGTCGGTAATGTGAACATGTCAGAAGTTATAATTGTGGTCATTTTCGTTGTTAGAATTAGTAATCTTATTTTCGGTTTGCGAGTTGTATCCCGTACGAGTTGTGTATGAGTCCGCATACGTAGAATTTGCCGTGCTGTTTCCGCGTACGAGTATGAGTCCGTATTTGAAATAGAGTCGGTTGTATCCAACCTTTATAAGGCTTTGAGCAAGCAATGTAAGTAGTAGGGGGTGCAGATAAGAAATAAAAAATATGAGGGGCAGGTGCTCCAGAGAAACCAATACACATGAGTCTGTTTTGGTTGTTTCATTGTGCACCACGTCAAAGACGCGAAGCAAGGCAGATGTGCTGCTTGCGATCACGTCGTGGGATCCGTAGAGGAAGTCAAGGCAGAGCCAGTTGGTCGGCAGAACCAGCAGGAGGGCACCATCATCGACGGCTCAGATCAGAAGTAGAAGTCGCTGGCCGTGCTCAGCAAGGAAGTAAGAAACAATAACAAGTGGTATCAGAGCATGGGTGACAAGACGAAGGCTCAGGGTGGGCTAATCTTCCTCCAGTACTCTCTCCTGACGATCGATAATTATCCGTGTGGACAATGAAGATGAAGACAAACATACGCACCAAGGGAGTCTGGGGTGCAGTCGATCCGAAGGGGAAGGACAAGGAGGTGGACGATAAGGTGGATCAGACGGCTTTGGCCCTCATCTACCAGGCGGTGCTAGATGCGATGATTGATCAGCTCATCGGCAAGGAGACAACATGAGAGGCGTGGGAGACGCCTCAGATAATGCACGAGGGCATTGATCGAGTCAACGAGGTGTGGTTCCAAAATTTGCGGAGTGAGTTCAAGAACCTGAAGATGGGAGAGACACAGTCGGTGGACGAGTTCGCCGGCAAGCTGAGTTCGTGGTACAACCAGATTAACTCTCTTGGTGACAAGATGGAGGAATCTGTTGCGGTGAAGAAGTACCTGTACGTGCTTCTGGAGAAGTATATACCTGTTGTCACAACACTTATGTACTCCCGATTTGGACAAGAAGAAGATCGAGGAGAACACTGGCTCTCTCAAGGCGCATTAGGAGTTACTGAAGGGTTTCTGTCGCACAAAGAGCAGAATCTCATAATGAGCACCTTCCTTCTTCTCCTTCTCTCCTTCTCCTTCTCCTGCTCATCAAATAACCGACTCTCTCTGGGAGGTGGCGCCAACTATTACATATTCAACCAGTTGAGGTGGCAAAGGCCTAGTGTGTCAAAATTGAGTGGTAGAGGCGGCTTTGTTTATTGTCTAACTCGAGGGTGGCCATGGAGACAAGGCAAAATGAGCAAGGTGGTGGTGAGAGAACCCATGATTTGTCACAAGTGCTTTGAATATGGCGAATATGAGCATCCGACAGGACCAATTGCTGCGATAAGATGCTAACAATCAAAAAGTGCTTCAAAACTTGCATTCACCATATCCATGCATCATAACTTCTCATAAACAACTTCAATTGCAGCATAATGCATATATGTGAATGTCTTAATGAATAAAACTTGCATTCACCATATCCATGCATCATAAATTCTCATAAACCACTTCAATTGCAAATACCATAAACAGTACCAACATGTCATTATCCCAACCAAGATCTGGTACAACCAGATTAACTCTTGGTGACAAGATGGAGGAATCTGCTATGTGAAGAAGTACCGACGTGCTTCGGAGAAGTATATACCTGTTGTCACAACACTTATGTACTCCCCGATTTGGACAAGAAGAAGATCGAGGAGAACACCGGCTCTCTCAAGGCGCATTAGAGTTATCAAGGGTTTCGTGAATGTCCCAATAAATAAAAACTTGCATTCACCATATCCATGCATCATAACTTCTCATAAACAACTTCGCACAAAGAGCGTAATCTCATAATGAGCAGGCTTTGCTAGTAAGGGAAGATCCGAGAGACGGTTGTGGCTCATCAAATAACTGTGGGAGGTGGCGTAGTTGAGGTGGCCAGAGTGGTAGAGGCGGCAGGGGTGGCCATGGAGACAAGGCTGAGCAAGGTGGTGGTGAGAGAACCCATGATTTGTCACATGTCAAGTGCTTTGAATATGGCGAATATGAGCACTGCGCGATAAGATGCGCAACAATAAAAAGTGCTTCAACTGTAACGAGTTTGGGCACTTTGCTTTGGATTGCAAAGAAGAAGGATAGGGAGGCGAACCTTTCCAAAGACGAAGAAGAAGATGATGGAGAGCTAGTACTTCTCCCCTCATATGTTGAAAAGGAGTCGGTCATGGTGGAACTGAATGAAGAGAATGTAGTTCCAAAACTACACACGAAGGAAGGAAGCTATGATCACACGGATCAATTGTACTTAGATAATGGAGCAAGCAACCACATGACATGAGATCGCTCCATGTTGTACAAGCTCGATGTGAAGGTTTGGGGTAAGGTCAAGTTTGGCAATGGCTCCACGGTGGAGATAAAGGGCAAAGGGACAATGATGTTGCAATGCAAGAATGGAGATAAGAAGTTGTTGACAGGAATTTATTATATACCAAGTCTATGCAACAACATACTAAGTCTCGGGCAGATGATAGAAAGATGGTACAAGGTGGTGTTGTAGGATGAGTTCTTGCGAGTGTATGATAAGAACAAATATTTGTTGATGAAGGCGAGGAGATCTCCAAATCGGTTGTACAAGATTCCTTTGAAAACTTGTAAACAGGTTTGGGTGGAGAGAGGCACAGATGGACGAAGTGCAGAGGCAGCAGGAGGCAAGACTGATGCACAAAAAGTCGTAACGATGAAGGAGATCAAGTCGAAAAAAGGTATGGTCGTAACGAGTAGTGTCTTTGGAAGGGCATGCAGTTGTCGTAGCGAGCGGCACAGGAGGTGCGCATAGGTGAGAAGTTGAGTCCGGTCGAGCGCATATAGGCGGAGAGAAGCGAAGCGATGGTTCAGGTGGTCGGCACAGACCACATGCAGTAGGCATGGTCGTAGCGAGCACGGGCCCGGGAGGAGCTCTCACGCATGCAACAGGAGACAGTCGTAGATGGGTCCCGAGATGGCAGGAGGAAGCACAGCGTGGAGGGCAGTGATCGAAAGCAAGAGCACACGACAATGAGAGTAGGTGCTGGTGGAGGAAGCATGAGCAAGGGCTGCAGGTAGAAGACGACTAGGCATATGGCTGTGAGAGTAGGTGCTCCTGCCCAGGCAGGCATGCGAGGGAGAAGCAGCAATAAGAGAGAAGATTGACATGATCAAGATGGAAAATCAAGATTAAGGAGGTGATTGTTAGAATTAGTAATCTTATTTTCGGTTTGCGAGTTGTATCCTATACGAGTTGTATACGTGTCTGTATACATAGAATTTGCCGTGATGTTTTCGCGTACGAGTATGAGTCCGTATTTGAAATAGAATCGGTTGTATACAGTCTTTATAAGGCTTTGAGCAAGCAATGTAAGTGGCAGGGGGTGTAGATAAGAAATAAAAATAAGAGGGGCAAGTGCTCTAGAGAAACCAATACACGTGAGTTTGTTTTGGTTGTTTTGTTGTGCACCACGTGAAAGACGCGAAGCAAGGCAGAGGTGCTGCTTGCGTTCATGTCGTGGGTTCTGTAGAGAAAGTCAAGGCAGAGCCAGTTGGTCGGTAGAACTAGCAGGAGGGCACCATCATCGACAGCTCAGATCAGAAGCAGAAGCCGCCGGCTGTGCTCAGCAAAGAAGTAAGAACCAATAACATTCATGTTAGTGATAAACTCTGCACAGACTTGCACTATTATGGTGTCCAAAGGTGTTTACGATGACTAAAGTCAAATGTGGTTACTCGAGGTGCTTCCGACTATAACTCTTCATTATTATCTTTTGAGACTCTGTTTCATCTTCGAGTGGAGGTGTTCCCATCTGTAAGCAGGTTATTGTTCCATTTGCAGAGTATGTCTTTATTTCATTGCTGACTAGGACTCTGTTCTTCCTCGTCTGGGACTTTTATTCCCAATGCTATGTATGCCCCCTATAAGCCTTATGATTGCATGGAAAACGTGCTACAAGTTATATAGATATTTAATACGTAAGAATGTTCTGTAACTTCTTTCCATATAGTGATTTCGTCGATTGTGCATCCGTGATTTTTTCGCAAGGATTTTCCACATTAAACTTTTATTTCTTGCTCCTGATTATTCTTCATTGTGTTTATAGTTTGCCTTGCATTTTATAACAAGTAGTATCAGACCTTGGTTCTTCACCTGATCAATCTAGGTCATACTTGACATGGTATCAATGAAATATGATCTCTTTCTACTGGATCGCGACACAAGATTCTCTCTAGCAAGTCAAGATATGAGTTGTTCTGTCATAGCTCAATTTAGATGATGCGTTATTGGGAATCGATAAGATGCACGCTGCATGGTTCATTGAGGAGAAGCAACGGAGCTATCATAAGGCTCTCTCGGAATCCATCTTCATATTTATAATTATATCTTCCAGAAAGTTATGAATGAGGCCACCGCTGTTGATTTATGGCTAAAGTTGGAATAGATCTATATGACCAAGGATCTAATTAGCAAGATACGTCTGAAGTAGAAGCTTTTCTCACTCAAGCAGAAAGCAGATTGGTCCAAGATCATCTGGCCATGTTTAAAGATGTGGTTGCTAACCTTGAAGCTATGGAGGTCAAATACAATGATGAAGATTTGGTTCTTATTCTGCTCTATTCGCTACTTGTTTCATTCACTATGTTTAGATACACAATTCTCTATAGTCAAGATACTCTTACTCTAAAGGATTTATATAAAGCTCTGTATACAAAAAAAGATAAAAAAGTATGGTTTCAAGCTAGAGATCAAGTTTGCATGCAGAAAGTTTGTTCCTTTGAGGCAGACGAGTTGAGAGGTCTCTGATAGTGATTCCAAAGGCAGAAGCTCAAGCAGATACAAAGATTGTTTCAAAATTGAAGACTAAGAAGTCATGCCGCTACCGCAAGAAGGGTAGACATGATAACTCTAAGTTCTAGAAACTCTAGAATAAGGAGAAGAGGAATAATAGTTCTAAGAAAGATCAACAAGATGATAAAGCTAAGGCCACTATTGTCACAAAAGAAGGTTCCGAATGGGAGATACTTGTTGCCTTTGCTGGTGATTCCAAAACTAGTGATAAATAGATTCTTGATTCAGCCCGCACTTTCTACATGAGATTGAACCATGACTGGTTCATTACTTATGAGTCTATTCCGAGTGGATCAGTGCTAATTGGAGATAATACTCTATGCAAGATTTCATGCATCGGTTCTGCCCAGATCAAGATGTTTGATGACACCATTAGAACCTTGTTAGAGATCTGACATATTCTAAATTTGAAGAGGAACCTTATCTGATTGAGCACTTTTGATGCCAAAGAGAACGAGTTTTCAGATGGAGGTGCTGTTCTAAAGATCTTCAAAGGTTATCTTGTTGTGATGAAAAGTGATATGAAGGCACCAAACCTCTGTCATCTTTGAGGCACTACCTTGGTCAGAAAGGCTATTGTTGCCTCGACCAGGTTGTTTGATGCTAATCGGACAAGTTTGTGGCATATGTGTCTCAGGAGTTGTGCAAAAGAAGTCCGCTCGATGGTCAAGGCGTCGACCAATTAATGTTTTATGAACACTATGTCTTTGGTAAATGAAGAAGTTGAGTTTCAGCTCTACAAATCACTCTTTAAAATGTATATTGGATTATGTTTACTCTGATTTATGGGGTAAATCCCAAGTTCCATCCCTTGGAGGCACAAATTATATGTTGACCATTATCTCTTGAAGTGTTTTTGCTTACTTTATCAAATGTAAACCTGATGTGTTCAAAACATTCAAAGTTTGAAAGATTATGATTGAGAAATAGAAGGACAAACATGTTAAGAAACTCTGAACAAATAATGGACTGAATTCATCACAGGAGAATTTGAAGCCTTATGCCAATCGGAAGGAATTGTAAGGCATTACACAATACCGAGTATACCTTAGTAGAGTAGTGTGGCCACAGAACCATCATAAAAAAGTGCACTGCATGCTGTCCATGTCTGGTCTATCAAAGAGTTTTTGTGCTGAAGCTACTTTGACTACTTATTATTTGGTCAATTGATCACCAAACACTGCCGTCGACAAGAAAACTCCGATCGATATGTGGTGTAGTTCTTCTGCGGACTACTCGAACATAAGGATTTTTGGTTGTTCTGCGTATGCTTATACTGATAAACATAAATTTGAGCCAAGAAACATTAAGTGAATCTTCCTCGGCTATAGGCCCAGAGTTAAAGGGTATACGTTGTGAAATCCTAAGACCCAAAAGTTAGTCATAAGCAGAAGTGTTATTTTCAATGAGTTTGCTCTATTGAAAGGAATTATGACCAGTGATGCTCCCATTGAGAAGCCACAGAAGACTAGCATGTAGGTTGAGCACATCATTAACTCAAGATTCTCACCAAAAGCCGACATGGAGAATACATAGGATATCCCTATTCAACCTCTAATCAATAATCTTCCAACAGGAACAGGTCGGAACTAATAATCCATTGCAGCTGATTGAGAAATGAGGAAAATCTAGCCTTCAAAAAGATTAATTGAAGAAGGCAACATTGGGCTTATTGTTTGAACATGGCAAAAAACATTGAAGGCACTACTAAACCTTTAACTTATTCACATGCCATCTACTCTGATAAGTCAGAGAAGTGGATGATTGCCATGCATGAAGAAATGTAATTCTACTTGGGAGTTAGTTGAGCTACTGATTGAAAAGAAATCCATATGTTGCATGTGGATTTACAAGAAGAAGAAAGGCACATCTCAATCGATCTAGTCAGTATAATGCCGTGCTCGTTGCTAAAGGATAAAGCAAAATTCTAGGTATTGACTTTACAGATGTTTTCTTCCCAATCGTGAAGCATAGTTCCATTTGGACCTTACTTAGTATTGTAGCTATGCATAATTATGAGCTCAAGCAACTTGATGTTAAGACCACATTCTTACACGGGGAGTTAGAAGAAGACATCTATATGGAGTAGTTGGAAGGTTTTATTATTCTGGGAAAAGAGAATTTTGTATACAAATTGAAGAAGTCTCTTTATGAGTTGAAGCAATCACCTAGACTATGATACAAGAGATGTGACTCCTTTATAATCTCTCAAGGCTTAAAGATATCTGACTAGTTGTATTTATTTGAAGACCATCAATGGTTCAATTATCTATTTGCTCTTATATGTTGATGATATGTTGATCGCGGTAAAAGACAATACTAAAATATTGAAGTTAAAGTTACAATTAAGCAGTGAATTCGAGATGAAGAATCTCAGTGCAGCAAAGAAGATTCTTGGTATGAAAATCTTTAGAGATCATCGCTTGAAAAGTTATACCTGAGTCAAAGAGGATATAAAAAATTGCTTCATTGTTTTAACATGCACAAGACCAAACCGACCAACACTTTATTAGCTGCACACTTTAAAACTTTCTTCAGCATCAAGTCCGCAAACAGTTGAAGAAGTTGAATACATGTCAAGTGTTCAGTATGCAAGTACAGTCGAATCACTTATGTACGTCATGGTCTGCACTCACCTCGACCTATCTCATGCTTTGAGTGTTTTAGCGATATATATGTCCAATATGTGGAAAGACTATTAAAGAGCATTCAAAGGCATCTTCGGATATTTGAGAGACACTTCTAATACTTGTTTGTAGTTTGAGAAGACCAATGATGGATGTAGATATGTGGATTCTAACTTTGCTAGAGATTTAGATAAGGAAGATCTCCTACTATATATATATATATATATATATATATATATATATATATATATATATATATATATATATATATATATATATATATATATATCCAAAGGTGTTTGCGCCGACTAAAGTCAAGTGGCTACCGAGGCACTTCCAACTACAACTCTTCACCTGTTATCTTCGAGACCTGTTTCGCCTTTAAGCCGGATGTTCCCATCTCCGAGTAGGTTAATGTTCCAGTTTTTAGTAGGTTTTTACCGATTAGGACTCTATTTCTTCCTCGCCTAGAACTCTTGTTCACATGGCTATTTATACCCCTGTTAGTATCATTATTGTTTGGACGGCACGCTATAAGTTATCTACACATTTAATACACCAAGAGCGTCCTGCAACTTCTTCTTCATATAGTGCTTTTGTCGATTATGCATCTTGGTTTTTTTCCATAAGGATTTTCCACATTAAATCTTTGTCTCGTACTCCTGATTATTCTTTATTGTTTTCTACTTTGCCGAGTGTTTTATAACAATGTCCACTGCAGGTCTCTGTTAAAGGCTCAAGTTTGCTCTGCTTTGGGGAGTGCAATGCGGGGGTACATTTGCAGAATGTATGGGCTGGAACCAACACTGGCCATACACCCAACTTTCCAATGGGAAGTGGACACCTCTATTTAAAATATATTCCTATCTAGCGTTGCCAATCACGCTGCTTTCCCACTGATTCTGGACACACAATGCACACGTATATTCTCATTAAACAGAAGTTAATCTAATGGCATATGTGCTGATGCAAGTTGTGCATGGCTAGGGAGGCACAAAACTTGGGCTAGCTTAGCTTGGTACCACAGCATCAGTAGTTAATCCCATAGTTTATTTTTTATCTCGAAGATACGATTTGGAATGTGTCTAAATTGGGCTAATGTTGCTGCCGGAAGTACGCGAGATCTCTGCTTGTGCTCATTGTTTGGAGAATTTGAAGATTTGGTATCCATCATGATGTTGACAAGATATAGTGTTGAAGGGCTTCTGTTCATGATCAATGTTTGTTGTTTAGGAAAGTGCTTTTGGGTTTTGTCGAAAACTAAGGTAAACAAAGTTTGAAAGAATTTATCACAAATTAGATCATTAATTGCTTCAATATAAATCCAATAGTAAATCTTTTTGGAACTATTTTCTTAAATCGATTGCGGAGTAACCAGTAATACTAATTTGCAAATGAAAATCTATTTGTGTAAACAGATGCTGATATACCATATTCAGAAAAAAATTTCACTAATTGGGTGGAAAAGGTACTAACCTGTGAATTTCTGTAGATTTGTTGAGTTGACATATTGGCATATTGCACAGCCAATCTTAGTACGACGACATACATTAGCAAAGTAATGATAAATATTAGATGGTCACAACTCACAAACACACTTGCTTAACCTACTGGATGTTGTTCCCTTTTGCTGATTACTTCGACGATTATGTGATGGTGCATGCAATCTCCAGATTGATCAGGATCCAAACAATAGATCTTGATTTGGACACCACAAAGAAACTGGCAGCCTGCATCTGGATCCATGTGGATGACATGATCAGCATTCACCATTGCTCGCGAAAACAAAATTAGCGTAGCAGCCACTTGTCGATGCGAAATATTTGTCTGCAATATTCATAGTTAAAAGCATTAGAAGTGGTTTGACATTAGGTCTTGCAATTGCTCCCAGCTCTCATGAGAATCACAACCATTAGCTCTCTCTCTAAAGTGAAACATCTTGCATTGTATATATGCTAGTCACTTAGCTATATATTAAGGCTAACTACTATTAGAGTGAGGGGAATGATTGGCCCCATTATAATATCCTGTAGTGAACTCAGCTATTGATCTGCGTGCTCTGAGTTTGCCTTAGCTGTAACGTCCCCATTTCTAAGGGCGTCGTAAATATCTGGTAACTGTCTAGGATTGTTTAGCTACAAGGTATTACAGTTGAGTGTACACCATTACCAACGCATACTCGAATATAAAAGCCAACTTTATTATAAGATAGCGGCTTATCAGTCAAGTTTTACAGCGGGACATGCGGCCCTTGGATACATTACAATACAAAAGAACACTACAGGCATGCCTGAGCGGAGAATAACTCTAATTCCAAACATCTTCTACTTCACAATATTTCATCACGTCATCCTCGTAGACTTCCTCATTTTGTTGCCATGCACTTTTTGTTAATGTTTTTAGCCAGTATGAGTACAAACTACCGTACTCAACAAGTCACATAGGAAAGTACTATTTAATTACATGCAGGATCTACGAAGGGATTGGAGTATAATTGTTTTAATAATTTGTGGATGCAATTTTAGTTGAAAACAATTTTAAACAAAAAATCACAACCTTCTTAAAGAAATTGGGGATTTAACAACTTGATTAACAACTTTAACAAATTACCAAATCTACTTATGCTTTGCTGTTGGATTCAACCATTAAACACAGCTTCATTTACCAGAAGCACAGCATATTCGAATACCATTAGATTGTGAATCTGTAGATCTGTCCAACTTTACCTATAAGATTTCTTAACCTCCTCAATTGAGTTAAGAAAATAAGACTTTTCGCTGCATAATTCTTTATATAGCCTTTACCCAATGGGGATTGTTTCCGAACAAACTCAGGTGGCCGGCGGCCTCGCATGATTTGAAGCGGTCCTACTGTTGTGAAGTATGATTATACCCCCTCCCATAGCACAAAAACTCCCTTGTCTCCCTTCACCCTTTGTAGATATTCAATCGAACTTGTACAACTACTAAACTAGGTTTGACGAATCGACGCTTGTGGTTGAGCGATCACTATGTTGTTTACTTGGCATAAGGTTCTAATCCTTATATTTTCACCGAGGCAACTTCCGTCCACAAACCCTTGTTTCAGTGCCCATCCGCACTGTTTCGGTGCCCATCCACACCGCCACATTTCCAATCCAATCTCGACCCTAGGATAAAGTCATGGGACCCAACCATCTCGTGGCTTCCCGTGATATCGCCTTATCCTAGAATCACTTTTGAAATTCTACCGGAAAAGTGCAAGTCTCTTAGTAGTATAAAACTGTTGAGTTCCTGGTCTACCATAGTATATTTAAATAATATATTTAGTATTACTAAGTCTTGTCAACGTGAATATGGCCATCAAAATAAACAGGGCTTTTTCGGGTGATAGGACATAACTAATGTCATGTCACTCTAAATATTTATTGTATAAGAAATAACAGTGCACAAATAACATAATGAAAATACTGATAAATAAAAATTAAAGGAATATAGGTTCAATATGATCAAAGACATGTGACTTGCCTTGCGGATTAATGTATTCTATGATTTCGTATTCTTCCGACCTTGTGCTTGTACTTGAGCTTCTCCTTCCTGGACTGGCTGATCTTCAGTGTCATGTGCTACTGCAAACCAAAAGAAAATAAATCAATTCCATGCTTAAAGAGTTGAGCTAGGAAGAAAGAAAAAAAATGAAGAAATAAAATCTAGAAAAAATCAAATAATATAGGTTTGGGGATTATAGGAGTTTGGTATGGAAAACGGAGCTGAGGAATGGATAGACGAGTTCGAAACGATCGAAATAGATGTATATATATGAATTTTGGGGTTTCATGTCAGACCCAGATTTTTCAATCCAGAATCTCCTGTGATTTACTGCTCTATTCCCTGGATCAGTAGCTAGAGCACACAGGTCATTGCTGTATCAACACATACATCGCATAAACAGTAATATTACAGACCATTGTTCAAATTACGCCACGTCGGGCGATAGTTTACAAAAGGGCACCTAGGCCGAATGTCATCATTACATCCACATAGCAGAAACGGAAGCAAAAGTAAGTCCATAGCCACAGGCAAGCGACTGGGGGATAATGTGTGCATTATATATTACCTAGACTTAGATAATATACGTGCACACACAGCCTTAGGTCTAACTTGTCTAGGCCTAGAAAACATGAGCGACGTCCTAGTTTTCTTCATCGTTCCTTCCATCCACGGCTGGGGCATCTTCATGATCATAATGATCCCGCGCCCTCGCTCTGCTTTTGGTAATGCGAGTGTGAGCACGCTATCCACCGTGCTCAACAGGCCATCACACAGAATGCAGTAAATAACATGCTAGGCTAGTTCAAGGGAAGGTTCGGGTTTAGTTGTTTTGCCAGAAATTGCATGTAAATACTGTACTTAGAAATTCCTATGACCTAGCAATTTTGAAAGGTATGACACAAGTTTAGTGAAGTATAATCATCGTACTAGTGATACAGATTCCATCCACCGTTACATGGCATCCGCACCATATAGCGTCTTTCAGTGTTATAGCCGCTTAACTTATCACTGGGACGACACCCAGGACAACTCCAAACTAGGGCTTTCCACCACCCTCCATTTTCCCATTCCATCCATAAATAATTTTGAAATAGAACTATATCTAGTTAAGTCCCCATGTCTGCCCATGACCGTGGGCACGTCTATTCGAATAGTTTCGACTCGCAGAGTTTGTACACTTTCACCACAAGAGATAATCAACCCCTGTCCCCACACGATTCCTTAGTTATGTGGTTAAGTAGATTATCACCATGACTGTTCAGAATATCTAGCACCTTTCGTCATCTCACCCTATGGGCCGCTCCCACTTGCGATGGGTCCCATCTATGCACGGATGTCCACCACGGCTACTAGCATTATTCGGCTCCACCCTCAATGCTAGTACGACTGGTGAACGTCACCCTCCACTCGGTGTCCCTTTAGGTCTCCCCTTGCCCTTGCATATCCACTCCTATCCACTACCGGTGAGATGAGTCGGGGAGTTTCGATACCACTACTTAGCTAGGTTGTATTTTACAGACTTGTGGTTGTACTGTTTTACACGAGTTAACATGACAAGATTCGGTCCTTAGAGCTACCTGGGTGGTTCTACCACATTCCATAATTTTTGTGCTTCCATTGCACCACATACCAGCCCCCAAATCATGCACCCAGATACGAAGCAAGTTTGAGGCTTTTTGGGGCATAAAATAATAGTTCCAAAATTTTCTCCAGTCATTCCCACCATGACTGCCCAAACAATTATCATATTTGCATGTGAGGGATTTTGGGACATTTAAGTGTCTCCGTTTAACTAGCAACACTAAGCAATGCGATATATTATAACTCTATTTGTGAAAACTACATTATGATAGCTTTACTATGGCGACAAGGCTCACATATCCCAAGAGTTTCAACAGGTAATACTAGCAAGCATAATAATGGGTGTATATCTAAATCATATAAAACGGAACATAATCTATCACATAAAATAATAGCATGCACATGGATAATTTAAAAGAAATTAATTTGCATAAACATGGGTTCAACATGGTCAAAGTGATAACTCGCCTTGGTCACAAGGTTCTGAGATTTGGGTGCTGGGGTTTATCAGAGCTTCGGCTTCCTCCTCCTGTGCCTCGTATGCTATTTTAATCGTGCGCGAAAATTTGGATAAAAAGAAAAGCAACAAATCAATCCAAATAACACCAGAAATTCAAATGAACTCTAAAAATCACGATTTCAGTTCCATTGGATAGATCTTGAATTTAGACGAATTTAGAAATTTGTCTCACCCAATTTGGAGTTAAAATGAAGAAGTTATGCCATTTTAAAAATCTTAGTTCAGATAAATTCCTAAATTATCAGATTTCTGACAGGTGGGTCCCACACGTTATATTTCATATTTCATATTTTATTTTCTTTTATTATTTTTCATTCCGTGTCTCGACCTGGGGCCCACATGGCGTGGCTCTGTTCTCTCGACTCATCGACGGGTGGGGCCCGCATGTCACAGGCCCATAGACCCACTACGGCCGACAAAGCGGGCCCACCTGTCAGCCCGCAAATCAAAAGAAATGGCTCAACCTCGCACGCGAGCCGGGGCTCGACACGCCGGGAGAGCCGGGGAGAAGAGAATCGGTCGGGCTAGCCAAGTGAGCTGCTTGTATCTTACCCTATATAGGCGATTAAACCTTTGAGGTAGCCGTAAGAGGGTCAAGGAGGAGGCCGAGGGCGGGGCTTGGCGGCGGTGTGGCCGGCGGTGGACGATCGGGGAGGTGCCGACGATGCCCAAATGCGCCCCTGTCATGTGAAGCCGATGGAGGAGTCGGCGGGGACCGGGAGCACGGTGGCGGGCCGGCGGTGACTCGGGAGGTCTCTGTGATGGCGAGGTACGGCCGACGGAAGCTCGGGAAGACCGGGGCCGACTTCACGACGCAGGTGAGATGGCTCGTGCAAGGAATCGGACTCTAGTGGCGGGATCGCTTGGGAGCCCCGTGGCCTACCATGAGAAGAATGGTGCGCGGCGAGCTTAGGGGGTTTGAGTGCAATTGCTCACCGTGGGAGAAAGTGTGGAGCGTGGAAGAGCGGTGAGAGCCTCGGGTTCTTATAGGCGAGGCGGGAGCCGGCATCGGAGACCTCCTGCTTGGTCATGTCGGCGAGGGCGGACAGGGCGGTGCAGGCGAGAGCTCGCAGGAGGATATATGATGGCAGATATGGCTCGAGGCCTTGGAGAGCTGAAGTGGCAAGCGACAGATCGAGCGGCGCGCGCAGAAAAAAGGCGACGGTGGCGTAGTGCGCGAAAGAGGCGGCGGGGGCTAGGGGTGGCGCAGACAGATTGGCGGCGACCGCGGTCCGGCGGGGGACCGCTGGTCCGGCGGCGGCGCCATGGCCGGGTCAGGAGCGAGGCGAGTGAGCGGGCGAGGGGCGGCCCGGAAGAGAGCGAGCGAGGAGGAGGGAAGAAGAAAACAAGGCGGTGGGGAAAGAGGGTCGTGGCTGGGGTTGGGAGCAGGAAAACGCGGTGGTTATCGTGGCTCGACTTACCCTTTTGCTTTTCTTTTCTTTTATTTTTCTTTTATTTCCTTTATTTTACTTTCACTTGTATATGTATATATATATATACTTATATATTCCTCCGCACCTACTTTTATGAGGATTTTGTTTGCACATATTTCTTTATTGAAATTCCTCTACATATATATATATATATATATATATATATATATATTTATATATTTCACCTATAGATATATATATATATCTATATTTGTTTTATTTTACCTATTAGTTCCATATTGAAATTCTAACAACATGATTCTCGAATTTTGGGACCAAACTATATTCCTCTTTCATCGATCATCTTTTCAGATTCATATTTTTTAAAATTTATGCTTTCCCATCATTTGTATATTTCCTTTTATGGTTTTAATAATGTTCACTTTGGCCCCCCATGAATTTTCTCAAATTTTTGGAACCTCAACCAAATTTTAAGAAACTCCATAAAGATCTTAAAATCTAATAAAATATGACGCAAAATAATGCAAAAGCTTCACATTCTTAATTTCCAAATTTTCAGGATGTTACATTTCATGAACAATAATGGGCTTGGTACTATTCATCATAGGTTTTACTGTTCATAGAGGGTTTGGTCCTCATCAGGCTATTGCTGCGTACTTGGAGAACTCTATGAGTACTCGAGTGGTCTCTGTTGGCACAAATCTTACTTACGAGCGGAGGTTTTTGTGAAGCTAGAAGTCATGGTTGTAATCGAGCTATGACTACTGAGATTGAGTATTTAGCGCAGTCGTAAACTATAGTGTGGTTGTAAACCACAGCAGGGTCGTAAACGACAATGTAGTCGTAACAACAACGTGGTCGTAAACCACAACGTGGTCATAATGACAACTGAGTAGTCGTAGCAGTTTCGGGTACGACTATGAAGTTGGGCCGACAGTCGAGGTTCGACTTCGAGTGCGAAGTCGACGGAGATCGGATGGTATATGAGTTGCTACTGAGATCGAACGATGTCCAAGTAGTTGCGGGGTTTGGATGGCGTCTAGATGGCTTAAGGGCATCAGACAGCGTACGAGTGGCTTAAAAGCATCGGACGGCGTACGAGTGATGTTGCTCAGGACTCAAAGCGGTGCGGTCGAAGTTTCTCTCGACTATAGGGTGGTCGACACTTGCAAAGGAGCGGTCAGAGGGTTCAAATAGAGGAGCAGTCGGAGAGTTCAAACAGGGGAGCGGTCGATGAATTCAGGTGGGGAAGCGGCTGGAGAATCCATGGTTGAAACAACAATCAACGACCATGGGTGGGTTCGAGGGGCTAAGGCAGTGGATCGGTGGTGTTTCCGGAAGCATAAAGGGGTTACAGGCAAAAGGAATCAGAATGTGATCGATTGAATAAATGGAATCGAAACTTGGCTTACTTTGAGGTTTTCGAGTGGTCGCCGACGAGGCTTCAGTCAAAAGCTCAATTGGAGTGTGGTGATGGCTCATTGGATGCCTATGCGATTTCTGGAGGGGGTCTCAGGCTTTTATAGCCATCCTATGGTGGTTCGCATAGGCCGGGCTAAGGTGGGCACGCATGGCAAAAGTCTGAAGGCATAGGAAGGCACAACCCGCTAGCGAGGGAGGTACAGGTTGTTTCGGTGCAATATTGTGGTGGTCAAAAGCGGTCAAAGGTAAGTCAGGTCAGTAGTGAGAGGATGAGGGCAAAGAGAGTGAATTTGGACGGCGACGGTGAATTTGCCACGACGGCTCGACCAGGTGAGAGCTGTGACCATCAATAAGTATGTCAAGTGTCAGGGTTATCGTACACTGATTAGTAGTAGCTGGTAGGGCGGCAAGGCAGTTTGCGGCGCAAAGTAGTCAGCCGAGAGGAAAACAGGGAGCAGTGGGCGGTGCGAGGTAGTCGACCGAGAGAAAACAGAGGACGCGAGAATAGCTATGGCGGCGGTGAGCCTTGCTGGTTGGCTGATGCGTTGCCGGTGCAGTTAAGAGGGTGTCATAGGCGGGAGAGATGAGGTGGTACGGGCTCTGACCAATTTGAAGGAGCAAGGTAGCGGTGGGAAGTAACGGGAAGGGGGGTGGTGATATTTTCAATCGGTGAACAGTGCCCTCGCAAAAACGGTTCAAGGAAGTGATGCGGCAGGGAGATTGAGGCTTGAATGGCTTGGATAGATGTGGAATTTGGCCAAGATTCACAAGAATTCAAATTAATTCTGAAATTTTGGTTTTGTTTCAACCTACCTCCTTGAAAGAATCTCATCCTCGAGATTAACATGATTCAAGGAGTAGGTTAGGAAATTCTCACTGCAAATCTAACTCTTTCTCCCATGTTGCTTCATCCACCGTATGGTTCTGCCACTGAATTTTATAAAATCTGATATTTATGCTCCTTAACTGTCTTTCCATGGTTTCCAGAACATGTATTGGTTCTTCATAGTAAGTCAACTAGTACTTGTTCTGCAGGTTGGCGAAGGCACTTCCGTAATTGTGACACATGAAATACATTGTGCACTCTGGCTAAGTTTGGTGTCAGTTGTAATTTATAAGCTACTCCCCCTCCCTTTCAATGATCTTGTACGGACCAATATACCTTGGGGCTAGTTTTCCTTTTATTTGAAATCTCTTTATGGATTTAAAAGGTGTGACCTTAAGGTACAAGTAATCTCCAACTTCAAGCTTAAGTCCTTTTGACGGTTGTCTCGTGATAGTCCTTTGTCGGTTTGAGCTATCTTCACTTTATCTCAAATGATTCTAACATGTGCTTCCGCATCCTGAACAATTTGTGGGCCAAGGTATTGTCGTTCTCCAGTTTATGTCCAATTCAATGGTGTTCTACATTCTCTTCCATACAAAGTCTCAAATTGTGCCATCTTAATGCTTGCTTGATAGCTATTATTATAAGAAAATTTTGCAAATGGTAAACACATATCCCAGGCTGCTCCATAAACTAGTGCACATGCTCTCAACATGTCTTCTAATATCTGATTTACTCGCTCAGTTTGTCCTCCGGTTTGTGGATGAAAGGCAGTACTAAATGCTAAATATGTCTCCATTGCCACATATAACTTTTCCCAAAATGTAGATGTGAATTGTGCTCCTCTATCTGAGACTATTCTCTTTGGAACCCCATATAATACCACAAGCTTGGTCAGATACAGTTCTACCAACTTGTTCTTGCCATATGTTTGTTTAATTGGTATAAAATGTGACACTTTCGTCAATCGATCTACAATTACCCAAATAGCATCGTAATCATCACGAGTCCTAGGGAATCCCGTGATAAAATCCATGCCAATATATTTCCATTTCCATTTAGGAACTGGTAGAGTTTAATGTAGATTCAAGACTCAACTCAGACTATTTGACATGGCATGAATCGTAGAGTACCAAATACCATAGTCTATGCTAGCTCGGAGTACCAAAAAATGCCCTTCACCGTCTGGCGATGAGATACGCGAGGGGAGACCTGGAATCGAGCACACAGACACACGGCGAAGTGTATGTCTCGCCTCGAAGCAGTGAGATACAAGAGAGAGCCAATCATGCTGTGGTACTCCTTATGATCTACTGGCTCGCCATCCTCATCTGGATCGAGTGAAGTTGATGTCGCCATCGGAGTTGACACCGGCTTGCCATCACTCATGTCAAAGCGTCTCCGGAGGTCTCGAGTGTACTTGCCTTGATGCAAGAATGTACCCTCCCCATCATGCTCATCTCAAACTTTGTGCTCATGACATCAGAGAATTGGGAAACAAGAGCATGAGAAGAGCCAGCAAAGATAATGTCATCCACATAAATCTGGACGAGTAGAAAGTCATTGCCATGCCTGTGAATGAACAATGTCTTGTCTACCTTACCCATCTCAAATCTATGACTCAACAGATAGGACTTAAGCCTCTCATACCAAGCTCTAGGGGCTTGCTTAAGTCCATACATGGCTTTGGAAAGCTTGTAGACATGGTTTGGGTATTTGGGGTTCTCGAAACCTAGAGGCTATCTAACATAGACCTCTTCCTCAATATACCCATTGATGAAGGCACTCTTGATATCCATCTGGTACAGTTTGAAGTCCTTAGACGCTGCGAACTCTAGCAAAATCCTAATGGCCTCTAGCCTAGCTATAGGGGCGAAGGTTTCTCAAAATATAAACCCTCAACCCGGGAGAAACCCCGAGCTACCGTCTAGCCTTGTTTTGAATGACTACACCATCCTCACTTGTGATGCTCCCATTGAGAAGCCACAGAAGACTAGCATGTAGGTTGAGCACATCATTAACTCAAGATTCTCACCAAAAGCCGACATGGAGAATACATAGGATATCCCTATTCAAGCTCTAATCAATAATCTTCCAACAGGAACAGGTCGGAACTAATAATCCATTGCAGCTGATTGAGAAATGAGGAAAATCTAGCCTTCAAAAAGATTAATTGAAGAAGGCAACATTGGGCTTATTGTTTGAACATGGCAAAAAACATTGAAGGCACTACTAAACCTTTAACTTATTCACATGCCATCTACTCTGATAAGTCAGAGAAGTGGATGATTGCCATGTATGAAGAAATGTAATTCTACTTGGGAGTTAGTTGAGCTACTGATTGAAAAGAAATCCATATGTTGCATGTGGATTTACAAGAAGAAGAAAGGCACATCTCTGACCGATCTAGTCAGGTATAATGCAAGGCTCGTTGCTAAAGGATAAAGCAAAATTCTAGGTATTGACTTTACAGATGTTTTCTTCCCAATCGTGAAGCATAGTTCCATTTGGACCTTACTTAGTATTGTAGCTATGCATAATTATGAGCTCGAGCAACTTGATGTTAAGACCACATTCTTACACGGGGAGTTAGAAGAAGACATCTATATGGAGTAGTTGGAAGGTTTTATTATTCTGGGAAAAGAGAATTTTGTATACAAATTGAAGAAGTCTCTTTATGAGTTGAAGCAATCACCTAGACTATGATACAAGAGATGTGACTCCTTTATAATCTCTCAAGGTTTAAAGATATCTGACTAGCTGTATTTATTTGAAGACCATCAATGGTTCAATTATCTATTTGCTCTTATATGTTGATGATATGTTGATCGCGGTAAAAGACAATACTAAAATATTGAAGTTAAAGTTACAATTAAGCAGTGAATTCGAGATGAAGAATCTCAGTGCAGCAAAGAAGATTCTTGGTATGAAAATCTTTAGAGATTATCAGTTTGAAAAGTTATACCTGAGTCAAAGAGGATATAAAAAATTGCTTCATTGTTTTAACATGCACAAGACCAAACCGACCAACACTTTATTAGCTGCACACTTTAAAACTTTCTTCAGCATCAAGTCCGCAAACAGTTGAAGAAGTTGAATACATGTCAAGTGTTCAGTATGCAAGTACAGTCGAATCACTTATGTACGTCATGGTCTACACTCACCTCGACCTATCTCATGCTTTGAGTGTTTTTAGCAGATATATATGTCCAATACAGGGAAAGACTATTAAAGAGCAGTTCAGTGGATCTTCAGATATTTGAGAGACACTTCTAATACTTGTTTGTAGTTTGAAAAGACCAATGATGGACTGGTAGATATGTGGATTCTAACTTTGCTAGAGATTTAGATAAGGAAGATCTCCTACTATATATATATATATATATATATATATATATATATATATATATATATATATATATATATATATATATATATATATATATATATATATATCCAAAAGTGTTTGCACGACTAAAGTCAGAAGTGGCTACTCGAGGCACTTCCAACTACAACTCTTCACTGTTATCTTCTGAGACCCTATTTCGTCTTTAAGCGGGATGTTCCCATCTCTGAGTAGGTTAATGTTCCAGTTTTTTAGTAGGTCTCTGGTTTTTTTACCGATTAGGACTCTATTTCTTCCTCGTCTAGAACTCTTGTTCACATGGCTATTTATACCCCTGTTAGTATCATTATTGTTTGGACGGCACGCTATAAGTTATCTACATATTTAATACACCAAGAGCGTCCTGCAACTTCTTCATATAGTGCTTTTGTCGATTATGCATCTTGGTTTTTTTCCATAAGAATTTTCCACATTAAATCTTTGTCTTGTACTCCTGATTATTCTTTATTGTTTTCTACTTTGCCGAGTGTTTTATAACAATGTCCATTGCAGGTCTCTGTTAAAGGCTCAAGTTTGTTCTGCTTTGGGGAGTGCAATGCGGGGGTACATTTGCAGAATGTATGGGCTGGAACCAACACTGGCCATACACCCAACTTTCCAATGGGAAGTGGACACCTCTATTTAAAATATATTCCTATCTAGCGTTGCCAATCACGCTGCTTTCCCACTGATTCTCGACACACAATGCACACGTATATTCTCATTAAACAGAAGTTAATCTAATGGCATATGTGCTGATGCAAGTTGTGCATGGCTAGGGAGGCACAAAACTTGGGCTAGCTTAGCTTGGTACCACAGCATCAGTAGTTAATCCCATAGTTTATTTTTTATCTCGAAGATTCGATTTGGAATGTGTCTAAATTGGGCTAATGTTGCTGCCGGAAGTACGCGAGATCTCTGCTTGTGCTCATTGTTTGGAGAATTTGAAGATTTGGTATCCATCATGATGTTGACAAGATATAGTGTTGAAGGGCTTCTGTTCATGATCAATGTTTGTTGTTTAGGAAAGTGCTTTTGGGTTTTGTCGAAAACTAAGGTAAACAAAGTTTGAAAGAATTTATCACAAATTAGATCATTAATTGCTTCAATATAAATCCAATAGTAAATCTTTTTGGAACTATTTTCTTAAATCGATTGCGGAGTAACCAGTAATACTAATTTGCAAATGAAAATCTATTTGTGTAAACAGATGCTGATATACCATATTCAGAAAAAAATTTCACTAATTGGGTCGAAAAAGGTACTAACCTGTGAATTTCTGTAGATTTGTTGGAGTTGACATATTGGCATATTGCACAGCCAATCTTAGTACGACGACATACATTAGCAAAGTAATGAAAAATATTAGATGGTCACAACTCACAAACACACTTGCTTAACCTACTGGATGTTGTTCCCTTTTGCTGATTACTTCGACGATTATGTGATGGTGCATGCAATCTCCAGATTGATCAGGATCCAAACAATAGATCTTGATTTGGACACCACAAAGAAACTGGCAGCCTGCATCTGGATCCATGTGGATGACATGATCAGCATTCACCATTGCTCGCGAAAACAAAATTAGCGTAGCAGCCACTTGTCGGTGCGAAATATTTGTCTGCAATATTCATAGTTAAAAGCATTAGAAGTGGTTTGACATTAGGTCTTGCAATTGCTCCCAGCTCTCATGAGAATCACAACCATTAGCTCTCTCTCCAAAGTGAAACATCTTGCATTGTATATATGCTAGTCACTTAGCTATATATTAAGGCTAACTACTATTAGAGTGAGGGGAATGATTGGCCCCATTATAATATCCTGTAGTGAACTCAGCTATTGATCTGCGTGCTCTGAGCTTGCCTTAGCTGTAACGTCCCCATTTCTAAGGGCGTTGTAAATCTCTGGTAACTGTCTAGGATTGTTTAGCTGCAAGGTATTACAGTTAAGTGTACACCATTACCAACGCATACTCGAATATAAAAGCCAACTTTATTACAAGATAGCGGCTTATCACTCAAATTTTACAGCGGGACATGCGGCCCTTGGATACATTACAATACAAAAGAACACTACATGCATGCCTGAGCGGAGAATAACTCTAATTCCAAACATCTTCTACTTCACAGTATTCCATTACGTCATCCTCGTAGACTTCCTCATTTTCTTGCCATGCACTTTTTGCTAATGTTTTTAGCAAGTATGAGTACAAACCATCGTACTCAATAAGTCACGTAGGAAAGTACTATTTAATTACATGCAGGATCTACGAAGGGATTGGAGTATAATTGTTTTAATAATTTGTGGATGCAATTTTAGTTGAAAACAATTTTAAACAAAAAATCACAACCTTCTTAAAGAAATTGGGGATTTAACAACTTGATTAATAACTTTAACAAATTCCCAAATCTACTTATGCTTTGCTGTTAGATTCAACCATTAAACACAGCTTCATTTACCAGAAGTACAACATATTCGAATACCATTAAATTGTGACTCTGTAGATCTGTCCAACTTTACCTATAAGATTTCTTAACCTCCTCGATTGAGTTAAGAAAATAAGACTTTTCGCTGCATAATTCTTTACATAGCCTCTACCCAGTGGGGATTGTTTCCGAACAAACTCAAGTGGCTAGCGGCCTTGCATGATTTGAAGCGGTCCTACTGTTGTGAAGTATGATTATACCCCCTCGCATAGCACAAAAACTCCCTCGTCTCCCTTCATCCTTTGTAGATATTCAATCGAACTTGTACAACTACTAAACTAGGTTTGACGAATCAACGCTTGTGGTTGAGAGATCACTATGTTGTTTACTTGGCATAACGTTCTAATCCTTATATTTTCACCGAGGCAACTTCCGTCCACAAACCCTTGTTTCAGTGCCCATCCGCACTGTTTCGGTGCCCATCCACACCGCCACCTTTCCAATCCAATCTCGACCCTAGGATAAAGTCATGGGACCCAACCATCTCGTGGCTTCCCGTGATATCGCCTTATCCTAGAATCAGTTTTGAAATTCTACTGGCAAAGTACAAGTCTCTTAGTAGTATAAAACTATTGAGTTCTGGTCTACCATAGTATATTTAAATAATATATTTAGTATTACTAAGTCTTGTCAAGGTGAATATGGCCATCAAATTAAACAGGGCTTTTTCGGGTGATAGGACATAACTAATATCATGTCATTCTAAATATTTATTGTATAAGAAATAACAGTGCACAAATAACATAATGAAAATACTGACAAATAGAAAATTAAAGGAATATAGGTTCAATATGATCAAAGACATGTGACTTGCCTTGCGGATTCATGTATTCTATGATTTCGTATTCTTCCGACCATGTGCTTGTACTTGAGCTTCTCCTTCCTGGATTGGCTGATCTTCAGTGTCATGTGCTACCGCAAACCAAAAGAAAATAAATCAATTCCATGCTTGAAGAGTTTAGCTAGGAAGAAAGAAAAAAATGAAGAAATAAAATCTAGAAAAAAAATCAAATAATATAGGTTTGGGGATTATAGGAGTTTGGTATGGAAAACGGAGCTGAGGAATGGATAGACGGGTTCAAAACGATCGAAATAGATGTATATATATGATTTTGGGGTTTCATGAACAGTAATGGGCTTGGTACTATTCATCGCAGGTTTTACTGTTCACAGAGGGTTTGGTCCTCATCAGGTTGTTGCTGCGTACTCGAAGAACTCTACGAGTACTCGAGTGGTCTCTGTTGGCACAAATCTTACTTACGAGCGGAGGTTTTTTTGGAGCTAGAAGTCATGGTCGTAATCGATCTATGACTACTGAGATCGAGTATTTAGCGCAGTTGTAAACTATAGTGTGGTCGTAAACCACAGCAGGGTCTTAAATGACAATGTAGTCGTAACAACAACGTGGTTGTAAACCACAACGTGGCCATAATGGCAACTGAGTAGTCGTAGCAATTTCGGGTACGACTATGAAGTTGGGTCGACAGTGAGGTTCGACTTCGAGTGCGAAGTCGACGGAGATCGGATGGTGTACGAGTTGCTATTGAGATCGAACGATGTCCAAGTAGTTGTGGGGTTTGGATGGCGTCTAGGTGGATTAAGGGCATCGGACGGCGTACGAGTGGCTTAAAAGCATCGGACGGCGTATGAGTGGTGTTGCTCAGACTCAAAGCGGTGCGGTCGAAGTTTCTCTCGACTATAGGGTGGTCAGACACTTCAAGCAGTGGAGCGGTCAGAGGGTTCAAATAGAGGAGCAGTCAGAGAGTTCAAACAGGGGAGCGGTCGATGAATTCAGGTGGGGAAGCGGTTGAAGAATCCATGGTTGAAACAACAATCAATGACCATGGGTGGGTTCGAGGGGCTAAGGCAGTGGATCGGTGGTGTTTCCGGGAGCATAAAGGGGTTACAAGCAAAGCAATCAGAATGTGATCGATTGAATAAATGGAATCGAAACTTGGCTTACTTTGAGGTCTTCGGGTGGTCGCCGATGAGGCTTCAGTCAAAAGCTCAATTGGTGTGTGGTGATGGCTCACTGGATGCCTATGCGATGTCTGGAGGGGGTCTCAGGCTTTTATAGCCATCCTATGGTTGTTCGGCATAGGGGCGGGGCTAAGGTGGCAGCGGCGCATGGCAAAAGTCGGGAAGGCATAGGAAGGCACAACCCTGCTAGCAGAGGGGAGGTACGGGTTGTTTCGGGTGCAATATTGTGGTGGTCAAAAGCGGTCAAAGGTGAGTCAGGTCGGTAGTGAGAGGATGAGGGTAGAGAGAGTGAATTTGGACGGCGGCGGTGAATTTGCCATGACGGCTCGACCAGGTGAGAGCTGTGATCGTCAATAAGTATGTCAAGTGCCAGGGTTGTCGTACACTGATTGGGAGTAGTTGGTAGGGCGGCAAGGCAGTTTGTGGCGCAAAGTAGTCAGTCGAGAGGAAAACAAGGAGCAGTGGGCGGTGCGAGGTAGTCGACCGAGAGAAAATAGAGGACGCGGGAATAGCTATGGCGGCGGTGAGCCTTGCTAGTTGGCTGATGCGTTGCCGGTGCAGTTAAGAGGGTGTCATAGGCGGGAGAGATGAGGTGGTACGGGCTCTGACCAATTTGCAGGAGCAAGGTAGCGGTGGGAAGTAACGGGAAGGGGCGGCGGTGATATTTTCAATCGGTGAACAGTGTCCTCGCAAAAACGGTTCAAGGAAGTGATGCGGCAGGGAGATTGAGGCTTGAATGACTTGGATAGATGTGGAATTTGGCCAGGATTCACAAGAAATCAAATCCAGACAAGAATTCAAATTAATTCTGAAATTTTGGTTTTGTTTCAACCTACCCCCTTGAAAGAATCTCATCCTTGAGATTAACATGATTCAAGGAGTAGGTTAGGAAATTCTCACTGCAAATCTAACTCTTTCTCCCATGTTGCTTCATCCACCGTATGGTTCTGCCACTGAATTTTATGAAATCTGATATTTCTGCTCCTTAACTGTCTTTCCATGGTTTCCAGAACATGTATCGGTTCTTCATAGTAAGTCAAATCATCTTGTAAATCTTTATATTCAACTAGTACTTGTTCTGCAGGTTGGCGAAGGCACTTCCGTAATTGTGACACATGAAATACATTGTGCACTCTGGCTAAGTTTGGTGTCAGTTGTAATTTATAAGCTACCCCCCTTCCCTTTCAATGATCTTGTACGGATCAATATACCTTGGGGCTAGTTTTCCTTTTATTTGAAATATCTTTATGGATTTAAAAGGTGTGACCTTAAGGTACAAGTAATCTCCAACTTCGAAGCTTAAGTCCATTTGATGGTTGTCTGCATAGTCCTTTTGTCGGTTTTGAGCTATCTTCACTTTATCTCAAGTGATTCTAACATGTGCTTCCGCATCCTGAACAATTTGTGGGCCAAGGTATTGTCGTTCTCCAGTTTATGTCCAATTCAATGGTGTTCTACATTCTCTTCCATACAAAGCCGCAAATTGTGCCATCTTAATGCTTGCTTGATAGCTATTATTATAAGAAAATTTTGCAAATGGTAAACACATATCCCAGGCTACTCCATAAACTAGTGCACATGCTCTCAACATGTCTTCTAATATCTGATTTACTCGCTCAGTTTGTCCTCTGGTTTGTGGATGAAAAGCAGTACTAAATGCTAAATATGTCTCCATTGCCACATATAACTTTTCCCAAAATGTATATGTGAATTGTGCTCCTCTATCTGAGACTATTCTCTTTGGAACCCCATATAATACCACAATCTTGGTCAGATATAGTTCTGCCAACTTGTTCTTGCCATATGTTTGTTTAATTGGTATAAAATGTCGTCAATCGATCTACAATTACCCAAATAGCATCGTAACCATCACGAGTCCTAGGGAATCCCGTGATAAAATCCATGCCAATATATTTCCATTTCCATTCAGGAACTGGTGGAGGGTTTAGCAATCCTGATGGCTTTTGGTGATCTATTTTGATATTCTAACATATGTCACAATATGCGATATACTCTGCTATTTCTCTTTTCATTTTACATCACCAATATCTTTTCTTTAAATCTTGATACATTTTTGTTCCTCCTAGGTGTATAGTGAATTGTGACGAATGAGCTTCTTGCAAGATCAAACCCTTCAACTCATTATTGGGTATACAATAGCGACCTCGAAATTTCAAGATTCAATGTTCATCTTTCATGAATTCAGTTGAATTCTCTTCTTGACTTCTCTTTTTAAGTTGTTGTATTTGATTTGTCAGAGTTTGTTGTATTTCCAATGCTGCTATACAACCTTGTTCAACGATATGTAAATTTAATCGTTGAATTTCTTCTTGTAATTGAGATGAACATTCCACAATAGAAGTTATACCATGATACGTCTTTGTAGGACCGGATAGGCAACAGAGGGGGTGAATGGTGCCTTCAAATTCTCCCCAATACCCACTTAACTCTTTTCTCCAACATCTACTGAGCTATGAAGGCAAGAGTTGAAGTCTCACAGAAAACAGAGAAGCAGAATCAGCAGAACTGACTGGTCGAAAACGGGTAACATGGTCGATGACTTACCACATGGTCGTAAGTCTCGACTACGTGGTAGAAGAGACACAACTAATAAACAACATCCTAGAATCTTAAGATGAGAGGAAGAAGTCTAAACAACTGAGAAGGAAAACCACTCTAATCTATGCTAGAAAGACTATCCCAGAAGCACCCAATGGAATGCAAAAAAATGAAACAGGAGCATATGAACAATATAATACATAAGATACAAGTAGCTCCCCCTTACAATAATCCATAAGGACATACCACCTGAGTTCTCCCCGCAAGGTCAAAAACCTCGAGCTATCTAAAGGCTTGGTAAAGATATCAACCAACTAGTGGTCACTCTACACAAACAGAAGCACTATGTCACCCTTCTCCACAGGGTCTCTAAGAAAGTGATATCGGATATCAATGTGCTTGGTCCTGGATTGCTGCATTAGGTTCTTGGCAATGTTAATGGCAGAAGTGTTATCACAGAAGAGTGGAACAATATCTATGACTAACCCAAAGTCCCGCAAGGTCGAAACCATCCAAAGCACCTAATTGCAGCAACTAGAGGCTGCAACATACTCGGCCTCTGCGGTGGACTATGCAACACTGGACTGCTTCCTAGAAGACCAAGAGACAAGATAAGTGCCAATGAATTGGCAAGTGCCAGAAGTGCTCTTTCTATCTATCCTACAGCTAGCAAAGTTTGCATCAGAGTAGGCTCTAAGGGAAAGACAGGAAGCTGAAGAGTACCAAATACCACAGTCTATGGTAGCTCGGAGGTACCGAAAATGCGCTTCACCGTCTGGCGATGAGATACGCCAGGGGAGACCTGGAATCGAGCACACAGACACACGGCGAAGTGTATGTCTCGCCTCGAAGCAGTGAGATATAAGAGAGAGCCAATCATGCTGTGGTACTCCTTCTGGATCGAGTGAAGTTGATGTCGCCATCGGAGTTGACACCGGCTTGCCATCACTCATGTCAAAGCATCTCCGGAGGTCTCGAGTGTACTTGCCTTGATGCAAGAATGTACCCTCCCCATCATGCTCATCTCAAACTTTGTGCTCATGACATCAGAGAATTGAGAAACAAGAGTATGAGAAGAGCCAGCAAAGATAATGTCATCCACATAAATCTGGACGAGTAGAAAGTCATTGCCATGCCTGTGAATGAACAAGGTCTTGCCTACCTTACCCATCTCAAACCTATGACTCAATAGATAGGACTTAATCCTCTCATACCAAGCTCTAGGGGCTTGCTTAAGTCCATACAGGGCTTTGGAAAGCTTGTAGACATGGTTTGGGTATTTGGGGTTCTCGAAACCTGGAGGCTATCTTTGGGCTCGAAGGAGGTGACGAAAGAAGAATGGAGACAAAAGTGAGACAAGCCAGATTTTGAGTGTGTGACATGCTCAAAAAGATCTACTATGATCTGCTCCGAAGGATGATGATTCTGGATATGATGGGGATGACCTGGATGAGAAGAGGAAGTGACCTATACTTCATGAGCTGATGAGGCAGGAATAGAGCCACCGCTCTAGAAGAACTGGAAGGAATGAGCTAATCTCTCTGAAGTGCAGTGGTAGACACAGGCACCTCAAGGGAAGGATGGACTGAATCAGGTAGGGAACTTTCATCTCCATCCACCTCATCATCCACAAAGATGGTCTCGGACTGCACTACAGAACCTAAGATGTCGGGCCTAGTGCCAGAACTAGCCTCATCAAGGTCACCTCATAGGTTTCTACAATTCTGCTAGTCTCACAGTTCCATACCCTATAACCCGTGAAGAAGTCGAGTAACCCAGAAAGATACCATCACAAGATTGTGACTCGAACTTGTCTAGGTTTCCAGACTTCAAGATAAAATATTTGCAACCAAACACACGAAAATATGAGACATTAGGCTTTCGCCCATACCTCAACTCATAAGAAGTGCGATGCAAGTGTGCCCTCAAAAACTCTATTTGAAACATGGCACGCGGTGGCTATAGCCTCAGCCCAAAACTTCCTAGGTGTAGCATACACATCTAGCATCGTCCTGGCCATCTCGACCAAGGTACGGTTTTTCCTCTCCATGACTCCATTTTGCTGAGGGACGTGTGGAGAAGAGAACTGATGGTCTACACCTGTCTCATTACAGAAGTTCTCAAAGTAGAAATTCTTGAGCTCTATGCCATTGTCACTGCGGATCGCTCATAAGGCACCAGGAAGCTCAACAGATAGCCTACTAAACAGACCCAAAAATGACTGAAAGTCTCATCCTTCGAGGCTAAGAAAAATACCCAAGAAAACATCGAGAAGTCATCAACCACAACAAGAACATACCACTTCCCACCAGCCGACTGCACTCTAGCTAGACTAACAGTGTCCATATGAAGAAGCTGTCCTAGTGCATCGACCATAGTCCTTGTGGATGGGGTGAAGCAAGAACCATCTTGCCATGTCGGCAAGGAGCACAAACTAAGTTTTTTACCATCTTGAGTTTGGGCAGACCACGTATGAGATCGTGATCGCTAACTCGAGTCAAATGATCAAAACCAATATGACCAAGTCTCCTATGCCAGAAAGAGAGATCATGGGACTCTAAAGCAACTAAGCACCTAAGACAATCACCGAAGACATCTTTAATTCAATTTTTGGATTTTAATTATTTGCCCTTGGATTTTGATTTTTAATATTACTTTGTTCTAATTAAATCTTGAATATCCAGTCTTGGGTTTATATACCACAAAACTCAATAAGGTTTCAAATAAATATTCAAAAGAAATTTGAATGCCAGCAAAATGCAAGAAAAGTTTTAAAGATTCCATATTTTCCAATACTTGAATTTTGGGATGTTACAGTTTTCCACACACGCTTTACCCGCTAATACAAATAGATAACAGTGCTTTAACCGAATGGTGCTTTAACCGGACACTTTAACAAAGAGCAGTTTCCTTTGCAGGCATTTGAGCATTTCTCCAAAATGCCCCTATACCACCCTCCCAGAAACTTCCCATTCCCTTGCTGTCCAAGCCTTGCAGCCACCTGGCAAGCCTAGTCATCCTTGGAATCTTCCCAACCGTTCTGGACCTCAACACCGCCTGTGCCTAGTACTGGTTCTTCCATGTCTCACCATGACTTAGCTCCAAAGTCCTGCAACTATCACAAACAAGCAACACATCACATCGCACCGCACTATAAGCATTTCATCCATCTGCATGCATCGGAAAACATTCTAGTGAATAAACAAAGCAATACACCTTGTCGTAAACACCTACGACCACTCATATGCACTGCTCGAGAGGTGGTCGTAGCCCTAGAAGGCTTCTTAGCTTCCTACGACCACACCGCAAGCCCTTACGACCACTTAGTATGTCGTTACGACCACTACACATGTTGCTACGACCACGAAGACAGATGCTAGGACTATCGCTAGTGGCTACGACTTTAACGCACATGGTCGCTACGATTTACAACCACTCAGCCAGCGCGCTACGACCATGACAGACTCAGTCGCTACGATTTATGACCACTCAGCCAGCGTGCTTCGACCACTACACACCCAGAAACTTCGACTTACGACCACGCCGTCGATCTATGACTTACGACCTCGATTTATGACTTACAACCTCACCGTCGATTACGACCATTGACCATGAGACGTGTGGAGAAGAGAACCGATGCTATACACTGTCTCATCACGAATTTCTCAAAGTAGAAATTCTTGACCTCTATGCCATTGTCACTACGGATCGCTCATAAGGCACCAGGAAGCTCAACAGATAGCCTACTAAACAGACCCAAAAATGACTGAAAGTCTCATCCTTCGAGGCTAAGAAAAATACCCAAGAAAACCTCGAGAAGTCATCAACTACAACAAGAACATACCACTTCCCACCAGCCGACTGCACTCTAGCTAGACTAACAGTGTCCATATGAAGAAGCTGTCCTAGTGCATCGGTCATAGTCATTGTGACTGGGGGTGAGAAGTAGCAACCATCTTGCCATGTTGGCAAGGAGCACAAACTAAGTATTTTACCATCTTGAGTTTGGGCAGACCACGTATGAGATCGTGATCGCTAACTCGAGTCAAATGATGAAAACCAATGTGACCAAGTCTCTTATGCCAGAAAGAGAGATCACGGGACTCTAAAGTAACTAAGCACCTAAGACAATCACCAGAAGACTTGACAAAATCAGCATGAAAGATCCTCCCAATTTTAGAAATCCCGCAAACAAGACTCTCCGAAGAATCAAGAATTTTGCAAGCATTTTTCTTAAAGCTCACCTCAAAATTGTCATCGGTAAGCTGAGAAACAGAAAGCAAATTATAACGCAGCTTACTCACTAAGGAAACATCCTTAAGAATGAAAGAATCATTAATGCGCATAGTACCTTTAGCGATGACCCAACAGAAGAGGCATCTCCAAGGTGATTATCTCATCACTTGGAGCTCGGACTAGGAAGAGAACCAATGGGAGTCTTCGGTCATGTGTCGAGAACAGCCGGAGTTGATAAACCAAACCTCTCCCTTCCCAGCCCGACGAACCTGGGTCAAGAAGAGAACAACATCTGTGGCTTAGTACTGTTGTAAATAAGAACAGACTTGGGAACCCAATACTAAGTCACACGACGAGTAGAAGAAGTAGTCATAGCTGGCTATCCTACCCTACGCTCTCCGTCTCTCACAAAGCTAGAAGGTCTAAGAGTAGACCTGAAGCTATTGCTGGGTCCGACTGCTATTGAGAAGCGAGTCTGACTAACAACAACATGCTGATCACGCCGCGGATAGCTATATCGATGGGGAAAACGAGATCTATCCTTAGGACGACGGATATTGTGACCAGAAGCAACTCGAGGACCAAAAACAGAAGAAGCAGGAAAACCAAGTTCTCGATGCTGCCTAAACACCTCATAAGAATGTGATATGACTAGGGACCTCGTGTTTGTCTTAGGTGTACTCCGAGTCTACGACTGACCCTGAATACGCCTAAGAGCACGAACACAATCTCTTCATGCGATCTTGGCACACCTAAAATATCTGTCAACTCCATGTCCATCCTTCTGACAGAAGGTACAATGATACTTCACCTTCTGAGAGGTCGAAGTAGTATGATGAGGCTTCACCTTCCAAGAGGTCGAAGCAATAGGTGATATTACCTTACTGTTAGAAATCCCTTGGACAAAGCCCACAGATTTAAACTCAAGCTTTTTGGATTTGGGCGCAACCTCGATCACACCTGCTGCTATAGGTCTGACAACAGTCGATGGATGCTTCCTCACATCCTCTAAAAAATCATATCCTAAACCTTGGTTGAATTTGAAAATCTTAGATTTGTCTAGGATAAGATTAAGCTTCTTCTTGCTGCCAACAAATCTTTCAAGAATGTTCATTATGTACTCATACTCCCGAAAGAGGGAGGCGCATGAAGAACAGGGAGAAGGAGAAGAAGAAACACTAGAAGGAGAGGAAGAAGAACCAACAGCTGAAGATCGAATATAATGTGCATATCTCTCCTTGTGCATGGCCGCCACAACCATGAGGGCTTTGCAAGACACATAAGGGGCAGTTCTAATCCTAGCCATTTAGTTCTCGTAGCTCTTCCTAAAAGTCTCTACCATGTCCTTAGACTTCTCCCCCACCTCAGCACAAAAAGAGCAAGCAGATTGTGGCTTCTCCAATAAGTCCTTAGTTAGCTTCACATATTTATCATCCAATGCAACCAATTCAGATTTTAGTTTTTCACAGTTATTGCATGGTGAGCTAACAGGTGCCTTAGAAACATATTGTGCCATTTTCTTGTTGTGATCACATATGTCTTGAAATTGTTTAGAAACAGATTCAAGTTCAGCAGTTAATTTAGGGCAATTGGCACAAGAAGCAATAGGTTCTAATAGAGCGGCTTGCATTTTAGCAATTTTATGATATGCCTTCTTTAAGTTAATCTTCAAATTATTACAACTTTCACACGTTTTAGGCAGATCAAGAAGCATGGTGTAAAGACCTCTAAAAGCATTGTTCTTATCCTCGCATGAGGTGCAATATGTAGTCTCAATAGAATCAGATGAAGTAGATGCTACTCTAGTCATCTCTAACTCAGCTAGCAGACTAATATTCCCCACCTTAAGCAAGTTTAATTCAGAAATCACACTATCGTGAGAGATCCTTAGCTTCTCCATATCATCTAGCAAGGAAGTACAAATATCACAATCATCATGGGAGGAAGCAGATCTAAATGAAGTAAGCTCCCGTGACAAGCTCTCTACCTCATTCTCTAAGTCACCACACCTAGCTCTAGATCTAGCATAAACTTTTCCTAATTTAAGAAATGCATCATTGAGCTGGTCATAGGAAGCGCCTACCTCATCGGAATCGCTGTAGAGATCATCATCGCTGATGCCGTTCTCGTCAGCTATGAAGCACATGCTGATGAAGTCGTCGTTATCCTTGGTGTTCTTGTCTTGATCATCCTCGCCATCATCGTCGCTCTAGCCTACCATGTCGCTTAAGTCGAAGTTGTCGAAGACGGTGAGGACACGGTGGAAGAGCTTTTTGGCCTTACCAAGGTTGCGAAACTTCTTTCCTTGATCATGAGCTGGGGGCTTCTTGTTGCGGTTCTTACTGATGTAGTCATTCTTGCTCACACCGCCGTAGTCGTTCTTGCCCTCTCCAGCTTGGGGCAATTTCCTCGAATGTGGTTAGGGCCACCACACTCGAAACAGGTTACTAGGCCTCCTTTCTTTCTCTCTCTAACCCTCTTGTATGCATATGATAGTTTTTTGGCTAAGAGGGCTAGCTCATTCTCTGGAAACTGCTCGAAATTATCATCACTCATCTCACAAAGAGCAGCCAAAGAAAAACCAGAAGCACAATCAGAAGATGTTCCAAAAGTAGAACTGGGATCGGTGACCAAAGCCATCGATTGTGGTGATGTGCTCTTCAGCAGGAACATCAAACCGAGTCTTAACTTTCCTCCAAATCGCATAGCCTTGAGTCTGGATGTAAGACTCTATCCTACTCTTCCAAAAGAGATAGTCGACCCCATCGAAGATAGAAGGCTTGGTGGAATACTTGTTTATTGTCATGGCTCCAAAGACCAGTTAAGATCTACTTGAAAAGAGCTACCCGGGCTCTGATACCACTTGTAGGACCGGATAGGCAACAAAGGGGGGTGAATGGTGCCTTCAAATTCTCCCCAAGTATCCACTTAACTATTTTCTCCAATAGCTATTGAGCTATGAAGGCAAGAGTTGAAGTCTCACAGAAAACAGAGAAGCAGAATCAGCGAAACTGACTAGTCGAAAACGGGTAACGTGGTCGATGACTTACCACGTAGTCGTAAGTTTCAACTACGTGGTCGATGATAGATCAAGAGTAGGCTATCCGACTACTCGACACATGCGTAACATGGTCGGTAGTCGAAGATGCTTGAGACCAGACAGCAGGCAATAAAAACTCGTGGTCTTGTGCCTGACTATGTGGTCGATACTTGACACCGCCGTCGTAGATCGCCTTAGTCGGCAGCCACCAAGACTATAACCAATCATAGTCATAAATCAACAGGTGATCGAACGACTACCGTGGTCGTAAGGCTCTCTAGTCAGCAACCACAAAGACCAGAACCGACGTAGTCATAAACCAATATGTGGTCGAATGATCAACGTGGTCGAAGAGAAGAACGTGGTCGTAAACAAAACAGAGGAAGTCAGGAAGGCGCATGACCGCAGGATCTGATTTCTGAATAACTTATGATTCACGGATCATGTAGGATCGAAATGGCAACAGAGGGGGTGAATGGTGCCTTCAAACCGCCCCAAGTATTCACACAATCCTTCTTCCCGATAGCTATAGCAACTATGAAGACAGAAGAAATTCACTCACTGGAAGTCGAAAACAATTTTGCCGATTGAGCAAAGAAACTTAAGTTTTGCCGATTGTCCGAAGAAACTCACAGAAGAAGCAAAACCAGACAAACATAATATTTTCTGAAGAACTGACAAAAATGAGCTTCACTGACAAAGCAAAGACACATACTAGAATCTGCAAGAACTGATTGACTGAAAACTGAAAATGGAGCCGGTCTGACTGCTGTTTAACAGTCGATATGACTGCTGTTTAACAGCCGGTCTAACTGCTGATAACCAGTCGGTCTGACCGGAGATGGCCGAGCCGGTCTGACCGCCTAAGAAGGCCCAGTCTGACTGCTGATGAAGAACCGGTCTGACCGGAGACAAAATCAGTGAAGACCGACAGAAGCAAATAGAGACAAACAGCAGTCCAGAAGGCAGCGGCAAGAAGCAGTACCGGGAATACTGAAGAGCAGCAGAAAACAGAGAAAATACAAAATTGAGTAGGCAATAGGAAGCAGCAGACTGGGTTGTCAGAACAGTAAATACTGTAAACAACTGAGAAACAGAAACATTGACGAATGATTGCTGAATTCCTCAGGACAGATGATCAAGACTAAAACCAAAAGGCAGTCCAACTACAGGAGCATTGGCATTCGACTGCAGGAACTGAAATTCTGAGATTTCAACAAGATAGCAAGTAACAGCCACCTGGCCGAGAGCAGGAAATCATTTCAACTACAAGTACCTTGGTCTGACCAAAAACAGAAAAGAGATCAAGATCCAAATTGCTTGCTATTCCCAAACCTTTTGATCACGAGACTTTAGAACACAACAGGGAAAATGTCCCAGATCAAGAAAACACAAACTAATACAGTTTTCCTCCAAGATATCAAGAAATCAAGATTCCTCTGTTTATGGAAACAGTAAACCCTAGAAATGCCCAAAACAGAGGAAGTGCAGCGAAGACATTCTTGGAACGAAGTACCTCTATTTTGGATCTTTGCTCTCAGGAATGATCTAGCCAAAAAGGCTTTGTGTAGATTCCCAGTTCAAAGAAAGATCAAATTGCAGTCTGGAACGAGGATTCAACTCAGAATTAAAAGGGTAGAGAAGAGCAAAGAGCAATGAAAAAGAACTGAAGTCATAGCACAGAGAACTGCAAGAGCCCATAGAAACTCAAATACAAGATCTTTCAGATGAATTCACAGAGAGGAATGATTACATAAGAGTAAGGGCTACAACCATTTCATCCCCATCTCACATCCTGAGAGGAAACACACGCAAGAGAGAAAACAAGAACTCACGAACACCACTCACGCAGACATGGAGGCAAAGCAAAACAACCTCTGCTCTACCTACCAACTCACGCAGACCTAGGAGAAAAGCAAAAACTCCACACTAACCACCAGGGAACATCCCCCTATTTATAACTTTTGATTACCGGGTTTTCAACTCGCTTTACCCGCTAACTCAAAACCGAAACCGCTTCCTCTTTGCAGCCTTGCGCATTTACCAAAATGCCACTCCTGCACCTTTCTGGAAGCTTCCTCTTTTCTTGCTATCCACGCCTCGCAACCACCTCAAGTCCTCGCCGTCTTCGGTATCTCCCGACCGCTTTGACCTTAGCACCGCCTGTGCCTAGTCCGGCCATCCCATGCCTCGCCACGACTTAGTCTTAAAGTCCTGCAATCATCACAGACAAGAAAACATCACATCGCACCGCTCGAAATATTATAATAACATATTCGCATTAAAAGAAGGTACTCAAAATATAATGCCTGAAAATCGTATCCTCCCTACGACCGCTACAGACCACGTCCGAAATCGAAGTCTGCTGACTCCGCTGAGTGTTTTGAAGTCGAAGACCACAGACTCCACAGAGAGTTCAGAGTCGAAGACCACAGACTCCGAAGTGAGTTCGGAGTTGAAGTCCACAAACTCCGACGTGGAGATAGAGTCGAAGTCGATCGACTTTGCAGGAATCAAAGCCGAGGTATGTCTCCTCTCAGGGCTACGGCTTAGTAGAAATAGCTCAAACTAACTCAATCTTTCCAAAACAAGTGTCAATTACTCATCACACACAAGGGGTCACCTCCACATGGTCTCTCAGATCAACTGGTCATGAGACTTCAAACACAACAAGAACACGTCCTCATGAGACTGTTCTGATCTTTAATTGAAAACTTATCAAGCCAACAGAGATTTTTCGGGAAAATCACGAAGAATGCTCAAAACCGAGACTTCGAAAGAAGATAATCAGACCATGCAAATGGGATTAAATGGGCCAAGAAGGCTTCGAGTATGATCTCCCATCACCAGGCAAGTCAGATTATCAAAAGAACAACCAAAGACAAAGTCTCAGATCACGAAACAAAAGAGCGAACTGAAGAACAGAGAAGAGATAACCAAAACAAACCAAACAAACTCAACTTCACGCATACAAGCATACACATAAATAGATCAAGAGAAGATATATTGCTCATGAAGTTGATTCTACAGCCACTCCATCAGGAGGACCAAGAGCACACGTGCTCCAACCCAAAATACAAGAACCAACACAAGAATAAAAACCCTAGCAACTACTCTGGATGGGACGCCGCCCATTCCTATTTATAGTCGCATGATACCAGGGATGACCCGTTAACCCCTGTGAACAACCGGGTTTTTGTAGGGCCCCAGATTTTACTATCTGGAATCCTCTGTGATTTGATGCACTATTCCCTAGATCAGTAGATAGTGCTCACAATTACAGAAAATGAATATCAAATACATATCATGCGGAAGCATAAATAAAATAGTAAACTTACTCATGGGCCGATTAGGCCGAAATCAGCAAATTGCGCGGCGGAAGAACGGCACACAGTGGGACCTTGGGACATGCTCACAGCACCAACCGGAGGTTCGCGACCAGCCCTTGACGTCTTCATCTTATTTGCCATCAAGACCCAAAAGTATTGCTAATGTGTAGCGATCCGATTCCTACTTCTGGATTTGTTATGAGAGCGAGTGTGAGCACACTAATCGCCGTGCGCCGCGAGCCAATACACAGAATGCAAATAAATAGTATGCATGGCTAATCAAAGGAGTGGCTCGGGTTGTTTTATTTGCCAGAAACTGCTTTTAGCATTACTCTTATTATTTAACCATGGTGTTACTAATGTTGTCTAAATCTTCAAATAGCGAGTGTCATCATTTATTTAATCCACCGATTATACACTTTCCATTTCGCAACACACCATTTCATTAATCCAGCCATGGGTGTTTAATTCTCACATAAACCTAGCTTCCCCATAAATTTATTCCTCCAATCTCAAATTTCCTTAATCGTATAATCCCGATCTCAGATCCACCAATTGCCAACATGTTAACTACACAACTTATTTATAATCCAATACCTTTACTTGTGACCCACCGATCGGTTGATTTCTATTGCATCATCCAAAATATTAAATAATCGAATCGAAATTACCAATCACGCACATGAGTCTGAATATCCACCGCCAATTGATAAATCCAATCTTAGGCTCATTAGTCAACAATGTAATTAGCTCCTCATTCTAGTGAAAATCTGGTGTCCTTTATTTTGTATCCACCGATATCCGTTGTGTCGTAAATTCCTGATAATCCAATCTTGTGATTGCTATTCATCAATTTTTCACCTCGTAAGTTCTAATAATCCTCTATCATAATTACTTTGTATTCCGACAAAATCATTCATCCAATCGTTTCGGTCATTGATCCCCAAACCATAAATTGGCTCTTCCAATAGTCCACCTTATTTTATATTGTCTATCACTAATTATTTCACTAGTACACCTCTACCAGGAGTATCAGTGACCAAGTTTATACCCCAATTATCATATCTCCAAGTTTCCAAAAATTCAATTCCTCCATCTAGTATTTGATCGAATCCTTTTTACATTCATTATAGCCAACATCTCCCAAAAGTTTATATTAGTTAACGATGTCGTAATCCAACGATTACCTTTGCACTCCTAATTCCCAAAGAATCATTTAAATCATCCACCTAGTCTATATATATTCATTTAAACTCCACCAATTTTACTCCCAGAATCCACATTATCGTCCCCTTTTATGATCGACATACATCCACCAGCATAATTTATATTTTACCATAACAACTATCTTCTTCTCTACATCTTTATTTATTCTCCCGGCCTTTTATTTGGTGTTAGTATTATTATCATTTACAAATATAATACATAGAAATTTCACGAGACTTAGCAGTTTGAACAAAATATAATGTGTAAGAGAATGCAATAACAATAGCGATTCAGATTCCATCCACCGTTACATGGCATCTGTACCATATGCTTATTTCTTCAGCGTTATAGCCGCTTAACTTATCACTGGGGCGACACCCAGGACAACACAAATCAGGGCCTTGCACTGCCCACCACTTTTTCCATTCCCGCCCATAAAGTTTTTGAAATAGAACTATATCTGGTTAAGTTCCCATGTCCGCCCATGACCGTGGGCACGGCTACTCGAATAGTTTTGACTCGCAGATTTTGTACACTTTCACCACAAGAGACAATCAACTCGTTGTCCGCATGATAACTTAGTCATGCGGTTGAGCGAGACCATCACAAAGGATTGCTCAAAGTATCTAGCTCCTTTTGTCATCTCATCTTATGGGAAACTGCCCACTTGTGGTGGATCCCATCTATGCACGGGATGTTTCCCACAGTCACTAACGCATCCGGGCTCCACTTCCCGCAACGCTTAGTACAGCTGAGAAACTTCACCCTCCCCTTGGTGTCCCTTTAGGCCTCCCTTGCCCTTGCGTATCCACTTCACTCCACTACAAAGTGAGATGAGTCCGGAGTTCGATACAACTACTTAGCCAAGTTGTACTTTACGGACTTGTGGTTGCCTTGTTTTACGTGGGAGATCATGACAAGATTCAGTCCTTAGTGGTATCGGGCGATTCTACCACAACCCACTTTGTGCCTCCACCGCACCATTCACACACCCTCGAACCATTCGCCTGCATTTTGAAGCAAGTAGGGTTTTGGGAATATAAAATAATCATATCGAACATATACCAATCATTACCACCATGACTGCCCAACCAAATTTTCTCATGATTAAAGTGATGCTTGGGTTTTCACGCCCATGAATATCTATGCAACACTACGCATGGCGTATAAATTACGGACTTATTTTCAAAAGGTTACTATCGTAATTTCGCTAGGGCAACAAGGTTCACATATTCAAATATTCAACAAGGGGGTGAAATATTAATCAAGGCAAACAATGGGCATATAACTAGAATCTTGAATTAAGCATGTATTTGTATATAAGATAACAACATGCAATTTGATAATTTAAACAAAAGTAATTTACAGAAAATGTAGGTTCAACATGATCAAAGTATTGACTCGCGCCGACACCGGCCATCATGGACTTGAGCTCACACGATGCTTTCTCTTAATCTTTGGGTCTTTATCTTCACTTCGCTATCGATTACGCTTGATCAGTTGATTCTTCGGGACTCCAGTTTCTAATTACGCAACGAACGACTGAATCCAATTAAAAGCAAATAACTCAAAGGATCCAAATGAATCTGAATAAACCCAACTTAGTTTTATTACAAGTTAACGGGTGTTTTGAGTGACGTGAGGCATGGCCGGTGGTAGAATACGATGACTTGACCTTTTATTAATACTCTCTTTTATTATTATTTTTTTTGTATTTTTAGTTACGATCTTGCGACCTTTGGGTATTTACTTAGCTATCTTTTACAATATTCTCCTTTAGTCTTTCATGCTGCAAAATAACACTTTTTATTGATCATTTACCAGACTCTATGAACATACAACTATTCAAGTTTAGGTTTTCTAACATTTTTATTTTACTAAAACCTTACTTGATTCTCACAAATTTACTCCTATTATCGCATGTATATATATTCATCACTAGACTATAGGTCATTGTACTCTTATTTGGGTTTATGATAACTATTCATATTAACTATTATTTTTTTAAAGAGATTTCATGATATTTATATTTTAATTACCTATAATCTATATAAAGCCTACATTTTAAGTTTGGATCTTAAGTAATTTATATGCAAGGTGGTCTCTATTTGTGAATCTATATTACCTGATATTCAAATAACTTAATCCTTGTAAAATAACCAGTTTGTTAGTCTTGATCAACAGGTGGCTTTTAGCCAATATTAAATCCAATTTGATTTTTGATCCATTTTCTTCCCACTATTCATTACATATATATCTATACCTACAACTAGATTATATGCACTTCATTTGAGTTTATGCTAATCGAATTGTATTAGCTACTACATAAAGGGCTTTCACAAATTTTAATTCCAAAGTCCATACAATGTATACCCATAGCACTTTAATTTTTGGGACAAACTGACTAGTCATACTTCTTTTACTTAAGTTCTATTGTCTAAAAATAATAGCTATGATTTATACTTATGTTAGTCATCTATGATTTTTGTAATCTTTACTAATTAGTTCTAATGTCATTTCTATAGTTGTTACTAAATACGGAAGGACTTGTTGTTTCATTCCTGTTGAAACTTCTAAGTTATAAACTCTGTGTTTATGCATGCTAGCTAGTACATCTTCCCTCTATTTGCAGTTTGCATCAAACCCATTGATTATTAATTAACTTAAGCCAAGAGGGCCCATCTGCCATTGTGAAGAAAGTAGAGAGGGATAGGCAGGAACAGGGGAATGGAGGCGCTCGGCCAAACCGACAGAGGAGGTGGCGCGGCAAGGGCTAGGGAGGTCGGGGCGAGCGGGAGAATGGAACTGGGGGTGAGGTGAAGCTACTGGAGTTGGCACCACAGCCGGCGAGGTGGGCCGGCGGCGAGGGTGGAAAGGGGGGCGGCGGTGCTGGTGTGGAGGAGGGAAAACCTGAGGTGCGCGGGAGCAGGAGGGGCTCACGGGAATGCTCACCGACGAGTTGGCAGGGCCGGAGGGGAACCGGGGCCGGCTGGCGTTGTGAGGCGGGGTTGGGTGGCGGTGGCGCATGGTGTCAGTGGCTTACAGGCGGCGACGGCTCCGGCGAACAGTGGGGATGGTGTCGCCAAACTCCATTGTCGCTCTACCCCGAAGTAATCGACCCGTGGTGGCCTCAATCGGCCAGGCTTTGGTTCGCCGGAGCTAAGGAGGAAGGAAGCGGCCGGCGGACGGTGGGAGGATGAGGGAAGCGTGGGGAAGAAGATGGCGGGCTTCAATGGCTTTTGTAGACTCCGAGTGAGGTGTGCGCCGTTCGGTCTCGTCCGTGACAGGCGTCGGCGGTGGAGCAGCGACTGCGGCGGGATTTCGGGCGATTTGCGCGTGACATCTCGAAGGCAGACGGCTTTCGCGCTACCGAGTGATGGGACGGAGCAGGGAGAAAAGGCAACGCGGACGGCTCACGGGCGCGCAGAAAAGCTGGGCACAGCAGAGCACGCGTGGGCGTCCTGGGGAAGGAAGAGGAGGAGGAGAGGCGCGGGGCCGGTCAGAGTGACGAGAAGACAGGGAAGCTGTGGCGGCAGCGAGGGCGGTGGCGTGTGAGAAGATGGGGAAAAGAAGGAGCAACGAAAGGAGGAAGAGGAGACATTGCGGCGGCAGTGGAGAAAAGAAGGAGAGGAAAAGAAGAAGGAGGCGGCCGGGCCCAGGCGTGGAGAAGAAAGGAAAAGGGGAGGCAGGGGCGCCGGGTCCACCAGGCAGTGAGGGGAAGGAAAGGACAGATGGGGGCGCGGCTGTCCGGAAAAGAGAGAGGGAGGGAGAGAGAGAAAGGAAGGACCCCACCTGGAAGTGAGAGGAAAAAGAAAAGGGGAGAAAAAGAGATAAAGAAATGTTTAAGCCTGCTTTTAAAATTTAGATCTTTAATTCAATTTTTGGATTTTAATTATTTGCCCTTGGATTTTGATTTTTAATATTACTTTGTTCTAATTAAATCTTGAATATCCGGTCTTGGGTTTATATACCACAAAACTCAATAAGGTTTCAAATAAATATTCAAAAGAAATTTGAATGCCAAAGAAATGCAAGAAAAGTTTTAAAGATTCCATATTTTCCAATACTTGAATTTTGGGATGTTAGTTTTCCACACACGCTTACCCGCTAATACAAATAGATAATGATGCTTTAACCGAATGGTGCTTTAACCGGACACTTTAACAAAGAGCAGTTTCCTTTGCAGGCATTTGAGCATTTCTCCAAAATGCCCCTATAGCACCCTCCCAGAAACTTCCCATTCCCTTCCTGTCCAAGCCTTGCAGCCACCTGGCAAGCCTAGTCATCCTTGGCATCTTCCCAACCGTTCTGGACCTCAACACCACCTGTGCCTAGTCTTGGTTCTTCCATGCCTCACCATGACTTAGCTCCAAAGTCCTGCAACTATCACAAACAAGCAACACATCACATCGCACCGCACTATAAGCATTTCATCCATCTGCATGCATTGGAAAACATTCTAGTGAATAAACAAAGCAATACACCTTGTCATAAACACCTACGACCACTCATATGCACTGCTCGAGAGGTGGTCGTAGCCCTAGAAGGCTTCTTAGCTTCCTACGACCACACCGCAAGCCCTTACGACCACTTAGTATGTCGTTACGACCACTACACATGTTGCTACGACCACGAAGACAGATGCTAGGACTATCGCTAGTGGCTACGACTTTAACGCACATGGTCGCTACGATTTACAACCACTCAGCCAGCACGCTACGACCATGACAGACTCAGTCGCTACGATTTATGACCACTCAGCCAGCGTGCTTCGACCACTACACACAGCCAGCAGAAACTTCGACTTACGACCACAGCTAGTCAGATCTATGACTTACGACCTCGATTTATGACTTACAACCTCAGCCAGTCAGATTTACGACCATTGACCATGACCAGATAGATCTACGACCACCAAGTCATAAGACCGACTGTGACAACGTGGTCATAAAATCGATTGTGAAAGCGTGGTCGTAAAATCGAACACAACAATGTGGTCATAAACTCGACTACAATTAACGTGTTCGTACAATCGACTGTGATCAACGTGGTCATAAAAACAACTACGACCAACGTGATCGTAAAATCAACTACGACTAACGTGGTCGTACAACCGACTGTGACCAACGTGGTCGTAAAATCCTCTACCGACCATGACACTGTCGACAACGTGGTCATAATTGCTGCTGTCATGCTACTGCCGACCACGAGATTGAAGAGCAACTGCTGACCAAGTCGTAAAGGCTCAAACCACAAAAACCAAACTCAATCTTTCTAAACCAAGGGTCAATTACTCATCACAAACATGGGGTCACCTCCACATAGTCTCTCAATCTTCTGGCTCAATGCATTTGCTACAACATTTGCTTTTCCAGGATGATACTGAAGATCTAAATCATAGTCCTTAATCAACTCTAACCACCATCGATGTCGTGGATTTAGGTCTAGTTGAGTAAATATGTACTTAAAACTCTTGTGGTCAGAGAAGATCTCACAATGATTACCCAGCAAATAATGTCTCCAGATTTTTAATGCATGCACTACAGCTGCTAATTCCAAATCATGAGTTGAGTAATTCACTTCATGAGGTCGTAACTGTCTTGAAGCATAAGCTACTACTCTTCCATCTTGCATTAACACACATCCTAGTTCTTGTTTGAGACATCACAGTAGAATTTGAAAATCTTTCCCAGGATTGGGAAGTATAAGGACTTAATGAGGTTAACTTAGCCTTTAACTCTTGGAAGATTTCTTCACATTTATCTATCCACTTATATAGATTATCCTCTTTAAGAGACTGGGTGAGGGGTATTGATATCTTCAAAAACCCTTCTATAAATCCACAGCAATAAGCTGCGAATCCCAGAAAACTTTGAACTTCTGTTACAATGGTTGGATGTTTCCATTCCATTACGACTTTTACTTTTTCGAGTTCTAATTTTACTCCTTCTTCTGTAATAATATGTTTGAGGAATGCTACTTCTTTTATCCAAAACTCACATTTAGGGAACTTAGTGTATAGCTGATGTTCTCTCAGTTTACCTAAGGCAACAAGTAAATGTTGTTGATGCGCTTCTTCTATCTTAGAGTATATCAATATATCATCAATGAAAGCTATCACAAAATGATCAAGTTGTTCCATGTATACTAGGTTCATCAAGTTCATGAAACACACTGGCGCATTTGTCAAACCAAATGGTACAACCGTGAACTCAAATAAACAATATCTTGTGGTAAAAGCTGTCTTTTCTCGATCCTGTTCTCCGATCTTGAGCTGATGATATTCAGATCGTAAATTGATCTTAGAAAATACTTTGGCTCCTTTTAGTTGATCAAACAAGTCATCTATTCATTGCAAAAGATACTTGTTCTTAATAGTCACCACATTTAATCCTCGGTAATCTACACACATCCTTTGACTTCCATCTTTCTTTTTGGCAAACAGTACTGGGGCTGACCATGGGGAGACACTGGAGCGTATGAATTCTTTTTCCATTAACTCATCCATTTGTTTCTTAAGCTCCTTCAATTCATGTGCTAACATCCGGTATTGACATTTCGTTATGGGCTTAGTTCCTAGTATTAATTCAATAGCAAGCTCTATATGTTTGTTCGGTGTCTTTCCAGGCAACTCCTTCGGAAAAACGTCTGGATATTCTTGAACTATCGGGACTTGAGAAACTCCTTCTTCTACCATTATATTATGAACACTCATTTTCATCTTTTCTATTAAGGCTGGATTTGTCCTTACTGTCACTTCTTGTCCTTCTAGTCCTATCAAAGTGATTAACTTATTCTCACAATCCAACTTGGCTTTGTGTCTAGTTAACCAATTCATTCCCAATATGACATCTAATCCTTTCATCTCTAGTAGCAATAAGCTGGTCTTGAACTTCACCCCATGGATTTCCAAATCCAAGTCATTACACGTAAAGCGAGATTCCATCCTACTTCTAGGTGTTTGGAAAGCATACAATTTTGTAAAGTAGTAAATGGCAATTGATTTTTCACAACAAAATCCAATGAAAGAAACGAATGTGTTGCTCTAGGGTCAAATAAAACTAATGAATGTTTGGAGTGGATTAGAAACATACCAACGATGACGTTGTTGGCTCCTATTGCCTCTTTGGCTAAAATATGATTCACTCTTCCTTAGACTGGTCTCAACATACCTTTCCTTTTTCTGCTGCTAGTGTTGTTTCTGTTGCTCCGGCTTGTACTCCTGACGGTCTTACCACAAACTGTCTCATTTGATTGTTCCCTTCTTGCTTTGGCATAGTGATTATCTAATGAGGGACTGATCCCTGGGCTTTTGCCACTTCAGAAGGCAAGTTTCTTCTTGGGCAGTAGTTCTTATAATGACCAGGTTGGTCACAATGATAGCATGTAATATTCTTTTGTGGACAATCCTTCTGGTAGTGATTCCTTCCACATGTATAACATCGTAGCATTGTGAACCGTGACGCATTATGTTGAGCTACCATAATAGTCTGATTAGTTCTGTATTGCGGTATTGGGGTAAACACTACTCGTCTATTTTGTTGATTTTTGTACTACGGAGACATCACTATTCGTTTATGGGGTGCACTCGATGATGTTGTCCTTTGGATGACCTTTCTTTCACGAACAACTTCTAACTCATTTCTGGCTTCTTCTGACATAATTAGCTTATTTACCATTGCAGATAAGCCTTTAAAATCCATGGCAGAGATGTGATATTTTAAATTCTTATTTAGTCCTTCCTTAAAGCATTCCATCTACTTGGCCTCAGTCTTCACATTATCTGGGGTGTAACGAGCGAGGTGATTATATTGGTGAAGGTATTATGTAATGGTGCGTCCTCCTTGGTTCAGGGCAAGAAATTCACAACACTTTGCTTCAATCACTCCTATAGGAACATGTGCTTGATGGAACAATTCATCAAACTCTTTCTAGGTAATTTCTCTTCCTCCACTCAAAATCTGATAATTCACCCACCATGTGGCGCTTGGCCTTTAAGTTGGTAGGAGGCATACAAGACTTTTTGCTTGTCATTGCAATGCACGATATTTAGCTTTCGTTCCACATTTCTGCTCCAATCTTCGGCAACCATTGGATCCAGCAATGATGAGAAAACTGGAGGTCTGGTCTTCTGAAAGTCCACCCATCTTGATGGAAGGGACATTCCATGCTGGTTTACTCTAAATGCACCTTTGTTTCTCATAGTTATCTGTTCTAACAGCTTGGCATGCTACTTCATCATTTGCACTTGTTCAATTCAGCTTGGTGTCGGTTTTCCTCTATTTTTGCTAAGATATCTGCTATGCTGGATTGATGTGCTTCTTCATGGTGGGGGCTATCCTGTCCATGTGACCCGGTTTCTGCCATTCTACCTTGTACTAAGTGGGATATGGAATTAGCTCTGCAGTGGTTTTTAGAAAGTCAGATAGGTAAGTGGGAATTCAGAATCAAGGTAAGAGTGAAATGAATAAGGAAAGAATTGAGTGAATAAGGAAGACTGCAGTTTTGATGGGGTAGACTCCTTGATATTTATAGCAATCAAATTATTAGATAGGCAAACATAATTTTTTATTCATTATACAAGCTGAACACATACCATACATGCGAGGTATACATCACAACTTGTTTTACACAACCAAAAAGATGCTACTACAAAAGGGTACTACTTCTATACTAGCGGAATTTACAACACGACACAACTTCTTTTATTTTCTTCTTCCGATGGCGGATTGCTTGTCATGTACCACACTTTTTATCTCAGGATCTTCTTCTTCATCAATCATTGGTTCCTTCCCCTTTCCTTGATCATTGTTGACATTGGACTTCTTCGAGGCTTGTGAAGAGGATCCTTGAAAGAGCTTATGGTATTGGGGTGCTATCATTCTTATTGGCTTCTTTGATGTCCTGGTGGAGACATTGGGATTTTCATCACACCCAGAAATTTGGCCTTCCTTGATTTGCTCATAACGCTGCAGATTCTTCTTCAGGATTTCCACTTCTCGCTGAGCCAAATATAACTGACAATGTAGATCCTATTATTCATTCAGTGTCTTGGAGTATAAGGCCTCTTAATAGACTATAAGTCGTGCAACTTCTTCAATTCATGGATCTTCCTCCATCTCTGGGTGAGCTACTATGAAATTATATCCTTCTTCACCATCTTGGGGGATAAGATGAAAAGGCGACTCATCAAATTCAACATCATACTATTGACGAAGATACAATACCGCCTCTCTAGCCACATCTTGAATGACATCTTGCTTCTTTAGCCGGTGTGCTATAAATTTTTGAGGGAAATCCGATCTTGGTGGCAAAGGTTATAGGGATACCCATGCCTTCCATTGATATAACTGCCCTCCAATATATTGTCTTCTAGCATAGAAAATAGGGCGGTGCCATTCTGCTGCATAAAGGTATTTTTGCATTCTCCATAAAAGTGCTGCCCATCCACGCAAATTCTCTAGCTCAGAATGGACATAGCGTACCATCTGTTCACACCGATAATTTGAGTTTAGACAAGAGTAGATATAAGTATTTTCAGAAAACAAAATTTAACTTATAACAAGACTAATATAGGTAAGGAAGATATGGAAAGGATTAATATAGGAATAATACTTATATTTTTATGCAATTCACTTTTACCTTTAAAGTAGTTTTTGCAAATATTCCTAATACACTTAGGGTTATCCTACGGTCAAGCAAGCGCGCTCTGACACCACTCTATAATGCCCCCATTTCTAGGGGCATCGAAAATCTCTTGCAACTACCTAGGACTGTTCAGCTACGAGGTATTATAGTTGAGCAAACACCATTGACAAGGCATACTCAAATACAAAAGCCAACTTTATTACAAGATAATGGCTTATCAGCCAAGTTTTACAGCAGGGCATGCGACACTTTGATATATTACAATACAAAGGAACACCATAGGCGTGCCAGAGCAGAGAACAACACTAATTCCAAACATCTTCTACTTCACAGTATTCCATCATGTCATCCTTGTGGACTTTCTCATTTTCTTGCCATGCACTTTTTGTTAATGTTTTTAGCAAGTATGAGTACAAATCACCGTACTCAACAAGTCACATGGGAAAGTACTATTTAATTACATGCAAGATCTTCCAAGGGATTGGAGTATAGTGGTTTTAATAATTTATGGACGCAATTTTAGTTGAAAACATTTTTTTAAAAAATCACAACCCTCTTAAAGAAATTTGGGATTTAACAACTTGATTAACAATTTTAACAAATTCCCAAATCTACTTATGCTTTGCTGTTGGATTGACCCATTAAACACAGCTTCATTTACCGGAAGCACGGCGTATTCGAATACCATTAAATTGTGACTTTGTAGAGCTGCCCAACTTTACTCACAAGATCTCTTAACCCCCTGAAATGAGTTAAGAAAATAAGACTTTTCATTCCACAGTTCTTTATATAGCCTCTACCCAGTAGGGACTGTTTTCGAACAAACTCAGGTGGCCCACGACCTCGCCTGATTTGATGCGGTCCTACTATTGTGAAGTATGGTTATACCCCCTCTCATACCACAAAAACTCCCTCGTCTCCCTCCACCCTATGTTGTTTACTTGACATAAGGTTCTAGTACTTATATTTTCACCGAGGCAACTTCCATCCATAAACCCTTATTTTCGTGCCCATCTGCATTGTTTCAATGCCCATCCTCACTGTTTCGGTCCCCATCCGCACCATTTTTAATGCCCATCCGCGCTGTTTCGGTGCCCATCCACACCGTTACCTTTCCAGTCCAAGCCTCCACCCTAGGATAAAGTTATGGGACCCAACCATCTAGTGGCTTCCCGTGATATCTCCTTATCCTAGAATCACTTTTAAAATTCTACTAGCAAAGTACCAAGTCTCTTAGTAGTATAAAACTGTTGAGTTCCTGGTCTACCGTACCATATTTAAATAATATATTTAGTATTACTAAGTCTTGTCAAGATGAATATGGCCATCAAATTAAACAGGGCTTTTTCGAGTGACATAACTCATATCATGTCATTCTAAATATTTATTTTATAAGAAATAACAGTGCACAAATAACATAATGAAAATACTGATAAATAAATAATTAAAAGAATATAGGTTCAATATGATCAAAGACATGTGACTTGCCTTGCAGATTAATGTATTCTACGATTTCGTATTCTTCAGAGTCTTATGCTTGTGCTTGAGCTTCTCCTTCCTGGACTGGCTATCTTCAGTGTGTTACCGCATACCAAAAGAAAATAACTCAATTCCATGCTTGAAGGGTTGAGCTAGGAGGAAAGAAATAAAATCTATAAAATCAAATAATATAGGTTTGGGGATTATCGGAGTTTGGTATAGGAAAACCAAGCTAAGGAATGGATAGACAGGCTCGAAATGATCAAAATAGATGTATATATGCATTTTGGGGTTTGATGAATCAGTAACGGGTTTGGTACTGTTCATCGCAGTTTTCCTGTTCATAGAGTGGTTTGGTCCTCACAGGGTTGTCGCTGCATACTCGGTGAACTCTACGAGTACTCGGGTGATCTCTGTTAGCACAAATCTTGCTTATGAGCGGAAGTGTTTGTGGAGTGGAAGTCGTGGTCATATTTGAGTTATGACTACTGAGACCGAGTATTCAACGTGGTCGTAAACCACAGCGTGGTCATAAATGACAACATGGCTGTAAACCACAACGTGGTCATATCGACAACGTGGTCGTAAACCACAACATGGTTGTAATGACAGCGTGGTCGTAAACCACAATGTGGTCGTAGCGACAGCGTGGTCGTAAACCACAGTGTGGTCGCAAGGAGAACTGAGTAGTCATAGCAGTTTTGGGTATGACTACGAAGTTGGGTGGATAATCGAGGTTTGACTTTGAGTGCAAAGTCGACGGAGATTGGACGGTGTACGAGTTGCTACTGAGATCGAATGATGTGCGAGTAGTTGCGGGGTTTGGATGGCGTCTGGGTGGCTTAAGGGCACCGGAGGCGTACGAGTGGGTTAAAAGCAGCGGACGGCGTCTAAGTGGTGTTGCTCAGGACTCAAAGCGGCTTGGTCGAAGTTTCTCTTGACTACAGGGTGGTCAGAGACTTCAAGCGGTAGAGCGGTCGAAGTGTTCAAACAGAGGAGCGATCAGAGAGTTCAAACAGGGGAGCGCTCGGAGATTTCAGGTAGGGAAGCGGTTGGAGAATCCATGGTCGAAATAACAACCGACCACCATGGGTGGGTTCCTGGAGTCACAAGGATTCTATTTTTGGGCTCGAGTGTTGTCGGGGATTGCTGAGCCGAGCTATCACAGTGAGGTCTCAAGGTCGGACATGGCGCTAGTCGCCAGCGCAGTAACGGGCTCGATGGGTTAAGGCACTGGTTTGGAGTTGTTTCTAAGAGCATAAAGGTGCTGCAGGCATAAGCAATTGGAATGTGATCAATTGAATAAACGAAATTGAAAGTTGGCTTACTTTGTGGTCTTTGGGTGGTTGTCTGCGAGGCTTTGGTCGAAAGCTCAATTGGGGTGTGGTGGTGGTTGACTAGATGGCTATGCGATGTCTAGAGGGGTCTCGTGCTTTTATAGCCATCCCATGTCGGTTCAGCATAGAGGCTGGGCTAAGGTGGCGGCGGCGTATGGCAGAGGTCGGGAAGGCGCAGGAAGGCACGTCACTGCTAGCAGAGGGGAGGTACGGGATGTCTTGGGCACAACATTGTGGTGGTCAAAAGCGGTCAAAGGTGAGTCAGGTCGGCAGTGAGAGGATGAGGGTTAGAGAGAGCAAATTTGGACGACCAGGTGAGAGCTGCTGTTGTAAATAAGTGTGTCAGGTGCCAGGGCTGTCGTACAGGCAGGGCGGAAAGGCTTTTTGCGATGCAAAGTAGTTTGCCAAGAGGAAAACAGAGAGCGATTTACGGTGTGAAGTAGTCGGTTGAGAGAAAACAGAGGGTGCGGGAAGAGCTACGGCGGTGGTGAGCCTTGCTAGTTGGCTGACGTGTTGACGGTGCAGTTAATAGGGTGTCAGAGGTGGGAGAGACGAGGTGGTACGGGCTCTGACTAGTTGGCAGGGGCATGGCAGTGGCGGGAAGTACACGGGAAGGGCGACAGTGAAAAGATCAGGCACCAGTGGTATTTTTAGATGGTGAATAGTGCCCGCATGAAAATGGTTAAGGAAGCGATGTGGCAGGGAGATTGAGGCTTGAATGGCTGGGATAGATGTGAAATTTGGCCAGGATTCACAAGAAATCAAATCCAAACAAGAATTCAAGTTAATTTTGGAATTTTGGTTTTGTTTCATTAACGTACACCGCATTTCCCAGTTTCACATAACTTTCTTTACTTGCTAGGAGCAAATGCACGATGATCCGTCCTCCAATCTCATGCAGGTCAACTTGAATGATGAATAACAAGAATCACAAGCTAAGCTTAGCATGCATATGCATCTGCCAAGAAACACGGCTGTCTAGTTTTGTCCACAAAAAAGCAAGAAGCCTTTAGACCATCTACGATAATTACGTATTACAGATGGTTCATGGTTGGACGTGTCTGGGATACGCCGCATTATTAATTAATACCTAACCGCACCGTTATTGCCGTGATAATTGCGACAGTTCTATCTTCATTGTGATAATTACGTGACATGATGCATTGAAGTAGGCGACCGGCTTTGGGGAGTTTGGTGAAAGCATTCCGTTTGTAGATCTAGCTAGCTACTTGTACATCGATTTATTCTTGGTGATTAGAGCTTAGTATTTGCTTCTAATTATATATGCCTTGTAATAAAGAGAGATGATAGCTAGATTTAGATCTAGCTTATATATTTGGTAGTTCTCTCCAAATCATGAATGAGTCACTACTCCTAGTTTACTTCAATATATTCTTTGTTGATATATATATTACTTCAGGAATAGTACGTGGCTACTTAATTTATATATGGGCAATTTGTTATAAGGTGAATGACAATTATGTGTAAATATGTATTAGAATCGTGTAGCATTAATATGTGTAAATATGTGTAAATATGTATTAGCTATAGTAGCATTAATAATCCAATTTGACACTAATTTGTTACATGCGTAGCGTAGATGGACCGAAACTAGATGTACGTTTAGAACCATGTGAGTGAAGAGTACATTAATGGCGTGTCTGCTTTTAGACGAGCGGCCGAGTAGGATATCTTGAAGAGGGGGATGGAATATATGTATTGTCCATGCATTGATTGTGATAATCTAAAGATGTTTATCAACTCAGTGCAGATCAAAGCTCACTTGATTCGAAGAGGTTTGAAAAAGGGGTATATATGTTGGACTAAACATGGTGAAGACAAGATTATAAAGGAAGATAATTATAATATCGTCGAGGGAGACAGTGATATGCTAGTTATGGACTATGCTTTCCATGAGGATAGGTCATATGATGATAATTTGGATCAGATGCTATGCAATGCCGAATGAAACTATAGTGAGAGAGAGTTTGGTAAATTGAGGGCTTGATGGAGGACTTAGAGAAACCTTTATTCCCGGTTGCAATCCGCAATATACAAGGTTGTTATTTGTTCTTGAACTACTGAAATTGAAGGCAAGCAATAGTTGGTCCGACAAGAGTTTCATGGCATTGTTAGGTCTCCGAATGAACATCCTTCCAAAGGAAAATGTGTTACCGTGAACCACCTACCAAGCCAAGAAGATTCTTTATCCATTGGGAATAGAAGCAGAAAGAATACATGCATGTTCGAATGATTGTATCCTCTACCGTAAAGAGTATGCAAAATTACATGTTTGTTCGATCTGCAAAGCATCCTGACACAAGCGTAAGAATGACTCCGATGGTGGCGAGGGCATTGAGGTGAAGCAAGATTGCAAATCGAAATGATGCAAGATTGCTACATTGATACTCAGATGAGCATAAGAAAGATGGAATGATAAGACACGTTGTTGATTCTGCCTAGTGGAGGAATATCGATAGGATGATTATAGACTTCGGTGCGAAACTGACGAATATAAGGTTTGAGTTGAGTACAGATAAAATGAATCCTTTCGGTAACATGAGCAGCTGACATAGCACCTGGCCCATGAATGTACACATGTACAATCTTTCGACTTGGTTGTGTATGAAGCGGAAGTACATTTTGATGTCACTACGTATCCAAGGGTTGAAGCAACATAGGAACGATATTGATGTGTGCCTAGCACAATTGGTGGAAGATCTTGTGACACTATGGAACGAAGGGTGCGGGTATGGGATGCTGACAAAAGAGAACTTCACTCTACGCGCCATGTTGTTTTGCACCATCAATAATTTTTCTGCCCTTGGTAACATGTTAGGGTTGTGTACGAAAGGAGACAAAGCCTGTCTGCACTGCTTAAATTATACCAAGAGTGTGTGGTTGAACAACTCGCACAGAACTATGTGCATGTGCCACTGTAGGCTCATTCCAAGGTATCACCCATTTCGCAAGATGAAGAAACAATTTGATGAAAAAAAGATGATGACTCGGCACCAAGGCCTTTTAACGAGAAAGAGGTCTACAAAATGGTCAAGCATATCGATGTTGTGATTGGAAAGGTACATAAGTTGAGGACCGTCAGAAGAACATGTGGAAGAAGAGGTCGGTATTTTGGGATTTGCCTTGTTGGGAGCACATAGAAGTTCGCAATTGCATCCACATCATGCATGTAGAGAAGAATGTATGTGATAGCTTGATTAGTCTCTTACGGAACATTAGTGATAAAACAAAGCACGGTGTCAATGCACGCGTGAGTTGGTCACTATGAACATTAGGACCGAGTTAGCACCGATAGAGACAAATAAAGCTGGATGTACCGTCCCCTAGCTTGCTACACTATGCCTAAGTCCGGTTGAACTGGACGTGTTAGTGCTTGCATGGTGTGAAAGTTCCATCTGGCTACTCCGCCAGCACGAAGAAACTTGTTTCCATGCAAGATTTGAAATTAATTGGCATGAAATCTCATGACTGTCATGTGCTAATGAAACAATTGCTTCCTGTTGCAACTAGAAGTATTTTACCGACAGGGTTCGAGTGACAATTATGAGGCTGTGTTATTTTCTTTAACAAAATTACTTAGAAGGTCATCGATCCCGATGGACTAGATGCTCTATAGACCGAGGTGGTGATGACTCTATGTCATCTTGAGATGTATTTTCCTTCATCATTTTTTGATATCATTGTCCATCTCATTGTCCACCTTGTGAAACAGATAAAGATATTCGGCCCCGTGTTTCTACATCATATGTACTCATTGAGTGGTACATGGAAATTCTCAAGTTCTATGTACGCAATCGATCTCAGCCGGAGGGTAGCACATCGAAGGTTATGCAACCGAAGAGGTCATTGAGTTCTGCTTCGATACATTGCTTAGGTCTAACCGATAGGTGTGCCTATATCTCGTCACGTGGGGAGGCTAGAGAGTATTGAGACCATTGGAAGGAAAGCAATAACTTTCGATCTAGATATGTACACGCAATCCCATTTCACAGTCTTGCAACACATGACTGAAGTGTCCTTGCATATTGAAGAGCACAAGGACATGCTATGCCAAACGAATCCAAGCCGGTCAGAGGTTTGGATCACGAGACAACACACCGTCGATACAACGAATAGTTGAGGGTGCGATTCACTAGGATGTCGTCAAGTGAAATGCTACAATGGTTGGCAAAAGGGCCAAAATTTGCAATTGTGACATGGCAAGGATATAACATTAATGGGTACATATTTTATACAACGGATCAGGACAAAAAGAGCACAGTCCAGAACTCAAGTGTCCACATAGATGCATTTCATGATGAACAGTTCAGGTCGCTAGCCTAAGCTCCTACTACGGGTTTGTAGTGGAGATTTGGGAGCTCGACTACATAATTTTCAAGATCCCTCTATTTCGATGCCGTTGGGTCCAACTCCCATAGGGTGTAAAAGTCGACAAGTACAGTGTCACTACTGCGGACCTTGAATGCGTAGCATACAAAGATGAACCATTCATACTCATGAGGCAAGTTATTCAAGTTTTTATGTAACCAACCCGGTAAATAAGAAGCGCCACACAGTTCTTCATGGAAAAAGAAGGATCATTAGAGTTTAGAATATCATGAATGAGGAAGAGGACAATCAATTTGACGAGTTGCCTCCATTCGGAGACAGCATCGGGCTCGATGAAGTACCAACCGATGAAGTAAGCTATACGCATGTCGATTAAGGAATTATTCTGTAATGCCCTTGACATCGATTTGACATTTCGAAGTATTTAGCGGATTCGCGGAGATTTCTTTTTCTTCCGTCGAATCGGGAAGGAAGGTTTGGGCTGCAGATTTATCTAACAAGAAAAAAGAAAGTACGGTGGGCTGTCCAGAGAGGGAGGCTGCACTTCCCACCTCCCACCATGGGCTCAAGTTGCCCCCTAGGCCCAGCTGCCCCCCTTGGCCCAAGCCACCCCCACCCACTTTTTCCCTAACTCTAGGCCACCCTTTTCCCCTTGTGGCCGCACCCCTCTTCCCCCCACAACCGCCACCTCTAGAATTGCTGTCATGGCAAGGATTTCGGCTGCCACGGTAAGGAAATTGGCTGCCGCAGCAAGGTTTGTGCTGCCATGGCAAAGATAACAGGGAAGAAAGAGGGAGGAGGAGAAGAAAACCTGCGTGGGCAACCTAGGTAAGAAATTCCCATCTTTTCCCCTCTATTTTAGGGTGATCATAGGCTTTTGGTTCGTCGTTTGAGGTGCATGATCTAGGGGAAAACCGTCGATTAGAGATTAATCAGTATTCAAAGCGCAGTTAGATCGGCAGCGTGTCTGTTCGGGTGGTTTAGGCGGTCAAAATGATTTTTCCCGGGGAACCCATGAACACGAAAGTTGTAGAGGATGAAGAGATATAGGTTCTATATGTTTTTCAAAATTTGTGAATGCGGGGTTTGGGTGCAACAGAGGACTGAAGTCGACTGTGCCCCACAACAGAGGACTAAAGTCGACTGTGCAGCAGAGCTGGATTCAGAATCCAGTTTCTGATCACGGACTGACTCAGAGGTCCTAATGAATTTTATGAATTAACTCATAATAACGAAAGTGGTAGATAACATCTAGAACTAGCTTCTGGTATAAGTTTATAATTTTTGGAACAGTGGGCTGTCGGTGGTGGTCTGTGGAAGTTGCGGGACAGAACTCGGAGGCAGAGTCTATTCTCTGTTTTCCATTGCGAATTACGCCTTTAAAACTATATAATAAAATTATAGCGTCGTCACAAAATTTGTAGCTTTTGTTCCGTAGATTTCAAATATGTTATTTTTGTTGTGGTTTGATTAGCAGATTAAAATATACGAAAAAGACAAGTAGCGCTGTTGTAGGGAACAAAGTGTGGGAACAACAGCTTGAGAGGGAGTTGCGGGTTTTGGGTGTAGAGGCATTTTATTCTCAGTTGTGAATGTTGTATTATGGCTTTGTGCTGAGTGGTGCCTTGTGTACAGGTGGCTTCACTCTTGACCATGTTGATCCCTTCGCCCCTTCGGTAGAGGCACGTAAATGTAGCGTTTGTTGCTACAGTTTAACTTATTAATTTTATTGCCTTCATGTAATTGCTGAGGTTTGGTAAATAATGTACCTTTAAACAAAAATGCCATGCTGCGCTTTATGCCTTGTTATATATATTGTGGCTCATGTGGTTATATTCCTAAGAAATCAATTGTGGGCATATCATGCATGTCCTTTGCATCGTGGATGTCGCCGCACTCAGCTGCGAACGTACCGGTACCGCATCGTACATTGCCATAGTATGATGCACACTCTTACGTTGCCAGGTAAGGGTGCACTGGATCATTTGCATACATATGCATTTCATGAGGATGGGTCTTATTATGAGATCTTAAGAGGAATTGGCTTGTGAGAGTTATTTGTGGCGTGGGATATTTTTCTTGTGGTATAGTGTGGATGAGGAGAATCATATTTATGCATTCCATGGGGATAAATCTTAATCTAAGGTTGTAGGAGGTTTTGGCTCATTAGAGTCACTTGTGGTTTGTGGTATTATCTTATGGTGAAAATTATTTGTGGTTTATGGTATTGCCTCGTGGTATGTGTATTATGTTGTGGTGGAAATCATTCGTGGTTAGTGGTATTGCTTTATGGTTGTGGTTGTGGATATGAATGAGGTTACAGTGTGGTTGAGAAGAGCTATTCGATATTACTTTATCATTTTACCACGTGATGTCAAATGGATGCTTAACCATCCGCAGTTTAATTAATTTGTTAAACAGTTTGCTTGCTGAGATTTTATCTAACCCTTGTTTTCTCTCTTTGAGGTGAACCTTGAGCAAGTGTGGGAAGGGTAGAGCAACACGACACCATTAATCAAGTCTTCATGAATTTTATTGTATATGCTAGAGGCTTAAATTCTTAAATTATTTCTTCGATCCAGTCATTGAACACTGTAACGTGGTAATGTCTTTCGTGGTAAACTTTAGTGAGGTTGAACAATTCAAAATTATGCTAATAAAGGTTGTTTTATCATTCCTATTATTTGTTATGTTGTCATGCTTCCACGTAGTTTTAGTATTTACTGTGAAGGTGCTGCCGGATTTTCTTTTAATCTAGCTAGTGTTATGTGTGGTTTAGTAGCATCCCAGAGTAATGTGGACCTGGGGTGTTACAGTTGGTATCAGAGCGGGTATTAGGTCCATGGTAATTAAATTATTAAATTGACACACTAGTGCACAGTAGGATGGGATGGGTCAAGCATTGCATTTATGCTTCCAATACGTTGTATTGATGATTTATGTTATGAGATGATGTTTTGTGCCTATGATTCGATTATATGACTGTTATGTGTGGTGATAGTTGATGTCAAGAGATAGAGATCGTGGTGCGGCCATGGGCATGGCCAGGTTATATCACTTTTCGTGGTATTGTAATAGTGAAGGATTTTTTCCTTGGGCAACTTAGTTTCAGAGGTTAGGAATGAGTTCTTTAGAAAAGTTTATCTCTTTCTTGAGTTGAATTTGGTCAATTCTTATCCTATGGTGGTGGATGAATTTATCTTGGGTTTGTGGTTCATTGAAGTTGAGGGTTTTCAGTTGGTCTCTACCTGTTCTTTGAAGCAATTATTGTTTTTTCGGACTATTGAAACACTTTTGCTACTTATGAACATTGTTGATTTGCATGATTGTTCGCTTTGTGGGAGTTTTGTCTTGTTTTGAATCATGACTCATTTGTTCGCTTGGTATTTTTATTAATAAAAGTTTTATACTGCAAATTTACTAACATGTGAAAGCCTGGGATCTATGTATTTCTTTTGGATTATTTCAAGTGTTGAAGTTTAATTCCTCTCCTTTCTGAAAGAAAGTGTTAAAACCCTTTGTGGTGTTTTGCTGTGCTTAAATGGGAGGTGGTAATCATATAAATTAATTCATAAGGTATGAATTATCAAGTTGAGATGTTAGCGTGGTGCATAATTAATTTCAACTAGCATCCTTAGAAGTGTAGTTGGTTAATTAGATGTCGCCTTATAATAGTTTCTTGAAGAATTGTGATTAAGAATTTGTCTATACATGATTGGAACTCATAGAGTTATTGAGGAGTGTGCAAAAAGAATTGGTATGATTATTATGATTGTTTAAATTTCTATCCTATTGGATAAATTGAATTATTTTGTCTTCGGGATGATTATGTAAGGAGATGTTGGAATATTTCCTTAGTAATATTAACCTTTAATCTGTCCTTTATTTAGATACTTTATGAGCATGTACAACTGCTAGGTTCATCTATCTTTCACCATTCTAAATTGTTGAAATATGTATAAAAATAGATGAAGATTGATATATTGACTTGTGAAACCTTGTCCTATAGAGCTTATATTATTGAAGTTTGAGGATATTTCGTTCTAATTGATGAACATAAGGTGGAATGTTGAATCTATGCTCATAACTGTTTTTGAGATTGCCATGTTCTAGTACCAGCTTGTTAAAAGAGTTTTGTTTCAATATTGTGGCTTATGCACTAGGTTTTCCCTAGATCAAGTAGTTGCAATCTTATTTACATAATAGAAACATGATGAAGTGATTTATTATGTTCCTTTTGGAAAAGTTTATGAAGGGATATGACGATATGATGATTCTTGTTAAGAGTGTATTATTTTGATGTTAGTATGATTGTTAGTATGTGGTTGTGATGATAATGTTGAATGTTCTATAAATAAAAGAATTTGATAACTTCCATGATACTATTTAAATCAAAAGTTTTGAGATTTGCGTACGTGATCTTTTAGACTTCATGACTTATGTGGTAGTTGAAATTATTTTGAGCAAAGTGACCTTGAGAGGTTTTATTAGTTCTTAAGGGATTAATGTATTGTGGTCTACAAATCTCTTTAGTTGGAATTGTCAAGGTAATACCGTAATCAAAGAAAGTTGTTCTCTTTGTTAAAGGAAAGAGTGTGGTAAAAGTATTTGAGGTTGGAGTCAAGTTGTGTAACTTTTAGAGGTGTGCTTGACTTCTTATTTTCACCGCATATGAGTTTCTTGAGTTTAAATGGCAATATTGTATTCTTATTTGTTGAGATTTGATATATTCTTCTTGAGGGGCATGTGCCTTCAAATGTGATCTTATCTTTTGTTTTCCAAGATCATTGCTATTTCCCTTAGTCTTGTGTTTATTACGAATGGTAACATCTTCCTATGTGCTGAAATTTACTTCTTTTTGCCTCTATTAAGAAAGGGGCAACCGATTTGGGTTGAAAAGTCCTTTGGGATGTGTATGGAAACTAGCTGGTGTGGTCATGTGATTGATTTTGCTGAGATTGTGGATGTCAAGTTGTTTGAGATTCATTGAGTGATAAATTGATTCCTTGGAATAATTCTCGGTGAGGATTTGATTTAAAGAAGATGTTTGTCTTTGGAGCTAACTGGTTACATTGTTGCAACTAGTAGAACCTATAGTAAATTGTGGTTCGAGAATATTTTGTTCATTATGATGGAACATTAGAATTATCAAAAGTATGAGAATCTTGATCAATTTTATTAGAGTATCGTGATTAGGTACTTTGCAAGGTTGAGTAGGAGGATTATGACGGTGTAGTTAATGAGATTATAATTGTGAAGAAGTCTAACTGTTATGAGAATTATTGGGATTGTAGGGATTGTTGAATTATTGCCATGTATGACTTGGCTTCAGTGAGTAACCCTCTAGGAGTTGGAATCTTCCTAAAGATAATTAGGTTGAGAATATGTTTTCATGTGGTTGTTAATGATTGAGCATGTTTAAATTGTGAGAAATTTTTTGTCATCAGATTCGAGAGTCTTTGTATTAGTTACATCGAAATTCATTTATAGGAGCCTTGGAGATTGTATATTTGGTTTGGTGTTCTATGCTAGAACCTTTGACGCTAATGATATTGTGTAAGAATAGTGGAACAAGTGGATTCTAAATAGTGTGATGCTTCTTGATAAAATCCTTTGGGTGTAGTACATGAGCATGTATGCTAAGAATTTTAAGTCAATTATCCTTAAAAGATTGGTGTGAAGTGATTGTGGGTGAAAACCATGATGAGGTGCATTGGAATTTATTTATCAAAGTAACTCTGTCAATAGAGGAGTTGGCTAGAGTATGTTATTGTGAGGTTAGTAGAGCTGTAAAGGTGTGGTTGCTGCACTCGGTTTGAGCATAGCGTAGATGTTGCCAATTTAAGATAAATGAGTTAGTGTGGTATGTGATGATTTGGAATCTCATGATTCGAGATAAAGTTTATTCCTAAAAGAAAAAAAGGAAAGAATATTTTCTTGGGTAGTAAAATGCTCTCTTGATTCTTGTTTGAGCTATGTGATTATAGCAAAAGTCATTTGCAATTTGAGTTGGCTTTATGTAGGCATGCGTAATTTTTCCAGTTCAGGAAAACAAAGGAAGGGTTTGACATATGAGTGATTCTCCTTTGACTTATGTGCTGTTCATTTGCAAACTACCTACTTGGGATGTGGAGAGGTTCTCGCGTTGAATCCTTGATTTTTTTATTTTTTTATTTGACTCTTTTGGTGGGGAGTTGGTGATGTGGGTTGCGATGAGAATCCTTTAGTTTTAGTTGGATTCTATTTGTAAAATAGTTAGTTTACAATGAGCATTGTTGTGCGTCCGTGGTTAAAGGAGGTGCTCCTTATTTAAGGTAAAGAGATTGATTGAGAGTTAGAACAAGAGTTACTTGTGTTGTGTAGGTTGTGTGGGTTGGTACCAAAGGGACTAATAACCCGAGGTATATTTAATTGCTTCTGTTAGTTGCGAGGATTTAGAGGTTGGCGTATCGCTAGGACCGCCTTGGGTTCTAGAGTGGGGTACACAACGTTTTGTACGATCTGGTGTCGAGGGAGTGCTTGAACGATCTGGAGTGAGGATTTCATTAAATCCGTTGACCAACGAGTAAGACCATACTTTGAAGCCCCGACTAGTGCGGATTCTGGAGGAGTCAGAGCGAGTTCTGAGTAACAAGACACCGAAGTATGTTAAGGTGCTTTAGTCACATCAGTCCCAGCGGGAGGCAATGTGGGAGCTTGAGGATCAGATGCAGAAGAAGTACCCCGAGCTCTTTGAGGCTAGTGAGTACTCGTGGTGGTTGTTTATCTTTGTTGCTCTCTCCTTTGTCGTACTCCTAGTTTTGTGGTTCTGAGTGTTAGATTCGGGGATGAATCCTTTTTAGGAGGGGAGAATGTAATGCCCTAGACATCAATTCGACATTTCTGGAAGTATTTAGCGGATTCATGGAGATTTCTTTTTTCTTCCGTCGAATCGGGAAGGCAGGTTTGGGATGCGGATTTATCTAAAAAAAAAAGAAAGGATGGTGGGCTGTCCAGAGAGGGAGGGTGGGCTTCCCACCTCCCACCATGGGCCCAAGTTGCCCCTAGGCCCAGTTGCCCCTCCTTGGCCCAAGCCACCCCACCCCCTTTTTCCCTAATCTAGGCCAACTATTTTCCCCTTATGGCCACACCCCTCTTCCCCCCATAGCCGCCACCTCCAGAATTGCTGCCATGGTAAGGATTTCAGCTGCCATGGCAAGGAAATTGGCTGCCGCAGCAAGGTTTGTATTGTCGTGGCAGAGATAACAAGGAAGAAAGGAGGAAGGGAAGGGAAGACGAAGAAGAAGGGATGAAGGAAAGGAGGAGAAGAAAACCTGTGGGCAAACTAGATAAGAAATTTCCATCTTTTCCCCTCTATTTTAGGGTGATCGTAGGCTTTTTATTCGTCATTAGATGTGCTTGATCTAGGGAAACCGTCGATTAGGGATTAATCAGTATTCAGCGCATAGTCAGATCGGGCAGTGTGTTTGTTCGGATGGTTTAGGCGGTCAAAATGATTTTTTCCAAGGAACCCATGAACATGAAAGTTGTAGAGAATGGAGAGATATAGGTTCTATATTTTTTTCAGAATTTTTAGATGCGGGGTTTGGGCGCAACAGAGGATTGAAGTAGACTGTGCAGCAAAACTGGATTCAAAATCTAGTTTCTGATTGTGGACTGATTCAGAGGTCGTAATAAATTTTATGGATTAACTCATAATAATGAAATTAGTAGATACCATCTAGCACTAGCACTAGCTGTGGTTTGATTAGTAAATTAAAAGATACGAAAAAGACAAGTAGCGTCTTTGAAGGGAGCAGTGTGGTAACAATGACTTGAGAGGAGTTGCGGGTTTTGAGCGTAGAGGCATTTTTTCTTCTCAGTCGTGAATGTTGTATTATGTTTTGTTCTGAGTGGTGCCTTGTGTATAGGAGGCTTCGCTCCTGACCGTGCTTGATCCCTTTGCCCCTTCGGTAGAGAAAAGTAAATGTAGCAGTTGTTGCTACAGTTTAACTTATTAATTTTATTGCCTTCACCATAATTGTTGAGGTTTGGTAAATAATCTACCTTTAAACAAAGATGCCATGGTGCGCGTTATGCCTTATTATTTATATTGTGGTTCATGTGGTTATATTCCTAAGGAATCAATTGTGGGCATATCATGCATGTCATTTGCATCGTGGATGTCGCCACACTCAACCGCGACCGTACCGGTACCGCATCGTACATTACCGTAATATGATGCACACTATTACATTGCCATGTAAGGGTGCAGTGGATCATTTACATACATATGCATTTTATGAGGATGAGTCTTATTATGAGATATTAAGAGGAATTGGCTCGTGAGAGTTATTTGTAGCGTGGGATATTTTTTCTTGTGGTATAGTATAGATGAGGAGAATCATATTTATGCATTCAATGGGGATAAATCTTAATCTAAGGTTGTAGGAGGTTTTGGCTCATTAGAGTCACTTGTGGTTTGTGGTATTATCTTATGGTGAAAATCATTTGTGGTTTGTGGTATTGCCTCATGATATGTGGTATTATCTTGTGGTGGAAATCATTCGTGGTTAGTGGTATTGCTTTGTGGTTGTGATTGTGGATATGAATGAGGTTACAGTGTGATTGAGAAGAGCTATTTGATATTACTTTATCATTTTACCGCGTGATATCAAATGGATGCTTAATCATCTGCAGTTTAATTAATTTGTTAAATAGTTTGCTTGCTGAGATTTTATCTGACCCTTATTTTCCTTCTTCGAGGTGAACCTTGAGCATGTGTGGAAAGGGTAGAGCAGCACAACACCATTAATCAAGTCTTTATGAATTTTGTTGTATATGCTAGAGGCTTAAATTTTTAAATTATTTCTTCCATCCAGTCGTTGAACACTATAACGTGGTAATGCCTTTTGTGGTAGACTTTAGAGAGGTTGAACAATTCAAAATCAATTCAAAATTCCCATTATTTGTTATGTTGTCATGCTTCCGCTAGTTTTAGTGTTTACTGGGAAGGTGCTGCCGAATTTTCTTTTAATCTAGCTAGTGTTATGTGTGGTTTAGTAGTATCCCAGGGTAATGTGGACCTAGGGTGTTACATATTCCATTGCAATTGATTTAGTAATTAAAAATCATTATATATGTGATTGTATATGCTTGCTTTTTTATAGAGCATGGCTAGCACTTCCTGAGGCTAGCCAAAAAATATGATTTGTTGTACTATCACAGATGGTTCTTTTAAAAGAACCGTCTGTGATGTGGTAAATATCACAGTCGGCTCTATTATGAAATTGTCTGTGATGTTTCTTATATCATAGATGGTTCTATGGAACCATCTATGATGTTGTTTATATCATAGACAGTTCTATTATGGAACCGTCTATGGTGTGGTTTATATCATAGACGGTTGTATTATGGAACTGTCTGTGATAAGTATATCACACACGGTTCTTTTAAAGAACCATCTGTGATAGTTCATTGTATAAGTAGTGCCTCACTAGGGTTTGTGCCCTCATTCACTTACTCGGCCACATCCTTTCGCCACCTCACCTCGTGACGCATAGCCGAATCCAACTTCCCACCATTGCCCTAGCCGGATTGACAACCTCGTCGTTGCTCGTAGCCGAATCCATCGTCGCCCTGGCTGGATTCGCCATCGCCCCTAGTCGAATCCGCCGTCACCACCAACCGGATCTGCCGTCACCCCCAGCTGGATTCGCCATTGCCCCTAGCCAGTTCGACTACCTCTCCTTCTGACTCCACCTCTCCTCCATATCGCCTCTAGCTCCAGCCAAAGGTATGGATTTGTTTCATTTTTTTGCTTCATCATCTTTTCTATCGCACTAGCAATCCTTGTAGAAATTCATATGTTCACTGTGGTTACAAGGAAAGGAGAAGAAAACATGGTAGTGTTTTGATCCTATATAATATGAGCATAAATCTTGAAGTAAAGATTAGATGAAAATAAGGGCTAGCATGAAGTGCTATAATCTCAACCCCTTATAGGCACTATTTTTTAAGGTCCATCCAAATTTAAAAAGGAACAAACATAAGTCAAGTAAAAAATTAAATGATGCTTCAAGTCTAGAATGGAAGTTGTTACAAAAAATTCAGCGTTGAATTGGTAGAACAAGAAGACATTATACAGCAGCAATAAAAGATCTACAGTAGTTACACATTATCACAGGTTTGATCTAAACAAGTAGTGGGTGGGCTGCTTCTATGAGTGGGCTACTGGGTTCAAGTAAAAAAAGGGCATGAAACATTATGAGTCGGAATAGTAATTGTACAAGAGGAACATTATAGCACCATACACTTGAGCTTAAAAGGGCTGAAGCAAATTAATTTGCTTCAGCCCTTTTAAGCTCAAGTGTATGGTGCTTTAATGTTTGTCTTGTAGTTGTTGAGAAAAACATGTCCCCTCCTCCAACTCTCATCTCCTTACTTCTATCGGTGGGCGGCTGGTTCAAGTGAAAAAAAGGTATGAAACACTATGAGTCGGAGTAGTAATTGTATAATGGGAACATTACAGTACTATACACTTGAGCTTCAAAAAGATTGAAGCAAATTAATTTGCTTTAGCTCTTTTCATACTCAAGTGTACAGTGCTTAATGTTCGTGTTGTAGTTGTTGAAATACATGTACCCTCCTCCGACTCTCCTCTCCTTACTTCTATGAGTGGGTTGCTGGTTTAAGTAAAAAAAAGGATATAAAACACTGTGAGTCGGAGTAGTAGACAATTGTACAAGAGGAACATTACAACACTCTACACCTATGCTTCAAACAGTATGAAACAAATTAATTTGCTTCATACCTTTTGAAGCACAAGTGTACGACGCTTTAATTTCGTCTCATAGTTGTTGAGAAATACTCGTTCGAGATCCGAGTAGAATTCCAGGAACTTGTGTGACGGCATGCGCTCCTCGCGATGGGAAATCGTGGAAGACCTTTAAGTGCATACTTGTCACGCAGTACATGAGAAGGATCGCACACCATTTACGAGGTATCTTTTCGTATCGCCGAAAATATGGGAGGTCTTTGTGCGGATGAAGATGATGACCGAATTTCAACAAGAATGTGCAGCGCACAAGGACTCGGCACCGCTCACTCCCACAGACTCGGCACCGCTGGGTATGCGAGTAAAATTCCGCAATAGAGGATGGAGGATGAGGACGTCCCACCGAATTTAGATGCTGGATAAAACAGATAATTCGGGTTCGAGTGACACCCTAGCCACGGCATCACACAAGAACGTACAGGACCATAGGCAGGCATGTACGAGGTGCAACTGGCCGGCAGGCATGGACCACAAACAGGCCACCAAACCATAACATCCAAAACGATGCCTTTTCGAGCTGTAAACACGCACAAAACTCAACAACCACGAAGAACACGTACACAAGGAGATGCAAAGTCACAAAAATCTTATCTATTAGTATAGTCCAAAGTCAAAAGGCTGCATGATAGTATCATCTTTTTACGTACGCACGAGTGCACGCACACACGCACGCTTTCATGAGCTTGTGTGTACCGGTGATCATGCATGGTGTGGCTAAAAATAGCAACGGTAGTGGGTGTGGTTGCTCAGTATTTTAGGAATTGTTTCTTTTGGAGAGTAGCGATAGCCTATATAACTGAGAGTGCATGCCCCCATACTTGTCTCCTATTGGCTGCCAATAAGATGAAATGCCATGAGCACCATGGCACCATCCGCCACTACAGCCTCTCCACTACAATATAATGGCATTGGTTTTACTTTTTACCACTAGCTAGAGCTGCTTCTGTAACCTTTTCTTTGGTTTGTCAGTTGGTTGGTTGTCAAAATTTTCCTTCTTTTTTGTTTCCCTTTGTTCACCACCAGCATTGTCACTGGTGCTTTTTACTGCTTTGCATGTTGCACGCTATTATTATTTTTATATATGTCTCCTTGGATTCAACTCCTTTGTTCACCACCACCATTGTCACTGGTGCTTTTACTGCTTTGCATGTTACACGCTGTTATTTTTTAGAGTAAATTTCACAGAATCCCAAGTTTTGGGTAAAGGTAACAAAATACCCTATGTTTTGCAAAAAAATTTAAGAACCCATAGGTTCTTAAGTTAAAGGTTTCAAAAAAACCCTAGGTTTAACCTATCGCATTCCATGACTTCTATCCGACGGGATATAATAGGTGGGATCCACTCTTTTTGAGAGTAACGATCAACAAAAATGTACATGGGCCCAAAAAGGAGGGTGGAGTTAGGAGTGGAAACGGATCGGATATGATCAAATAGTCTCAAATACGAATACGGATTCATGTTTTTAAAACGGATACGAATTCGAACATTCTCGAATACGAATACGAATCGAATGTCATAACAAATACGAATTCGAATCGGATATATGCTTAATTCGGTCGAATTCGAATATCCTCTTACGAATATTATAATTGACCGATTTTTCTGATTAGCGGTTTTAAATTCAAATTTTGACATTTGAAATTTTCTCAAAATATGATTTCCACAGTTCATATTTCTGGCACCATTGTTTATTCATACATGTAGCCTACACGGTCGCAATTGTATCCATCGACCAAAACTGTAAACATCACATCGTTCTGTAATGATCTCAGATTTCTGGAATTCAGGCGCTTTATAGATTAGTAATGCACGCATCCGACCTGACAAATGGCAGTAGCCGCCGGCCACCGAAATGGCAGCAGGTAGAAGCAGTCGCCGGCCGGAGTGTACTAGTTGAGGACTTGAGGTCTTGGCTTTTGAGTACTAATTGAGGAAATTTGGAAATAAGGAGTTGATGAGTTAGTCTTGAGTCTTGAGTACTAATTGAGCGAAATGAGTAGTGTACTAGTTGAGGTCTTGGCTCTTCCTCTTCCGCTCTTGGCTCTTGATGCTGTGACGGAGACACGCTATTTCGCTGAGTTCGCTCTCGCTCGCCAGCGTCGCCGCTCGGACGCTCAGTACTCGCCACTCGCGTCGTCAGGCAGTCGCCAACTTGCCACACCCAGAGTCACGCTCGATCTCGGATGCTCGGCTGGCCCAGACTCACCACTCGGCACTCAGTGTCTCGGTTGACCAAATGAGTAAATGACTCGTGAGTACTGAGTCGTGACTCGTGACTCCCGCCTTGGCGTGCCATTCGCGCCATGGCAAATTGGCAATGGCGAGCCGGTGCCCGGTGGCAATACAAATACGAATATGATACGAATACGGATGTTCTCGAATACGAATGCGAATACAAATATGAATATTCTCGAATACGAATACGAATATTCTCGAATACGAATGTGAATACGAATATTCTCAAATACGAATATGAATATTGTCGAATATGAATACGAATATTTTCGAATACGGATTTTTGCTTACCACATTCACATTTTCTCGGATACGAATATCGGATAAAACGAATTATCCGTTACCGTTTTCCACCCCTAGGTGGAGTGGAGCTGACAGGTAGGCTCTACTTGTATGTCTGATATTCATATGGGTCCTAATTGTTATATCTTATTAGATGGGATGAAATAGAGTAATCCTCGAGTTTCTAGAAGCCTTTAGCCCAAGAATATGTGGTTCCTTCAAAAATTTTGCAAAACATGGGGTTCTGTGAAACTTACTTTATATATGTGTGTGTGTGTATATGGATTCAACTTTTGTACAGTGTTACACTTGAGGGTGAAAATTGGGGACATGTGGGGGGTCCCCCAGAAGAGTGGGGAAAAAATCACTGAATCCATCCACCACAACAACCCTATGCACCATAATCATCTGATCGAGACATGGTGTTTGACTGTCTGATCAAACTTGATTGTTCAAGGCATATGTTTGAGTTTGAGGACAATTAATGTAATAAATGTTTTTTCTCCCAGCAACAATGCATGCCAATTTCCCTTCACATAAGCAACAATATAATAGATAAGGATGGCATAATTGAAAGGTGATCAATTTGAACCGCTCATGTTTCAGGAGTGCGACTTCCGTGCTAAAAAACAGAACTACAAGTATAGCTCCTAAATAACATATAGTTACTTACTTTGGGTTGACACAACATGAACGATTGACTTTATCATAGTTGTGCATTTTTGTTTCACAAAGTATAAAAATACTATCCTACTTCAAGGAAAATGCACCATTTGTAACATTTAAATCGTTCCATCAGGTTAAAAATTCTTGCGATAAGTCACATGTTGGAATGAAAAGAAATTTGTTGACAAATGTTGCAATAAAGCCATGGTGATAAGTTATTGCCATGCAGCATCAACTTATTGTAACAACCACCAGTGTTGCAAAATCTCCATAACTCAAACAATAGTCCACACAAATGCATGCACAATACAAAATTGACAGCAACAAATGGAAAAAAAAAAGGTTTTATAAACTGTAATATCCTCAATTTCAAAAATTATTTAAAATTTTAAACTTTTATTCTGCATCTTATTGGCATTGGAATTTTCTAGCATTTGATTGAGGTTCCTAAGAAAATAAAATCCATAAAAATAAAGTTTAGAAGAAAAGGTGCAATTGAGGAAACCAAATTAAATTGGAATTCCGAATCTGAAAAGATGATCCGGAATATAAGCAGGGAATTTTATAATGAAAATATGGTTAAAAGAATACCAGGCTGGAAATTGGAATTTAAATGCAAAGTGCATTTCATTGAATTAAACCATGAGTTAACATAAACCAAATTGGAAAGAGAAGTAGAATTGAAATAAAATATCAAGTAATTTAAATTCTAAACTTTGAACCGTTTTCAAGCCTAACCAAAACTCAAGTGGGAGTTCAATTCAAAATTTAAAAACTTAAGATTTTAATTGCCTCATAAAAGCGATAATTGGTGCATTGGAAAATTGAAATATTGATGCTAAACAAAATTCAGGTTCAAATTCAAAAATAGTACAAGTTGGCTTTTGCTTGAATTAGAAATTTAGATTTGAAATTTAAAACTCAAAATTAATGGAAAAATCTAGAAAAATTTAGAAAATTAGTAATGGGCTCAGGTGTTCAGCCCATTTAGTTCAAGTTAATGGTAAGGCCTGAAATATCTTATTACAAGGTTTAAGTATAAATGAGTTTGTCAGAATTGCTCACATTAAATCTACAAATAAAATCTGGACTACTCTAGCTGATTATCATGAAGGTTCTAAATCTGTTAAAGGTGTTCATCAGAATCAATTCAAAAAGGATTATTCCAAATTTGAGATGAAATCAGGAGAATCAGTAGATGCACTTTTTGATCGCTTCAATAAGATTGTTAGTGATTTGCAATCCGTTGATGTCACATACTGTGATTCTGACAATGCTGGACAAATTCTAAATTCTTTGAATATGTCTGTTTGGAATGTGCTAGTCACCACTATTAATCATTCGGTTAGCATCGAAACACTCACCTTGAATGATCTTTATTTCGAGATGAAAACACATGATATTGATGTTTTCGCCAGGATAAACAAGACTAATTTGTTGGGCTTGGTGACTAATCAAGCTAACAGTTCATCGTGTTCTTCTAGTGTGTCTTTGTCTGCATTCTGCTCTATTTTAGATGAACAAGTGGAGGAGATTCCAGAAGAGCAGTTTGTATTTCTCTCAAACAGGGTGACCAAGGCAATTAATAACATCAGATCAAGGTGGAGAGGAGATCCAATCAGATGTTATGAATGTGGTGAGAAAAACCACATCAAGATAAATTGTCCCAAACTAAGGAACAAGGAGGACAAGGCTCTAACTCGTCACTCTCAAGTCAAGATTGACCTAAACAAGAAGCGCAATTATCGCAGGGTGGCCAATAAAATAATTTCAGTATTTGATGAGATTGATTTGAGTGATGATGATTCTAGAAGCGATGATGAGGGCAATGGTAAGAAGACAAAGGAGGTAGACTTCATAGGGATATGCTTTATGGAAACAGTGAGGAGCTCAACAATGATGATCTCTACAGTGATCCTGATGAGATAAAACATTCTTATACAAATTTATCTTGTGATGTGTTTAGATTGATAGAGGAGCTCAAGAAGTATAAAAAGAAAATCAAAAATCACGACTTCGTTGTTGAGAGCTTAAATTCTGAAATTCATAGACATAAAGCTTCTATTCCTGATGATGAATCTTGTGAGTCTTGTCAAGTTTTACATTCTGAGTTGGAGTCTGCTAGAAAAATTAATGCATCCAACTTGTTTCAATTTGGTGATATAACTGTTAGACTTGACGAACTAAAATTGGCAAACGACCCTTGTGGTAAAAAGTTAAAACTTGCAAATAATGAAATTGAAAAGCTCAACAGATGCTTTATCATGAGACTATTTCTTGCTCTAACTATCCTAAGCTTAACACTAAAATAGAATCGTTGACTAGACAATTTAATGATTTTGCTAAAAAGGAGAAATTGATTTAGTCTAGTACTTCTAAGGAGATTGCAAATGAATATGTTAAGTGCTCATCGTGTTTCACACTATCTAGAGAAAACGAGTACCTTAAGAGCACTTTAGAGGGTTTCTTTTAGAAAGAATAATTTAAATATGATCCTAGATAAGTCAAAAACTAGTGTGAAGAATCATGGTCTAGGATTTAATTTTATTGAGTATGCGAAAAATAATCCTCCTAAAGTTGTCAAGGTACTCAAACTAGGAAATTTGAAGTAGAGTCATAACCAAAACAAGTTGTCTTTAGATCTGCTGGTTTTGCAAAAGAGTTTTGTACCAAACTGAGTGCTATAAAAATCGGTTGATATGACCACTCATCAAGTTAAGTATCAATGCACTCATTATGGTAAATACAGTCATTTGGTTCAATTCTGCTTTAGAAGAGCAAATAAAGAGAAGAAAGACATGGTCAGGAAGTAGTTTCGATGAGCTATTTCCCATGGTCGAATCAGCATGGTCAAACCAGACACTCGGCCAGCATTTTCAAAGAAGAGTACTTGAGTAGAGTTTGTGCAAGCCTCTTATTGTCGCTTCACTCCTTCTAACCAATCATCTATAGGTTGTCGCTCTACTCTCTTTAATTATCCTTCTGTAGGGTCAGGAGTTTTTGCAACAGGACTGGTTAGATCAGCTTTTTCCCATGGTCAGAATAGTGTGGTCGGATCATTGCTTTGACCAGCGCTTCAACGACCAGTGATTCAACTAGTGTTTCTACTCGACCAGACCGATCTATGGTCAAACCAGTCAGACCACCTATTTCCCGTGGTCAGACCAGCTCCTTAAGAGACTTTCAACCAGTGTTTTCTACTCGCTTAGACCGAGCGGGAGTCAGACCAGCTCTACTGAGGAGATCAGACCGCTTCATGGTCGGACTAGCTTTCAACGGCGGTCTGATCGGAATTTGATAGAGCCTAAATCTTCACTCAAATCTTTATCATTGCCTGCTGTTACTCATGTTCATCGAGCAGCTCAGTACTGGATTCCTAAGTCTTATTTCACTAACCCTAGTACTGTGAGACCGACATTTCCTTTTATGTAAGGCCAGCTAACGTGGGGTGGAAAACATGCGCTTGAGGGGGATCTAGTCTTTTACATTATTATTTGACTGTAATACTTGATGGTTCTTCATTCCCCTTGATGGCTTTCAAGAGTTTAACCTTCTGGTTAGACTATGTGGAAAAGGTGATGTTGTCCTACAAGTGCTATGGTCTTTGAGTTCCTTTTTCAGATTGCTCGTTTTCACTATTAACTGCTTAATTCTTCTTTTTGTGCTCGGTTAAGAAGTGAGTTTGGTGTGTTGCTTTCTTTGGAGTTATTCTGAGGGGAGCTTGTTGGTCAAAATTTTGGAAGGTTTGTTTATTATATTTGTCAAATAATACATTAAGTCCAAGTCTTTAAAATTAAATGATGTGTAGTAGAGTTGTTTTATCATATTTATTCACTTACTTTGTAGCCATAGTTGTAACAGGTTGTAATCAATTTGCTAACATGACATGGCTGAAGTCTTTGACTACATTGATTGTAGATAGCACCTTATGATGTTCATCGAAAAGGATTAGCTTAATTGTGAGTCCTCTTTTAAATCTTGGTCATGAGGCTTGCATGTTTCATATTGTAATGTTTTTTGTTCACTCGAGTTGGCATGTTATGATAAAAATAAAAAAATGAGAAAGAGAAGATTGAAAAGATGTATACTTCAAGCATGCCATGGTTAAACAAAAGAAAAAGCACAAAACGTGCTCGATCAAAAAGAAGTATGCTTTAAGCACACCAGCATTCATATGAAGTTTGCTACAAAGATGGCACTATGAAAAGAAGTATACTTCAAGCATGCCACATGCCACATGCCTCATACAATGTGACTTGGATAATCTACAAAACTGCTAGATGTCTACTCTCATTGCTCCTTTTTAGAATTATTTTCTTTGGAGCTCTTGATGATTTCATTGCCAAATGGGAAGAAATTAGTAGAAAGGGGAGTATTCATCAAGGGGAGATTGTTAGACCATATTGTTTGATCATAAATTTAGTGGTGATGAATAATTAATATTTTGGTTGTATTGAAATTTTCATTTGTCAAAGATCTGGCTGATACGCTATTGTTGCTAGAGTTTTTAGGACATCATTTCGACCACGGCTGGCTTCGGCCATGGTATTTCGACCATGTCAAGCCTCAACCATATCATGGTATTTTGACCACATCAGGCTTCGATCATGACATTTCAACCACGGTATTTCGATCATGGAATTTCGACAATCACGTCAAGTCGACCATGGTAAATCAACCACGGCAAATCGACTAGGCAGAACAACCATAATTGGTCGAAGATGGTAAGTTATAGTGAACCGATCGTAACTATAGTACTTTTTAATGGTCATAGCTACAATACTTTTGGATGGTCATATCTATAGTGTTTTGTCGATGGTCGTAGCTACAATGCTTTGTTTGTGGTCGTAGCTACAGTAACTGATCGATAGTCTTAGACTTAACTAGTCAATACTTGATAGTCATACACTTTCTTGGTTGGTACTCGATAGTCATAGATATTACTGGTCGGTACTCGATAATCGTAGACTTCATGATCAGTAGTCAAAGGTTTTGTGATCAATTGTCGTAGGCTTCACGGTCAGTACTCATAAACTTCATGGTCGGTATGAGTGCTTTAATTCTTGTGATCTTCGAGTACATCAAGTACTCGTGTTGGGTCAGTGGTTGACTAATCTGTTCATAGCAGTCGTGATTAGTGGTCTTTGCTACAGTACCAGGTAGGTACTCAGTGGTTGTAGGGATTGTCGAGGAGACAATACAGGATCGGTACTCGAGTAATCGGTACTTGATGATTCTGTGTTGTTTCATGGTCGATAGTGGTACTTGTGATTCCTGAGTTTTTTGAGCGAAGCGATGGTAATTCTCGTCCTCGATGGACTAGCGGTCGTTATAAGTGATCTTAGGCTAATTTCTGTAAAGCGATGGAATTTGTGGTCGTGGCTGATTTGGTTGGTGTTGATGGATGGATAAGGGTGTGATACGATTGTGCGGACTAATGTCGGTCAAGTTGGGAAGAAGTTGTGCCGGGAAAATGTTTCTTTGTTCTTTGCATGTGCAGGTGGGTGTGGAGACGATCATGGTCGGTGACGAGGAGGACTGGGACTAGGATAGGGAGATCTGAGGTCCAAGCATTCAAGGATGTCACGTGAGGTGGTCATGCTCACACTGGAGCACGTGAAGATCAAAGGTGGTGATGCGTGGAGAAGCTACGGGTAGTTCGGTCCTGAAGGCTTCGGCACGGAAGTTGATGAGGTTATCGGATATGCTGTCCTGGAGCCTTCATCACGTATTGAGTTAGGAGTTGTGAATGGAGTCCATAACTGAGAAGATTGAGAGTTTAAATAAAACCTGTGTTTGGAAGGGTTACGGGTCCCTTGGTTTTTGAAAGAGATAAGATCTATGACCGTGTTTGAGGTGAACGTAGTTTAGGCTGTAGTATATAAAAGCAGAGAGAGGCTAAGGGTTTTAGCTGGGGCTGTAGAGAACTTTGAGAAGGCTTTTTGTGCTAGGGTTTTAGGGTGCTGTGAGGGCACTTTGTAGTCACAAACATGATATAGAAGAAAATATCATATTTGTTCTCAAAGAAAGAAATCATTGCCGGTGTTGTCTCATTTCTCCGAGCATCGATTTCCTGTGTCCTCATCAGTGTGCTATCACATCATGATCTTGCGATCTACGAGTACGGTGTCTTTGGTCGTCGGGTCAATCCAACTGATCAGAGCACGGCATTGTCTTCCACTTGTTCTCGTTCGAACGGTCAGAGCGATCAAGAGGACGAAGTGTTCGAGCGGTCAAAGCGATCAAGCGGACGAAGCAGTCAAAGCAGTCAATTCTTTCGAGTGGAGAAAGATTTCGACTACGTGCAAAGGAGGTCAAGCGAGCAGTCGAACGACTTGCGGCCGAACTTTACATCCGGTAATTTAGATTGCTTTTCTTCTGGTTTGAGATTTGTTTTCATGTATCAAAAAGCGGAGGCAATCATTCACCCCCCTCTGATTGCGCCATACCTACATCATCTCCAACTCCGATGACCATATGTACCGGCTGATAGGAGGCACCTATGGTCGATTCCTTTCGTTAGGTGCCTTGCCGTGGACCCCTCAGCTGATCCCTGTCACCAATTCCAGCAACTAGCAGCCATAGCTCGCTGGTGTCGTGCTCCGACCTACGCCACCTCTGGCTCTTGGCGCTAAGCTTCCTCATCTATCCTTGAGCTACGTCGACCCCTCAGGTAGCTCCTCCATAGTTCGTAGATGCTCTTAGCTAGCCAAATTGGCTTAAGTCAATGCCGTTCACCATATTGCCATGCCCCCTATCACTATTAATGCCCGAGCTCGTCGCTGGCCACTGTGCAGCCAAATTGGGCCATGAGGCTTAGCATAGAGGTACGCACGCTGGTGAGGGCCTCATTTTTGGTCATCCCTCTAGCCGCCATGCCTCTATTCACCAGCGGTGAGCACTGCTCTCTCCGGTGAGAGGAAGAAGGACATTGTAGCTGCGTACTTCATTTAAATGAGTGATTAGATTAAACTTAGTGACCGTGGTTTATTTAGTTAAACACCCACTAGCATGCGGGCCCTCCCGGTTTAATTAAAGCTTAGACTATATGACATGTGGGCCCCTTACTGTTTAAAAACTCTTTTAAAATTGACTAAATGAATTGGAGCGATTGACATATGGGCCTGATTTACTATGCTAAATAGTGCATGGACCCACCTATCAATCACAATAACCTTTCTGAATCAAAAAAAATTCTAAAAGGAAATTAAAACCTGTGGACCCCACCTGCCATACACTGTGGCCTTTTTCAAAGGAAAATAAATAGAAAACAAAACAAAAAGCCCTAGGTCCCACCTGTCAGTGAGAGAAATTCTCTCTACTTCATTATTTTCTAGGGTTTAATTCGGACTCAAACATCGAATGGACCATTCTCATTCATCTTAAGTCCAAATTTAGTGAAATTTATTTCTAAATTAATCTAAATTCAATATATTTCTAATAGGACCAAAATCATGAATTTTGAAATTCATTTGAATTTAATTCTATTTTCCTAGTTTTTATTCAAATTTATGTGCGATCGTTTAATAGCTTACGAAGCTCAAGAAGAACAAGAATTCAAGGCATGTCAAGACCTCAGGATCAACCAACTAGTAAGCAAGGCGAGTTAATACTTTGACCATCTTGAACCTACATTTTATGCAAGTTATTTCTATTTAAATTACCAAATTGTTTGCTGTTATTTATTATGCAAATTATATTCATCTTAAGATTTTAGATACATGCCTAATCGTTGTGTTACTATTATATCCCACTCATTTAATCAATTGAATGCGTAATCCTTGTCGCCCTAGAAATTTACTAGTAATCGTAATAATTTTAAATTGTATCTAAATGCGATGCTTAGCCCCCGCTTAGATAGCCGGGGGCACTAAATTGCCCTGACATCAATTCAGAAACATGAAACTAGTTTTGGGCAACCATTGGAAGGAAATGACTGATATATTGAGATAACTTAATTTATACTTCTCAAAACTCAAAAACTTGCTTTACATATTTGGGTAGATGGTAAGAGGGGTTGGTGCAGATGGAGCACGAGAGTGTGATTTGTGGTAGAACCGCCTAGATAACCCTAAGGACTAAATCCTGTGATGACCTTCTAATGTAAAACAGTACAACCACAAGTCTGTAATAGGTACAACTTGGCTAAGTAATTTATCAGACCTTGGAGTCATCTCGTATGGTAGAGAAGAGGGGCTGGTGCATGTGGATTATGATCCAACTTGAATGGGAAACCGAATAGAGGGTGATGTTTGCCCGCTACGCTAATCGTTGGGGAATTGCCATAGTCCTGCTGTGCTAGTCGTTGGGATTAACCTTCCAGCACAACTATGGTTCCTTCTGCGGAAGGAGTAATTTCATAGGTCGAGATGACAAAAGGGCAAGGTATTGTAAAGGCCTCGTGATGATCTCCTTGATCAGCATGTCTAAAGAAACATGTGGAACGTAATGAGGTTATCGTTTCTTATGGATAAAGTGTATATCCTTTGCAGAGTGTGAACTATTTGAATAGCCATGTCCATGGTCATAGGAGGGCATGGGAATTTATTTGAGTTAGTATCTATTTCTAAAATCTTTATCGGTCGGATGGAAAGAAAACTTGTTGGTGGATGGAACTTTCTGTTGATTTCTCCTGGGTGGATAGAACCCTGATTGTAAAAACTAGCATTGGTGGAAGGAACCATATAATAGGTGGATGGAACCTTCACTGTATTTAATATTGCATACTCTTACATTCTTTAAAAACACGATTTAGTTAAAACTGCTATATCTTAATTTCTATTTACTGTAACTTTCAACTGTAGCCTTGGCAAATAAAATAACCCTAGTCATCCTTTGTCAAGCCATGCATCTATATAAATACATTTTGTGTGTTGGCACGCAGATCACGGTAGTTTGTGCTCACACTCGCTCACTCAATAAACTTTGAACTAGGAAAGCCATATCACTACGCTTGTGCTGAAGCTCCTAGAAACGATGGTGATGAAGGCGAAGGAAATTAGGGCGATCTTTAGTAACCCCAGTCCCAATCGAACAGGTTAGAAAGGAGATTGTGTGTACATATATTATTCTAGCTTGGATAATATCTGGTGTCTATATTTCCCCCCAATCGCTTGTATGTGGCAATTTATGGCCCTCTCTTTTGTTCACTGCTTCCGCTACTGCTTTTGTATTGTAAATATTTGGCCTGGCGGCCCTTTATATAACTATATCCGATATGGAATATTTAAACTCTGATATGTAATATCAACGTGTGGTATGGTTCATGCGATGTATGAAATAATTTAGCAATGTATCTATGAGCATTATCTACTAATCAGAGAATAGTACGATGGAATCACATAAGATTTTAGATTGGTAAAATCTGGATCTCACATAAATTGCATGCCATTGAAATATAAAAAGATATTAAGTAGCAGGTAGGAAAGGGTGGTTTTACTAGTCAGCCTCTTCGTTGAAGTTTTAGGATAATATATGCATATTATAAATGTGAGGATGTGACCATAGCAAATAACTAAAGAAAGGATTACTGGATTAGGCCCATGCCAAATTAATTAATTAGATATCATCTTTTAGTGTGTAGATAAAGTAGGGGCGGATCACGAACAACTTTCCAGTCAGATTTTCACTTATTAAAATGTCTGTGCATGGTGGGTCCCACATTTGGTCAACAACAGAGATTGGATAGGCTTTGCATTGCAGTATTGACCATGGGTCCGTTGGACGATGCTACAAAGGGCTAAACTTGTGCTCACTTTGGGTGTTGGACCCACACAAAATTCTCACCAAAATAATTGATATACAATGCATTACCACTATTAAAAGACTTTGGATCTAAAAATGGATGTTCATGATCGTTTTTTTTTTTTTGCAGCTGCGAAATTGAGAAGTTGATGGTTTAGTTCCTCACGAGCAATCGACAGCTTCTCATTAGATGATCCACTACCGGAAAGCTCCTATATGCCGAGTGTTCAGAATTTTGCCGAGTGCAATCTATCGGGCACTCGGTAAACAACAGCTTTGCTGAGTGCCTTAATGGGGACACTCGGCGAAAATAAAACACTCGCCAAAAATATCTTTACCGAGTGCTGAGGATTAGACACTCGGCATATAGGAGCTCTTTGCCGAGTGCTAACAAGAAAACACTCGGCAAAAATAAAACACTCGGCAGCAACCGCCGTCCGTTAGATGTTAGCCGCTTGTTGTTAGACCTTTGCCGAGTGTGCGAGGCGACACTCGCAAAGAGCTCTTGCCGAGTGTTTTGTTTGCGGCACTCGGCAAAGAAATAAAACCTTTTCCTCTCCTACCCTTCAAACTTTTCTACTCTCCACATACAAAATATGGTACTCCATGTTAAAATTTGGTATATTTTTGTATTTGTTTGGTATATTTAATTAATTAATTGCATTTCAAGCAATTTTTGAATCAAGTCAAATTTGAACCGCAAGTGATTCAAATAAACGGAAAAATGAGTAGAAAATGATATTCATGTTATTCACCGGTTTGAGGCCTTACTGTTAAATAAAAGGAATTTCGAACATCTTGTTCAGAAACACGACCACAAACGTGTGGCGAATGGTTTTAAATTTTAAAAAGCAAACGAAGTCCGAAAATCATGAGATTTGTCAAGATGTCATGATATTATACGTGGAGGCTGTGGTAAAAATTGATAAGATTTCGCATAAGTTATCACGCACGATGTTTACAAACTAAAGCAATTAAGAAGAAGAAGCGTAGAGTTGAGACGGATCCGAAGATTTGGAGTCAAAGTGACGGTTGAATTGTGGTTTGACTACAAAACTTTTGTACAAAGCGATAGACAACAGAGATTGTTTCATGTGAAATTTTGGTAATTTTTCGGATCCATTTGATAATTTTAATTTTTAAACTGCAACGCAATTATAGAATTTTACTTGATATAAATTGAATTTGAGCTATAACGCATGAAATAATGGTCTAATATTAGTAGAAGCATCGAATATGCATTGTTGAGTGAATTTGACAAGGCATTTTCAAGTACATTCGAACAAATTTGTAAAACACGCTATGAAAAAAGAGAGGAAAGGAAGTTTTATTAAAAAAAAAATCTTTGTCGAGTGCATTGTGGGAGGCACTCGGCAAAGATGAGGGGTTTGCCGAGTGCCCGATCGGGGGCACTCGGCAAACAATACAAACAACAGCTTTAATAGTTTCCCGGCCGCTCACACACGCAACACCCGCGCCCGCACGCCGCCGCCTCGCCCCAGCCAGACACCCGCGCGCGCGCGCGCCCGCCCGCCGCCCGCGCCGCCGCCCGCCCGCCCGCCCGCCCCCGCGCCCCCGCATGCGCCGCCGCCCCCCGCCCGCCCGCGCGCCCCGCCGCCCGCCCCGCGCGACGGCCGCCGCGCGCCGCCGACCCCGCGGCCGGCCGCCGACGCCTCCCCGGCCGGCCGCCGCCCGACGCCTCCCGACGCCCCGCCCGCCGCCGCGCCGCCGACTCCTCCGCCGCCGCCGAAGCCCCTCCTCGGCGTCACCACCTCCTCGGCTACCGTCCACCGCCCCACGCCCGTCGCCTCGCCCGCCGCCTCCCGCCGCTCCACGCCACCTTGGCCCGCCGCCTCGGTGAGCTCTCCTAGCTTATGCTTCCTGTTTTCCTAATGTTAGCTTTTACTTCCTGCTGTTAGCAACTTAGTACACATTAGCTATCATAGTGTCTTCAAATCATGGCATCTGGTGGTGGTGATGGATTCAGAGGCTTGATAATTCGCTCTCGCATTGGTAACTTCAAAGTATTCTACATAAATATAGAGAGTGTTCTTTTAGCAATGGAGCAAAGACCTGCATATGGCGTTCTGGCACTTGGGCCTCCATCATTGTACCCTGTAGGCAAAGAAGAGCATTATTAGGTGGAGTTTGGCTATCTGATGGCAGAAAGAAATGAAGTAAAGGATGGTGTTATATAAGACCTGTTCATCAAGGAAAACCATGTCTAGGCGTATTGTCATCGATATATTCAGAAAAGTGTGTTAATCTGACACAGACACGCCAGCGATGTGATTCCTAAGCAACGTCCTTTAGAAGAGTGTATTCCATCTACAGATGTAAACAAATAGTGTTAATTCTGTAAAATCAAAGCTGGATTCTTTATTATTAAGCAGGGTAACAGCAGGTAGCGATAACTAATGTGTACAACAGAGAGAAAATTGCATGATGCAAGGAAGGGTAGGACAACGGAGGAAGCAAGCAGGTATGATAGTAATGTAAGCTCTTAACAAGTATAATCTCAGCTGGAATCATAGAACAGGCATAATGTAATGGCCGAAGGATAGGGTGTGGTAGATGAAAAGCATGAAAAAGAAGAATCATACACAATTGGGCTGTAACAGTAAGATAATGGTATGTAGCATTTCTATGCCAGTAAGGATCACATGTAGTTAAATAGGAATGCAGAAATAGTAAGCCGTACATAATGCAATAATGTAGCCGGTATCTATCGCCAGTGGTGTGATGGCAATCAAATCAAGGAGAGTATTTCATGGTAAACTATATTCTTTATTGTTGAGCCAATTGTTCCATTCTCATTTTCTGTTAGGCGTAACCTAGTTAGGCGTCTCCCGTTCGAAAGAGATACGGTTGGAAATATGCAGATCTTTGCATATCTATAACCGTATCTGTTTCGAATTGTCCACGTTTTTTGGACAACCCGAGGATGCGTAGATGGGGTTAGTTTCCATGGTCTACTCCGATCCGTGACAGAGTTTCGGCAGCATCTCCCTGTTGTTCTCCGGATACACAATCTCCTGCCAGACTTGTATTTGGAGAACGGCGGGAGGTGCTGCCGAAATGTCTCGGATAGGAGTAGAGCATAGAAACTAACCTCATCTACGCATCCTGTGGATTAGGACCTATCTTCACCTATTAGATAGGAGAAAGATCGTAGATGCATTTGATTCTTATATTACTCCCTGATATGTTAGAGGATGGATGACCGTGAGTGGATGTACACGGGCCGCTCAAGTCAGGGTTCGTTGTCCGATGAATGGATTGAGAAGACCGATGCTTTCTTGGAACTAGCATTTGCCAAGGTTAAAGGAGCGCGTGCCACTTGGTGTCCCTGCAGCAGATGTGCAAACACGCGTCGACAAACAAAGGAGGTCATGGGTAAACATCTTTGCAAGTTGGATTTACGGCAGACTATACCGGTGGATCTACCACGGTGAATCCGATCGTGTGAGAGGAGGTCGTGAGACCACGCGTCGAGGATTATGATCTTGATGGCGGGTAGGAGACATGTTAAATGACTATCATGAAGCACACTTATTTGAAGGACATAGGGAGGAGGAGCAGAGGCAACCGCAAAGGCGACACGACATGTTGTCTGCGGCACGAAACCCCTTCACGGCCGACGAAGGTTTCTCAACCGGATGGCATTGGACGTAATGGCCTTGAAGTCCGGTTTAGCTTGAGTCGAGACGCCGATGCTATGTTGACAGTTTTGGCAAGCATGCTTCGGAGGGTCACATTCTGCCAAAGAGCATGTACGAGTCAAAGAAACTCCTTCGTGCACTTAAGATGCCATATGAGCAGATACATGCTTGTCCGAAGGGTGCATCCTATTTAGGAAAGAACACGAAGCAAAGTCTTGTGGAAAGTGTGGATCCTCTAGGTTCACGGAGGTGGACTCGGTGATGGTCGAAGAGGCGACTTGCGATCCCGTGAAAATCCTACGGTACCTTCCGTTCATACCGAGGATCCAACGGCTATACATGACCGAGAAACCGCGAAAGCAGATGACATGGCACAAAATGGACGTCGATACAATCACGAGAAGCTAGTACATCCATCCGATGGTGAAGCATGGACCCACTTTGATGTGATTCATCGTGAGAAAGCTCTAGAGGCTCGTAATGTGCGTGTTGCGCTGGCAACAGATGGGTTCAATCCTTATGGAATGATGGCCGCCCCATACACTTGTTGGCCGTGTTCGTTATCCTCAATCTCCCCGGCGTCCTCTTCCAACGACAGAACATATTCTTGTCGTTGATAATTCCTGAACACTTCCGGGAGGAGGGCGGGAGGAGGAGGAGGAGGCAGGAGGAGGAGCGGGAGGAGGAGGAGGAGCAGGAGGAGGAGGCGGGAGCAGGAGGAGGAGGAGGAGAGGAGGAGGAGGCGGCAGGGATTCGCTTCCTCCGGTTCATCGGTGTCCGGTTGCGAGGTCCTCGACCCTCCCGAGGCGACCGATACCTCTTGAGAGACGCCACGATTCGACCCACTAGGGCTAGGTAAGTAACTTTAGATGTTATCACTACTTTTCATTTGATATGTTGAAAATCACAATAGAAACTAATAATTTATCTTAATCACTTGGGCGGGGTTGGGCGCTTGTGGTGCGGTGATCACAAACGCCATGTCAATGGCATCACTGGTCTTTGTGCGAGCTACACTTCCCCGGCACGGTTGCGTTTGGCGGAGGCGAGCCGGCCTACGTGGGACCACTCGTCGCCTTCCCGATTTACCGATCGGGATGGCGGTATTCGCCAACAAGGCGGCGCGGGTGACGGCGGCTGTGGGTAAGTCTTCCTCGCACTACATTGCTCAATACATCACATTCATTGGACATTCTTGAAATAATGACCGGATACATCGCGTCTATATGCGAGATTTCTTCAGATGCCGGGAGGATATGAGGCCAAGGCGGCTAGTGTGGCTCATAAAGCTGTTATAAACTCGTGAAGGACATGCATTACGAGTAGCGCGTCCGTGCCATCGTAACATACAACGCTACCTACCTTGGAGTGAAGATCAACAAAACTCAAGCAAGAAACATGAGGTGATTCGGAAGATTACATGCGGTAAATATAGAACATTAATACTGATTTTTACGAGATTAAATACGCTTAATTTGATCTTCTTATATGTTATATACTTGATGACGTGTAGGTGCCTCCGTGGTGGTGCGCCCGGTGGGAGGAGACGACAACGCTTGTCGGGCGGCGTTTGATGATGCCAGTGCACCACACCATCAAGGCAACCGTAGCCTCGGCGAATCGCGGCTACATGGGTACAATTCATTTCTTTATTATAACGCTCAATTCGCATAATTTCTAATCATCTTCTGTTTTTTTCGCGATCGTCGTCACATGGTGGCCAGCCTTGCTCCCAGTTCAAGGCATGGGCTTTGGCCCACAAGGGCAAGGCGACGTCCGACGTCGACTACAACCCGGAGGACCCGCCCTCGGTGTACAGCAATGCGATCGTCCACGGCCGCCTCGGTGAGTACACATCGATGGCAAGGCGGTCCATGGGCGAGTGCGATCCGAGCACCGGGACCTTGATGGAGAAGTCGTCATGAGGGTGGGAGGAGGCAAGAAGCATGTGCGATGATGGATTGGCGACAAGACACTCGACACGGCCACTACTCCCACTCTCTCCCAGATTCGAGCAAGGAGCACGAGCTCAAGCCCGCCATTCGCCCACCCGGACCTTTGCGATCCGGATGGAGGCACTCCGAGTTATTTTGTTTTATTCATCGTTCATTAATTTTTACATACCTTTGCTTTGCATTGTAACATTGGGGTGAAATATTGTAGGCCCAGCTGGAAGAAGAGAAGATGCTACGGGAGGAGATGGAGGCGAGGATGCAGCCGATCGGCGGAGGAATGAGGCCGGCGGAGAGGATGACGCAGATGTTTGATGGATGCAAAGTCTTGGCGAGAGGATGGGTCAACCTCGCCACCGAGCTATTCCTCCACCTCCTCCCGCAACTACTCATGTGAGTTTCTAGTGGAGTATGAATGTTTAAGTTTGTATGTTCCTACCTTAAATCTTGTCTCACACATGCAATCTCTTCTCTTTTGTGCAGAATCAATCGGCGGCTTCGAATAATATGCCTCATGACCCACCACATCAGTCGGGGTGACTATATGTGACTTGTGATATGTGATATATGTGATATGTGATATATTGTGACTATATGTGATATTGTGACTTGTGATATGTGATATATTGTGACTTGTGGTGATATATGTGATATATGTGATATATTGTGACTTGTGGTGATATATGTGATATATTGTGGACTATATGTGATATATGTGATTACTTGTGGTGATTACTTGTTGATATATCTGTGATATTGTGATTTGTTTGAGTGGGGTGCAATAAACATTTAAAATAGGCAGTTTTTGGCCACTTTGCCGTGTGTTACACTCGATAAAGGGAGGCTTTGCCGAGTGTCATGGTAAAAACACTCGGCAAAGTAACGTTTTTGGGCATTCTGGGAATGTACTATGCCGAGTGTTGTGATTTTGCCGAGTGTTTTTACTATGACACTCGGCAAACTGCAAGACTTTGCCGAGTGTCTTTACCATGACACTCGGCAAAGTTTAAAGCTTTGCCGAGTGCCATTCCGTCCTGGCACTCGGCAAACGACGCTGTCACCGTGTTCTCGCCGTCCACTGTCCTTTTTTTGCCGAGGGTCGTTTCGGCACTCGGCAAAGACTTTGCCGAGTGCTCGATGAAAAGCTCTCGGCAAAGAGCTCTTTGCCGTCAGAAACTATGACGTGTGAGCTATGCCGTGGGTGGCACTCGGCAAAGACTTTGCCGAGTGTTTCTCGTGCTTTGCCGAGTGCCACCGGCACTCGGCAAAGCTGCTGAACCCGGTAGTGATCGTCTTGAGCACTCAATTTTCATCCAACAGGTCTCGGTGTGGTTAATGCATGTAAAAAAAAGGACCATTTTCTTAATAGAAAAAAACGAAAAAGTGAAGGTTCAAGGAAACCACTGGCCTTGTGAGTACAGAACTAGTTGGAGGACAATCAAGAAACCGCAACTCGATCGGCAGTTTACGATTATTTTAACCCAGCAAATTGGTGAGCGTTTGGCCATTTTTATATAAAATTTCTAGCTATGTGGCTCAGCCAGATAATGCAACGCTGACAAACTGATGATGGTTTTCTTTGATAACCACACATGTACTGGACCCCGAAGGAGACCTAGTGCAACATAAACATATTATCTCCACTAATTGTCGTCACTGTTTTGTTCACTGTACACCAACATGTTATGCGATGTAGCAGTTGGTCTACGCCTTTCGCAAGATAGTGAAATGTTAGGACATGAAACTATTGGATATATCTTGATATATGCCATGCTAGGTAGTATGCGATCTTCACTAGCATGTCAAATTATCAATTAGGGTTATATTGTACCTGCACTTTGTGGGAGATGCAAATTCTTACGGATCAGAGGATGATACATCCCCATCGATCTTTTTGTTCGAATTGGAGTTAAGTAGCGTGGTTGGATGGATACATACATTAAAATCACCTAGTGTAACGTAGCTCCACCATTCCTTTCTGACGTACTCGTTCCAGTCTGACGTAGTTTTAGCTCTACATAGATAGAACAAAAAGTAATAAATTAATGTCTTGTTTTTAACATATACTGCACTTATTAGTTGTATATTGATCTCTCTAACAGTAGTATTGATAAGCAATTAACAAAGGTGATGGGAGGGAAATTATGTCTAAGAAAATGACAAATATTCATAAACCGAAACCAAATTATTGAAACAATATCAAAATTAGACTAGAGGAGATAATTTTGAACTATTGTAATCGCAATAATCAACGAAGTAATACCACCTGATTGGTCCTTGAAAAGGGCAGGTATATGCACTATGATATGCCCGGTAGTGGCTCAAATTAACATGTCTAGGTTTTCTTTTGTTTTTTTGGCAGATTTGTTAATCTATTTTTCTAGTTTACTTGTGTAATGATGACTCTTTTTTATACTATTGTTTTATTTATGAATACTTTTCATATTTCTGTTTTGTTGAAGCATGTTTTTTGTAATCTTAATCAGTTTCGTGTCTTTGGGCACCCCACACAAGTTCAGAATCTTAATTGCGAGAACCGGCTGGTTTCTCACCACCCACTAGCCGGTTTAGGCATACTAAACCACCCGAGATCCTCATTTTAGGTGGAATGTGTATATTATTGTTTACAATGAATGCACCGAAAATAAAATCTGTTAGACCATGGTCGTAAATAAGAGATGATGAATAATTGACATTTGGTTTGCTTTGAATTTTGCATTGTTTATTTTGGATTTTGCGTTCGTAAAAGACTTGGTCGTTTGCAGTTGAAGTCGTTGTCATTGAGTGGTCATGCACAGTTTCAGATGAGTTCAGATCACAGATGCTACTCTACGACCACGGCAACAGACGCTATACGACTACGGCATGGCTTTCAGTCAACAGACTTCAGACTACGACCACAGACTTTGACGTTAGACATCATGCTTTGCCTACGGTATGAACACGACCACGACTACTGTAGGAGTCTTTATGACTTGGTGGTCGATAGGAATTTTTACGACCACGGTATCAGAACACATACACTCTTACGACCACGGCATCAGCACTTCAGACAATCTTATGACCACGGCAAACACAGACTACGACCATGACATACATCAGCTTACGACCATGGAATGCTACGCCCACGTTCAGCTTACGACCACGGAATACTACGACCACGTTCACACGACGACCTACGACCACGTTGACTACGACCACGGCATGCTGTTGATTACGACCACGACATGCTACGACCACGTATGGCTTCGACCACGACAGTACGACTTCGACCTTTCAACCACAGTAGTACGACTTTGGTTTTACGACCACGGCAGGTAATCATAGCTACAGTACTCCTTCATGGTTGTAGCTACAGTACTCGATAGTCGTAGACTTTACTGGTTATTAGTCGAGGGCTTTATAGTCGATGGTCGTAAGTTTGTAGACTACGTTCATGGTCGTAGATTTTGCAGATTGCTTTCATGATTGATTTTGCAGATTGCTTTCATGATCGTAGATTTTGCAGATTACTTTCATGGTCATAGATTTTACAGACTGCCTTCATGGTCGTATGTTTTACACACTGTCTTCATAGTCGTAGGTTTGACAGTCTTGTCGATACTCGTAGACTTCACAGTCTGCTATTCTATCTTGGGTAGTCGGAGGCTTAGCTATTGGTTGTCGTTGGCTTCACGGTCGATACTCGTAAGACTTCATGGTCGATACGAGTGCTTCACTCTTGCGATCTTCGAGTACGTCAAGTACTCGTGTTGGACCAGTGGTTGACTGGTCGGTGTGTGGTGGTCGTTGATGAATGGTTGTTGCTTGAGGTACTCGTAGACGATAGTCGTGTGGTTTCCAAGTACTTATGGGTTACGAGTACTCTGAGGTAGCGATAGACTTAGCGATAGTTGTAAATGTTCTGAGGCATGATCGTATTGGGTAGCGGAAGATCTGTTTCCATTAGCGATAATGATGTGTGGTCGTAAATGACCTAGTGCATGGTCATAGGTGGTCTGTGCCAATCAGCGATAGTTTGTGCAGTCATAAATGACATGGGAGACGATCGTAGGAGGTTTGGATTTTGTCTGGGGATAGACAAGGATGTGGTTTGCTAATGTGTGTTGCCAGGTGTTGGTTTCTTTGGTCTTTGCATGTGTAGGTGGGCATGGAGGCGGCCATGGTCGGTGACGAGGAGGACCGGGACTAGGAGGGGGTAATATGAGGTACAGGTGGTCGGGATGTCACACGAGGTGATCGAACTCATACTGGAGCACATGGAGGTCAAAGGTGGATGCTGCGTGGAGGCATGGAGACGATTACGGTCGGTGACAAAGAAGACCGTGACTAGGAGGGGGTAATCTGAAGTCCAGGCGGTCAGGTGGTCACGCGAGGTGATCGGACTCATGCAAGAGTATGCGGTGATGGTGCATGATGAAGGCAGGAGGGGATATCCTGGAGGCTTTGTCGTGGGTGTCGTATGGAGTTGTGGATGGAGTCCATGATCTGTACGAGGTGGTTAAAACTTGGGTTAGGAAGGTTTTTTAGGTCTCTTGATTTGAGGAAGAGATATGATCTCATGTCCAGGTGGTTAAGGGAGCCACGTTCTAAACAGCTGTCCTCATTGATCGAAGCACTCGTAAGCAAGCGGTCGTAAGCGAGCTATCATACGCTAGCGTCGGAGCGAGCATTCAGGACAGAGCGGTCGTAACGAGTGGTCGTAATAAGCGCTTGGATGACAGAGGCTAACACATGGTCGTAACGAGCGCTTAGGCGACAGAGACTAACAAGTGGTCGTAACAAGCAGTCGGGTGACCAAGGCTATCGAGTGGTCGTAACGAGCAATCAGGCGACCGACGTTTACGACCACGTATAAACTGGCACATGCGGTCGTTACTATCATCTGGTAATTTAGATTGTTTTGTTTGTGTTTCTCTGCGTTGTGTTTTCTTTTTTCAGATGTCAAAAAGCGGAGATAAGCATTCACCCCTCTCTGATTGTGTCATTCGATCCTACAAAATATTTAAAAATCCAGAATTTAGAAGAAAAAAAATCAGAAACTAGCTGAAAAGCAGTGCGCCCGTGTCCATGCCATGCATTTTTTTGGTGTTTTGTCAATAATTTTATTAACTATGACGTAATTTCCATGTTAAATGAATCACTGCAATATAATGCAACCTTTTCAACGACGGCGAAATGTGTGCAGATTGGGAAAGGGTGAGAAAAGTTCATCTTGTTCAATAAACAAACTGCATTGTGGACACAAGGATTAATTTGCAATATGTATGGTACCCTCGAATGTTCTAATAAAAAGAAATTAGATTCTCCACTCAAATGTAGTGTCCAACTTTGAACTTTCACCGCTCTCTGTGCATCATAAGCGGTAAGTGGTAAAAGTGTCACAAACTGTATCAAGAAATGTGGTGTCAACAGTAAGCAAATAGGACCTCTCCACTATAGACAAGCTTAACTACGCAAGTTTCGACAGGACATTCTTGAATAAAATAAATGCATGTGCGGAAGAGCCAATTCTGTATTATGCCTTATGGGGAATAGCATATGACGAAGAAATTTGGTCAGATGACATCAACGTATATAGACCTCATTACAATTTCCTGTTTTGTTTAAGAGGCTTTACGATTTTCTCTATTGACCTCTTAACTAACATTCTTAAGGCACAAATAAGTCAACAAGATCACAAAAATAACCTGATAATGGGAGGTTTTAGATATCAATCCTAGCTAGCTAGCTACTCTGTCAATTGGGCAATATGAGGAGTGTTGTAGGTGTGGTCTTCACCTAAACCCAGTTGACTGTTAGAAGGTCATAAAGTCCAGAGCGAGACATGTGTAATGCTATATATACCCTTGAGCAGGGTATTTAGGTGTAAGGACATAATTATAAAATACTCCCTATATGAATATATAAAACGACCCAGGCCATAGAGAAAGCATAAGCATTACTCACATAACTCTCCACTATCATATGTACTGTTTGGTCCGTAACCACAACAAGGAGCATTTCAATCTTACTTCTTGGACTAAATTTCCAAAGAAATTTACGCAATTCCACCATGGATGCGAGGATATGCAAACAGGCCCTAGAATATAGAAAAAACCTGATTAATTAAAGTGCGGCCTGTCGACATAAGATACACATTATCCATGATAAGTTTTGCTCGAAAAGTAGGGAATACAAGCTAAACCAAAATATTAAAGTAGGGAACAAAATCATTATCACATATTGCAACAGCTTGCTTGTTTCGTGTCCTCGTCTCGGAACACTTGCACATAATATGAACATCTTGTAATTTCTGATTGAAAACACAGTGTTGTACGTATGTATGAAATATCTACTTTACGTCAATCTTATTCATTGTTAGCCAAATATTATCCACGTTATTCAGTATGTGCGCTATGCACCGTGCGTATGAGTTGCTACAATCTAATAATATGGTTGCTCACTGCTACAGACAGTCCTATCACAGACGGTTTGAAACTGTCATCACAGACGATTTCTGAACCGTCAGTGTTTATCTGTCAGTGATAATAGGTGGTTATCACAGACGGCTCCCAAGCTGTCTATGGTAACTCACATTACAGACGGTTTGTATACAAACCGTCTGTGATATTGTGTATATCACAGACGGTTTGGAATAAAAAAACCGTCGTGATATCGCAATATCACGAGCGGTGTTTGTATATAACCGTGCGTGATATGAGTTATATCACGACGGTTTTATACAAACCGTGCGTGATATACTAATATCACGAGCGGTGTTTGTATACAACCGTCTGTGATAGAATTCATATCACAGACGGTTATATACAAACACCGTCTGTGATATTGTGTATATCACAGACGGTGTTTGTATACAACCGTCTGTGATATGAATTTTATCACAGACGGTTCTAAATAAAAACCGTCTGTGATATTGTGTATATCACAGACGGTTAATACAAAGGCCGTCTTTGAAACCGTCTGTGATATATATCACAGACGGTTTGTAACAACGAACCGTCTGTGATAGCTATTGCAATAACCGTTTTATTTGATATTTTTTGGCTAGCCTCAGGATATGCTAGCCATGCCCTCTGAAAGCAAGCAAGCAGATTACAGATAAATGACAGATAAGCACAAATCGTTACATATATAGAATGAAAATCGTTACACAGATCTTACAAATGAATGTGACAGGCGGCCAGAACATCACATACTACATATATAGAATGAAAATCGTTACACAGATCTTACAAATGAATTTTGTTTGATTAAGCACAAATGAATACAATGTTTCAACATCTAATTATCACCATTGCCGGGGTAGAACTCTCCAGCCTTATTTATGACATCTGCTACTAAGAATTCAGAGAGGGTTCCACGAATTTCGATGAGTTTGTCAAGATCATATGCACTTTTGTCGAAATCCACCCGCTGTCGCTAGGAGCAATGTTAAGTCATTAATTAGCATATGTTACATATATATAATTAGAAAATAATAATTATTGTAAGGACACGGTACCTCTGGATCATTGATCTTAGTATCCATGATTTCCTTCATGTGGCGGCAAACGTAGAATCCACATACGTTGCCTTGTAGCTGCTGGTGGCACTGCAAAAATAGAATTACATACCTGCATGGTTATTTCTAGAGACATTATAACAAAGTGTGATATAGGATTTTTGTGTTGTAGCGGGTACCAAAAATCGCGTGTTGTGTCATGACGTGTCCTTTGGATTTGTTGTGTTTTCCTCCTAGGGCAACATAAGCGGTAAGCGACATCGTGATTCAAAAAGTTAGCCCGGCCGTTGCAAACGAAGGAAATATTACAATAGAGTTATGTATGAAGAAAATGAGTTTACACATTAATTACTTCTTGCACAGTGAAGTCGTGGTTGCTCTTAAGTAGGGAAATCAAGGTATATTACTTCGCTCCACTTTGGTACAATCACAATCAAAATCCAGTGATGCCTAGTCATGTGTGTCGTCATAGTGATTAATCCTATGTTCATGCTACATGTAAAGTAAAAATGAAACATGTGTGGCAACTAGTGAAACACTTACCCTTGGTTGAAGGGTACCATGACATACTCCTTGTCGATGTGAGCAATCAATCCCCTCGTTATGTAACCTTCCACGAAGGAGGCATTTTCATTGATAGATTGCTCGGAGACCAAGTGAGGTCAAGGAAACCCACGGTTGTCGTGATCGCTTTACTTGTTGGATCATGTATCTATACATAAGGAAAGAGTAATGACATTTATCGGTATAACGTGAATGTAGAACTTCATTGTATAGTACACTTACAATGTCCAGCATCGTAGAAGTGAGGCGTCAAGTTCGTCGAGATTGAATAGTAAGAATAAGTCTTCGAATGTCACGACGATGTAGCCCGAGTCGTGAAGGAAATGTGCCTCCGTATATCTCAGAGTGAATGCACTCTGCCGGTTTGGCTTCATGTTGGACTTCATCATGTACCAGCTATGCAATGTATTGCAAACCAAACCAAGCCGGGGTAATTGTGACTCGGGGACCAACGACACTCCTAGAATGAACTTTCATGGCCCGGGACGCGCCTTAATTTTCTTGGCTTGAGTCTTACAACCTCGCTTATGATACGTTTTCGGTGGCGTCTCGGCGGAGCCGATGCTGTGAGCCGAAGCCGGAGTGGAGGTGGAGCCACTGGAGCCGATGTGACAGTCCATGGCGATGTCCCTCTTGGGCCTTTGGATGTGGAGATCGTGGCACGGACAAGTCGAGGCGATGTCCTCTTGGGCCCTGAGCGAATGTGTGGGCGGCATCCCTAATGTCTTAATCTCTTTGTTTGGGGGCTTCAAGAGGAGGCGGTCTTAAAACATCGGTAATCATGTCCACGAACCTTTATAAAGCAGTTCTCTATTTGTACACCGTGCACCAACATCCACGATAGCAATGGATATGCCATCCCTCGTCCGATCAGCGGAATAGAGCCTACAAGCGACTACGAGGGTGCAAGGCATGGGCTCCTACATAATGACACAAGATGAGTTAAGGCGTCCATTAGAGATCTCGTAGCATTCTAAAGAGGTACAATACGAATATCATCGATAGGTAAATGGACATCGCTATGTTCGATATTTGGTGTGGGACGCACGACTCTGCGACGTTGAGGGGACCGGGTATCGCAGTAGTAGGGATGGGTTGCGATTGGTTGCGAACTTGTCTCGTTCTTCCCTCAATGAATCTATCTCTTCTCGGTGAGGCGATGCGCTCTTGAAGTGAGGCGAGATAGTTGTTCCTCAAGTTGAGCACGAAGCTCATGTTTCATTTGTTCATTGCATGCGCCTTGAATCTCTTCCTACTCCTATATGTCTCGGAGTAACTGGAAATCCGTGCCTCCAAGATCGTAAACCCGAAGCCTCGTGTGCGACACAGGTGCTCCTTGTTTCCCAAGGCACGTGATAGTAAATCTCTCTCCTGTATTCTTGAAAGGAGCCACGAGAAGATTCGGTAGTCAATGATTCTTTGCAAGAGACAATTAATCATGTTATTTTGAACCCATGAAGCTCAAGATGTGTTAACAACTATTTAGTTTAACATAATCTTACCAAGCATTGGGACACTTCCTCATCTGCGGGGTTTTTGAAAGAGACACCCGAAAATGTGGTTGATGACCTCGCTCTTAACCAGTTTCGAGCGCGCTCGTTTGCGATCCCAAATGGCGGGAGGCCTCTATTCGGATTGCGACCTCGTCACGCATCCTCCACTGCGGGATTTTACTGCGTACTCAGGTGCCGAGTGCGTGAGGGTGAGTATTTTGTGTTGAATTGCCTTGTGTGCCACACTTTGTTGTTCAAATTCCGTCGTTGTCTTTATACGCACAAAGGCCTCCCATGTTTGGCGACACGAAAGGATACCTCGTGAAGGCGTGAGATCCTTGGCCACGTCTTTGCGTCACAAGAGTGCTCTTAAAATTCTTCCATGCTTTTCCCATTGCGAGTAGCGCGTGCCTTTGCACGAGTTCTTGTACTCTGGCGGGATCTCGAGCAATTTGTAATTTCCTCCTATAGCTGATTTTGTGATCCTTTGCCAAATCTTTCCGACTTGCTATGGTGATGGGGACCGTTGCCTTCAATTATCCATGGTAGTCCGAAATGATCTTTGCTTTCTTGATTGCGAGAGGACCCTAGCCGGAGAGACCTCCGTGATTGTCATTCGCCCTCGGCCTTTTCGATACTCCACGGCCACGCTTAGTTACTCCAATCTTGGGAGCGTGAGACCCAGATGACGACGATGACTGTGTGGACACCATCTCTCTTCTAAGAAAAAGCTATTGCGGTATAAGCATATTTTCTATTTTAATTCCAATAATTATGATAATAGTAATAACCCAAATATGGCATATGAATGACTTAAACAACATATTGATATAAGAATCAATTAAGTCATTGCAAAGAATGTATGTACTCAACATGAACATCATATATGACATATTTAACATTAGCATGACATTCATAACATTAATGTATTTACATGCTAATCCTTTTGTAAACTTAACATATATGATCAACACATGTATAGAAACAGATTTAAAGAAGGAACATGACTACAATCAGTATTTCAAGAACATAACATGTTGATAATTATTTTAATTTGCTCTCAGATATAGGGTTGCAACAAAACTTTATTATTGAGCTCTAGAATCAAATTAATGTAGAAAACCTATCAACCTTTGTCGGGAGAGGGCGGCGTGGGAGAGGGAGCGGCGTCGAAGAGGGGCGTCGGGAGAGGCGGCGTCGGGAGGGCGGCGTCGAGGGAGGCGGCGTCGGGAGAGGGCGGCGTCGGGAGAGGGCGGAGTGGGAGAGGGCGGCGTCGGGTCGGGCGGCGTCGGGAGAGGGGCGGCGTCGCGAGGAGCAAAACCTAGCTAGCAAGGCGTTGAGAGTGCGTTAGCGGACTAGAACTAGCCGCTCGGTATTTAAAGGAAAACTATCACGGCGGTTATATAAATGGAACCGTCTGTGATATCAATATCACAGACGGTTCTATAAATGAAACCGTCTGTGATAATAAACTATCACAGACGGTTATATTTATAGAACCGTGCAGCGATTCTGACGGTTTCTATGTAGAACCGTCGTGATATTAACCGTCTGTGTTGTCTCGCTTATCACGACGGTTCGTTTAAGAACCGTCTCTGTTGTCTCGCTTATCACGGGCGGTTCGTTTCTGAACCGTCTGTGAAATTTCCTGACAGTTCTTAAAACGAACCGTCTGTGTTGTCTAGATTTTCACGAGCGGTTTCTATTATAAACCGTCGTGAAAATATCACGACGGTTTCTATTATAAACCGTCTGTGATAGTTTAAGCACAGACGGTTCCGTATGAACCGTCTGTGATGTAGCCGTCCAGTTTAGCCTCTTTTGTAGTAGTGGCTACAATATAGTTAGCATAGCAACCGATCGTATCGTTCTACTAAGTGGTGATCGGTTCGGTGAAAGTCAAAGCTTATGGTCGGCTCTTGTGGTGGTGAAAAAATATTGTAGTGAGAGAGGCTTATTTAACATAATTAAATTTAAAAATTGAAAAATATAAAAATATGTTAGCCCATCACGAGACAACGCATAAGCGAATACGAGAAAAAAGCACCGACAAAAGCTCAAAAAAAGTCAAAAATTCAGAAAAAGACGAAATTATGAATAGTGCAAAAATAAGTTTAAGCCATAAGCTTAAGCCATATTGAACGGGGCCTAAAGCAACCATGCTATTAAAAGATGGGTATAAGCATCTATTTTACACAAAATAAAGCATAATTAAGTCAGCTATTTTGTAATTAGTTACAGACTAATGTGTGCCACTCTTTGTGGATAACAATATCAGAGAGAAAACTGTAATTCTTGCCTGCCATGATGAATGCTAGCTAAGGTTACCTATGCAACTGCACATGGATCTGATAGCGAAAAAGAAATGGATGTGCTCAACGTCCAAAGGAAACAGAAGCAAGCACTTCAAAAGCAAGTGTACCTTAGTCTCAAGACATAATCACACCTTGGAATATTCTCAAGACCAAACCCACTACGAGCATGTTAATGTTAGCTCCATCACTTAGGCTTGTTACTTTGTTCAACTACAAGCTCCAGATAGCTTGTGCTTGTCCTTGTTCCCTAGATGAAAATGCTTGATCCTGCCTGTACTCTCTCTGACCAAACCTATAAGCATGCCGAAAACTGTTTTAGAAGATAAGTGATGTCGTCATGATAAAATGAGTTTTAAGTGATCAGCAGAACATTTGAAAGAAAAATAGCAGTAGGGTACACATAATGAGCACCACTTACTAGATGGCCTAGATCCCTTTTTTGTTAATTAGCACCACTTGCTAGATGGTCTAGATGCTCTTTTTGTTTCTCTTCGATGCAAAAATTTCTAAAACTATTGCTGTTGGGGCTGGTTAGTTGTATGATCAGGGAAGTAACAGTACTGCACCAGAAACGATAAGCAGCTAAGGAATTTGATTGAGCGGTATAACTATGAACACGCACAACAGCTTCTACAAATGTACTACTAACTAAAATTCAAGCTCTTTCTAGTAGGATGACATCTAATTTTAATATTCTATTTTGTGTTATGGTACATTTGCATTTCCGTGCCACGTTTATGGTTCTTTTCATGATCTTTTATGCATACTAGATGCTGGATGCATATGCATGATCTTGGCACTAAGCATAAAGACATCCCTCCAGGTTCTAACACCGATAGGCAAATATTCCATCCTTACTGCCTGGATTCTTCTCAAGGTGCAAAGATGGGCCCCACGTGTTTCACATTTTAATTAAAACCCATCAACAACTAAATCCTTGAGGTGACTGTAATAAAATTACTTTATGTAAAAAAAATCGCAGCTTCATCCACTTCTACCCCTTCATTTCCACCTCATTCCAACTGGGTTGAGTAGAGGAAGGTGGAAAAGTGTTTGAAATTGCGTAAAGGAAAATATTAGTACTGCACTTGTTTCATATATCTTACAAGGCAAAAACTGCTATGCACTTATTCTTACGGTACGCTCAAAACTAAAAAATATCACAAAACATTCTAAAAACATTTCTAGATGTACTTCATGGTTTACTCCACTAATGTATAAAATTTTAAATTTACATTTATTCTATGTTAAGAGTACCATACAAGAGATTCTAACAAATTTGAACTCTTAATATTTATCAGTTTTTCTCTTTTTTATTACTCTTAACATAGAATGAATTTGAATTTAAAATTTTATACATAGCTGGAGCAGTTTACAAATACATGTAAAATTTTTCGGAATTTTTTGCAATATTGTTTAGTTTGAGTGCACGGTTAATACATCGGAAGAGTGAGTGCATAGTAGATGCTGCCATCTTATAAATGCAATTAGTGATTTCTTAGTATGTGGAGCACAACGGATAAAAGCTCAACGAAAAAAGGCCATATGTTATACAAACGTTACAATAATCACAGCTTTGAATAGTATGCTAAACATTACACATATTATATTCTTAAACACAGTAGACACTATGGTTATGCATATAGATTTTTTTCGAACTCACGATGCAATATTCTCATATATATATATATATATATATATATATATATATATATATATATATATATATATATATATATATATATATATATATGAGAATATATCTTTACTAATATAAAAGATAGTTTGTCCATTCACCATCACCTCCTCTTCGCCCTCACATGAGAATAGCATGTGACCCATTACCGATAGTATAGGCTAGACATGTCAACTGTTTTTTCAGTGAAAACTTTTAAGGTTTGCTTAGGAGTGCCATAAGAAATAGTTTAAATATTCTTGCAGAAATTATAAAATCTAAAAGAATCCTTAGTTTTAATTTTTTGATTAAATCACTTAGTACAAGGTAAATTGTCTTGAGTTTCGCAAAACACCCTGTTGAAAAAAAATCACGTAGGCCTAAGATAAATCCTCAACCTCACGTTTGATTATATCTATTATCTTTTTTTGGACACTATTGCAACACACAAGCAACTTACTAGTATATATATACATGTGTATGTGTGTGTGTGGGGAGAAACTTTGATTTCTCAAATTTCTTGTTTTCCTATTCTAACTGTTCACTCTTCACCTTGCTTCAAATTGAATGCGAAGGCTAATTGACATGTTCACTGGTTGACTATTGTGGCATCATATATACATGCTGTGATGAACTTTAGTTTACCGAGGTAAACACCGTCGGGAGGAAGGCCGGCAGTGTCGGTTTGGTGGGATAAGAGATTTGACTATAGACTAGAATTATAGAACTTAGGAAAAGACTAGATTAATTCATTTTCTTTGCTTCATTGCTTAATAAAATAAGATACATTTCTATCCTTATATAGATTGGATGGCTTGAACCCTAACGAATTTATCTCTAATATTATGAAAATAGATTATCTTAACCAATCTAATCTTATCTCTAAGAAAACAAATCTAACCAAATTGGTGGCTGCCATGTGAACAGTAAACGCGCAACACTGTTCATGTGAACAGTGCTGCTGCCCATGACAACTTCTCTCCTTCTCGATGAGCAACCTATCCTCGAGTTGCGGGACGGTGACTATGGTTGCAGCCCTAGGAGATCCCACGTCGACGAGAAGGCATGAACTTGACGCCACATCACATGAGAGGAGATGAGTCAGACCTCTGTGACAATGGATGGCAATGGCATGGACACTTTAGCATGACCCGATGTAGAGGAAGATGCTCATGGTGTAGGATATTGGATCAGGGCAGCCGAGTATCTTCTGCCTCCTTAAAGTGTGGCTATGGTGGGAGAGATACGAGGGTGTTGCGATCCCACCCAAGGTACTCGACATGCTACACACCTTTGAGGGCATGGACTTGGCCAGGGCATGGGGGTGTTGGCCGAGGGATGGCAGCAACCATCTTTTTTTTATGGTGGAGTCACTGGTCATGTAGCCAAACACAACACTACCAATGCAACTTCACTTGGAGCTTCCTGCTTTTTATCCCTCGGTGTCATCATCTTCTTCAACATGCTCTCTACATTCTTGAGTCCAGCAATGATTTCTTCATAGCCAAGAATGATCTTGCCAAATGTTAACTCAACAGTAGAAGCCATAGTGAGTTGCTCGATACTAAATGTGATGAAACTTAGTTCACTAGAGTAAACACCACCGGGAGGAAGGCCGGACGACGTTAGTTTGGTGGGACGAGAGATTTGACTATAGGCATAGATGATAGAACTTAGGGAAGAGACTAGATTAATTCATCTTCTTTGTTTCATTGTTTAATAAAATGAGATATATTTCCATCCTTATATGGATTGGGTTGCTTGAACCCTAAGAAACTTAATTTTGCTCATCGAGAAGAGGAGAAGTTGTCATGGGCAGCAGTACTGTTCACATGAACAATGTTACGTGGTTACTGTTCACATGGCAGTAACCGATTTGGTTGGATTGGTTTCCTTAGAGATAAGATTAGATTGCTAGGATAATCTATTTCCATAATATTAGAAATAAGTTTCTTATAAGGATGGGAGTGTATCTCATTTTATTAAGCAATGAAGCAAAGAACATGAAATAATCCAATCTCTTTCCTAAATTCTATCATCCATGTCTATAGTCAAATCTCTCATCCCACTAAACCAACGCCGTCCGGCCTCCGTTCCGGCGGTGTTTACCCTGGTGAACTAAAGTTCATCACATATGCATACAAGAAGCAAGCTAACTGGCATCATTGCATAGCTCTTCAAGTCAACAACATTTTGAGCTTTTTTTTCAAAAAATATTTTAAACTTTTCTCCTTCTACAGTTTTTTCATCTCACTAGGGCATCAAAGTCTACTAGGAGGTACAATCATCTCCACTCAGCCAGCAACAAAATAGAAGAAAATTTTAAAGGCAAAAGGAAAGTTGTTGGGAAACAATAGATTGTTGCCGACCATGAGCACTTGTGGTAACAATATATTGCTTTGGTCACTGCGGGAAGCCATCCTTTGGTCTCTGGGCACCCCAAAAGTGTAGGAATTTGTGCAGCTTTTTTCACGCCTTCACTCCATTCATGTTTCGTGAGGCGCCAGATTACGGCTTTTCCGATGGACAAATGCGTATGTGGGAATATCTAAGCTTAAGTGTGTCTGTTATGGACTTGTGTCCTAAAGTGTATATAGTCATATAGTGGTTTGATAGATAAGTTTTAAGAGCTTTTGTTCTAGTTTTTCACATAAAACTAGACTTATTAGGCATTTTTAAGAGGAAGTCATATAGTGGTTCGATAGATAAGTTTTAAGAGCTTTTGTTCTAGTTTTTCACATAAAACTAGACTTATTAGGTATCTTTGAGAGGAGCGCACCACGGCGCAGATGTCTGCTGCCCAGGGACGATACTGTGTGGGGCCCACCATCCCTTACAGCGCGTGGGATGTCCTCCCTGGGCGAACGTTCGCCAGGTAGCAAAAGCGTTTTTGGGAAGGTAAGCCCCTTAAAATAACACCTAGACACCGTTAACTATTAATTTCAACACTAAAAATGGTTGCTAAAACTTTTTCATTAAAACATTTGTGGGATATGGTCACTTATTTGGAATTAAAGTTGCACCGATCTATTAGCATTTTTTAGAATCTTTTCCAAAAAGTGCCCGTCAAAATGTTTTAGTTGTTACACAAAAAAGTACGTAATGAATGAAACTTTTTTTACATGATATATCCAGTTTAATAAGTGACATTTTTCGAATGGATACAATATCCAAGATATAACTTTGACCCCAAGTTATACTGTTATGCGCTGATACAAAAATACTTATGATGCCATGCATTAATTGTCAAAGCTCAAAAGGTTTCATAAATAAGTACACAAAAGGCACAGATGAAAAGTGACATTCTTTTTGGACTAAGGGGACAAATTTTGTAACACTTACTAACATATAGATCTCCATATTTCACGTAGTGAAAATTCTGCCAAAGGTTTGTTGCAATACGCTACTTAGGTATCGAAACTCAAGATTTTACTTAGCAAGTCCCCAAACTTGCAAACTGTCTCTCCGTGGTCATTTAGCTTTATTATTAGCTGAAAGAATTGATGTTAAAGTTGAATGATAACCCCCAAATTGCAACATAGCCCTACACCATTCATCTATATGATCACATCAGTTTTGCACCTTTGTCCCAATGGGCAATGGCACACCATCCTTTTTAAGCTAATTAAAAAAAGCTTAAATGACCTAAGTTATACAATACGGAACTACCAATTAATTTTCAAATACAACGACCCAAATGAAACTTTGCTAAGAGTTTAAGAATCTCTGATGCAGTACGTTCTTCAACTTATATGTTATGGATGAGATCTATGGATCTTTTTAGCCACATGCCATCATATAATTTCTGCTATAGGAAAATATGATTCACTGCATATGTGTGTTACAAATGTTTGTCAGACATCGATTTTTTTTGGTATTTTTGGAAGCACAGACCATGTGGTGGCATGCGGCTAAAACCATTTGATCTGAAATATGTAAATAAGACCCTAGACTATTTACATATCTAATATCACCTCAAACTCATGGTAGATCATCAACAATGAGTTTGGAGAGGTAAATGTTATACTGAGCTCTAGTCTGTGACTTGGTGAAGAAATCTGCTAACTGAAACTGCGAGTGTACATACTGAAGAGCAATAACTTGGTCTTGCATCTACAATCACTTATATGAAGCATCTACCCCAATATGCTTAGTGAGTTCATACTTCATGGGATCTCGAGCAATGCTAATCGCGCCAGTACTATCTAAGAAGAGAGGAGTTGGTGCAGAAGTAAAAACACCAAAATCCTTAAGTAGCCATCGAAGTCGGGTGATCTTAGCTGTCAACGACGCCATGGCTCTCAAGTCAGCCCCAGCGCTTAAACGGGAAACGGCAATTTGCTTCTTATTCTTCCAAGCAATCAATGAGGAACCAAGAAAAACATAATATGCAAAAAGAGACCGGCGATCGGAATGATCGCTAGCCCAGGTCGCATCATAGTCGCCTGAAGCTGCAAAGAACTAGAGCGAGAAAAGAAAAGGCGATGAGTGATGGTCCAGCGAAGATATCATAGAACATGAAGAAGGTGAAGTGGACCTGAGTATGAGCAGAGACGAAGTGACTTAGGATGTGAACTGGGTAAAAGATGTCTGGGCAAGTGATACCAAGGTAGACAAGATTCTCGACAAGATGGCGGTGGCGAGCGGAGTCCTCAAGAGGCTCACCATCGGTAAGACAAAAGTGAGCACCAAACTATAGGAGTATCCACCATATGTTGATCAGTGAGACAAGCATGAGTAAGGATATCCTAAATGTAACGCTCTTGAAAGAGATAGTAGCCCTCGGGCGTAGAAGTAATCTCAATCCCAAGGAAGTAACAAAGAGGACCCAAAAATTTAAAATAGAAAAAACAGGTTAACCCATCATGGACAATGCAAACGAATACGGAAAAAAGACCAACAAAAAAGCTTAAAAAGCCAAAAAACCAGAAAAAGAAAAATTTAGAAATAGTAAAAAATTAGTCAGAAACCAGAACCTCAAGCCAAAACAAGCGAGGCATTTTAGAAACTTTCCAATTTACTTGCTTCTAGTTGTGCACATTTTTTTCTCCTGAACCTTGAATAACTAATTAATTTTATATTCGTTTTAAAAAGCAGCAACAGCTGCAAAAACCAGCTGGTTTGCGTGTTCCCCTGCCCAAAACAAATTCTGTTAATAGATGAAACTAGCTAGTATTGCTAGTTACAGTTATTTTTTGGAACCTGGTCAAAGCAAAGTAATTGGCTCGCTAGCTACACATGGAGGATGCCGGCAAGCCGTGGCTGGATGGCAGGTTAATTTGGCGGGCCCTCATTTGTTTGGAGAGTGAAGAGCATGATTAGGCAGAGCAACAAGATGATCAGAACGAACTCCACCGTTCGACCGGGTGTTGGTGCGTGCACTGACTGACAGCACATCATGTGACCAAACCACCAAAAAACCGCCCTTTTCGTCAATCAAAATCATGTGAACTGGCGGTGAGCACAGCTTTGTGGATAACTATGTCTCGGAATATGGCACTTACTGTAGGGAGGGTATTGATCTGACCCCTTCTTATGATTGCTTGGAAGATGACTATGCATAGTGACCCCAAAAATGTGCGGGATTTTCCCTCCTAGAACATTGTGTGGGTTCCATAATCATCAGATAATTAAGTAGCAGGATCGTTTGAAATTTAGGGGCATCACAAGAACATGAGACAACAGAAGCAGCCGAACACTTGCGATGCCCCCGCGCGCGGTGGCCTCGCTTGTCCAGATCCTCGAGGGGCGCGGGTTGTGGCGAATTACATAATTACATATTTAAGTTTGAATTTCAGATTTAAGAACAAAAATTCTTAAGAAACTACGACTCCGTCACAATAGAGAGAGCCAATCTAACATCCTGTGCCTACGAGTTAGAGAGCTGTAGTCATAGATTTCCTTCTTTTTTACTTTTGACTTATGATTTTCGATTTATCTACGATAACTAGATTTTAAATAATATGTTTTTAAAACAGAATCTACAAATTGATCGTAGTTGACACTATACCGACTTCATCTATATCGACTAAAATCACACGTAAATATCTCTCTCCGTACTCTCAAACAATCATTTAGAATTTAAAATTTCCATCAAAAACTATAAGGCATAATTTAAAAGAACTCATCCGTAAACCTTAAGATGGCATTAAAGTGGTCTATTTGGGCTAGCCACGAAACCAAAGATCTTTTTGTACGAATAGTCTATTTTTTATTCAAAATTACAAAAATATACCCATAGAATTCTTTTTTTGTAAAAATAGGCTCTAGTTGCCCAATGGAAGGCGACTGGAGCCTATCGCCCAACCAGAAGCCGACAGAGTCCCTGTCGCCCTACCCTCGGGCAACGGCATCTAGTCGCCTCCCGGTGGGCGACTTGTAGTCGATCGCCCGCCTATTGGGCGGCCTGCCGAGTCCCCGTGAAGTTTTTAAATTTTGTCAATTTTGTAGGTTTTAACTGGGAAAAAATCTGCTGAAGTTGTAATAAAGTTTATGTTCATTGTATGTTGTAGGTGCGTAAAAAAGTTTGGGAATTTTTTTTACAAACGATTGACCGTAGAACGATTGGTACATACAATGGTAAGTGATATTTTGATGTTACTGAGAATTCGTGTGCAGAGAAAATCGGTATGTTAATTTTGTTAGATGACTTGATATGCGAATGATTGAATGCGAAAAGACGATATAATAGGCTTGTCTGAATTGAAATAAACTTCATAATACAGTTGGGAGTAACATGCCACGTACTTTTTCATTGCATGCATAACATATAGCATCATGTGCGACTAACCCACCCAACTGCTTGTACGACCTACTGTGTGGACCGGGGCCATTTTCCTTCCTTGCCCGCTCGGCGTTGAACTCGTCGGCGGCCTCTTTTGACTTAGCCGACATTTCCCTCTTTCTCTCACGCTCCCTCTTGCGAGCCTCCCGCTCCCTACGTCTGCACGCTTCGAAATGAGCTTTCGTCTCGCGTTGTATACGCATGGTTTGCTCATTCTTGCGCCACTCCTTTTCCTGCATCTCCGATGACCTTGTGACATTCCACTCCTCGAAGTCGAGGGCCCATTAGTTCTTAGGATGGATCTCAAGATCGATCCATTTGCGGTAGGGACATAGGGGTTCCAGGGAGTTTAAATACAAGGGAGATATTGTTAGTGCATGCTGTGAAGGAGAAAAGGTAGGGGAAAATGGTGCACCTGGCCCTTACCGGCTACCGATAGGTTGTAGTGCCAAGACGACGGGCGGGGTAGTCACTGGAGTAGTTTGCGCAACCCCAGTAACACATACCTAGACTGATGCGGTGCTTAGACTTGAAGAACTTGCAAGTGTTCCCGCACCAACAAAGGGGGGTGTCTCCACCTCGGGTGGGAGTTGTAGCGAACGCTCGGTGGGAACGTTCGGGATGGGGTTGTTACTACGTGGCCCATCATTGCGGAGAGCTGACCTCGTAGCACGTTGGGCTTGTTCTGCCCGGGCCGCAATACCCCTTATTTTCTCATCGCGGGCGGCAGCTGACCGTGCTAGGTCACGGGTCTCCTCCCATTGCTTCACCACCTTGTCCCATTGCTTCTTGTGCTGCCTTTTGTCCATCCCGGTGCGATGAAGGAAGCGCGGTGTAGTGTGAGGTTTGGTCGTGTAGTGTTCCTTGCGAAATGGAATGCACCATAATTTACAGGGTCCGTTTTTTCTCTATGCATACGTGTAAAGCTGATGCGTGCGGTCCTGGCACCGAGTAAAGCTGGGTCGCCATACCATGTGACTGCACAAAGCTGCCCCCTTTTGTTATGTCACCGTGCAAAGCTGCCCTGTTATGTCATGTCTCTGTGCAAAGCTAATCTCTGTTGTCATGTCTTTGCGCAAAGCTGTCCTCTTTTATCATGTCTCTGTGCAAAGCTGTTCTCTTTTGTCATATCTCTGTGCAAAGCTGACCTCTGTTGTCATGTCACTGCGCAAAGCTGCCCCCTATTGTCATGTCTCTATGCAAAGCTGCCCTCTTTTGTCATGTCTCTGTGCAAAGCTGACCTCTGTTGTCATGTCACTACGTAAAGTTGTCCCCTTTTGTCGTGTCACTGCACAAAGCTGGCATATTTTGTCATATCTCTAGACAAAACTGCCCTCTTTTGTCATGCCTCTAGACAAAGCTGGCCGATTTTGTCATGTGATGATTGCACTAAGTTCTCTCGTTCTATATAAAAAGCACGATTGGGGTTCCATGAAAGTAGGAGTAGAGAACCCTGTAAATCGAATTAAGTTCTCCGTCGTGTAGATACATACCATGGCGGATGATGAGGTGCCAGTCGGAGCGGGGTCATCAAAGGAAGACCTTCCCTTACGAAGGAGGGAGGATTTCGGTCCTAACTACCGCTTGATACCCAGGAGGCGTGCTCAACCAGTGTGGCCAAAATGCAGACACAATGAGGACGCGGTCGTGCAGGTCGTCGAAGGCCATTTCGATAGCGGGCGATGTTTCTTCCGATGCCCACACTCCGTGGTACAAATTGCTAATAGTATATTTTTCGTTACTGCTTATAGAGCCTCTTTATTTACCGTCCTTTCCCGTAGATGGCAAAATGCGACTTCACCCACTGGATCGACCCTCCTCATGAACTGTATATTGTCAACTACGTGGATACATTATGGGATCGAATCTTTGAGTTGGAGAAGCGACTCGACACTCTCAATGAGAAGAACAATGACCTTCGCCAACAGATGTAACTCAAGAGGGGCAATGAGGAGGTTATCAACATAGGAAGCTCGTACGTTCCGACATGTTGCTATGCAAACCCAAGCTGTACATGTGCGCGCTACTACAACGATGGCCAGCCCCGTCCAAGGCGGGCCCCCTCAGCAATATTCCATGTGGGTGCCACGAGGCTCATTTGGCATATAGGCAACGAGGTGTATGGTTGTACCGTAGTATGTAGGAGTATTGATCGAAATAATGTGCAATGTTATTAAGCATGTCATAGATTGGTTGTTATCTTCATGTGGTTATTATCACGAGCCATAAAAATATCGCATTTTAACTAACATCAAATAGAACTAGTAAGTAAGTAAATAGAGCAATACTAAGCTACCAGCACAACACCAACTACATTATAGAAAAGAGGATGTAACATAGCAGTTGTACAAATGGTACATGAAATATACGATACATTTAGTATGAAATTTCGGTCGTCATATGTGCGTACAATGTAAATTTAGTTGTAGTCTCCAACAACACTGATCAACACATGCATTGCATCGTCTAGCTGTGTGCCCCTCCTGACCGCATCGCCCGCAACGTGCACTAAATGTTCTGGCTTGCGATTCATCCATATCATGTCTAATACGCCGGCTCTGTTACCGACCCTTCCCACCCTTCAGCATGTTAACATCTAGAATCTAGGTCGTCACTGTAATGTCCAAGGTGGCGAAGTTTCTGACCACCCTGAACCCCCGGAGCTCCCCACACCAAGCCTGTAGTACCCTCTCCTTAAAGAAGTACTCCAACATGAAGTTCGAAGGATCCATGCCCACGGTCCCGCTTGTGTAACTACTTCAGCTTGTTGCGCGTGCAGCTAGGTTCGTTTGCATGATCTCCAAGGCATGCCTCGTGGGTAATAAGGGAACAAACCGTGCCAAATCCGGCTCTATCACGGAGTACCACGTCGAACCGATGCTCCCTGTTGCCCATGACCTGCACTGTGTGCAATTGACCCTTCTCTGCCTTCGTCTCTGTTGTGGTTACCGACCAAACAGTATAGATGGTAGTGGAGAGTTAGGTGAGTAATGCTTGGCTTTTCCCATGGCCTGGGTCGCTTTATACATTCATATGGGGAGTATTTTACAATTATGTCCTTACACCCAAATACCCTGCTCAAGGGCATATATGGCATTACACTTGTCCTGCTTTGGGCTTTATGACCTTCTAATAGGTCGGCTGGGCTTAGGTGGGGGCCACCCTATGATCTCCATGTATGCCGTAATTTTCGACTAATCTGAGGGCTCGGATTGGCCGCATGAAGTGCGACATTCGCGTGCCTCTCCACAAGTAGCCAATTGTCTTGTGAAGAACACCTTCCACGATGGCAACAAGGGGTGAGAACGAGGCCCCGAGAACCCAATTGTACACCTCGGCAAGGTTAGTTGTCATTATGTCATACCTTGCACCGTTCGTGTCGTGCAACAGTGTAACATCCTGAAAACTCGGAAGGATTTTATAATAGAATGTTGTGAGATGTTGTGTAATACATCTTGTTGGGTCAGTATTCTAAAAATATTTTTCCAAGGAAATTTCATGAAAGAACTCACTGTTTAACTAATAGAGAATCCTAAGTTTGAATCTGAATCAAAAGATGATCTATAGAGAAAGCTTGAAAGTAACCTAGTAGGGCAAGTTTAGATGTATAGAGATATGTATATATGTATGTATATATATATATATGTATATGCATGTATATATATGTATATATATGAGTGCTTTTACACAAAGTAAATATATCTCCAATTATAAAAGAAAAGAGAAGAAAAATAAAAAGGGAAAAAGGAAAAGAAGTCAGCTGTAGGCCTTAAAGTATTAAATGAAATAACCATTTTGTGGCAAAATAATTTTATTAAACCCAAAAATATCTCTTTTAGCCTCTGTGAATTTTCTAGAATTTTTTGGTGGAGATTTAGTATTTTCCGAATTATATTATGCCTTCTAGCATTCACGAAAATGCAAAATAAAAATAAAACCAAAATCCCACCCGTGAAGCGTGGGCGGGTGGATCCGCCCACGCCCTGGATCCACCTCCCCTCTCTCGGGTCGGCCAGCGTCCGGTCCGGATGGCGCCACATCCCACCGGGCGCCATCTCGGCCACCGCGCGATCGCCTCTCCCGCCCCTCTCTCTCGGCAAGCGGGCCCCGTCTGTCGGGGCCGTTTCCCTTTCTTCCTCCTCGCGCGCTCCGGACCCCGCCTCGGCCGTGCGGCGCCACGCCGCGGAGACCCCACTGGGGGCAGCGTTATGGGGAAAAGACCCCACGTCGTCCCGAACCCCACGCCTTCCATGCCCGTGTTGCAGCGCCCGCCGCCAGGCGGCCGCCCGCGCGCGACTCCTCCGAGGCAGGCCGTTTGCCGGCTATAAAGCCGGGAGCAGCCGGAAGGTTCGCCGTGCCCACTGGTCATTTCTCACCACCCATTGCCCTCAAGACCCACCCGATCGGCGATCGCCTTTCTTCCCAACTCGGCCCGGCCCTCGCCGCAATTCCGCCGATCCTCACTGTGGGAGCTCGATCCTTTGCTCCCACACCATCTCCAGACCGTCGCCAAGCTATTGCCGGCCTCCCCCGAGCTCGCCGACGGCCGTAGCTCGCCGGCCGTGAGCCTCCGGGCCGCCGCTGCGCTCGTCGCCGACCCACCTCCGGTGACCCCGGCCCTCCTCGTCACCACCACCGCGCATCGCCGCAAGCTCGGCTTTGCATTTCACGAAGCCCGACCCTCGGTGAGCTTCCCTCGCCGTGGCGACCACCGCCTTCCCGGCCGGCCACCTCCTGCTCCACCCTCGTACCCCCTTAAGGGAAAAGATCATCCCTTAAGGGTGAGATAAAAGCAGCGGCGGGTTGGCTACCGTCGCTCACCCCTCTTCCCCAGCTCCCTCGGCGCGTTCGAGCCCCGCTCACGTGGCGCACGAGGTTGAGCCATTCTTTTAAAATCGTCGATGTGGTGGGTCCCACTGCCGGACCGCGCTGAGCCGCCCGCCGCCTCCGGGCCCCGCTTTGTGGTGGTCGCGGGGCGGGCATGAGCCCCGCCGCTGGGTCCCACGTGTCGGCACCGCGAGTGCGGTCTCGCCGGTGGGCCCCACTCGTCGATTTTATTATTTTGGGATTTATTCAAACCGAAAGTATTCAAATGTGTATAACTTGTTCATTTTAGCTCCAAATTTAGTGAAATCAATTTCTAAATTCATCTAAAATCAAGAACTACCAAATGAAACCAGAACCAACACTTTTGACGCTTGTTCAAATTTTCATTGTATTATTTGATTGTTGTGAAGATTTTATCTAAATTTTCAGCGTATAAAGCGTAGCTTCGAGACTCAAGAGGAGGAAGGCTGCGTGCATCAGTAGAATCCAACGTGCAAAACCAGGACCTCAGCAACCAAGGCGAGTCAATGCTTTGATCATTTTGAGCCTACGTTTCAATAAAGTATTTTGGTTTAAGTATTACAAGTTGCATGCTTATGTCTATGTTGCAATACATGTTAATTTCCGCTTTTAGACATATGACCATGTTCTCTTGATTTAGTATATGTCCCTTGCCATACTTTTGCTATGTGATCCTTGTCACCCTAGTAAAAGTAATAGTACTACAACTCTTTTGAAACTAAGTCTATAATTATAAATGCATGCTTAGAGTTGTTTTAGATAAACAAGGGTGTGAGAGCACCCTAGCATATCTTGTAAATTAAAGAAATGATTTGGCGGTCATTGTGATGATGATGGTTTATGTGGGTATAAGAGTATTTTTCGAAAGAACCTCACACGCTTAATTATCTGGGCGGATGGTTGAGGGCGGGAGTGTTGAATGGTGCCGTGATAGCACAGATTTGTGATAAAGTGGTGCCGTGATAGCACAAGAGATTGTGGTAGAACCGCCCAGATAACACTTAAGGACTGAATCTTGTGATAATCTCCCACGATATAACAAGTACAACCACATGCTGGCAAAGTGTAGGCAGGGCCAACTAACTTGCATTGACTTTGTAAGAGTTGCGTCGGTGTGAACACGGGCGGGTAGAGGATGGCCACATCCTCCGGTGTGATGGCGCAGAGGGGCTTCGGAAGGGTGGTCGTGCAGGAGGAAGTGGAAACCTTAGCGGTCGCAACTCTGCTAGGAAAATGCACTGTAAAAGCCTTGTGGTAGTCTACTCAACTGCATGGCTAAGGAATCATGTGGGGCAATGAGCAGATCTATCTCGTGTGGGTAAAGTGTACACACTCTGCAGAGTCAAAACTATTCGAATAGCCGTGCCCACGGTTATGGGCAGACATGGGAACTTAACTAGATATAGTTCTATTTCAAAATCTTTTAAAAAAGGGCAAAGAAAGGCCTTTATGGGAAGGCAGAGTAAGGCCCTCATTTGAGTTGTCCTGGGTGTCGTCCCAGTGGTAATATAAGCGATTATACGCTGAAGGTATGGTATGAGGAGCAGAGATCATGTAATGGTGGATGATCTCTGATTCGATAGAAATAAAGGCATTTGTCATTAAGTATCATGTTTAAAAAAATTTAACTGGCTAGGTCCTAGGGAATTTTAGTATTATAATTCAAAAGGCATATTTCCGCAAACAAAACAACTTGAGCCTTCCCTTGCAAAAACCGTGCATACTACCCTCGCATTACGTGTGTTGACTCGTGAGCACGGTGGTTAGTGTGCTCACTCGTAAAACCAACAATCCAGATTCAGGAGCTCAAGATCCGTATGCCTTCGAGGAAGCACCTACTGCAGATGGAGAAGACCGCGCCGGGAATTAGGACGAATAAGCCGCGCTTAGAACCTTAGGCATCTAGACTAAGGTGTGGTATCATCCAGATGTTCTAGAACCCTAGAATATTTGTATGACCACTTTTGTCCTCAGTCTTTGCTTGTGGTTTAAAAGCCTACTTGTATCTCTTCCGCTGCTAGACTTTTGTAAATGTAGATATTTGGCATGCTTGGCCCTACTGTAATAACTGCACCTTGTGGAGGCCTAACTTCACTTTTGCAATGTAATATTATTATGGTGGTTGTGAATTCCGCGTGTATGAAATGATTGACAATGTATCGTGTGCATTATCTCGATCCGGGGAATAATGCGATGAGCCTGACAGATTTGGATTGCAAAATCCGGGTCTGACAAACAGTAACCACTTCTCCAATGGTTCTCCCTCGATCCACTGCGAGAAACACTTGATGTTTCGTGAGCTCCTCCTTCTTGGACCAACTGGGTTAGGCTCAACGAGTGCTGGCAAGCATTGCAGTTGTGCTGCCCCAGGAATGACCGGCCCCTTGCTACTCTCGTCGACGTTCTTTCTGGTGTGCTCGTCCAAAAACGCCCACAAAGCATCAAATTTTCTCCGCTGGTTCTGCATAGCCAACCTCTTGAATAGCTTCATCAAAGGTTGTTTCGGAAACTGTTTGAAAAAGTTAGCTCCTAAGTGACGAATGCACCACCTGTTCCTCATGTCCGGCGAAGAAAAGGGCTCTTCGGGGTCTTCCTGAAGTTTTCTTATAGCCTTTATAATCCTAGTGTGGCGATCATGGATTACGCACACACTAGGACGAGTGCCAACAATTCCAACCCTTACATGTCTGAGATACCACAACCAGCTCTCATAATTCTCACTTTCTACGAATGCGATGGCCAACATCAATATTTGCTTATTGCTGTCAACGCCAATGGCCGTCAGGATCTTCCCCTTGTATTTGCCTATCAAAAAGGTCTCGTCAATTGAGATCACCCGTAGCATGTGCATGAATGCCCAATGCAAGCACCAAATGCTAACAAGGCTCTCTGCAACATCGCATATCCTGGTGGACTTGTGGATGGCATGTCTTGCACGGCGATATACGTGCCCGGGTTCCTGTCTTGCAACACCTGAAGCATACGAGGAAGATTGTCGTACGCTGCCTTGAAAGACCCAAAACGTTTTTCTAACGCATTCTGCTTGGCACGCCACGCCTTCGTGTAGTTAATCTTGTACATGAATTTGTTTTCAATAGCTACCACAATATGCGTGGCCTCCATGTCTTTCTTCTCCACTATCTCTCCGTACATCAAATTGGCTATAAAGGCAGACATTAGGTTACGATGCCTCGCCAAAACACTATTGAGAATACAAGAGTGTGGCTCCACCTTTGACACAATCTAGTGAGTCCCATATTTGGGTCTACGTGCATGCACCCTCCAAGGACAACCAGCCTGCTCGCACTTCACAGTGTACGGCTCCTGGCTTGATTTCACGACATGAACTGTCCGCTGCATTGAAAGAGCCCACAGCTTGATGGCATCTTGCAGTGTTGCCTTGTCAACAAACATAGAATGTAACCAAACCTCTGTCTCATGATACTCCCACGCTGATTCATGCTCATCATGTGCAGAAACACCCTCAGCGTTAAACCGGTTCCATTCCTGCGGGATAGGAATTTCATCCTCATCCGAACTGTCCTCGTCATCGTCCTATACAGCTTCCTCTTCAGACCATTCCCTCTAGTCATCACGGTCCATCTGCTGCACGATGTACTCAATATGCTCCCCTTCGTTGGCTTGTCCATTTCCCTCTGTATGGCTTCACCATTGTACCTCTCCTCCATGTACCGCATCGGCTTCATCTTGAGCAACTTGATCATCTTCACCAACATGCGGCCCACCCGAGCTGCTAGCACCTCCCAGAGCAAGGGCGGAGGCATGACCTTACACAGCTTCTAGTGAGCACGGTTGCACAAGCAGGACACACTCCTATCCACGACATCGGCACCCTTGCACAAAGCCCTTCCATGCAGCAGTGCGTAGCAATGTCTTCAACTCCCATCTGATGTCTGTGGGAGACTGGCTCTAAAGCCCTTGCACGACGACGCTACACACCTCGGGGTCCAACAAAAAACTTCGGGTTAGCCAATGCAGCATATCTACGATTCGAGCATTCTCGCCATCCGGATGTACTAAAGTGACTTGCGGAAACCGCTCAAATCCACATCATTCGGACCTTCGCGAACTGTTCCAGCACCGTAATGCACTCTGGCTATTGCTATTGCTGATGTCTACCTGCATATGTTTCAATTTTGTGATATGTCAAAATTCTAAACTTTCGGACAGTACTAAACTTTCCATACTAAAAATTGTACTAAAATTTCTATACTCAAAATGTTCCATACTAAAAAATGTATACTAAAAATTTTCTATACTAAAAATTATACTATATTTTCTACATCTATAATTTTTACTAACACTAATATTTGTACAAAATAAATACTGCAAATACAATATACTAAAAAAATACCTAAATCGAGGATCTGAATGGATGGAATAGCTCCTACTCCTCCTTCCTTCCTCTCCTCTCCTTCTCCTCCTCTCCCTCTCCGCTTCTCCCCCTCCTTCTCTTCTTCCCCTCCTTCCTCTCCTCTTCTCCCCTCCTCTCCCTCTCCTCTTCTGCCCCTCCTTCTCTTCTTCCTCTCCTTCCTCACCTCTTCTCCTCCTCTTCTCTTCCTCCTCCCTCTCCTCTTATTTTCTCTTCTCCTCTTCTTTCTTTTCTCGGCGCCGAGCGAGTGAAGTGAAAAAAATTAAGAGCAGGGTGGCGACGGCCGAGCGTGTTGCCTTTTTAAAAACCCCTATCGCCCGGGCGTTTCCAGTCGCTCAACCGTATAGCGACTGAAACTCCAGTCGCCCAACGCTCGGGAGACAGCAATAATTTGCCCAATCGTTGCCATATTCCCCACGTGTCGCCGCCCGGTTGGGCGATAGGCTCCAGTCGCCCTCTCCCCCATTGGGCGACTGGAGCCTATTTTTGTAAAAAAAATTTGTAGGTATATTTCTGTAATTTTGAATAAAAAATAGATTATTCGTACAAAAAATTCTGAAACCAAAGCGCTCACCACATCCGTAGACATTTTTGGGGCCATACGTAAGTGAAACAGAGTTTTCTTTTTTACTTTCAACGTGGCGAGCGTCCGAGGAATATCCATGTGTCTCTGACTTATGGGCCCGGGATCTCAGGTAGGCTCCGATTTAACTGAGTTGTAGTTATGTGAGAATTTTTGCTCTTATATAGTTCTCTCAAATTCAAATTTAAAATTTACAGTTCTCTCAAATTCAAATTTAAAATTTACAGTTCTGCGAAATGCTGTTTTTGCAAAATTGACTCTTTTTCAAATTAATTGTGCAGCTGCCAGATGCAGCTGGTTCTTCCAGACCGATGCATAAACTGTTGTTAATCCCCCCAACATCACTGTAGCACCTAGAAATTGGCCTCATTCTATGGGGAATCTTTTGACTTCAGTTTGATGTCATGCTCAGCATGGCATGACCTAGAACTCGCTTGTATACTTCTTCAGAAATATATGCAATTACCGGTCAGTTGAAACTGGTTCTTCCAGAAAGAACAGCAGGGTTATCAGCAGAAGCAAAGGAACCATCCAGCTTCTGCAACATCAAAGATATCTTTTGAAGCACAAACTGAACTTTTTTTCTTTTTGTTAAATCCAACATCTAACTATTTAAACACTGCTAGCCTCTGTTCCTCGCAACAGCCAACAACAAAAAGAAACTCAACAGTGACAAAGATGACGAATTGTTACACAAGTGATGATGGTGCCCTTCTTGTGCTCAGCTTCCCGCTCATCGCAGGTGGCGCCACCACGGCGCCTCAGGTGCCGGAGATGTTCGTGTTTGGGGACTCCCTGACGGACAATGCAAACAACAACTACCTGAGGACCTTTGCCAAGGCTAACTTCTATCCCTATGGGATTGACTTCCCGGAGGGACCCACCGGCAGGTTTTGTAATGGCAAGACCGTCGTAGGTGCAATCTGTGAGTCAACAGGGGCGTTTGATCTAGCTTCTGGCTTCGGCTTTGGGCCAAAGAAGCCGAAGGCTGAATCAATTGTGACGGCTTCGGCAGCAGCTTGTATAAGCGGCTTGCGCGCTTGGCCCCTGATTCCCCAATCTGCATCGCGCATCCCTTCTGCAACCTAGTTAGGGCTGCCCTGCCGCCCACCCCCGCACGCCACTGGCGCGCTCTGCCCACTGCATTAGTCGCCCCCTACCACCAGCTTCAGCGACCCCTCGCCCCTCCACGCTAGTGCTTCCGCTCAGCTCCGGATCAAGGCCCCCTCCCACACCACGCCACCACCCTACCCTAGCGGCACACGGCCCCAACACCTCCGCCGAAATCCACAGCAGACCAGTCCCCCCTCACTGCATCCCCCTAGTCATGCCGCTCCCATCCCTCATCGCCTCCCCGCCGCCATCTACCGCGCCTTCTTGTCCCCCATCCATTCCCCACATCCTCCTCAGATCTACACGGGTCTTCCTTCTTCACCGCGCTGTTGTCCGCTGCCTGATCGCTGTTGGCATCAGGGCCGCTCTCGTCGCACGACACCTCGTCCTCCTCCGCCTCCTCTTCAGACGCCTCGTTTGTGTTGGCATCAGAGTCAGCCTCCAATGTGACCTCCTCATCTGATGTAGCCAACCCAGCTGACGTGCCCTGTCCTGTACAGCCAACCTCACCGGGCCACCTACCGGAGGCCATAGCGCCCGAGGGTGTCTTCATTCCTACCTCACTATAGAGCAAGGTGTACGTAGCCTCCAACCCATCGCCGACATACTCCTGGCCCTGCTGAAGGTAACAACTAGCTTCACTTGTGATTACCCTTTCATTTCCATTGTTTCACGTTACATTGCCGCAATGGTGCTGGTATATATGCATTCCTCATTGTAGTCTCATGGACACCGTCTATCCTTTTCCACTATTGTTGTTTTCGAATAGATGGACAAGGTACGCACTCCCACTGTCGTTTGGGATGATGCCGCCTACATCGCCATGCTTGAAATATGTCACGAGGAAGTGGAGGCCAACAACAATCCCATTGGTTGTTTGAATAGATGTGACTACACGAATCTTATTAGGAAATTCAAAGAGCTCATCGGTAGAGAATACATGAAAAACAATTCAAGAATTGCTGGGACGCACTAAACACGAGTACGTCATAGCGGAAAACCCTCAAACAGAATGCGTCCGGGTTGGAAATAAACCAATGTACTGGATCAATCGATGCCGACGACAACTGGCGAGAGCAGCAAAATATGGTACAGAGCCATCATAATGTTTTAGCATGTGTTGGTTTCATCGTTATCCTTTGATTGCACTAATGGAAATGTTTTTTTGCATTGCAGGCAATCAGGGGTTGCATCAAGTTCAAAAATTCACCAATGCTCCATGAGGACTTGATGGAGATGATATTCCATGACACTCTTTGCTCGAATGAGCATGCGGTAGTTCCTGGAGCGAACAAGCTCAATGCAGAGTCCAGCTCTGATGATGACATAGCACCGCATCCCTTTAGTTTCGCAAGCTCTCCGCGGAAGTGGCCGGCCAAGTAGGCCGCCATGACCTATCGGACTTGGGTTTTGCCAATTTAAAATCCTCTATGATTCCACCGCCTATTCCCTAGATTAGTAGATATTGCTCATAAATACATTGTTGAACGTCAAATCTATATCCTACGAAAACGTAAATATAATGGTGGACTTACATGGCCCGATCAGACCTAAATCATTAAAAGTCACCCGCGAAATGGAAACTTCATACAAGTTGGACCCTCAGGATATGTCCACAGACAATCAACTGGGGTTCGCAATCTAGTTCTTAGCCTCATCATCTTCGATCCTGTTAATGTTCTTAGATGACCGTAGGACGACTTTATCGTTCTTACTGACTGAATATTAGTAATTGAGCAATAATGAGTACAAAGGTACTCAGCAAGTCACCACATAAAATACAATAATAATAGATGCAAGGCTATCAAGGGAGTCTTGAGTTTCTTTTATTTATGAAAATGCTATCATTTTGAGATACAGCTATACTAAATTCCTAAGACTTAGTATTTTTACTAAACTATATTTTTAAAGAATGTAAGAATATGCAATTATAATAGTAGTATAGTTTTGATCCACCTATTACAAAGCATGATTGCATCCACTATATGATAGCTTTATTACTAGGATTGCATAGTGTTCCACTAGGCGGGTGCCTAGGCGTTGGGCGTATGCTCGATGCCGTGACTTGGGCAAAGACACCCCCGTGGGCATTCAGCCTGCCTAGGCCGTTGACGCCAGTCCTAGGAGTACCCAGGCGGTGCTAGGTAGGCAAGGCGCAACGGACCTGGGCAGTATGGAGTGGCGCTGGGAAGTTTAAGGAGAAAGGCAAAAAAGAATGTAAGTCACAAAACCATACCCGATTTGGCGATTTCATCCTCTCTTGCTTCTCTCTTGTGCTGCTCCACACCGCGCACCGCCACCTCCTATCTAGCCCCCATTGCACGCCCCTGTCGCACGACTCCTCCTCCCGTCCCCCATCACACGACGCGGCTCCTCCCTGGCTCCCCATCGTCGTTGTGCCTCCAACCCCATCCCCCCAGGTCATCGCCTCCTCCCTCTAGCCCTCGGCTCCCTCTTTGGCTCACCTCTTGCCCCATTGCCCCTCAGGTCAGCCACCTCCTCTCTGCTTTTGTGCGCAGTTGAGTGAAGTGCTAGTACTACTGTGTAGTAGCCGAGTATCAAATAGCATATGAGCATATCAGTAATTCAATATTTAGTACTAGTAGAAGTAGTGGAGACTGTGGAGTGCAGTGCAATTCTGTTCAGCTACCTAGGCCCCGCCTAGGTGCCCTAGGCGCTAGGCGGCCACTCACCGCCTAGCGCCTAGCGCCTAGGTGAACATTGGGATTATATCCACCCATTAATATCACTGGGTTACATCCATCTAGAGCAATTCAAATCCTAGGTTATATCCATCCGATGAATTTTTATCTCATCCACAAAGTTTTAGAAATAGATACTAACTGCGTAAGTTCCTATGCCCACCCTTGACCGTAGGCACATCTGTTTGAACAGTTTTCACTCTATAACCACAAGTGATAACCAACATTTTACCCACAAGTGATAACCAACTTTTTATATTTCACATATTTCCTTGGACATTGAATTAAGAAGATCACCATAAGACCTTTACAATGCATCACCAAGCAAGTCTTGCATCACAAGGTTGCTTATATCCAGTGACATGACTCATGGGTCACTCCAGTGGTGCAACCCGTGCTGGTGGATACAAATTAGTTAGCCAGATCGTACCATTATAGGCTTGTGATTGCACTATTTTACATTAGGAGGCCATCACAAGATTCAACCCATAGAGTTATCTAAGCAGTTCTACCACAAACCACATATTCTTGTGTTATATTTGTACCAACACCTTTTACCATCCGTCCACAAGCAAGTTTTAGGGTTTTTGGAAGCATAAAATAATTGAGTTCAATATACTAGTCTCTTCCCTCCAATGACCGCCCAAACCGAGTTTTCATGTTTGAAATGATGCCAGGGCAATGCTAAGCATGGCTAAGGAAGGCTAAGTATGGTGCTTAAATACAACTTATAACTAGTATGTTTACCACTAATTCTAGGGCAACAAGGGTTTATATCCAAATCCAAGCAATGGAGTATAATTAAGTAATTATCCATTGGAAATTAACTATGAGCTAATGTGAATATAATTTGCGTAATAAGTAAAGCACACAATTTTATATTTTCAAATAAAATAATTTGCATTCAAAAGGTAGATGCGATATGATCAAAGTAATGACTTGCCTTACTCAATTTACCACGGTCTTGATCTTACTCAAAACCTTCTTAGTCAATGGTCTCGAACTCTTGGTCTTCATCTTTATCTGAGTCTTGATCGTGCTTGAATTGTTGCTTCTTTGGGACTCTAATTTCTAAATACACGATAAACAATCAAAATCTAAATAAATTCAAAGAACTTGATTGAGTTTTAAGTTGGTGATACGGGATAAGGTTTAGTGAGTGCGAGATGCTTGACAAAGTCAAACGAAGTTTGAGCAAAAGGGAAATGACTAAGAAACTCTACCGGAAGGAGATCAAAGAAAGATCAATATGAGGGAATATTCATAGGAATATCCCACTTTGAGTTCAAAGATGGCTAGACGTAGCCAATTGTAGAATACCATGGCTAGATTTTTAATTTAATATGTTCTTTTATTATTCTATATTTATTAAGTTCTATGAATTAGGTTAGACCTATGGATAGATGTAGGAGTTTTACCCGGGGCACTCGGTATCATTTGTCAAGTGTTAACATTTAGGGGTTGTGGCATGATTTCTACATGCAATGTGTATAATTTTAATTCACCGTATTAACTTTAGATCTCACACCTCTAGGAGTTCACGATGTGCTACTAATTAATGTTTAATTGCTAGTTAGTTGGATGAAAGATTAAATGATTTACTAGGATGTGGGGTTAGTCATCATTTGCCGATTAGGAAAATTGTTCTTAATGACCAACGGTCTGCTTGTTATTGGAACAGGAGTTATATTTCAACAAAGTTCCCTTTTAAGGTTGTGCCTTGAAATATTAGTGCATTAATTATTCTAAACTATCATCAATGATTTTAAATCTAGAAATAATGACCGAACAATTATTATTTAGGCAAGGTTGCAATTTAACTTAACCCTTCTTAAATTAGATTCTAACAGCAAGGTTATTATTTAATCATGACCTTTAATTTGAATGTGTATTTTATTTTAAGTGACCATGGCACATTGGCTAACTATTTTATAAAGCAACTTAATTTATTATTAATTTCATTATGTTCGGTTTGGAATTATATTGCAAGTTTTTGCAAGAGTTTTAAATTTTATTAGCTAATAAAATGGTCTTAAATTACAAAATTGATTTTATCATGCTTTTCGTAATTATTCATACAACATTTTTACTAGACTCTAGTTAACTTATTATCTCTTGTTGTCATACAATTGACTGAGATTTAATCTTACAACCCAAAAGACTACCCTAGCAAGCAATGCTAGCTAACCTAACTAAATCAGCCTTCTTCTCCATGGGGGTATGGCCACAACAAGTTGTGCAGTTGCCTGGAGAGCGGGAACGAGAGCGGCTGCATCTATAGGTCGGCGACCAAGAGCAGGAGCAGGAATGGGAGAGGTTGCGCCCTCTGCTGGAGTCTCTAAGGTCAACGATGATCGGTAGACTAGGGTGTCACACGATCTTGCACGTAGTGATCATCAAGTAGGGTCCTAGAGGTCAAGTCGGTTCCCATTATTAGGGACAATAGGGGGTCTAGCAGACACCGGGTTGCTGGGGATGATAGGAGATCTAGGAGGTGCTGAGGCGTAGATAGCTGCTGCCACCACTATGCGCTCAAGCTTAGTGACTGCTGGTATCCTCATGCCCTCCACAATAGCTAAGGCCCACTTGCACCTGTTGAGCTAGGCACAAAGAGTGTCGGAGTGGGCATAGTTGGTGGTAAGAAGCATACGGAGTTGACCGATCTCTTCTAAGGTGTCGATGTTGGTGTCCCCATGGCTCTAATGAGTTGAAGCTGGTGCATGAACTACAGGTCATTGTCCGTGGTGATGTAGATCTCGTTGTAGTACTCACCATCCCGGATAGACATGTCAAAGCAAAATAGAGAAGAACAAAAAGTCACCTCTTGAATCTCGAACAAGCGAGCTGAGGCCACGTGTGCTACATCCTAGAGAGCGTCGACAGAGGTGCTCCTAGGTGCTAGGTCTTGAAGGAGTGAGGCTCAACTCACCTTTTTTCTTGTACAGGAAAACCTCCAACATCCAAGACTCGTGGTCTAGGATTTGAGTCTTCTGGCCCCTGAAGATGGGTCGGTGATGATAGCCTAGGTATTGCATAAGCTTACAGAGGATCGCAAACACACCGCCGCCCATGCGATAGGAGAGAAAGTCCCACCGGCCCAGGTCAGACAATCTGGTCATCTACAATTTTGAACAAGAAAGAGCCGACAACAAAGTAAAAATATAAGGAAAGTAAAGATAAGTCAAGAAATAAGAGTGATGAGTAAAGAGCAGTAATACACTATATTTTTGTCAAAGTTTTTCTTAACTTTTGAAAATAGGACTTGAGTCCTTAGGCACAACCAGTCTAATTAAGGTTTCTACAGTCGTATGCTATGATACCAACCCTATCAGACCTGAATTTAGCCAATCCAGAATTCTCTATGAATCTACTTTACTATTCCTTGGATCAGTAGATAGTACTCACAGATATATCACTGAATCATTTTATACATAATGTAAACCATACCATATATTAACATTGCATTTATTAGAGTTTAAATAGACTACATCGGGTCAAATTTACGATAGGACCAATCAGGCCTAATGGATATAGTACATAAGTGCGAAAGCAAAAGGAGAGGGCACATCTATCCATAGGCAACTGGAGTAAGTTGGGTGCAACTGATATTAACCAAGATCTTGGATAATATTGGTGCACGCAAACACCTACTTAGTCAGCATGAGCGGGTAAGACCTAGACTATTAGGGACTATTCTAATCTCCTTTATATTCATCACCATCAGCTCCTGGGGTGTCATAGTACGTGTAGTATCCTTGGTTCACAGCTTCTGAGAGATTTTGTGAGCGAGAGTGGGCACAAGCAATAATGCTCCGCAAGCCAACACAGAGAATATAGTAGTATACATGCAAGGTTCAACAAAGTTAGGCTTGGGTTCTTTTATTTGCTAAATGAAATATTTGAAAACTACAATAATTAGAAATTCCTATGACTTAGCATTTTAACCAAACCACATTTTTATTAAAGAGAGTGAAAGTGTGCGATATTTATAACGATGCAAGTTTCATCCACCTGTTACATGGTTCCATCCACCATATACTAGTTTTTGTTACTAGGGTTATATCCATCCATTGTCATCACTGGTTTACATCCACCCAGGGAAAGCCAAATTTAGGGTTACATCCACCCGATGAGTTTTCATCCCACCCACAAAGTTTTTAAAATAGAAACTAACTCGAGTAAGTTTTCATGCCCGCCTTGAGCATGGGCATGACTGTTTGAATAGTTTATACTCTGTAGAGACTGTACATTTTACCCACAATAGATAATCAACTTATTATGTTTCACATATTTCCTTAGACATGTGAATCAAGAATATTACCACAAGGTATTTACAATGCATCATCCAGTGTAAGTTACATCCACTAAGGTTTCACCTAAGTAAAGTTATGTCCATCATACCCCGAACCCTCCTACGTGATACAATGGCTTACACCAGTGACACGACTCATGTGTCACTCCATTGGTGCAACCCACATTGGGGATGCAAATTAGTTAGCTAGGTCATACCCATTATAGACTTGTAGTTGTACTATTTTATATTGGGAGGTCATCACAAGATTCAATCCTTAAATTATCTGGGTGGTGTTTACCACAAACCACAAATTATAGTGCTACGTACATCCGCACCAACCATTATACTGTAACACCCCATTTTTACTAATGTAACTTGCAAGCTTATGTTAATGATATCAAAGATTTTATTTTCTCTTGGCCTTTTCTTTTGAAAAGAAAATTTAAGAATTTCAAAAGAATTTAAATTGAAAGTTGGTGTTATCTCTAAAGGGGTAAATCAACTTAATTTTTGAAAACCTAGAAATTAAGATGTACTTCAAAAGAAAAATAAAAATTTCATGGATTATATATATATATATATATGTGAAAATATATATACCTATATGTATATATAAACATATATATATACATAAAATGTATACATATTTATACAAAAGAAAGAAAGAAATGATATGTATGTATATACATACATATATATATATATATATATATATATATATATATAGTATATATACATAATATAAACACAAAACGAAAAGGAGAAGAAAACCGAACTGGCCGATCTGGCCGTTCTCCTTTTCCCCATCTATCTCACCATCGTTTTTCCCCAGTACCGTAAGATTTCCTTTCCTTCTTCTTCCGGTCACGCCGCCTCCTTCCTCCTGTCCTCGCCACCACCGCTTCGCCGCCTGCCGCCCCGCCACCAACCGAGCCGAGTTTGAATGCGACCTCGGACTCGCCCGCCCGCCTTGACGCCCGTCTGCCGGACATCGGGACTCGCCGCCGCCTCGCCATCAAGACCGCCCGTGCGCCATCACCTCCCGCGAAGGACCGCCGTAGTACTCCCTGCCCCCTCGTGCACGCGTCGTGTAGCCCCCACTCCGCGGCCTCGGGCAACCAGAACCCCCGCATTCACCTGCCGTCCCCGCCGTCGCCTCGAGCCACTGTGGCCGCACGGCGGTGAGGCCACCCACGCGCCCGCCACCGATTCGCCGCCTCTCTCTCCCTCGGCTTCTATAAAGACAGTAGAAGGACCCTGCCTCGCTCCACCAAGAAAACCACTCAAAATTTCACTCCGCCTCCTCTGCCGAGGTAGCGCCGCGGTAGGCTCGCCGCCAAGCGCCGCGGTCGACGTCGGGATCAACGGGACCCCTCCCTAAGCTCCTCATTACCCCTCCTTCTCCTCCCCGCCTAATCGGCTTCCTTCTCCTGCGCAGCCGGCTGGCTCTTTCTTCACCGACTCGGGCGGGTCTCCTCGTGCGCCGCACGCCCGAGCCGATCCTCGCACTGAGCACCGCCCGCACGCCACGAACACATCCCAGCAGCGCCGGACCCGCCGCCCTCCCTGAGAGCCAAGACCGCCGACCTCCTCGCCGCCACGACCCCGCCCGCCGCCGCCTGCCCACCTCGACCTCGACTAGCGCTTGGTGAGACCACTGAGGCCTGTAGATGCTCCACCCCGAGGAATTGAACCTCATCGGCCGAGTCGTCGTCGCCTTTCTTCCTCTGGTTGGTAGTCGCCGCACTCACACCGAGATGCGCGCCATGGTGGGTACCCATTTTGGCCGGCGCCACCTCCGGGCCTCCCCGCCGCCGCCCGGATCGCCCTCCCCACTACGGATGAGCCCGGCAGAGGACGGTTAAAACACGTAATGACTGTCCTAATCCAACCGATAACGGTTAACTTCGTATTAAATCTTTGGGGCCCACCAGTCAGCTGCAGCCAGCGATTTTAATCGCGTGCCATTTATTCCCCTCGGGCCCACCTGTCAGCAAAACTCTCTCCCCTCCTTTTTATTTTCTGGATTTTTAGGATTTTAAAACTTGGAAATGCTATAACTTCTTAACCAAAAGTCCAAAATTAATGAAACCAATTTCAAAATTTTTCTAAAATCAAGATCTATCTAATGGCTCTACTTTTGTTCAGTTTTGAGCTAGTTAGAGTAAATTTTCATTGTATGGTGTATTTATTCGCTTTCGTTATTTCATGTCACTTTTTTTTCCGGTACGATCTTTCGAGTAGAGTTCGAAGAAGTGTACGAGCCCCCGATTGAAGCAGCACAAGAACCCCAAGCCCTCGATCCAGGCAAGTCAATGCTTTGATCATTTTGCGCCCATATTTCATGTGAAACTATGTTCATTTAAATATGAGAACATGCATGCTCTATTTTATATGCAAATATATGTCACTCCTAAGGTAGTTAACAACCCCGTAATTACCACATAATACACTACCTCAGCAGCAGTTGATATCACATGTCCGTTGTCACCCTAGGAGTAAGTAATAACTAAAGTAGTTATAAGTCGTATTGTTGCCATGCTGAGTCTGGTCAATCCAGGGCTTTAGTAGCCCTGTTAATCATATGTTAATCATGGAAAACTAGATTTGGGACAGTCACAGGATGTATGTGGCTGATTATGTATGTTAAAATTGTGTTATGCTTCTCAAAACCCTAAAAATCCGCTATACTGTTTGGGCGGATGGAAAGAGCGGTGGGTGTGGATGTAACACAGGGGTTGTGGAATGAACCGCCCGGACAATCTAAGGACTTAGGGCCTGTTTGTTTTAGATTTTAGACAAGCTAGCTACTTCTAGTAGCCAAAAGCTCCCCCAAACAGTCCAGCTTTTAGGCTAGCTTCGAGAATATGAAAATATGGTAAAGCACAATTGTACTAGAATCCGAAGCTGCAATAGATGAGCTTCCATGATTCTACCACTAAAATACCACTAAAATTTGAAGCTAATTACCCAAATGCCACCGGATAAAACCTCCCCACGCCCTCCCCGAACCCCGCTGCGCCACCTCCCCTCCCCGCACCCCTCCCCGAAACCCCCGCCCCCCCCCGACCCCTCCCCAGATCCGCCCCCGCCTGCCGCCGCCCCCGCCGCCCCCGCCGCCCGTCGCCCCTCCTACCCCTCCTCCCCTCCTGGATCCGCCTCGGCCGCCCGTCCCGCCTCCCCGCCGCCCGTCGCCCCCTCCTACCCCTCCTCACGCGCTCCTCCTCGGCCGCCGCCCTCGCGCTCCGCATCTTGACGGGCATTCGCCGCCATCGAGGCGGATGGCGCTCTACCCGCCCGTGCGGCCGGCCGTCGTGGGGAGGAGGACCCACGCCCAGCGGCCCTAGGGTCGCCGGAGGCCTGGCGCAGCTGCGAGTGGCGCAAGGCGGTGAACTTCCACGCCGTGCTGCGCCGGGCACCTCGCCGACGGCCTCCTCACCCCGTCCTCCCGCGCGTGTGCCTCGGCGGGCGCGATAGAGGCGCTCGCGCTGCGGGAGCTCGGCAATGGTGACCCTGGAAAGGAGGACGAGGCTAGGGCCAATGGCCGTGGCATGGGGCGCATCCGCCCCACGGCCGGGAAGAAGATGCCCGGTGAGGTGCGGTGTGCCGGCATTTGATTTTGCCGAGTGGTTGAAGCGGACGGTGTCGGAGCAGGACTATGTGGTGATGAAGATGGATGTGGAGGGGACCGAGTTCGACTTGATCCCAAGGCTTTTCGAGACAGGAGCAATTTGCTTGGTTGACGAGCTGTTCCTTGAGTGCCATTACAACCGGTGGCAAAAGTGCTGTCCTGGTGAGCGGTCGCCCAAGTATCAGAACACGTATGAGGAGTGTTTGGAGCTGTTCAGTTCACTCCGGGAGCATCAAAAGAGTTTCACACTTGCATTGCGTATTTGATTTCCAAAGTATATTGTCTTTTTCCCCTGTGAACATGGGGATTCAGAAATTGGATTATTTTCTGTTGTTAGATTATGTAGTTAAAAGGAGCTCAGGAAAGGAAAAGAAAGGTAACGTTTAACTGCATTCCCAGTAAAACTTGCTGTGGATTGCCATTGTCATTATCGAGCAAATGAATCATTCCATTAGACTCATTTCCTTAGTAAATTGTTTTAAGTTCACCCGTCTCGAGATTTTTGTCACTTGATACATGCAGCTCCACTTATTACTATCGTGTGCATTACATTTGTGTGCCTTAGCATTCAAATTGCCTCAGAAATCCAAGCTGTACCAATCACTGTATACTTTTAGGGCAAAACGCCCCATTTTCTCTTCTGAAAACCGAAAAGCCAGTTACAAATCATGCGTATGCACTATGCAGTGATAATGCATGATTTTGTTTGTGGTGACTTTCTTTTTCTTGTCTGCTACGAGTATTATCAGATTATCCAGTTCCCTGGCATCTGCAGAACTTGTGTTTCCGGTCTTCTGGATTGGAGAAGGCCTATTTGCCATGGACAGCTTGCAATCATGGGAAACATGGCATGAGCAACAGAGCAAGTGATATTGCAATTGCAGCTGCAATGCACTGCATGATAAGTTCCTGGTTCTGCTGCAGCGGATAGGGTGGAACGAGCCGAGCCGAGCCGGCTCGAGTCAAGCTTGGGCTGGCTCGGGTGAGCAGAGGCTCGGCTCGGCTCGGCTCGTTTGCAACGAGCTACGCGAGGCTCGGCTCGGCTCGAATGAGGCTCGAGCCCGCCATGAGCCCAATCGAGCCAAAACGGCTCGGCGGATAGCAGAATTTCACAGAAGCAGAATTTCACAGAATTTAACAGATTCACAGTAGATTTTCACAGCAACTTTTAACAGCAATTTCACACAGAAATTTACAGCAGATTCTCCACAGCACATTCACATACAGAGCAGTTCAACATTCACAAAATCACACAAGCAAAGCAGTTCGATTGTTCATTCGGTTCAACGGCAATAGCTCAGATACAAATCACACAGAACGTAGAAGCAGCAATTTACAAATCAGCAGTTCAGTGACACAGTTAACAGAACATTTACAGCAGATTCTCCACAGCACATTCACAAAGACATTTACAAGCAGATTCTCCACAAGACATTCACATACGTAGCGGTTCAACATTCACAAAATCACACAAGCAAGCAGCGATTCAGTGGTTCGATTCGATTCAACAGCAAGAAGCTCAGCGATTCACAAATCACACGAACGTAGAAAAGAATTTACAAATCAGCGAGCTCAAAGGACACGATTAAAATAGATTCAAAATGGAAGAAGCCTGCACCGTAGCGGCGACCACACATTTACAAATGACAACATCAGCAGTTCGGTGCAGCAGCAGCAGTTCACACATTTACAAATCACAACAAAGAAGAAGAAGAAGTGCGGCAAAGAAGAAGTAGCTCAATAAAGAAGAAGCAGCTCAACAAAGCAGCAGCAGTTCAACTGAAATTTGCAGGTCGGTGCAGCAGCAGTTACAACATTGGAAAGGAAACAATGTAAATAAAATTGGTGGAACCATTACGTAACATAAATTAGTCGCTTCTCACGACACTTTTAGGAAATGGAATGGTATGAATATCATCCTCTTCATCTTCTTCACGGTTAACAAAATATTGAAGTTAACAAAATATTGAAGTAAACCAATGCAAATGCAAAAGTAAAATAGACAAATATTACATTACAAATAAACCTACCGCAGCTATAAGAGATCCCATGTCATCATTTGCACCTCTGATCCAGCTAGAGGCACAAACCAAATATTGAACCATAGCCGGACGTAAAGAACTCCGATAGTCATCTAATACTCGACCTCCGGCACTAAAAGTTGATTCTGAAGATACACTAGTAGCTGGGACAGTTAAGAAATTCTTAGCCATGTTCGAAACAACTGAAATCTATGTGCATTCAAATTCCACCACGCGAGCAATTTGAATTCCTTGTTATCTAAACTCTCATTTACTTCATCTAGGTAGATGAGTAACTCTGACTTTGAAGGCTCGGTAGAAGTAGAACGCAAGAATCAATCTCTCCTTTCTTTGTCTTCGATGGAACATTCACCACCTTAAAGACCTTCCAACAATCGATCTATGTTTCGCTCACCACCGCCTTTGGAGATCCTTTCTTCCTTTTTGCCCTCTTCTGTGACACTGTACACTCTTCTGTTGTCAATGCCACAGCGGCTCCTTCCGCACCATTAGAACTTGAAGAGTCAACAACAATATCATCCATGTCCTCATCAGATCGTACACCACCATGAACATTACCACCCAAAGCATCCCAATCCACATCCTCACTCGAGGACTGCAATAAAACATTGTACAAGAAATATTCACAAGATCAGGAATCACAAGAAATCAATAATCACAAGAAATAAAACATTGTACAAGAATCAGGAATCAGGAATCACAACCACAAGCCCTAACCCTAAGCAATCAGGAATCACAACCACAAGCCCTAACCCTAAGCAATCAGGAATCTGTACAAATATTGACAATCACAACCACAATAAAACAAAGATTGTACAAATATCTGATTCTCTGTTTTAATATTGACAGTAAAGAATCTGTTTTCATATCTGTTTCTCTGTTTTAATATTGACAGTAAAGAATCTGTTTTCATAACAGAGATTGTACAAATCGCAACCACAATAACCCTAAGCAAAACAGGATCAGGAATCACAAGAAATAAAACATTGTACAAGAAACAATCACAAGAAATAAGTATCTCTGTTTTCATATCTGTTTCTCTAACCCTAACCCTAAGCAAAACAGATCCGAATCGGGAATAGCATAATAGCACATAATCCTAACCCTAACCCTCGAGCAAAAGCGAAGCAAAGGTCAAGATATTACATTGAACCATTCCTAATCTCATTCACATATTCACATATTCTGTAGGGATCACAGTTACTCACCGAGGCTCCTGGTTCAGGGAGGTCAGAAGGCGGTGTAGACCGTGCAGGCTTGCCCCCTACTGCCGATGGGGAGGCCCCGACGTCGGCCGCCTTCTTCCCTCGGAAGAACTCCATGCTCGCTCACGGTCCATGAGCGTCGGTTGGAGCCTTGAGGTGGCCGCTGATGGATCGCGAAGGAAGAGTGTCGGGTCGGGAGGATGGGGATCGCGGCACACCGCGTCGGGGACTCGGGAAGAAGATCGCCGTCACGATTCGGGATGGAGCTCGGAGGGCCGCCGGCGCCGGGAACGAAGGGAGCGGCCGATCGGGAAGGCCGCCGCCGCTAGCTACGGCGACGCTGAGCGACGGGATGACTTAGGTTAGGTTAGAGACGGCGGCCAATCGACCGCATCGCATATTCGCATCGCTATATCCGCATCGCCGGGCTCGGGCCGACCGCGGCGTGGTGGCGCCGCCAGGCCTTTGCCGCCGCTCGCGACCGAGCTCGCCGAGCCAACGAGCGGCTCGCGAGCGGCTCGAGCTCGCTCATTTTTCTCACGAGCTACGGCGCAGGCTCGGCTAAACGAGCCGAGCCGGCCGAGCTCACACGAGTCGAGGCGCTCGCGAGCCTCAAGCCTATTTTCCACCCCTAGCCGCAGATTAGTAGTCTGCGCCGCCAGATTGTTCTGTTTGGGGTTTGATTCCGCTAGATGAGTGATGATAGACTGTAATGCTGGATTTTATCATCATGTGAATTGGTGTACCTTGTGAAGTTTTGTAATCCTGTTTCAAAATATTGCTGTTTTGACAATGTTGTTTAGTAGTTGGACGTGATGGTAGACCTGTAATGTCGATTTTATCATCATGTGAATTGGTGTACCTTGTGAAGTTTTGTAATCTGTTTCAAAATATTGTTGTTTTGATAATGTTGTTTAGTAGTTGGACAAATGATGATAGACCGTAATGTCGGATTTTATCATCATGTGAATTGGTGTACCTTGTGATTTTATCATCTAGATTTTTGTAATCCTAGCTACTCACAACATTGTTTTGACTTATGTGCACGGTTTTGTCAAAAACGTAATGCTTTTGCTTTTTTCAAAATATTGTGTGTATCATGTCAGCTATCGAGTGAAATATTATAATGCACATTACGTATATTGAACTTCTGAAAAACAAATATATAGGAACTTGTATGGAGACATGATAGTTATCTATATTAATATCTAAAATTATGATTTGAAGTCAAATTTATTGTTATGAAATTTTAATATTAGTTTTTCAATGTTTGAACTAAGTACTACAAATTTACAGTATGGATATCTCTTCTATCAATACATAATCGGATATTAACTCACCTAAGGGTATTTCGGTCAATACATCTATCGTGATACCACCAGATAGCTAGAATCCAGATGCCAAACAGCTAGCTACTCGGATCACCGCTACTGCACTCACCCACTACTCGTAATCTCCACTAGCTACTCGCATCACTAGCTACTCGAATCTGACTCCCCAAACAGGCCTTAATCTTGTGTGGACCCTCCGTGTATAATAAGACAACCACAAGTCGGCAAATTGCGTGCTTGGCTAAATAATTTATCGAACACTCTAGTCATTTCACGGAGAACGTGTGTAGGTGGGAAATGGAAGCCCCACTTGAATGGGACACCAGATGTAGGTGACGTTGCCTAGGGTAGTGTGTGGAGAGAGGAGTCCATGCGCTATCCTATGGTGGACATCCCACAACCTATGGACGTAACCCCATAGGAGTGACATGCTAGAGTGCGAGGTATTGTAAAGGCCTCGTGATATTTTCTCGATCTACATGTCCAAGGCATCATGTAGAACTGTCGGGATGATTATCTCTTGTGGGTAAAGATGTACAGTCTCTGCAGAGTTAAAACTATTCGAATAGCCGTGCCCACGGTCAAGGGCAAACACGGGAAGAATCTTCCTCGAGTTAGTTCTATTTCAAAAATTTAAAAAGAGAGTGGGAATAAAAATCTGTCGGGTGGATATAACCTGACTTTGGTAATTCTTACTAAGGGGTGTACTCATGTGTTGGTAATAGGGTGGATGTAACCTTCTTAGTGAAAGTAAGCATTGGTGGATGGAACCTACCTTGTTGTCTATTATTGCACACCCTTAAATTTATCAAATCTTGAGTTCTTGAAAATTGCTAGGTCCTAGGAGTTTTATATTACGATTATTGCAAAAATTGCTTTAAGCAAATAAAAGAACTCGAGCCACTCTTGTTAGCCTTGCATCTATATTTATGTGCATTCTGTGTGTTGGCTCGCGGAGCACGGTGGTTAGTGTGCTCACACTCGCTCTAAAACCCCCACACAGAAGCAGTGAATCATGAGCACTACGCCTACCATGAGGATCCGGATGCCGAAGGCAATGAAGACGGTGGATATTAGTTTAGGCATCGAAAATATTACTCCTCGCCTCAGTCCAGTTGACTCGGCTAGTTTGGCGGGTGCCTCCGTTATTAGTCAGGCCTTTGGCTAATAGCGAGAGTACTCAGGTTGTCCCAGTCGCTTGCCTGTGGCAAGTCGTGCCCTACGCTTATGTACGCTTCCGTTTCCGCTCTTTATGTATTGTAAGACATTTGGCCTGACGGCCCTATTGTAACCTCGACCCAACATGGTCTATTTAAACTCTGGTATTGTAATAATTATTTCGCCATGTATGAAATGATGAAGCATTGTATCTGTGAGCATTATCTACTGATCCAGGGAATAATGCAGTACTATCACAGGGGATTCCAAGCTATAAACTTGGGGTCCGACAGAGCTGGTATCAGAGCATACGATCGAGAAACCTTAGCTAGACCGATCACGCCAAAGTCCTTTTTACAAAAACTATGAAAACTCCTACAAAATGTAGCATAATATTGCTTTACTTAACTCTCTTAGTTTCTATACTCACCCAAAATTTCTTTTGTATTTTTATCTGCTCTAATCTATTGATGTTCAAAATTCTAGATGGTCGAGCTACACCGCTTGGTCCGTGGGATCACTTCTCCCATGGGGACAAAAAGGAGGATTCGTTGAGATCCTGCGCGAGCTGCGGTGTCTCGGCTACACCGCCCACTGCTTTCAGAGGCAAGAGAGTCCACATCCACAAGATGGACATGTGGACCATGGAGGTCTTCATCTCGCGAGATGGTGCCAGGAGCTCCACTCCCACACTATCCGTGCCGAGCCTCCACGGATGTACCTCGTCGACGCCATCCAGACGCAGCAGCTGCCTTGCCGGGCTCACTTATGCCAAGTGCACAGGAGAGGCTGCAGCATCGCCTTCGCCACTCACCTCGCATCCGCCGTGGGCAATTCCTTCCGACCGCCTCGACCATTGTGGTGGACAACCCCCACTATCTCACTGATCCACCGACGCAGCGATGTCGGCCTCCTATGCTTCGCCATGCGAGAGATTGGGCATCACAGATTCTCCTCACCGCAGCCTGCAGCAATCGGATGTCCTCGTGCTCACTCAATCGCTACCGATCGCCTTTCAGCGCCAGAGCCGAGAGGCTCGCTGTCGAGGTCGGGCTTGAGCGCCACGCGCCAGTCGGCCTACCCTCCGCCCACGCCCGCCAAATGGTCGGCCCCACCCAACGCCTGGTGGCTCCAGCCCAAGACCAAGGCGCCCAGCCTCGCAAAGTGTCAAGACCAAGATGTCCGCCCGACACCACCATGATTCGGCACCAAGGCGGTTCAAGGCGTGGACCTCGCCTCGACCGACGGCGCAAGATAAGAGTGCGCCTACCGCCTAATGGCACCCTCGTAGGCCCCAGAGACGTCGCCTGCTCCACCTTCATTCCTCCAACGAACAGACGGATCGAGCCCTTCTCGGCCGCTGCTCCCGCCTCCCGATCACCCAAGATCATCTCATGTTCTCGCCTGTGAGAGTGCGTCTTCTGGGCGAGCACCACTCCCCTCCCGAGGTGTAGACTGCTGTAGGTCAAGGCGGTATATCTAGCGAGCTCGTTGGTGTGCGGGAGTCTTTCTTCCCAGATGTACCCCTTATGTACCCAGTTAGTAGACGTTGTGTATGCGGTGTTGTGACATGTTGTAAGCCTACGCACTATGCTCGGCTGTCACGAAACACCTAACCCCCCCTAATGTAATGAACTAATGTAGGCATAACGCCTTGTGTTCTAATGCTTGCCCTAGTGTTTGGTCGCTCCTCTTTTGTGTGGTGTTCTGTTGTGCTAGCTAAGAGGGCTAGCCAACCCTCATATATGTTTTCTTCCCTTCCTGCTGTCTCTAAAAAGGCTCTAGTTTGATTCCAGATGGCTCCCAAGAGGACTGTTAACCATGGTAGGGGTCGAGCTCCAAGGGCCGCAGCTCGCGGGAAAGGCAGAGGCCGTGGACTGAATCTACCCCACCCCCGCCAAAGACCACCAACCATGGAGCAAGTGTTGGCACAACAAACTCGATCCTCCAACAATGCTTTCCGCCACAGACCAATGCAACCGGTCGAACTCCAAGTTGTCTCGATTTTCTAAGGACCGCCCATGACCTTCTCCGCAGCAAATGAACCATTAGAAGCCGAAGATTGGTTACGTGACACTGAGAAGAAGCTTAAACTAGCCCGTTGCACTAACGAGGACAAGGTCGACTTCGCCACACACCAACTGAAAGGTGCCGCGACGGCATGGTGGGAAAACTACCTCGCCTGTCGTGGGAAGGAGAACCCCTTAGGCAACAGTTCAGATGAAGAAAGGCCAGAAGAAGGAGAAGGAGAGGAAGAGATAGAAGGTGGAGACCCAACAGACGCTCAGCAAGGGGAGCAGGGAAGCAATGAGGATCACAATGAAGAGGAAGCTGAATCCGTGGCAATCGAGCTCATCGCCACCGGGCGTAATTCAAGACCGCCGCGTAATTTTGTCCCAGCAGGTATCATGAGGATGAAGAGGAATGAGTTTAGGAACCTAAAGCAAGGCAATATGTTCGCCGCCGAGTACCTCACACGGTTCAACTAGCTAGCTCGCACGCCATGAGAGACGAGCCAAACAAGAAGAGAAGATTGATCGATTCTTGGAAGGGATGCATGAAGAGATGCGAGCTCAACTAATTTTACACGATTATCCCAGCTTCCACCACTTGGTGAATAAAGCCCTTGTCCTAGAAAATGAAAGGAAGATCCTAGAAGTCGCAGAAAAGAAAATGGACAGCGGCCCGCACCTCGTGGCGCTTCTGAGAACAAACCAAGATACCAAGGCACTGTCGCTCCATCGTGTGGCAACTCAAAGACCTAGGACCTCATTCCAAGCACCACGCCCAGGCAACCGTGGAACTCAGGTATCTCGTCCCATAGGACAAGCTCCCACACCCAATCCAATGCAAACCTCCATCGCTTCAACAGGGAGCCAAGGGGCTTCGCCAACAAATGCCCGGATCGCCAAGCCACCCCATGGAAGTTTAACCCAGGAGCTTCCTCATCCCGACTGCAGTTGTCCGCACCAAACAAGGCACATCAGACACCTCAGGCGTCACGGACGTCATCGACTCCACACCATGGTTGTGTCAACCACGTCACGGCGGAAGACGCTCAGGAGGCCACTGGAGTACTTGTGGGTACGTTCTATGTTAAATCAACTCCAGTGCAGGTTCTGTTTGACTCCGGTCCATCGTATTCTTTTATTTCTGGGGGATTTATTGAAAAAGTTAAGCTGCCAACCTTTGGACTTAAGAGACCTGTGGTACTTAGTTCCCCAGGGGGACCCCTAATTGCTACTCTAGTTAGCCCAAGGGTAGAAGTCACCAAGGGTAGAGAAGAAAGACTCTCTTTCACTGATACATGGGGTCCACAAAATTTAATTAATTTTTGAATTACTTTTCTACTAACAAAGGCTACTAAGGTTGAAAAACAGGGGCCCACAGGGTTTTAATTCATTTTTGATTTATTTTCTAAAATTAAAGCCGAGAGGCTAATGGGTGGGACCCATGCACTGTAACCACAGTAGATCAGGCCCAGTTGTCAGTGGCTTCCAACTCACTTAACCGATTTTAAAGGTTTTAAAAAGGTTGGGTCCGACATGTCAGAGAGACAAGGGGTTAACTTAAGGAGGCAGGTCCACATGTCAGCGGGATTAGCGAACGGCTAAGTATGGCCATTAAGAGAACTAATTACGTGTGTTTAAACTAATCTCCTCACTACAATACCTTCTCCTTTCGGCTGAGAGGAGACAAGCTCGTCGCTGGTGAGAGGAGGGGCGACGATCAGAGGTGAGGCTAGAAATAGACCCCTCGCATCGAACTGCACCTAGAGGTGATGTGGCACAGGCAAATTTGAAGGCTGTGGTGGTCGATGGTGAGCTATGCGGTGATAAGAATAGGGAGCATGGAACCACGACAATCTACACCACTTAACCTTGATTACTTCCTACGAAGGGAGCAACACGGGCGGGGAGGAGCTTATCAAAAACAAGATAGGAGCTCGAGGAGGCATAGATCAAGATGTCGATGGAGGACCAAAGTGACGGAGAGAAGGTGATCGTGGACAGTTTGCTGGAGAGGGAGAGGATGGTCGGGGAGGCTTGGATCACTTCGGGAGGTCCACGCGGTGCTCCAGGTAGTTCAAATTGGGCGGAGATGTGTTGCGTGACGAAGGCGTCGGTGACGGTGACTTCACCAGAGCCGAAGAATATGGGAGCACAAGACCTATTGGAGATGAGGAAGGCAGTGGGGGAGCGATAGGGAACCAGAGGAGGCCTTTCAGGGGTTTTATAGCGGAAGAGGGTGGTGGGATCCATTAGGTGCCACGATGGCGAGCGCGAGGCTGAGAGTGGTGTCACCGGCGCATGGCTCGACACAGGATAAGCAAGCGGATCTTGTTGTGCGGTGCGGAGGGTAGTTAAGGTAGAGGGATGCTTAGAGGCAATAGTCAGGTGAAAATTTGGGCACACGAGGGTGACACGGCGCGACAGCGGTGGGCATGGGCGCGAAGGGTGCGTGAAGAGGAAGGAAGGCTAGGACTGGGCGAGGGTGCTAGCGTAGTCGGCGACATTGTTGGCGACTGAGGATCGTGATAGGGATGGGTGACGGCCAGCCGCATGCAAAATGGGCATTGGTCGACGCCGACGGTGAGGAAGGATCATGGGCTAACAGGTGTGTAATACCAAATTGTTTATTCCAAATTTTCGGAGAAAAAATTTTAATTTAAAATATAAAATAAAATTAATTTAGTTTAAAATAAAAATAAGAGTTTTGTTTGTGTGAAATTTGAATTTTGTTTGCCCTGATTTTCTGCTTTTAGAAAGCTGGATTTGAAAGTAATTTAAAGTAAAACTTAAAAAATTGTTAAATAAAATGATATTTTGATTTTCTATAAAATCCTAATTCAAATAAATTATTTGGATTTAGTTGTCCTTTATTTGGTGTTCTGAGTTTTTCTGGAGTTTTAAAATCTATTTTGAAAATAAAAAGTATTTTAACTATGAAAATTAAAATACCAACAGTAGTTGGAAATATTTTTATGAAGTCCAAAATGTCTCCAGGCAGTTCTTTGAATTTTTCTGGAACTTTTAGAATTAATTTCATATTTTTCTGAGCTTTATTGAATTTTTTGGTGTTTTCTGAAAATCTAAATCAAATTTAATCCTCCACCGCCCGATCTAGTCTCGTGCGCCCATCTTCGCCTAACTCCTTCGCTCTCCATCCGATGGTCCTGATTTATTCCTTGCGTCGAATCGCTCTTCCGATCGTCCGCTCTTTCCTCTCCCTCTTTTCTCTCTCCCTGATGAAACCATCAATGAATAAAATCATTTTCTTTATAAAATAATTTGGCCGAAAATCAAAATTCTTGCTGATGTCATAAATTTATTTTCCACAGAAAAATAATTCATTTCAAAATCATTTCCCTTGATGACGTCATAATTTGATTTTTCGGTTCAAAATAATTCCGTAAAATCGGTTTATTCTTTTCTCTTTTCAAACTTCCGAGAGCCCGCTCTTTTTCGTTTTAACTCCGATTGAGCCCATTAAAATTTCTAAATTCATCTAAAATTCCTATCTATCCATTTATACCCTATTGTCAAATTTTTGAAATTTTTGAATTTATTTGGTTTAAACTAAATCTTAATTAGAATTTTTATTTAATAAAATAAAATTAAATATTAATATTTGTTAAAAATATTTTATTTGAGTTCTTTGAGTCTCAAGGAAGTTTCAAAAATTTTTTTAGATTTTTCTGAAATTGTTTGAGCTCAATTCTAAAATCCCAAACAAAAATAAAAAAAAAGAAAAGGGAGAGAGGATGGTACTGTTCATCATCGTCCCGAGAGCATCGCGTCTTGCTAGCTGCAGCAGCACGCCATGGACGCCGGTTATTCAAACTTCCATATCTTTTGATTTTCTCAACCGTTTCTTACGAAATCAAGTGCGTTAACTTCCTCTCATCAAGAGCATTCCATTCCTAACCGTTTCCCCACTCCTTTATGTGCATTTTCACGAGAAAACGAACCGCCACCGAAAGACATTCGTTCGTTGATCTCCCTCTCCGGTCCACCTCCGCCCCTGTGAAAGGGAGCACCATGTGCCCCTTCTAATCCTCATGCACTTCCGAAAATTTCAAGTCCCCTCCTTTCTTCTCTCCACAATCTCCATTTTACGCTTAGAACCGAAGGTGTTCGTCGGCCTTTGCGACGCCTCATGTTGGAGCCCGGTCACTTTGACCACACCGTTGGCTTTGCCTTCTCGCGTTCACGCGGTGATCCCCTCGCCTCACCGAGCATCACCGAGCATCGCCGACCACCGTGGCCAAACCGCTACCGTCGTTTTCTCCTTGTCACAAGACCGACCGTGGGTGTTCCGTCAAACCGAGGTGAGCATTGTGTTCCAACGTTCTCCTCTTCGCTTCGCCGCAAACCTCACCCTCTAACTCCTCTCCGCTTGCCCGAATGCCGATGCCAACCCGGGTCGCCGAATGTCTTCTCCGTCGTGTTTCGCCACCATCCGATGTCCGCTGGTCGAGCCGTCTGCATCGCTGAGTTCGCCGACGCGTTCTACGCCATGCTCCCATCGCCATCACTCAAGACTCACCGAGTCCTCGCCGACCGGTCGGAGGCGAGCCGAACCGCGCCTTCACGCGTACACCACTTTTTCTAGAAGCGCTTTGAATTCTGCTTTGCGCCATATCGTGTCCTAGACTCCAAACAATTTATCTATCTTTTATTTAATTTTCGTGGAGCCACTGTCTCAAATTGAACCGTCCATGAAAATGACCGTTTTGACTCCGACGCCGATCTGCCGTCTCTGCCGAGTTTTAGCCTGTCGGCTGTAATTTTTCTTAGACTTGCCTCGCCGCTCTACGCTGTGCTCACTGCTTCCCCAAAAGCCTCCACAAATTTTGCCTCCGACACCGCCATGGCCCGATGGCATCTCGTGTCCCCATCTATCCGGAGATGTTTTCCCCAATCCGTCACACACATCGTGCCAAACCACCCTAGGTAGCTACCTTTCAAATGGTTTTGGATTCGCCACCGAGCATCAAGATATCAAGTTTTCCTTTTCCTTCCGACATCGCTCAAACGCCGACGGCGCCTCCGATGGGTTTCCTACTGACGACAATTTTCCTAGCTTTACCAAGCGCGCTTTAGCCCGTGCTCACCCTACATCTCCACGTTCCATACCCGTACTATCTCCTCCAATCTGCCGTTGTCGCAACATCGCCATCATCGCTTTTCCTCACCGCCGAGTGATTGCCGCTGCTCGACGCCGTAACCATGTCACTACCTTTGCCTCGCTCCATTATTCCATTTTAACTGTTCGCCACCACCGCAACCAATCGATACCGTACTGTTCAAAAAGGAATTCTCGAATTTTATTATCATTTCATGTGATATCTAAAACTTCCATATATTCGTTCTCCCTCATTCGAACTCCGAATCCATTGATTCTTTCTTCTAAATTCATCTAAAATCTTAACCTTTCTTCCAGTATATATTTTATATTTTTGTGATTTTATTTGTATTTATTGTTTATTTGTATTCGTTTTCAAGTAGAATCCGATGTCGTCAAGAATATTCTAAAGTGAAGAAGAAGATTCGCATAACGTGCAAAAAAAGGCAAGTCTCCTTTGACCATCTTGAACCTATGATTGCGAAATGTTTTAATATTTTAAATTTATTGCATTTGCTATGTTACATAAAATGTTAATTTACGCCTTAAGGTATTAGATATCCCAATTATTGTTATGCCCTCGATTGAATTTTGAATACCATGTACCCTTGTAACCCTAGGATCACCTTTGTCTCAATAATGAGATTATTATAAAACTATAGTAAATGTTGTAGCGGTAGTAAAATGCTTAGACATGCTTTATAACCTTTGGTAACCTTGGAATGAGAAATGTTACTTCAATGATCTAGACTTCTGGTTATTCAGAAACGAATGGCAAATGGTGTTGCCTCTGTTCATGTGAAATGAATTAAATTGTGAAAATTATTTTAGACCAGGGCGGATGGTTGGTTTGGTTTGTCCAGTCTGAGCACTACCGTACAACCACATGTCTATATGGGTACGACCTAGCTGATTAACTTATGATAGACTAGTTTAGGTACCACCAGTGGAAAGTGGATACCAGGGTTACTGGTTATTCACAGTGAGGGACAGGGTTACTGTACTCATACGGCGCAAGAGGGGCTTCGTCTGGTGGTTAACCCTTCACGGTGAAACCTCACGGTGGTGTTTAGCTAGACTAGAGTAAGGTAAAGGCTTTGTGATGAATTATCTCGGGTCTCATGCCTAAGGAAGCATGTTGACTATTAAGATAACTTGTCTCTTGTGGGTAAAGTGTACAACCTCTCGCAGAGTAGTTAGGTCAAGGCCAAGGCGTCATGGGCTGGGCTAGGGAACAGATGAGCAAAGAAGAGGGGCAATGGGCTAGGCTTCGGTTTTGAAAAACTTGAAACTCAAATGAAATTTGAATTTGAACTTTTGAATTTGAATCTAACTTTGAATTTTTATTCAAGCAAACTCAAAACTCCCAAAATGGGATGATACATATCCTACCCCCATTAAATAGAATCTCAACCTTGAGATTCAAACAACTTAGAGAATAGAAATAGGTAGTCTATCCTTAGCTGATCCTCACGTTCCCAGGTGACCTCTCTCTCCAAGTGATTGTTCCATTGAACTTTGTGGAGGTGGATGACCTGGCATCTTGTTTGCTTCTCCATAACATCAAGGATTTTGATCGGGCACTCTGGTACATCAGGTCTTTCTGGAGCTTGATGGTCTCCACCGGGGTTTGTTCTTTAGGTACTCAGAGACACTTCTTGAGTTATGAGATGTGGAGCACGTTGTGGATATCTGCCAGACTTGCGGGTAACTCCAGTTGGTGAGCCACTTCTCCACGTTTGGCAGTGATTGGGAATGGGCCTATATATCTTGGCGCTATCTTGCCTTTCACTTTGAATCTTTAGATTCCTTGAAGAAGTGACACCTTGAGATACACATGGTCTCCAACTTCAAACAGGGACATCTTTATACTAGATTGATAATGGGCATGTTATTTTTGACTACTTGTGATTTTTAAGCTGTTTGTATGAGAGATTACAGAGTAACTAAAACTCACATGCTGTTTTTGCCAATATAAATAAAGTCGGTACAGTATGTACTAGAATTAACTAGTAGACCCTATTTTGAAAAGACACTCCGTTTAAAAGCTAGTTACTGTAGAAAAGCCAAAAGATGAAGCCAAAAGCTAAAAAAGAACAGGTCCAACTATTGTTATATGAGAATTCTGCATTAGGTAGTTATTTCTCCCAATCTATGGTGAATTCCAAAGCACAAACCTGAAGTATGTTTTCAAGAATTTAGTTTACCCTTTCTATTTGTCCATCGTTTGAGTGTGGTAAGACGTGCTAAAGGCTAGGTGGGTTCCAAGTGCATCATGCAAACTAGCTTAGAAATGTGAGGTAAACTGAGAACCTCAATCCAAGACTATCCTCTTGGCTACTCTGTGTAAACACACAATGCGTGTCATATATAGTTTGTCCAATCTATCTCCCTTGATGGTGGTCTTCACAGGGATAAAATGGCTGACTTTGTCAATCTATCCACTATGAGTCAGATAGAATCATATATAGACTTAGTTCCGGGTAAACTGATGATGAAATTTATTCCAACTTCTTCTTGAGGGATTTGTAGTGGTTGTAGCAATCTTGTGGATCTCTGGTGATCTCGGTGCTCGTCTTTGATCCTTGGCACACATCACAACACTCTACATACTCGGTGATGTCTCTCTTCATACGAGGCTACCAATATAGGATTTTCATGTCCTGATACATCTTATTACTCCTTGGGTGTAGAGAATATGCTGACCTATGGGTTTCCTTGAGTATCAAATTCTTGAGTTCCTTCTGGTGGGTAACAAAGAGATGTTTCCCATACCATAGGATTCCTTTTGGGTCTTCAGTCATCTTAGGGGTTTTTTCTTTGGCCATGAAGCGCTTAAATCTCTGGACACCAGGATGTCCTTCTTGAGTAGTCTTGATTTTCTTCTCTAGGGTTGAATGTACTTCCATAGCAGCGTTGGTGCCTTGCTCTACTGACTCCAAATTGAGTGCTTCCAATTCTTTATAGAGCTCGGGTTAACATTCTTGGACGACAATATTGCTACAATCGGACTTGATGCTGAGAGACCATGTGGAGGTCATCCCGTGTGTATGATGAGTAATTGACATCGGTTTAGGAAAGTCGAGTTTGAGTTGGTTGGTTCGGACCTTGGGCTCGGTCGGATTTGGTTAAACTTGGTCGTATCGGATTAGGATGCATATTCTGATGATTCGGCAGGTTTGGACTTTATTATGCTTACATGTATCAAGCGGTGCTATTTGATGTGTTTCTTGTCTGTGTTGGCTGCAGGACGTCGAGACGGAGTCGTGGCGAGACACGAGGTGACCGGACTAGACACAGGTGGTGTCGAGGTCAGAACGGTCGGATGCGTCGAAGACGGCGGAGATTCGATGTGGTTGCGAGTCGTGGACGACAAGGAACGCGGAAGCTTCCCGGAAGGTGCAGGAGGGGCGTTTCGGTAAAAATGCAAAGCTGCACGGCGGGAGACGGTTCCATTCGGGTTTAGCAGGCGTAACGGGTTGGAGACCCGTTAGCCAAGGGCTATGAATAGGTGTGAGGGGCTGCATGCCCCCTCATGGCTTTGGGAGAGAGTTAGGGTTTGCTAGAGTCAAAAGAAGCTTTGAGAGTTTGTTTTGGCTTTAGGCTTTAGTTAGTGAGAGTGGTTGAGGGCAGCAAGGTGTGTTCCCTTCGCTCATCCCCTCTCTCTGTGTGTGTTCCTCCCAATAAGCATGTAGAGCTCTTGGTGTTCTTGAGGATTTGAGAGGGGAGAGGTTGGAGATGAGTTGAAAAACCTTGTAATCATTCCTCTTGTTCTAATATTCATGCGTATGGGAACTCCTATGTATTCCTTGTTTGGTTGGAATGAAATTTCAGAAGTTTCTCTCTCGTGCCCTGTCTGTTCTTCATTCTTCATTTTGGGTGATTTTTGACTTCTTGAGATTTGAGGTGTTTTTTGTTGGAAAGGCCCAAAATGGATTGCTCTAGATTGGGATGATACCTCAAGATCATTTTATCTTTTTTCCCCAAGAGCAAATTACGTTTAATCTCTCATTTGTTTTTTGTCTCCTGTGTTCTTAATTTCTCTTCTCTAGGGTTTATTGGTCCCCTCTAATTCCCTTCTTGAGATGGCTTGAAATTTGGTTTGGAAAGTCCTTAGACCTTTGCAAAGAAGTTTGCAAAAGCCCATGAGCAAAGGATTCAAGAGTAGTGAGAAATCTGAAAATAGTGCTATCTTTCATTTCTTTTTCAGATTTTGGCATAAATCTTGATTCCTTGCTTTTGGATTAAATCAATTTGTTTCCTGTGGTCTATTTGCTATTTGGATTGAAGCTATGATCTTTTGAATCAAAGAGAGCAGTTTAATTTGAGCAATTCTTTGTTTTTGTTAAGATCAAGTAATTTCAGTTTTTGCTCAGCTGCTCTGCTGCTCAACTGTGCTGTTTCGGCACTTGCTTTATTCCCTGCCAAACTGCAGTTTGAAAAACCTCTTTCGGCCAGCCTTTGCAGTCTCAAATCTGCAGCCCGTAATCAGTTTGGCTGCTGGTTCGACCTTTCCAAACTGCTGCCGTTTCTAAGTCAGTCCAATGCAGATTTCGGCAGATATCTGAATATTTCCAGTCTGTTTTTGGCTGCTATCTCAGTCCTCTTTGCTTTTTCTTGCTTTCAGTTTTCTTTTCTATTTATCGGCAGAAGCTTCAGTATTGCAAACTACTTTCCGTTTCTCTGCAGTATGCTTTCATCCGTGTATAGTAATCATTTACAAGTTGGTAATTGAGGTCTATGTGTCTAATTGATATGTCTTCAGATTAACTCAGTTTCTGAAGAGGTTCTCCATTCGTGTTACTTGATTTCTGTTCCATTTTCGGTCTCTATTCTGTAAACTCAGTTTTCGGTCTGCTACCTTGTCAAGCTGCCAGACTGCAATATACTGTTTTATTCTTCTCAGTCTGAAATTTGTTCTCGGCAAAGTACAGTAAATACTGTGGTATCGAAATTTCAGCCTCTCACCATTTTTGCTCCAGTTTGCATTTCGCCCGGAATGATGTTGTTTTTCCAGTGAGTAGGTGATTTCTTTTTCATAGTTTCTATAGCTATTGGAGAAGACATTTTGGAGTGGATACCTTGGGGGCAATTTTTGAAGGCACCATTCACCCCCTCTCGTTGCCATATCTGATCCTACAGACGCTCAATGCATCGTCCACTACATTAGCCATTTCAGGATGGTAATGGACGTCTAGATCGTAGTCCTTGATTAGCTCTAACTATCTTCTTTGCCTTATGTTGAGGTTTGACTGAATGAAGATGTACTAAAGGATCCGGTGACCATTGTAGTTGCCACGGTGATTTCTAATTAGGTAATGCCGTCAAATTTTTCAAAGCATGCACTACTGATGCTAATTTCAGGTCATGAATTGCATAGTTATTGTAACATCCTAATTTGTAGTGCCATTTTAAAGTTTTAAAATAAAAATAACCATTTGGATTTTTCTTGAATTAATAACAGCTTAATATGAATTTTATAAAATTATAAATATTTTAATATGAATAAAATAAACATTAATTAAATATAAACTTATTTTATTTGGATTCCTTGTGTTGTAAGGAATTTTTCTTGGATTTTTTGGAGTTTGTTTGCTATTTATTGGAGCTCAATTTAATTTATCATAATTTCTAGAATTCTGTAATTCCATAAAATTTCCAAATTTAGAAATTCAAATTTGAATATCTGTTCTATTTTTTTAACTCCATCCTATTTTCTTGGCCCATCTTTTCTTTTCTTTCCTTTTCTTTTTCTTTTTCCTTTATTTCTCTCTGTATTTTCTCTCTCCTATCGAAGCACTGTTCATGTGTGAGTACTGTTCATCAGGTATTGTTCAAGTATGATTATTGTTCATCATCTTCAAGCTAGATCTAGGAACCGGTCGAAACAGCCAGAGCCATGGTCGGTCCTTCTTCCCAAGCCAACTTCCGAACTCGACCTTATCTCCACGTCTCGCCAACATGAAAGTTGTTCCAAATCACATGAGCAATCCATTCCTTCCTGTTACTTTGTAATTTGTTCATCCGTTTGATTTTTATCTCATCCTTTTCTAAACCGAGTCAAAACTGAATCCCATAAATTTGAGTTCGTTTCTACCAGTTTCGAGCCCTTATATATGACCCATGACCCTCTCAACCCTTTCCAACCCCTGCCAAATCTCCTAAAACCCCAGAACACCACTGCCACTGAGAGTCCTCCATTCTCAAAATTGTTCATTGCTCCAACTTGCATTCCAAGTACTCTGGTGAATTTCCTCAAATTCCTTTAGTGTCACTTTGTGTTGCTGAGTATCTTACGCTCTCATGTGAAGTTAATTTGATTTTTGTACAGCTGTTTGGTGGGAATCAAGTTTTCCATGAAATCGATCTACATCGTCTCCCATCATCGATTTGTCACCTCCGTTGAGCTTTAGCTTGTGCTATCACCATTGCAAAATTTGTCTCATCGCGTTCTACACGGTGCTTCTCTCACTTTCCCCAGAAACTCACCACAACTTGTTCGCCTCCGACATCTAGGCATGGCCGCCTAGGATACCTTGCATTCCCATCTATCCGGTGAGATTCTCTTCAATCCTTCTGTGTCAAAACATGTTCTACCTTTTATATAGCTAACCTCCAAGTAGATTCAGTTTTCCTACAATGAGCACTGAGATCCTGAGTTTTTCCTTTTTCCCCGCATTTCGCCGAGCACCGCCAGTAGCTCGCCCTCGCCCCTATAGCCGCCTGCGTGAGCCACTATCACCACCTCCCATGCATTCCTGTCTATAAAATCCATTTTGCTGCTTCATTTTTGTGCCACCACCTCCCATGCATTCCTCGGGTCTTCATGCATGTGTTTGCCTTAAGTCTATGATGAGAGGGCCCACCTACCATACTCCCAAATAAACCCAAAAATCCAACAAAAAGAAGGTGCAAGGAAAATTGGGCCTGTTTGGCGCGGCTACGGCTTATGACTTTTGGCTGAAATTTTTGAATTTTGACTATTTACAATACAGATTACGGAGAGACAAATACTCACTTGTGATTTTGGCTGGTACAGATGTTGGGCTTTTAACGTGTAAATCGTTTAACTTGTAGACCCCGTCTTGAGAAAATATTTGTTTGAAAGTTAGGTACTGTAGCAAAAGCCAAAAGCCACCAGCTTCGGAGGAAAAGAACAGGCCCAGCCATTGTTTCATAATTTTAGGATTTTCTTTTCCAACTGATCTTCTGATCGCTCGTTCTCCGCCTCGAACTCTGATTGACCTGATTCTTCTTCCCAAATTCATCTAAAATTGAGATCTATCTTTTGGTTCTAGTTTGGTTATTTTTTTATTTTATTTGGATTTTATGATTAGTTCTTCATTTGATAATTTGAATGTCATGATTTCATTATTACCATAAGATGGGAAATTAACTAGTAATGAAATACTAGTATCCACTTAGGTTGTACTCTAGCATGCTTAGCCATGCTTATTATTACGTTGAGTTCATCATCACATATTGATCAATTAATTAATGTTGACCTAATGAGATATTCATTCATGGTTGTAGCCATAGTTATAAAATTTGTGTGCCATGACCTGGGTAGTGTCACTGATGTTGGTTAAACAAAATGGTTTTCACTTAGACTAGGAATCTTACAGTAAAGGGGTGTTATAGCATATTGGGATATGGATGTCTCACCTCAGTAATGATTAAGTACTTAACTTTGTGCACCATTTATATGAGCCTTATCGTACAACCACATATCTAGTATGGGATGGACCTGGCTGATTAATTTGTGATGTTTCAACTTTGATTCTACCATTGAGATGAATGTGGGTGTGGTCGTAGCCATTTATTCACATTAGCGCAAGAGGGGGCTTCTGACTTGGGTAGATTTAACCCATTCAACTGTGGAACCTTGGCGGGTAGAATTAGGTTGAGGTTGACCATTGTAAAGGCCTTATGATAATCACTTTGTTGCACATCCAAGAAAGTGTGTAGTGGCCGACAATGAATTTGAATATCTAATATGGATAAAGTTGTGTAACCTCTATAGAGTGTAAAACTATTCGAATAGTTGTGCCCTCAGTTGTGGACAATGCTTGGTGATTTCACACAAGGGGTAAAATTTCATAAAAATTTGGTTAGGTTAAGTTTGGGAGTGAATGGTTAGTTCACTGGTGGTTCATTACGTGAATGGTTAGTTCACGGGTAGTTCATTGGGTGAATGGTCAGTTCATAGGTGATTCATTGGTGAATGGCCAGTTCACTTGTAGTTTATTCAATCCCTTTAACTTAATTATTTATTACTTATTTTTGAAGTTTGCTTTCAATTTATTTATTGTATTTACTCTAAATTATTGCTTTCTGTAAAATAACCATTCAGCCATCATTTGATAAGCCTTGCATCATTATATATTGCATCTTACTACAAACGATTTGTTGAGTACTCTATGTACTCATGGATATATCCTTTGCTACTTAGATGTTAAAGGAGAATCATTTTAGCCAGAGGTAATACAGGAGGAGTACTTCAATGTCTTCGTGGATTAGGACTTCACTCCTTAGTTGATTGCTTGTGGGTTTCTCAAATGGCCATTGTGTTTATCTTTATTTTCCGCTACTAGATTTTGCTAAGCCCTTTAGGCTATTATTGTAAGCTTGGCCGTAAGGTCATTACTCTGATAATTAATAATAATTATGTCTTTCTTAGTTATTCGTGATTATGGTTGATATTTTATCAATATTGTAATTGTGTACACTAGCGTGATCTGGACTAGTGTAGAATACACAGAAAAGTCCGGATTTGCGTATTTGGATCTCGACAGTTGTCTTCATGAGGATGGATTTATCTTGATGCATAGGCCATGAGCCAAGACCTTGGTACAACGCATCATAGTAAACTTAAAAGTCCTTGTATATATCTGATGAGACTATGTATATATCTGACTAGACTAACACAGAGCTAGTGGTCAGTTTCTTCAACTTTTGGAAACTCTTCTCACAAGCTTCTGTTCATTCATACTTGTTTTTCTTATTAAGCAGATGGGTCAATGGTCTGGAAAGCTTTGAAAATATGTAAGAACACAAAAATGCTTGTTACTTGAAAATGTGTAAGATTTAAAAACTTTTGATTAACACCTCGTTTGCAATTGGATTTTAATTGTTTTACTTGAAAATGAAATATTTTAATTTTCAATAAAAGTTCTATTAATGAAAAGCCAGCTAAAAGAGCTCAAAATTGAAATAGGCAATGGCAAGACCAAAAATAAATCCTGAACCTAAATTCCAAAATAAGACATGAGCTAAAGACCCTAAGTTTGGAAAGTAGGAAATCCTACGAAATATAGTAAAGTAACTTCATGCAAGGACTAGACCCAAAACTTAGAATTATTTATGAAGCAAAAATTGTACGAAAGTTCATTTTAAAATTAATTGTTTCAAGAGGAAATTGATACTTAAAAACCATGAATTGGCATTTAGGAAATATCTATGAATTAACATGAAGTAACCCCATATGTGACTTAAACCCAAAAATTGAGTTGACCATGGCATCATTCAAATTGAAATTTGATGTCCAACCACAAACTACATAAATTCACAGAAAATTAAAATTTAATAGAAAGAGAAGTGGGCTTGGCCCATTCTATTGTCTGGCCCACTGGCCCATTGGGCCTAGCCCACTTGCTCCCCTTCCTTGGCTTGGCCTGACCCAGGCCGCCCCTCCCCACTCTGGTGTGCATACACGCCATGGGCACCCACACTACTCAAACCAAGGCGCCACTAGTGTCATAGCCCCACACACCTTGACTATGTTGTGCCCCTGCCTCGGACCGCCCACACGTCCTTCTTCCACCCCCTGGCTTCCCCATTCCCTTCTCTCTCCTATGCGTCATGCTTCGCCGTCCAAACCCACCTTGCACCATACCTCACCATACCCGGTGTACCATGTCACACCCTGCTCACCGTCACTTCCTTGCACCTATGTAGTGCTCCTGCTGCCACGCCTTGCCCTATGGCCACACCGAGAGATGTCACTAGCACTGCTACCATACCATGCCATGGCTACTCACGATGCTTCCTCACCTCCTATAAGTGCCTAAGCATGCTTTGGGTGACATCGCCACACCCTACTACCTCTCCCACCATGAGTAATTGCCCCCTACTAGGCCCATCGAAGCCCGTCTTCATCCCCATCTCCGGCCGAGCTCGGGTCGGCCAATCAGCAATGTCTTCGCCCAATTTCTTGTGGCTGGGGCAACAACAGAGCTTCCCCAACATGACTATGTCGTCAGCTTGGACCACCAAAGCCCCCACACCTTTGGTGTTGTGACCCCTTCTACTCTACCATTGGCTCACATCACCAGACCACCTCAGCAACCCTCGAGCTCGGCCGACCCCTAAGGTAGCTTCCTCTCAACACATAGATGCTCCCATAGCAACTAATTGGTCTCCGATGTCATAGGTCACCATACCTCCATGTGCCCTATCCCGCCGCTGCACGGGCTCACCGCCGGCCACTGCGCCAGTCAAATTGGCCAGCGAGCGTTGCCCCAGAGGTGCGCAAGGACATGTATAACCCATTTTTAGCATGCTCATGTCGACCATCTTTTCCTTTGCTGGCGGCAAGCACCGCTTCATCCTCAAAGGGGAAGAAGCCCCTATAGCACCGTCATTAGCCTAAGTGCGTCATTAGGTTAGACAGTAATGACCGTCATTTGGTTGAAGTAATGACCTAATGAGAAGTGGGCCCCTAGGTTTAATTAAGTCACTAAGTCTATGAAAAGTGGGCCCCAACCACTTAAAACAATGTTAAAATACTTTAAAAGCAGCCGAGCCACTGACAAGTGGGACTAAGTCACTGTATGCACAGTAGCTGGCTCCACCTATCAGTCACGGTAATGGTTTGTAATTAAAGGAAAATTAAAGAAAAGAAATTAAAAGATGTGGGCCCCACTTATCATACACAGTAGTATTCCCAATAAAGAAATAAATAGAATTAAAACTAAAACCCCATGGGTCCCACCATCAGTGGGAGAATTTCTATCTCCCATTTTACTTTTAGGAATTAATTCAAATCCAAACTTTGAAAGAGCATAACTTGTTCATTTTAAGTCCAAATTTGATGAAACAAACTTCTAAATTCATCTAAAATCAAGATATATCAAATGGAACTAAAATCATGAATTTTTGAGTTCATTTGAATTTATTTATACTTTGGCTAATTTTTATCCAAATTTCCACGCAACATTTAAATAGCGTGTGAGACCCAAGAAGAAGAAAAAGCTGAGGTGTATAAAAATCCGTAAGACCAACCAACTTGTAAACAAGGTGTGTCAATACTTTGATCATGTTGAACCTACAGTTTATGAAAATTATTTATGTTCAAGATATCATACTGCATACTACTATTTATTATGCAAAATATGTTCACCTTAAAATTTTAGATACCTACCCATGGTACATTCTGATGCTATTATGCCCCATTCCTTGAATTAATTGTGTACTTAACCCTTGTCACCCTACATGCTATAATGGTAACATTAGTTATACATCATAATTAAGATGTCATGCTTAATGTTGCTTAGAAACTTGGGGGCATCAACTTGCCCTGACATCATTTCAACAAGAAAAACTAGTTTTGGGCAGTCATTGGTAAAGAGTGGTTGATATGTTGCAGCATGGATATTTTATGCTCCAAATAAACCCCAACTTGCTTAACTATCTGGGCAGGATGGTATGAGGGGCTAGTGTAGTGGATGCACGAGAGCGTTAGATTGTGTTAGAATCACCTAGATAACTCTAACAACTGAATCTTGTACGACCTCCTAGTGTAAAACAACGCAACCATAAGACTATAATGGGTATGACCTAACTAACTAATTTGGATCAACATAATGTGAGTTGCACCATAGGTGTGAACACAGGCAAAGAGGATGATCTCATCCCTTTGGCATGACAGCGCAAGAGGGGCTTCGGTAGGATGGTCGCATCCCTAGTGGTGGAAAGCGGTGTGACCTCGCTAGGAAGATGCATTGTAAAAGCGTTGTGGTGACCTTCTTGATTTGCTTATTCAGGGAAACAGGTGGAATATAACAAGTTAGTTGTCTCTTGAGGGTAAAGTGTGCAATCTTTGTAGAGTGAAAACTATTTGAACAGCCATGCCCATTGTCATGGGCAAGCATTGGCAACCTGTAGGAGTTAGTTCTACTTATAAAACAAGTTTCGTGGGTGGAATAAAAACTGATTTGTGTTGTCCTGGGATGTCAATCCCAGTGATGGAGATAAGCGGGCCTAATGCTGGAAAACTAGCATGAGGTGCAAAGACCATGTAACGGTGGATAGTACATGTACTAATATTACTATTGCAATCTCTCACACACTTTAGAAAAACATGTTTTAGTTAAAACTACTAAGTCTAAGGGATTCCTAGTTAATGTAAATTTATAAGACAATTGACAAATAAAACAACCGAACCATCCTTTGATAAGCCATACATCTATATAATTTGCATATCGTATGTTGGCTCATGGAGCATGGTGATTTGTGCTCACTCTCACATAATAAAATCTGAAATAAGTGAGCGAGATCCTTATGCCTACAATGACGCACCCGGTCCAGTTGGAGGAGCTGATGAAGGAAATTAGGATGATCTTCCATGATGCCTTGTCCCGGTTATGTAGATTTTGATGGAGAATGTGTGCACATAGATTATCCCAGCTTATATAATATTTGTCATTCACATTTTACCCCCAGTTACTTGTCTATGGATAATTTGTGGGCCTACTTTGCTTATTACATCTACTTATGCTTTTGTGTATTGTAAACTTTTAGCCTAATTGGCCCTTAATGTAAACTATCACCGATGCATCACCGCTCTCCGTAGCGCCAGACAAAGCAATGCCTTGTGTCTGCTCATAGACCTTCCGCTTTTGAGCGGAGAGTGTATAGTTAGAGGTACCGTTTGTCCAAAATCTATCTTGATTTATCCCAAGATCGAGACTTTGCTCTTGTTGACTTTGTTTGGCTTGTAGACTCCGGTGTTCACGACACATGACCGGAGATTTGGTTTTCTTCCTTGCCCGTGCTCCGTGTGATGAGACTATCACCTTTGAGATGATTGATGACAATTTCGAGGTGAGCTTTAAGAAAAACAATTGCAAAATTCTTGATTCTTCTGGAGTCCGGTTTTATGGATTTCTCGCTTTGGGAGGATCTTTCGCTGATTTTTCTCGAGTCTTTGGTGATCCCTCCGTTGTTTGCTTGCCTCGAGTCCCGCGACCTTTCCTTCCGCATAGGAGACTTGGTCATATTGATTTGACCATTTGACCTGAGTTAGCGCCACGATCTCATTCGTGGTCTCCGAAACTCAAGATGGTCAAAGATCTTGTTTCGCGCCCATGCAAGACTGCAAGATGGTTGCCTGCTCACCCTCCGGCCACAAGTGACTATGACCATGATGCATCGGACAACTGCTCCACATGGACACAATCGGACCAAAGCTCGAGTGCAACTGCAGGAGGAAGTGGTATGTTCTTGTCGTGGTCTTAATACCGCACCTTGGTCGAGATGGCTGTGACGAAGTTTTTTCTGCACACTTGCACCGCACTTATGAGTTGAGATACAGGCTAAAAGCCTAGTGTTCTCATTTTCGTGTTTGGTTGCAAGTGTTTTATTCTAAAGTCCGGAACCTAGATAAGTTCGAGTCACGCCTCTTGTACTCGACTTCTTCATTTCAGTGCCTTTCTCAATGGCTTCATTGAGGAAGAAGTCTATGTCGAGCACCTCCGTGTTTCGAGAACCTGAATACCCAAGTCATGTCTTCAAGCTTTCCAAAGCATTGTATGGACTCTAAGCAAGCCCCTAGAGCTTGGTATGAGAGGCTTAAGTCCTATCTATTGAGACATGATTTCGAGATGGGTAAAGTAGACAAGACCTTGTTCATTCGCTTGGTAATGACCTTCGCTCGTCCAAATTTATGTCGATGACATCATCTTTGGCTCTTCCCATGCTCTAGTTTCACGCCTCGGACGTCATGAGCACCGAGTTTGAGATGAGCATGATGGGTGAGTTGACTTTCTTCCTTGGCTTCCAGATCACAAGCCTCGAGGGTACCTTCTGCATCAAGGCAAGCACACCGTGACCTCCCGAGACGCTTCGACATGAGTGATGGAAAGCTTGTCAACTCCGATGGCTTCTACGGCCACACTTGACCCAATGAGAACGGCGAGCCGCTTGATCAAAAAGAGTTCAAGTATGATTGGCTCTCTTGTACCATCGCCGAGACCGGACATACACTGTGTCTCTTGTGTCCGGCTTGTGCTCGGTTCACAGATCTCACCTGCTTGGTGAAGAAGCATCTTCTACACTTCGAGCTACCATTGACTATGGTATCGGTACTCTTCCTCATCCCGCTCATCCCTTAGAGCCTATTCGGATGCGTGGCACTTCTCTCGCTTCTTGGTCTTCGAGGAAGCAATCCAGTATTGCGATGCACACCGCAGAGGCCGAGTACGTTGTCGCAGCCTAGTTGTCAGAGCAGTGCTTTGGATGGTCTCGACTCATGGACTTTGTTAGCTATCGATCGTGTTCCGCTCTTATGATAACATCGCCCGCAATTAGTATAAGCAGAACCGATGCAACACTCTGGACCAAGCACATCGATATCGATATCATTTTCTTCGAGACCATGTAGAGAAGGGTGACATCGTGCTCGGGCCAGGAGAGTGACCACCGCTGGTCGATATCTTCACCAAGCCTTTTGATAGCACGAGGTTTTCACTCAATGGGAGAGCTTGGGGTGGTTTGTCCTTATGGACCTGCTGTGAGGGGAGCTTGGACTCACCGCTTACTATATTGATTATGCTACATCTCATTTCTCTGCATTGCATTGCGGGGTGCATTGGGCTTAGTCCTTCTAGCATAGGTTAGAGTGTGTCTCTTTGTCGAGTGCTTAGACTTCTTGCTCTTATCTTGTGCTTCGTGATAGGCATCGCTTATCTCACCAGGTTGAGCTTACTCACTTCTTCTAGGCTCTTGGGCCACCCTGCAGATGAGGTAATGGTTTGCTCTCTAGTGTGTTTTTACTGTCGCTACTAGTCCCGGAGTCATATAGGGTAGATGAGTCAGCCCGAGCCTTAGTATCCTCTATATCTTATCTATGCTTTAAGGGTATCTGTCTGCTTTCTGCCGCTTCTTGTTTTTGTTGCTTTGGTTGGGGAGTTCATTTGGGAGCTTCGAATGTAATATTGACTTAACTCAACTTGAACTAAAAGTCGCATCACTTGTTGAGGGGAGTCGGAATAAATACATGGAGCCTTTTATTATCCATTCATGACATATTTCTCTTATGTTACATCTTGCCATGATTTGTGCTCCATTGCTAATCGATCATGACTTTATGTGTAGTCAAGTCTTTGCCATGATAGGTTAATTAAAATGCTAAATTTTGACCTAATTCATGTCATGTTCATATTTGAGACTAGTCAGTTTTGTATTATCTTTTTATGATTCTTGCCATGTCAAATAGGCTGAGTTGAGTCTTGAATCATTGTTGAGCAATAGATTGAGCTATATTAGGTTCTTGATGACACATAAGTTAGTACAATCTATTAAAAGCAAAGATCTCTTTGTGCGAAAAACCGATCTCACCAATTCTTTCTCATGAGACGGCTTGCCATTGCACAAGGCATGAACTCAGGGAGTTTTGGATGACCAAGATCATTTCCTTAAGCTTCTCGCTTTGAATGATCGTGATAAGGCTTGAGGTCTAGCACATGGGTGAATAAAAGATGGTTGAAAACAACCATGTGATCTCTAAGGAAAATATCAAATGTGCTCAATTGCTAAAAATGTTCAATGTACTAAATAAAACAACTCGACCATCCTTTGATAAGCCATACATCTATATAATTTGCATATCGTATGTTGGCTCATGGAGCATGGTGATTTGTGCTCACTCTCACATAATAAAATCTGAAATAAGTGAGCAAGATCCTTATGCCTACGATGACGCACCCGGTCCAGTTGGAGGAGCTGATAAAGGAAACTAGGATGATCTTCCATGATGCCTTGTCCCGGTTATGTATATTTTGATGGAGAATGTGTGCACATAGATTATCCCAGCTTATATAATATTTGTCATTCACATTTTACCCCCAGTTACTTGTCTATGGATAATTTGTGGGCCTACCTTGCTTATTACATCCACTTATGCTTTTGTGTATTGTAAACTTTTAGCATAATTGGCCCTTAATGTAAACTATCACCCGACGTGGTGTATTTTAACCCTGTTGTGTATTATTAATATTTGGTATGGTTCAAGCGATGTATGAAATAATTCAACAATAATTCAGTAAGCACTATCTACTCATCAAGAGATTAGTGTAATAGAATCACAAAGGATCCTAGACTGTCAAATCCGATTCCAACAAAATCCTTCGATAAACCATCTATAGTATCTGGCCAATCCAAGAAAACTACATCAATCACTGAGGTGGGTTGCTCCCATTACAAAATAGCCTCTGCTTTAGTCGGGTTGACTGCTTCTCCTCTAGCGGATATAATATACCTGAGGAAATTGATTTCATGGAGCCAATACTCACACTTGTTGTACTTGGCATACAGTTGGTGCTCTTTAAGCTTCTCTAAAACCAACCATAGGTGTTCGGTGTCCTCTTCGGTGGTCTTAGAGTAAATCAAAATATCATCAATAAACACAACCACAAAATTTATCCATGTATTCCATGAATATTTTATTCATGAGGTTCATGAAGTAGGCTGGCGCATTGGTCAAGCCAAACGACATGATAGTGAACTCAATAGCCCATACCGTGGTAAATGTCATTTTGGAATATCTTTAGCCCTAATCTTGAGTTGATGGTATCATGATATTAGGTCTATCTTAGAGAATATTGTGGCTTTTGAAAGTTGATCAAATAGATCATTAATGTGGGGTAAGGGATACTTGTTCTTGATGGTCACATCATTGAGGACTCCGTAGTGGACACACATTTTGGTAGTGTTGTCCTTCTTCACGAAAAGAATTGGTGAACCCTAGCTAGGGTGATGAGCTAGGTATGATAAACCCTTTCTTTTGCATATCCTCAATCTGCTTCTTTAGCTCTTCAAGCTCATCCAAAGGCATCCTATAAGGTCTTTTGGCAGTTTGGGTGGTTCCTAATTTTAGGTTAATGACAAACTCTCTCTCTCTCTATTTGGTGGCATGCCAGCTAATTTTTTCTAAAAATACCTCAGGGTAGTCTTGAACTACTAGCATTCCTTCTAGAGGCATATCTTCAAGGTAATGGATTGCTCGACCTAAAAGATAGGGACGATCCACATTAACCTTTATTATTAATCCGGGGTACTTGGTAAGTACGAGCTTTCTATTAGCACAATCTATCATTCCTTGGTATATGACCAACCAATCCATCCCTAGGACGATGCCTAGTGTTTGGATTATAGCACCATGAGGTCTGCTAAGAACCCAAAATCTTCTATGGTAATTTCTACCCTAGGACTTACTAATGTAGTAGTTAAGGGTCTCCCAAGTGAGCTAAGTACCACATGTTTCTACTTTCATCTCTCCAGGTTCATCTCTCCTGACTCACATATTTATTCTACTTTGATTACTTCTATTGAGCCATGTGATGTCACCCATGCACTTAGTGATGAGTTCTGGATCAATGCCATGCATGAGGAGTTGAAGAACTTTGATGGAAACAAAGTCTGGACCTTAGTTGAGCCTCCACGTAGTCACAATGTCATAGGATCCAAGTGAGTTTTTAAAAATAAATAGAGTAAGGATGGGGTCGTTGTTAGGAATAGGACCAAACTTGTAGCTTAGGGCTTCACCTAGGTAGAGGGATTAGAGTTTGATAAGACCTTTGCACTTCTTGATAGATTAGAAGCCTTTAGAATTCTCTTAGCATTAGCAGCCTCGATGGGCTTTAAACTATATCAGATGGATGATAAGTGTCACAGCCCAACTATTTATTTCAAAAATAGGATAAAATTAATTTAATTTAATTTAATTTACAATAAAAACAAGTGTTATTTGGTTGTCTGAGTTATGAGTTTATTTGCCCTATTTTTCTTTTTTAAAAAAGGGCTTCTCTTTTAAAAGTAATTTAAGTAAAAAACAAAAATAAATTATTAAATAAAGGATAATTTGAATTTTTGTAAAAATCTTAATTTAAATTAATTATTTTAAATTTTTTGCTTTTATTTGGGTTTTCTAGAGTTTAAAATATAATTTCAAAGTTAAAAAGTATTTTTCTAAAAATGAAAAGACAAAATATATTTCTTAATTTTTTGGACTTTTTGCTATTTTCTAAGACTTTTTGGGTATTCCTGGCTTTTCTAAAAATTAAAAGGCACCAAAATCACCAAAAATTCTCGGGCCACACCTAGCCGACCTAGATATCTCTCCCTTAACACACGGCGCCATCTCCCATGCCCACGCTATTCTCTCTCTCCTTCCATCTCCTACTGACAAGCAGGCCCCATCGCTACCCTTCTTCCTACACTGTCCCCTCCTCTCTCTTCCAGCGCCACCGCAATCACCGCCATTTCCCCACCGCCTCCATTTTCCCCGCGTGCGCCCACCTCCTCCTCCTTTTCTTTCTCCTCACGCTTCACACCTGTTTCCCCTTATCTGTGCCCGCCCCTCCCTTTTCGACCCCTATTCTTCCCCCGCTCAACCGCCGCCCCATCTACGATGAGCAATGCGCCCCAAGGGCCCATCCTCTACCCCTATAAAACCCCTCCAAGTACCCCCATCCCACACTCCAACCCACCCCACCTCCTTCCCCTCCCGAGCTCGCAACCTCCCACACCATGCTTCCTCTTCCCAAGCCTTGAGCCAACTCCGTGAGCAATCCCGCCACTGGAGTGACTTCAAGGCCAGCTATCAACGCCAACATCTTCACTATGCCGAAGCTAACCCCGTACACCCCTCCACCAAGATCGAATGCCACCGAAACCCCACTTCACCGGTGACCTGAGCATGTCGCCACCACCCCCCACGTCACCGGCCATCTCTGGTCACCGTTGTTCGCGCCAGGTAGAATCAGGATCCCCACGTCTTCCTCTTTCTAAGGGCACCGTGCGTGGCCACCTACCGGCAAGTCACATCAGTGCATGGGGCTAACATGGATGCCGCGTGGCACCACACACTGGTCCACCTCAGCACCAGCAGCCCAGTCAGCTCCCCCGTGCCACGTCAGTGCACAACACCAACGTGGTGTTATGCACTTAGGTGGCTAGTGCCACGTGTCTCGCCACATGGGTACCATGCTAGCGCAAGAGCACCAAGCCACCTCCTGGTCCATCGTGGACCGCACCACTATTCCGTGGACTCGGTTCACAAGGGTCAGCCTACATGTCAGACTCAGTTCGAATTTCTTATTGACATCCATAATGCCGAATTTTCCTTTAAGAAAATAATTTAGCCAAAAATATAAACCCCTTGTTGACATCATAATTCCTTTTTCTTTAGAAAAATAAATCCAAAACTTAGTTTTAATTCATTTCTTTAGAATTAAAACCTCTAGGAGCTCGTTCTCCTTCATCCTAGTTTCGATTGAATCCATTCAAATTTATAAATTCATCCAAAATCATGATCTATCAAAATATTACTTGTTTTCAAAATTTGGAGTTTATTTGAATTTGCTTGGTTATTTTCATGTGTAGACTGCAACGATTCTGAAAAATTCTACTATGACAATTCGCACCAATATGCAGAGCAAGGCAAGTTACACACCTTCACCATATTGATCTCAGTTTACAAATAAAATTATGTTGTTTTAAATTATTCTACACCAAATTCAGTTTTAAAGCTTAGTTATTGCCTACTTGTTAATACTTCCTTTGACATTGATGCCCAGATACCTTGTCACCCTAAAACAAAACTGTAGTTATTACACTAGTATGGCTAGAGAACTTTTTCAGAATGCTTAGACATGCCTATAAATAACTTTAGGCTTGGGATAACGTTTTCACATAAAATGATGAGTATTAAAATGTATTCTTGACTTTGGTGATTCAAGAAGGACTATGAAATATTGGCAAAGTAAAATATAAAAATATGGTTTAGACTTAGGCAAATAGTTAGGTGGTGGGTGCTTGCTAGTATACGTTGTTGTTCGATGGCTCAGTGTGGATGCTAGACATAAGGGGTATGTGGTAAGTCTGCCTAAGTCAATTAAGGATTGGCCTTTGAACTATTGCTATAAAGCCATATCGTACTACCACAAGGCTGGTATGGGACAGTTCTAGCATACTAATTTGTGGGTCCCAACCTGAGTCTCACTACAGGCTGAATGAGAGTGTGGCAAAGGCTACGAGAAGTCTCACATGGCGCAAAAGATGGCCTCGATCTGATGGATTTCTTATTAGGGTGAAACTTTAGTGGAGGCATAGCCAGGTTGATGGTTTTACATTGTAAAGGCATGTTATGATTTTCTCAGTCACACGCCTACGGAAGCGTGTTGTTGCCGACATCGTAAGTTAACCATATGTTGTGCGTAAAGTTGTCCACAGCCATATGCATGCTAAATAAAGTTTTTCACAGATTATACTTCGTTTTTAAAAAACTGGTTTAAGTGGAACTATTGGAATCTTTTTGGAGAAAGATAGTCTGGGTGGAATGCCCATGGTTAGGTTAGTGCCAAGTCTATGCCTGAGCTAATAGTATTAATTTGCTTAAATTACTATCTTTACTTATTGTATTAAATTCCATATTTTCCTATCTATTTACTGTATTTCTTTAAATGTTGCTTTACACTCAATTAACCCTATATGCCTTCACTTATCAGCCTTGCATTATTATTGCATTTCCCTATAACTTGTGAGTACATTCTATGTGCTCACCCTTACTTAATTCTGTTGCTTAGAGGAGAATAACTTTGACTACGGTGAGGATCAGGACGAGTAAGCCGCATCATTCGGTCGTTTGCCTGTGGGTAGGCTTTTGGCTTCATCGCTTTTATTTATTTGTTTTCACTTTTTTTCCTTTAATATTTAGCCAATGAGCAGTGTTTATGTAAAACTTGGTCATAAGGTCATACTCTTTATTTAATAAAAGTTTATCATTATGCTAATATGTATCCCTTTTACCATTGTGTGCACTAGCTGATCCTGGACTAGTATGATTAACACAAAGGATCCGGAGACATTGCTCCTGGGTCCGACATTAAAAGTGTCTTTGTTAATAGTTTTATAGAAGAAGAAGTCTATGTCAATCACCTCCTGGGTTTGAGAGTGCAAAGTTCCCAAATCATCTCTATAAAACTATCTAAAGTTTTGTATAGTCTTAAGCAAGCCTCTATATCTTGTTATGATAGGCTTAAGTCATTTTTAAAAATAGTTTTTCAAATGGTAAAATAGACAAGACATTGTTCACCCTCATGCATAGTAGTGACATCCTCTTGGTTCAAATCTATGTAGATGACATCATTTTCAGTGGCTCATCTAATAGTTTAGTTTCCAAGTTTTCAGACACCATGAGTAGGGAATTTGAGATGAGCATGATAGGCGAGTTGACTTACTTCCTTGGATTCGAAATCAAGTATATGAAGTAAGGTATATTTGTGCATCAAGACAAGCACACTAAGGGCCTGCTTCGATGCTTCAACATTGGTAGTAGCAAGCAATATCCACCCTGATGGCTTCTACGACAAGTTGGATCACCATAGCAGATCAGATCTCTCCTCCATCTCACAACCTCGAGGCTAGACATACACTTCTGAGTATGTCTTTATGCTCGATTTTAGGCTTCCCTTCGCGCATATCACCACCAAGTGATAAAGAGCAACTTTAAGTACCTCCAGTCTACCTTGAGTTTGGACTTGGTACTCCTCTTCTTCCTGCCTTTGTCTCTCTCTCTCTCTCTCTCTCTCTCTTTGTGCTTTCTCAGATACATATTTTGGGGGTTGTAGGATAAACAGGAAGAGTACCTCAGGCACTTTTCATCTCTTAGGCACATCTCTTATCTTTTGGTCCTCTACGAAGCAGTCTTTAGTTGCACAGTCCACAGCTGAGGCTAAGTAGATAGCTACTACCAGTAGTAGCTCTCAGATTCTTTGGATCTCATCTACTCGCAGGGACTTTGGGTTTGATTTAGATAGTATTCCACTCTTCTGTGATAACACTAATGCCATAAATATAGCTAAAATCCAGTGCAACATTCTAGGACTAAGCACATAGACATCAAGTATCACTTCCTTAAAGACCATATGGAGAAGGGGAATGTAGTCCTATACTCTATTGAGCCCGAACTCCAGGTTGTTGATATTCACAAAACCTTTGGATGCATGCATGTGTAATATACTACATATTTTCCTATGTAACTAATTTGAGGGGGAGTCGCTTCATTTGCATGCATGTGTAATATACTACATATTTTCCTTCTATCTTGCATTGTAACATAGTCTAGAGTTTTGTCTATTATCCATGCCCATTCTCTATATCCAGTCATGCCTGCTTTACTAAGCTTTCTTTATCATGTGCTTACATGTATAGTTTAGCTTGTGCCATGACTAGTTCATTTAAAAATTATGCAATTTGAACTAAAAAGTTGTCTAGGTAGGATCTTTTGAATAATATAGTTTTAGTGATCATTTTTGGATTCCTGCCATAGCAAATTGCTTATTTGAGTTTTAAGTCTGAGTCTAGCTAGGGTAGAGATTTTTATTCCATTGCAAAGCATTTAGTAGCTCTTGCCATTTCATTGTTTTAGATGATCTCAATTGTTCTTATAATTGTATCACAGCATTCCTTTTCATGAGACTACTTGTTATTACACTTAGCATGAAATTCATGAGACTACTTGTTATTACACTTAGCATGAAGTCAGGAGGAGTTATGTATGGCCAAGACCATTTTCTTAAGCGCTCTGCTTGATATGGCCCTCAATGGCTTGAGATCGATCAAATTGACTTATGAAATTAATTAAAATTGGTTGAAGCTCAGGAGACATTTGTATATAGCTTCTAGTTTAGGACTTGCTTTACTAAGATGGACCATATAAATGTGACTTAAAAATTGGACTGAAGCTTGAGAGGCAGTTGTAGATGGCTCCTAGTCTAAGACTTCCACTACTAAGATAAGTCATTTATCTAGTCAATTACAATGGTCAAATAGGCTCTTTAGCTTAAGTGAGTCAATTTGGAGCTCTTTATCATCTTTCTTGCCTTAGAATATTAGATCATTTTGTACTTTGCCTTGTCATGACTCGGATTAGGATCCCTCTAGCTATACTTGCGATTTTGAGACAACCTAACATGTTCTTAATACATGTAATCACTCCTAGCCAGTTTTGGCTTACTTTGCTATATATGTTCTTAATTCTGCAAGCTAATTAGTATGATTTGGTGAAATACCTTTAATCGACTTGGGTAATTTTCAAAACTCCCAATTCAACTAAAATCTAAAAATTACCAAAAATAGTCATGTTTACTTCTTAGTCTTCATTAACATCTTCCCTTCTTTACTTGATGAATTCATTGTCAAAGGGAAGAAATTATGGTTGTTGGGGAAGGGTCACTATGCTACCTTGAGCCGACGATAACCTCAGCAAGGTGCGCCTGCAGACCAACCTCAGTGTGGTGTCACACATCAGGGGATCCATCCCGGATGAGATTCGGAGTCCAACCCCGACGAGGTCCGGTAGCCAACCTTGGCGTGGCGTCACACATCGGGAGATCCATCCCAGACGAGGTCTAGAGTCCAACCCCGAACGAGGTCCAGGGACCAACCTCGATGTGGCATCACAAAGAGAGGGATCCACCCCGTATGAGGTCTAGAGTCCAACCCCGAACGAGGTCCTAGGTGCCAACCTCGGTGTAGTGCCATATATCAGGGGATCCACCCCGGACATTGAGGGATCCACCCCCCTGACAAGGTCTGAGATAGCCACATGCTGAGGCCCCATCAGCACCTAGGTAGAAGGAAGGTCAACGATGTCACGAATCTCGGACGTGCCAGGACTCGCTTGATTGAATGGACGAAAGTAGCCCTCAGCATGAGCTAACATCCAAGGGCAAAAATATAACTTTGGGGGCTTTTCTCTCCCCTCTATAAATAGGAACCCTTGTAAATAGGGAGGGAGGCCACTTGTAACACTCACCATCAATATGCAATACATTTATATAGTCCCTAGTGTGTAACTTTTGTTGAGTATCCTATTTTGCATCCTTGGCGGACATCGACCCTGACTGGAGTGCCTACAAGTTTATTATCCGATCTCATATTGACGACAGTGACTAAAATGCATGAATTAGGCTAAAGGGAGAGACAATGAGGGAGTTTTTGATTTTTGAGCTTTATTGCAAAATATTGATTTGCTTAGCTTTTTCTTACTATAACCAAGGTCAAAATGAACAATTATTCTTTCATATGGATCTAGAGTGAGAATTTCCCAAGTTTAAATGGCTTTAGGGTGCTTATGTTGAAAACTTGTTCTTTCTAGTTTCATCACTCATTTTCTAGCTCACTTGGCTATTTTCAAATTCTATTCACTTCTTGTGTCAAGTTGAGTTCTCTTTTACAACTTCTCTTCTAATTACTAAAATCAACTCAAATTTGCATCTTTGGAGTAGTTGCCAATGTGTTTATCAAGGGGAGATTAAGAGACCACGTAGAAGGTTGAAAATATATTTGTGATGAACAATTAGCACTTGAGTTTGAGAGATCATGTGGAGATGATCCTATCTTTGTGATGAGTATTTGACTCTTGGTTGAAGGAAAATTGAGTTTGTTTTGGGCTTTATCGCAAAATCTTAACTCGATTTAAATGAAGTCGTACGACTTGTCCCCGGCTTGTACGACCTTGTAGGATGCTATACGACCACGCTTGGTCGTGGTCGAATTTCGCTCAGGAGCCGCACGACCACGCTGAGGTGTTCTCGCAAAACCGACGGTGGTCGAAGGCGTTACGACCACGCTGGCGCATATCGGGTGGCGACGCACCACACTGCCGTAGCATCGAGTTCAGCCGAGCAGCAGACGAGTTCTTTGGCCGTGGTCGGAAGGGTTTACCACCACGCTGGCAATTGGGAGCGCTCGATCACGTTGTAGCGCCGAGCTCACCACGCTATGAGCCCTCGGAAGATTTGACCGTGGCTCTGCACTCGGCGCTAGGGTTTACGACCACGCCAGGATCGGAGCCTCGACCACATTGGGCGGTGGGCGCTCGACCACTTTGGCCGTGGCCTGTGGGCGCCACGACCACGCCAGGGAGCTCGAGGCCTCGACCACGCTAGGGAAAGGAGCCACGACTACGCTGTGGCACTCGGTGGTGCGACCGCCAGCGCCGGAGAGCTACGACCACGTTAGCGAGAATTGAACGTGGTCGAACCGCGTCGACCACGTTATCGGCTGGATGACCGTGGTCGCAAGGGATCACTAAAATTGGTCGTGAGGGTGCATTTCATGTCCGATCACGGTGAGGTTTGGTCGGTTGGGTTCCTTGTGATGTTGTGGACCTTGTAGACTGGTTTGTTCTACATTTTGACAAGGTTTAGTAAAGTCTAATTTCTGTGGAAAAGAGACTTGAGCTCTGTGAGCTGTGCAGAGTATGGATCAGTGCTATGTGATGGTTTTGTTGTCTGTGATGGTTGCAGGTACTGGGAGACATGTCTTGGTGAGGCTTAGAGAGGTCGGGACTAGACATGGGAGATGTTGAGGTCCAGAACGACGTGGAAGCCGAAGAGGACGTGGTCTTGCCCGAGTGGTGTAAACCAAGACAAGAAGGCATGAGGAGGAAGCTGGAGGTCGTTGAAGGGCATTTTGGAGAAATGCTAAAGCCTCGCAAAGGAAGCCGTGTCCTCCGGGAAAGCACTAGAGTTGGTGGTGCTATTGGGCAAAGCGGTGGAGCCGCTACACTGGGTAATGGGCAAAGCACGGAGGCCTGCAGCGCTGGACTCTTCAGAACGGGTGGTCTGTTGAGACCCGAAGCGTGTGAGACTATAAATAGAGAGGTTAGGTCTCAGGAGCAAAGGAGAGGTTGTCCCCCGAGTGCTCTGAGCCTTATTGTTCTATTTGTGTGAGTTGTCTGGGTAGAGCATGGATGCTCGTGTACCTCCGATGGAGTGGCTATAGAAACCTCCATGTGCAATAGAAGAGATTGGATTCAAGACAGAGAAATTTCTGTGTTTTCGGTCTGCCGCTCGGTTACTTTGTCTCGAGTTCGACCGAGGCACTCTCTCCATCCTTAGCAAAGACTTTTGATTTTCTTGGTAAATTCACTTTTAAATATCTTGTTCTTGCTAGGTTTCAAGTTTCATTCGCTTTGATTCTCGGGAAGTTCTCCGAGTTCTCGCCACGGCGGTCGGGCGCTCGAGTCGCTCTGCTTTCGGCCGACTATAGTATTTATCGCTCATCTTTGTCGGGCGACTATCTTTCTCGTTGTCGATTAGTTTTATTGCTTCGGTGTCTTCTCCGTTCTCGACCGAACAACCGATCGACCACTCATTGGTTTTCATCGCGGTGTCACAAAACCGGGTTTCGACCACCTAAGCCTGCTTCGACCACGGCTTGATCCATGTTTTTCGACTGCCGACTATTGTCTTCTTCGCTTTGATTTTCACCACGGTCCGCAATGGTCTCGATTGCTTGTCTGCTTTTACGACTTTGTCTTTCGGCCGTGATTTCGCTTTGTCTCGGGGAAGAATTTTAAGGCACCATTCACCCCTCTCGTTGCCATTTCGGTCCTTCAATTGGTATCGAGCCTGTTAGCTCTTCTTCATAGATCTTAACCGTCTCAAAGAGCCATGGCAACAGACAAGTATTCCACCGTCGCCCATTTCGATGGCCCGATTACCCTTCCGAAGAGCCGAATGGAAACATATATCCAGGCTCAGGGGTATGCCATTTGGCGGAAGGTGAAAGTACAATTTGTTGTTCCTGCCGATGAGAACATCAATGCCGGGAATATGGCTGATGTTGAGGCAAACGCAAAGGCGAGGAACATCATCATACAGGGAGTGGACTGAGCAGAAGCGAGTTTGATCGCATCTCTCACTTGCCGTCCGCTCACGACATCTGGGTGACCCTCGATGCATACCATGAGGGCACCTCCCAGATCAAGACGGTTCGACAGACCGTTCAAGCGCGAATACAAAGAAATTTGAGATGCTTGCCGGTGAATCCTCGACGAGTGCTTTTCTCGGTTTCACAAGATCTTGAGCAACCTCGAGCCGTCGGTCTCACATACTCCGACTCGGATAACGCCGCCGATGCTTTCAGACTCGATCTTAGGGTTTGGGAAATGAAGGTGACCACCATCAAGGACACCACGGACCTCTCGACCCGACTCTTGATGCGCTTTACTCGCTACCAAGACTCACGAGATTGACATAGTCTCTCGTCGGTCAAGTCTCATCGATGGCTTTAGTCACCGATCCCACCGCCGCTTCGGTTCTTCTCCGACTCTCTTGGCGGATTCTCCCTATCGCTCTCGTGATGTAACCGATGATCGGCTAGAGCGGTTAGAGGATGAACAATGCCCTCCTAGCTCGGAAGTTCTCCCATGCTTACAAGAGAAGGAGGGAGAAAAGAAGAGGACCAATGATTTGCTTTGAGTGTGGTGGCCCCAACCACATTCGAGCAAACCGTCCCAAGTTGGGGAAAGGCAAAGTCGACTACTACGGTTCCCAAGAAGAACGACTACTCCAACAAGAACCGAACAAGAAGGCCCCAACTCCGACGCAAGGCAAGAAGCCGCTCCGCGACTTTGGGAAGGCCAAGAAGCTCTTCCACCGCGCCCTCGCCGCCGACGACCTCGACCTCGACGAGGTGGAGGGATGGAGCGACGACGACGGACGGGTGATCAAGAACACAAGAGCGCGACGACTTCTCCCAAGATGTGCTTCATGGCCTCGAGGGCGAGATCACGACGATGCGATCTCTATTCCGACCGACGAGGTATGTCCCTCCTATGACCAACTAAATGCGCCTTTTCTAAGCTAGGAGGTTTTCATGCTAGATCTAGAGCTAGATGTAGCGAGTTGGAGAAGGAAGTAGATCGCTTGTCACGGAGCTTTCTTTACTTATATCTCGCTCCCTCCCGTGACGATTGTGATACATGCATCGCTTGTGGGAGATATGGAGAAGTTAAGGACTTCTCATGATAGTGTGACCTCCGAGCTTGATTTGCTTAAGGTGGAGAATATTAGTCTTCTTCCGAGATTGAGATGAGTAGGGCGGTTCTGCTTCCTCTACTACTATTGAGACTATTTCTTGCACCTCATGTGAGGATAAGGATAATGCTTTTAGAGGTCTTTACACTATGCTTCTCGATCCGCCGAGACTTGTGAAAGTTGTAATAACTTAAAGATGAATCTAAACAGGCAGATCATAAAATTGCCGAGTTACAAGCTTTTTACTTGAGCCTATTGCTTCATGTGTGAATTGTCCTAAATCGATCACGAGCTTGAATCATATCAAACAGCTTCAAGAAATGATTGATCATGATAAGAAGTTGGCTCGCTTTGCTTCTAAGGACCTCGTTAGCTCACCATGCATTAGTTGTAACAAACTAAAATCTAACTTGATTGCATTGATGAGAAATGTGTGAAGCTAACTAAGGACCTACTAGAGAAGCCACCTTGTGCTTGTAATGTGGTTGTGGAGAAGGGGAGAAGCCCGGGTAAGGTAGAGACGCCTAGCGATGCGAACCAACCTGCTAGCGATGAGGATCGTCCCTTCTACGCCTACCGTGCGTGCACAAGCCGCCTTCCTCCGTCTGCTGGTCGCTCTCCCGCCTCCCTTACCTTCATTGCCGCTCCTCCTTGCTCCTCTTGCATCTCTCTTTCGGGAGTGTCGGCACTTATGAACACTCTCGAGAAATTTGTAGGAGGCAAGAAGGATCTCAATCTTATTCTAGACCAATCAAAGATTTGCAAGTTCAAACAGGTCTAGGATATGATTTCGTGAGGATGTGAGGAAACATCCACCGTAGTGCTCGCACCGTAGCCTCGTGTGTGATTGAGGTCAAGCCCAAGAACAAGAAAGTTCAATTTAAATCACGGCTTTGTCCAAGGGATTACGACGACACAGGTGATTTCACCGCAGCCGGCCTCTCGTATATGGTTATCTCATGCTACTTCACCTCGTATATGGTATCATTGCACCTTCGCCGGAAGGATGGGCATTTATTTGACCATTGCTTCAAGCGCCAAGATCGCGCCAGAGACCGTGTTGCAGCTCTTAGGCGTGATTCGTGGTCAGCCCTGCACCTTGAGTGCACCTAAGACCAACACAAGGTCTAGGCTTGCTCTCGTTGGTAGCTTTGGGCAAGATCGAGGACTTGGTTCTTCCGAGTTTTACATTTTCGTTCTCATGCTCCCTCTTGTCATGACTTCCGCCGCCCCGAGGGTAGATCTCGCTTCCATCGAGATAGCTACCCGCGGCGTGATCAGCGTTGTTGCCGGTGCCCCGACTCGCCGCCGTAGCGTCGGACCCAAGGCATGCCTGTGTCTGCTCACAGACCTTCCGCTTCTTTGAGCAACGGAGAGCGAGGGTAGTTAGAGGTCATCAGTGTGACTACTTCTTCGCCGACGGTGACTCAAGATTGGGTTCCAAAATCTATCTTGATTTATCCCAAGATCGAGACTTTGCTCTCTTGTTGACTCGGGTTCGCCGGGTGGAAGGGAAAGGTTTGGCTCAGAGACTCGGGTGTTCACGACACATGACCGAGATTCACGTTGGTTTTCTTCCTAGCTCGAGCTTCGTGTGATGAGACTATCACCTTTGGAGACTCTTCGTCTGGACGCCATTGCCAAAGGTACCGTGCGCGTTAATGACTCATTTGTTTTAAAAGATGTTGCCTTGGTGAGTAAGTCGATTACAATCGCTTTGGTTTCTCACCACCGATGACGGTTTCGAGGTAAGTTTTAAGAAAACGCCGCAAAATTGTTGATTCTTCTGTAGTCCGGTTTATGGATTTCTCGTTATGGGAGGATCTTTCGTGCTGATTTTATTGAGTCTTCCGTGATCCTCTCCTGTTTGCTTGCTTCGAGTCCCGCGACCTTTTCTTCTCGGCATAGGAGACTTGGTCATATTAGATTTGACCATTTGACTCGAGTTAGCGGCCACGATCTCATTCGTGGTCTCGCCAAACTCAAGATGGTCAAAGATCTTGTTTGCGCCCATGCCGGCATGGCAAGATGGTTGCCGCTTCTCATCCTCCGGTCCACAAGCATTATGACCGATGCACCGGACATTGCCCATATGGATACGGTTGGACCAAATGAGTGCCAACAGGAGGAAAGTGGTATGTTCTTGTCATAGTCGATGACTTCTCGAGGTATTCTTGGGTGTTTTTCTTGGCCTCAAGGATGAGACGTTTACACATTTCCGAGGTCTTTTCAAGAGGCTTTTCGCTGAGCTTGTGTGCCTTACGAGCGATCCGCAGTGACAACAGCACGTAGTTCAAGAATTCCTACTTTGAGAGCTTCGTGGTGAGACAGTGTAGAGCACCGCCTCTCTTCTCCATATGTTCCTCAAAGAAATGGTGTTGTGGAGAGGAAGAACCGCACCTTGGTCGAGATGGCCGTGACGATGCTCGATGAATACTCTACACCGCGGAAGTTTTGGGCTAAAGCTATAGCCACCGCGTGCCATGTTTCGAACAGAGTTTTTCTCAGAGCACACTTGCACCGCACTTCTTACGAGTTGAGATACGGGCGAAAGCCTAGCGTTTCTCATTTTCGTGTGTTTGGTTGCAAGTGCTTTATTCAAGTCCGGAACCTAGATAAGTTCGAGTCACGTTCTTGTGATGGACTCTTTCTAGGCTACTCGACCTCTTCGGGCCTATAGGGTCCTGAATCATGAGTCTAGCAAAATGGTAGAAACTGTGAGGTAACCTTCGATGAGGCCATCCGGGACTAGGCCCGATATCTCGTGTTCACTAGAGCATCCCGAGACCATCTTCATGGATGATGAGGATGATGGAGATGAGGGTTGTCCCGATCCAGCCCCTCATCCACCCCTTGAGGTACCTTCTTCCACCGCACTCGAGGTGATCGCCCACCTTCGCTTTCCTCGAGCTAGTGGCTCTGCTCCTACCCCGTCAGTAACGAGGTAGAGGCCACTTCTTCATCTCATCCAGACCTCCAAGACATATTCAAAATCTCATCCTTCGAAAGGATGATAGGAGATCTCTTTGAACGAGTCACACGCCCAAGTCTCGGGCGTGTCGCTCGTCTCCACTCTACCAGAGCTTCTTTTGAGCCCAAAGACATTTGTCATGCTCTATCTGACGAGTCTTGGGTCAATGCCATGCATGAGGAGCTCGAAAGTTTCGAAAGAAACAAGGTCTGGACGCTTGTTGAGCCCCCTCGAGATCACAATATCATTGGAACCAAATGGGTGTTCAAGAACAAGCAAAGTGAGGATGGGGTAGTCATTCGAAACAAGGCTAGACTGGTTGTGGGTACTCCTGTGTTGAGGGTCCGGATTTCGAGGAGACCTTGCCCCTGTAGCTCGCCTTGAGGCCATTAGAATTTCGCTTGCCTTTGCAGCTTCTAAAGGTTTCAAGCTTTACCAGATGGACATCAAGAGTGCCTTTCTCAATGGCTTCATTGAGGAAGAAGTCTATGTCAAACAGCCTCCAAGGTTCGAGAACCCCAAATACCCTAGTCATGTCTACAAGCTTTCCAAAGCGTTGTATGGACTTAAGCAGGCTCCTAGAGCTTGGTATGAGAGGCTTAAGTCCTATCTTTGAGGCATGATTTCGAGATGGGTAAAATTGACAAGACCTTGTTCATTCACGGCTATAATGACTTTCTCGTCGCCTAAATTTATGTCGATGACATCATCTTTGCGGCTCTTCCCATGCTCTAGTTTCACAATTCTCTGATGTCATGAGCACCGAGTTTGAGATGAGCATGATGGGTGAGTTGACATTCTTCCTTGGCTTCCGATCAAGCGAGACTGGAGGGTACCTTCTTGCATCAAGGCAAGTACACTCGAGACCTCCCGAGACGATTTGACATGAGTGATGGAAAGCGGTGTCGACTCCGATGGCTTTCTACACCATTCTAGACCCGTATGAGGACGGTGAGCCGCTTGATCAAAAGAGTTCAAAAGCATGATTGGCTCTCTTGTACTCAACGCCTCGAGACCGACATACACTTCTCCGTGTGTCTTTGTGCTCTGTTTCAAGCTTCTCCTCTCGTGTCTCACCGCCAGTCAGTGAAACACATCTTTGGTACCTTCGAGCTACCATTGACTATGGTATCTCGGTACTCTTCCTCCTCCCGCTCATCCCTTAGAGCCTTTTCGGATGCAGATTTTGCCATCAGGATAGATAGGAAGAGCACTCGGCACCGCCGTTCATTGGCACTTCTCTCGTGTCTTGGTCTTCGAGGAAGCATCCGGTGTTGCACACCCACCGCAGAGGTCGAGTATGTTGTCAGCCTAGTTGTCAGTAGCTGTACTTTGGATGGTCTCGACTGCGGGACTTTGTTATTATCGACCGTGTTCCGCTTTTTGCGATAACACGCTCTGCGATTAGCATTGCTAAGAACCCGTGCAACATTCTCGGACCAAGCACATTGATATCGATATCACTTTCTTCGAGAACATGTAGAGAAGGGTGACATCGTGCTCGCCAGGAGAGTGACCACCGCTGGTCGATATCTTCACCAAGCCTCCGGATAGCACGAGGTTTTCACTGCTGGGAGAGCTTGGGTGGTTTGTCCCACGGACTATTGTGAGGGGAGCTTTGGGCTTTATTGCTTTATCATATTATTTATGCTTCGTATCCCATCGCTGCATTGCATCTCGGGTGCATTGGGTTTAGTCCTTCCAGCATAGGCTAGAGTGGTTTAGACTTCTTGCTCTTATCTTGTGCTTTCAGGATAGCTGTTTCTTATCTCACTAGGTTGAGCTCACTCACATCTTTTTAGGTTCTAGCGAGGGTTGGGCCACCCTCGGGTAGACAGGGTACGTGTTTGCTCTCTAGTGTGCGTTTTACTCGACAGCTGTTGTCCTGGAGTCATATGGGGTAGATAAGAGTTAGTCTGAGTCATTAGTATTCTCTATCTTATCTATGCTTTAAGGACTGCCTGTTTTCTTGATTCTTTTGCCAGCTCTTGATTTTTATTGCTTTGGCTCAGGGGGAGTTCATTTGGGAACTTCTGGAGCATAATTTTGACTTAAACTCAACTTGAACTAAAAGATGCATCACATGTTGAGGGGGAGCTGGATTTTCTGCATTGCATTCTGCATTGTAATATAACTCATGGAGCCTTGATTATTATCCATTCATGACATATTTTCTCTTATGTTACATCTTGCCATGATTTGTGCTCCATTGCTAATCGATCATGACTTTATATGTGTAGTCAAGTCTTTGCCATGATAGGTTAATTAAAATGCTAAATTTTGACCTAATTCATGTCATGTTCATATTTGAGACTAGTCAGCTTTGTATTATCTTTTTATGATTCTTGCCATGTCAAATAGGCTGAGTTGAGTCTTGAATCATTGTTGAGCAATAGATTGAGCTATATTAGGTTCTTGATGACACATAAGTTAGTACAATCTATTAAAAGCAAAAAGATCTCTTTGTGCGAAAAACCGATCTCACCAATTCTTTCTCATGAGACGGCTTGCCATTGCACAAGGCATGAACTCGTGGGAGTTTTGATGACCAAGATCATTTCCTTAAGCTTCTCGCTTGGAATGATCGTGATAAGGCTTGAGGTCTAGCACATGGTCGAATAAAAGATGGTTGAAAACAACCATGTGATCTCTAAAGAAAAATATCAAATGTGCTCAATTGCTGAAAATGTTCAATGTACTTCAACAATTGTATCATTCTTGAACAAATAGCACTCTAGTTTGCTCAACACTAGCTTCTTGATTCCATTTAGCTTATTGACATGGCTTGCATCATTTGTGGATATCATTAGCTAGACTAAAATATTGTTTGACTTGACTTGCTAAGCACTTCAATTAAAATTCAGAATATACCTTATGTTGCTTAGCTTCACTTTACATACTTAGTCATGATCTTTGAAGCATATTTGTATATTATGGCTTGGTGTAATACATTTTGGTCATTTTGGATAATTCTCATGGCTCTGCATACTTTGAATAATCAAATCAGCCATTCCATCCATCATTATGACTTATTCTCTCTCTTGCATAATTGATGTCTTTATTGCCAAAAGGGGGAGAATAGATTGGAGAAAAAGAAAATTTCTCAAATTGGAACTTGCTAGAGCTTTGGAGATCAATTTGCTCTTTATTTTATTGCTCTAGTGTTCTCTCTGTTGACATGGTCATAAATTCATTTTCATTCCCGACCATGTCGGCTTCTACAAACTCAACTTCTTAATTTCGGTGTTTGTCAATATACTCATCAAGGGGAGATTGAGAGATCATGTGGAGATGATCCTATCTTTGTGATGAGTATTTGACTCTTCGTTGAAGGAAAATTGAGTTTGTTTTGGGCTTTATCGCAAAATCTTAACTCGGGCGAAATGAAGTCGTACGACTTGTCCCCGCTTGTACGACCTTGTAGGATGCTATACGACCACGCTTGGTCGTGGTCGAATTCGCTCGTGAGCGCACGACCACGCTGAGGTGTTCTCGGCAAACCGACGGTGGTCGGAAGGCGCACGACCACGCTGGCGATATCGGTGGCGACGACCACATTGCCGAGTATCGGGTTCAGCCGAGCAGCGACGAGTTCTTTGGCCGTGGTCGGAAGGGTTTACGACCACGCTGGCAATTGGGAGCGCTCGATCACGCTAGCGCCGAGCTTCACCACGCTATGAGAGCCCTCGGAAGATTTGACCGTGGTCGGCACTCGGCGCTAGGGTTTACGACCACGTTGTGGGATCAAGCCTCGACCACGCTGGGCGGCCGGGCGCTCGACCACTTTGGCCGTGGTCGGTGGCGCCACGACCACGTTGTGGGAGCTCGAGGCCTCGACCACGCTAGGGAAAGGAGCCACGACCACGTTGTGGCACTCGGTGGTGCGACGCGCCAGCGCCGGAGAGCTACGACCACGTTAGCGCGAGAATTGAACGTGGTCGAAACCGCGTTCGACCACGTTATCGGTTGGATGACCGTGGTCGTGCGGGATCACTAAAATTGGTCGTGAGGTGCATTTCATGTCCGATTACGGTGAGGTTTAGTCGGTTGGGTTCCTTGTGATGTTGTGGACCTTGTAGACTGGTTTGTTCTACATTTTGACAAGGTTTAGTAAAGTCTAATTTCGTGGAAAGAGACTTGAGCTCTGTGAGCTGTGCAGAGTATGGATCAGTGCTATGTGATGGTTTTGTTGTCTGTGATGGTTGCAGGTACTGGGAGACATGTCTTGGTGAGGCTTAGAGAGGTCAGGACTAGACATGGGAGATGTTGAGGTCCAGAACGACGTGGAAGCCGAGGAGGACGTGGTCTTGCCCGAGTGGTGTAACCAGAAGACAGCAAGGCATGAGGAGGAAGCTTCGGGAGGCCGTTGAAGGGCATTTTGGAGAAATGCTAAAGCCTGCAAAGGAAGGCAGTGTCCTCGGGAAAGCACTAGAGTTGGTGGTGCTATTGGGCAAAGCGGTGGAGCCGCTACACGGGTAATGGGCAAAGCACTGGAGGCCTGCAGCGCTGGACTCTCAGAACGGTGGTCTGTTGAGACCCGTTAGCGTGTGAGACTATAAATAGAGGTTAGGTCTCGTGAGCAAAGGAGAGGTTGTCCCCGAGTGCTCTGAGCCTTATTGTTCTATTTGTGTGAGTTGTCTCGGTAGAGCATGGATGCTCGTGTACCTCCGATGGAGTGGCTATAGAAACCTCCATGTGCAATAGAAGAGATTGATTCATCTCTGTATCATTCCATGTTTGTGTTCTTGAGATGATTTACTTGTTGCATTTGCCCTCTCGATTTCCTTCTGCTTTTATGTGTTTTCTTTGAGAGTTGGCTTGTATCCTTTTGCTCGAATCGATTCATACTCTAAGACCACTTGGTCAATTCATTCCCGAGAGCAAAAATCAAGACAGAAATTTCGTGTTTTCGATGCCCGCCGCTTCGTTACTTTGTCTTCGAGTTCGACCGAGGCACTCTCTCCATCCTTAGCAAAGACTTTTGATTTTCTTGGTAAATTCACTTTTAAATATCTTGTTCTTGCTAGGTTTCAAGTTTCATTCGCTTTGATTCTCTCGTGGCGAAGTTCTCTCGAGTTCTCGTCACGGCGGTCGTGCACCGGAGTCGCCTGCTTTCGGTCGACTATAGTATTTATCGCTCATCTTTGTCGGGCGACTATCTTCTCTGTTGTCGATTAGTTTTATTGCTTGGTGTCTTCTCTCGTTCTCGACCGAACACCGATCGACCACTCATTGGCTTTCAACGCGGTGTCACAAAACGGGTTTCGACCACCTAAGCCTCGCTCGACCACGCTTGATCCATGTTTTTCGACCGCCGACTATTGTCTTCTTCGCTTTGATTTTCGACCACGATGCGCAATCGGTCCGATTTGCTTGTCTGCTTTTACGACTTTGTCTTTCTACCGTGATTTCGTTTGTCTCGTGGGGAAGAATTTTAAGGCACCATTCACCCCCTCTATTGCCATTTCGGTCCTTCAGAGTTGAAATTGAATTTTGCAAAAGTTTTAGAAAATTCAGAAGTTCAAAGTTGCTATCAGGTCTCAGGTGGTCTGACCGAACTAGGATGGTGTTCACACTGGCCTTGACCTATTCATTATGTTTTGTGCTTGACACTCTGACCACCATGGGGAAGGTGGTCTAACCGAAGGTGGTCGGCGGTCTGACCGCCATGGGCAAGTGGTCAGACAAGGGTCTCTAGGGCAGACAGACACTCCTAGATATGTCTAGGTATCCAGAGTGTTTCTAGAGAGGCCGACATATCTTGGGTACCCAAGACACGTCTGGAGTGTTGATCAAATGGGTTATTGAGTTGGTTTGAGTGCGAGCAAGGCATGGGTGATGGCGTTTGGTTGTGCTGAATTGCATGACGCATTCTTTTGACTAACGAGAGTCAAGCATATGAAACTTGTGCTCGAGATGGTTTCTTGGTATTTGGACGTGTAGGTGGCTTGGAGAACATTAGTTGTCAATGGTAAGGGACCGAGGCTAGGTGGGAGAGTTGAGGTCCTTACGATCAAGGAAGTCCGAGTGAGGCCATTTGGTCAAGCGGGAAGCACAGAGAAGATAAGGATCATGAAGAGGCAAGTTGGTGTATGTGGTGCGCTGAGTGACAAGGCCGATACACATAGAGACAGTTCGGGGGTGTCCAAATGAACAAAGATGTGATGGCTAGTCATTGGCCACTACAGGGCTTTGTATCAATGCATGCGGAAATGCTTTGATGTGAGGGTGAAGACAAAGTCAAGGAAAAGTGCTCAGAAGCTTCATCGATGGTATTTTGGTAGTTGGCCAAGTATCGAGTTGGTGCCTTGATCAAAACCGTGGTGTGGGGAGGCGTAAAGGAGAAGTTGTTTAGGTCAAGAAGAGCCGAATTTCTAAGTATATCAACCGCTAAAGGTTTAGTAGGTTGAGCCGTGCAAATGCTTTGAGAAGCGTGCGTGAGTGTGCAAAACACGTGTTAGTGGGTTTGACGGGTTTTCCCAAGTCCTTAGCGAGTTGAGACCCACTAAATAGTTCAAGTTATAAGAGGGGAGGAGAGGAGGTGTAAGGGCTAAGGATTCTAGGGTTGAGGTTTTTGTTCTTTTACCTTGCCTCCTTCCATGGTTTGAGAGAGCGACGTGGAGAGGAAAAAGTGGTGCTTTAGGAGCACCTTGTAATCTCCATACTGCTATAATCCTTCCTCTCTATGTGATAATCAACATCAAACCTTGCCTCTTAAATTGCTAGTTGTTCATGTCTTGATCTTTGCTTATATTTATATCTTGTGTTCTTGATGTGATTTCTTCTCTCTTGAGCCTTTTTTTGTCTTGCTGTGATCCATGATGAGTAAGAGGTCCTAAAAGATCCTAGTTGGCCAATCGTTGCCTATCTAGATTACCTCCATAGCAAGAATCAAGATTATGCCTAGTTAGTGTGTGTTCTTGATTAAGATTTGTGATTTAGTGATCATGGAAGCTCTAGCCAGAATTATTGTTTAAATTACCTTTCTAGGACTTGTGAGAATAGATCTGGAAGACCTCGTATCTTAGATCCTTATGAGCAAAAACTAATTTGAGTTCTTGGGTTTTTGGTGTTTATGTGACCTAGATTTGATTCTCTTCAATTTTGTAAATCCAAGCCCAAGAACCTTATGATTTTTAAATAGTTTAGCTTCCTATTATCTTGACCAAAGTCTCATACAAAATTTAAAAGTGTTTAAATGAGATTTAAGCAAGTTCTTAAGATTTAAGTTTTGACTCAAAGGGTTTTTAGGTCTTGGAACAGGGGACCGGTCAAACTAGCCCTGGACCTGTAGTTAAACCAGCCCCAATGGTCAAACTGCCCTTGTCCCTGAGGGCAGACCGGTCCATCCATGACGGTCTGACTGGCCTTGGACGGAAGATTGTTGATTTTGTTGATTTAGGTCTACAGCTTTGTTTTGCTAAGTTTAGTTGGTGTAATATGAACTCAATGACTCGCATAGTCACTCGAGTGAAAATTTTAAATGTTGTTAGGGGAAAAAGTTTGAGAATCATTCACCTCCTCTGATTGACGACATCAATCCTACAAGTACAATTCCCCTTACAGTGTGTTTGGCAACAATTGGTAAGAGGAATGGAAATTTAGAAGAGAGTTCGTGGTGGGACTGGGAATGCGACTTATGCTTTAACCTCAATCCCTTGTTTGGTAAGAGCGATGAAAAATTGTGAGGTATTGCATTGCAGCTGGTAAAACATCTTAAGATAAGATATGACGAAGGACTGAGATGCAGACCATTCTCTAAACAACAATTCCCTTTCAATTCCACACCTCTATAGAATTTAAAATGGTGGAATTGGACCATCAAATTATCAATCCCGAACCATGTTAAATTCTCATGCCCACTAATCAAATAAGGGACTTAAACTTCCAGCCCTTTATTTCTCCTTCCATCCAACCAAACATGCTGTTAGTACGCTTCCCCACGCAACGTACGATTCCAAACATGCTGTTGAGTACCTTCTCTTCTGACCACCTCTTGCAATAGACACTCGTTGTACACAAATTTTAGTACGTATAGCAGTGTTCCATCAAAGCTTATGTGGCGCCAGCTGCCATGTCATCGTTACCAATTTACAAGCAAAAGAATTCTAATCAATGATACTTGAACCATCGCGAGAAAATTTAATTTTGTCCAAGAGACAGGACAGAATAAATGAAAACGCCCAGCATATTGACGTCAACAAATCAATATTCACCAATTATCTCCTTCCCTAACGGAGTTTATTAAGAAACGACAAAATCTCCACATGAGAACATTTGCTTCTATGATGATGGATCAACCACAATCAGGACGCACCACATGCATATGTAGACCAACGCACATTTGCTTCATATATCTCTAAGTTCTGAACTTTCTTTGGAGTAGGGAGAGGTGAGCGGGAATAAGGTCAGAAGCTTCGGCTCGCTGGCGCCGCCGTCCCTCGCCGACGGCGACGACGGGTGCAGGCAGAGCCTCCTCTCCTTGACTGCCTTCTCCTCTGCCTCGTCCATCACCACCTCCTCTACCAGCGTTGACGCCGAATCCTGTGACGGCAGGCACGCCGCCTTGTTGAGGATGCACGGACCGGCCATGTGCGACGACGACTGCGAGAGCGCCTTTGGCGAGACGAAGCCGGACAAGAGACGCTCTGGCCTGACAATGGCTAGCTTCGCCCGGTGCTGGTGCGCCGGCTTGAACGCCGGCTTCCGCACCGCAGTGGGCGACCGCGGCACGGAAGCGCCACGGCGAGCAGTGGCGTCGTTCGTGGCCACGGCCGCCGTCTGGCCGGTGAGACGCTGCACCAGCTCCTTGAACGTTGACCGGTCGGCCTGCACGAACGTCGCGGACGGCTTGGCCACCACGAACACGGGGGGAGCCAGTGGTGCCGGTGGCAACGGGGTGCGGTCCATGGCAGCGCCTAGCTCGTGCTTCACAGGTAAGGCTGCATGAATGGAAAAGAAGACATAGCTAGGGTTTATTGTGAGGCAGCGCAAGGAAGTTATCAGGTGATGATAGAGACATGAGAATAACATGCAATTCTACATGACAATTATGACTAGATTGAAGCGGTCGCTTGAAATGCTTGGCTTCTTGCATGTATTTAAAGCCCTAGCTAGTACATGTGTTTGTTTGCATGAGCAAGCAAGCGTGTGAGATTAACAAAGTTCAGAAAGACGTGTGCTATATGTGGTGGGCTATAGTATGTATTGCGTGTAAAATGTTATGGGTACTGATAAACATCATGCATCCAGATGTTTTTTTCTAACCATTATCTAGATTTATGACCGTTAGATTAGAGATCTAACGGTCACGAATTCTCTCTGCCCCCTCCAAAAAAAGGGGTCGTTGGATCTCTAATCCAACGGTCCGAAATTTAGATAATTGTTAGGAAGAAAACATCCGGATGATATCTAGACACACCCGTTATATTATTGGACGGGTATACCTTTACATTTGACTAAAGAAAATCTTGCTATGGACTAATAGCATGTTCTGATCTTCTGGTCAGAGAAAATTTGTTTCTTTCACACATAATACATCATTTAATCTAACATCTACCTCCTTTGCATTGCACCGATTATTTTCGAGTGAGTTGTACCCTGGATAATAATTTGGGATTGTCTAGATTAACTTTAGATTTTGCAGTAATATATATAATTAATCACCGTTATGAATCATTACCTGGCTAGCTAGTTGGTCGATCCTATCCTGTGCGGTTCAGCACATTGACAACTCCTTCCTAGCAGGCCTGTTTGATCAAAATATATTCAACAACAAATTATAGAAATGAAATCAAGAAATTTGTATACAAAATCATTTTACAACACAATATGCATGTTCCACGGTTCATTTAATACTCTAGCAAGTCATGCAAGCACTAGAAAATATATGTTAACTAGCTGCTAGCTTACATTGTCAAGGGGGAAAACTAAATTAAGGAAGAAAAGAACAATATTCAGACACTTATTTTTACATATGATACTTGCCAGGAAAACATAAACAGATGTTCTTTTGCATTTGCTTAGAAGTAAACATTTCACGTAGAGTGAAAACTAGATTATATTTTAGTTGTACGAGTACAATTGGTAGAAATTGACAAGGCATCTCGAATTTAATGTGTAGTGGCAACATTAGGGCAAAAGAAAGGGAGAAGTTTGGAGCATTTTTCTTCAAGAAACAGCATCGTATCAAATAAGCATCAATACATATGTACAGGTTGAAATCTTGTACTGAATATGTAGCGAGTCTGATGCTTCTTGTTAACGAAGCAACCTGGATATACTGTCGCTTAAGCAAAGGATCAACACAATTCACGTTGTTCTTTAACGAAAACTAGGACTTTGCCTTCTCAAAAGAAAATAGCACAATCAAATCATCAGGATAAATCCAAAATTTTTAATATCCCCAAAATACTATCCCTTAGTTTCATGGTATTTTTTCCACATGAGAAACCCGGATTCCATTACCAAGATAACGGAATTTACATAGTTCTATTTTAGTGTTTCTTAGCTATTGCTATTATGGATTTACTATTTTTCCCCTTCTGTCCCCTGTTAAAGTGCACCAATCATAGCCACAGGTGGGACCTAAGCAAAGAACCACAACCAAGGCAGCTGCAGTTCGACAAAAAGCAAAAGAAGGAAACTGATAACCAAGCTAGATACAAAAGGCTAGTTTTTTCATTGAAGCCTGAATCTATATCATCCTGCACTTAAGTGCATAGTCTAATTATAAGGAGCTATAAAATCGAAGGGATGAAAATTAATCTTTTATGCCTAATCAAAATGAAGTGCTCTCACCGCCCAGCAGTTCTCTAGATCTCCCCCAACTTAAAAGCAGTTGTATGGGCTAGGTGAGAAAAAAATAATTGTACTGGACAGATATTGTAAAACATTATTAGTATGATAAAATGGACATTGTGAGTCGATGGAAGTAATATAATGTGCTATTTGTATATGGATCATGCTAGAGAAAAGAATGAACATTTGGGAGTCATCCCCCAAAAAATCTGAGTGAAAACAAATTTATCTTGGCTCTACCAACTCCTCCTTTTATGCATTTTCTTTCATAAATGCAGATACTTTGTTAGGTATAAATTTCATGCACTAGCCTTCACATATGAATATAGTTTTTATTAACAACTTTTTCCATAGACAAGATCTTTCAACTAGTATGATGTTCTTAAAACTGTAGCACATAATTAGGTTCAACTAAGGCCCTATTTGGAACGTGGAAATTTTTTCAGATTCCTGCAGGAATGAAACTATTTACTGTGAAATTCCTCAATTCTAAACAGAGCCTAAAATCTGAGATAACTAGTTAGCAACAAACAAAGGGATATTTCTTTGAAACTGAACACCACATAAACAAAACAAGAAGCTCAGATATCTTTCTACCTAGAGAACACAATATCATACAACCAATTGAAAGAACCTCTTTAAGCAATCGAAGAAAGAAAAATGAACATCTAACCGGGATCAAAGAATAACAGAAGTTCCAAGAAAAAGAGAACATGTACATTCACCCCGACAAACAAATAGAACAACTCCTTATTAACAAAGCAAGAACGAAGCATGTTACCTCAACTCCCTAGCCTTTTCGATCGCCTTGTTGGCTTCGATTCAAAGGTCAGCTGAATCTCTGCAAAATTTCTATCTGCAGCTGGTTCGCCTGTGGCATGCAACAAAGAGAATTAGCATGTGAAGAAAACTGAAGCAAAAGACATAAACTTCGACAACATCACAAATATATATAGGAGGGATTTCTTGGTGCATATCTATCTGTCCAGCAAGACAGACAGAAGATTAATGGAGGAGGAATTGAAGGAAGGCAGCTTGAGATGCCATCCTTCTTGAGTCTTCTGAGCAAGACTACATACGTAGTACATGACCTTCCGTGTGCGGCTAGCAAGATACGTACGCCCACCGGGTTCCCATCTTCAGACTCGTAACTGAAAAAGGTTTCTTGTGTGACGTTGGCAACGCATGCGAAAGACATGCCTTGACTCTTGAGTCTCGGGTACGACGGCAGGGGAAGTTACGTAGACATGGTCTACCAAGTACCAAACAGTTCACCGGCGAGTTATGACACATGTCATACATGGCTGTAAGGTCTATGGTGTATATGTTTGGCCTCGTCCAAGTGTCGCATAATGTATAATTGCGTTTCTCGGAAAATATAAAATTTATTATTTTTATAGTAGAGAATATAGAGGAAATATACCTATCGAAAGGAAACTTGTCTAATGCTCTAATGTCTATACCAGTGAAGAAGACAAGGTTATTTAATTAAGTGTTTCTTGGCACAAGTCAAGCTCAAAGGGCAACCGGAAAACGTCACATCAAATACGGTCAAGGGCAATAGGGACTCTAGTGGGGAGAGAGATAGATGCCAAACTCTAGGAAGTTGGAGTACAGCAAAGCCAAACACATTTGACTCGATTTCTTGTCCATCAAGGACACCCCAAAGGCAGGAAGAATGTGGTCTCCCTTCAAACAAATTTAATTTCTATTTATTTATTTAAATTAGAAACTATTTAGAACGTGTTGGCCTTTAATTATAATTTATTTTGTTTTTTACTTTTTTACTTTTTTCTTTTTTCTCTTTATTTTTTTATATTGTCTGTGACGATAAACTCCTTATTCATTTATATTGCGTGACGATATAGCGGTTTTTATTTTATTTTTATTTTTTAATTAAATAACTCATAAAAAGTTAATAACTGCTACATTATAATTTTACCCAAAACTAAAGTCATAGGGCTTGTTCTTTTCAGTTTTTGAAATCGGCTTTTGGCTTTTGCTACAGTACCTAAATTTTAAACGGAATATTTTTTCAAGACGATGTCCACAAATTAATTGTAGTATATGTTAAAAACCCAACATCTGTACCATCCACAATCGCAGACGAGTATTTCTTTTATCATAATCTCTATCACAAACAACTAAAATTTAAAAATTTCAGTAAAAATCATAAACTACAGCCATAAAGAATAAGTTGTAACCTCAAAACTTCTATACCGAAAGAAAGAAAAAGTGTAGAAGAAAAGCAAGGGCAGAAGAAGTCAAGTCAAGGAGGTTATTGATTTGACCTTATCCTACAAAGTTGGTCTAATCATGCATACCTCTCAATTGACCACCAGTTCCAATTAAAAAGAATCCACTAATATCTGGATGTTCTATGCTCTAAATGGTTACATAAATAGTTCATATACACTATAGATATTTAAGGCACCCATCCAATATGCAGCAAGCCCCCAAATAATATACAATACTTCTTTTGAAGGAATATGCAATGAACCTTCACCAATCATGAACTAAAGCAATGGATGTTCGCCCAACACAAAACTACGTACGGTTGAAATGTGGCATATCTTTAAAACTGCCTTTCTTGTGTTACTTGGTGCGTGTGCCATAATATTGTTATTTATTGCACGCGTGCCAAATCTAAAACGCGCGACACTTTTTAACAGTCCCGTCTAATACAAAAAATACCTTCTCTTCCTAGAGTGTATTTTTTGTACAAAACAATACGCTCTACATGATTAGACCATTTCAAGTCCATTTCACGTACATACCAATGTAAATCTGGTCAACCATTTCACGTCATATATTGTAATTTTTTTAGACTCATGCTACTATTTTGTTCCCTTGTTTACCATGCATGTAACAGTGTGGTAATATTGATTAATTAGTTTTTCAAAGTAGAACTGCATTGATGCTAACGGTTTTACATTTGCTATATGAGTTAGATATACACGATTAATCCATCTCAAAAGAAAAAAAAGCATATATGGATTAATGGATTACAATTGTATCAGACGATAAACCTAAGAAACGATGAACTTTTTTTCATGTTCTTGGTCCGCAGCTACCAAAATTCAATAACTGTCGTGGTCGATCTCTATATATTACGCACGTACTGTATGTAGTTAGAAACTTGACTTGCAAATCGTTGTGCATATGCATTGTATTAGATTTCCGCTCGTTTCGGCTTCAACTTCTAACTTTGATTTCTAGTTCACTATTCCTTAATTTTGTCTTTTTCTGACTTTTTATCTTTTCAGCCTTTTTTCGTATCTGTTTGCATTGTCCGTGATGAACTAATTTATTTTTTTTTTTAAATTTTCTAAAGTTAATTACATAAAAAATCACCAGAAACTACAGTGCAAAATAAACCATAAGGCATAAAAAAATCCAAATGAGCAGCACTACATGGTCGTTGAATTAAAGAAGTTCAAGGAACATAGCAATTAATCGTCGTGCCTACCATGCATATTACAAGATCAACAATGTGTCCACTAATTTGAACAAGGGCCAAAAAATCAACAATGTGCCCACTAATTTGAACAAGGGCCAAACGCGTATGTCCCTAAAACAAAAGATCAAATGGGAGCAGGAAGAGAAAACAAACTACCAAATCTAACCATCTAACCAAAGCATAAGATTATTAATTCCTAACCTCTTGAGATTGATATTTCAATCCTTGCTCAAACACTCCTTATCTTCTCAAGGACGAAACGTAACATGAGGCTAGCCATCGAATTTTATAGACGCGATTTTGCAGAAGGATAAGGCAAGAAATTAATGCGAGCGGAAGAAAGGAAATTAATGCCTGCCAAGAAGAAGAATCAAAGAATACGGGAAGTATGTACAAGACAGCGAGGAGGACTGTATTAATTGAAGAAGAAAATGGAGGTCTCGTCCTCCCTGGACGTTTCTTGCTACTTTTGACTCTGGTTTACGGAAGCATATTTTTAGCTAAGTTAATGCTGTACTAATGAGGACCGAGTCAACGAAAGGCAGGAAATTGAAGGTTGGAGCTAGCTTTGCCTGCCTGCCTTGCTGTTGACCCTCGTCAACGGCTGCAATGGAGCAGTGCATGTTTGGAGGAGGTTGTAGCTAGTTTGACAGGTGGATGGCATATGTTTCGGATGTAGAGGGAGGTTGGGGAGGTGGTGGTTCGGCGGTAGGCAGCGGCGGAGGACGTTGGGTTGTGGCGAAGGGACGCACAGTGAGGTGGCGGCATACTAAATACTAGGTTAGACGGGATAGAGACGGTGGGGAGGAGACAATAGCACTGTGAGGTGGCGAGGTCGCCGCCGACCGCTGTGGGAAGGAGGGCGGGGAGGCGGAGGAGGATATGGAACTGCAATGACGCCGAGAAAGAAGGTGGGGAGGAGAGCGGATGAGGAGGAGGAGAGGAAGGAGCTCTATATAGTTAGGAACATTCTTGAAAGACCCCAAATTTTCAAACCAAAATTTTCCGGATTTTTGCTGAATTTTGGTGAATTTTTGAAAACTTTCCCAATTCGGAAGTTCTCCGAAATGCGCTTTCCTTTTCGGCCAACCCGCCTCCCTTCCTCCGTTGGCGCCCCCCTTCCGCCTCCCTCTGCGCGCGCTCCCTCCCTTTCGCTTTCCTCCTTCCCGACGCCTCGCCTCCCTCTCCGTTGGCGCCTTCCCCCTCCCCCCTCACCGCGCATGAAGGCGCAGCGCCGCGTCCGCACCGCCTCGCCCCCCCGGACACGCGCGCCACCTCGGCGCCCGTCCGGTCCGGAGGAGGCAACACTCGCGCCACGCCGCCGCCTCCTCCCTTGGCCCCACCTGCCCCCCTCTTCCCCTTCTTCCGCTGAGCGCCCGCCCATGCCGCCACCCGCTCCCACCACTGCATTCCCCGCCTTCACTCCCCGCAGTCGGACGTCACCCTTCTCAGGCTGAGGAGACGCCCACCACCCCCGTCCTCCTGTTGACCTCACGCCCGCCCGAGGCTTCCCTCCACGCCTTCCCCTCTTCTCCCGGGTATAAAACCCCTCACCGCCGCCCACTTCTCCTTTGCTCCCGAACTCCCGACCACCTCCATTCGCCTCCCACCACTCCCTGCACCTCCCGAGCACCGATTGGGCTCCCATCGCCTCCAGCTCCGCCGCCTTCTTCCCTGGCCGGCGACCCCGTGAGTGATCTTCCTCCCTCTTCCTCATTCTCCGATTCTTTGCTCCCGAGCACCCTCACGCCCCTAATCACTTTGGTGCACTCGCCGGCGGTGATCGCTCAGGAGCCCCAAGACCGAGCTCGCCACGTGAAACACCCTCCCGTGGCCGGCTCATCCGGGACCTCGAGCCGACCACCGCCACCAACGTGAGCCCTGTGACCCACCGACCATAAACCCACCGCCGATGGCCTCGATCGCCAGAGACCCTCCTTCACCGCCGGAAGCCATTCCTCCCTTCGTCTCCCGCCTTCCCTAGTGGTTCTCCGGCTTTCAAAGGCCTGAATGGGTTCCCGTGCCGAGATCTGCCGGTGGTGCCCTCCCCGCCGCCGGGGCCTCGCGTCGCCGGGAGCCAAAGCTCCCCTTTCGTCCCTCCGCTGTGCCGCGAGGTAGACGACGACCGACGTGGCCGCATCCACGCCGTCCCTCCAACCGTTGTTTAAAACCGCAAGGCGGATGGCACTCCCTCTCACCGTCCGATCTTCAGAACACTTCACTCCTCATCCGTCCGATCGCCCCATACGCCCGCCCTCCTCTATTCTCACCGTCCGATCTTCATAAACCCAACAGATCCGAGCCGCCCGCTCGCGCCATCTCCACCGGACGCCGCCACGCGTCGGCCATCCGCCCGGAGGGGGCGGCAGCGTCGTGGGCACACAAGATGGGCAAGGCTGGGCGCTGGCCAAGAAGCGCGAGGCTGTGCCGATCAGCATGCGGTGGGCCGCCCGACACTCTTCATTCCGATTTTCCGAGATTTATTCTTTTCCAAAATTCAGAAAACTCAAATAAATCCTAGAAAATCACAGAAAATCCCTAAAATTCCCAAATTTCACCACATTACTCCCCTCATTATCCTGAACCCAGTGGTGAACTCCAATTTCCAAAATTCTTCTCCAGCAAAATCTAAAAATTCAAAGAACCCTTTCCTTTGATATTTTATGCAATTTTATTTCTTTTAATTTTTTATAGATTATTTTTCCTTGCTTGATTATTCTCAAGCTAGGACTTATTTATTTTATGTGTTTGCGCTAGTTTCGAGATCCCGGAAGCTCGGTGCAATCTCGTGATCCGAGCGCCGACGTTCGAGCTCACGAGATCGCTTCAGTTCACGGCAAGTCGCAAATCCTTTGATCATAATGTACCCTATGATGTTTATTTATGTTACTACATTATTTGCATTATACTAGTTGTGAAATGCTAGTTTAAAGTAAAACAAAATTATTTAGAATGACATGTGATATAGATACGTCCTACCACCGAAAAATGTCATGCTTAGTTTGTAGCCATGCCTTGTAACCCTAGGAATATTTATCTGTTAACCTAGATCACTATAGGTTACTATTATCATACAAAGTCTTACACCGATAAGGTTGTGGTCTGGGTCGTTAGACTTGAAAACCCGTCCCTAGGGTGGGGTGGTATGGGACACCGCATCCTAGGGCGGAGAGTGTCGGTGTGCAAGGAAGGGTAAGAGCGTTGTGGGAAACCGCTGGTCGGTCTTCGCCCACCGTTTACCCTAGGTTGTGGTCGCGGACCTAGAGAGGTTGCGGGCCATGTGAAAATATAAGGGCTAAAACCCTTATGCCGAAAGCTCATCATAGAAACCGCCAACCACGGAGTTGACTTATCAACACCGGTTCAAGAGTCGCTCAACTCGATTGAAACTCACAGTGTCGAGAAGGTTGGAGGTGTGGAAGTGGATTAGGTATGCCGTCTTTGGATACCTAATAACGGAGGATTCACTCAAGCGGACGGAGTTTCCATGTGCCGCACCGAGTGAATTCTGGGTAGAGCCTATATAAAGACTTGAGCAAAGTGAAACGACCGGCTTTCTTAACTCATTGCGGGAGTTAAGGGATCGTGTGGGTAAAGTTGAGCAAACTCTGCAGAGTCAAATAAATGGTATTCGGATACGCCGTGCTCCCGGTTAATGGAGCTGTGCCACTTGGGTGACCCCATCAGCAAAGCTTAAGTAGTTTTCTGAATGTTTTAATCTGGTTAGATGGTCAATTAACTCTTCATGAAAACCCCTGTTGATTAAGGAGTAGTTTTATCAGCAAGTTTTACAAAAGGTTTGCAAAGAAAACCGCATCCACTCAAAGATAATAAACCAGATACCCCCTCCTTTGATAATCCGTGCATATAGTAAAGTAGGGTTCCTTGCGGTTTGTCGAGTGGTTGTTGGCTCACGGCTTGCTAATCAATTCTTTAGAAGATCAAGACGAAGGTGAAAGTCTCCCGCTGAGGAAGTCCACGAGGGCCTCTTCTTCGACGAGGATCCGTGGTCATGAGGTCTTCGCCGCTCAAGCGGATTCGAGCTTTGTGATGTAATTATACTTTGGGCTTGCACGCCCCGCTGTCAAAACTCTGGATGTTAATCCATATGTGAAATATATGCTGGTTTTTGTTGTAAGCATGCAATGGTATACTCTTGCGCGGCACTCCATAACTGCTCATGCGTGAATAGTTGCGGGTTGTCAGTGTCCGACACGCCCCGGAAACGGGCGTTACAAGAAGTGGTATCGAGCGGTGCTCTTTGACCGTAGGTTAAGACCTAAGGCAGCCTAGAAGCGATTTTATCGCAAAACCTAATTTAAATACATAAAAGGGTTTATGAAAATATAAGTACTCTGCTGTCTTTACCTCTCTTGTTGCTACCTTATCATCTAGTTTACTTACGCTTAAGTTTTGATTTATGCAAATATTTACCGCTTCACTTGTCTAACTTCAAAATTTTCGCTTCCGGCAGATGGTGCACCACATCTTTTCCCGCCCGACCGTATGGACGGTTGGGCTGCAAGGTGTGGGAGATGCGAAGCATCTTGGAGCGAGAGGCAACTTCAACCCGGTGTTCCATGTGTGGGACAGTTTCGCCAGACCGATTCTACGAGTACGAGGCTTGGTGGTTCTTGATCCGCTGCTCGTCCGACTGCACAGAAGCGGAGGTTCACCGCCTGCGTCGGGTGAACGAGGACGATGTCGCTCGGGATGTGGCTCGAAGGCCGCACTCTACCTCGAGACTACTACCACGTGAGCTAGCAGGACGCCTTGACCCGGTGCCGCGTCCGCACTTCGGGACTTTTAGTCCACAGGTTGGTGAGGATGACGATCCCACTGGCGTGCATCGCCACCCTTATGACTGCAGGTCGTCCGCCACGACGGAGCGAAGAGGTGAGGCCGAGTTCATGGAGGCGCTTTGGGACGCCTGTGAGGAGGTCCAGCGCCCGGAGTCCTTCTTCGCTTTGAGGCCTGGGAGGCGCAGAGGGCTCGAGATAGTGCGAGTCGCCCGGCGTCCATTCCTCTTGTGCTTGAGCGCGTCTAGGCCCAGCGCCGGATGACTGCGTGCAGAAGATCTGTTCGGTTCGCCCATGACCTCGCTTGGCCCTCCCAATACCGAGGATATGGAGGAGTAGACGCCGACCGCTAGCGTAGCCCGACCTTTGTTTTAGTAGCGATACTTTTGTATTGTAATGCAAGTGTAACCACGAACCCTAAGTGGTCATGTACCACCCGCATATTGTAAAATTATGTTCATTAATCTTTATGTTGTTTGCTTAATTATCAAGATTACATGCGTGTTCAAAGCTTTCTCCGTCCCTTTCGCCTCGTTCTTACCTTTTTCGTCCTATACTTGCCTTGAAAAATTCAAACCTTACTTATCTACTCTTGGTTGCCAAGATCGCCGCAAAGCTAATTCCCGATTCCCAATTGGCGATGAATCCAACACGGCAGACGACGGGAGACCGGTGGGTGGTGCACCCACAGATCAAGCGACGCTAGCCAAGATAATAACAATGTTAGAGAAAACCGCCAGAAGGAGCGAGAACATCCTACGAGTGCTTGATCGGAAGCCCGTATGCTTGAGAATAGCGGCGGATCTCCGTGCCTTCGTGGTGGGGCAATATCCCGGGATGGTGCACGATTTCCACCGATGGGCGACTTCTCAAAACCCGTCCGCCGACCTTTACCACCTCGCCTGACCCCTTAGTAGCCGAGGACTGGCTGGTAGACGTGGAAAGGAAGCTTCAGACCGTACAGTGCGATGACAAAGAGAAGGTGCTTTATGCATCCCACCGCCAGTTGGTGTCACGCAACATGGTGGATCAACTACCAGCGTACCCAGAGGGACCGAGAGATTGATTGGGAAGAATTCTCCAAGGCTTTCCGCAAAGCCCATATTCCCGATGGCATTATGGAGGCAAAGCGCCGAGAATTTTGGCGCCAAGCAAGGAGGTCGCACAATTATGGAATACTTACACCAGTTCAACCATCTTTCCCGGTTCGCCCCAGAAGATGTGGATAAAGAAGAGAAGAAAATGAGCAGATTCAGGGCTGGACTACAACAGTCCTTGAAATTCCACATTTCAGCCATCAAATTCCAAGACCTGAATGACATGGTGGATAGCCTCATCACCTCAGAAGAAGCCCGTAGTGAGATGGAGGATTACAGAAAGCGTAAAGCAACGCACAAATCACAGTCCTCCTCCCACCAAGCCCAACAAGCAAGACTATGGGGTCGTGTCTTTTCGATCCCAACCTTCTCGACAGTTTGTGATCTTTGCGAAAAGTCACCAGGCGGTCCCCAAGAATACAACTCCCTTCACCTTTGGCAATCGGATGCTGACTTGTGGAGGAAACCACCTCATAGCGGTGTCCCCGCAGATCCAATGCTTGTTTCCACTGTGGCGAAATAGGGCACTCTGAGATCGGTGTCCCGAAAGAACTTGCCCTCCGACGCCGCAAAGCTTCAAGTACGTAATCAACAACGCAGGAGTCAAAATCACAAGCAGCCCCAAGACCCCAAGGAGGGTACCTCCAGATCAAGCGGTAGGACGCGGTCACTGCGGAACGGCGAATTTTACTTCTGCAGGCAGAGGCAGAGGCCGTGCTAGGCCTACATTTTATGCAAGGGTAAATCACGTGTCTGCAGAAGATGCTGCTGGAGCCAGCGATATCATTGCCGGTATGTTCCCAATCAACTCCATACCTGCATTGATTTTATTTGACCCTGGAGCAACACATTCATTTATCTCGAAGAGTTTTGTCTTGAAAATCGTTACCCTCGTTTCTTTGCCAAGGCCTTATGTGGTTGAAACCCACAGGGTTAGAATGGAGTCCCACGGTGGGTGTCTTGGACTCAGTATAAACATCAAGGGTAGAATTTAAGGCGACTTGTTGCAATTAGATATGTCGTTTAGATGCCATTTTGGGCATGAAGCGGCTAGCTAAAAACAAAGGCAAGGTAGATCAGAAGACAAAACAAGATCCTTGGTCAATTTCAAGACCGGAAGGTGGTGATAAAAAGCAGCGAGAAATCTTGAAAAGTGCAAGAAAACGCATGATCAACATGTTGGCAGTCACACCTGAGCAAGTGCCGGTAGTACAAGACTATCCGGATGTGTTTCCCGAAGAATTACCCGAGACCCACTTCGACAGTGTGTAGAGCTTGCTATAGAATTGGTTCCAGGCACAAAACCAATCGCCAAGCATCAATCTGGGATGTCACCGGTGAGCTAAAGGAACTCAAGAAACGACTAGATGAATTGCAAGAGAAAGAATTCATAAGACCAAGCGTTTCACCTTGGTGATTGATTCTATTTGTGAAGAAGAAGAATGGAGAATTAAGAATGTGTAGATTACGAGGTTTGAATCTGTCACCATCAAGAATAAGTACCCACTGCCCAGAATTGATGATTTGTTTGATCAACTCAAGGGTGCCAAAGTATTCTCCAAGATCGACTTGCGCTCGGGTTATCATCAACTCAAGATCCGAGAGCAAGATCGAGAGAAAACAGCATTCATCACTCGATATGGACTATACGAGTTCACGGTCGTGCCCTTTGGTTTGACCAATGCACCAGCTTATTTCATGAACCTTATGAACGGTGCATATGGACCAATGGACCGATTCGTGATAGTCTTTATCGATGATATTCTGATATATTCAAAGAGTGAAGAAGAGCACGAAAAGCATTTGCACATGGCATTGACCAGACTGAGAGAGCATCAGTTGTACGCCAAGTTCGACAAATGCGTTTCGGCTAAAGAAGTGGCTTTCTTGGGTCACATTATATCGAAGATGATGTCAAAGTTGATCCGAAAAGATTGCCAGATTATGGAATGGCAATGACCAAGACGATGTGAAATAAGGAGTTTCCTTGGATTGGCGGGCTATTATCGCCGATTCATAGAAGGATTCTCAAAAATTTCTCGTCCACTTACTCACCATCAAGAAAGACAAGCCTTTCACGTGACGGATACATGAAGAGAACTTTCGATTCTGTGAAGACCAAGCTAACAACGACACCAGTGCTGATTTTGCCAAACCCAGAGAAAGAGTTTCAAGTCTATTGTGATGCCTCAAAACAGGGTTTGGGATGTGTGCTCATGCAAGACAGAAAAGTGGTCGCTTATGCCTCAAGACAGCTGAAGCCACACGAAGAAAATTATCCCACACACGATTTAGGGCTAGCAGCTGTGGTGCATGCCCTCAAAATCTGGAGGCACTACCTGCTAGGAAATCGATGTGAGATATTCTCAGATCACAAGAGCTTGAAGTACCTCTTCACTGACCCGAGTTGAATATGAGACAACGAAGATGGCTAGGCGATCAAAGATTATGATGTTGATCTTCAATATCATCCGGCAAGGCCAATGTGGTTGCCGATGCCCTCGGTCGAAAGGTTCGACAAGCGGGCCAACTATCGCAGGATATCCGCGAGTGCGTAAAGATATCTGCGATCGAATTTGGTGATCATCGAACAAGGCACTGACAAGACTAGAACTTCACCGGTCGACGGATCGATTAAAGCAGCCCAAGATGACGATGAAGAGATTCAAAAGCGAAAAGAAAGTTCAAGAAGAGGATTCATCGAGTATGCAATAGACGAACATGGGATCCTTACTTTCGTGGTCGCTATTGCATACCCAACAAGAAAGAGTTGAGAGAATTGATCTTATCCGAAGCTCATTCTTCTCAATTCTCGATCCATCCCGGAGGCACAAAGATGTATCAAGATCTGAAGAAGAAGTATTGGTGGAACCAGATGAAGAAAGAAGTGGCAGAATATGTAGCCAAATGTGATGTCTGCCAGCAGATCAAGATAGATCATCAAAAACCATCAGGATTGTTACAGCCCTTACCGATCCCCGAATGGAAATGGGATAGTATCGGCATGGACTTCATTACTGGACTTCCCAAAACTCGTGAAGGATATGATGCTATCTGGGTCATAGTTGACAGACTGACCAAGGTGGCTCATTTCCTCCCGATCAAGCAAACATATGGAAAGGATAAACTTGCCGAACTATATTTGACACGAATTGTGACACTTCATGGAGTACCCAAGAAGATTGTGTCAGATAGAGGAGCACAGTTTACATCCAAATTCTGGAAAAAGCTACATGAAGCAATGGGCACCGACCTCAATTTTAGCTCAGCATATCACCCGCAGACAGATGGGCAGACAGAAAGAACAAATCAGATTTTAGAGGATATGTTGAGAGCTTGCGCTATTGTGTACGGAGCAGCATGGAATACTTGCCTGCCATTCGCTCAATTCTCGTACAACAATAGCTATCAAGCCAGCATTCAGATGGCCCCATTTGAAGCACTTTATGGCGTAAAATGTAGAACACCCTAAATTGGTCGAGGCAGAACGACCCTCATCGGACCCCAAATTGCTCAAGATGCCGAAGCACATATCAAAATCATCGAGATGATGAAGATTGCCCAAGACCGACAGAAGAGCTATGCAGATAACATGAGAAAGACTTAAGCTTTGAAATCGGAGATTTCGTGTATATCAAAGTCACACCTTTCAAGATCGTCAAGAGGTTTCAAGTCAAAGGCAAATTGGCTCCGAGATACGTGGGACCGTTTCAAATTATCGGAAGAGTTGGGGAAGTAGCTTATCAAGTGCAGCTTCCGCCCAACTTGTCAAGAATGCACAATGTGTTCCACGTATCTCAGCTTCGAAAGTGTCTGCGACAACCAACAGATGAAGTGCCATTGTCAGATATTGAATTGCAGGATGACTACACGTATGCTGAAGAACCACTACAAATACTTGAAACATCAGAGAGGCAGCTCAGAAACAAGAATATCAGATTTTGCAGAGTGCGGTGGAGGAATCACACGCAGACGAGGCCACTTGGGAGCGAGAATCGGTTTTGTGAGGATTTTCCCAACTTACTCCCTGGACCAAGTTAATCTCGGGGTCGAGATTCTTTTAAGGGGGGTAGGTTGAAAGACCCCAAATTTTCAAACCAAAATTTTCCTGGATTTTTGCTGAATTTTTGGTGAATTTTTTTGAAAACTTTCCCAATTCGGAAGTTCTCCCGAATGCGCTTTCCTTTTAGACCAACCCGCCTCCTTCCTCCGTTGGCGCCCCTCCCTTCCGCCTCCCTCCGCGGCGCTCCCCTCCCTTCCGCTTTCCTCCTTCCCCCACGCCTCGCGTCTCCCTCTCCGTTGGCGCCTTTGCCCCTCCCCGCCACCCGCGCCATGAAGCGCGCCAGCGCCGCGTCCGCACCGCCTCAGCCCCGCCCGGACAGCTGCGCCACCTCGGCGCCCGCGGTCCGGGGAGGCAGCACCAGCGCCACGCGTCGCCACTCCTCCCTTGGCCCCACGCGGCCCTCTCTTCCCCTTCTTCCGCGGGGCTCCGCCCATGCCGCCACCCGCTCCCACCGCACCCCCTTCACTCCCCGCAGCCGGACGTCACCCTTCAGCGGAGGAGACGCCCACCACCCCCGTCCTCTGTTGACCTCACGCCCGCCCGAGGCTTCCTCCACGCCTTCCCCCTCTTCTCCCCGGGGTATAAAACCCCCTCACTGCCGCCCCACTTCTCCTTTGCTCCCCGAACTCCCCGACCACCTCCATTCGCCTCCCACCACTCCCCTGCACCTCCCCGAGCGTGATTGGGCTCCCATCGCCTCCAGCTCCGTCGCCGTCTTCCCTGCGCGGCGACCCCGTGGTGATCTTCCTCCCTCTTCCTCATTCTCCGATTCTTTGCTCCCGAGCACCCTCACGCCCCTAATCACTTTGGTGCACTCGCTGGCCGGTGATCGCTGTGGAGCCCAAAGACAAGCTCGCCGGCCGAAAACACCCTCCCGTGGCGGCTCATCAGGGGACCTCCGAGCCGACCACCGCCACCAACGTGAGCCCCAGGACCCACTGACCATAAACCCACCGCCGATTTGGCCTGATCGCCGCCAGAGACCCTCCTTCACCGCCGGGAAGCCATTCCTCCCTTGGTCTCCTGCCTTCCCTAGTGGTTCTCCGGCTTTCCAAAGGCCCGAAATGGGTTCCCCGTGCCGAGATCTGCCCGGTGGTGCCCTCCCTGGCCGCCGGGGGCCTCGCCGTCGCCGGGGAGCCAAAGCTCCCCCTTTCTCTGTCCCTCTGCCGCGCGCGCCGGCGAGAGGTAGACGACGACCGACGTGGCCGCATCCACGCCGTCCCCTCCAACCGTTTTCGTTTAAAACCGTGCGTCGGATGGCACTCCCCCTCAGCCGTCCGATCTTCGTAAACACTTCACTCCTCATCCGTCCGATCGCCCCATACCGCCGCGCCCTCCTCTATTCTCACCGTCCGATCTTCATAAACCCAACAGATCCGAGCCGCCCGCTCGCGCCATCTCCACGGGACGCCACGCGCGTCGGCCATCCGCGGGAGGGGCGGCGGCGGCGTGGGCGCGGCAGCAGCGCATGGGCCTTGCGGCCTTGGTCGCGCAGCCGCACTGCTGCTGATGTGGGTCGCCCGACATCATTCATTCCGATTTTCGAGATTTATTCTTTTCCAAAATCCGAAAACTCAAATAAATCCTAGAAAATCACAGAAAATCCCTAAAATTCCCAAATTTCACCACATTACTCCCCTCATTATCCTGAACCCAGTGGTGAACTCCAATTTCCAAAATTCTTCTCCAGCAAAATCTAAAAATTCAAAGAACCCCTTTCCTTTGATATTTTATGCAATTTTATTTCTTTTTAATTCTTTTTATAGATTATTTTTCCTTGCTTGATTATTCTCAAGCTAGGACTTATTTATTTTATGTGTTTGCGCTAGTTTCGGAGATCCCGGAAGCTCAGGTGCAATCTCAGGATCCAGAAGCGTCGACGTTCGAGCTCGCCGAGATCGTTCCAGTTCACGGCAAGTCGCAAATCCTTTGATCATAATGTACCCTATGATGTTTATTTATGTTACTACATTATTTGCATTATACTAGTTGTGAAATGCTAGTTTAAAGTAAAACAAAATTGTTTAGAATGACATGTGATATAGATACGTCCTACCACCGAAAAATGCTATGCTTAGTTTGTAGCCATGCCTTGTAACCCTAGGAATATTTATCTGTTAACCTAGATCACTATAGGTTACTATTATCATACAAAGTCTTACACTGATAAGGTTGTGGCTGCGGGCCGTTAGACTTGAAAACCCGTCCCTAGGGTGGGGTGGTATGGGACACCGCATCCTAGGGCGGAGAGTGTCGGTGTGCAAGGAAGGGTAAGAGCGTTGTGGGAAACCATGGTCGGTCTTCGCCACCGTTACCCTAGGTTGTGGTCGCGGACCTAGAGAGGTTGCGGGCCATGTGAAAATATAAGGGCTAAAACCCCTTATGCTGAGCTACTGTCATAGAAACCGCTCAACCACAGGAGTTGACTTATCAACACTGGTTCAGTAGCTGCTCAACTCGATTGAAACTCTACAGGTGTCGAGAAGGTTGGAGGTGTGGAAGTGGATTAGGTATGCCGTGCTGCGGATACCTAATAACGGTAGGATTCACTCGAAGCGGACGGGAGTTTCCATGTGCCGGACAGAGTGAATTCCACCGGTAGAGCCTATATAAAGACTTGAGCGGTGAAACGACACGGCTTTCTTAACTCGTCGCGGGAGTTAAGGGATCGTGTGGGTAAAGTTGAGCAAACTCTGCAGAGTCAAATAAATGGTATTCGGATACGCGTGCTCCGGTTAATGGGCTGTGCCACTTGGTGACCCCATCAGCAAAGCTTAAGTAGTTTTCTGAATGTTTTAATCTGGTTAGATGGTCAATTAACTCTTCATGAAAACCCCTGTTGATTAAGGAGTAGTTTTATCAGCAAGTTTTACAAAAAGGTTTGCAAAGAAAACTGCATCCACTCAAAGATAATAAACCCAGTATACCCCACTCCTTTGATAATCCGTGCATATAGTAAAGTAGGGTTCCTTGCGGTTTCTTGAAGTGGTTGTTGGCTCACGCTTGCTAATCAATTCTTTAGAAGATCAAGACGAAGGTGAAAGTCTCCCGTTGAGGAAGTCCACGAGGGCCTCTTCTTGACGAGGATCCGTGGTGTGAGGTCTTCGCCGCGCTCAAGCGGATTCTCGAGCTTTGTGATGTAATTATACTTTGGGCTTGCGCTTGTTGTCAAAACTACGGATGTTAATCCATATGTGAAATATATGCTGGTTTTTGTTGTAAGCATGCAATGGTATACTCTTACGCGGCACTCCATAACTGTTCATGCGTGAATAGTTGCGGGTTGCCGTGTCCGTACACGCCCTCGGAAACGGGGCGTTACAATTCTCAATAATATACCGTCTTGTAGCAGCTCCCCGTGTTTTTGGTGGAGTCTTTTTGTGGTGTGTTGGTGGGTCCAAGACGAAGCGGTTGCATGCGTGGTTGGATAAGTTTGGTATTGCGGCTTACTTGACATGTTACATTGTAAGTCTGTAAATAGGAGTGCAGGTTTGGGTTTGGTATTGCGGCTTACTTGACGACATGTTAATTTTGTTGCAATATCATGGATCTCGTAATAAGCATGTCTTTGACCCAAATTCAACTAAACAGGAGACTTCCGCATTTATTTGAATAGAAGTCAAGATTGATCATTTATGAACTAGTTGACAAATAGTAAAGAATATGTTGCATTGTTACAAAATTTGTTTGGTATCAATTAATGATACAGATTCTTGTACGAATTCATTCCAAGGGAGATGTGTCTAACAGCTATCTGTTTTAAAAAATGCAATTGTTCACACATAGTTTGGACTTTGGAGGGTGCAGATGGATTGGCGCACATTTTATTTACTTACTCCCTCTGATTTCACATATTGACGTGGCCTCTAAGGTGATAATTTGACCATCAATTTCTATCAAAACGTGTGGTTTCAAATAAAACTAATAATATATTATAAAAGTATATTTTATAATAGATCTAGTAGTACAAATTTCATATTTGTCAATCTAGTCAGTTTTTTATATATTGATGGTCAAACCAACGTTTGATAAGGATCCTTTTCTACTGTTTTCCTTCGTAAAAATCTATGTTTGACCGGCATAGATCGTAGGATGACTTATATTTGGAATGTGATGTATTATAATAATAATCACTTTATGTAGAATTGTCGATGACAATCAAAGAGGGTGAATAATTGCAACATCTAGCAGAAGCTTTTCTTCAATCTACTGTCTTTCTATTTTTAACTTATTAACACAGAAAAAATAGACACATAACAAGACAGCAAAAATAAAAATAATAATTCGACAACCGCGCAAGCAGTCAATGGATTTCAAGCTCACGTTCAACTTCCATGCAATGCATGGAGTCCCCTAGTCACCTCTCACCGAATCATGCATCTAATCAGCATGACCTCTAATCAAGATTCATGGCCGCCGCAACCAAGTAATGCATGCAAACAATTACCAAGTAATGCATACAAACGATCACTTTTCTAGCGACGCCCGCACATGAGAAGCGAGGAACGTGACGTCGTCGATGTCGGCTTCAGGATGAAAAGATCAAACCACGCCGCCGCTCACGTTTCTTTTCTGATCTTTTAATACATCGCCGCACGCTCTTTTCATCAAATCATTGCGTGAACACATCTATCCATCAACACTCTCAAATGTATTCATGCATGAAAGCATGAATTATATATCCATCAGCCCACTTTTTACATACGGCCGCCGCTCTGTATTTTTTCTTCTGTTTTTTTTTTCACTCGATCGCCCAAGCCGCCGCACACATATATCTTGTTTTTATACTCCCACTAATCTCTACTTAAAACCCTAATACAACTCGTCCAACTAGATCTGGATCTTTTTACCTCGACTAGACTTTTGGCCAACTAATTTTCTAGGGATCCGAAACCCTTCCTAATACGGGTTTTTACACCTCTGACTTTTAACTCATCACGTATCGAAGTCTCCCAGACCGCACCTCCCGTAGCTTCTCCACGCATCATCCACCTTTGATCTCCATGTGCTCCAGCGTGAGCCCGACCACCTTATGACATACTTGGCCGTCTGGACCTCAGATTTTCTCCTTCTAATCTCGATCTTCCTCGTCAATGATCATGATCGTCTTCATGCCCAACCTGTTGTGCATTTGCAAACAAAATTGTCCCAAGAGTTGTTCGAGGTTGATCTGATCGAACCTGTTGACGTCTGCACCTGCTGGTCACGTAAGGTCCCTTTCCGCACTCGAATGTCGATAGAAAAGATCTCGTGTTTTTTCACCCGTAATTTTTCGTTATCTGTTTGTCTTGCTCACCCACACGGCTTAATTCGCCTGAAGCTTTGTCATGGTAGTATTATCAAATGTTGTTCATCAAATTAAGAAACAGACATTAATTGGTTTATATCCTTTACCAGTTATGCTCCCTCTTGAATTTCCTGCCGCAAGATGCTAATATTCTAGTTGAAATTCTGTTGTGAAGTTAATTTACAAGTTTTCACTTTCTTCGTTAGACCAAGATGATGGCTGTAATTATTTAAGCATAATTTAGGTGCCTGCATAGCTCCTGCCAAAGGCCTCATGCTTCAATTCTTCCGGTGAGGTGTGTTTTCAGATAGCGTATTGTCATTGATCATTGTTTTGTCCTGGTATTTAATTATTGCTCAGTCCTCGTGAACGCCGACCTCCATTAATTGGATGCTCCCGTTCTCGACTGCATTGACCACCTGTACGCTTGGTGTTGTCCTGTTGAAGACGCAGTCATTAAGGTGCTTCCAAACTGTCCAGGCCGTCAGAATTATCAAGGAATTGATCTCTTTCCTCTTGGCCGGCGCGGTTGCATGGATTCCATCATACCACCAGTCTCTGAAGTTGGGCGCATGCGGAGCTGGAGAAGGCATTACTGAACCCAGAGAAAATATTTTCAGATTAAAAACAAATTTGGATCCTTCCGAGAAATCCGAAATTCGGAAATTTCGAAAATTTCAGATATTTTTCAGTGAATTTTGGTCAAAATATTCAAATTACCATTAGAATTCAAGAAAGTTCAAGAAATATGTACAGTTTTGGCGTCGGGCGTTGCCTCCCCCTCCCGCAGCCAGTGCCACCCCCTTCCCGCTACCCGCGCCACATCCGCCGACGCCGCCTGCATCGGGCGATCGGCCATGCGCTTCGATTCCTTCAAATCAACCGAATCCCCCCACCACGGGCAATGAGCTCCAGCATGTAGATCCCACCGCCGATGAGCTTGATGGCTTGCTCCAACTAGTGCTGGAACCCCTCTAAGAAAACCCTAGGTAGCTGGCTTGAGAGCAGCAGTAGTGGGAGCTCAGCGCAGTGGGAGCTAGCTAGAGAAGGATTTTTGGGGCCGTTGGCTTTATGCGTGTGAGAGGGGTGGGTTCAGTGGGCTGAATTTTTTTAATGTGGGCCGAAATATTTGGCCGGAATGGGTTTCTTTCGGGATGGACCGAGAAAACCGAAAATCGTGAATTTTGGCCCGAAAATGTATTACCTAACTGAACCTGCCCAAGAGAGCACTCAGAACCATACCTGTCTATTAGAAGTGTGTGTTCCTTTGTTACTCCTAAATGTAGATAGCGTCGGTGCTCGCTATGAACTATATGCCGATGAAGTCATCCACCTTCTTCTTGCTTCACACTCATCCTCCTCCTCTCCGAATCCAAGTCGCTCAAGTCAATTTGCTCGAGAATGGATAGGACTTGGTGAACTACCTTGCAGTAGTTGCACTTTTTCGGCTTAGCATTCTGAGATTATGGGTGCTTGCAGTACTCCTCTTTACCCTTTAGCTTAAAGCAGTAGGCTCTAATGTGGTTAAGATCACCACACTCGAAGCATCGGAAAAGACCTCCTCCTCCTCTCTTTCTCATTCTTACAGTATTTAAGGCTCTAGTGAACTTGGTGGATAAAAGGGCTAAGTCATCAGAAATCTGCTCAAGCTGACCATCACTTATAGCGTGTAAGGTAGACAAAGAGAATTCAAAAGAAACAAATTCAACTGGGCCAAAAGGACTCTTAGTGAGATCAGTCACGAGTCCCATCGACTTAGACTTATTCTTGCGAGAGAGCAAGTCGATTTCATGAGTCTTCAACCTTAAGTAAATCTTATCCAAGATGAGCTCACTCATGATAGTAGTGTTATTGATAGAAGTGACTTTTATCTCCCAAACCGACATGTCCAAGGCTCCAAGGACTTAACATGTAATTTCAGAGTTGGGATGTACCACACTAACAACATGCAAGTGACTGAGGATTCATGTGACCGAGGATATTTCAAATTAAAGCTTTAGCTTTACATGAATGAAACAAAATTCAAAAGCAAGGCAAAGGAAAACAATACTCTACAAGGAAAAAGAGTGATAGCTACAACACTAATCTATACATGTTTTATCAGCAGTGCTGCAACAAATTACGTGGAATAATGAATAGTTGAGAACAATGATGAAAAAATGCAGATTGTCTCTATGTAAAATTATTGAAATGTGGTGCTATTAATTTTTCGCCGTCTCAACTAGCCACTTGCACCACCTAACTAAAACTATGACCATTCGCATCAACCACCACCTCGTAGTTGGCCAATGCTAATTTGACAACCTTGGAAAGTGAAGCACGAAGGACAATATGATACAACCTTGTATTCAAAAAGTAAAAAATGAGAGCTCATGTAAAAATGTAAATATTTACTCGAAATGTAGAAACATATAAGCATCATATAAAGGTAGTTAGAAAAACAATCTGCCATTACAGACAATACAGAACAATAGCTAACATAAATCCTCAATATAATCCCTAAGAAATTAATATGAGAATGATCCTATGTGGATCTTAGTGTGCTACTCATTAACAGAGAAATTTATACATCATTTATAGTTATAACATGGCAAAAGCGAGACTTGATACAATAAGAAATAGTTAATTAGCCTTTGCACTAAGCCATATAATTTCAAAAATATAGCCATGATTGACAGCGACCTCATGTTGTTAGAATTCATTTGCATGGCCATGTGTTCATCTCGTCACCTAGTAAGCAGAAACTTAAAAGAAATGAATTACTTTGAATGACAAGAGAAGGGCAAATGTGTCCCACCACCGATACTGTAGGTCAATGCTACCTCAACCATCACATATCTACTGCTGCTATCATTGTTCGACATTGTCATTACTCGTTAGTATTCATGGTATATGCAGAGAACTACCACTTATATTGAAAGTTATTAAGAATGACCCACAAATTATCACCATTTTGAGAGGTAAAAATCTTCATTGTTAAGCGAAAATTGCCCAACATGAAATACACACAAAAAGCACTAATTAATTATCCATTCAGGTTACTCCATTCGTAACTCATGAACAACACAAGCACATACTACAAGCATAAAAGAGTTGTACTTGCACTTGTCACAGAGCATAGGGAAGACGTTGGGTTGTAGCGGCCACCTCTTCTTCCACTCCCCTCCACCCACCATAGGGACAACCATGTGAAGGCAAAGTAGAGGAGGGGATAGGTCGATGGTACCACAAAGGAGGGCACAGAGCATAGTTAGTCAGATTTGAATCCTTGTCACCAAATCGATAAAGGCACAGGAGGATTAGGGGCGTCGGGCTTACCCTAGGTGGCGAGAGGGGGTGGGGGGAGGACATTTGTCGGGCAGCTGTGGTGGCATCAATAAAGGGAGGTAGTAGCATCGACCGGGAGGGGTGGGGTTGACATGGTAGACAAAGAAGCAGATGGAGTCGACATCTAATGAATGGATTGATCACACCACTTAATTCTTAGATTGTGTGTTCTGTAATCTTAGTCTAGTTGAAAGTGACACCATTAAGTGTCCATGTGCAATGTACCAGAACTTTAGGCACAACAGGCATACTGTAGGGTTGCACTTGAGTAAATATGGGTTTATCGCAAATTATCAAACATGGACAACACATGATGAGAGCCTTGTTGTTAGGCATGATGAATACAATGAATTTGATGAGATAGATAATATGTTGGCTGACTTAGGCGGTGACCATCCACTGATAATTGATGAGAAGCCAACAACCTCTGCCTAGGCTTTCTATAGGATGGTCGCTAATGCCAATGAAAGAGTCCATGAGAACACAACACACTCATGTATATTTCTTGTTGCTCACTTGCTAGATATGAAGTCACAGTACAATATGTCAATTGCACCCTATGACAATTTATTACAGATAATTCATGAACTTTTGCCTCCATAGTCTAAGTTGCCTGAGGACTTCTACTGTTCAAAGAAGTTATTGGAGGGCCTTAATATGCTATATGTGAAAATTGATTTGTGTTATAATTATTGCATGGTTTACTAGAAAGATAATGAGCACAAGACAAGTGTGACTTTTGTGATACCTCTCGATGTGAGATAAGCCAGAATAAAGTCCCATGTAAAGTACTACAGTATGTCCCCATTATGAATAGACTATAAAGGTTGTATACACATGAGGAGACAACAAAGCTAATGTGGTTGTATCATCGCTCCACATTTGGTAAGATAGTGCATCCATGTGATGGGGAAGCTTGGCAACAATTTGACGAGGACTTTTTAGACTTTGCAAGTGATCCTACAAATATGCAACTTGCTATAGCAACTGAAGATTTCACACCATTTAGTTTGGATGCTGCTCCTTACTCATGTTAGCCAGTGTTTGTGGCTCCATTAAATCTTCCCCCCAAGAATGCTCTTGAGGCAAGAATACATATTCCTTACCCTTATTATCCCTGGTCCTGAACATACAGGAAAGAAATAAAATATTCTGATGCAACCTTTAGTGTATGAACTTATGTAGTTGTGGGAGGGGGGTATAAGCATGTGATGCTTCACTCAAGCAAAACTTTACAATGCGGGCATCATATCTATGGTTAGTCCATGATTTTGCTGCATATGGTAGCTTGCTGGTTGTAGCACACAAGGTTCGTTTGCATATCCAGATGGGCCGGTTCCTCCCATGTGGGCTTAGCACCAGATGGCAACACTATTGATGACAATGATGCTGGTAATGATGGTGGTAGCTACAATGATTACATTGATGGTGGTAACAACCATGATGACAATGATGCTGGTGATGATGGTGGCAACTGCAATGATTGCATTGATGGTGGAAGCAACCATGATGCCAATAACCATTCCAGGATTCAGCAAGGTAATAACATACTATACTATTGTCGGAGCCGGATTTGTATCCAGACTCTCTCTGTATACCAAGCTAGTTCCATGATTAGTAACTAGTTCATATAGTACAATATTGAAGGATATCACATCTATACATGCGCATAAACAAAAAGAGTACTTGATATTACATAATCAATCATAAATAGATCTTACGGTTGAGTTTTACAAAATGGGCGATAGGCCAAATGAGTTTGTTCATGAATAGTAGTGGAAGGAAAATAAATCAAAAGGGCCTCTATGATTTACCACTAGCAATCGACTAGAGTTAAGACCTAGTTTTGGCCATTTTCTTCATCTCCAAAGCCGGATGCACAGAAGTATCCATACATCAGATCTGTACTCTCAAAGTCTGAATCCACATATATGAACAACAATGAGTCCAAAAGTACTCAACAAGTCCTTATACCAAATACAGGTATAAAGTTGTTTGGCTTGATAAGGGTAGGTCTTACGGTTATTTTAGCAGAAAGCAAGTTTTACTTAAATACCTTAATTGTTTACAATCCTAACACTTAGCCTCTTTAGCTTGAAACCAGACAATCTATTTTATTCAAGTTTTTCATGAGAGTGTAATTACTCCTTGTATACTAGTAGAATTCCTCCACCTACCACCATACAATGACCATCCTTATTCATCATTTTATGAAAACTAACCAAGTGTGGCCTTCTCCACAATGCCTGTAGCTGGGGCGCACACCTATTTGAAAAGATTATACACTCTACAGAGGTTCTATAACTTTACCAACAATATATGATCATCTCATAATGCCATACAATAAACATTTCGTTTGGTTTGTGGTCAAGAGATCATGACAAGGGCTTTACAATACTATTGCCATAATACTACACCATCCAATGGGTTCACTCCTCAAGTGTTGAGATGACATTAGACTCCAAGGACCCATCGTTGAGGGGTAGATGTATCCTGACTTAGTACCACTACAAATCGAAGGGCATATGATGCCATGAATAAATCAACAGTTATGTACATAAAGAAACATGCCCATACAATCTGGGTCCAAAAGACTAAGTCTAATTCTTCTACACGTTTAGAGTCAAGTATTTCAAATGCTCAATCTAAAACTTGCTCTAAATATGAATTGCTAGAAGATAGACTTAATTCATCTCAGAAAACAATTCAACAGATGCTTTATCATGAGACATCTTCTTGCTCTAACTGTCCTAAGCTTAACATGGAAATAGAAGCATTGACTAGACAACTTAATGATTTTGCTGAAAAAGAAAGATTGATTCAATCTACTATTTTTAAGAAGTTTGTGAATGAACCTGTTAAATGTACTACTTGTTCCACTTTTGATAAAGAAAATGAGTACCTTAAGGATACCTTAGAGAGATTCTCTTTTGGCAAGAAAAATCTGAATATGATTCTAGAAGTGTCAAAAATAAGTGTGAAAAATCGTGGTCTAGGATTTAATTTTGTTGAGCATGCCAAGAATAATCCTTCTAAGGTTATTAAGCTTCTTGAACCTGAAAAAATTGAAGTAAAACCTAAGTCAAAATAAATTGTGTTTAAATCTACTAGTTTTGTGCAAAGTTCAGTTGCTAATGTTGTCGGTGCTAGCTCATCATCTCAAAAAAATCTAAGTGTGTTAACTTTCATTGCACCTACTGTGGAAAAGATGAGCACTTGCACAAATTTCGTTTTAGGTGAGCTAAGAAAGAGAAGAAGGAAAGATTGAATACTTTAAGACAAAAACATGCAACCTCTTTTATTCCTAGAACAAATATGAAAGCTATGCTTTTAGAGAACTTTTATGATGGCTTTAAATATGCTTCACATGTTAGCTTGGGATTTAATTCAAATAATTCACATTCTTTTGACGTTCTAATCACCCACATGCACGTGATTTTCGCTCTAGTTTTGTTACTGTTCCTCTACGTCGTGTATCACAGTACTGGAATCCTAAATCTTATTTCACTAACCCCAATATTGTGAGACCGATGTTTCCTGTGATGTAAGAACAATTGATGAGGATGGAGAACGTAAGGTTGAGTGGGTTCTGATCTTTTACGTCATTGCTTTGGTTGACACATTGAAAGAGCCGAAGACAAAGGTTGTACAAAAAAGTTTTCGCTGCGCACTGTAATCATTCACTCCTCCCCTCTAATTGTCATCGACAATCCTACGGAATTCACATCTACATCATCAATGGGCAAGGAAAACTAATCTCCCATTTGCAAAATAAGCTATTATCTGGTACATACTATCTAGCCTTTATTTTTAAATAGAGAACACAGTATGAACCAAGCAATGACATAGCATAGAGAGCTAAACATGATAAAACAACATGCAGAAATAAAAAAACATACTTGGGTGCATAGATGCATTGACATCTAGCTATATCACCATAATTGAAGCATGCACCAAGAATCATGGAATAACAGTTCTAAATAGGACGTAAACTATATGACACTCCGATGGGGTTTAGCAAAGTGTATCCAATTGTTTAAGGTGCCGCTTGGTTGGGCTGAAATAAATTAGCTTATGGTTGATTACACTATAACAGGCTGAAATTACACTGTAGTTGATGGTGACTTATTTGGCGTAACTAAATTTTAAAAAATTTAAAAATAAAAAAACAGACTAGCCCACCATGGACAATGCAAACGAATACGAAAAAAATGACCAGCAAAAAATCTCAAAAAAGTCAGAAAACCAGAAAAAGACAAAATTTAGAAATAGTAAAAAATAAATCAGAAGCTGAAGCCGAATGAAAGCGTTTGCACACATCTAAATAGGCAGTAGTCTTTATGTTCTAGCTAGCTATTGGGTGGTGAGGTATATGCAACAAAAATTTCATTGAGTTGTTAACAAATTCATGAATACCTACAGCTAATCAAGCGGTCAGTCAATATGCAGAAGGAAATGGATATCGATGAGACAACTCGTTAAAAGCTGGCAATCATGCTTTGAAGTTAGAACAAATTTACAATAACCATAAAATATGAAAGGCTGCAATAGCATCCTTAACCTTGGAGGTTCTACAAAAGTGAAATTTACTAATAGCTTTTTACCACGAATGTACTATAATTCTTCTTGTAGATGGCCTTCATAAAAAGTTCATCTGATCACCAATCAGAGTTAGAGTAATCTGGAAGAGTACAAATCATCAATCGATTACCCAAAATCAGCACACGATAATCTTAAAAATAGGGATCCTATCTTAAAACCACCAACCCAACGAACACTAAACCAAAAGGTTAATGTTTGAAGTTCATATTACCAAAAATTCATAGCACATAGTTTCAGGATTTTACTAACAAATATTGGTTAACGTTAATGTTTGAAGTTGCATTGAAAATGACAACGTTTTACAGGGGATTATACAACTAGAGGACAATATCATGACTCGGTAGTTTTTTTTCGCTCAAAACATTACCACAACGACATTACAGTACAAATTCTTTTTTTACGGGCCGGATTACAGTACAAATTCTGATATACACTCTTTTGTGGTTATTGTTCCATCTTTACGATGCATAATCTTGACATGCATAAAGAGTATATCAAAAACACATCTTGGACGACTCATGTTTCTCCATTTACTAGCTGAATGCCCGTGCGTTGCTACGGATTTTAAAAAAAAATTAGAACATATTTGTATGCATGTTCTAAAAAATTTTACCACTCGTTATCAGAACATATAGTATGATAAAATTTAAAATCCATAGTAACGCACAGACATTCAGCAAATGTCTTGTCGGGGATGTTGACACCAGAAACGCAGTGCTAACTACTCAGTCGACATGTTGTTTTCTTTTGAGACGAAGATTTACATACCAAGTCGCGAGGCAGCGCAGTATCAATCCCACCAGTATCTTAAATATGGCGAGCACAAAATAGGTCAGAACTGACCAAAGCAGAATACAGAATAATCTCAAACAAAATGTCTTTTCAAAATGGAGTCTACAAATCGATTATAGTACACTGTTCTGATTTCATCTATATCGGTCAAAATCACATACGAATATATCTATCTCCGTACTCTCTCTCGTAAACAGCTAGAATTCATAAGTCAAAAGCCATAACCGACAGCCCAAAAGAACCCACCTATGCATATGTCAAAATGGCAATTGAATATTTCATCAACATATTCCTAATATACAGATTAGATTTCCTAAATATTGCTGTCAGGAGAAAGGCAGTCAATATAATGCAGTGAAAGATAATACTGCTAGTCTGACTAAAAATTACAAACCCTATGAGGCAGCGCTGCAATAGTACAGGACTAATAAAACCAATATATGCTAACCAAATTAACATAGTGTTTTCTGTGCATGTATGCATATTAACCCTTTTAACTGAGAAATAGTTTCAAATCTTATTGCCGTTTATTTATTTATTTTAAGTATCAAAATGGCATATGCCCTATAACGTGCAGTGCTGTTAGAATCAAGATACACATGTAACAGATGAAGTTATTTATCCACACATCACCTGCTTGCATAGGTCTTCCAAAAACTCTGAATAAGCAACTGGCTTTATCTCATTAAATTTTGCAAGGAAAGAATGGTTAATAGCATCAATAAGTACTTCGCACATAAATACCAAGGAGGAATTCTGCAGTGAGAAAAATAATGTACATGCAGTTTATGCAAGTGCTTGTATATGTTAGCATAAGGATGCAGCACATGCACGGGAAAAAAATGCATTTTTGCGCTCATGTGTTCCTGGAGATAAAGAGGACCATCTAGGCATATAACCAACTTATAGTTAAGGGCACAACAAGAAGCATCAAGACTAACTATTGAAACTAACTGGTTAACCTAGAGGTAAAAGGAAGCATTTTAAAGGTATAAATATGCACAAAACACAATAAAGTAGTGAAAAGTGAAGTTACAGAGGAATGCATGACATTAAACAATAAAGCTAGCTACAAAGGTGCATTTAGCATGGATGTATATATAAGATTTTGAAAGTCAATATAAGATTATGAAAGTCAATGTATCTCTGCTTACAAATGCAAGAGAATTCAACATTTGCATTGCATATACCCTAAAAGGATTGGACTTACAAGTGTGAAGGGGAACATTACAAAATCTACAGCATTGAACTAAACAAAAGTTGTCCTGATTATATGCATCATAATGATGTCAATCTTCCAATAAAAAAATGAATCACTGGGTTGTTACACAACAACAAATTCTCTCTCTCTCAGTCAATGCAAGAATTTTTTACCCTTTTTCTATTTTTCTTTCCTTATTATCATGATAGCTTCTAAATGTGCTTTCAGTACATGTATAGCAAGAGATTTTATTAGTTTAGATAAATCAGATTAGATCAGAAGTTTGATACTTTCAGTCTTAATCTACATAGGAGTTTAATTCAGAAGCAGGACACCATTGGCATTTACCTTGCCTATAAACAAAACTTCAATAGAGAGAACTTTATAGAAAGTGGTAACTAAGGACTAAGGAGAATAATGGTACCCCTCAAACTTACCAAATTATCGAAGCCCCTTAAATCCTCTCACACTTCAGCATACATAATGTCTCAAATTTGTACCAACTACATAGGTACCTAGTCTTACATATGCTTCGTGGCTTTTGCAAGAACAGTAACTGTCTACAATTAAGTACAGACTACAAAACACTAACAGCTTGCCTTATCACACTGCAATTAACCTTTCAGGCCAAACCAAGAACAGCAAAGACGCAATCAAGATAAGAAGGAAAATCAGGTTACCTGAATGGTGGGATAGGTGTTGGCAGCAGCATTATCCCCAATCAGCATTGAATGACACTACGAAGAATTATAAGCATTATCTGCACCTGCATTCATCTGAACCAGCCCACGGTGGCAATTCCTTGACTTCCCAGCTGAGATGCCCTTGGATATAATCCGGCTGCGCGAATTCTTACCCTTGTGGATCATCTTTGTCCCTGTGTATGCCTGCTGGCAATCCTTTGTCAGCACAACCGAATAGAACTCTCCAATAGTGTCATCCCCAACAAGCTCCACACTCGGTACTTCCATGTGATTGCTGACCCAGTCTCAACCTGTGTCCATGAGATCTTCGATCCCTGCCCCTTGCACCGTCCCCTCTTAGTCACAAAATTGTAAATGCCACCTTCCCCTCCTCATCACCAGAGTACCAATTCTGCACCGTGGAGTACTTAATCTCCGCCCCTGCCGCATGGAGCAGTACACCCTTCCAAATAGCCAGGCCTACCTCTACTTGATGCATCTGGATGTACACAACCACGGTGAAGGCGGCGATGGCGCCGAGCGTGACGGCCAGGTAGAAGAGGTTGAAGAAGCGGTCAAGGCGGCGCTTGTACCAGGGGCGCCGCTCGTCGAACTGGTCGGCCCCGAACGGCGACACGCGCGGCGGATCCTCGCCACACGAACGCCGTGGCGTAGGCGCCGTGTAGAGGTAGGCCATCTGCTAGGTCTTGGGCGGCTCGCGCGGCCCAGCGGCATGGCGAGCTTGTCGCGGCCGGCTGGCTGAGCACGGGCGCCGTCATCTTGTCGCCGGCGTGAGGCGATGAGGTGGCGGTGAGCGGTGGTGAAGATGGCGATGGTCCCAAAGATGGAGGCGGCGATCCATCTGCCGGTCTTGGAGAGGTCCGCCTCGGCAATGGGCTCGACCACGATGTTCACAGGCGTCATCCCGACCGCGAGGCGGCTCGTAGTCCCGCCGGCGATGGTAGTGGAAGCGGGGAGGAGGAGGCGGCGGCGGCGGAGGCGATGAGAAGGCAAGGCGGGGGAGGAGGCGGGCGGGCGGAGGAGTGGGGAGGAGGAGGAGGCGGAGGAGTGGGGAGGAGGAGGCGGCGGCGGGTGGGGAGGAAGCGGCGGAGCGGAGGGGTGGGGAGGAGGAGGCGGCAGAGCGGAGGAGCGGGGATGAGGCGGCGGGCGGAGAAGTGGGGAGGAGGAGGCGGCGGCGCGGGGTGGGGAGGGCAGGCGGCGGTGCGGGGTGGAGAGGCGCGGCGGATGAGGGAGGAGGAGGTGAGGCGGAGGGCGGAGGGAGGGCGCGGCGGAGAACGTGGGAGGCAGGGGAGAACATGGGAGGAAGACGGTTTCGTGACTCGTGGCGGGGTGGGACGGGGCACACGTGAGTCGGCAGATTTTTCCACCAACTCCTACTTACCTTTTGTGAGAAGGGGTAGAAAAGGCTGGACCAACCACCAACTCCTTCTTTTATAATTCTCCATTTATAGGCACACATATTTCTGGGATCTGTACCTTGTGCAAGTTGTAGCAATGACCTTGAAATATATATATCTTCGTAATAACAAAAATTTCTAGGTCTAATTGCAAAAATTGGAAGGGCACTTTCCTTTATACAAATTAAAAGGACCTAGTTGGTAAATGATGGTGATGGTAAGTTGCCCCCTCCTACTTCCCCTTTCACCTCCCTAAAATGCTACTAATAGAAAACCTAAAAAAACAACTTCCCCAACAAATAAATTAACTTGTGCAAAAATTATTCTTATCAAAACCATCGTCTCCTCCCTCTCACAATTTTCTTTTCTGTGGCTCCGCATCTATCCCCTTCTCATCCTCTCAGTTTCCCGAGCCACCACCACCAAACAAGGCTACAAGAAGCCCATACCTCTTGTCCGGTCGGGTGCCTTATCGAGCTTCATCACATTCAAATTTCCCTCCTCTTATAAACCTGAAGGAAGATAGAATAGTACAGAATAATTTAATATATTGTTTTAGCTTTGGAGACAACCAATTGGAGGCAAATCTGCGTTGGCAGTTGAGAACAGCAGGGACAGCAGAGAAGAGGATGGCTGCGGCGAAGAAGGCATGGTAGCGGATCGACGAGCGACGGTGCCAATGGAAGGAGGTGTTTACGGGTTTCTCGACCAAACCAAGTGAACCAGAAAGGAGGAGACCACGCAAAACCTGCATGCATAGGGGAGCCGCATGGAAGGGAGTAGTGGATCGACTTGACACGGAGAGCAAATAGCATAGTGGAAGTAGCAGCAAGAATGGGCATGCATGTATGTATTCATGCAACTATCAACGAAGAATTGAAGAAGAGACTTCGCATGCATGCAGACAAACAATTGAGACGTGGCCCAGAAGATCGAGCCAAAAGAGAGAAGAAAGGAAGCCCGAAGTAGCAGATTAGGGGACGTTTGAAACGGCTTAGAGATTTTTATTTTTGGTTGGAGCTTTCAGAATTTAGTTGGAGCTTTTAGCTTCGGAATAGTAGCGGTGGGAAGTTGAAGCGGTTGAAAGTGGAAGATATTTGATTCGATTGGAGCTTTTAGTTTTTAGTTAAGCTGAAGTAAAGTGAAGTGAATGGATCTTTTCTTTATGCAGTGGCAGTCATCCACATGTTGTCTTCCCCAAACCTTACCTCATCACGATTGATCGGGCGGCGATGGCACAAGCTTGGTCAGCAGCAATAGCTCGAGCGGCTGGAGTGCGAGCTCGGGGGACGGCAGTGGCACGAGCTCAAGCGGTGGCAACTCATACTCGAGCGGCGTGGGCCAGAGCTCCATTGGCAGCAACTCAAGCTCAGGCGACGACAACTTAGGCTCGAGCGACATCAGTGACGATGCGGGCTTTGGCGACAGCGGCGCAAGTTCCAACGATGGTAGCTCAAGCTCAGGTGATCGTCGTCGATTGTGTCGCAACCATGAGTCCTCAATCAAATTCGTCGCACCCGAGACATCTACTCATCATGCTCTAGCTTTCCCTCACCTTCATGGCGCCCAAGACGCACTTCTCCAACCTCACCACGGCGAGCTCCCGCCACCGACTACCTACAATGTGTTGTAAATATTGCGGTATAAGCATATTTTCTATTTTAATTCCAATAATAATTATGATAATAGTAATCACCCAAGCATGGCATAAGCATGATATAAACAATATATTGACATAGAAATCAAACATGTCATTGCAAAATGAGTGAATACTCAAAATGAACATCATATATGACATATTCAACAAAAGCATATCATTCATATTAATGTATTCACATGCTAATCTTTCTATAAACATGGCATATATGAATATCACAAGAATGTAAACAGATCCAAGATTATAGCATGCTGCCTCCATATATAGCCAATATAACATGACTAAAAACAGCATATAACAAGTTAATGATTTTAGTATTGCTCTCAGAACATGGTTGCTCAAGATCATACATCTTGGCCTTCTCATGTTGATGTCGATACTCTTAACAAAGTTCTAATAACTAGACTCTAAGATTTGAGCTCCTCTTTATATTTTCTCTACCAAAAGCGATTGCAAAAGCAGATGATAACAGACTTATCAATTTCAGTTTTAAATGTTAATATCGAGAGGAACACCGGTAATAATCAACAACCAGCAGTTATCGAAAATGCTATAAGACTAAGCGAGCAAAGAAATAGAATGTAATCCGGTATCTGAGTCTACCAAATCCTAGTGCATATAACAATTCTATTCAACGAAATATAACCGGTGTAGTAACGTCCGGAAAACAACAAAATGAGCTCAAATCCAATCTAGTTATCTAGACTAATCTCGATGTCGACAATTTCTTCACGAGCAAGCAACCACAGCCCACAAAGCATCTCTTTCTACAGCAATACTTCTGAAGAACAGAGATAAACAACTCACAGGGTAGTGATATTCGAAATCACTAGAAGAAACCGAAGAAACGAGGGCAAGGCGTACAAGCGATCTTGTCCCAGAAAACCTATCACCTCTCGTGCCGATGAACAAGCGAGGTGTGGTTGACGGAGATACAAAGCCCTTCTCCAACCTCAATGCCTTGTGGCCGAGTCGAAGGATTGGGGTAGTGCCGCACAAGACCTCAAGAGTACACCGCCAAGTGCACTCAAATCACAGCCAGGAGCAATCGTCGTCCTCGTCCTCCCTCTCGGTTAGGCCTCAAATCCCCACAACCCAAACTAGGGTTCACACGGGGAGCCGAAGACAAAGCCTCAATCGGAGATGGCGCCGGAGCCCCACACCTCCACACAACCGAAGGAGTCAAGAGGAAGAAGAGAACCCAAGAAATCGAGATAGATCGGAAAAGAGATACCCTCACCCGGTGGATTGGCTCGGCCATATATAGGGGATGCGGGAGATGGCGGCGAGATGACGCGGCGGCCGGCTCGAGGAACCCGGCCAGCCAGCGCCTCCGTCGGCACCACGCGGTCGCCGATCCCTCCATGCGTGCCGAATCCGCCGATTGAATCGCCAAGTCGGGCGAAGGAGACGAAACGACCGCACACAGGCCTCACGCGGAGAAGCTCGCGGGAGGAGACTTCGTCTCTCTCCTTATCTCTTCGCGTTCACCACCGGCGTGTGGGCCTCACCACTTTCTTTTCTTTTCTTTTTCTCTTTTATCAATTGGGAATTTACACAAATGCCCTGCACATACACATGATCCCCACCAATTTCCATTGATAAAGGATTCTCAATGTCTTGTTTAATATACAGCTGTTCGACGATGGGTACCTTGCGGGTTTGAACCCAAAGCCTAGCAACAAAGACTACGACTCTGCACAGACAAAGGAGGACTTTGCCTTGATCCAATGCCTTGGTGTGAGAGCTTTCGCCAAAGTCACATTCTGTACTGGGCGGCTTGCCCTTTCCCTCTCGGGTTGGGACGTTCCGGTCATGTCCCGGTATCTAGCTTATGAGCGCTTAAGAGTATACCCTTATCTCTCTTTGATTGCGACCTCACAATCACACTCACGTAGGTGAACCCTTCTAGGAGTCCTGTGGGGCGACTCAAGTAAATCATATCTGAGACCTCGAGTTCATTAAGAGCCGTTGCTCAACCTTCCATACGACAAAACCTTTGCAGCTAATGGGACCCGTTAGATGTGCTCTCTAATTTCACACAGTTTGTTGTCCTAGAGCCTAGTTCACGGGATCTCCGATCTCCTAGGATAGGTTACTACCGATGTGAACCTTCATACGGTATAAGTCCCATTCCACGAGATCTTGCAAGGATGACCTTTTGAGCCAATCCTTTAGTGAAAGGATCGCCAAGTTCCTTCGGTGGATGTATTCTCTGAAATAACACCCGTCTCTCGGCATGCCGTCGACTTAAGTCGTCTCTTTATGTGTTTGAGGACTTCATATTGTCCTTTCTACTCTTCGCCTTAACCGAGCGGTTTAGTTATCGCGATGAGATCAAAATAGCTGGAATCGGTTTTTCCAGCACAGGCAGGTCAGAAAGGAGTTCTCGAATCCATTCTGCCTCTACAGCCGCTGAGTCAAGTGCAACTAACTTTCGGCCTCCATGGTGGACCGTGTAAGGATAGTGCATTTTGAAGACTTCCACGAAGCGGCCCCACCGCTAGAGTGAATACATAACCACTCGTAGCCTTCATATCATCGAGTCAGCGATCCGTTAGAATCACCGAATCCTTCCAAGGCGCGGATGACCGAATAGTGTATTCCCAATTTAGAGGTTCCTTTAAATATCGAGTACTCTCTAGTGCTATCCAATGATCATCTCACGGATTGGACGTATAACGACTCAATCTGCAAGCGAGCATATGAGATGTCTGGCCTCGTTGCACTAGTTAAGTACATCAGGGATCCTATGATTTGAGAATATCTAAGTTGATCTTTCCCATGCCCAGTGTTCTTATGCGATTTGCATTTGGATCATAGGGTGTGGATCTTGCTTCTGATCCATAAATCCAAATCGGTTAGGACTTTATCCACATAATGGGATTGTGAAAGAGTAATCCCATTCTCACCCTTTATAAGCTTGATGTTTAGAATAACATCAGCTTCACCCAGGTCTTTCATATCAAAGTTCTGGGAAAGGAAAGACTTTGTATTATTAATCACATCCATGTTGGTCCCAAAAGCCATATGTCATCTACATAAAGACATAGAATGACACCTTCTCCTCTTGAACCGATAGTAGACACATTTATCGACCGTTTACACAAAAGCCGACCGGCGTCATCGTACTATCAAATTTCTCATGCCATTGCTTAGGAGCTTGCTTTAGACCATACGAGGATTTGATCAATCGACATACTTTCTTTTCTTGCCCTTCAACCACAAATCCTTGATTGTTGCATATAAATCTCCTCATCCAGCTCTCCATTTAGGAAAGCGGTCTTTACATCCATTTGATGTACTAGGAGCTTGTATGCAGCAGCTATTGCTAAAAGTACTCGGATTGTGGGTAAACGAGCCACAGGAGAGTATGTGTCAAAATAGTCTTCTCCTTCCTTTTGCGTGAAACCTTTAGCCACTAAGCGGGCCTTGTACTTTTCGATAGTACCATCGGTCTCGCTTTCTTTTAAAGATCCATTTGCGACCTCTTGGCTTACAACCAAAGGAGATCTGAAATTTCCCAAGTTCCGTTAGCTATGATGGAATTCATCTCGCTTCTGGATCGCTTCCTTCGATAATCCACATCCAGGAGATGCGTATGCCTCGAAAGTGTTCGTGGTTCATCATCCACGACATAGGTGACAAAGTCCTCACCAAGTGATTTTTCGGTTCTCTGTCTCTTACTCCTCCTCAACTCCAAATCTGAAGTAGTGTTATCCACATTAGGAAGAATAGAAAGATCATCTAAACCAGAATGGTCACTGACTTCCTTTGGTCTCATAGGAAACACTTGCTCAAAGAATGTCGCATCACGAGATTCCATCACTATATTAGTAGTGATATCAACTACCTCGGATTTGACCACTAAGAATCTATAAGCGGTGCTATGAAAAGCATATCCTAGAAAGACACAATCAACGGTCTTAGGACCAATCTTCCTTTTCTTCGATAATGGTACATGAACCTTTGCAAGGCATCCCCAAGTCCGAAGAAATGATAGGTTAGGTTTTCTCCCCTTCCATCCTTCATAAGGTGTTTCCTCCTGATTACGAGGTGGAACCCTATTCGAGGATATAGTTAGGCTGTGAGCGCCTCACCCACCAATAGTCAAGGCATACCGAACTCAAGCATGGCGTTAACCAAGTCACATAGAGTTCGGTTCTTCCTTTCGGCTATTCCATTTGATTGGGGTGAGTATGGTGGAGTAACTTCATGAATTATTCCACTTTCTTCACAGAATTGGGAGAACTCATGTGAAACGTATTCACCTCCTCGGTCCGATCTTAACCGTTTGATTTTCTTTTCTAGTTGATTTTCAACTTGACTTTATAGATTTTAAAGTGTTCAAGTGCTTCATCTTTGTTTTGAGTAGATAGATATAGCAATACTTAGTTGCATCATCTATGAGAGTTAAGAAGTATCGTTTGCCACCTTTAGTTAATATTCCATTCATCTCACAAATATCGAATGGATTAGTTCAAGTGGAGAAGTGTTTAGCCTTCGACGCTATGAAAAGGTTTTCGGGTGCTTAGCTTGCACACACACTTCACATTTGAACCCTTCTCATAATTATAGCTAGGAATTAAACTCATTTTACTTAACCGCATAATGGCTTCAAAATTTACATGACACAACCTTGAATGCCAAATATCATGAACTTTATTGCAATGGGAAACATTAAAGATGTTTACATTATTCAAATCAAGAGTTGATAAGCGGAACATGCCTCCGCTATCATAGCCTTTGCCCACAAAGTTACCAAACTTGGTCAAGATGACCTTATTGGACTCAAATACAAGCTTTATTCCTTGCCTACATAGCATTGACCCGCTAAGGAGGTTGCGAGTCATCGCAGCACATCTGATCGTCTTTGAGGATGAGTGTCTTGCAAGTGAGCTTCGAGCAAACCTGTCCAATCCACGTCTTGTTGCGGCGGCTCCGTTGCCCATTAGGACGGATCCACCACCTTCACCACGAAATGAAGAGAAACAAGATCGATCGGCACATATATGTCTAGTAGCACTGTATCAATCCACCAATCAATAGATGGACTTGCCATAAAGGCACGAGGTACGTACTCTTCAGTGGAGCTTGCCGAGACGACATTTGCTTGACCTTATGGCCTTTGTGCTGACCAGGAGCTGGACCCTTGCCCTTTCGATTGTGGCAATGATTGGCCTTATGGCCAGCCTCTCCGCAAACAAAACAGACAATGTCTTCATTTTTCTTCTTCATTTTCTTTGGTTGGAGCTTGTATTGGGGTGACTCTTGAATTTGGGTTTCCCAGGGCCTCCAGTTCTTTTGACTTCCACTTGATGAGCTTGGACTTGAGCCTTTCCCATGCCGTCACCGATCCGCACGCTCTTGACATTGATAGCGGTGACGACTCATTGAGCGTCAAGCGCTCCTTTATATGTCTGGCGGTCACAAAGTCACGCCACGAGGGCGGTAACTTCGCCAGGATGACGTTTACTTGGAACTTCTCTGGTAGGACACAGTCGTACTGACTTAAGTCACGTACATGGAGTTGAAGCTCGTGGAGCTGCTCCATCACCGACCGTCCTTCCATCATCTTATAGTTCAAGTAGTTGGCCGTTACAAAGGACTCGTTCCCGTTATCTCCTTCGGAGTACTTCTCATCAAGCTCGTCCCACAATTGTTTGGCATTCGTGAAGTTGACGTAAGCGTCAAACAAGCGGTTAGACAGGATGGCTAGCAAGCGGGCTAAGAGCGCATTATTGGCCTCTTCCCAACGCATCGTTTGGTATCTCTAGCGGAAAGCGCGGAGGACTTGAAATGACCCGAAGAGCCTAAGGTCGATCGACCAAAGCTTAGCCCTCACCGCCAACGTTTGAAGTTGACACCGTCAAAGACTTGAGCTTCTGACGTCGATGAGGAAGCCATTCTTTCAAGTATAGGTTTTCTGGATTGTTGTAAATAATGCGGTATAAGCATATTTTCTATTTTAATTCCAATAATAATTATGATAATAGTAATCACCCAAGCATGACATAAGCATGACATAAACAATATATTGACATAGAAATCAAACATGTCATTGCAAAGCAGTGAATACTCAAAATGAACATCATATATGACATATTCAACAAAAGCATATCATTCATATTAATGTATTCACATGCTAATCTTTCTATAAACATGGCATATATGAATATCACAAGAATGTAAACAGATCCAAGATTATAGCATGCCTCCATATATAGCCAATATAACATGACTAAAAACAGCATATAACAAGTTAATGATTTTAGTATTGCTCTCAGAACATGGTTGCTCAAGATCATACATCTTGGCCTTCTCATGTTGATGTCGATACTCTTAACAAAAGTTCTAATAACTAGACTCTAAGATTTGAGCTCCTCTTTATATTTTCTCTACCAAAACAATTGCAAAGCAGATGATAACAAAGACTTATCAATTTCAGTTTTAAATGTTAATATGCGAGGAACACCCAAGAATAATCAACAACCAGCATTATCGAAAATGCTATAAGACTAAGCGAGCAAAGAAATAGAATGTAATCTGAGTATACCGAGTCTACCAAATCCTAGTGCATATAACAATTCTATTCAACCGAAATATAACCAGCTGTAGCACTGTCCAGAAAACAACAAAATGAGCTCAAATCCAATCTAGTTATCTAGACTAATCTCAGTATGCGACAATTTCTTCACAGAGCAAGCAACCACAGCCCACAAAGCATCTCTTTCTACAGCAATACTTCTGAAGAACAGAGATAAACAACTCACAGGGTAGTGATATTCGAAATCACTAGAAGAAACCGAAGAACAGGGCAAGGCGTACAAGCGAGTACTGTCCCAGAAAACCTATCACCTCTCTGTGCCGATGAACAAACGAGGTGTGGTTGACGGAGATACAAAGCCCTTCTCCAACCTCAATGCACTGTGGCCGGAGTCGAAGGATTGGGGTAGTGCCGCACAAGACCTCAAGAGTACACCGGCCAAGTGCACTCAAATCACAGCCAGGAGCAATCGTCGTCCTCGTCCTCCCTCTCGGTTAGGCCTCAAATCCCCACAACCCAAACTAGGGTTCACACGGGGAGCCGAAGACAAAGCCTCAATCGGAGATGGCGCCGGAGCCCCACACCTCCACACAACCGAAGGAGTCAAGAGGAAGAAGAGAACCCAAGAAATCGAGATAGATCGGAAAAGAGATACCCTCACCCGGTGGATTGGCTCGGCCATATATAGGGGATGCGGGAGATGGCGGCGAGATGACGCGAGCGGCCGGCTCCGAGGAACCCGGGCCAGCCCGCGCCTCCGTCGGCACCACGCTGTCGCCGATCCTCCATCGCGCCGAATCCGCCGATTGAATCGCCAAGTCGGGCGAAGGAGACGAACACCGCACACGGGCCTCACGCGAGGCGCTCGCGGGGAGGAGACTTCGTCTCCTCTCCTTATCTCTTCGCGTTCACCACCGACGTGTGGGCCTCACCACTTTCTTTTCTTTTCTTTTTTTTTCTCTTTTATCAATTGGGAATTTACACAAATGCCCCTGTACATACAACACAATGCTCCTCTGCGTAAACTGTTGCGACTAACATGTTTCATTTGTCAAGTGGATTTCATTTTTGTGCTTCATCAAGACCGCCCACGCTTCCCTCGCCAAGGACCCAAGCTTCGTTTCTCTCTTTTTGTGGCTAGCTTCCAGAAGCTGAGCACTTCCAGCTTTTGGAAGCCAAAAGTCGAAAACCAAAGCCATTTCATACGCCCTCTAGATGTATTGCTTGAGCTTTGGACGTATATACTCCATCTATTTGATTTTTATAAGGCGTCCACAAATTTGAAGGTTTGAGTTCATAGATTCTTACCAAAAGTTAGTTCAAAATATATAAATCTTGTGATGCAAAAGTAATATCGTTGGATTCATATTTGAAAGCGCTTTCGTATGATTATGGTTTTTAGATATGAACAAAGTAGCGTAAAAGAAATTAATGGTCAAAGGTGAACTTTGGAGACCGCACCAAGTTAGACCATGCCTTATAAATATTAACGAAGTGAGTATATAGAGTATAATACGACTTCGACTATAATTCAAGATATGGATTGAACATACCTAATACAAATTCTAACTAATTCTGGTTCTATTCTATCTCTAATAGACCGTATCAGATACAAATCTTAACTGTAGGCTACAAACAAAAACTTCGTCAAAGGATTGTAGGTCGAAATGTTGGATTGCAGCTGGTCCAAATCGAGGGCTAGCTCCGCTCTTTCCTATTTCCTAGCAGATGGCAGTAGAACTCATAGAGGGCCTTGGTTTTTTCTTCATGGCCGGAAATGAGACCGCCGGGCGAGTGCCGCACCGGCCGCCACTCCAGGACGCGCTTCTTGGGCAGGAGCGCTCTGCCAGCGACATCGTCCAGAGAGCAGCCGACGAAGGCCTAGAGGAGGAAGGGGTTCGTGCCCGCTTGCAGTCGAGAGCAAGGTGACCAAGGTTCTTGCAGCGCAGGCACCGGGTGGCCTTTGGGGACTCGGGGATGTAGCCCAAAATCAATCGAAACGCCGCCGCTCAAAATCCAGCAGGGTGGGCTTGCGCCGGATGGGCTGCCGGCGTTGGAACTAATTCATCAGTTCGTGCCGTTGAGCAGTTAAATATTCACCAATCGAGTTAAAAGGAAAATGTTCAAGAAGTTATAAATAATCTTCTAGGTTTGATTGTTGACCAAACTCTTGCTAACGCCTAAGGAACACAACACAAGAACATAATGAACTCACATAGGATTTGACGCTGCAGAACTTGACAGCATTTTCTGGTTTACTTCTTCTCCTTTTATAACAAATACAAGAACAAAAACTAAAATACTAATGACCAAGAAAAACTGCAAACACTAAAGACCAAAAACTACAAGTACTAACTCACTAGAAACTGCAATCACTAACTCACTAGAAACTGCAAGCACTTACTCAAAGCAAATACCAAATCAAGATTAATTTCTAACAATCTCCCCCTAATCTTGATTTGCTAAATCTCACAAGATGAAGTTCGATCTCCGACACATCTCTAAGGAGTTTTGCCTTCTTCTTGTTGATCATGCTGCCAGTGACACAACTTGCTGGCGTCTTTCACTTCTTCACCGTCGGTGAAACACCTTACCGACGACTTTGACTTCAGCTCCAATTGTCTTTCGCCGATGACGCAACTTGACGACGATGGAGACTCTCATCAGAGCATACACACATGAGAACTTAGACACAACTACAAGGACTCACACACATTATATCATGCACTGACACATCTACGTGGACGAGCACAATATGAATATGCGCACGTATGTAACACACCTCCTACATGCTCAACCAAATAAATGACACATGCAACACACCCACTGTGCCAAATAAAAATGCATACACGAACTCAACTAAAATGCACCAAAATAAAAAAATTAAGACTTCATGTTGGATTGAAAGTAGCGTTGGCTCGTCCTCTGCACCTAGAAGAGACACCTCCTTTTTCGGCTTGCAGCACTCCCTTGCAAAATGTCCGTAGTCTTGGCAGTTGTAGCAACGTACCTTCGCCTTGTTAAAGGCGTTTTTCTTCTTGCCGGTGCCATTGCGGTTCTTCATGCGCACTAGCCATTCCTCCTCTGTAAGAAGTAGGCGGCCACTTTCACGCCCACCTTCACCACCGTTGTTATCAAGCTCGTACCGCTCTTTCACTGACTTGAGTGTTCCGGTGAGCTCCTCGACGGACAATGTCTTCAGATCGATCAGTTGCTCGATTGAGATGGCCACCTGTGTGTACTTGAAGGAACAACACGAAGAAATTTTTTTACCACTTTTTCCTCTTCTAGCGTTTCCCCAAGAGTACGGATGTTGTTGACGAGGCCCGTCAGTCGCATGGCGAAATCGTCAATGGACTCGTCATCACTCATGCGGATCGTCTCAAACTCCTTGCGTAGAGTCTGCGCCTTTGCCTCGCGCACGCGCTCGACACCCATACGCATCATGCGCACGGTTTCCCATGCCAGCTTGGCGGAGTCTTTCACCGCCAGCATCGCCAACATCTCTGGTGGCACCGCTTGGAGGATGGCTGACAACGCCATCCTGTCGAGCCGGTACCCCGCATTGCCGGGCTCGATGGCCTCCCATACTCTTTGAGCCTGCAGGTTGACTCTCATCAAGAGAGCCCATTCGGTATAGTTTGTCCTCGTGAGCATGGGATAGCGCACCGCCACCCCTGCCTCCTTGACCTGCTGCACCACTAGCTGCCGACCGTCACTGCTGCCGGAGTCGTCCCCATGGCCTCCATTGCCACCAAGGATGATCCCATCGCTTGGAATCCTCGGATGGGGAGGAGACTCCGATCCGGATATCTCCACAGAACCGATGCACAGCTCTGATACCAATTGTCGGTCAAACTCTTGCTAACGCCTAAGGAACATAACACAAGAACATGATGAACTCACATAGGATTTGACGCTGCAGAACTTAGCAGCATTTTCTGGTTTACTTTTCTCCTTTTATAGCAAATACAAGAACAAAAACTGAAGTACTAATGACCAAGAAAAACTGCAAACATTAAAGACCAAAAACTGCAAGTACTAACTCACTAGAAACTGCAATCACTAATTCACTAGAAACTGCAAGCACTTACTCAAAGCAAATACCAAATCAAGATTAATTTCTAACATTGATTACGATAATTGAGTCAAGAATGATGAGAGGATACGGTCGAAACTTAACTTATTGTGTGTAAAAATGGGATTGGGAATAAGCAGATAGGCATGGCATCATATCATATTAGCCCCTCTCAACCTGCAGAGAAAACAGGCTAACATATTGCAAAAAGTACGCTGTTCTGGAAGTGATTATCAATAGGATCAGGGAAACAAAACTGATTAAGCAAAATTGTACTCAAGTGCAGTATTGGTTGTTGCCAATCAAAACTCCCAACAGGCAACCTTTTTTCCCTCTGTTTTCTTTCTTTTATATACACACATACCTCGCAGAGGCATCGCCAAGACATGAAAAATTATTAGTGACATGTTTGCTTGTGCAGCAGCAACACCAAGCAATCCTTATACTTGCCCAGGTACGCAAGTTTGCAATCATCTTTTTTTCAAAATAATAGACCAAAATTACCACATCCAAGTGGAGCTACGAGCTGTAGAAAATAGGAGCAGAGCAGCTCTCAGATGGCCTTGAGGAGGTCAGAGGCAGCCTGGACTTCAGCGAGAGTGACGATGTTTGGGGAGTCCATGGCCACGACGTCCTCCGTCGTGAAACCGTCCTCGTCGCGGAGGAGCTTCTCGCTTCCGTGGGCGACCATGCCCGGCATGATCAGCGTCTTGTGCAGCCCCGGGAGGAGCCTCTCGCGGTCGGTGTCGCCCTTCTCGCCGACGAGCACGGCCACCTTGGACAGGTCGATGCCCCACTGTATCGACATGTATCTGCAGAAAATGTTCAGAAACAAAAATGTTCAGTATCACGAACAACCTTTACTACTTGTGTGGCATACTGGCATGTCAGTTTCATTGATCTCTCTCACCTCAGCGCGCGCGGCCGGGAAGCGGAGAGGGGGATCACGTTGAGGCGCGTGCACGCGCGGGTGTAGACGAGGTTGCACCGGAACCCGCGCATCCGCAGCGACTGCCTGATCAAATCGATCTTCTTCACCTGCAAAAAACCAATCAAGAAGTGTGGCCATGGAGGAGGATATGAAACGAGATGCCCAAGAAGCGGTACTGGTTAGTGCTCACCTTGGACGCGTCCGTGGCGGCATAGGCGTGGCAGTGCACGGAGCAGGCGGCCTCGTCGACGTAGAAGTCCTCCTCCTGCGCGCCGTCGGCCTTCCCGAGTCTCGGCACGGCCGCCCTCACGTGCTCGCCGGGCCACCGGAACGCCACGTGCCCAGCGTACTCCTCGTCGGCCGCGAGCTCCTTCCACGGGTAGCATATGTCGGCCCCGCTGCTGCAGATCAGCGCGTCGAAGCCGGCCGGGTCGGCGCCGCAGGCCCTGAGCGCTTCGACGGCCTCGCAGATGGTCATGCCGGTCGACAGCACGTATCCGAGCCGCCCGCCGGAGCCGTCGCCGGCCGCCATCGCCAAGTCGATTGCTTTCTTGAGGTCTTCGACGTTCGGCTGACCGTCTTCATTGTAGCAGTCGACGGCGACGACCAAGAGGTTCTGCCGCCGGCCAGGGGCGAAGCCCAGTGCCCGGGCTGAGCTCGCCGGCCGGTCCGTGGAGCGACGCCGGCGGAGGGCGTCCATGATGGCGGCGGCGGAGTCCCCGGCATTGAGGTCGTGTGAAGCGTCCACGGAGATACGGAGGGAGAGGTCGCGGAGCGACTCGGAGAGCGGCTCGTCCGCGCCTGGATTGGCCTCGGCGGCGGCGGCGGCGGCTGGGCCGGCGGGGACGCGGAGCAGCTGGTGCGGGGCGGGGTGGTCGCAGTGCGCGGCGACGTGGGAGAGGTAGAGGCGGCAGTGGTGCGGCCACGAGAAGCGGTGGATGTTGCGGAGCCCGTTGCGCCGGCACTCCAGCCACCGTGCCTTGTCGGCCAGCAGGCTGAGCAGCGCGCTGGTGATCGCCGCCGCGTCGTGGGGGTCCACCAGCAGGCCGTTGTTGAGCGCCTTGAGGATGTCCACCGGCCCGCCGTTCTTGGTGGCAACCACAGGCAGGCCATAAGCAGCAGCCTACGCACACATCACACAACAACAACAAAAACATTGGTCTCAGTGACCAATTCTCATTCTGAAAATTTCAGAAGAACAAGTTGCATTTTGCAGGATTCTTACCTCAATGATGGTGAGGCCGAATGGCTCGACAAGAGCAGGATTGATGAACACTCCCTGCGAATCGCCAAGTGTCAAGCCAGCTCTGGAACTCTGAAAGGAAAGAAAATGATGGCATTTTGTACCTTGGTCTTGGCGGCAAGGCGGTAAATGTGCGGCACGTCCGTCTGCTTGTGGTGCTTCGGGTAGGCCACCTGGCCGTACAGGTCGTACCGGTCGATGAGCTTCAGCACCGCCGTGAGCACCGTGGCCGCGCCGCCGGACATCTCCTCGATGTCGTCCCTGTTCCCCAGTATCAGTGTCTGCATTCATCATTGCAGAGGCCGATCGACCATGTTAGTTCTCAGTTTGATGACCGAATTCTGTTTGGTTTGAAGCTTCAAGTTTGGGTTGTGCAATGTTGCCTAATTACCAGGTTTGCGAGCTCGCGGAGGTGGCGGCTCTCGCCGTAGGCCTTGAGCAGCGTGGTGACGTTCTTCTTGGGGTCCGGCCGAGACAGCGCCAGGATCATCGGCTTGTGCGGATTCGTGAAGAACCTCAGCACCTACAGCACTAGCATTATCAGCACCGAAAAGTAGAGGATATCTGAATTCACAAGGATGATCGAGTTGTTACCTCTGACCAGATTGAAGGCATGGCCTTCTTGGCCTTGCTGGCCTTGTCGGGGCTCATGAGCATCTGCAGGTCGCCGTCCCCCTCGGCGAGGTCCTGGGTGTCGACGTAGCTGAAGTCCATGCCGGGCGGGATGACCACCATGCGCGGCATGTAGCGGCCGAGGCAGCTGACGCCGCGGCGGCGGCGGACGCGGAGCTTGCGCTCCACCTTGAGGTCGAAGCCGTCGTAGAGGCCCCACTGCTCCTCGATCTCCTGCTTGGTGCTGGTGACCACCATCTCCGCCGCGTCGAGGCCCGTCTCCTCGGCCTCGATCCGGCGCGCTATCTTGTACGTGCCCTGGATCTCGGCGCGCGGCATGCGGCCCAGCTTGAGCAGCTGCTCCAGCTTGTTCCGCCCCAGCGAGTGGCCCGTCATCACCATCGGCGCGTTCAGCGCACTCGCCAGGTGCGCAGCCACCTCCGCCGCGTCCGCGTAGTGCCCGTGGATCACGTACGGCCACACCGGCGCCCCCGCCGCATTGCCGGCGCCCTCGCCGGCCGGAGGCTGCAGCTGCTCGCCGAGGGCGCGGGCGACGTTGGTGACGTGTGCGAGCGCGCGGTCGACGAACTCGGGGATGTGCGGCCAGAGGGACTCCTTTGGGAGGTACTTGTCACGGGGCCCGCACGGCAGCCGCACGATGTAGGCGCCGCCGTCGCCGCTGGCAGCGCCGTCGTCGCCGTCGGGGCACAGGCGCGTGAGCATCTCGACGGGCTCGCCGTAGGTCCAGTCGACGTCCGGGCAGGAGATCTGCCGCGTGAGGAGGTCCACGCGGTGCACCCCCGCCGTCGCCGCCAGCGCGCGGGCCAGCTCCACCACGTACTTCACCTGGCCATGGAAGTAAGTAAATCAATTGAAATCCACCAGACGTGAGACGTGTCAACGTTTGGACCGGACTTGACCAACCCCTTCAAGATAGCTCAGTGCAATATACTACCTCCTTTCCAGCTCGATGTTTTTTTAATGATTTTGAGACGTAATTTTAACAGTTATTTTTTATAATTTTATATTAAAATATACTAATAAAATTATGATATTAAGAAAGGATTTTTAACAATAAATCTAATTATATAATTTTTATATAACTAATCTAAATAGTTTTAAATCTATTGATAGTTTAATTTTAAAAGTTCAATTGAACAGGTTTTAGGAAGTTAACTAAAAAAGAACCGAAGGAGCATTTTGAAGCCTTCTTTTGCCTATCAATTATGATTAAGCTAAGTCAGTGATACATAATTTTTGGTGCTTTTTATGAACAAATGGAATTCTGTAAATGAACTTTTTTATATAATTAAGCTAAGTCAGTGGTACATAATTTTTGGTGTTTTTTATGAACAAATGGAATTCTGTAAATGAACTTTTTTATATAATTGGTAGAAGTTAGTAGTCGTTACAAGATTCTGAAACTGAAATTTGTTCGTACTGACCTGGCCTCCGGTGTCGGAGTCTCGCCCAAGCTCCATGTTCTCCCCGCGCACGAGCCCATGTATGCTAAATTCCAACATAAACAGAACACAGCATCACATCACATAGTCGAAGGACGTTGCAGAGCAGTTTTTATTATTCGACCCTTTTAAATTTTATTTTTATTCAAATACATCCATTTTGACCATACGACCATCCGTAGTATAGCAGTATTTGCCACATCACGAGATAAAAGCGCGGAGCCAAGAAATGGCCTGTTTGGTAAAAACAACACTGCACGGCACTGGCGAGGTTTGGCTACACTAGGATTGATGGTATTGCAGAGTGTTTTTCCCATGCCACCGTTGGTTAATGGTGTGGCTAAAATGATCAAATTTTAAAATAAAATTAGGGAAGAGTTATTAATAAAATATTTTTCATAAAAAATTATTTAATAAAAAATCCCATGTTGCAAGGTGCTCAATTAATTATGAACGCTAGTTGGATAGCATGTGACGTGTCAAGTTACCATTTAGTTAGGGTGGTTTTATAACATGTACAATAATATGTCTTTTAAAATTATCTTTAACGATATGTATAATAGTTTATTTTTAATGTTATCTTTAAGGCTTCAACCTTACCGAAAGACAACACTAGAGACAACCTCTCCAACAGTAAATTATTTTTAACTATTTTATACTATTTTTATCATAACTTCTTGCCTCACACGCTCTAACTATTTATGTTGGCTTGCGTGCTCAAGTCGTCTCTTGCATAAGAGCTAGCATATTATCTCTTCTCACCTGATAGCATATTGTCTCTTCTCACCTCCTCTTTCCTCCACGTAGAATTTTACTCGCTAAGAGACAACTGATATGATACTATTAGAGATGCCATAAGGTTTCCACCTCACCTAAAGACAACACTAGAAACAACATCTCCAATAGTTCATCTCTACAATTAATTTCTCTAACTATTTTATATTATTTTCATTATATTTCTCCCTCACACTTCATTACCATTTGTGTTGGTTTGTGTACTCAGATTGTCTTGTATAAGAGATAGCACATTCTCTTCTCTCACATTCTCTCTCCTCCACATAGAAATTTACTGACATGGTATAGTTAAGATACAGCTAAAGTGACACTATTAAAGATGCCCTTAGTTACCTGATAAGCACGATGTAGAGGTTCTTGTTCTTGCTCCCTCGTCCTCCTCATCGGAGATTACCCGGACGTCGGAGTTCATCCTCGCAAACCGGCTCTGCTGTTGCTGCTGATCACTGCTGTCAGGCGGAGCTATGGAGAGATGGGCGGTGTCGGGCTTGCCATCCTTCTCACCCTCAGAGAGCTCGGAGAGGTCCTCAGCTGCCTCCCGGCTGCCCAGCTCCTGCTCCAACCTCCGCTGAGCCAGTTGCCGCGAGTACTCCCACTCGACCTATATATAATAAGTATAGTCTGTTTCAGAAAAAAAAAGTTCATAAAAAATGCAACAAGGTAAGAATTGCATAGTTATGTATTAACAATACATATGCAAGTCCTCAAATTGCCTATAATTCTGTCTTTTTGCTCGGGAAATTACAGCCTTACAACACATTATCGTCGAAAAGAGTTGGCGTTTGTACAAGCTTGACATTTGTTACGTTAGCAAAAAAACACAGCAAGGCCTTGATCTAGAGGAGAGAAAAAAAAATACCACCAAAAATGTTCCACACCAATGCATAGTACCTTCGAGATGGGAAGAATCGGTGTATGGGGTAAGGTCCTAACTCAGATGCTACCACGTAGCTTCCAAAGGGTTACCTGGCAGCATCTGGGCCCTATAAAAATGGCTTTACTTGAGATGGACCTACAAGATCTATCTAACACAACAGAGAAGGGAAGGAAATGACGCGACTTATACCATGTTCTTTCGCAATTGTAGTTAATGGTTTTTTTTCCTAGGTTGATAGTTTTTATGGGTGTTTTTCAAGAGGACAACAAACGGTGGAGACGTCGACGTGAATGACGTACGGTTTCAAACTCAAAAGGCCATTTGAAGATTTCACTTTCAGAACTGTATCATTTATTTTAACTTTTGAAGAAACCAAAAGTTTTAAAAAATAGAGCCTTAGTTGAAGCTACTCCCCACGAAGCTACAACATGCCTTTTGAGATTTGGCATGGTGTTTCTAATATAGAGAGGAATTTGGCATAGGCAGAGCTGAGTTGCTCTCACGATGGGCCGTTGAACCTCTAATTATACTTACTTTGCCATATTTGTATTGCCTTCTATTTATAGTTTTTGTTTAGAAAAATTAAAAGTCAATACGAACATCAGACTTCTCAAAGCAGTTTTTTCACTCTTCTCACCACCGTCTCGCTCTGAAGATAAGGCAGGGACATCATTCACCCCACTCCTCTCTCTCTTATCACACGTATTCATCTCTCCTCACTTTTTTGCACCGTTGAGTCTCTCTTTCTAAAAGCCACTTTTTATCCACTACTGTTTATTGTCAGCCAAAACCTCTAAAATCTATTAGCAAAAGATAATACAAACGGCCTCTTTATCTCTAGGGAGTAATAACTGCATGTGCAAATTGCTTAAGTTTCCTGGTAGCAAGGGCACGCCGATAACAAAAGTGACAAGAACCAAGCGAAGACGTGACACGCAGCCCAACATTAAAAGTGGGACGTGGGCAGTGCCATTTGGGCCAGGCTAACTACGCAGCCAGCTTTGAATCGGCCTACTATACGGAGTACTACAATAATCACCAAGATTCAAGGGCAGGTACAAAACAAACAGGAAAGGACTGGACAGGGAAAAAAAAGAGAGAAAGAACGAAAGCAGAGCAAGAGAATATATGCTTAAAGCCTATGAGCTTGAGAGCATCCATGGCGTCTGGTACATGCATACCTGCTTCTTCTTCCTGGCGACGTGCCAGATCCTCCAGCACAGGTTCTCCAGCCGGTTGTTCCGCTCCTGGCTGTTCCGCATCGCCACCACCTGTATTAGCAAGCATTAATTATTTTTTGCCATAGTCACACCGCGTAAGCGCGCGAGCAAGATCAACAAGATCGATCGATCGATCGATTGCGGCTAAACTACAGTCCGATCGTCATTAGGTACTACGTCCTTACCTTGGTCCATGTCTTGTGGAGGTCGCGGTCATCGAAGCGGCTGACGACCTCCTCCACGAAGTACCTCGTCGGGCTGTACGCCACCGCGCCCGCGCCCGCCCGGTCGTCGTCCGCCAGCGACGACGTCGACGGCGACAGCGGCTTCAGCCGCGGCAGCGCCACCCCCTGCTCCCGCAGCTTCACCCCGGCGTCCAGGATCGCCTCGAGGTACCCGTTGATCCACTCGTTCCCCGCCGCCATCTCGGCCCTCTTCTCCAGCCCTCGAAGCCGGCCGCCGCCGCACAGCTAAGCTACCACCGTACAAGAAATCCCAACTGAATGATCTCTTCACGTGTGCGCAGAGGCGTGCGTGTTCTTTCTTGGTGTGGTGCAGGGGGAGATGGAAAGAAACCCGGAAGCTGGCTGTTATATTTTATCGAGCAGAGCAGCATATTTTTTTTATATTCTTTTCTGTTAAGCTCTTTTTTTTGTGAAGAGATAATATTTCTCTTTTAGTTTTTTTAAAAATAAAACTTGGTGGCTGAGGGATTCTACGGCAGTTATCTCTCTAGCGAAGATGGGAGGAGGGGAATAAAGCGAAAAGAAAGAAAAGATGAAAGATAGATAGTAGCACTACTCCAGTAGAAGCAGCTAGAAAGCTGCGTGCATGGCATTGGCACACGTATCCAAAATATCATCATATACCTAGCATATGCGTTTGCTGCTCTGTTACAGATATTATTCTCTTATATTATTCTCTTTTTTTCTCTCTCTTTTTTTTTCAAAATTTTGCTGGTGCCAATTTGTGCCAGGATTTATACGTGCAGCATCATACAGTACATGGATAGGTCGATCGGGTACAACTGTACGTACACGATTACAGCTGAAGCGACCGAATTGTGATGTACGTATATATGCTACCGTGATGCTGAACGACACGGTGTTCTTGTTTGCGCGCCAAGTGCTACCTAGCTAATCCGCAAAGGAAAAAAAAGGCTCTATCTACGTGAGAGAAGTTGCCAGTATTGTGTGATACGTGTCTAGATGGGGATTAATTACACTAAACGGCAATTGTCTGTTTCACAATGATGCGATGTGTGTTGTCATGGCGCCAGATACATGCGCAAGGGAGCCTGTTTACGCGTTGTTTGACACATGATCGGTTAACTTTATTCCACGAGAAAACGTATATATCGTGAATAAATTAAAAGAATATAAAAAAAATTTTAAATTTTTTATTCTCTTATTTGCTCCTCTTTTCTTTTTACTTTCTTCTTTTTTACAAAACTGGCTACAAACCTCTTCAATATATAGACTAATAATCTTCTACTAGCATACGTATTCGGACTTCAAGTTGGACACAATTTCAACTTGAGTTACACACGGAGACAGACTCTACTACGTCTTGGATTCGAAGTCAAGATTATTTCTAATAATCTCTCCCTTAATATTAACTTGACATAATCTAGTTTTAGTCTCAATGCATTACGAACTACCAGCCACGCCTCCACATGAAGCTTTCTACATGCAAACCACATGTAGGAACTCAACTCAACTGGTACGGGTCCATCTAGATGCAAAGATTCTAAAACATTGAGGCAGTTGGACTCAACTACGACTTCCTAAACTCATACTTGATACAGAACAGTGACATATCTCCTCAACGTTCTGATTTCTTTTCACCTTACTTGAGTTTAGACGGCGACACATCTTCTCGACGTCCCTGACTCAACTCTTCATCAGAGCATTGTTGATTCATCATCGCTGAGTGCTTCAGCAACAAACTCTTTCTTCATCCTTGGCTTGGGGTATTCTGAAGCAAAGTGTCCATAATCGTTAAAATTATAACACCTCACTTTTGCCTTATCAAACTTCCGATTCTGATGGCGTTGACCACCACCCCTGGAAGTGTTCTTGCCTTCACGCTTCGATGACCGGATCTCCCACTCAGCACTGGTCAATGAGAGTTGTGCGTCGCCTTTGTTGCTATTATCGTGGATGTATTCCTCATACGGCTTAAGACGACCGATGATCTCCTCCATGGTCATTGTCTTTAAGTCTTCAAATTCCTCTATGACCGAAGAAATTGGGAGAAACTGTGAGGAAACAACACGAATGAATTTCTTCACTACGTACAACTCTTCCACTTTCTCGCAAAAGACCCGAATCTTGTTGACGATGTGATACGGGGTCGCCCGATCTTCTCGACGTAGGATGGATACTCACGGGAGTCTTGATGAATCGTAATGATCCTCCAATGCCAATGCAAGGGACGAACACTCTTTAATCCGCCAAAACACACTCGTGTTGATTTCACGACCATAGCGAAGATCTATCGAGCACCCAATTCCCAACGGAAAGGCTGAACGATCTTGATTGAAGAAATTCACTCCTAATTCCCTATGGAACTTCGGCAGCAATGCCTAACTCGAACAAACATTAGTAGATTCATTATTCTCAAACGTGGTCTGCTTACAATGGTGGTCTAACCCTCAATATATAGTTCCCTCTCCACCTCATGGCTGGCCAAGAGGTCCAAAACCAACTCCAACTCATCCCTACATGTATTTGGAAACAAACTCACACAAAAGGAAAAACCTAAAATTAAGCCGTCACAATATTTTGGTCATAACTTTTAATCCGTGAAGAATTTGAAGGTGGGACCGGATCCATTGCGTATCCCTTGAAATTATCTTTCCAACAAGTACAAGAACACCTGAATTGGACTCCGTTTGTGAAAGTTATGGCCTTTTTAGTAACTGTCTGTCAGGCTGTCACGAACCGAATCCGAATTGAATTCTGAGTTGAATCCGAGTTTGAATAGGATTGAGCACGTGGGAGATCCGAATTTGGCTTGAAAATCTTATCCAAACTTGTGGTTTTAGTCCTTGTGCTCCTCCTTTTTGTTCTCCCAAGTCTTTACATGAATCATACCTAAAAATACATAAAATAATGGCATAATGTAGTATTCCAAGTTCATCATCAATTAAAAGAAACTCCTTAAGAAACAAATTCACCTGACAATATTTAATGCGGCTCAATACTTCTTTCCAATTAAATAATGTATTCGCCTGAAAGTGTTAAGCATGTGCGTATCCGCATCATCCTCCCCTTCTTCAAGAAAAGCCGTCCTCGGCTTTTGGTAGCCTGAAATTATACTAAGCAAATAATACAACGTATATGCATGGTATATATATTTGTCATCAACACTTCTTTTGCTTAGCATATCAAGAACATCAGAAGGCGTAGTAGATAAAAAGAACAACACATATGCATGGTATATGTATGAATCAATTATCGTGTCATTCTCGTTGTTCCACACAAATAAATTAATGTAACGGCAATCATATGATGTATACATTGCAACACTGTCTTTCATATCATTCTCCCTCCCATGAGAATAAGTTGTCCTCGACTTTGCTAGGCACATGGACAAGTCATTAATGGGCCAAACCAAATTAAGTTGTTCAAATATGGGGGAGAAAATTTTTAGTTCCTTCCATGCTTCAACTGCGCTACTCTTATTATTTGTACATGATTGTACATTAAAGGATGAATAAGTAGGCTTAAGAAATCTTTTGAAACATGCAGCATTATTGTTGAAACTCATATCATTGTGATCATGATATGGCACTGAAGATTGTTTATCCAAAATATGCAATTTCAATTCAGCAAACTTATCACATGTAATGCATATTCGGTAAACATAAAACTTATCATCTATACCATAATTTCCAATCAAATTGAACATATATGTATATGCATAGGTACTAACTAGTGATTTTAAACATGAAATTTCAGCAACATTCTCAATCACACTAGATAGTTCTTTAGGTTCATCAAACATGATATAATATAAAGAATCATCAGGAGATATTCTCGTAAGAACTTCTTTATGAGTAATCAATTCCACATTGTGTAAATTGACCAAAGAAATTTCAGAACATGGAATTTTCATTCGTACATATGAGTTCTCATAAGTACTCACCGTTTCACAATTAATTTCAGCTCCAATATTGTTACCTTTATTGTTCTCCTCAGTTGATATAGGTGTTGTAGGTATTACATCATCATGATGTAACAACGGGCCAGCAAATACTTCATCTTTAACTATGATTATCTCCTCATCGTTTATCTCCAATGGAGCCAGTTGTTGAACATTTGGCTCCTCTTCTTTAATATCAACCTGCACAATGTGAGAAACAATACTAGAAGTGGATATTAATGTGTTACTTTCAAAATCAATCTCACTTTGTCTATCTTCTACTTCTCTCTTTTCTTTTGGTGTATCTCTCGCATTCTCAATTTGTATGCTCTCAAACTCACATATGGTGGAATCACACAGCTCGCTCTTTTTAACACTCTCACTCAATTTGGCTATGTGGCTCTCATTCTCACATAGGTTTTGATGCATCTCAATTGTTGTATGTATCATTGTGGCAGCACAAGAAGTCTCCTTTACCGAAGGGAAAGTCCCATGCTCGGTCATCTTCTCATGTGTCACACTAGCGGAACCATAAGAGCTGAAGTATGGACATGGATTGAACCGTGATGTACGTTTCTCCATAAATCTCTTCTCCTGTATAATAGCATAATTCACAAGATCATGCATGCTACTAAAATATTTATGTTGAAGTGCAGCGGCGATCTCAGAATTCAAGCCACCCCTAAAGTATGCCTTCTCCCTTGATGGACTAGTGACACCGACACGACGCATCGCATCTTGCAGTTCAAAATAATAATCTTGGACAGTATTACTCCCTTGTGTGATATTCTCCAGATGATGAAGCAATTCCTGCGCATAATAGGATGGCACAAACTCGCTTCTCATAAACGCCTTCAAATCTAACCAAGATTTAATGAGTTGTTTTCCAATTAGTTGTTGCCACCAACTATAAGCATAGTCTTCAAACTCCCTTGTGGCACGCATCACCTCTTGGTCTTTGGAAAGTTTCTGAAATCTAAACACTTTCTCCATTTGCCATTCCCACTCAAGATACTCCTCTGTATCATCACTGTCATAGAAAGGAACAAAGCTATCTTTTTGTTGTTGTGGACGAAGTGCTTGCACAATATCATTCACGATATTTTTGTGTAACACCTTCATTTGTTGATTGAATTCAATATGGAAATCCTGCATATCCGCCTTTAGTTGTACGTGCTTCGCAGTGGTGCCTGATTGGAGCTCTTGTTGCAATGTACTTCTCAATGGAGTCACCGGGGCATTAAGATTAACTTCATTCTCATCACCATAGTTATCTTCTCCACCTGACATAGTTAGATTGTGCAAAGACAACACAAAGCAATAACAAGGTATATGGATGATTAGTATAAATCACTCGATCTCACTTTTTTCCCTCACAAGTAAAGTTCTCTCCTTTCCGAAGTGAATTGAGGTCAAAAGAAACTTACACTTGGTGGTGGCTATAATAACAAGTGATGATCAAGCGGATTTAAAAGTGACTCACAATTGCACGGCAAAGGATATTTTGTGGAGCTTGATTAGGAAGTATTTATCCTACACGATCTGATTTCTCGATGTTGTAAAATTAAGTAATAATCCAAGGTAGAAAGTATTGCCTATGTGCTGATCCAAAAGATTTAAGTGAAGTATATGAACGCACACGCAAAGATCAATGTGACTCGATGCAAACAAAGGAATGAGCTAACTAGAGGCAATATGAATTTAAAGATTAGATAGCTCGTTTTGCACCAAGTACTAGGAGAGACGCTAGCCAATTGCAATGATATGAATGTAAGGGCTCAAGATTGCTCAAAGGAATTAAATACACAAGCTGAATTTATGGACTAAGAGCTCACCCTAAATTCGGCCAATGTTTTTTTCCTTTTTTTAGCTATCTTTCTTCTTCTTCTTCTTCTTTTTCAAGGGCCGAACTAGGTTTAATTGTCTCTTTGATTTTGCAGGTCACAAATATTCAAAGAAGATGTGGAATACTCAAGAGCGACCCTAGATGCAATATTCAACACTAGCCTCAATTGATGAAATAAAATATCGATTTTTTTGCGATGCGATCTTGTTCACGATCGTAGCGATCGGATTTTTTTTTTGAATTTTGGATTGGACACAAAGATTAAGCTACGCAAATAAACACGAACGATCAGCACGTAAACAAAATTTCTAATGGATCAAGACATAATAAAACTCACGAAAATAGCAGATGCAACTAGAGTTTGGATTTTTTTATGTGTTTTCGGCTTACAGACTGTAGGACATTAAGTAATAAACTGAAATTTAAAGGGATAAGATCCCACCGAGTAAACCGCGCCCGATACCAAGATGATACGGGTCGTCCGATCTTCTCGACGAGGATGGATACTCACGGAGTCTTGATGAATCGTAATGATCCTCCAATGCCAATGCAAGGGACGAACACTCTTTAATCCGCCAAAACACACTCGTGTTGATTTCGCCGACCACCAAGCGAAGATCTATCGAGCACCCAATTCCCAACGGAAAGGCCGAACGATCTTGATTGAAGAAATTCACCCTAATTCCCTATGGAACTTGGCGAGAATGCCTAACTCGAACAAACATTAGTAGATTCATTATTCTCAAACGTGGTCTGCTTACAATGGTGGTCTAACCCACAATATATAGTTCCCTCTCCACCTCATGGTGGCCAAGAGGTCCAAAACCAACTCCAACTCATCCCTACATGTATTTGGAAACAAACTCACACAAAGGAAAACCTAAAATTAAGCCGTCACAATATTTTGGTCATAACTTTTAATCCGTGACGAATTTGAAGGTGGGACCGGATTCATTGCGTAGCCCTTGAAATTATCTTTTCAACGAGTATAAGAACACCTGAATTTTGTGAAAGTTATGGCCTTTTTAGTAACTGTCTGTCAGGCTGTCACGAACCGAATCCGAATTGAATTCTGAGTTGAATCCGAGTTTGAATTGGATTGAGCACGTGGAAGATCCGAATTTGGCTTGAAAATCTTATCCAAAACTTGTAGTTTTAGTCCTTGTGCTCCTCCCTTTTGTTCTCCCAAGTCTTTACATGAATCATACCTAAGAATACAAAAAATAATAGCATGATGTAGTATTCCAAGTTCATCATCAATTAAAAAAAACTCCTTAAGAAACAAATTCACCTGACAATATTTAATGCGGCTCAATACTTCTTTCCAATTAAATAATGTATTCGCCTGAAAGTGTTAAGCATATGCGTATCCGCATCACGATGACCGTCAACCGGACGGGGAAGTCATTGATCGACGCCGTTTTCTTTATACACAACACCTCGAACTCGGTCTTGAGTGTTTATACCTTTGTTTCCTTTGCACGATCGACGCCAAGAAGCATCGTCTTCAACGCCTCCCACACAGTTTTGATCGTCTCCTTTTCAACCAGTAGGAAGAGCGTCTCCCCGGGATGCCCTAATAGATGGCCGTCAATGCCATCTGATGCTTACGCACATCGACGTTGCCGTTCTCTATCGCGTTCCACACTCCTTGAGCCTTCATGTACACCTTCATCTTGATTGCCTAGGCTGCATAATTGCTCGTCGTGAGCATCGGATAATGTAGCGAGACAACGGAACTCTCCTTCACCATCATACTGGATGATGTCTCGTCACCGGTGACACTACTTCCCGGAGAACGCGACCTGATCTTGAGCACGGTCAAGAACTCGGGCTACTTTGAAGCGGCTCTTGGACGGAGGAAACGGAGAAAAAAAACTGCTGTTTTTCTTTTCTTTTCCCTTGGTGACTTCTTGCTCCTTGACTTTGATACCACTTGTTAACTTTATTTCAGGAGAAAACGCACACATCTCAAATAAACTGAGAGAACACATGAGAGTTTCTAAATTTCTCTATTCTCTTATTTGCTCCCCTTTTCTTCTTGCTTTTCTTCTTTCTTACAAAACTGGCTATAAGCCTTTTCAATATAGGCTAATAATCTTTTATTAGCATACGTATTCGGACTTTAAGTTAAATACAACTTTAATTTAAGTTATACACGGAGACAAATTCTGCTCCATCTTGAACTCGAAGTTAGGATTATTTTCAACACGATGTAAGTTGTTCTCAGCCGTACGTTTCAACTTCAATCACAACAGACCCGTCTGCTGAAAGAAACCCCCCTGACTCACACACCGTGACCCATTCTGCATCGTCAGACTCCAGAGGAAAATAACATTGTTCCATATAATACTTCTCACTGATTTTTTTTTTTTTATGTTCAAATGCCTTTTCTCTGCTGACTATTACGGAGTATAATGTTAGGGACTTTTTAAAAAGAATCTTGCCACCACGTGAAGTTTTGTGCCAAATTACAAGTGATTTCTTAACGTAATCAACCCCTCCTCTCTTCTCTTCTTGAGAACAATCGATCTCTTTCAGCTCTGCCGTGGAATCGTATCCTGCCTTACTGCCGAATGGTAGGGCTCATTTCAGGCGTGCTATCTGCCATTGCTCTGCTCTTTCACATCAAACATCATCAAACCTGACCTGAGCCAACACGAACGCAGCATGTGCCCTAAGGATCGATGCTCTACTGCTCTTCTCACGAATATGCCTGCAAAAAAAAAGGCTCAATGAGTGTGCAGCGACTACTGGTATAAAGGTGGCTTGTATAATTGATTGCATTTGTTTTAGGAAGTGACTATATGCTTATATGCTTGGGAGCACAATGAATTTGATCATTGGGAATTTGGATTATCTTTGTTTAGTTGTTATGGTGCCTGTGCTTGTGAACCATCGCTCTCTTACAGTGTGGATGTACTAAATCAGGTGTTTAGTCGGTTAAGCATATTTTATATTTTGACAGAAAATTAAATATGTACATCATACTTACATAAGTAAAAGTGTAATCCCTTCGTTCTTAGATATCTCATTTTGGGCGCATAGTTAAACTTTCTTGGTATTTTAAGAAGAAAAACCCTAGAACGCTACAACGTTCTGACGGTATAGACCTGTGGCCGTTCGATCAAGAGCTCCATGGACGCACCAGGTGCCATATCGAGAAAGCTTCCCGAGTCTCCGTCGTTCTCTCGACACGACGCATCGTGGACATCGCTATTTCTGCTAGCCTACCATCCTGTTTTTATTGTAAGTTAGTCTACCATCATATATTTATATTACTATTGTTGTATGTATTCATATTAACCATATATTCATATTATCATTGCTATATATTCACATTAGTGTCACCATTGTATATATATCCCTATACACTAATGAATCAAACAAGTACTTTATTTCTATGATCTTTCATGGTATCAGAGTAGTAGATTTTCTAGCTTCCAAATACTAGCGCCGCCGCTTGTCTTTCGTTGCGCTGTCTCCGAGAGGATCGTCTCCACTTCTGGGAGTGGCCATCTCCCGGCCGTCACCGTCTCTGGTACCGCTGCCAGGTCGACCGTCGCCAGCTCCCGCATCCACGCCACCGGATTCGCGCCCGCACCATTGCCAGGCCACCGCACTCGCTCCCGCGCTGCGCCACTGCCTCAAGGGCGTAGCACCCATGGCCTCGGTGCTGCCCCTCGAGAGGAGCGTCTCCACTCCCGGGGGCGGCCATCTCCATACCGCCTTGGTGTGGACGGCACCATCAGATCTGCGTCAGCACCGTCGCGCCGACGTTGCGCCGCTACCGAGCTTCCTCCCAGCCACCGCTAAGCCCACATCTAGCCGCCTCCACCGTCGGCCTCAACGCTCCAGGCCGCCGCAGCCCCCGAATCCGCGCGTTGCTGCCTCACGGCCGTCGTGCCCGTTGTCGCCTCAAGGCCGCAGTGCCCGGCCTCGGCTCCTTCCTATCCAACCTCGCCCCCTCTTGCTCTGGCTTCTCCCTCAACTCTCTCTCTCTCTCCGAGCTCGCATCACCCGTCAAGCCTCCTCTTTAAGCACCTTTTTCTCCCACCCACCACCCTTCTCCCTCTCATCTAGCTACGGGCGACTCTGACAGACTTCTCGATTCGAGACCCACCGGTGTACCATAGCCGTTCACAGCTTCACTACCACCGCAACCCCATTTTCCTCCTCTGTGCCGCCAGCTGCCACCATCAGAGACCGGTTCTATTCTCCCTTTGCCTCCTCCCGCTCTTCTCCCCTCCCTTCTCAGCCCTCCTCCCTTCATCGTGCCTCTCCGCGTGCGTCTGCTTCCACATCTTCTATTCTCCATAACTCTTGGTCACCATGCCCTCCGCTAGTGTCCACCAAACTTCTTGCTTCTCGTGAACCATGCATCTTTACTTTTGCTTGCATGACCACAAGCATTCACATGCATCTGTGCCATGTTATTATCCTTTTTTTCATCTAGCTTGTCTTCGAATCAAGATGCGTGCGGGACACCAGCGCATCACAGCCCCCCGCAGGATTGACACCTTCTTCCTCCTCTGCTTGTCTCATCTCCACACTACCACCCACCGTGCACTCCGCTAGCGTCTGCCAACAAAATTTTCTCGTTACTCTTACCAAGCTATCGTGGCTCCTTTTCTTTTCTTGGTTGCTTGAGTGCACCATTATCTATTCCGGCAATTGCTGTGCAGTAAGGCCCTCCCTCTTGCGCTGCTATGCGCATTGTCACCACCGTCGAGTCCTCCCATTTTTTCTACTCTTGCTTCTCCTTCGACATTGTTGGCTGATCTATGTTGCCTCGACTATGGTAATTTTCCTCGACTGTGATAACCTTGATTTCGCTACATCGATGTCATCTTTGTCTACGATGACCTCTCGTAACTTCTTTGTCAATGGCGCCACTCTTCATCATCGGTACTTCTACCTCGGCAACTTACACTTCTTCCTCAACGTCTCTGTACAACGCATTTGCTTCAAGGATTTCCGCTCAAGTTTGAAACGTTCGACCTGCTCATATTCTAACTGCTAGGGGGGTGTTAGTCTACCATCCCGTTCCCACTGTAACTGTTAACCTACCATCATGTATTCGTATTACCGTTGCTGCATGTATTCATATTACCGTTGCTGCATGTATTCACATTACCACTGTTACATGTATTCACATTAACGTCACTATGTATATATAGCCATGTACACCATGAATCAAACAAGTGCTTTATTTGTATGAGCCTTCAATTTCTCCCTTCTGCATCGATCCAGATTACCTTCCTATTCCCATCTCTCTCCACACAGCACCAACGCGGCAAGCGATGCGGCGGCTACAGGCGAAGGAGCCGATGCAACAAAAAGTGGGCACATCGAGCCAGCTATGCTCCTCCCTTCTACGAGGCCCGCCACCGCGACAACATGGTGAATGCGAAGCCGTAGGTGAGCGTGGCGGGGAGAATGAGGCTATAGGCGACTGTGGCGAAGAGCGACCATGGGGCCGCAAGCGAGTGTGGCAGCGTGTGGCATTTGTTTGTCTTTTTTGCTAAACTTGACTGAAACTCTCTTGAAACATGTTTTAATTATTGAAACTTTTTGTATGGAATTCTCTGAAAATTGAAGTTTGTGTTCAATCTTGGTCGAAACTCTTTTGAAACTTGAAGTTTCAGGTTCCAAACTTGTAATCTAGTTTTGAAACCCACTAAAATGTGCTTTGAAACTCTCTGAATTTTTAAACTTGACCTTGAAACATGGCTAAAACTTGGTTGAAACCTTGCAATTCATTCTTGAAACTTGAAGTTTAAACTTGACCTTGAAACGTGGCTGAAACTTGATTGAAACCTTGAAAATTCATTCTTGAAACTTGAAGTTTAAACTTGAAACACACTCTTCAAATCTCAAGTTTCAGTTCCAAAACTCTTCAAACCTGAAGTTTCATGTGTCAATTTCTAAAAAATTGCTTATGAAACCTGATATTTCAAACTGAAACTAGTTGAAACTTACTGATGGCATTTTTTTAAAAAAACTTTGCTGAAACTTGGGTCTTGAACTTAAATTTTACGAAAACCTTTTAAAATATGGAGCTTGAAACTTGTTGAAACTTGCCGAAATCTACAGAACTTGAAATCTAAAATTTGTTGAAACGTACGAAACATATATCATACAATCAAACTTTTAAAACTCCATGAAATTGTTTAACCGATGGAAATGTATTCTAACAATATAGCATAGGCTAACAGCTTTTTTTAAAAAACAATATATCTAAATTAGCTAGAAGAAAATAATGTTAGTAAATCTGTAACAAAAACACACTCTAGTTTCACACGAGAATCAATGGTCAAGATTGTGTATTGTAGATTCTTGGTGTTAGCAAAATTTGTATTTGAGAAAGAATAGAATACATTTTTATTGCTAAAATATGTGTTTTCGAAAAAAATACTTGATATCACAAAGGTATGAAGCCTTGACACAACTAGCAGCATGAGCGCGGCGTCACGCCGCGTTAGCTACTGTGTGTACCGAAATAAAAGAGACGGTAATTCACGGGAAAGTTTTTCTAAAAAAATCGAGGACACGTGTGTAATTTCGAGAAAACTGGAGGCCTTTTTCGCAAAAACCGAGGACCCGTAAGGGCCTATACGTAACTAAACAAGGACCCGTACGTAACTTTGGAAAATATGGGGTGCTATCCTTTAAAGGATACGTAATTTCGGTAAAACGGAGGGGTTTTCGAAAAAAACCTAGTGGGGACCTTTTTGCGACAACGGAGAACCTTCACGTGATTTTGAAAAATCCAGAGACTTTTTTTGAAAAACGGTGATGTGACGCGGGGTAGGCCGGAGTTTCCCAGCTGTAATATAGGTATGATGAGCATATAGGAGTAACTCAGCATTTTTCTTGGTTAACAGTGCGTATGGGCGAAAGTTCCTTGGTTGCTGAAGAATAATCCTATTGGTACATTGTACCAATAATCAGACACGCATCTCCGTACTTTTGGCTCCACTCTACACTAGTCTAACCACTATTTGCTAATCTGCAAAAAAAGTTTTGTCCCAATCCCAAAGAGGAAACAGATGTATGAGGTAAAGATCTTGATCCTCTACAATAGTACTATGTAACCTTGCAGTCTCATGAGCCTATGTCTACCCAAATTGCATTGATAATTGCTCTTCTATTTGCAACAATTTCAACTAATCTAGATATATCTACAAAAAAGGCACTTCACCGACTGAAGTTTGATGTAAGTCTCGTTTCAAACACATGAATTTCATATGAAACAGTTTAATTTCAACACAAATCTGCGGAAATTCACATGTTCTAAGCAACCAAGCATGAGTAGAACTAAGATGGAAAGAAGGATGCAACTTTTTTTTTTGCCCAATTACATATAAGAAGCCAATATAAAATGTCACAACAAACGGGTGTAGTTGAATTGCACCTGTTTAGCTGTTCCTAAATTTTCAGTAAGAATTTTTCCTTTGTATAACATTGCAATTTTGTGTTCTTTTTAAATGGTAGAGCTTGCTCATACCACATAATTGTTAGAGATTCATATGCATTGCCATATGGATATAGTTGGAGAGGATGGTAGGAGAACAACAAGAGGTGGAAGCAAACGTGTGGCCGTACGAGTACAAGCAGTAGGCATCAATACCCTCGGGAGGTCGAGGCAGGGGCGGCGATGACTCCATGCTTGGATATCTATCGGAATATCCCTCCACTCCTAGTCTCAGTCACTGGTTTTTCACTTTGTTCCATCTCTTTTAGTTTCTTACAAAGAACCAGAAAGTCCATCTGCAATGTCAAAACGCCGCCAACCTTATGTTAAAATATCTGAGCCATTTGAACTCACATTAAAAAGAAAAAAAATGAATTGAACTGACACGTTTCTGTTGATTGAGGCACTTTCAGGTCCTCCCTGCTGCGCTGCGCTGTTTTTTCGGTTTCATATGCAGCAGTACGCATTTGCAAGCACTTTGCTGCCATCGATCCACGAAAAGATGGGCCCAAAATTGCTGGAGACCAACCCACGAAATCGAGGGCCACGATGCTGAAGGTGCGTCCATTACTCTTGTGTCGTCGGCTGCGTTACATAGTACTATTGTAGAGGATCAAGATAATTGATAAATTTGCCTTCTTTTCTGATGGGAACGGGGTCCCGATCTTCCAATAGGTTCTGGATAAATTCGATTTGGTGGAGTCGCGACACAAATCGATCCGGCTTCCGAACAACACGTCCCGAACCCCGCAATCGCAGCACCACGTCTCCTCAGGTTATCAACCGTGCGCTGCCCGGTTGACCTTGCCAAGAAGGCTAATCCTCGCCTGCGAATCGAAGAACACAAGCAAGAACAAGGAAGAACACAACCAAATTGCAGATATATTGATGAAGCACTCGAAAATTGGGATCTCACAAACCGATGACGGCGAAACTGTTCAAAGACAGAATTAATCTAAGCAAAACCCCACCCTAATGGTGGGGGTGGCGGCTGTATATAAAGGAGTAAGGGGCGTGCAAAACCCCTGGACGCGTCCTTAATGGACTCCAACACGATACAAAGCCGAACGGCCCAAAAGACGGTGTCGCAGCACCCTGACAGATTCTGGACGTCCACTTGTTTCGACGATTCCCGTTGACTCAGAAGGAATTTTGATATGAGACCAGATCCATTGGAAAGGTTATCTTCTCAGCTTTCCATACATATGTGGAACGTCCAAAACGGAGTCCGGATGCGATCTGGGCGTCCGTTTTAGTGCAGTTTGGTCCTGACTCGAATTGGATTCGAAGTCGGTTTGAGTTGGACATCCAACATGATTCGTCCGCCCTTGCTGGACTTGTGCGCCTCGTAGCCCTTCTCCAAGTACTTCTTGATCCTCTCCATGGTTCCTAATCATAATTAAATCATTAGGTAGCAATCGATTCTCAAATGAACCAAAAGAAGTACTTAGAAACGAGCTCACATGTAAATTCAATTGTCGGGCGCGAGCTCTAGTGATTGGTCCTTGAATATCAAGTGGAGGAGTGTTGTGTATATCCGAAGAAGTGATGTCCTCATCATCCTCCCCCTCTTGAAGCGGAGTTGTCCTCAACTCGCCTCATCTTCTTCTCCCAAGCATGGCTTCAAATCTGAAATGTTAAAGGTGGGACTAACCCCAAACTCGGGAGGCAACTCAAGTTTATATGCATTATCATTTATCTTCTCAACTATCTTAAAAGGACCAGCAGCTCTAGGCATCAATTTTGACTTTCTTAACTCAGGAAATCTATCCTTTCGCAAGTGCAACCAAACAAAATCACCCGGTTCAAGTTTAACTTCCTTTCTACCTTTACTACCAAGAATCCTATATTTTCATTCATCTTTTCAATGTTTGCCTTAGTAGTCTCATGCATTTTGAGAATAAAATCAGCACGCCCTTAGCATCATTATGAACTCTCTCACTAGTAGGCAAAGGTAAAATATCAATAGGGGCACGGGGATTGAATCCATACACTACCTGAAAAGGACTTACCTTGGTGGTGGAGTGTTCCGCTCGATTATATGCGAACTCAACATGCGGCAAACACTCTTCCCATAGCTTCAAATTGTTCTTCAAAATAGCTCTCAACATGGTAGACAATGTGCGGTTCACCACCTCGGTTTGGCCATCAGTTTGTGGGTGACATGTGGTAGAGAACAACAACTTTGTACCCAACTTGTTCCATAGAGTACGCCAAAAGTGACTCAAGAACTTGGCATCACGATCCGAAACAATAGTAGAAGGCATACCATGCAAACGAACTATCTCTTTGAAAAAGAGGTCGCAATATGAACGGCATCATCGGTTTTATGACATGGGATAAAGTGAGCCATCTTAGAAAAACGATCCACAACAACAAAAATACTATCCCTTCCCCTTTTAGTCCTGGGCAACCCTAAAACAAAGTCCATAGAAATATCTGCCCACGGAATAGAAGGAACAGGAAGTGGCATATATAAACCATGTAGATTCAAGCGAGACTTAGCATATATAAGCCACAAACCGCTCAACATCTCGCCTCATCTTTGGCCAAAAGAAGTGTGTGGTCAGAACGTCCTCCGTCTTCTTAGCACCAAAATGTCCCATCAAACCGCCTCCAAGCGCCTCCGCAACAACAAAAGACGAACGGATCCAACTGGAATGCATAGGCGGTTAGCTCTAAACAAAAAACCATCATTGATCACGAATTTATTCCATGCTTGACCCTCTTTACAATGCAACAAGACATCCTTAAAATCAACATCAAAAGCATATTGTTCTTTAATAGTTTCAAGACCAAAATGCGACAATCAAGTTGAGACAACATGGTATAGCGTCGAGACAAAGCATCAAGAATCACATTATCCTTCCCTTTCTTGTGTTTAATGACATAAGGAAAAGATTCAATAAATTCAACCCACTTAGCATGTCTACGATTCAAATTGGTTTGACTACGAATATGCTTAAGTGATTCATGATCGGAATGAATGACAAATTCTTTAGGCCATAAATAGTGTTGCCACGCCTCTAAAGAACGAACAAGAGCATACAATTCTTTACCATACGTGGAATAATTAAGAACAGGACCATTCAATTTTTCGCTAAAGTAGGCAATGTGTTTGCCTTCTTGCATCAAAACACCACCAATACCAATTCCGCTAGCATCACATTCGAGTTCAAAAGTCTTACCAAAATCCGGAAGTTGGAGCAATGGTGCGTGCGTAAGCTTGTCCTTCAAATGATTAAAGGACTCCTCTTGTGATGGCCCCCAATGGAACACGACACCCTTCTTTGTCAACTCAATCAACGGTGTCGCAATGGTGCTGAATTCTTTGACAAAGCGGCGATAAAATCCTGCAAGGCCAAGAAAACTCCGACTTGGGAGACTGGGGCGTGGGCCAACTCCATATCACCTCCACCTTGGCTCTATCAACCTCAATTCCTCGTGGAGTCACAACATAGCCAAGAAAGAGACTCGATCCGTGCAAAAGGTGCACTTCTCAAGGTTACCAAACAAACGTGCATCTCTCAAAGCATTAAAACAGCACGTAAGTGAGTCGAATGTTCATCCATGGACTTGCTATAAATTAAGATATCATCAAAGTAAACGACCACAAATTTGCCAATGAAAGGACGTAAAACCTCGCTCATTAATCTCATGAAAGTGCTAGGTGCATTAGTTAAACCAAAAGGCATGACTAACCACTCATACAAGCCGAACTTAGTTTTAAAAGCGTTTTCCATTCATCGCCAAGTTTCATTCTTATTTGGTGGTATCCACTACGCAAGTCAATCTTTGTGAAAATTATAGCACCACACAACTCATCAAGCATGTCGTCTAGCCTAGGAATATGATGACGATACCGTATAGTAATGTTGTTAATGGCTCTACAATCTACACACATACGCCAAGAACCATCTTTTTGGGAACCAAAAGAATGTGAACAAGACAAGGACTAATGCTCTCACGACGTACTCCACGGTCCAAAAGGTCTTGGACTTGGCGTGAATCTCCTTAGTCTCTTGGGATTGGTCTGTCGACGCCGACGGTTTGGCAAGCTCGCCTGTGGATCAAATCAATCTGGTGCTCAATCCTCGAATGGGTGGAAGTCCCGGAGGTATCTCATCGTGGAAAACATCTATAAACTCCCGCAAAAGATTAGTGATGAGAAGTGCAAAGTGCAAGGCATAGTATCAAGAGAAAATAAAGCATCTTTGCACACAAAAGCATAGCATGTATCATTAACATCATCAATTGCAGCAAGGTCTGATTTTGTGGCAAGCATAACAGAATTTTTCAAATGGAGTACTTGCTGTTTTCAGTTTTATCATGTTCCTTTGGATCATTAGCAAGAGCAGCCTCGCCCTATCGGCCTCTATAATCTCATTTGGGGTCAAAGGCAGAAAGTAACTTTCTTTCCCTTATGCATAAAAGTGTATGTGTTACTACTACCATGGTGTAAAGCATCATTATCAAATTCCCAAGGTCGACCCAATAAAAGAGAGCATGCTTGCATGGGAATCACATCACAATCAACATGATCAACATAAGCACCAATGGAAAATGGACTCGGCATGTTTGTGTTACCTTAGCTTTTCCAGAGTCATTTAACCATTGAATATGGTATGGATGTGGATGCGGTCGCGTGGTCAAGCCAAGCTTCTTGACCAAATCGAACTCACCAAGTTGTTGCAACTTCCTCCATCAATGATGACACGTGCACGCCGGTTCTTGATTGCAAAGAAGGTCTGAAACAAATTATGGCGTTGAAGTTTATCGGTTGTTGTACCGCGGCCGAGGACTCGCTGCACAATGATGCTCCGTAGCGTCGCTGTGGACGCCCCACCAAGGACGAGGTCGTCAACACCACCGCCATTGTCGTCCGAGGCGCAGCAACATCATCATCCTCCTCGACATCCGGCGTCGATGTAGCCTCCATCTTCGTGGCGATGTATGCCCGCTGGCTAGGGCAATTCTTTTGCACATGACCAAGCCCATGGCGCGGTGGCATCGAATGCCGGAGGAGCGCCCGCTGAAGCCACGGAAGAAGAACTCTTGGGTGGACCCTACAAAGAATTTTTGAAGAATGCAGGCGTGTCGTGGAAGGTGGCTTTGGCGCTGCTGCCATCTTGTTCACGGTGGTGGAGGAGAACGAAACTCAAGAAGACTGGGCGATCCGTCGATGTAGTCGTTCGCGTGTAGAAGGGTCGTCCGGTGCGTGCCTTAGCCGATTCGTAGGCCCCTCGCAATTTTTTCTCGCAAGCATAGCAAGGTGGAACAACGGTTGTGATGAGTAAATTCTTTATAATCAACAATGTCACGAATTTCACGCCAGAACCCCCGTAGAAACGACAAATCTTATCCTCCGTGTCCTCAACAACCCCACAACGCACCATACCCTTTTGAAGCTCAAGATAATAGTCTTGAACAGAACTATCACCTTGTTCTAAGCGCTGCAATTTTTTCTCAATTCAAGTTTATATGAGGGAGGAACAAAACGACACGCATAGCTTCTTTTAAGCGCTCCCATGTATCGGGTTGTGCGCATGGTACTTAGTTCATTCCACCGATAATAGCAAAGTCCTTAAACTCACTAGTAGCTTGTCTAACTCTATGTTGCTCGGAACTAAGTGAGAGTTAAACTTCGCGCTCACCGTCATCTCCCAATCAAGATATATTTCAAGATCATAAAGACCGAAAAGATGGAATGGTAAACTTGACTTTAGCAAAGGGTCGTCGTTACCATGACGGTTCGGTTATTACCTCCCATACCATGTCGGTTTTGTCAAGACGACGACGTAGTCGTGCATCTTGTGTCGCCCACGATCAATGTTGCCATCTCGCATCATACTGTGGCGTCATCATGATGATGGCCATCATTGACGGTGGTAGACGTGCTCCAATGTGTCCATCCGACCGTGAGGTCACCATCCGCCGCTCCACCCGCTCAATGCCTTCCGTGGTGTTCAATCGGGTAATGGCGGCGACGATGGTGTCCAATCTCGCCGAGATCGCTGAGTGAAGCGTTTTGTTTGTCGAGCGCAGCTTGTAGCCGGCCGCCACTAACACACTCGTTGAAATCGACCGTGTCCCGTCCTCTTCGCTTCCGCCATGGTTAGTGGAAATACAGGAAAACAAAAGGATGATCCCTATCAACTACAAAGGAAGGAAGTGGAAACCCGAAGGAAGTGGCTTACCAAGCTCTTACAAGTGTGCTTACCAAAGCAATGGTGGTACAACCGGTGGTCGGTTCGTGATACCTTGTCGAGCGTGGGTACGATTGCAAGGTCAAAACGTGCTATCCGTAGTAGATATATGGAGTTTGGAAGGCCAAATATGTCATGGAACACAAATCAATAACAGATAGTAATGTGAATAAATGTCCAAAGTATGGTCCTAGTTGTCGGTTTAAATGTGTCCTATATCAAATATGAGATGATGAACAAGGAGTCAAGAATGAATATGAAAGCAACGACAAAGAACAAAGATGGCTGTGCACCGAGAAGCTCAATTCAAAGATAAGCACAAAACAAATAAATTGTTGGCACCTAAAGCGTGTTCGTCAGAGTTTTTCTTTTTTTTCTCTCTCTTCTTTTTTTTTGTTGCGCCACAGATAGTACTCTCTCCTCTCTACTATAGCGAAATTTTTCTTTTTTTGTATTTTTATATTTTTTCATAGAGCGAGCACGTAAATAGGAACCACACAAAGTTGCAACTCAATCGGATATAAGGAGTGGCCTCACGAAAATAATGAATGTGTCAGTAAATTCGGTGATTCAATTTTGAGCGAGTACTACACTTTCCAGCCAATTTCGAAAATAAATTCACGAACCCGACGGTTGGGAAGTTTCGGATGTAAAATTTAATTTCACCCAATTTAAAAAAAGCAACTAATTTCGAGTCCGTGTCATGCGAAAGTTATGGCCGCTTGAAGATGGACCTCCAAGTTATGGTTCTTTGTGGGGTGAAAACGAAGATCGGGTGGAGGGAATTTGTGGAACGGTGGCGGAAGCTCGGAAAGGTGGGGATGATTCGTTGTGATCACGAGACGTGATGGATGACGAAACAGAGGGTTAACAGAGGGTGGGATATGGGTGGGAAAACAAAAAGCAGAGGGTGGAAAACGCGATGGATGACGGCTAGGGTTTGAAGGGTGGTAGCGGAAGGAATACAACTCGAACAAAACACGATCTAAACCAGCAACACAACTCGACTAAGGACACAAACTCAACACTACGGACTCAGTGAGGGGAGGAGATGAAGGATTACCTCGACATCGAGGTGGAACTAAGTTTGGGGAAGATGGTTCGGAGTCGACAGGTGACACCGACGCTTGGAGATATAGATGACGATGGTACACCCTCTAGATCCAAAAGGAGATGGGCCGAGATGGCCTCTAGATCCCAAAGGAGGTGGGCCGACGCTTGTGGACAAGGTGACAGCCGAAGGGAGGAGTCAATAGGAGTTCGTAGGACAACACTTGAGGACAAGATGCTGGCTAGAGGAGGCGGAGGGCTATGGCGGGTTGAAACCCTATTTGTTGAGAATGCAGGGAAGGCGGAGGCAGTCGCTGACAGCGCGGAGGACAAAGCCGGGACTCCTCGTCGTTAGGAGGAGGTCGAGGGCGCATCAGCAGGAGGAGGCTGGGGTCGCATGAGCTTGCGAAACCCTAATCGCCTCTTCAGGTCGACTGTGGCTGTGGGTGGCTATTGAGGGGACGAATGGGGTTGGGAGGACCGAGTCCTGCTTTTTATACGTAGTACACGATGAGTAATTTCTTCCAACTTTAGTAACAATTAGGAAATCCCATCCCGCAAAAGCCACAGAAGGTGATGGAAGCATATGGAGAGGATGGGTTGATTAAGAGGATGGGTATTAGGTGGATGGCATTGCACGTAATTATTTCTAACTTCAATGTTCTTTTCTATGGAAGAACAGATAGCGATCACCAATTCTACGGACTAAAGGAAAAAACCTTCCAATCAAAAAACACCATACCATGGCCATGTTAATTCCAACGATATTGTTTTTTACCGGAGGAATAAAAAACCACTCTGGACAAGAAGAATAAAAAGGGTAAACAAATTATAAATCCAAGGTATTGGGGCCTTGTGCTGGGTCATCGTCGACGGTCATCTCGGGCGAACGTCTTAGCAGTTGTCTTGGCCGGCTTCGTTGCCAGATTAGCGGGGCACCACTGGGAAGCCTAGGTTAGTTTCAATAAAGGCCCCTACCTATGTTTCCTCTAGATCTAGATCTATCCCCCTGCTTCCTTCATCCTCTTGGTCGGATATCCGTCGTCCATCCGAAGCCGAACCCCCGGAAGGATGCAATGGAGGCAGCTCCAGGATCTTCCATGGTTGCTTCTCTACTTTCCTCCTGCGGCTCCTTCCTCCCTGTCAATGGAGGGAAGGAACAAGTTGTTTGTCTGAGCCCGGTGAAGCGCAACAAAAATCCACGGCTCAGATCTTAGGGTGGTATCCTCCACTTTGACGATGGTAGCCAAGTGGGTTGCCTTCCAGGCAATCGATGCCACACGTCGTCATGGAGGAGATATTCTTCCCTTATTCAACCACAAGGGCCAAATTCCGGATGATCTACCGGAGGGATCGCTGGTGACTCACCGGCCGGACAGCACAACTGAGGCCTCATGGAGCTCATGCCGTGGCCATCCTCCGGGCTCCTCAGCTGGTGCTATGGCTGTCTGTCGAAGGGGAACCATCCCTAAGACGTCCCTAAGACGTCCGTACGGATCTGCTCGTTTTGATTTTAACTTCTGATTTTTAGTTTTTAGTTCACTATTTTTTAAATTCATCTTTTCTAGTTTTTTAGAGTTTTTTTATCTTTTCTTTTTTTCTATATTTGTTTACATTATGTATGATGGGCTAACTTGTTTTTTTTATTTTTTAAGTTTAATTACGTCAAAAAAATCATCAATAACTATAGTGCAAAATAAGTCACTACAGTACAAAATAAGTTATAAATTACAAAAAAATAACCAACCCATTCCAGGGTCCTCCCAAAAGATATGAAAAATCTCCCTTGTTCGCACACGCTACCAAACAACCTTGCCTGACGAGACTATGCGCTCCTAAACAACTATCCTTGCCCAGCTAGGCGAGGCGAAGCTAGAGATCCAAACACATCCCAAGAGAGTTTTTTTAATAATTTATTTTTTATTTTGAATTACAGTATTATACGTATATTTTATTTTTTTACAGTTTTGACCATCAGTCGCCTAACCGTTGGATGACTTGAGCTAGTCGCATAACCATCGCGTAACACGTGGCCAAGTTTCTCAACCGTTGGATGACTAGTCTCGATCGCCCAACGGTTGGACGACAAGCCCCTAGTCGTTCAACCAAGTTGAACGACTAGTCTAAGTCATCCAACGGTTGGATGACTAGAGGCTAAAATGAGATCATCGTGCGCGAACGACCGCACACGTGGGGTTATAGCCCCCTAGTTGCCTAACGGTTGAATAACTTGGGCTAGTTGCTCAACAGTTGGGCGACTTGATCATATATCACCAAATGGCTGGGCAATTAGCCTAAGTCGTCCAACCGTGAAGTAGCGGATGATCAAAACTGCAGAAAAATAAAACACATGTATAATAATGCAATTCGAAATAAAAATAAATTATTTTTTAAAAATCCATCCCAAGAGGTACACCCATTTAACATGTGATTAAAAAGTTCTCCCTTCGATGTCCTCTGCTTGTCCAGGTCATTTGGGCTTCAGGTTTTAGCTTTTGAGTTATAGTTTCTAGTTTTTAAATTTCATCTTTTTATGGTTTTTTGCCTTTTGGATTTTTTACCTTTCTTTTTTTCATATTCATTTGCATTGTTTGTGATGAGATAATCTTTTTTAGTTTAAAATTTTTAAATTTAATTACGATAAAAACTACTAGTAGCTATAGTGCAAAAAACCTCAAAACAATAAAAAAAAGCTAAAATCCACAAATTTAAACCCAAATAAGCACACCATAAGTTTGCAATATACATGAGTCTTAAAAAACAATGCAAAACATGTACCGTGCCTTTCGCCAACAACCCAATACTTTATTGTTTAGCTCTCTCCAATTATAAAAGACTGTGCTACCAAACAGCTATCTTTGCCCGGCTAGACGACGCGAGGTGAAGCTAGAGATCCAAATTAGATGTCGGCATTGGGATGTGCCGGCACAGTTTAGGTCTATCGTGCTTTGGCCCATGTCGTGTCGTGCTGACTCAGCCTGGTCAATCCCACCATGCCGGCCTGCCTCACCTCCAACCAGGTCTAGGCATGGCCTAAAGCCCGCTATATCGGTGTTCGTACCATATCAGCCTAAGCCTAGTCTAAAATAACTATACACAATGAAGGCGGCGGCGACGATGGTGGCGGCGCCTGCCATTTTCATTTCTCTCATACTCGTCTCGTTAAAAACTAGTTAAAATCTCATACTATTGTCGTATGTCATTCCACCTCCGAGCTTGGCCATCAGTCCAACGGCATGTATATCTGGGTACAAATCGGACTGTGATGTACGTGCCCATCTAGCCCATCGCCCAACATAGTGATGCCCAACTGATTAAATAGAAAAGCTCAAGCAGAGTCATGAGTGCAGTTTACTATAGTTAAGAAATCAATTTTAAATAGTTTCTCGAACGTTTAGTAACTACTTGGAATAGACGCACTAATAACATACCATATCTTTTTACATAATAGTTAATTGCAACATACATAGGGTGGTTATCTCATCAAATTCTATAATTAAAAAGGCAGTCGGTGAAGGGAGCTACGTTAGAATTAGAAGCATATGTAATAGTAATTTTCCTACATAAAATAAAATCACAATGGGTGGGCTATGCTATAAAAATTATAAATATATATTAGAATATGTTGATTAGTTTTGATCTTCTTCTCCAGCAGTTCAGCCCTACTGGTTTTACATGAAGAAGCAAGAGAGCTGCGAGGATGCAACCTAGAGTTCAGTGGTGGTGACTTAAGAGGAGCAGCATTGAAAATACTTATTATTTTTGTATGATGATGTTTCTTAATGAAGAACAATAAAAGACATTTTATATCACAAGTGCAAAAATAAAGAACAACAAAAGACACCTCATATCACAAATGCAAAAATGAACTCGGCCTAAATCATAGCATATCTCAATTACTTTTTCAGCCATTGGATGAAGATCCAACCATCCTTACCTTTCTCCTCATCTCATATATATACATCACGCATTCACATCTCTAAAACCTAACTCAATCTTCAAATTTGGCATTCTAGGGATCGCTCCGTACAGATGTATATGTCATAGTAGATGTGTAAGATCTTTTCGTGATAAAATCAGAGTTTCGAGGGCTAAAACAGAAGAAATCAAAAATAGACAAGGACCTATTTGTAGATTTCAGAATACATAGATGGATAAATCGCAAAAATGCAAATCCCCATTCCCTATAATTGTCACCAACTGGAGGAACCCGATTCATTTCTTCCTTCCCCTACCATCATCTCCACGAGCGGCACCGGCGAGGCTGAGGCTAACGGCCATGCGGGCCGTGGGAGACGAGGCGGGCTGATGCGTGGGAGGCGATGAGGCTAAGGTGGGCACGTGGGAGGCGGCGAGGCTGCAGTGGAAGGTGGCGCCGAGGTGGGGCGACACGGGAGGGCGAGCCGGTGAGACGGGACACGGGACCGATGTCCGACGGCTCCTCCTCTTGGCATGGTATACTCGTTCCCATCTACTCCCTTTGTCTCTACTCTGTGATGGCTTGTGGGGATAGGGGGATTCATGGGATGGCGATGGGAGGTGGGTGACTGAGGTCAAGACGGCCACCGGCGCTCAGCGTGCTTACCGTGCTGCCCGTGCTGGGCCGGCCCACCATTCGTGTCGTACCGGCATGGTCCGTCACATGGCCGTGCTTGGGCCGTGCCGGGTCGGCCGGGCCTCAGCCTAACCCAGAACAACACGTCCCGTCTCCGACCTCTAATCCAAACATGTCATAAGATTACATCCATTTAACAGGGGCTTAAGCCCTGCTCAATTCAACTTCAGCTTTTAGCTTTTAGCTTCTAACTTCTTAACTCATCTTTTTCTGACTTTTTGGCTTTTTGGGGTTTTTTGTATTTTCTTTTTTCCATATTCCTTTGTATTGTCTGTCATGAGAGAACTTTTTTATTTTTTATTTTTAAATTTAATTATACCAAAAAAATTACAGTAGCTTGATAAAACGTTATGGATGGAGTCTGTAACTTTTTTTGGCTTCGTCATGTGGTGAGATTGGAAATGTTATGGATGGAGTCCATAACGTGGAAGATTTGGAGTTTTATAAAACCCGTGTTAGGAATGGTTTCGGGTCCCTTGATTTGAGAAGGGATAAGGTGTTGTGTTCGTGTTTAAATCAGACACGATTGAGACGTTAACCTATAAAAGCTAGGGAGAGGCTAAGGGCTAACGTGAACCAGTTTTTAGGGCTTTCATCGGGGAAGTTTTTAGGGTGCCATGAGGGTGCTTTGTAGCCATAAACGTATTACAGAAATAATAGATCAGATCTATTCCAAGAAAAGTTCATTGGCGATGTGATTTTCTTGAGAATTGCTTTTGTGTGTCTCATCGATGTGCTATAGGTGAAGTGCTGTCTTCGGCTTGTTTTCGATCGAGTGGTCAATTGGTTCGAGCAGTCGAAGTATTCTGAGCAACAGGAGATCTCGACTATGTGATCATAGCGAGTAGTCGAGTGATACGTGATCGTAGCGAGCAGTCAAGCAGATGAAACGCCGGAGCAGACAGGATTCTTCATCAAGCTTGTGCACACGATCGTGTGTTTTGCGGTTGGACTCCACGTCTGCAAGATTAGATCATTTTTCTTCTAGTTTGGGTTTTTGGTTTCAGTTTCAAAAGGCGGAGACAATCATTCACCCCCTCTAATTGTGCCATACGATCCTACGGTTTATGTTGGTATTTGTAGTCCTTTCCTTTTAAGAAAAAGAAAATTGTTAATTTGAGAATTTAAGTGATTTCGCCTTTGGCTTATGTGGTTTTGATTTGCAATTGCTTAGTTGGAAGTTGAGGATTTTTCATAGTGAATCATTCATTTTCAGAACTAATTCTGTTTGGAAGAGAGTTGGTTTAATGAGTGTTTTATTTATTTCTCTTGTCAAATAGTTTCTCCTTGCAAATTGAAGTGATCTCTATTCTAAGGATGGTTTATTTCAAAACAGTGATTTTTTTGTGGATTTCCTTGTTAAGGATGAGTTAGCAATTATTTACTTGATGCATATGGAAATTGAATGACGTGTTGCATTCACATGTGTAGTAAATTATTGCAGGGTTTTAAGGTGTGCTGGTCTCTTCAAGCTATTTGTGTGGAGTCGGAGCCGTGTGATATCTCGAATATTTTTTATGGTGGATATGAGTTGAAAGGTTAGAGTCTGTAAGTAGGGTTGAGAAGTGTAGAATTTAGTGTGAATTCTTTAAAGGAGGGGAGAATTTAATATCCCTAAAATTCTAATTGTGAATTAAATAAATTAATTAAATACTTGATGCTATTTGGGTCAAATTGGCTATTAGTACGATAATTATTTGTAACCTTAAACCCTAATTACTATATAATGTCCTAAATCTGTGACAAATATGACTATAATGATAATAATAGTAAAATTGATGCTAATAATCAATTTAGAGGTATGAGGGCCGAATGGGCCAGCCCATTTAAGCATTGTCCTATAAGAAAGAGTTGTAATCGGATTCTCCTAGGACTACCTCTCTCCCTAAAGGGCAGTCATCACCTTCCCCATAGGGGTGCACCTCTCTAGGGCTTCTTCTTGTTTTCCCTAAAGCTTGGCTATGGCTGCTCTAGCTCCAAGAGATATACGGAGAGCAAGGAAGAGATTGAGGAGGAGGAGAATTCGCATGTTTTCTTCATCAGATCTTCTTTGATGTGTGGGTAATCATCTAATACTTCCACCGATCCCTGTATATAAACTTTTGTGTGGATTAACTTAGTAATTAGCGTGTGATTAGTCTTGTGGATCGTGCTAGTTCTTGTTTAGGATTGCTAGGTTTTGTGTAGTCTAGATCTAGACGATTTTCGTAGGCCTTGGAAACCGAATACAGAGAGATGATGTATGAAAGAGTTGTAGATAACTTTTTAATCTTTCCAACAAGAACAAGATCATTAAATTCCATTTGGTATATTGTAAGATATGGTCTTTAGAAGTCTATTGTCCTACAAATCATTATAATCGAGTGATGCCATGGGTTTTGAGGGTTTAAGCCTTTAAAAGATTGAATTAGGTCTGGTCAATAACTAGGGAGTTGTATATAATTTTCTTAGGTTTTTATAAAGTCCTAGATCATTAAATTTGGATGGGTATACTAGAAGTTATGGTTCCATGAACATGTCTGTTCTGAAATTAGTTTTCATTGGATGCATTTGTGGAAATTGGCTAATTACACTTAGTAGACGACATAATTAAATTCATGGGAAGTTGTATATAATTGTCTAAGGATTCCATAGAGTCCAAGAACATGAATTTTGGTGGAGTAGATTATAAGTGAGAGACCATGTGGAGGTCATCCCATTGTATATGATGAGTAATTGACATCGGTTTAGGAAAAGTCGAGTTTGAGTCGGTTTGTTCGGACCTAGACATTGCGTGGCGTAACGGGCTCGGTCGGATTTTATCGAACCTAGTCGTATGGGTTTAGGTTGCATATTCTGGTGACTCGACAGGTTTGATCTCTATTTACGCTTTCATGTATCGAGCGGTGCTATTTGACGTGTTTCTTGTCTGTGTGACTACAGGACGTCGAGACGGAGTCGTGGTGAGACACGGTGGACCGGACTAGGCGCAGGTGGCGCTGAGGTCAGAACGGTCGGATGTGTCGAAGACGATGTGGACTCGAGGTGGTTGCGAGCGTGCGAGGCAAGGAGCGCGGAAGCTTCCCGGAAGGTGCAGGAGGGGCGAAACGGGGATTTCGCGAGGCTGCGCAAGCGGGAGACGACTCCGTTAGGGTTTAGCCGGCGTAACGGGTTGGAGACCCGTTAGCCAAGGGCTATAAATAGAGGTGAGGGGCTGCATACCCCTTAGGACACAATAGAGGGAGTTAGGGTTTTAAGAGTTCATTCCTTGTGTGTTGTGTTCCTCCCAAGAAGCTTGTGAGGCTCTTGGTGTTTTTGAGGATTAAGAGATGGAGAGAGTGAGAGTTGTTTGATCCTTCATGTAATTTCTTTTCTTGTTCAAGTGTACAGGCGTACGGGGACGTATTTCTTTGTTTCTCGCTCTTGATTCAATGAATGGAAATCTGAAGTTTTCTTATGACTTGTTCTTAGTTCTTGCTCTCTTTGTGATGGTATCAAACCGAGATTGCTCTCTTGGCAGAAGTGTTCTCTCCGCGGGACTGTTTGCTGTGTACTCTGTTTTCTGTAGCTTCTATTTTCAGTTCGACACCAGTGTTTACTCTCTGGTCTACAGCATCCGACAGCAGTATGTGTGCTTCTTTTCTTCATGTCTCTAGATAGCACTCGGATGATTGTGTAACTTGCAGCTAGTTAAGTTTTCAGTCATTTGCTAGATGTTTTCGGCTGCAAAATCAACAAGCTCCTTCTGCTGTTTTCGGTGATGTGGTCTGTTTTCGGTTGTGAACAGGAAAACAGACAGCGACCTAGTTTCTCTCTTTTTTGGCTGTGACCTTCTTCATCTCTTCTCGGTTGTTCGGCTGAAGTAAAATCCTTCCGACCAAATCAGCATTTCCGGCCAAACCAGAGTCATTGCAGCAACCCTTGATCTTGGTCTTTTTTATTTTTCTTTTGCTCTCAGTATGTTGTTCGGCAGCTGTAGAAATACTTTGTATAAGTATTTCTGTCTGTAGCAGTCAGCCGTCAGTAACTAAAGAACTTTCCCAGTCCGCGTGAATCTTTTTCTTTTCCCCTTTTTACTTTCAGTTTTACCGCTACAGTTCCTACTCGGTCTGCTTGGCAAAAATCTGAATTGACATGCTTCTCTTGTGAACTCCTGTGAGTGATCGGAAGTAGAACATCAAGCTTGGTCTTCTTTCTTTTATTTCTTGTGTTGATCTTTCACGATTTTGCATGCAGATCAAACGGCAATATTTTTAGCTGAAATTTTTACTGATTACTCTCTGATTTACGCTGAATTTTTTAGTACTGCATGCGTTCTAGTTTTCAGCAGAATTAATTTTTCGAATTCTCGGGGGCGATTTTAAAAGAGAACGACATTCACCCCCTCCCTCTGTCGCCATTTCGGTCCTACAATTGGTATCAGAGCTGGTTAACTCTTGTCTATAGATCTTAACCGGTCTGCAAGCCATGGCGACAGACAAGTATTCCACCAAGCCGCCCATCTTCAATGGCCTGGATTACCCCTTCTGGAAAAGCCGAATGGAAACTTACATCCAGGCTCAGGGGTATGCCATCTGGCGGAAGGTGGAGATTCAGTTTGTTGTTCCGAATTCGATCGCATCTCTCACCTGTCGTCCACCTACGACATCTGGGTGACCCTCAATGCATACCATGAGGGCACCACCCAGATCAAGACGGTTCGACAGGACCAGTTCAAGCGTGAATACAGTAAATTCAAGATGCTTGCTGGTGAGTCCCTTGACGAGTGCTTCTCGCGGTTTCACAAGATTTTGAGCAACCTCCGAGCCGTCGGTCTCACATACTCCGACTCGGATAACGCTCGACAAATCCTCTCTGCACTCGATCTTCGCGTTTGGGAGATGAAGGTGACTACCATCAAGGACACCACGGACCTCTCGACCCCGACTCTTGACGCGCTTTACTCGCGCCTCAAGACTCACGAGATTGACATAGTCTCGTCGGTCGAAGTCACGATCGATGGCACTAGTCACCGATCCCGCTCGGATCTTCTTCTCGCGAGCCTTTGTGTGGATTCTCCCTTGTCGCTCTCGTGACATAACTAATGATCGCTAGAGCGACTTGCGGATGAACACTAGCCCTCCTAGCGAAGATTTTCTCATGCTTACAAGAGGAGGAGGGATGGAAAAAGAGGAGGACCCGTGATTTGTTTCGAGTGTGGTGGCCCCAACCACATCCGAGCAAACTGTCCCAAGCTTGGGAAGGGTAAAGGCGACTTCGGAGGTTCGGGCAAGAACGACTACACCGACAAGAACCGCAACTCGAAGCCCTCAAGACTGCTCCAAGGCAAGAAGAAGTTCCGCAACTTTGGGAAGGCGAAGAAGCTCTTCCACCGCGTCCTCACCACTTTCGATGACCTCGACCTCAGCGAGGTGGAGGGATGGAGCGACGACGACGGGACGGGTGATCAAGAACCCAAAGGCGGCGACCACTTCTCCGGCATGTGCTTCATGGCCCTCGAGGGCTTAATCGAGCGACAATGAGTGCAGCTCTCGACTCGACGAGGTGAGCCCTACTTATGATCGCCTTAATGATGCTTTCCTTAAGCTAGGTAGATTTCATGCCAAGTCTAGGGCTAGGTGTGCTGATTTGGAGAAGGAAGTAGCTAGACTATCACGGGAGCTTACTTCGCTAACATCTGCTCACTCCCATGATGACTGTGATACATGTTGTGCCTTGATTGATGATATGGAGAAATTAAGGACCTGTCATGCTAGTTTGTCTTCTGAGCTTGAATTGATTAAGGTGGACAACATTAGTCTTCTTGCTGAGCTTGAGATGAGTAGGGTAGTTCCTGTTTCATCTTCTACTGTTGAGACTATCTCTTGCACCTCATGTGAGGATAAGGATAATGCTTTTAGAGGTCTTTATACATTGCTTCTTGATCTGCCCGAGACGTGTGAAAGTTGTAATAACTTAAAGAGGAATCTAAAACGGGCAGATCATAAAATTGCTGAGTTACAAGCTTTTCTACTTGAGCCTATTGCTTCATGTGTAAACTGTCCTAAGTTAACTGCTGAACTTGAATCTGTCTCAAAACATTTTCAAGAAATGATTGACTACAATAAGAACCCTGTTAGCTCACCATGCAAAAATTGTGATAAACTAAAATCTAACTTGATTGCTTTGGATGATAAATGTGTGAAGCTAACTAAGGACCTCCTAGAAAAATCACGTCCTGCTTGTGCCTTCTGTGCTGAGGTGTTGGAAAAGGATAAGGACATGGTAGAGACGTTTAGGAAGAGTTACGAAGACCAAATGGCTAGGATTAGGACTGCCCCTGTGTGTCCCTCTGAGCTCTAAAGGTTGAGGTGGCGTGCATAAGGAGAAATATGCACGTGCTATTCGCTCTTCTGCTATTGGTTCTTCTCCTTCCTCTCCTCCTGCTGTCTCTTCTTCTTCTCTTTGCTCTTCTTGCATCTCTCTCTTTCGGGAGTGTCAGTACCTTATGAACACTCTCGAGAAATTTGTAGGAGGCAAGAAGAAACTTAATCTTATTCTAGACCAATCAAAGATTTGCAAGTTCAAACAGGGTCTAGGATATGATCTCCGTGAAGATGTGAGGAAACATCCACCTGTCGTGCTCGAACCGTAGCCGCAGGTGTGATTGAGGTCAAGCCCAAGAACAAGAAAGTTCAATTTAAATCAGCGGGCCTTGTCCAAGGGATTTCTGACAGCAAGGTGATTTCACCTGCAGCTTCGGCCCCTCAAAAGGCGAAGTATCATTGCACCTTCTATCAGAAGGATGGGCATTTGTTTGACCATTGCTTCAACGCGCCAAGATCGCGCGAAGAGACCGTGTTGAGTCTCTTAGGCGTATTCATGGTCAGCACCAGACCTTGAGTGCACCCAAGACCAACACGAGGTCTAGGTTTGCTACTGTTGGTAGCTTTGGGCAGCACCGAGGACTTGGTTTCTCTGAGTCTTCTGTTTTTCGTCCTCGTGCTCCCTCTGGTCGTGACTTCCGCCATCCTGAGGGTAGATCTCGTTTTCCCCATCGAGATGCCTACCCGCGCGTGATCGACCGTTGTCGGTGCACCGACCGCTCGTCCGTAGCGATCGGACCCAACAATGACTTCAGATCTGCTCACAGATCTTCTGCTTCTTTGAGCGACGGAGGCGAGGGTAGATAGAGGTCACCGTGTTTGACTACTTCATCTCGCCGACGTGTTACTCAAGATTGGGTGCCAAAATCATTGTTGATTTACCCGATCGAGACTTTACTGCTTGACTCAGTTCGCGCGGGTGGAAGGAAAGGTTTGGCTCAGACTCGGGTGTTCACGACACATGACCGGAGATTCTCGGTGGTTTTTTCCCTTGCCCGAGCCCCAGGTGATGAGACGATCACCTTCGGAGACGCCTCATCTGGGCGCGTCATCTCCAAAGGTACAGTGCACATTAATGATTCATTTATTTTGAGAGATGTTGTCTTGGATAGTAAGCTGCAGTATAATTTTCTTTCCGTTTCTCAGCTTACCGATGACGACTTTGAGGTGAGTTTTAAGAAAACAATTGCAAAATTCTTGATTCTTCTGTAGTCCGGTTTATGGATTTCTCATTTTGGGAGGATCTTTCGTGCTGATTTTTCCGAGTCTTCGGTGATCCTCTCCGGTGTTTGGTTGTTTCGAGTCCGTGACCTTTCCTTCGGCATAGGAGACTTGGTCATATTGATTTGACCATTTGACCCGAGTTAGCGCCACGTTCTCATTCGTGGTCCGCCGAAACTCAAGATGGTCAAAGATCTTGTTTGCGCTCCATACCCACACACGGCAAGATGGTTGCCGCTTCTCACCCTCCGGTCATAGTGACTATGACCGATGCACCAGGACAGCTGCTCCACATGGACACAGTCGGACCACCGAGTGCGATCTGCAGGAGGAAGTGGTATGTTCTTGTCGTGGTCGATGACTTCTCGAGGTATTCTTGGGTGTTTTTCTTGGCCTCGAAGGATGAGACGCTCACACATTTCCGATGTCTTTTCAAGAGGCTTTTGCTGAGCTTCCGGTGCCTTACGAGCGATCCGGTGACAATGGCACGGAGTTCAAGAATTCCTACTTTGAGAGGTTCTGTGGTGAGGCAGTGTAGAGCACCGGTTCTCTTCTCCGCACGTCCACGCACAGAATGGCGTCGTGGAGAGGAAGAACCGCACACGGTCGAGATGGCCGTGACGATGCTCGATGAATACTCTACACCGTGGAAGTTCGGGTCGAGGCTATAGCTACCGCGTGCCATGTCTCAAATCGAGTTTTTCTGAGGGCACACTTGCACCGCACCTCTTACGAGTTGAGATATGGGCGAAAGCCCAACGTCTCTCATTTTCGTGTGTTTGGTTGCAAGTGCTTTATTTTGAAGTCTTGTATGGACTTAAGCAGGCCCCTAGAGCTTGGTATGAGAGGCTTAAGTCCTATCTGTTGAGTCATGGTTTCGAAATGGGTAAAATAGACAAGACCTTATTCATCCGTCGGCATGGCAATGATCTTCTGCTCGTCCAGATCTATGTTGATGACATCATCTTTGGTGGATCCTCGCATGCTCTCGCTTCCCGCCCGATGTTATGAGCTCGGAGTTTGAGATGAGCATGATGGGCGAGTTGAGCTTTTTCCTTGGCTTCCAAATTAAGCAGACTTGGGAGGGTACCTTCTTGCATCAAGGTAAATACACTCGAGACCTCCTAAGACGCTTCGATATGAGTGATGGTAAGCCTGTGTCAACTCCAATGGCTTCTACAGCCTCTCTTGACCCAGATGAGGATGGCGAGTCAGTTGATCAGAAGGAGTATCGCAGCATGATTGGCTCCCTCTTGTACCTCACTGCCTCGAGACCGGACATACACTTCTCAGTGTGTCTTTGTGCCCGGTTTCAGGCTTCTCCTCGCGTATCTCACCGCCAAGCGGTGAAGCGCATCTTTCGGTACCTTCGAGCTACCATTGACTATGGTATCGGTACTCTTCCTCGCCTTGTCTTTCCCTTAGAGCCTACTCGGATGCGACTTTCTTGGGTCAGGATAGATGAAAGAGCACTTCGGCACCGCCAATTCATTGGCACTTCTCTCGTTTCCTGGTCCTCGAAGAAGCAGTCCGGTGTTGCACGACCCACCGCAGAGGCCGAGTATGTTGTCAGCACCGATTGTCGTAGCTGTGTGCTCGGATGGTCTCGACTCTGCGGGACTTTGGGTTAGCTATCGACATTGTTCCACTCTTCTGTGATAACACTTCTGCGATTTGCATTGCTAAGAACCTAGTGCAGCATTCTCGGACCAAGCATATCGATATCAGATATCATTTCCTTCGAGACCATGTGGAGAAGGGTGATATCGTGCTCGGCCAGGAGAGTGACCACCAGTTATCGATATCTTTACCAAGCCTTTGGATAGCTCTAGGTTTTCTCTCACGGGAGAGTTTGGGGTGGTCTCGTCCTTATGGACTGTTGTGAGGGGAGTTTGTGCTTTACTGCTTTACTATATTTTGCTCTTACTCCTTTCTGCTTGCATTGCATACGGGTGCATTGGGTTTAGTCGTTCTAGCATAGGTTCGAGTGGTTCTCTTGTCGAGTTGCTTAGACTTCTTACTCTTATCTTGTGATTCTAGGATGCTGCTCATTAGCTATTTCTTATCTCATTAGGTTGAGCTCACTCACTTCTTGTAGGCTCTAGCGAGGGTTGGGCCACCCTGCAGAGCAGGATACGTGTTTGCTCTCTAGTGTGTGTTTTCCGTCGCCAGATAGTCCCGAGTCATATGGGGTAGATGAGAGTCAGTCCGAGCCATAGTATCCTCTATATCTTATCTATGCTTTAAGGACTGCCCCGTTGGATTTTATTTGCCAGCTTCTCTTGTTTATTGCTTTGGTTCAGGGGGAGTTCATTTGGGAACTTCTAGATCTTAATGTTGACATAACTCAGCTTGAACTAAAAGCTGCATCACATGTTGACGGGGAGTTGGATTTTATTGCATGTCATTCTGCATTGTAATATAACTACATGGAGCCTTGATTATTATCCATTGATGACATGTTTAAAATGCTTTACACCTTGCCATGACTTGTGCTTATTTGCTACATTTATTATGACTTCATATGTGTAAACTAGCTTTTGCCATGATAAGTTAATTAAACTTGCTTAATTTAAACTAAAACTTGTTATGTTAGCACTCGAGATTAGTCTTTCTTGAGTTATCCTTTTATGATCCATGCCATGTCTAGTAGTCTGAGTTGAGCGTTGAATCTCTATTGAGCCTTAGATTGAGCTGTTTTAGTCTCTTGATGATGCATATGTTAGTACAATCTTTTCAAAATCAAAAAGATCTCTTTTGTGCGAAAAAACTGATTTCACCAATTCTTTCTCATGAGACGGCTTGCCATTGCACTAGGCATGAACTCAGGGGGAGTTTTGGATGACCAAGACTATGTTCTTAAGCTTCTTGCTTGAAGTAGTCGCATAAGGCTTGAGATCTAGCACATGCTAAAAATATTGGTTAGAAATAACCACATGTTTCAAAAGAAAATATGTCATTTGTGCTCAATTTGCTTAAGTTACAAAAGAACCAAGTACTTGAACCAATGTTTCATTCTTGAGCATATAGCACTCTATTTGGACTCAATATTAGCTTCTTAGTTCCGCTTAGCTTATTAACATGGCCTGCATTATCCTTGGATGTCTCTAACTAAGACTTTGTTTATTGATAACTTGACATGATAACAAAATGCACTACACTTCAGATCGTCATCTATTTGTGCTTATACATATTCTGTCATGATCTAGATAGCACTCTATTGAGTTATGGCTTGATGTAATTCGTTATGGTCATTATGGAAAATTCTCATGGCTCTAAATGCTTAGAATAATCAAACTTCAGCCATTTCATCCATTTTTCATGACTTGTTCTCCTACTTGCATTCTTGATGCGTTTATTGCCAAAAGGGGGAGAATTGTGGTAGAAAATGCCATTCTGGGAGCTTTGAGGAAAACTTAATCTTTCTTTTGATCCTTGTGTCGATATGGTCATTAGCTTCATTTTTCTTCTATGGACCATGTTGGACTCTTCAAACTCAACTTCATGTTTTTCTAGGTTTGTCAATATACTCATCAAGGGGGAGATTGAGAGACCATGTGGTGGTCATCCCGTGTGTATGATGAGTAATTGACATCGGTTTAGGAAAGTCGAGTTTGAATTGGTTGGTTCGGACCATGTCGTTGCGTGGTGCAACGGGCCCGGTCGGACTTGGTCAAACTTAGTCGTATGAAATTGGAATGCATATTCTGATGATTCGACAGGTTTGGATTGTATTATGCTTACATGTATCGAGCGGTGCTATTTGATGTGTTTCTTGTCTGTGATGACTGTAGGACGTCGAGGCGGAGTCGTGGTGAGACACGAGGTGACCGGACTAGACACAGGCGGTGTCGAGGTCAGAACGGTCGGATGTGTCGAAGACGGCGGAGATTCGATGTGGTTGCGAGTCGTGGACGGCAAGGAGCGCGGAAGCTTCCGGAAGGTGCAGGAGGGGCGAATCGGTAAATTCGCAAGGCTGCACAAGCGGGAGACGGCTCCGTTAGGGTTTAGCCGGCGTAACGGGTTGGAGACCCGTTAGCCAAGGGCTATAAATAGGTGTTGGGGGCTGCATACCCCTTTGAGGATCACAAAGGATTTTGAGGGTTTGAGAGCTCATTCACTTCTTTGTGTGTGTATTGTGTTTCTCCCAAGAAGCATGTGAGGCTCTTGGTGCTCTTGAGGATTGAGAGGGAGAGGTTGGATTGAAAATATTGTAATCACTCTTCTTGTTCTAATGTTCATGCATATCGGGACTCTTCTTCTTCGTTTTGTGTTAGCTTTGCTTTCCCTTCTTGAGTAATTGAAGAATGAGTGGAGATAATAGAAGGGGTCCTGGCTTCTATCTCTACGTCTCCCACATGAGTTCTTGATTCCTCTTTTTGCGTATTTGTGTGAGATGTTTAAGTTTCTTGTTTCCTGCTGTTCTTTGTTTTTTGTCTTCGAAATCTTGCTGCCTTTAGTTCTAGACAGAATTAATTGAATTGAGAAGAACGTGCAATCTTTCTTCAGTCTCTCTATTCTTCTCTCAGTTGTGCTCTTCTATTTTCTCTGGTTTTTCTTCTTGCAGTCATGGCAGATTCCAATCAATTCAGTTTACGGCAGCATGAACTCATTGCTGGTTTCAACTTTTAACGGCTGCTGATTTATTTGATTTCGCTATGTTTCGGCTCAGGTTTCCAGTGGTGCGTTTGGTAGTCTTCTGTAGGCACTGCATCCGGCCAACATTCATCAAATAGTCCAACCTGAGCACTGCAGCAAGAACTCATTCTCATTTCTTTTTTCAGTTTTTCTTTTTTTAAGACGGGACTGTTATCTTGATCAAAGGTTCCGATCATGTGTTCTGAGAAGTGAAGTGGTTGTTAGTCAAATTTCTGCCTCTATTGTCTCGTTGGTAATTTCTGTACCAACTGTTTGCATTCTGTAATTTTCGGCTCTCCTGACTGTCTCTGAGTTTATGTTTTGCTTTTCTGCGCTTCTTTGCTTTTCTTTGTGGTAGCAGTCTGCTGTTCTTTTCAGTCTTTATCAGTTTCTAGCTGCAGAGTCAGTTTGCTTTTCTTTTTATTTCTTTGCTGATCTTTGACCATTTTGCATGTAGATCAAACGGCATTATTTTCAGCTGGAATTTTTACTGATTACTCTCTGATTTATGCTGAATTTTTTAGTCTCGCATGCGTTCCAGTTTTCAGCAGAATTAATTTTCGTGAGTTACCTTGTTCTCGCATCTTTTGAGTAATAGGGTTGAATTCTTAGAGCGATTTTCAAGAGAACCATTCACCCCCTCTGTTGCCATTTCGATCCTACAGTTGGATGGTCGGGGCTTTTCATCTTCGCAAAAAAGGATTCGCAGGCTCTCCGTCTGGCACAAGAAAGTAGATGCAGAGGCAATATCACAAGGAACCATGGATTTATCTCATCTCCATTCACTTAATATCTGCCGTGTTTTCAACTGGACGATACCCCCTGTTTTGGACCTACCTGTTCTTCGAGTATTGGATCCAGAGAGTTGTCGTGCTTTGAGGAATGTTCATCTCGAGGGCATTCTAAGTTTATTTCATCTGAGATATCTGGGGCTCCGAATGACAGGCATTGAGAAGCTACCGATCCAAATTGGGAAGCTACAGTATCTACAGACGCTGGATCTAAGTAGAACTTCATACGCAGTGGCAGATCCAGGATTTATAAAATTGGTATTCAGAGTTGATAAATAAAATATAAAAGCTCACAATAGCAAAAAAAAAAGTATAAAATATTTTGTGCTAGATGCAACATCTGTAAATAATTTAGAAAAATTAAAAAAATATTTTAAAGAAATTACGAAGTAACTTAAGATAAAAATATATTGATGCGGTCTGATGTGTATGGCCTGCGTGCACCAGTGCACAACAAAGTGTAGTCGTTGTCTAGTGCCTAATGCCTCGTCAACCTGGCCACCGCCGTCACACACTCCCTCCTCGGCTCTTAAGTGACAGCTATTACTAGTTTGCTCCTTGCAGACGTATTGTCGCTTGTCGTGGCTATACTCCTTACCACCGAGGCCAAGCTAGAGGCCAGATTTGCTCTCGGGCCTCATCAAGTCGCTTGGTGGCCAATTGCCCATCAATCATGTGCACCAGTGCCATCGGGTTTGGCAATTTTGGTCTGTATAGGTGGAGCCTGAGAGAGACGCAAAGAGAGATGGGGAGAGAGGGATAGGTTAGGGTTTGAGGGGTCTACGGATGGACCAATGCACCAGTCTGATGAGGGGGAGGGTGAGTTATTAGGCCATACTATTTTAGATGAATTGGAGAGGGGATGTGTGGAAGTGAGTTAAAATCAACTAGGAGGTGAGGTGTGGAAGCGAATTGAAATCAATTGGGGGTATATATATGAAATATTTTGTCTAATTATCAGTATATATATGTAATATACCTACTAAATATTGGGTATTGCACGAAAATTTTGGGTATTCAGTTGAACACCCTTGAATTACGTTAGATCCGCCCATGGATACATGAGTTGCTAGAAAGCATAGTTTAGCGCAAACGGTTGATACATCTTGTAGGAATCAACTCATATTGCTGGATGGGTTTGGCAACATGGAAGATCTTCAGGAGTTAGGGATCCTGTTTGGATACAGGGTAAGGTACATTAGCGTAAATTAAAATTTGAATATGTAAACCAGGAAACCATATAAGTAAGAGATAATAGATTGTTACCACTAGACACACAGTGCAGCGAAAAAAGAGTTAAAGCAGCCTAGTTTAACATAGCGTGTGTCGGTATAGTGGAAGTAGTCGATCTCTACGAGCCGGCCATCTCCTTCTCGTGATTGTCTCAATTAGCGCCACAGTCGCAACAGCGCTTCTACCTAAATCCACATGTCTATCTAGGGAGGAACACCATGCTCTGGTGTGCTAGCACCAGCACAGCACGAGAAGGTCTTCGAAAGGAGGCAGCTAGGATTTCGATGGGTGGTGCAATGTCTCTCTTAAACCCATAACCCAATACACCCTTTATATAGAGTCTCCAACCAAATTCTTATTCATCTTAAGCAAAGATCGTATACCACTCGGAGAGCCATCGACCAGATCCTTTTTGTTCCAAGCTGTTAAGTGTATGATCTTGTAGATTCATGTATATTTGGTTGTAACTCAGGAACACCTTTCTAATCACTGGTCGATAGCGGTCCCTAGTAAGACATATCAATCCCCAATACATAGAAAGATTAAATTGGATGAACCTTATGCAATATGGTCTGTAACCATATCTTAGTCACTCATGATTAGTTTATAACTCCTTACGATTAGTTCGTATCTAGTTACGACCAGTCCGTATCCCCATACGACTAATTCACAGACTAGTTTGTGATATGTTCGACTAGCTCATGATCAGTCAGTATACGTACATGACTAGTTCGTATCTGGTCGGACTAAACAACTTATTTACATATTCTCCTTTTGTCTAACGATATCTGATCGAACTCTATGTGAGAAACATGTCATCCATGGATTGTTCAATCTTTTCCCGATCTAGTGGTTGATAACTTTATATGGTTGACTCATCGACTGCTCATGACATTACCATGCACTTTCTTTATCCAGCCACATTGAAGAGCTCAGAGATATCTCTCCTGTTATGTGGGAGGGGAAAATCTCAAATCTGACCAGTCACATTCCTCATATTTCATAGTATACCTAAAAGTTAGCTTTATAACTACTCAGTTACGGATTAATGATTGTCAACCCCCAAGTGCACTATTATGCATATAGAAACTATACTGATTGCATCACTGTTTTCATCTAGTTTCTATTGGTACACATGTAGCAAGAGTTCAATGGCCATCTTCACTAAATCATTTTCCTCTTGTTTCTAATTGCATCACTGTTTTCATCTAGTTCTCTATATGCGATTCTCTATTTCAAAGTTTAGGCCCCATTTGGTGTTCATGAATTTCCCAACTCCCGCAAGAATTGATCTGCTTTATGTGAAATTCATACCTTCCAAACGGGGCCTAATATTGTATGTGCCCATGTCACATCTCACAAGATTGAGTCGGACCTAGGGTTAGAACTTTCCACCTGGTCATAACAATTGGTATTGGAGCATAGACTCTTATATCTTTGCCAACGTACAAAATCTTTAACAATGGCTAGCGAGTATTGTGTCCTTCTGAGGAGATTTGGCAGAAGTAATTTCTATTGGTATGAACGTGTGGTAAAGGATGTCTTGACTCCACAAGGATTCATAGAACCCCGGACATCATTATTGTATTGATACCCTTTTTATGCGCAACAACCTCTAGATCGGATCAAAGTTTGTGATATTCGGCATGGCATTAAGAACGAAGAAGATAAATATCGTAGAAAGAACCAAAATGATGACGTTAAGCAACTACAACAATAGAGAAAGGATTTGGTGAAACCGATCGCAAATTATTTAAGCACAATATCAAAAGAGTACAAGAGGTTGTTGCTCACTAACAACCCTCTCAAATCTTTTAGAACTCTCAGACCATTACCCTATACAAGAATCTACTGCTAAAAATATCCTAACCTCTAATCCTCTTGTGCACCCTCTACTTTGGATGAGTAAGCCTGATTGCTTAGTTGCTTGGTTCCTTTCCATGGTCACCCTCATAATTTATATAGTCCCTCCTAGCCCTTCTCCAATTTAGAGTAGAAATCCCAATCCAAATAAGATGAGTCCTAATTCTAGTAAGATTCATCTAGGACTCTTTATAGCACATATTTTCAAATCCTAAAAAACTAGATATGAGTCATCCTAACTCAACAATCTCCACCTTGACTCTTTTTCGTTGAAGTCACTATACTCCTACAAGAATTTGCTCCAAGTCGGCTCCACCTCTTTTTGTTTTTCTCCCACCTTTGGGAGTGCCCCCAACACAGGGGCTTATACACATCACAACAATATGTGTGTTAGTGTCAAGGCTAGTCTACCTGAACCCTCCGCTTGAGAGCTCCTTCATTGTATAGTTTGGTTAAACACATCTCCTGTTCTTATAGCCTTCCATGCTATAAGTTTGTACCACCTTCAAGCTTCACCTGCTTGCCAATACTTCGTGGTTTGTCTCACCACGTCTTCTTCTTCCACTAGCTCACACCTTCACCTTTGTGTTGCCTAGATTTTGCAACCGCCTTTGTAGTTCTACATATAACTGCAAATGAGATCTAAGTACCCATAGTTGACAAAATGGTTTTCTTGTCCTAACCCTGATTTTTATGAAATCACCCATTGGTTGCTCCACCTTTAAGATTACCCTTTAATTGGTATCCTCCACTGCTCTAGATAATTTTCATGATTACTTGCCCTTTACAGGTAACTCGCATGACTCCACCTTGAAGCGATATCTCACAACCTTCGAGTTCAAGATATATTAGATTCTTCTTTAAATAGGAAACATACCAAACTCCTGTTAATGTACGATCTGCTGCATCATACATCTCCAATGTAATTGGTCCCACTTCAGTGATTACATACTCCTTGCAATACACCAAGTGAATAGTTCCATATACTAGGCGTAGAGATCCTTCATCAAAAATCTACCTTGCCAAACATATATGGAAGTGACAACCTAAATCTAATATCTATTCATAAGAATTACCTAATTGACTAATGACTAATATATTCGAATCATACTTTGTTATACACCACTGAGCATGCACTATTAATTTAATTCAAACTAGGACAATCTTTTATCATGTGACCATCCTTGTCGTATAGACAACATACAAGTGTGCCCTTGGTCTTGCTCTTCTTCTTCCTATGACATTTGATTCTGCCTGCAATACCTACTACAACCAATGCTTGATCACCCACGGATGAAGATTCTAATGCCCTTTTCAAGGACTCTATCTTCAATAGATGTGCAACTGCCACATTAAAGTTGAGAGTACTTTTTTCAATGAGAATATTCATCACCAATTGCTCTCATAATGGTGTTAGAGATGATACCAGTATGACGACTTTGTCGTTCTCCTTAATTTTCTCATCAACACTAGTCGGTTGTGTAATAAGCTTGTTGAAGATATTGAGATGGTCAACGAACCGCGTACCTTCCTCCATGCACAACCTATACAGTTATCATTTTAGCACCCACCGATTTGTTAGTGACTTTGCTATATGGAATTCTTTCAAGTTCTTCCATAATTTCTTCGATGAATTATTTTTATCACTAAGTATTTTACCTCATCAAAGAAATATAGAAAAATTGTGCTACAGATTTTTGCTCCATCCCCTTTAAGAGCATCAATTAGCCTTTGTTGCACAAGGACATCTTTCACCATGCATTACCACACACTAAATTTTTGAATTTTCTACTTGATTCTACATCATCAACATCGATCTTGATTTTGATTCTACATCGTCAGCAGTGATCTTGATTTTGTGCCACCGGATGCTTTACCGATCTTTTCATAAACCAGATTAATCTGGCCTTTGCTTTGATATCACTTGTTATACTATGATACCCCTCCTTATTCGCAGTAGCCCCCGGATGAGATCGGAGTTTGTGAGTTACGGTACAAGCGTTTACGTATCAAGAACGAAGAAGATGGATCTTGTAGAGAATAAAAATAACGATATTGAAGCAACTACGATGAGAGAGAAAAGATTGTCGTAAATTCTTTAAGTACAACGTTAAAAGAGTATAAGGATTGTCACTCACTCATAACCCTCTTAAATGTTTTAGGACCCTCGGATCCTTACCCTATATAAAAATCTAGTGCTAAAAATATCCTAGCACGTGAATAGTACCACATGCACTATACCGATCGGATTAGGAATGGTTAAATGCATATCTTTGTAGTAGGAATAATTAGATGCATATCTTCATATTAGGAATAGGTAGATGCATATCTTTATATTTAGATAGTATGATATGATGTTATCTTTAGTTTATTAGTTACATCAGATTGTGTTAGTTTCCATATTGTTAGTGGCTAACCTCATCTATATAAAGAGAGAAGCCACACCATTCATAATCAAGTAATAAATAAACAAATGTTCTCCAAATAAGCCTTAGAACCTCTATATCTAATCATGGAAGAGCCTTCCTGGCGGTTAGATGAGAGCGAGTGCCCTATCCCCATTCTTGGACCCATACCTAACCACCGACTACAACATTTGGTATCGAGCCAACTGCTGCTCCATCATTCATGGCAAGTAGCAGGGGTTTTGATCCCATAAAGGCTCGAGTTCCACGATCCCACTACTTAGGGTTTCCAACCTTCGATGGCAAGGAAGATCTGCAACCTTAGTTGAATCGCTTTAAGCAATTCTTCAAGGAGCAGCAGATGATGGAGGAAGAGGAGTGGTTAGCATTGCACCACCTGACGAGGAATGCAACCATGTGGTACCGGTAGCTAAAGTGCACTCAGGGTGCAAACATGGCCAAGTTTTGTTGAACACGTCAACCTCCATTTCACCACCAGCATCGCACCGTCTTTACCCACACGTCAAGTCTCCACTAAGCCAACAAACGTGGCTTTCGATGCTGAGTTATCCTCCGCTGAGATCTACAACAACTTGATGGCCTGGATGAAAAGAGTTCATGGCCAAGATGGAGGAGATGGCGTAGCATGTTGTTACGATTTCTGAGTTGCCAACGCCACCAATTGCAACCATGTCCAAGATAGAGGAGCAACAAGAGACGACACTTGCCACTGCAATGGCGGTGTTGCCATCACCATCCCCATCACTGTCATCAGCGTTGGTCCTACTACCGCCTTCACCAACGATGACTCCTCTCTAGGCTATCCTTGGTTGCACCTTTGGTGCCTTTGTTGAGGAGGAAAGTTGCTGTTGTCTAGTGGCGGTCCTCTCCACATGTCCAACTGATGTCATGCCTTTGTAGATGTGGAGCGTGGCAGGTATCAGGACTGCAAAGGTGTCGTGTTCTTCCCCGCACCAGCAGGAAGAGCGTCATTACTGCCCCGCGCAGCTTGTCCATGCTACCAAAGCACCTCCTGCAATGGAAAGTCACGCCAAGGGACCATAGTCCTCACTGCTGTCCATCGTAGTGTTGCACTCTCTTCCACATGACTATCCATCGGTGCCACGGGCTCTTGTCAACATGGGGTTACGAAGGACTTCAACCATAGCAGTCACCTGACAGCTCAAGGACAAGCTGTCTCGGTAATGTTATGGCCTAGGATCTAGTGAGGCATACACTATAGCACATGAACAACACCGTGTGTATTGTAGCATGTGAACAGTACCGAGTGCACTGTAGCGATCTGATTAGAAATGGTTATATGCATATCTCCATATTAGGAATAATTAGATGCATATCTTCGTATTAGGAATAATTAGATGCATATCATTATAGAGAAAATTGATACTTTGCCATCCTATTCGGTGGGCTTCGATAAAATGCCACTCTCTAGAATGACCATTATAAAATGCCACTTTTAACATTGACACTTTGATTATTTGCCATTTTGAGGGTTTTTTTAGGATTCTTAAGTATTTTTAACCATTTTTAGATTATTTGCTATGAAAAAAGACACATTTGCCCTTGGCCATTTGCTTGTTCTCATCGTTACATTTTCTCGGTGCGTGAGACAGAGGGCGGCTCGCACGGGACGAGAGGACACGATAGAGACCGAGAGGAGGAGGCCCTCCGCCACCGCTGACGGCGACGGCGCCGCCCGCCCGACTTCTCTTGTGCGGTGCTGCCCTCCCGGCCTCCCCGACCTGCGGCAAGAACCCGCCGTGGAGCCCCTCCCGACGAGGCAAAGGTGTTCAGTTTCCTTTGCTGTCTTCGACCGAGTCATAATCCGTCCAGGCCTCATTGTCGCCGTCGTCCATTCCGTCTTCGCTCGTCAACCTCATCCACGGCGGCGCGCCGGAGTCGCCGGAAGGCGGTGATGCCGGAGGAACAGGCGGCGCGGGAGGGGAAGTGGGTCGCGACCGGGAAGGGCGCGGGCGAGGGCGCCCTGGAGGAGGAGGCCGCTGGGCCCCGGAGGAGACGCCATGGCGGTCGGGCAGAGCTTGAGAGCACGGTGGGGAGAAGAGAGGAGTTTTTGCTGGGCTCCGAACTTCGGTGCGCTGCCTTGTGCTGGTAACACTCGTGTTGCCGTGCGTCATATTTAGCAGAATTTTATATGAGCCAGCCAGTTTTGAACGTCCGAATTTTACATGAATTTTATAACGAAGTGAGTTCTGTATGAATCATGCTTTATTATTAACGGAACTTTAGGCCACGTTTGAAAAGCGAAAACGTCATTTGAAACAGTTCGATTTCCATAAGAATCGAAACAAATTCCGTGTTGTTTAGTTAAAGTATATTATGATTTTTTTTCTTCTAAATCGAGACGTGCCGTGACAGTTATGTCAACCCGTTTTATGATCAAAACCCTTTTTGTGACATAAGTAAACCTGCATAATTCATCTCCAGCACCATTGTGACAAACTCATTGGCAGCTCTAACCAGGCCAGGTTTGGTTTTGCCAAGGGTATGGAGAACAAACAACTCAGAACTTTCGGAGTGTAAAGCCTACTGCCCTTTCCGCCTCGACTAGGATAAGATCTACAAAGAGTGTTGAGATCACTCTTCCACTTCTACCTCTCTAACAAAATTTTGATCGTCAGTGATTAGTAATCATCTCTGTCGGGTTTGTTTGGATCACAGGGTTCCCATGGGTTGTCATTGCAAAAGGCGTTAAGGGCTAAACATCGTAGCGCAAACAAGAGGAAGAACGCTCAAAGACAACATGGACAAGTAATGGTAAAGCAGCTGCCAGCTATACATAGCTTGCATATGTTGCATTTCAACTTTCCTTTGTATCATCAATACAACCGCTATTCTACACTGAACAAGATCCCTCTTGTATTACACATCACCTAGGCTAACATCTTTACAGCACCAAGGAAAACGTCTCAGGGCATGCATCTAGCATGCGGATGATTTGGCTGAAGCTGGGTCGCATGGCAGGATCCTCGACCCAGCATGATTGCACGATGAACACAAGCTCCTGGGGGGTCTCCTCAGGGAGAGGTGGGCGCACTTGCTGTCATTATATCCGAGAAAATATAGATCAGATTAGTAGATTGCAACTGAAAACAATGTCAAAAATTGTTGTCAGCAAGAGAGTTCGTCCTCAAAGATACCTCAAAAAAGTGGAGTTAACTAAAGAAGTTGCCAGTCATGTATACCAGTCGAATGGTGCTATTAACATCTGTTTCTTTTAAAAAAACTAGTATCATAAATTGAGAAGAACTCTCTACGATTGCAAGTATTAGAACAAGTTGCCAGGTTGAACAATCTCCAAATCCTTGACCACAGCAGGTATAAAACCCACTAGATTGCACAACTGCTAATGCTACAACTAGAGCAGAGACCACAAATTTGGAGCAATTGATGCAAGTAGTGACGACTTTGAGCACAAACATATGAAACATTAGGCACGGGTATGTCTTAAAAGTTGCTTTACTTACTTCCCCTTGTAGACCTTCCCATGAGCTCCCTCCCCAATCTTGCATCCAATGAACAGCATCGTGGGATCAACAAGCAGCTTCTTGTCAATCCAAGACGCCGGTGTCGCTGCATCCGAGCACCGTGCGGCTCCACCAAATCATCGGCCGCAACCTTGCTCGCCGCGGCGCCTGAACTCCTCGCTGCCATCATCCCTACACCGCCACCGCCGCAGCTCATCGTGTGCGGCGCACGCGCGCGCAGCCGCGGAGGAAATGACGTCGGGATCGGTCGAAGACGATGGGCTGCTGCCGACCTGCCGCCGGGAGGGGCGCTACTGGGTTGCCGCCGCGGAAGTCAAGGAGGCCGAGGAGGGCAGCGCGCACAAGAGAAGTCGGGGTAGGGGCGCGCCGTGGCCGGCCGAGGAGGGCGGCGCCGTCGCCGTCGCGGTGGCCGGAGGGCCTCCTCCTCTCGGTCTCTCGTGTCCTCTCGCCCCCGTGCGAGCCGCCCTCCGCCTCACGCACCGAGAAAATGTAACAATGAGAACAAGCAAATGGCCAAGGGCAAATATGTCTTTTTTCATAGCAAATAATCTGAAAATGGTTAAAAATACTTAAGAATCTAAAAAACCCTGAAAATGGCAAATAATCAAAATATCAATGTTAAAAGTGGTATTTTATAGTAGTCATTCTAGAGAGTGACATTTTGTCGAAGCCCACCGAATAGGATGGCAAAGTATCAATTTTCTCATCATTATATTAGGAATAGATAGATGCATATCTTCATATTTAGATAGTATGGATATGATATTATCTTTAGTTAAGTGGTTGCATTAGATTGTGTCAGTTTTCATACTGTTAGGGGATAACCTTATCTATATAAAGAGAGGAGTTGTACCATTCATAATCAAGCAATAAATAAATAAAAGTTTTCCAAATAAGCCTCGAACCTCTACACCTCATCAGGGAAGAGCCTTGCTAGTGGTTAGATGAGGGTGAGTGCCCTATCCTGGTCTTCGGTAGGGGTGGAAACGGATCGGATACGATCGAATAGTCTCAAATACGAATCCATATTTTTAAAACGAATACGAATATGAATTCGAATATTCTCAAATACGGATACGAATATTCTTGAATATGAATATGGATATTTTTGAATACGGATTTTCTCGGATACGAATATCGGATAAAACAGATTCTTAGTAGTTTTGCCAATTTTTCACTGGTTTTTGACCGGTTACCGGTTTTAAACCACCTAAATTCAAAATTTTAATCACAAAAATCATATGGATTTTTCATGGGTTCTAAAAATGGATCGAATATGAATCGAATAGTCCCGAATACGGATACGAATATTCTTGAATACGAATGTGAATATGAATATTCTCAAATACTGATATGAATATTATCGAATTCGAATACGACATTTTCGAATACTATTTTTCTTATCACATTTGTGTTTTCTCGAATACGAATATCGGATAAAATGAATTATCTGTTACCATTTTCCAGCCCTAGTCTTCGGCCCTATACCCAACCACCGACTACAACATACTACCCTGCTAACGTGAGAGTAAAACAATGGTGTGCTAGAATTATGATTTAGGCAAATTCCATCTACTATTAGCACCACAGAACAAAGCATAATAATGAAGAAGAAAAGATGGTGACTACCTGAAATAAACAGGGAAGAAACCTTTGGTATACCACATAAATTTCCTTGACATGGAAGATGCTGCTCTAAGTTACAAACAAAATTCTGGGAGGACACCTAGAACTCAACAACACAACACAGCAAAGAAGTCCAGTTGTCCAGGTGATGCTTAATGAGATATCATCCAAACGTTCAATATTAATTAATCAATATGCCAATAAAGCATCAAAATTAGAACCACAACAGGAGCAATATTCTGAAATTAGAGGAGGGAGAGCGCCTGAGCTCCATCTAGAACAGCTAAGCAATCCAATTCATAGCCTTTTCACACCTTATCCCCCATATCTGTCCTCACAAATTTGATACCAAGCAGGGCATACCTCAGAGCAGCGTGCTGTAGGCCATGGAAATGTCATGGAGGTCTTGTTCAACCTCCAATTCTAGGAGGTAGACCCTGCACCAGAGGTAAGTAGCGCGTGTAGCACTGTTGAAGGCCCACACCTCACCATGCCTGAATCGCCTCAGCAGCCAACATCGCTATCGTGAGCCAAGAACATAGATGGACTTAGCCACGGCAGCCTTGTGCCCTCTTGAATCACCCATGCACGAACTCTATCCCCTGACCACGTAGCAGGTCAAATGACTCAGATCACAACAAGCTAGGGTTTAGAGGTCTAAGAGGCTTCGCAAGAGGAGTCAAGGGGAAAAACTGCAAGAGAAGAGGGTTGGGAGAGCAAAGTGTTGTGGCTTTCCTCACTGGACACAACTACGACAGACCAGCAGCGACCAGAGCATGGCAGGCAAGTCCACCTCAACCCCGGCTAGATCCGGCGTCGTCAGCGGAAGGCACGATGGCTAGAGTAAGACGGAGGGCTTGCCCACTCCACCACACCGGAGGAAGGCGATAGGCTCAGTGCTGGGAGACGTGAACGGGCTAAGGGGCAAGGAAGAGCGAGGCACAAATGGACGACGGCAGCACGAGCCTGAGGCAGAGGCGAGGTGGTCCTCAGCGCCCTTCCACCTGCTGAGGCGAGCGCACTTAGGGAGAGACAGGCCGAAACGCTAGCCTCCACCGAGCCATCTCGAGTATCTCCTACCACCCCACCCTCTATCGCACAGATCCAAAGCCACACCGCCTCCCATCCTTCTCCTCTAGTGTCGGGTCTCGCCTAGATCCTCTGTCACCTGACCAGCTGCACCGACGGAACACGGCGGCAGCCAGTGGTACCAGGCTACGCGAAGGGGAGGAGGGGCTAGGAAGCACGAGCAGACAGCGGCGGCGCTGGGAGGGAGGATGAGAATGATTGCGAGGAAAAGGGGTGGGAAGCGGCGGCGGTGAATGTGAGGCCCATGTGGGCATGGGGTGTGGTAGGGTTGTAGGCTAGGCGGGGCAATCTGGGCCACTCGGTGCGATCCAATGGTTGGAGATCGAAGGGTGCGACTTGGATAGCACAGGAAGCGGGAAGGGTTGTTTTACGAGAGGCCCTCCCTCAGCCGTTGGACCAAGATCATCATCTTGATCCAATAATGGAGAAGTAAGGTCTTACGTGAGACCCCGTTCTATATGATTTTTTTCCTAAAAAGCGAGCACGCCACCCCACAATCGCCCAAGCGGCTCTGGTGGCATCACTTCAGGTGGAGATTTGTACAATCTTCGTGGAGGCGGTAAGGGCATCCACGGCGAGGATGCCTGATGCTAAGAAATACCCTATTAGATAGATGCTAATTTTATCCTTTTCTCTGATACCTTCTTTCTTTTCAGAGTGGATCCCACCATAGATTAAAAAATTGAAATCCCCTCCTCCCCTATCCTCTTTACTCCCATATCTCCAGCATTCCTCATGCTCGTTCCCATTTCCTTCAGCACCGCCAGTTAAACAAAGTTGCCCTCGCCTCCCCACTCCATGGTGGCCACCACCACCTCCTCCCTCCATGGCGGCCTCCCCACCTCTCCATTCCGCACGGATCGCCCCGCCTCCTCCATCGTGGGTAGAGCTCACGCAGAGGTCTCCTCCTATAAGGTATAGTCAGGGCTCGTCAAATCTATTGCTGCCGCGGTTGGATCTTACCACATCTAACAAGCCTTATGCTAGAGGAGCTGGCATTGACGGTGAGTGGAGGGCGGTGTGGTCAAAAGGTGATGAGCCAGTTATGCCAAGTTAGCCTCACCCCTACCAGATCAGGGCTAGCTAGCCAATAACAAGGCGGTAGTGTGGGCATACACCTTCATCCTCCTCTCAAGCTTTCCAGTAAGGTTGTTGCATGCATGTCTCAACTTTGTTGCAAGCACTTTCTCCATGTGCCGCAAGATCTATCCCAGGATGTAGTCATATTTCTCCATTTGTTACTGATCTATTTCTGATTGTTGTATCCTTGTTTGCAAAATGTTGCAACTATTATTTTTAAATGTTGTAGTATTGTAACATTACAAAATTGTTTGTCAAAAAATTCTAAATAAAATTATGGAAATATTCTTTAATATTTCTAGTTTATTACGAGTAGTTCTTCTAACTATTGCATGAGCAATTGAGTGCAGTTTTTCGATGTGTGCATGCGGTGCATGCACAATTCGATGGCTCAAATGTGTTTTGAGATCAATGCATAACTTGTATTTGTATTATGTACTTGTACAACTATATACATATATACATGTGGGTCTCTCTCTTTTATCCCCCTCTCTCCCTCTCTCTCCTCATTCTCTCCCTTCTCTTGCTTCCTCTCTCTGCACTAGTCACCCTGGCCACGTAGACGACAACAACGATCCTAAGCCCGAGCCATCCCATCCCTGGTATAAACGTAGTCGGATCTGACCACCGCAGTTGTCTTTCCCTTCCAGGTGTCACCAAATCCGGTTGTCTCCAGGTGCGTCACGGCCAGATTCAGTCGCCACCATTGTCTTCCTCTCCGGCCATCCCCACCATCGTTATCCTCCTCCCCCACGCCAGATCCGACCACCGCCATTGTTTTCCTCTTTGGTCGGCACGTCGCTAAATCCGGTGTCCATAAGCATAGCACTGCTGGATCCAGCCGATGTCGTTGTCTTCCTCCTCCTTCCCCACAGGACCAACCAATTGCTTTTTTATATTCCCGTGATTTCCCCATTTCTTTTTTTAAACTAGATTTCCCGCACTGATTCTCTTGCAATTTTTTGGTACCGAATAAGACTTTGTTTTATTTGAATGATGAACATGCTCAAAACCCAAAAAATGTGGCCAAAATGTAGATGATGAACTTGCAATTCCGTTTTTTTCCTTCCGTTTCCCTCAGATTCAAAAATGTGGCCGAAAAATGAACTGAAAATTCTCCCTCCAAATCTTGAAAAATGAGATTCAATTTGCTGGTTTGTAGAATTGTTTGAATCCAAAGAATGTGTCTAATGGAGAGGAGAGAGAGGGGGTAAGAGAGGAGAGTCGATGGAGAGAGATTCATGTTTACCTCGTCGTGAAATTTTTTGAACAGTATGTTCCCGTCCATGTGCACCAATCTAAAAGCAAATATATGGTGGGGATAGTGCATGCGATCGCATTTATAACCGATATTGATATTTGAATTAGCAATTAGGCATGTTCTTTTTGGCTTTGGTTTATACCTTTTGGTTATGACTTTTGGCTTTTGAGCTGCTCATAAGAGAGAATACGGAGTAATAAAAGCTCGCATATAGTTTTGGTCAATATAAATGAAGTTACTACAATGTGCACTACAATCAACTTGTAAACTCTGTCTTAAAAAGACACTTCGTTTGAAAACTAGTTACTATAAGAAAAGTCGAAAACACCTTTAGAAACTGAAAAGAAGAGATCCATTGTACAATGTTGTCATTCTTAATTTCAAATGTTAAAATGTTGTAACAGAGTAAAATTGTTTGTTTGAGATTTATGATCTAGTTTCGGAACACCTCCAAATTGTATACTCATGATTTCATCCAATTTTAGTGAGAATATATGTTTTCAATTTTTCTCGACATTGCCATTGCTATTCTACAATTTGTTCTTGAGATTGGTTTGTTCTTGTTGCAATCGAAGGGACGTTTTGTTGCAAGCTCAGGAATCATTGTTGCAATTCACTTTTTTTGTTGGAACAAACTGGATTTGGGTGGGCTCTCGTTTTTTGTTCCATGGGAGAGGCAATGCTCCGTTTGCGAGATGGGTTTATTGCACAAAGTTATTTTCTGCACTGTTTGCGAGATAGGTTTTCGTGTTGTGGTTATGTCACGATAAATTGATTGAACTGTTATTGTTGCTCACCAGAAAGATCCAACGACAAAAGCGGCATATGACGCTAACGCTAGTTGCTCTAAAAAATCAAACCTTCGTGTCACTCTCTGACTAATATAGAATTGCCTTCTTTACTACAGAACTCCACTCCCCCAAGGTAAATGTTTGAGGCCTTTCAATTGAAAGTTTGAAGATTTTGAAAGTTGATTGTTTGTGGTGGAATGTTGTGAAGATTTTTTTAGTTGAAAGTTACTGATTTTTTCGTTCGAAAGTTGAAAATCCAAGTAGAAATTTTTGAGTTTGAGGTGCACCATTCCTTATATAGCCTAATAAAGTCGGTTGCTACAGTATATCTATGTTACAGTGTTGCGTCTGCTATACTGCAATATGTCCTACGGTATTTTTAAGAAGGTAAAGTACATTTTGGATTTGTTTTTGTGAAAAAAAAAGATAATTTGTCATATGCTTTTCTAAGTTTCCAATCTCCATTTCCTCCCTCTTGTTCCTTCCTCTTAGATATGTATATGTAGTATCTTTTTTCTTTCTTTACTTCGGCTCCGTGCTAACGGTATGAATGTATTACTTTCACAAGGTATCCTTGCAACTAGCATGTTCCTCTTCTTCTTTACGTGTAAACTTTTAGTCATAATTTCTTAGTCAGTTTATATAGTCACCTTCACTGGTGGCATCCTTATTTATTTCCGCTCGTTTTATATGTTTTTGTTATTTGGTATACTAAAAACATCTTGTACAGTTTAGAGAAAAGTTGTAGTGTTACGGATGTCCGCGTCATCCTTGACTTGGATTGCCATCCATTAGCACCTCTGCCTGTAAGTACCGCGCGGCCCATGATGACGCAACTCAGCTTTCGCTCAATAACTGCAGACAAATATATAGTTGAAGCCATGCTATTCGACCAACCTTTTGTGATTGTACATTGGCATTTATATCTTGATGTACCTACCTCTGCATGTAGTGCACCGTTGTAATAGCAAAATAGACAGGGACGGTCATTTGCTCCTTTAAAGGTAAGAAAAGAAATGGCAGCACAGCAACGCCAACGCCGAACTAATCTTAAAGAAAGGAAAGAATGAAGTCTGTTGTGGTTACACTAAACAAAAAGATGATAGTATGGTAATGAAAATATTATGTGAGCAATATTTTCTCTTGGTGCTCTTCAGATCTAGGATAGTTTTATATATATTTACATAGGGAGTATTTTATAATTATATCTTTACATCTAAATATCTCTCTCAAAAATATTTATATTATTATATATATCTTATTTTATATTTTACAGTCTTCTAACAGACCGATTAAACGAGAGGCCATCCCTCCAACAGAGTCAAAATTGTAGTTCACCGTGAGCACTTCTCTTTCTCAGGCCGGCCATATAAGAAAGTGACGAAGAGTTAACATAACAGCTGAAGAAAACTAGTGATGGACAATCGGAATTTATTAGTACCAAGCGTTGGCCACAAGATTTCACTACCAATCTACTACGGGAAACTTCCCTGTAAAATGTCTCCTTTTCGTTATCATAAACCTGTCTTCTCAACTGCAGGCAAAATCTCTATTTTTTTTCCTTCGCTTCAGTACAACCATATACCACCAATACAAAACGCAAACAAGAGCCTTCTTGTTTATATCCAATAACCACTGTATGAAAAATGACCTGTCCTTAAAATAGGAAAATCCTTGTTCGCAGGATCAAACGGTTCATCGGAGTTTCTGTTCACTCGTGAATTTGCAGCAATAATTACCAATCTCAGGGTATGTCTAGGTATCACTCAAATATTTTCTTTCTAACAATCATCTAGATTTAAGACCGTTGGATTAAAGATCCAACGGTCTTTTTTTAGAAGGAAAAGATTTTTTTAGAGGTGAGGGAGAATTATAGCCGTTGGATCTCTAATCCAATGATCACAAATCTGAATAAGAGTTAGAAAGAAAATATCCAGATAATGTTTATTAACACCCTAATCTCAGACATCAGTCCCCATCAGACTGCAAGCAAACACACTAAAACCTCAGAAAAGTCACGACACAACGTAACACTACACTGCAGATTAAGACACGACACGCCATCAATATGCAGCTGCACACGCACGCCATGACACTGACAACGAGCATGCCGTCGATCACCTCGTCCTCCTCCCATTCCGATCACTCGCCGCCGGCGACGAACTCGGCGATGCGTATCATGAGGTCGCGCGCGTCGTCGAACCCGGAGAAGACGTAGAACGCGTGGATGGCGTCCGGGTACTCGAACACCCTCACGTCCTTGCCCCTGCCCCTCAGCATCTCGCAGTACCGCCGCTGCCAGTCCTGCAGCGGGTCGTACCCGCCGATGGCAAGCAGCACGGGCGGGAACGCCGGGGAGTCGACGCCGGCGGCGGCCGCTGGGGACGCGAAGTTCGCGGCCTCGTGGGTCCGGTCCGCGCCGGGCGGGAGGAACGCGCGCCACATCCAGTCGGCGCGGGACATATTCACGATGGGCGTGGCGCCGTCAAGGCGGAGCTCGGAAGGCGTCCGCTCCTCGCCGCCGAAGAAGGGTTGGATGGCGATGACGCCGGCGAGGCGGACGTTCTTGAAGGTGGAGGGGTCCGCGGCGTAGCGGCGGGCGACGTGGTGGGCGATGTTGCCGCCAGCGCTGTCGCCGGCGAGGAAGCAGCGGGAGGCGTCGAGCGGGACGTCCGCGGGGTGGTTCTTGGGGTCGTCGAGGAACCGGAGGCCGCGAACCCGTCGTCGCGCCGGGAACCGGTGCATGTCAGTTAACTAAATTAGTATGATGTCAGTTGGCAGAACTCCTGCCTAATGCGCCAGTGTTTTGTTGTGTTGTCGGATGAGCAAAACACAACAAAACACCGGCATTACTAGGAGTTCTGCCAACATTTGGTATCACAGCCCCGTTCAGCATCCTGGTGGTCATGTCAGCTTTGGTGGGAGATAGATCGGTCACTCCTCCACGGAGGGATCACCCTCGAACGCCATCACGTGGTCCTCGCCGTCCGCGACAACAGAATGGTCGGGAGCGCGAGGTCGTCATCGAGCGCGTGGTCAAGGAAGCGCCGGCGTCCGCCCAGCACCCTATGCTGACGAAGACAAACTACCCGAGTGGGTGGTGATGACGCGATCAACTTGCAGCGCAAGGCCGTGGGGCGCAATTGAACCCGCAACGCCGAGTACAGCGAGGATCGGTGGCACTAGCGGCGATCGCGATCGCCGCCGGTCCCGACGGAGATGCCGAGTTTAATCGGCAAGAAGGAGACCGCGCAAGAGGTGGAGGCGGTTAAGGTCATGCGGATGGGCGTCGAGCGGGTGCGCGTAGCAAACGCGCAGAAGCTCCGGCGAGACTTCAACAACATCGCCTTCAAGGAAGGCGAGAACGTGGATGACTTTTCGATGCGAATTGCGGGCCTCGCCAACAACCTACGTCTTCTCGGCGACGAGATCGACGAAGCCGAGGTCGCTCGAAGTTGCCCGTGGTTGCCCGATCGGTTCATGCGGTCGCGATCTCAATCGAGACGCCGGACATCGAGGAGTTGTCCATCGAGGAGGTCACGGACGCCTCGCCCGTGGAGCAGCGGCTCGACGCGCGAGCGGCGGCCGCAGAGCTAGGCTCCGATACCGCTTCTCTCGTCAAGGAGGAGGATCTCATCCATCGCCACGCAAGCGCCGACAAGGAGGGTGCGATGTCGGCAAAGGCCGGGCGCCACAGAGATGGTACGAGCGACGGCTCGGTCCTGCCACGGCGTGGCGCACAGCCACCCAAGCGCGGCACCAACGATGCACGCAAGGGCGGTGGCGGCAAGGCCATCGACAAGGATGTGTGCGGGCATCGCGCAAAAGCGGGCATTGGGCCCGGAGTGCCGGAAGAAGAAGAGAGATGAGGCGGTAGCCAGCAGGCCGGGCGGAGGAGGGCGGCGACGACGAGCCGTCCCTATTGATGGCCCAGTTGGTCTCTCTTTCACCGTTGCCCGCACGCCTCCCAGAGCGCACCGCACCTGTGCACGTCGGCGGACAGGTCTTCCTCAATGAAGAACAAGCAACGGTGCAGATGGGTGACACCGACAACCACACCGGCAGCCAGGACGATGGCGTGTGGTACCTCGACACGGGCGCGTCAAACCATATGACGGGAAACGGTGCGGCCTTCTCTGAGCTGAACCGCGACATCACGGGCACGGTAAAGTTCGGTGATGGATCATTGGTGGACATCCTCGGGCGTGGCACGATCATGTTCGCGCGACGGGTGGACGCCATCATGTGCTGTCGGACGGTATTTCATCCTCGTCTCGCGTAGCAACATCATCAGCTTGGGTCAACTCGACGAGGTCGGGTGCCAAGTGTTGATCGAGGACGGCGTACTACAGGTGCGCGATCCGAGGAGGGAGCTCCTCGTCAAGGTACGACGATCAGCGAATCATCTATACAAGATCACTCTCACGCTCGCTCGACCGATTTCGCTCCTGGCACACACGAACGACGATGCGTGGCACTGGCATGAGCGGTTCGACCACATGAGCTTCGAGGGGTTGAAGAAACTTGGGCGTGGCGGCATGGTGCGTGCTTCGCCGCTGGATCATGTCGACCACCGTGTGACGCGTTTGTCGGTAAACAACGCGCCGCCGCTCCCCGCTGAAGGCCAACTACCATGCCAAGGGACGCCTAGACCTCGTACATGGAGATCTCGTGCGGGCCTCCACGCCGCCGACGACGGCGGCAAGCGCTACTTCCTCCTCCTCGTTGACGATGCTAGCCGCTATATGTGGCTAGTGTTGTTGTCAAGCAAGGACGAGGTAGCAAGCGTGATCAAGAAGTTTCAAGCCGGCGTCGAGGTCGAGACTAGGCGGAAGCTACGAGCGCTACGTACTGATCGCGGTGACGAGTTCACGTCCGTGACCTTCAGCGAGTGCTGCACGGAGAAGGGCGTGCACCGACAACTCACGGCGCCGTACTCTCCACAACAGAACGACGTCGTGGAACGCCGGAACCAAACTGTGATGGCTATGGCGCGATGCCTGCTCAAGGCAAAGAAGGTGCCCAGTACGTTCTGGGGGGAGGCGGTGAGTACGGCTGTGTTCATTTTGAATAGGTCTCCGACGAAAAGCGTCACCGGCATGACTCCTTACGAGGCTTGGCATGGCGAGAAGCCGGCGGTGAACTTCTTGAACACGTTCGGGTGCATTGCGCATGTGAAGGTCACGCGTCCCCATCTCGCCAAGCTCGACGATCGCAGTGTGAAGATGGTGTTTCTAGGCTACGAGCCAGGCTCAAAGGGGTACCGTGTGTACGACCCGGCGAGCGGTCGCCGCAGACGCCACTCGCGATGCGGTGTTCGACGAGGGCAGCGGGTGGAATTGGTAGGAGAGCGGCGACAACGTGGTCCCTGAGACCTTCACCGTGGAATACACGGTCAGTGCTTTCATGGGCGGGAATGAGCCGGCTTCTCCTGTATCCCCATCGGCCTCACCAGAACAAGAGCAAGGGGAGCGACGCCACGCACCCCTTGGACACCAGAGCAAGCGGGCGGCGCGGCCACGTACACCACGCCACCGTCAAACATCCCATCCAAGAATGAATCGGACGACGAGGAGCACCCGCGGTTCCGCACCGTCAAGGATCGTGATCGACAACTCGAGCAAGTCGAGCCGATCCGGAGGAGCCGCTCATGGCGGCATCTCGAGGAGCCCACGCTATTCGCCGAGGCCAACATCGATCCGGCTTGGCGCACGGCGATGGAGGAGGAGATGGCTGCGATTGTGGACAACGATACCTGGGAGGTTGTCGATCTCCCTGCGGGACACCGGTCCATTGGTCTCAAATGAGTTTACAAGCTCAAGAAGGATGCACAGGGCTCGGTGGTCAGGCACAAAGCACGACTTGTCGCGAAGGGCTACGCGCGCGCGGCCGGTGTGGACTATGACGAGGTATTCCGCCGGTGGCGCTGCTCGAACCGCGGCGAGCATCGGTGGCCATTGTCGCGCATGAAGGATGGATGCTCATCACCGATGTCAAGTCGCGCATTCTCAATGGGGACCTCACGGAGGAACTTTACGCCGCCAACCGCCAGATTTGTGATCGCCGCAAGAGCGACGAGTTCTCAAGCTACGCAAGGTATTGTATGGCCTACGTCAAGCCCCGTGAGCATGGAACGTCAAGCTCGACCGCACATTGGTGGCACTGGGATTCACTCGGTGTGCAGAGGAGCATGGTGTGTACACTCGCGGCATAGGAAATGGGCGTCTACTATTGGGCGTGTACGTCGACGACTTGATTCTCAACGGTGCCGACCCGGGCGAGATCGATAAATTCAAGAAGGAGATGAAGCGCTCATTCAAGATGAGCGACCTCGGCACTTGAGCCGCTACCGGATCGAGGTCAAGCAATGCCCGAAGATCACATTGTGCCAAGCGGCGACGCGACAAAGTCGCCGGACAAAGGTGCATGGTCGGTCGCAATGTCGCTCAAGTCCCCATGGAATCACGCTAAAGTCGAGTAAGAAGAGCTCCAACCTCCCGCTGATTCTACACTTTACCGCAAGATCGTTGGAGGCCTTCGTTACTTAGTCCATACCCGCCGACATTAGCTTCGCCGTCGGCACGCCACGGTTCATGGAGAAACCGACAACGAGCACCCGAGCCGCAAGCATCTATCGTGCTATGTTGCGGGTACAATTCACTTCGACCTCAGCTACTCCAACGGCTCCGGTGACATCAAGCTCCAGGGGTTCGCCGACGCGACATGGCGGGAGATTTAGAAGATCGCAAGAGCACATCCAGTGTTCTATTCTCAGATCGGCCAGCACCGTGACATGGCAATCCCGAAGCAATCGGTGGTCACGCTATCCGCCATAGGTCGAGTACATCGCGGCATCATCGCAAGCATGCCAAGGGCTTTGGCTTGGTCGCTGTTCGGCAGCTTCTACGGCGAGCTCCGCATCGTCACCATCCATGTCGACAACCAACCGGCGATACAACTCGCAAGAATCCGGTCCTCCATGGCGGAGCAAGCACATTGAGACGCACTTTCACTTCATTCGAGTGCCGAGGGTGGCCAAGTTGCTATCCGTAAAATCCACACCGATGACCAATTGGCGGATATATTGACAAAATCACTTGGTGGTGAGATTTTGCACCGCTCAAGCTCGGCTGTCGCCGACATCAACATCCGCTAGATTAGGAGGAGCAATGTTAGCTAATCTAGTTAATGTTGCATGTCGATTAGCCATTTTTAATTGCTTGTCGCTTAGCTATGTTTAGTATGCATGTCGCTAGGCGTTTACGGACCCGGATTTTTCAATCCAAATCCTCAGGTTTATTGCACTAATCCTCGGATCGCAGTTAGTGCACACAGCACATTGTCAATCATACATACATCGATACATCAAATATTACAATCCAAGGTTGGAAATACGCCACGTCGGGCAATAGTTTACAAAAGGGCCCTAAGGCCAAATGCTATCACCAACAAAGTATCACAATGAGCAAAGTAAGCCAACGCCACGTGCAAGCAATCGGGGAATATGTGTGCAGTGTATATCATCTAGACTCAGATTATATACGTGCACACACAACCTAAAGTCTAACTTGTCTGAGCCCAAAAGAAATGCAAGCAGCGCCCTAATTGTCATCGTTGTTGCCTTCCTCTTTAACCGGGACATCTTCATGCTCATAGTGACACTGAGTTCCTGTCTCTGTTTTGATATTGCAGTGTGAGCACACTATCCACCGTGTTTCGCAAGTTACCACATAGAATGCAGTAATTTATATGCTAGGCTAGATCAAGGGAAGGCAGTTTGGTTGTTTGCCAAAAATTGCATGTAAATAACATAATTAAAATCCCTATGATCTAGCAGATTTTAATAAAAGTAAGGTGAAGTTGAGCCTTTGTAATAGCGATACAGATACCATCCACCATTACATGGCACCTGCATCATATTGCATCTTTCAGTGTTATAGCCACTTAACTTATCACCGTGACAAAACCCGTGCCAATTCAAAACTAGGGCGCCCATCGCCTCTATTCTCCCATTCCCTTCACAAACCATTTTGAAACGTAACTATATCTAGTTAAGTATCCCATGTTCCGCCCATGACCGTGGGCACGGCTATTCAATAGTTTTGACTCAGAGTGTGTACACTTTCACCACAAGCGATAATCCACATGTTGCCCCACCTGATTCCTTGGTCAGGTGGTCAAATAGATTATCACATGACCTGCTCGTGATATCTAGTTCCACTAGTCATCTCACGCTATGGGTCGCTCCCACTGCGGTGGGTCCCATACGTTGCACGGGATGTTCACCACAGCTACTAACATTATGCGGGCTCCTCTCCCCAATGCTAGTACGATCGGTGAACGCCACCTCCCTTGGTGTCCCTTTAGGCCTCCTTTGCCCTTGCATAACCACGCCTATCCACTACCGGTGAGATGAGTCTGGGAGTTTCGATACCGCTTACTTAGCCAAGTTGCATTTCACAGACATGTGGTTGTACTGTTTTACACGGGCTAACATGACAAGATTCAGTCCTTAGTGTTATCTGGATGGTTCTACCACAATCCATAACTTTTGTGCTCCCACCGCACCACATTCCAGCCCCCAATTCATCCACCCGATACTAAGCATGTTTGAAGATTTTGGGACATAAATAACAGTTCAAACTTTTCATCACCATTCCCACCATGACCGCCCAAATCATTTTCCATATTGCATGTGAGAGTTTTGGGACAACCGAGTGTCCCTGCTTATCTAGCATGACTAAGCAAGTCGCTACATTATACTCTATTTGGGGAAATCTACTTTATATTAGTTTTACTACGGCGACAAGGTTCACATATATCAACATGTCTCAACGGGTAATACTAGCAAGCATAGTATTGGATGTATAACTACATTCTGAAATTCTGAACATGATATACCACATAAAATAAAGCATGCACATTGATAATTTAAAAAGAAATAATTTGTATAACTGGGTTCAATATGGCCAAAGTGGTAACTCGCCTTGGTCATGTGGTTCTTGGAGGTGGGTGGGGTCACCGCTGCCTCTCGCTTCCTCTTCTTGTGCCTCGACGCTATTTTAACCCGCGCAAAATTTGCATAAAAGAAAGGCAACAAAATCAACCAAATAACACCAGAAATTCAAATAAACTCTAAAAATTATGATTTTAGTTTTATTAGATAGATCTTGAATTTAGACGAATTTAGAAATTTGTCTCACTCGATTTGGAGTTAAAATGAAGAAGTTATAACATTTCAAAGTCCTCAGTTTAAATAAAATCTTAAAATTATTAAACTCTGACAGGTGGGGCCCACTGACTGTGAGCCACCCACGCACGCACTGACGGCGGCGGTCGCTGACCCGTGGGGCTCGCGTGTCAGCGGCTTGACCTCTGTTACACACGATGTGGGACCGGGCCCCATGTCACGAAAAGAAAAGAAAGGCTCAACCACATGAGCCGGGCTCAACGCGCACGGGAGCCGTGGGGAAGAGAGTTATGCTGCAGCTGTGGGGTTGGGAGGCTTTGCCTACCCTTAAGGATGATATATCCTTGAGGTAGGTCGGGAGGCTACCGGGTAGTCGAGGCAGGCCTGAGTCGGTGATGGTGCCGGGCGAGGGAGGGCCGGGAGAGGTCTCAAGCGTGAAATGTAATTTGGCGCCGAGGTGAGGCTCGTGGTGGTGGCGACGAGGGCCGGGAGGCGCCGGAGGTGGCCGGCGACGTGGCTCTAAGCGGGTCTTGGTGCTCCGGTCATGCAGGTACTACGGGGAGAGGTCCGGAAGGCCGGAATGGGTTTGTGAGGCTCGAGATGGAGTAGGAGCTAGGAATTGAGCCCTGTGATCGGGGTCGGCGAGGGTGTCACGAGTTGGGAAGAAGCACCACCGAGGTGATTTTGGGCTCTAAGGCTCAATTACCGGCCGAGAGGAAGAGGATAGCTGGGAGAACAATGGGAGGCCGAACGGCTTTTATAGGCGGCCAAGAGGGTCGCCAACAGGAGGGTGGCCGGTGGTCACTTGAGGCGGCAATGTCAAAGCATGAGCAGCAGAGAGGCCTTGAACTCGGCTGAAAGGCTGCGACCGCGCGGGCAGACTTCACAAGACGCGAGGGAGTGTGCCAGGCAGCGAGCGCGATGGAGCGGGCGATGCTTGCCACTGTGGGAGAGTCACCGCCGGCAGGAAAGGAAGAGAGAGGGTGGCGGGGGAAGAACCCGTGGGCGGTGGCAAGTGGGAGGCTCGCATATCGCCACGAAGGGGAGAGAGAGAAGACTGCCACAAGACGGGAAAAGGGCGGTCGGGGTCAAGGGCGGTTTCGGACAAGCGCTGCCGTCCAAGCGGGCAGAGATATGTCCGAACGCTACGGGCCGAGGTGAGTCAAAGCAAGCGGAAGGAGAGAGAGGGGAGAAGAAAACAAGAGTGGGTGGGGGGGCGTGCGGGTGGGCTTATTGGGCTTACGGTCACTTCCGATTTACTCTTTTTCTTTTGATTTTTTTTTCTTTTTCTTTTCTTTGCTTTATCTTATTTATGCCTTTTATATGTATTTTATATATATATATATATATATATATATATATATATATATATATATATATATATATATATATATATATATATATATATATATATATATATATATATATATATATATATATATATATATATATATATATATATATATGAAATGGGACACCAAGGTGCCCGGCACCTTGATTTCAAATGCATCAATTCCATCTAAATTGGGTATATTTTTGAAAATATCGCTTTAGGGTATATACTCATCTATAACAATTCAAATGAAATGTATAAGTTTGAAAAATATACTCAAATTCAAAGTTTTGAACGAATTTAGATCACATACTTTGCTGATTTATATATATAATCAGATATACCCACAATCAAACTATCATCAAAAAGGCAACTACAATTCAAATTTAGTTCAAACTTGTTTGAACTAGTTAGTAGACTAGTTAAACTTGGCATCTAAGAAATTTTTAAAATTTCGCACATGACACATACCTATTTTAGACTATGGTACCCGGGCACCAAGGAGCACTCGTATATTATATATATATATATATATATATATATATATATATATATATATATATATATATATATATATATATATATATATATATATATATATATATATATATATATATATATATATATATATATATATATATATATATATATATATATATATATATATATATATATATTTCTAGATCCCAATCTTTTAAGGGAGCTCATCTACGATTTTTATTCCTTTAAAAACCCCTTTATTATTTCCATTTTCATATATACATATTTGTATTTACATATATACTTTTCTATTTTGTTTCACTCTCTCATTTCTTTTCTAAAGATTTAACCCTACATATAATCCATTACCTAGATCAACTACATTCTTTTTTTTGACATCGGATCATCTTTTCGATTCTCCTTTATTATTTTATGTTCTATTATTTCATTTCTTTTGCCCATTGGAAATCATCGCTCTTTAATTAAGAAATGATTTAAAGAGAAACAATTCCAAATCAAAATAACCGCAATTAATGCAAGGAAAATTTATAATCCAAAGTTTAGCTTCACAGATGTTACAAACCTACCCCTTAAAGAGAATCTAGACCCTAGATTCGCCTAGTTGGTGAATAGTTCAGGTAATCTCTCCTCACCGGTCTTCGCTCCCAAGTGGCCTCCTTCTTGGAGTGATGACTCCATTGCACTCGCAGCGGATGGTTTGATTCTCGGTCTTCTTTTCCACAAAGTGTCCAAGATCTTAATTGACGCCTCCTGTAGGTCGTCGCCTCGAGCTCCACCGCCCATCGGGTTTGATCTTCCGCACCAAGACATTTTTGAGTTGGGACACATGGAAGACGCCAGCACATCTCGCTAGATTTGCGGTGCAATTCAAGCCGATAGGCCACTTCTCCTTTCTTAGCTATGATCGAAATGGTCCAACATAGCGAGGGCAAGTTTGCCTTTGACTTTAAATCGTCTGCGATTCCACGTAGGGTGACACCTTTAAGTAGACATGGTCTCCAATTTCAAAACTTAATGGCCTTCTCCTTTATCTCGCATAACTCTTCCGTCTAGATCTGGCACCAATAACCGATCTCCGATCAGCGAACTTTCTCTTCGCTTGCGTGGTATCGTCCGAATATATAGCCTTCCCTACTTCGACCAATGTAAAGGGGTGCGGCACTTTCTTCCGTACAATACTTCAAAAGGGGACATCCAAGGTCGGTTTGATAGCGTTGTTGTAAGCGAACTCGCATACGGCAGACACTTATCCCGATCCTTGAGAAATCCAGGCACAAGCCCAAGCATATCTTCCAATATTTGATTTACTCTTTCCGTCCCGACCATCCGTCTGGGGTGGTACGCGGTGCTAAAATCCGATGGGTACCAAGGGTTTCATGTAGGCTAGCCCGTAAATACGAGGTAAATTGAGACCCTCGATCCGAGACTATCCGCTTTGGCACACCGTAAGCACACGATGCGGGACATATATAGTTCTCGCTAATTTGTCTCCCTTGTAAATTGTCTTGACAGGATAAATGGGCAACCTTGGTCAGTCTATCCACCACGACCCAAATGGAGTCGTATCCTGACCTGGTTCGAGGAAATCCGGTGATGAAATCCATCCCTACTTCTTCCCACTTCCATTGAGGTATTTTCAGGGTTGTAGCAGCCCCGCCGCCTTTGGTGCTCAAATTTTCACTCTTTGACAGACATCACAAGAAGCGACGTGTTCGGCAATGTCCTCTTCATACCGCCACCAAGAATATTGCTTCATATCTTGGTACATCTTGGTACTCCTGTGATGAAGGAATATGCTTGAGCTATGGGCTTCCCGAGCATTAGATCCTTAAGGTCCTTAGAGGTACGAAACACTGTTTCCGCACTTTAGAACTCCTTGATGATCCATAGTCATTTTAGGGCCTTCCTCTTCCATTAATTTCTTCCATCTCAAAACAAGTTGGGTCTTCTTTCCGTGTGCCTCTATCACTTCTTCAATGCTTGTTTGATCTTCCTGTGGTTAGGGCTCCTTCTTCACGATCCCCTGTGTTCGTGGCTGCCACTTTGTAGAGTTCAGCCGGTGTTCTTGATCTATGAGGTTATTGCAAGAGGCCCTCCGACTCAAAGCATCGGCTACCACATTGGCCTTCCCTAGGTGGTAATGAACACTGTGTCGTAATCCTTGATCAACTCTAACCATCTCCTTTGCCTCGTGTTAAGGTGTGACCGAGTGAAGAAATATTTGAGGCTCTTGTGATCGTATATATATCACGGTTGGTTGCCGATCGATATTGCCTCCAGATCTTCAAGGCATGAACCACGGATGCTAATTCCGCATCATGGGTGGGTAGTTAGCCTCATGAGGCGGAGTTGCCGTGATGCATATGCTACGACCTTGCCTCCTTGCATCAAGACGCACCCGGTCCTTGATGGGAAGCATCACAAGATATTTCAAAATCTTTGCGTGACATCGTAGGACTAGCACCGGTGGTAGTCAACCTTTCTTGAGCTCTTGAAAACTTCCTTCGCAGTCGTGGTCCATTCAAACTCGCTCCTTCTTGAGTAGTCGAGTCAACTACCGGCTACTCTAGAAAATCCTCTATGAATCTTCTATAGTATCCCCGCCAATCCCGTAAAACTTCGTGACCAGAATCTGAGGAAGGTGGTTTCCATTCGGTCCACCGCCGCAATCTTGGCGGGATCAACCGACATCCTTCCTCATGACACTATATGTCCTAGGAAGGCGATGTCACTCACCTAGAATTCACACTTGCATTTCGATATAACCGATGTTCTCTTAGCTTCTCTAGCACTAGGCATAGATGCTCTGCATGATCGTCGGCAGTCTTGGAGTAGATGAGGATGTCGTCAATGAACACCACTACAAACTTGTCCAAATACTCCATAAACACTTTGTTCATGAGATTCATGAAGTAAGCTGGTGCATTTGTCAGACCAAAGAACATGACCAGAACTCGCATCCATACCGTGGTGAAAGTCGTCTTGGGTATATCTTCACCGATTTTTAGTCGGTGGTAACCCGATCTCGATCTATTTTAGAGAAGATGGTGGCCCCACCAAGTTGGTCAAATAGATCACGATCCCGGTAGAGGGTATTTATTCTTGATGGTTACTTGCTTAATGCCCTAATCCACACATCCTAGTTGTACCATCCTTCTTCTTACGAATAGTACCGGATCCCCAAGGTGAGGAACTGGCCCGATGAACCTTTTCCCGCAATTCATGGAGTTGGGTCTTTAGCTCTTCTAGCTCTTCCACCGTCATCCTATATGGTCGCTTGGAAATGGGAGCAGCACCTGGCTTCAAATTAATAACGAACTCTAAGTCTCGTCTGGGGCATGCCTGTAGGTCCTCGGGAAATACTTCGATAATCTTGCACCACTATCATTCCTTCTAAGGGTACATCTTCAAAATAATTTATTTCACGCCCCAGGTATGGTCGGTCCACTTTCACATCTATGGTCATTCCAAGGCATTTAGTCGGGTTTCTTGTCCGGAGGCACATCTATAACTCCTTTATATCCGCTAACCACCCATTCCTAGTATGATATCCGAGTCCGGGAGCTTAGTACTATCGATCCGGCTGGAAGTCACACCTTTCCATGACGATTGTTACCCCAGGGCACACTAAGGTAGCTGTTATCATACCAGCTGGTGACTTAAGTACTACTGGCCTCTTTAGAGGATAGGTAGGTAACCCTAGTTTGTCCGCATACCCTTGGATATAAATGAATGTGAAGCTCCGTAATCAAATAGAGTTTGTGCTTGGTATGGACTTGACAGAGAACGCACTCCATTAGGACCTCACGCTTCCTCGCCTTCTTCCGCCAGAACATGGTTGACCACCGCCACTTGGGCATTGGGGCATTTCTACCGGCTTGAGATGTCCGAGGTCCCTTGCCGGGAGGCCGAGGCTTGACCGTGAATAGGGCATTCGCTTGTGTGGGCATCTATTGGCAAAGTGCCCTTTTCACCGCAATCAAGCACTTAAGGCCTGTGGTCTGACCTGACCTCACATTTTGGCGTCCTTGCATTGAACTGCCACTGGGACTAGGCGAGGAGGCTGAGGGCTTGAACTGGTTCGGCCTTGAAAAGTTAGAGTTGTTGAAGAACCTTTGACAAACCTTCCTTGTGGTCATTGTCGCCATCTTGCGCTACTACCGCCTCCAAGCTCTTCTTCTCATTTTCCAGATCGCCTTGTTCACCGCTTGATGAAAGGGGAAGTCTTGGACGATCATTTGCACTTTAGCTCTTCATTCATACCCTCAAAGAATCATCAATTTTTCCTCCTCCTCTCGCTACGCCCTCGTATGAAGTGCAAGTTGTGTGAACTTGGTAAGATACTCATTAACCGACATGTTCCCCTGTTTGAGGGTACAAAACTCGTTCCTCTTCATCCGCATTACTCCGGTCGGAATGAAGTTGGACTTGAATGCCGTCTTAAATTGCATCCATGGTATGACCTCCATGTCGTCTGTGGAGGTCTCTTCTTGTCCTCTAGCGAGAAGGTAGTTTTCCACCCGCTTGTTCGCCGGCCCTGGAGCCGATGAGCTGCGAATATCACTTTGTCTTCTTCCGCACTTGGCTAGGCGCACTTCTTCAAGATCTCAAGCCAATCCTCGGCCGAGAGGTTCATCGCGAAGAGAAGGTGAGGGGCCGGGTTCTCTGAAAATCGCTAAGTCGCCTGACCTACTGAGCCGCCTGTCGCCCATTAACAATATTGCAGCACTGGTTTGCTACGCCATGACTGCGCCATTGTGGGATTTGTTTGGGGTGGAGATCGGCCTTGGTCTCGCAGACCGCCCACGCCTTGGCGAGAGACCTGGGTGGAGTCAACCTCACTTTGGTTGTGGGTGGTATGGTCTGGGCCCTAGTTACCCTCCGCCGGCCATCAGTAGTTATATTTATACATACGATTGGCTTAGCACTAATGCTAGGCAAAGCAAAAGAAGACTGCCAATTCAGCAAATAAAAGCCAATAAGACAAACGACAAAAGCAATTTTTAAACACAAGGCCGGTTTCATAGAATTTAAGCACCACATAGCCAACTTCTAGGCTGGACTTACAATTACAACATAATTAATTAAAGTTTTGACGGAAATAACTACTACGATACAAAAGATCTTGGACAACATGCTACGATACACCCCTTAGTACTTGCGCCACATCATGCAAGTACCGCACCACCCGATCTACTCCTCCATGAATCCGGCACTGGGCTGGAGGGATAAGTCGGTGGATCGAGAACGGGACCGGCCGCCATCGAACTCGGAGGGTCGGTCTCGAACGGAGCGGCGCTGCGGCGGGCAAGGTGACCTCCGTGGCCCGTAGTCGATCGTGGTCCCGAGGTCGACGCTTCTTGGCGCGTGGCGGTGCGGGTCCGCCGCGCCCCGACCGGCAGGGGCGGGAGGTGCCGGAGTAGCAGCAGAGCTGGAACTCCTTGCCGCGCCCGGCCGCGGCCGCCCGCCTTTGGCAATGCCAAGGCTCGCCGACCGGGCGAGCCGCTTTCATGAGGGTTGCCACCTCGGTGTGTGTGGCGACGAGGTGAACCCGAGGCGGTGATCTCCTCAGGCGGCGGTGTGGGTCGATCCCATGGCCTCGGTCATGTCAACCCGATGCGTAAGCACGGGTTGTTCTCGCTCACCGCATGTAGGTTTCATTGTATCGCGCATTCTCTGGCGCGATGGGTAGTGTGAAGGGGTGCGTCAAGGCGGGTTTGTAGATGTCGCATCCGTCCGGCAAAGAAGGCGCAGCAATGTCTCAAGTGCTACGGTCCGGATGGTCCGCTTGTGCTCGTCCGAAGACGTGGGGCTGGTCGTGCGCAGTCTTCTGCAGATGAACACCTCAATCGCCCAAGACTCTTCTCCTCCACTGTGGTCTTGAGGCCACGGACACCTGGCTGGTCCGGTAGCTCAGGTGTAATGGAGGAGCTACAGATGCTGCAAACTCCCCTCAGACACTCTGTGGGCCGATAGTCCCAGTCACCCTCATCTCCACTCCGGCCATCCGTAATTTAAATTTCTAATGTTAGTAACTTTTCAAAATATCAATGAAGGATAGAGCAGAACAGGTCTAAGAAGGATAGAGAAAGAAATAGTACACTATATTTATAGAAATTCTTTTATAAGCTTTGCAAATTATATTCCTATCTCTTCTAACGCCCAAACTAAGGCTTTTACCCTACAACAGATGCTCGATACCCACTCGCGTCTGGACCCGGATTTTTCAATCCGAAATCCTCAGTGTTTATTGCACTAATCCTCGGATCGAGTTAGTGCACACAAAGACATTCTCGAATCATACATACATCGATACATCAAATATTACAATCCAAGGTTGGAAATACGCCACGTCGGGCAATAGTTTACAAAAGGGGCCCTAAGGCCAAATGCTATCAGCCAACAAAGTATCACAGCGGAGCAAAAGTAAGTCAACGCCACAGGCAAGCAACTGGGGGAATATGTGTGCAGTGTATATCATCTAGACTCAGATTATATACGTGCACACACAACCTAAAGTCTAACTTGTCTGAGCCCAAAAGAAATGCAAGCAACGCCCTAATTGTCATCGTTGTTGCCTTCCTCTTTAACCGGGACATCTTCATGCTCATAGTGACACTGAGTTCCTGTCTCTGTTTTGATATTGCGAGTGTGAGCACACTATCCACCATGCTCAGCAAGTTACCACATAGAATGCAGTAATTTATATGCTAGGCTATATCAAGGGAAGGCTGGTGTTTGGTTGTTTGCCAAAAATTGCATGTAAATAACATAATTAAAATCCCTATGATCTAGCAGCTTTTAATAAAAGTAAGGTGAAGTACAGCCTTTGTAATAGCGATACAGATACCATCCACCATTACATGGCACCTGCATCATATTGCATCTTTCAGTGTTATAGCCACTTAACTTATCACTGTGACAAAACCTAGGCCAATTCAAAACTAGGGCAGTCCATCGCCCTCTATTCTCCCATTCCCTTCACAAACCATTTTGAAACAGAACTATATCTAGTTAAGTATCCCATGTCCGCCCATGACCATGGGCACGGCTATTCGAATAGTTTTGACTCGTAGAGTGTGTACACTTTCACCACAAGCGATAATCCATGTTGCCCCACCCGATTCCTTGGTCGTGGTCAAATAGATTATCACATGACTGTTCAGGATATCTAGTTCCACTAGTCATCTCACCCTATGGGATGTTCCCACTTGCGGTGGGTCCCATACGCTGCAGGATGTTCACCTGACTACTAACATTATGCGGCTCCTCTCCCCAATGCTAGTACGACCGGTGAACGCCACCTCCCCTTGGTGTCCCTTTAGGCCTCCTTTGCCCTTGCATAACCACGTCTATCCACTACCGGTGAGATGAGTCTGGGAGTTTCGATACCGCTACTTAGCCAAGTTGCATTTATGAGACATGTGGTTGTCTTTGTTTACGGGCTAATATGACAAGATTCAGTCCTTAGTGTTATCCGGATGGTTCTACCACAATCCATAACTTTTGTGCTCCCACCGCACCACATTCCATTTCAATTCATCCACCCGGATACTAAGCATGTTTGAAGATTTTGGGACATAAAATAACAGTTCTAAACTTTTCATCACCATTCCCACCATGACCGCCCAAATCATTTTCCATATTGCATGTGAGAGTTTTTGGGACAACTCGAGTGTCCCGCTTATCTAGCATGACTAAGCAAGTCGCTACATTATACTCTATTTGGGAAATCTACTTTATATTAGTTTTACTACGACAAGGTTCACATATATCAACATGTCTCAACGGTAATACTAGCAAGCATAGTATTGGATGTATAACTACATTCTGAAATTCTGAACATGATATACCACATAAAATAAAGCATGCACATTGATAATTTAAAAAGAAATAATTTGCATAAATCTGGGTTCAATATGGTCAAAGTGGTAACTCGCCTTGGTCACAGGGTTCTTGGAGGTGGGTGCCGGGGTCAGTTGCTGCCTCTGCTTCCTCTTCTTGTGCCTCAGACGCTATTTTAACCGGTGAAAATTTGCATAAAGAAAGGCAACAAAATCAACCAAATAACACCAGAAATTCAAATAAACTCTAAAATTATGATTTCCGTTCTATTAGATAGATCTTGAATTTAGACAATTTAGAAATTTGTCTCACTCGATTTGGAGTTAAAATGAAGAAGTTATAACATTTCAAAGTCCCCGCTTAAATAAAATCTTAAAATTATTAAACTCGACGGTGGGGCCCATCGACGGTGAGCCACCCACGCACGATGGCGACGGCGGCGGCGACCCGTGGGGTTCATGTGTCGGTGACGGACCTCTGCTGCGCCACGACAGTGGGACCGGGGCCCACATGTCGTGTGAAAAAAAGAAGAGGCTCAACCGCGACGAGCCGGGGCTCGAACGCACGGGAGCCGGGGTCTGGAGGCTTTGCCTACCCCTTAAGGATGCTATATCCTTTGAGGTAGGTCGGGAGGCTACTGGCAATGTGAGGCAGGCCGGAGTCGGTGATGGCGCATGGCGAGGGAGGCCTGAGAGGTTCGGGCGGCGTGAAATGTAATCTTGGCGCCGAGGTGAGGCTCGTGGTGGTGGCGACGAGGGCCTGGAGGCGCCGGAGGGTGGCCGGCGACGTGGCTTCAAGATGGCCCGGGGTGCCCCAAGGCCGAGGTCTGGCCGGGAGAGGTCCCGGGAAGGCGGGAATGGGTTTGTGAGGCTCGAGATGGAGTAGGAGCTAGGAATTGAGCTCGGGTGACGGGGTCGTGGCGAGGGTGTCATGGGAGTTGGGGAAGAAGCACGGTGAGGTGATTTTGGGCTTCTAAGGCTCAATTACTGGCCGGAGAGGAAGAGGGAGCGTGGGAGAACAATGGGAGGCCGAACGGCTTTTATAGGCGGCGGAAGAGGGCTGGCACGGAGGGTGGCCGTGTGGTCACTGAGGCGGCAATGTCGGCGGCGGAGTCTGCGGCAGAGGCCTTGAACTCGGCATGAAAAGGCCGCGACCGCCGCAGGCAGACTTCAAGACGCGAGGGAGTGTGCCTGGCAGCAAGCGCGATGGGTGGCGCATGCTTGCCACGGGGAGTCACCGCCGGGCAGGAAAGGAAGAGAGGGGTGGCGGGGAAGAACCCGTGGGCGGTGGCAAAGGGAGGCTCGCATGGCGCCACGGAAGGGAGAGAAGCGACCGCTTGGCCAGACGGGAAAAGGGCGCGGGTCGGGTCTTGGCAGCGTTCGGACAAAGCGGCCGCTTGTCGGCGGGGCGAAGATCTGTTCCGAACGCTACGGGTGGGTGGGAGCAGGCGGGCGACGGCCATGGGATGGCGCGGCCAGTGAGGTCGAGAGAGAGAGAGGGAAGAAAAAACGATGGCGGGTGGGGGTGGTGCGGGGTGGGCGGGTTTATTTGGCGTACGGTTCGCCCGATTTACTTTTTGTTTTGATTTTTTCTTTTCTTTCTTTGCTTTATCTTATTTACGCCTTTTATATGTATTTTCATATATATATATATATATATATATATATATATATATATATATATATATATATATATATATATATATATATATATATATATATATATATATATATATATATATATATATATATATATTCTAGATCCCAATCTTTTAAGGAGAGCTCATCTACACATTTTTATTCCTTTAAAACCCCTTTATTATTTCCATTTTTCATATATACATATTTGTATTTACATATATACTTTTCTATTTTGTTTCACTCTCTCATTTCTTTTGTAAAAGATTTAACCCTATATATAATCCATTACCTAGGATCAACTACATTCTTTTTTTGACACTGGATCATCTTTTCAGATTCTCCTTTTATTATTTTATGTTCTATTATTTCATTTCTTTTGCCCATTGGAAATCATCAGCTCTTTAATTAAGAAATGATTTAAAGAGAAACAATTCCAAATCAAAATAACCGCAATTAATGCAAGGAAAATTTATAATCCAAAGTTTAGCTTCACAGGATGTTACAGTTTCTTAGGTAATTAATGACTGCATGCACCCACTCTAAATTCTGAAGTAATGTGCATGCATAAAGAAAAGAGGTAACGTGTACTAGTATTTGAAAGAGGTAACGTGTACTGGTAATTGATCTATAAAAAGAAAGAGGTAACACCAGAAAAGTTGCAACTTCTGCAACGCAAAAAATAGTTTGTGTCCCTGTGTTCTTGTGTATGTGTTTTGCGCATCCGACAACACAACAAAACACCGGCATTAGCAGGAGTTCTGCCAACAGGGAGCGGCGGTAGTCGACGGACAGCACGGCCGCAGATGCGTACAGCACGATGCGGCGGCAGGCCGCGTCGTAGGCCGGGGACGCCGCGGAGAGGAACGAAACCCTCCGCCGTGGAAGAAGACGATCACGGGGAGAGGCGCCGCGTCCTCGGCGTTGCTGGGGCTCGCCGGGTGGAAAAGGCGCGCGCGGAGGCGGAGCGCCGGGTCGATGACGACGTCGCGGGAGGCGACGCCGCGGCACGGGGAGGAGATGGCGGGGACACGCGGGTCCAGAAGGGAGAACACGCGGCGGTTCAGCGTGCCGTCGGCGCGGCGGGTGGCGTCGGTGACGCAATCCACGGCCTTGAGGGAGAGGCGCATGAGGCGCGACATGGGCGGCTTCGGCTTCCGCCGCGGCGCCGGAGACGTCTCCGCCATTCGTCTGTGTTCTTAGAATTAATCGGCGTGGTGTTTTGGTGTATTTATGGGACTTGGGAGCACTGGGAACAGTGCGGTGTTCGCTGAGTGAGCTCTGGTTTTCCCTACACCGGATTGCCAGTGGGGTGTTTGGGTATTGTGTTCAAAGCTTGTGTTTTTTCGGTTGGTGTTAGGACTTTGGAGCAACCATTGCATGCTATTAAAAACTGTTCGGAAATTCGGGGTTGATGCGCCAGCATTCGTGCTCTAGTGCACGTCCAATGATTTGTTTTTCAGTTTAATCCAAATCTGTATACCGCATCAACCAACACCGCTAGAGAGGCTCCTCACGCAGATTATCTCTTAGAAATGACCCACATATCATTTTCTAATTCTTTCACCACCAGACCCACATATCAATCTCAACATAGTATATTAAATTCCCTATCTCCTCTCACCTCTCTTCCTCAGTCTTCCTAACCACCCACACTGCCATCTCTCCATCCCATGCCAAAGCCCCTCACCTCCCCCTCAGCCATGCGCCATGGCTATAGCCGAAAAGCCCCGTTCTCTCTCCTACAGTGGTTGATTTATGATTGGCGGATAAGGCCATGTTTGATAACCATGCAGCCAACGATCTCCTTCCCACCCTTTGACGACCATACCACCAACAACTAGATCCGATCGCTCTCTTCCTTACCCTCCCTCACTAGCGCTCCCTTCCACTCCAACAAGGCAACGACAACACCACCGCCACCCAAATTTGAGCGGCCAGTGTTCATATCCAGCTGAATCTAGACGTCTACCGCTCGGATTTGAGCTGCCAACCTCTAGATCTAGCATCACCATTGTCTTCTTCGCCCTGCTCGTCGTCGCTGCATTCTAGTTGTCATCTGTTGGCTTGTTGGTCATAGGCCCCATAAAACCGCGTGAGCAATGGATAGCTTCGCTCCAACAAAAAGCACGGTCGCCACTCTACCTGTTGGTTTGTGTGCTACGTCATCATTTCAGGATGCAGCAACCTCTCTTCTCTCTCCTCGTTCTCTCTCCTACAGCTCAGTTTTAAGGTGATGTGGCAGGCTAACCGATGACTGAGGTGTGACTATTGGAGATGCCCTCAGGGCTTCCTCTCTGGTGAGCTTTAGTTTAATGGGGATTGTTTTTGTGACCATGATCATGAGACGAGGACACCACGATGATGGAGATTGAGTTAGGTTTTGTGACAAGCTGTAGCTCTAGCGAGGTGGTAGTGTAGTCAAGGCCAATAGGGAGGCACAAGGCATCGTATGAGGAGGGGGTGCCAGCAATGTGAGGGAAATAGGGTCGTAAGTGGGGGTGGCAGTGAGAGGTGGAAGGGAGGGGAGCAGAGTGGGGCGAACAGGGCAAGGCAGTGTTGGTGAATCGCTTGTGCTAGTGATGTGGAGACAGAGGTCTTTTTCTTCTTAATTTATGGTTTCTCCTGAACAAACAAACGAGATAGCTTCTCTACCGCCTTTTCATAGTGGTTTATTGGGATAGTCTTTTCAAAGCGGCTTATTAACTTATCGGCATTTGTTCCATTCGTACAAGTGCCCATGCTAAAGCCAAAAGTCATCAGCTTAAAAGAATACACCTAGAGTATATGGGTAGCGGCAGCAGAGAGGGGCTAGGGTTTGGGGTGGCTATGTGAGAATCTAAAGAGAGGTAAGGGAGAGGAAGATGTCAGGTGATTCGGACCTCTTGGTACAATGATCATAGACTAACTTTGCTTGAAAAAAAAGTAGGTATCATATATATAGACAATCCCTAAATTGTTTCTTCACACTTTGTCCTAGTAATTGTTTGCATCCCAAGTAGCATACTTCTCCTTGTGCCTTTAAGGCCAGTTTGGAATGTATGAATACTATAAAATTTTATACGGAATAGGGTAAATCATCCAGAAACTCTATCCAATTCTGTGCTATAATGCGAACCTTAGGTTTGAGTTTCGTTAAGAAAAAATTACATTATTTTCCCCAAACATCAAGTACTTCTCATACCACCATGGCATTCGTGTGCCTTGCCCCTACGAAGCTCAAGGTTCAACTGAGCGGTGGCAGTTCGGTGGAGGGCACGGGTATCGTGTTCGATAAGGGGTGTTGTCCACGCGGAGCGACGATGTAGATGACAACGACAACGCAAATTTTAACAGCGACGGCGGTATGGCAAGACGATGAATAAGTGATTACATTGACAGCACAAGAGGTTGATGGTGGCGGCTGCAACTTAGAAGACGAAGATATTGAGGATTTGGATGGAAGGGGAAGCGGTGAAGAAAGCTGCTGGTGTTTGAAGCGGTGAAGAAAGCTGAAGAGACAAGGAATTGATTTCATTCATTGTTACGATATAATAATCAACGATGATCCTAACAATGGCGACATTAAAGTCAAGGCGCCGTCTAAAGCCTAGCTAATCACTACCGTACCAGACTGCCACGTCACTAGTCACCCATCACGCAAGCCCACCCAGTCCCCAGCTCCTCCTACCCGGAAAAAATTGCAAGAATTTGCTTCCCTTCCTACCGCATCCCAGCCCAACGCACGCGACACTGGCCCGGACCGCCCTGCTCCGCCGCCTCCGCTCACTTGCCGCCGCTCCCGCCGACGAGCTCCTTGATCCGCAGCATGAGGTCCTTGGACTCAGCGAACTCCGGGAACACGTAGAAGGCGTGGATGGCGTCCGGGTACTCCAGCACCCGCACCTCTTTCCCCTTCCTCCTCAGCGTCTCGCAGTACCGCCGCTGCCAGTCCTGCAGCGGGTCGTACCCACCGATCACCACCACCGCCGGTGGGAACGCCGGGGAGTCGATGCCGGCCGCGCCGGCCGGGGAATCGGCGTGCGCGGCCTCGTGCGTCCGGTCGGCTCCCGGCGGGAGGAACGCGCGCCACATCCAGTCGGTGCGGGAGACGGACACGATGGGGGCCCCGTCGAGCCGGAGCTCGGCGGGGGTCCGCTCCTCGCCGCCGAAGAACGGCTGGATGGCGATGAGGCCGGAGATGCGGAGGTTGGTGAAGGTGGGGGAGGAGAGCGCGTAGCGGCGGGCGACGTGGTGGGCGATGTTGGCGCCGGCGCTGTCCCCGGCGAGGAAGCAGCGGCAGACGTCGAGGGGCGGCACGTCGGCGGGTGGTTCTTTGGGTCGTCGAGGAAACGGAGCGCGGAGAAGCCGTCGTCGTAGGCGGCCGGGAACCGGTGCTCCGGGGAGCGGCGGTAGTCGACGGACAGCACGGCCGCGCCGGCGTACCTGGCGATGCGGCGGCACGCGGCGTCGTAGGCGAGGGAAGCCGCGGAGAGGTACGCAAACCCGCCGCCGTGGAAGAACACGATGACGGGGAGAGGGCCGGCGGCGGCGGCGGCGGGTGGAAGAGGCGCGCCCGGAGCGGGAGCGCAGGGTCGACGTCGATGTCGCGGGAGGATACGCCGTTGCGCGGGGCCGCGGAGGCCGCGACGCCTGGGTCGAGGAAGGAGAGCACGCGGCGGCTGATGGTGCCGTCGGCGCGGCGGGTGGCGTCGGTGAGGTACCCCGCGGCGAGGATGGACAGCCGCATCCGCCACGACATCGGCGGCGCGAGCTTCCCCCCCTTCGCCGCCGGATCCGCCATGCTTCTTCTCCTGGGATGAGTATTCGACTACTGAGAGTGGGAGGAGACGACAAGGCTTCCTCTTCCTCCGCTTACGACTACTGGGAGGAGCCGAGGCAGGTGCGGCCGAGATGAGGCGGACGCATGCGCTTGGCGTATTTATGGGGTGTGGGAGCGAGTCACTGACTGACCCCTGGGACCGCAAGTGGATGGGACATGCTATCAGTGGGATGGGATGTATCGCTGCTGGTAGTTGTGCATTCCGTCGGGGTATTTACGAGGGCCATGCTGGCAAGCTACCGTGTTGTCCAGGAATTTATGGGCCGGAAAAGAAGGAATCCTTCGCATGGACTCCTGTATCGTGGTAGATGCCTACCGAGCCAGAGAAGCTCCATAGGTGAACCTGCCAAGCTAACCGGGTCTGTGGTAGGAGATAAAAATTAGTGTAAATATGCTTAAACACTAAGCTTGTGTAGCCCGAGCTCCCATGGCTTGGTACATGGTATCACGGTGCGTCGAGCCTGTCACGTATGGAAGCTCATTACGTGGCTTTTATGTTGTAGAGAATCCATAATGAAAATCCGTACGTCACCAAATTTGGAAACAAATTGTTACTACGATGTCCCGTATGCGATGAACTCTGAAACAAGACGTACATAGTGTTGACAAAAATAGCGGTTATATCGTTTGGTCATCAAACGGTAGCACACCGGAGGTGACACATGGCGCTTGCCGTCCGGCCGCCGAGTAACTATCGCTCGGTCACCTACCGTCCACCCATAAAACGGCAAGTGATTAAACTGTCTAATTAGCCGACTTAGTTATCTGTCTAAATTTGTAATTTTATATCATATTTGTTTAAATTTTTAAATATAGTAAATGAGTTCAAAAAATTATAAAATTTTATACATAGCCTCCCAACATAACGTACTTTATACTATAATTTTTTGACAAATTTATCCACTCTAAATGTTGCACAAAAATTTGTGCGATTTCGATATTTGTAGGAGTTGTTACATATAACAAACGAGCTCTAAAAATTATAAAATTTTATGTGAAGCCTCCTAACATAGTCGACCTAATTGTGTAATTTTTTAAAAATTTTATGTGCTTTGAATTTACCATGTTAATTCATATTAATTTAATCCTAATTATCAATATACGATGCTTAGGCATCTTTTATAATGTGTGAACTCTGTCATTCGCACATATGTCGGTCCATTGCTACTATCTTTCTTTTTCCACTACATCATTTGCAAAATTATCACTCTATCTATGTCGTCCCCTCTCGCGCGCTCCCTCGTCCGCACTGATGTTGTTATGTCCATGTCGTCCATTATGCAAAAAAAAAACCCCGGAGCGAAGCTAGATGTGATTGTGCTGATCCTTTTGTTGGTTTTGTGATCGTTTGGTTTTTGTTGCAACACCCATGGTGTCATTGGCGATGATCTGAAATACCGAACAGTGCAAGGGCCTCCAAGTGCGTGATGATACTATACACAATTTACCACTTTTTATGTATATTTTGATCGCATTGCTGCAGATTTTTTTTTGAGTATTATGCTTGTTGTGGCTACTGACCAAACAGTATATGAGGGGACTAACTAGAAAGAGCTAGTGAGTAAGAATAAATGGATCTCTCCCCTCATACCCTCTTGGGGGGCTTTATATACATGAATAGGGTCGGATAGGAAAGTCCCATCCTACCCCTCAATAATTACAAATAATTAGAGTACATTGATACATTCCTCTATACTATTATGCCTATTACATATTGGGCCAGTTGCAAGGCCCCATCACGGGGATTGAGCCACCCCTACAACAATACTTCCTCGACAACAAACGCGGAGATCCTGATGGGTGAGCTGATATGACCAACTATCCCAGCCCCCCATCCCCCGCTAGCAAGCACGAAGAGTTGATGCAATTGGTAGCTCTAGCCCCTCCGACACTGAGGCTGCAGCTGTGTCATCAATGTCGTATTTCAACGTGGGCGGCACACAAAGGCGAAGTCATTGGTTGGGCCGCCCCTCCGAGACGATGTCTATGAGGAGAGCGGCAAAGTCCCATGACACAGCTGAAGACGCCCTATCAAGGTCGAGCTTTTGAGGCGGAGTCATGGGTCGGGCCACCCCTCCAAGGCCATGAGTACAAGGAGGGTGACGAAGCCCCACAATGTGGCCAAAGGCGCCCCGTCGAGGTGGAGTTTTCAAGGTGAAGTTGTCAGAGACTCGGCCATAGAGTCAGAGTCAGACGAAGCATCAATGACCACGAGGTGGTCGGATGAAGTCACGACCACGAGGCTGTCGGACGAAGTCCAACCACGATGCGATCAGACGAAGTCATGACCACGATGTGATCGGACGAAGCGTCTATGACCACAAGGTGGTCAGACGAAGCCCCGACCGTGAGGCAATCGAACAAAGTGTCTACGACCACGAGGTGGTCGAACGAAGTCTTGACTGTGAGACAGTCGGACGAACCGTCTACGACAACGAGGTGGTCGGACGAAGTCCCAACCACGAGGCAGTCGGATGAAGTGTGTACGACTACGAGGTGGTCGGATAAAGTCTCAACTATGAGACGGTTGGGTGAAGCGTGTAAGACCACGATGTGGTCAGACAAAAGTTAATGAAGTCAGTGGTGGGATGAAGACTTGAGCCGCACAATCCATCCATGACCCTTCGGACTTGGCGTCGATGAAGGCGGTGGTGAGCGAAGCTCTGATGCGCATAGTCCATCCCGTACCCTTCGGACTTGGCGTCAACGAAGGCGGTAGCGAGACGAAGCTTTGACGCACGCGTTCATCTCCCACCCTTCGGACTCAGGGTCGACGAAGGCAGCAGCGAGACGAAGTTCTGACGTGCGTGGTCCGTCCCACACCCTTCGAACTTGGCATCGACGAAGACGGTGGCGAGACGAAGTTATGATGCACACAATTCGTCACCCACCCTTCGGATTTAGCGTCGATGAAGGAAATAGTGAGATAAAGCTCTGACACGCACAATCTATGCTGTACCCTTCGAACTCAGGGTTGACGAAGGCGGTGGTGAGACAAAGCTCTGACACGCGCGGTCCGTCCCAACCGCGAGGCATTGGACAAAGTCTTGACCATGAGACGGTCGGACAAAACATCTACAACCATGAGGAGATCGGATGAGGTCATGACCATGAGGCGGCCAGACTAAGCGTCAACGACCACAAGGTGGTCGGATGAAGTGACGCCCGTCAGGCGATCGGACGAAGTCACGATCGTGAGGCTGTTGGATGAAGCGTCTACGACCACGAGGCGGTCGAATGAAGTCATGAGCGTGAGGTGTTCAGATGAAGCGTTAATGACTACGATGTGGTCAGACGAAGTGTCAATGACCACGAGGTGGTCGGATGAAGTATCGACCCTGAGACGGTCAGATGAAGCGTCTACGACCATGAGATGGTTAGACGAAGTCACGACCGTGAGGCGGTCCGACGGAGCATCAAAGATTGCGAGTCAGTTGAACGAAGTCTCAACAAGATTGTTGGACAAAATGTCTATGGCCATGAGTCGATTAGAAAATTCACGATCGCGAGGAGGTTGGACGAAGCGTCAACAACCACGAGATGGTCAGACGAAGTGTCAAGCATGAGATGGTTGGATGAAGCGTCTACGACTATAATGCAATCAGATGAAGTCACGACCACGGGGTGGTCGGATGATGTCTTGACCACAAGATGGTCGGACGATGTCATGACCATGAGGCGGTCGGATGAGGTCATGACCGCGAGGCATCGGACGAAGCGTCAATGACCACGAGACATCAGATGAAGTCTTGACCGTGAGATAATCGGACAAAATGTCTACGACCACGAGGTGGTCAGACGAGGTCACGACCGTGAGGTGGTTGGACCAAGCGTCAGCGACCATGAGGTGGTTAGACAAGGTCGCAGATGTCGATGAAGTCATGACCATGACGTGGTCATGGGTGTCACGAAGTTTTGACCTCGAGGGGTCAGACGACATCGTCCAAGGTGTGACCACGAGTGGCCGCAGGTGTTGGCATACTGCACGGATGCATATCGATCGACGTGATATGGCTGAGGTGCGCACAATGATCGCCGGGAGTCAGGAAAGGTGTAGGTGACGTCGGCGAGGCACGAGGTGGTCGGAGATGACGGCGATCTCTCGCCAGAGTTGGTGGCGGTGCTCGGAGAGAGTGTACACAGTGCGGGGGCGCTCGGCTCACCGGGGAGGGAAGAGGAGGCCGGAGAGAGGTGGAATGGGAGATGGCGATGCTCGGGAGGGATTTAAATAGGGGCGAGAGGGAGGGAGGCCCCATGAATTGGTCACCGGAGTGGGGCGGCGGCTGCGGGCGGAAAAAGGGGGAGGAAGACGAAGGTGGGGAGGGAGAAAGCCCTGACAGGCGGGCCCGGTCTGTCAGCGAGAGAGAGAGAGGGAAAGCACGGACGGTGGAGATTACGGCGCGTGGCGTAGGGTGGATCAGAAGAACGAGGGCGTTAAGTGGCAGGGGACGACAGAAGATGAGTCGAGGCGACGTGGACGGATCTGGCCCGCACGTGTCGGCCAGCGAGGGGAGGAAGGCGGGTTGAATGGGCGGTGGGATAGCGGCGACGTGGGCGCATCTAGGCCATCCACACGTCGCCCGGAGGAAGAGTTTATTTTTTGATTTTTGATTTTCAGAAATGCCTAGAAGCTTCAAAAAGGCTTAGAAAAATACCAAATGACTTCCAAAAATTTTATAAAAATTACAGAGGATTATGGAGATAGTTTAGACTTAAATAAAAATATTTATAGCTTATTTTGGTATTATATCTTCATACTAAGAATTCTTTTAATTCTAGAAATTGATTTTTAAATTCTCTGAAAAATTCAAATAAGATCCAAATACTTTGAAATATTTAATTTGAATTTAAATTTTCAAAGATCACAAATTTTTGGGATGTTACAAACCTATCCCCCTTTGAATTTAAATAGGGACGAGATTCGGATGGACTGGGAAAAAGGTTAGGGAACTCTGATCTTAAATCCTCCTCACGTTCCCAAGTTGCTTCAGACTTTGAATGATTACTCCATTCCCCTTACAGAATTTGATGCTCTTGTTTCTTGTACGACGTTCTGCTTCATCCAAAATCTTGACTGGATACTCCGGATATGTTAAGTCCTCTTTCAAAGTCACTTCTTCTAAGGGCATTTGTTCTTCTGGCACTCTGAGACACTTTCTTAACTGGGACACATGGAAGACGTCATGCACATTCGACAACTGAGGTGGAAGCTTCAACTGGTAAGCAACTTCCCCCTTTTGGCTAGAACAGGGAATGGTCCAATGAATCTCGGAGCAAGCTCCCCACTAACGCTGAAACGACGCATTCCCTTGAGAGGTGAAACTTTCAAATACACATGATCTCCAGGTACAAATTCTAACGCTCTTCGACGATTGTCCGCATAGCTTTTCTGTCTTGTTTCTGCTGTCTTTAATCTGTCCTGAACCAAACGAACTTGTTCTTCTGCTTGCTTCAACACATCAGGTCCAAATACTTACCCTTCTCATGTTTCTTTCTAATACTACGATGTTCTGCACTTTCTGCCATACAAGAGTTCAAACGGAGACATTTGCAAGCTAGATTGATAACTATTATTATAGGAGAACTCTGCATAGGGCAAACTTTGATCCCAACTAGCTTTATTTGCCAAGGCACAGGCTCTCAACATGTCTTCCAATATTTGATTTACTCTTTCTGTTTGACCATCAGTCTGTGGATGATATGCTGTACTGAAATTTAAGTTTGTGCCCAAAATCTCATGCAGCTTCTACCAAAATCTTGAAGTGAATTGAGGTCCTCGATCTGACACAATCTTCTTTGAAACTCCATGCAAACACATAATTCTTGACATATATAGTTCTGCGAGTCTGTCTCCAGAATATGTGGTCTTGACTGGAATGAAATGTGCGACTTTTGTTAGTCGGTCCACAATAACCCAAATTGAATCATACCCTGACTTTGTTCTTGGCAACCCAGTTATAAAATCCATACCAATTTCTTCCCATTTCCACTCAGGTATCTGCAAAGGTTACAAAAGTCCAGCAGGTCTTTAATGTTTAGCTTTAACCCGTTGGAACACGTCACACAAAGCTACATATTCAGCAATTTCTCTCTTCATACTTGACCACCAATACCTTTCTTTGAGATCTTGATACATCTTTGTACTTCTAAGATGAATTGAATATCCGATTCATGAGCTTCCTTCAGAAGTACCTCTTTTATTTCTTTTCTCTCGGGTATAAGAATTCTTTTCCCAAACCAAAGGATACCTTCTTCATCTTCTGAAAATCCTAGTGCTTTACCCTTCTTCATATTCTCTTTGATTTCTTTGACATAATTATCCTCTCTTTGAGCTGCCTTGATATGGTTCTCTAAAGTTGGTTGAACTTTCAAAGTAGCTAGAAATCCTTCATCTACTAATTCTAAATTGAGTCGCTGAAATTCTTCATGAAGTGTAGGTTGACTGTCTTTAATCATCTGATTTTTGCTGTAACTTTTTCGCTCAAGGCATCTGCTACTACATTAGCCTTCCCTGGATGATAATGGATTCCAACATCATAATCCTTTATTAACTCAGGCCATCTTCGCTGTCTCAGATTGATGTTAGGGTGGATAAATATATACTTCAAACTTTTATGATCCGTAAATCTCACAACGATTACTGATCAAATAATGCCTCCATATTTTTAGAGCATGCACAACGGCAGCTAGCTCTAAATCATGGGTTGGATAGTTCTGCTCATGCGTGCGCAATTGCCTTGAAGCATAGGCTACCACCCTTCCTTCTTGCTTTAAAACACAGCCCAGACCTTATCTAGATGCATCACAGAAAACTTCAAAATCCTTCCTAATATCTAGAAGTGGCAGCACTGGTGCAGAAGTTAACCTCTTTTTTAGTTCTTGGAAACTGTCTTCACAAGATTTACTCCATTTAAACTTCTTTTCCTTCTTTAGTAACTGAGTAAGAGGTCTTGCAAGCTTGGAAAATCCTTATATGAAGCGACGATAGTATCTGGCTAAACCCAGAAAACTCCTGATCTCTGTTACTAATTTGGGTTGTGTCCAATTGAGCACATCTGTTACCTTTTCAGGATCTACAGACACTCCTCCTGCAGAAATCACATGACCCAAGAAAGCTACTTTCTTCAACCAAAACTCACACTTGCTAAACTTGGCATACAAATGGTGTTCTCTGAGCTTTTCTAAAACTACCATCAGATTTTAGCATGTTCTTCCTCATTCTGGGAGTATATCAGAATGTCATCAATGAACACGACCACAAACTTATCCAAGTATGCGGGAGTATTAGTCAGGCCAAAAGACATCACTGTAAACTCGTATAGTCCATAACGAGTAGCAAATGCTATCTTTGGTATATCTTCCGGTCTAATCTTCATTTGATGATAACCCGACCGGAGATCAATCTTGGAGAAGACACATGATCCTTTTAACTGATCGAATAAGTCATCTATCCTGGGCAAAGGGTACTTGTTCTTAACTGTCGCATCATTCATGGATCTGTAGTCCACGCACATACGAAGACTGCCATCCTTCTTCTTCACTAGAAGTACTGGTGCTCCCCATGGCGAAGAACTTGGTCTAACAAAACCTTTCTCTTGCAGTTCCCGAATCTGCTTCTTAACTTCTACTAGGTTATTTGCAGACATACGGTAGGGTCTCTTGGAAATCGGAGCTGTACCAGGTACTAGGTTAATAACAAATTCAATCTCTCTATCTGGCGGCATTTCTTGCAAATCTTCAGGAAACACATCTGGATATTCACTCACTATGGGCACCTTTTCCAGAGTTAACCCCTTCAAACTGTTCAACTCACATCCATTCCTTGAGGATATACTCGACTTGCACTCTACTTGGATTCCTTCAGAGTTGGTAAGAGTAATGGCACGATTGTCACAATCTATCTGCCCTTTATACTTGGTTAACCAATCCATACCAAGTATTACATCTAGGCTATTGGAGTCTATTATAATAAGATTCGCTAGGAATTTGACTCCATTTATATCTACGGTTGCTCCAAGGCAAACTGTGTTAGTCCTCATTTCTTTTCCTGGTGATTGGACTAACATATGGTTCTTTAACAAACGTGCATCCCAATTATATCTTTCAACAAATCGTTTGGAAACAAAAGAATGCGAAGCTCCAGAATCGAATAATACTGATGCAGGTACTGAGTTGACAAGAAACTTACCCAGAACTACGTCGGGTGCATCCTGGGCCGCTTTCGCAGTAACATGATTAACATGTCCTCTATTCATCCCTTGCGGAGTCCTTGGAGCTTGAGGTGTCCCATGGCCTTGTCCTGCAGGTGGGGCTCGTGCTGGTGTAGTCCCCAAGTTGAAACGAACAGGGGTCACAGCTAGGCGCTTTTGAGGATAATTATTGGCATAATGTCCCATATTCTTGCAATTGAAACAATGCACTCCTGCAGTTGAAGTCTTGTTCTGCTGAGGCTGGCCCCCATTATTTGCTCGTGGAGCTTGTGGAATCGGGTGGGGTCCACTGAATGGTGTCCTTGGCACACTTGGCGCTGAGGGCCTACTGAAGTGAGGTTGATTAGGACAATGACAAGAACTGCTTGCACCCTGTTGAGCTTAGAACTTTCTCTTCCGAATCTCATACAACTGGCGTTGAACATCCTCTTGTATAATAACCTTGTTTACCATATGCTGAAATGTTGGATAATCATTTGACACCAGCTACACCTTTAGGTTGGGATCAAGTCCCTGCATGAATCACCAAATCTTTGTTGCATCCGTTGCAACATCTTCTGGTGCATACCTAGCCAATTGGGTGAACTTATTCAGGTATTCAGTAACACTGAGGTTTCCTTGCTGCAGCTTGTGAAACTCCATTTTCTTCATTTCCATTATTCCCATAGGAATATGTGCAGTGCGAAAAGTTTCATCAAATTCAGCCCAAGTGATGGCTTGCACATTTTAATGAGCAGCACAATAATTTTCCCACCAATTAGCTGCAATCCCTTTTAGCTGATAGGCAGCGTACAACACCTTCTCATGATCATTGCACTGAGCCAAAATTAATTTTCTTTCCACATCCTTAATCCAGTCATCAGCTTCCATCGGATCTACTGAACCGGTAAAGGTTGGCGGTACTTCAGGTATTGCATGAGTTGACGAAGAAGCTCAACAAATGCACCCTCATTCTCTCCGTGGGAGATGTAATCCCACGAACCTGCGGAGGATGAGCCGGCCATCTACAAGTTTGAAAAATAGAAAAGATTAGTAAAGAAATTTTGAACAAGTGATTATAAATAGAACAGAGGTAAAGAGGTATATAAATTTTTTCTTAAATATATACTTTTTAATAAATATAAATCCTTAAGGTTTTTGCCATTCTAATCTAGGTCATGTCCTACAGTCAAGTTGGCTCTGATACCATCTCTATCGGGACCCCGGATTTTCGAATCCGGACCCTCTGTGTATTACAGCACTAGTCCCAGATCAAAGCTAGTGCACACAGTTAAACAGTGATGATTACATAATCAACAACGAATATTACAATTATAAAGAGTACAGACTGAAAGGTCTCTTCATTACAACTGAGGTTTCAAGACCTCGCAATTAAACAAAACACAGTGGAAGCAAAATAAACTTTGATAAAGACCCATCAATACGCCACAGACAATTGACTGGGGAAGCACAACCTAGTACTCCGGAAATCCTTTGTCGAATCCACACGCAAAGTAGTCGTAGTCTCCTTCCTGAGCTTCGTATTCCTCTGAGATTTTATTTTTAAGTGTAGCATGTGAGTACATAAAGTACTCTGCAGGTCTTGGAAAAATACAGTAGATGTAAAGCTTAACAAAGGGGGTCATATGGTTATTTTGCACAAAGCAATATTTTATTTCCAATACCACTAAATATTTTCGAAAGCAATAATTTAAGCAAAGTAATTATCTTGACTGAAACTATTAAGCATTTTTATAGTGAATGTTCTATCCACCATTACTAGATAACTGGCTCCATCCGTCAAGGTTCAAGTCTATAGGTTCCAACCACCCACACTGGCTTCATCCGCCAGAACAACCCCGAGAGTTCCATCCACTCTCGGATTCCAAAAACTTTACTTTAAAACCAGAAATCTACCATGTGAATGCATTCCTTGCCCGCCCTTGACCGTGGGCACGGCTATTCGAATAGTTTTAACACTCTGCAGAGGTTGTACAACTTTACCCACAAGAGACAAGCTATCTTAACAGCCAACATGCTTCCTTAGGCATGAGGCCCAGACTATGAATAACCAGTACACCCTGGCACCCACTTTCCACTGGTGGTACCTAACTAGTCTATTGTAAGTTAATCAGCTAGGTCATACCCATATAGACATATGGTTGTACGGTAGTGCTCAGTTTGGACAAACACAAGCGTCGGTCCTTAATTGACTATGGCGGAACATACACTTTATAAGTTTCCGTGCTAACCCGCACCAATCCAATCTTACCATCCGTCCAAGTCTAAAACATCTTTCACCTTTTATTTTAGTTTAAGAACATCAACATCTTATTATCACTAAATAAAAAGATGAAATCATTCATATCAATTTTTCCACTCGAAGGGTTATTCTGACCGACTAGCTTGTCTAAGCAATTGCTACCATTCTAAAATTATAATAGTAATCTTAATACTGAGACAGGAGAATCCTATGGTGACAAGGTACATGGTTGTCAATATCAAATGAGGGCATAACAAATTTGGATTTAACTAATTCCTTATGACAAAAATTATCATTTTATGTAACATAGCAAATGCATTAAATTTAAAATAATAAAAAATATTTCTCAAACTTAGGTACAAAATGTTCAAAAGAGACTTGCCTTCGTATGCGATATCTTGACCTTCTTGCTGCTGGTCTGAGAGTTCTTCGATAACGTCGGGTTCTACGCGCAAAACGATAACACAAACGAACAAATAAATACAAATAAAATTATAAACATATAATATTGTTTACTGGAAGGAAGTTTATAATTTTATATGAATTTAGGAGAAAGTTTCAACGGATTCGGAGTTCAAACGAGGGAGAAAGGATATCTGGAAGATTAATTCAAAAAGAATTTATTGGAAATAAATATTTGAGCTCAGAAAAATAGAATAGATTTTATGGGAATTTTACAAAGTTTGAATTTGAATTTTGGAAGTGCACAGAAAATTTGGGATGGAACTAAGGTTTTGAAAATGGACTGGGTGTTTGAAATTTGAAATTTTAATTTTAAAATATTAAATAAATTTCAAAAATTCAAAAGGATGGCAGAAATGGATAGTTTGTAATTTTTGATGAATTTAGAAATTTGAATGGGCTCAATCGGAGTTAGGATGAAGAAGAACGGGCTCTGGGAAAATTAAATTCAGAAAAATGAAAATGATTGAATTTCCCAAATTATTTTTGTACAGAAAATTGATTTATTGCGTCAACATGAATTAATGGAATTATTTTCCTAAAGACAAATCGGGTTTATGACGTCAGCCCTGGGGTGGGCCGACTGACAGGTGGGCCCTGGTCTACATGGACCGGTTCCATGGACCAGAGGAAGGGCTTAGGTGGTGGGGGGTGTGAGGTGGCTTCCAGGTGGCGGGTGACTGGGTTATTTTGCAGACATAGCTCAACACGTGGGCTACCATCTCACCAAATGTGCCAGAGTGGCTGCCACGCGGCATGGCCTGATGACGCAATGGCCGATCGCTATGGGCACCAGCGTGGCTGCTTGTCTTGTTGGCGTGGCTGACCAGATGGCCTGCCACCTCGGCCGTCCATCTGACGTGGCACGCCGACGTCGGGGACCGATGATCGCCGGCGCTCCGGCGAGAGGCGGCGGCCGAGGAAGGGTGCACGAGAGAGAGGAAGCTATGGAGAACTCAACGGTGGCCTCGGATCTTACCGGAAACGGCCAGAAAATGATCGGCGGCGAGAGGGGCGGTGGCGCGGCTCGGGTCTCCGGTGCAGCGGTGCTCCGACGGTCCTGGGCTCGGCCGAGGTGCGCACAATGATCACCGGGAGTCGGGGAAGGTGTAGGTGGAGTCGGCGAGGCACGAGGTGGTCAGAGACGACGACGATCTCTCGCCGGAGTTGGTGGCGGTGCTCGGAGAGAGTGTATACGGTGCGGGGGCGCTCGGCTCACCGGGGAGGGAAAAGGAGGCCGGAGAGAGGTGGAGTGGGAGATGGAGATGCTCGGGAGGGGTTTAAATAGGGCGAGAGGGAGGGAGGCGGTGTGAATTGGTCGTCAAAGTGGGGCGGCGGTTGCGGGCGAAAAAAGGGGAAGGAAGACGAAGGTGGGAGGAGAAAGCCACGACAGCGGGCCCGATGCTGTCGAGAGAGAGAGGGAAAGCACGGGCGGTAGAGATTACGGCGCGTGACGTAGGGTGGATCGGACGGTCGAGGGCGTTAAGTGGTAGGGGACAGCAGAAGATGAGTTGAGGCGACGTGGGCGGATCTGGCCCGCACACGTGTCGGCCAGCGAGGGGAGGAAGGTAGGTTGAACGGGCAGCGGGATAGCGGCGACGTGGGCGCATTTAGGCCATCCACGCATCGCCTGGAGGAAGAGTTTATTTTGATTTTTGATTTTTGATTTTCAGAAAAGCCTAGAAGCTTCAAAAAGGCTTAGAAAAATATCAAATAGCTTCCAAAAATTTTATAAAAATTACAGAGGATTCTGGAGATAGTTTAGACTTAAATAAAAATATTTATAGCTTATTTTGGTATTATATCTTCATACTAAGAATTCTTTTAATTCTAGAAATTGATTTTTAAATTCTCTGAAAAATTCAAATAAGATCAAAATACTTTGAAATATTTAATTTGAATTTAAATTTTCAAGGATCACAAATTTTTGGGATGTTACAATTTGGATGAAGACTATTCATATTTATTATATACAATAGTATCTATCTACCTCATATTATTAAGTACAAAAGAAACCTCTTGGTTACGCCACGTCATCAACAAATCAGTTGCCCTTAGATATAATCTTCACTAGATATGTACCCTCCGATCTCCACTCCAATAAAACTTAGGGTTAGTAATCACCCACGTGACAATTGTGTCCATACCCCTTATCAATTAGTAAGGTGCCGCTCGGTTGGGCTGAAAAAATGTGACTTATGACTAAAATTGTATTGTAGCGGTTGAAATTTTGCTATAACTAAAGGTGTTTTATTTGACGTAATTAAATTTAAAAAAATTAAAAATAGAAAAAAATATGCTAACTCATCTCGGACAACGCAAACAAATACAGGAAAAAAGAATCGACAAAAAAGCTTAAAAACCAAAAGTTAAAATAAAATAAAATTTATTACTAGTAAATAATAAATTAGAAGCTGAAAACCAAAACAACGGAGCAGAGTCGCGACTCTCATCAGCAAACATCGTACATCTGGAGATAGCCGAACGGCTTGTCCATTTCAAGAGTTGCGACTCTCATGAAGTCATGATCCCTCCTTCGGTTCTGCAGCCCCATCACTAATCTCGGGTTCGCCACCTGGCCCCAAAATGATGACACTGGACTAATGGTCATGTTTTTTTTACTGTGGATGATATTTTTTATTTATATTTTTTGAGAGGATAGAAGACGGTAGAAACATGGACACAGACAGCGCACACGATTTTGAGCTCAAAAATCATTTGAAAAATTTGTTTCAAGTATCTATTTATTTCTTTTGACTTTCAAAAAAGCCAAAAATCAAAAACCAAGGCTAAAAAAAAACAGGCCAATAGTGAGCAGTACACAAGGGCATAAAACAAACTACGCCATGTACAGCTGGGACAGGCTGGGCCGCTTGGGCAAGGGCAATGTGTGTGCGTGACTGATGGAATACTGGATGCATCAAACTGCTTGCAGGAAGTTGCCATTTATAAGCAGCAGGACCAAGTTTCTATAAAATCTTGTATGGTCCAAAGTACTTAAGGATAATTTGGGATATGGCATGTTAACTACGGAAGATTGAATGTAGGGTTGCAATTTTAGATACACCTGTTCCCCAACTGTAAACTCTCTAGGTGATCTACCCTTATCAGCCATATGCTTCATTCTCAACTGTGCCTTGGCGAGAAACTGCTTCAGACATTCAATGAAGTGTTGTCGTTCCAGTAATAATTTAGCTGCTAAACCTGGTGTTGCTTTTATTAATTGAGGCATCTGTCCATAATGTGGCTCTGTGCCGTATAAAGCCTTGTAAGGAGAACACCCCAATGATGTATGATAATTGGTGTTATACCAAAATTCTGCTAAATCCAACCATTTAAACCATTTAGCAGGTGTCCCCTACATAGCACAGCGGAGGTATATTTCTAAGCACTGATCCACGTTCACTTTGGTCATCCGTTTGTGGGTGATGTGCAGTATTCATCTGTAATTTTGTGTCCCATAGCTTAAACAATTCTTTCCATAAGGAACTTGTGAATGTTATGTCTCTGTCAGAGATAATAGAGTGAGGTTCTCCATGTAATTTGACTAGATACTGCAAGAAAGCCTTAGCTACTATACTAGCATTAAAAGGATGTTTCAGAGGGATAAAATGAGAGTATTTTGTGAGCCTATCCGCCACTACTAGGATCACATTATAACCCTGTGATTTAGGCAAACCTTCAATAAAATCCATGGTTATATCTTGCCAAACACTATCAGGAATAGAAAGTGGACTCAGCAAACCTGGTGTTTTGCATTGTTCATGTTTAGTTTGCTGGCAGATGGCACATTGCTTTACAAAGTGTTGGACATCTTGTTTCAAACCTCCCCAATTAAGCAGCATCTTAACTCGTTGATAAGCATTTTGAATTCACGAATGGCCACCAATTGGAATTGCATGAAATGTATGAGCTTGGTCTGTAGGCCTGTGTTAGCACCTATCCAGATTTTTCCATGATGTCTAATGAGTCCATCCTGTAGAGTGTATCCTTCTTCATCTGGTTGAGACACTGCCAGTCTAATCAGTAATTTCTGAGCTTTATTATCCATAGCATAGGAGTTAAGAACTTCCTAAATCCAAATTGGTTGGCCCATAGAAATTGCTTGTAATGAAAATACACGTCCCACTCTGGACAAGGCATCAGCTACTTTATTTTCTACAATCTTTTTGTATTGAAATTTGAATTGCAACCCAACTAACTTTGTCATGGTTTTCTTCTAAAGTTCAGATGTGAGAACTTGATCCTCCAAGTGACATCAGGCTTTGTGATCAGTTTTAATAACAAAGGGTCCCCTTAAGAGATATTATCTCCATTTATCAGTAGCCAACATTATAGCTAGCAATTCCTTCTCGCAAATTGATAATTTATGATTGTTGACACTTAAGGCCTTGCTGAGATATGCAACAGGGTGTCCCTCTTGGCTCACAGGCATTTGTTTTGATATAGAATGACTTATTGAAATCAGGTAAGACCAATACCAGAGAGTTACTCATTGGTTGCTTCAGTGCTTCAAAAGTACCATGGGCTTCATTGTTCCACTGAAACATTTTCTTTTACAATAATATAGCCAGAGGTTTTGCCAATACTCCATAACCCCGAACAAACTTCCTGTAATAGCCTGTAAGGCCAAGGAATCCCCTTAATTCAGTTACAAAGGCAGGAGTCGGCCATTGTAGCATTGCTTTTGTCTTCTCTGGGTCAGTGGCTACTCCTTTATCTAAAATAATGTGACCCAAGAATTCTAACTGATGTTGTGAAAAAGAACACTTCTCTTCGCATATAATTGATGCTGTCTCAAAACTTGAAAGACTAAACCTAAGTGCTTCACATGTTCGGCTAGGTTCTTACTATAAACCAAAATATTATCCATAAAGAGTAAAACGAACTTTCTTGTATAAGTAGCAAACATTGAATTCATTAGACATTGGAAAGTGGCAAGTGCATTAGTCAATCCAAATGGCATGACCCTGAATTCGAATTGCCCATGATGTTTCTTAAATGCAGTTTTATACTCATCTTGTTCAACCATTCTTATTTGATGATACCCGACTTCTAGATCCACTTTGGAAAAATTGTGGTTCTGGCTAGCTCATCTAATATTTCAACTAGCATAGGCATAGGAAACTTATTTTTGACTGTAATGGTATTAAGTTTTCTATAATCAACACAAAAATGCCAACTACCGTCCTTCTTTCTGACTAGCAAAACTAGAGATGCAAAGGGGCTCATACTACAAGTGATAATGCCAGATTCAATAATTTCTACCACTTGCTTTTCAATTTTATTTTTCTACAATGGGAAATACCTATAAGGTCTGCTGTTCACCGGAGTAGCTTCAGGGGCTACTGGAATTGCATGATCAAAAGCCCTGTGAGGAGGCAGGTGCTTGGGTTCATTGAATACATGCTTGTACTGATCCAATACAGTTTGCACAGCTACACTGGTACTGCTTCTGAAGAGTGGTATGACATGGGCTTCAATAGTACTATGACCCAAATTTCATTTCCTTTGTACCATTTGGCCAATGTGTCAACAGACAATTCTTGCAACTCAACAGATTGCTTGTCTCTGATCCCTTGCAATTGAATTAGCTTGCCTTGATAATGGAATTTCACCCACTTGTGAGCCCAATGACATATCATTTCACCCCACTTTTCCGACCAATCCATACCCAAAACTGCATCATAACCACCAATGTCAAGCACTTTCATATCATGTTGAAATGTGTAGCCCTGAATCCACCATGAAAAATTGGGCACTTAACCTTCAGATTGTAGAGATTATCCATTCGCTATCTTGACTGTTAGTGATATAGGAAAGTGCTTTTGCTTACACCCAAGTCTATGTGCAAAGGTACTGCTCACAAAACTATGTGAACCGCCAAAGTCAAGTAACATTAACATCACCTGGTTGACAGCAAGGGCTCTTAATCTGATTGTCTTTGGATGAAGTGCTCCTGTCAATGCATTAAGGGAAATATGTATGTCTTCATGTTCATGACCTTCGGAGGCTACTAAGATATCTAAAATGTCATCGCTCAGTATTTCACTATTCTCATCCAGTTCCATTGCTTGAAGTTGTGCTGGTCGCTTCTTAGGACAGTCACATTCAGGAGTATACTTCTCACCATAGCCATAACACAATCCATTAATTCTTCTGTACTCTTTCAATTACTTAGCCTTCCACAACTCTCTAGGAGCAAATTGTCCTTTCTCTTCCAGCTTGTTTCCATTGCCATAGTTATCTTTCAATTGACCACCCTTGTGAATCGACTTTTTAGTTCTCTCTAGTACTCCTTGCACTAGGGCATAAGCTATTGCTTTACTAAGAGTTGCAGGTATCTGAATTTCAACTACAGCCTTCAGCTCTTCCTTCAAGCCCAGAATAAATTGAGCAACCAGCATAGTTTCACTAAGAGCATTGTCAAACAATCTAATGTGATACACCAATTGCTCAAACCTCTTCTTGTACTCCTCCACTATTCCTTTTTGCCCAAGCATCAACAGTTCCATAGTTTTATTGCGATGAGTATTGACCTCGAACTCTATCAGCACAGCTTGACTATACTACTCCCATCCAACGTATCCTGCCGTGAGCTTGTACGTTTGGTACCAGTGCGCTGCACCATCCACCATGTACCTAGAAGCAGCTGTTACTCTGAAGTTGTCCGGTATCTGCTACATAGTAAAGAATGCTTGACATTTATCTAACCAAATTTGCACATCAGTACCATCAAACTTTGGGAAATCCATCTTTGGCATCCAACTTCGCCTTGGATTTGTTTCGTGCTGAGCTCGACTTGATTCAGTAGGGGTCATTGCTGGTGGAGGCGGAATCAGAGTTACTCTAGGTGGTTGGTTGTTGCCCGTGCTGCAACAGCTATAACTCCTCGGGCGGCATCCCCAACAACCCATCCTTCGGCGGCACCTGCAATTGTGGCGGCGCCGCTTCCTTCAAGGCCCGTGATACCGGCACCTATTCTTGGTGTACTTCTCCCAACAAGATCATTGATAGGTTCACCTTGGTCTGGACTTGATCCAGCCTTTCGACTTGTTGCTCGATCTTCGAATCTAACGCATCTAGACTCTCCTTCACCGAATCAATTATCTCTATCTTCTGTCGTAAAAAATCAGCACCTCCAGCTGCTTCATCACCCTCTCCTCAAACCCTTCCATGGCCGCCACCATCTACCTCACTTGAGCACTTTGCTTAGCAGGCGCCATGGTGACTCCTCCGACGAGCCGACCGAACCCGGATCGGGAATTACAGTAATCGCTCGAGAGCAACCGCCACCCCTTACCCTGGGATTTTACCAGTCAAGGCCAAGAGATTACGAGGAATTTGATATAAGAATTCAACAAGTAATTGCAAGAGGTTGGGGAACGAACTTGGGAAGAACAGACAGAATAGAGATACCGAAAGAGAGAACTCACACGCACAGCCAACGCAGGCCTAAATAACTTAGCACATTATCTGTGGCCTAGTGGCCGAGCCTGTCGAATGGCCGTCAGCAGAGCTGTGACACCGTCCATCTTCGTGCTGCTCTGGTCAGCCGTTCTCGCCGACGTGGCCTTCTGCGTCGGCGGCCCGGGGAAGAGGCCCTTCGCCGGCATGGGCATCATGTGCCTCGACGCACTTCTCGTCGTCGGTTCTTCGGGTGGTGCGTCGCCAACTACATGCGCACATCGCCGCCGCAGCAGCCCAGGTACGTCCGTGCGTGCTTTTCGTAACTTTGGTAACAGTTGATCTGTACTCAAGGCTAGTTTGTAGATGTTGTGATGTGATGCACAGTAGAATCTAGTTATTAGTTAGTGAATCTTTACGGATGTTAGACCATATGGTGGTTGTGCATTAATTAGTGATAAATAATTGATATTTTGGTTTAATTTAAATTTGCATTTTGGAAAGTTCTGTTCGATGCGCTTGTGTTGCTGAAGTTTTTAGGGCGGCTGTCGACCACGGCAAGTGATCAAGGTTCACCGACCACGGTATTTCGACCCTGTCAGATTCGTCCACATGAAGTTTCAACCACGGCAGGTTGATCATAGTATTTCGACCATGCACGGTAGTTCGATCGGCCTTATGATAGATGGTCAGATCGGTAGGTTTGAGCAGCTGATGTCGATCATGGCAGACTTCAACCATGTCTGAATCGACCACATCCGACATCGACCATGGCAAATTGACTATGACATTTCGATCACTACAGAACAACTACAAAAGATCGACCATGACATTTCGACCACGACATGATGACCATGACAGCCTTCAACTACGACATTTCGACCACGGCTAAACGATAGTGCGAGGTAATCGATCGACTTCGACTAAGATCAGTGAACCGATCGTAAGCACAGTAAACCAGTCGTGTGCTATAGTGAACCTGTCATACGCAATAGTAAACCGATCGTGAGCTACATTAACCGATCGATGGTCGTAGCTACAGTACTTTTCATGATCGTAGCTACAGTACATGATTGGTACTCGATAGTCATAAACTTTATTGGTCGAAACTCGTAGACTTTGTGGCCGGCTGTTGGTGGTCTTAGACTTTGCGGTCAGTAGTCTTACACTTTGCGGTCGGTACTCGTATATTTTGCGGTCGAAAGTCAAAGACTTTCTGATCAGTTGTTGTAGGTTTCACTGTCGGTATTCGTAGACTTCATGGTCGTTTTGAATACTTTATTTCTTGCTATCTTTGAATACTCGTGTTAGGCCAGCGGTATAACTGGCTGGTGCATGGTGGTCGGTGATCGATGAACAGTGATCGAGGTGCAGTACTCGAAGGATTCAGTGGTCAGAAGGACTTGGTACTCGGAAATTGAGAGGACTCGGTACTCAATGGCTCTGTGGTTGGTAGCGATGCTTGTTATTCTCGAGTGTTTTGAGCGGAGCTATGGTATTTCCTGAGTATTTCTTGTTTTCGAGTACTCGATGAGCTAGCGATCGTATTAAGTGACCTGAAGCTGAATTTACGGAAGCATAGGATGTATGGTCGTGGATGACCTAGTTGATGGTCGTGGATGACCTGGTTGGTATTCAGTGATAGTTAAAGGGTTGGTTTGAGTGTATGGTCTGATGATGGTCAAGTTGTGAAGAACTTGTGCCAGGGATAAAACGTTCTTTGGTCTTTGCATGTGCAAGTGGGCATGGAGACAGTCATGGTTAGTGACGAGGAGGATTGGGACTAAGATGGGGAAGTCTGAGATCCAGGCGATCGAGGATGTTGGGCTCACGCTGGAGCACGTGAAGATCAAAGGTGGTGATTCGTGGAGAAACTACGGGCGATGGTCCTAGAAGCTTCGACACGGGAGTTGATGGCGCGTGATGAAGATACAGGAGGTGTTGTCCTAAAGGTTTCGTCACGTGTTGGGTCAGGAGTTGTGATAGAGTCCATAACTGAGAAGATTGAGAGTTTGAATAAAATCTATGTTCGAAAGGGTTTTGGGTCCCTTGATTTGAGGAAGAGATAGAGTTTTGTATTCGTGTATGAGGCAGACACGGTTTGCTCGTTAGCCTATAAATGTAGGCAACACTACTACAAAAAGGGTCATTACCGTTCAAAATTGTCATTACAGACGATTTTTCTGAACCATCTGAATTTATGGGTCAGTAATAATCTGAGGTTATCACAGACGGTTTGTGAGCCGTCTATGATAAATACAACACAAACGGTTTGTAACTAGAACCATATGTGATACAATAACATCACAAACGGTTTGTAATAAAAACCATCTATGATACTCTAACATCACAGATGGTTCTAGCTACCAACCATCTGTGATTGGCGAGTATCACAGATAGTTGTAATATAGAATTGTCTGTGATAGTCCTTCATAGACAGTTTATACCACAAAACCGTCTATGATAGTTCATACTATACCTAAATTTTTCGACCACTCCCGAAGTTGAGATCTTCGACTACTATCGTGTCGACCTCTTTGACCACAGCCATTGTTGAAATCTTCAACCACTGCTAGAGTCGAGATCTTCGACCGCTACCGTGTCGACCACTTCGACCGCAGCCGTAGTCAAAATCTTCGACCGCTGACGTTGTCTAACTCTTCGACCACTAGCGTTGTTGAAATCTTCGACCATAGATGTAGTCAAGATCTTCGACCATAGATGAAGTCAATATTTTTGTCTTGGATCTTGGACCAGACTAGACTCGTAATCATCAACTCCAGTAGGCCGGTCGTAGGAGTAGTACATCGATCATAAGTACAAGAGATCGACCGTAAGTGTAAATAGATCAATGTAAATAGATCGGTCGTAAGTGCATATAGATCAGTCGTAAGGGCAGCAGATCTGCCGTAAGTGCAAATAGATCAGTCGTAAGTGCAACAGATCAGTCATAAGTGCAAATAGATCGGTCGTAAGTGTAGTAGATCAGTCGTAATTGCAAATAGATTGATCATAAGTGCAGTAGTTCGGTCGTAAGTGCAAATAGATCGGTTGTAAGTGCAGTAGATCGGTCGTAAGTGCAAATAGATCGGTCGCAAGTGCAGTAGATTGGTCGTAGGAATAGTAGATCGATCATAAGTGCGGTAAGATCGACCCAGCCAGTAGTCGTAGGTTGTAGATCCTAGTTGGTAGTCGGTAGTTGAAGTCTACAGATCCTAGTGGGTGTCAGTAGTCGAAACCTACAAAACATGGTTGGTAGTCTTAAGCCACATATCCTAGTCGGTAGTCGTACGGTGCCGTACCCGGTGGTAGAAGTAAGTTACGTACCCGGTCAGCAGTCGTAAGTTACAGAACTCAGTAGACCCGCGTGGATGAAGAATGGTAGTACTGTCTCTGTGTGAACGGTATGATCGAAGTTCGGTAGGATCAACATAGTCGAAGACCTATGTGATCGAAGTGTCGTGATCGATAGTCGGTAGTCAGAGTGACCGAGTACCGTAGTGGTTGAAACGTCCAAAGTATCGAAGGAGTCCTTAGTAGTACTCAAAAAATCGGTAGCTATAGTGGTCGTAAGCCACAGTGGTCAGTAGCTATAGTGGTCGTAAGCCACAGTGGTCAGTAGCTATTGTGGTCGTAAGCCACAGTAGTCAGTAGCTATAGTGGTCGTAAGCCATAGTGGTCAGCAGCCATAGTGACCGTAAGATAATATCGTAGGCTATACTGGTTGTAAGCTGCAATGATCGTAGGCTTCAATAGTCGTTGCTAGAATTGAGTAGCGGCCGAAGTGTTAGAAGTCGGTAGAACTCCGTAGTGGCCCAACAATGTTAGTAGTCATAAAGAGTGCTATACCGACCGAGAAGAAACAATTCAGACCAATTCGAGGTACTCTGTGATCGGCTATTCCAAGCCCTCTTAGAGTTAAGAAGTGGAGTGGTCCTGTGAATATTCCTTAACCTTGATCCATCCGTGTTTTCCTTCCCAGGAAAGCTTCCCCACCATCCCTCTTTCACTCAAATTCCATTTGATTGTGTCAAACATCTCTCACCGTCTAAACCTTCTCGTACATCACCGAATTCAATCCTAACAAAACTTAATGAAATTCTCTTTGGGTTTATTTGGATCTTTTACAATCTTTTGGATTTATTTGATCTTTCGATCGCTTATCGCATAATTAGAAGTCGAAGTCCCGAAGGAGCACCAACTCAAGCAGGATCAAGACAGAGAGAAAAACTAATAGCTTCAAGATCATCGACTGAGGAGGTCTTGAGTAAAATCAAGCCACGATAATTTAATAAGGCAAGCACCCTCTTTGACCATGTTGATATCAATATTTCAATTATTGTATATTGTTTGCAAAATCTATTTGCATGCATGTATGTTCCATTAAAACTGCTATACTGTGGGTAATGGTAGTTACAACCACTCGTATGCATTGAACCTCCTTGAAAATTTGATACCCTCACTATTGTAACCTCTAGGTCATGGTTTAGACAATATATATTGTCAAATTGGGAATACTACATTGATATATGTTCTACATGCTTAGTCAAGCATTAGATTCAACTAAGTTTGAATCTTCGAGCAAGTTTACACATGGGAATGATGGTTTCAAAATGTTAGGCTAGAGCAAGAACCTCTGTTAGTTTGGTATAAAACAAAATGAAAACCTAGTTTTTGGACATGCGCGAGTTATATGATAATCAGTCAAATGTGAGGAGGAACCTCGTATGTAGATAGAGGGAGATTCTCGTCCGGGTCAATTAAGGACCGAACACTATTTCCACACATCTAAGTCACCGTATGAACACATGTGCTATATGGGCTCTAGCATTTAGCTGATTAAAATTGTCTAGGTCTACACTACTACAGAAAGCCTAATAGTAGATGTTAAATCACAGACGGTTTGACAAAACCGTCTGTGACCGACACTAACACAGACGATTTTAATTTGGACACCGTCTCTGTTGATGGCGTCGGAGAAAATTAGTACACAGACGGTTTTTACAAATACAAATCACGCGGTTTTATTAAAATAAAACCGTCTGTGATAATCTTGAATTATCACAGATGATTTATTACTAAAAACCGTCTGTGATAAGCTCGTTATCACAAACGGTTTGTATTAAAAACCGTCTGTGATGATCTCAGAATTATCACAGATGGTTTTTAATAATAAACCATCTGTGATAATGACACTAGACATTTATTGCGCCGCTTAGAACCCACATGTCTTCATTTCGATCCAGATCTGGCCGGCGCTGCACTCTTTCGCTCAGGAGGCAAGCTAGGCGATTTCAGGCCAATTAATTTGGTGGGAGGAGGAAGAGATTGTGCGTTGAAGATTCATACTTTTCTGCTCTAGATATGGTTAGTAATGAAATTTATTTTTCTTTGCATTACAATTTAGATCGATCTAATTAGTAATTGGTGAGTGTTTATTGAAGATGGTTTGCAAAATTGTTGATTATATAATAGCTGTTGTATTTATAATATGAATTAAGCTTGCAAAGCCTGAATGCATGTGGTATATATGTAGTAATAATTAATTAATTTAATTTGTAATACTAATTATATATATACATAACGTAGGACCGAAGCTACATGTAAGCCGCGAACCATGTGAGTGAAGAGTACATTAATGGTGTGTCTGCTTTTACAAGAGCTGCCGAGGAGGATATGCTGAATAAGGGGGTAGAATATATGTACTGTCCATGCACCGACTGCGAGAATTTAAAGATGTTTAAGAACTGAGGGCAAATTGAAACGCAATTGATTTGGAGGGGTCTCAAAAAGGGTTATACGTATTGGACCAGTCATGACGAAGTCAATGATCATATGTCACCGGATGACATCACCGGTGAAGTGAATGATATGCCGCCGGATGACATCGCCGGTGAAGTGAATGATATTTTCTCCATACATACCTATATTGTACTCTTTCTTTCATTTCGAATGACTAAGGTCAACTTTTTGAATCACGTAGGGCATTCACGATGTACGTTTCAAAGGCAGGTGTCTCCACGCAAGGGGCCGAAGGCCTGACACATGATCAAAACTTTAATGTATTCGCTATTACACGTTAATTAATCCTATGCAACAGTTGGTAGTAATGCCTCTTGAATTAACACATTCTATTTTTTGCAGTGCCACCAGCAGCCGCCGAGCAACACGTGTGGATTCTATGTGTGCTACCATATGGACCTACTCCTCGATTCCTCGAGGATTACCAATTCTAAGGTTTGTCAATCTTTCCATAATTACTTCATACTTATCAGGTTATATATATACGCACATTGAGAGTCCTATTGACAGGTTGCATCCATCCCGTCAACTGCATTGAAACAGCCCGACCTTTCATAAATTCGAGGAGAGTTGGCGTACTTTTTGGTGGCTAACGTCATAAACTCAGATGGAGAGTTCCACAACACACAATGATTTTTATTGCTCTTATCACTTCGGATATTTCACAAATGCAACGTACATCTTTTATAATTGTAAATTTGTTAATGGATATTTTATTTCATTTCAATTAATTGATTTGTGAAATGGATGTTTCATGTTTGTGAAATGAAGTGCGATGTGAATTGGATGTTTTATGCTTGTGAAATGAATTGAGATGTGAATTGAATGTTTTATGTTTGTGAAAAGAATTGAGATGTGAATTGGATGTTTTATATTTGTGAAATGAATTGAGATGTGAATTGTATATATATATATATATATATATATATATATATATATATATATATATATATATATATATATATATATATATATATATATATATATATATATATATATATAGGCATATGAAATTGGGCACCGTGGTGCGGGCACCTTGATTTCAAATGCGCGAATTCAACCCAAATTGGTATGTTTTTTGAAAATATCGTTTAGGGTATATACCCATCTATAACAATTTAAATGAAACATATACCTTTAAAAAATATACTCGAATTCAAAGTTTTGAGCAATTTAGATTACATGCTTTGTTGATTTATATATAATCAGCACATACTACAATCAAACTATCAATAAAAAAGGCAACTACAGTTCAAATTTCAGTTCGAACTTGTTTGAACTAGTTAGTAAACTAGTTAAACTTGATATCCAAGAATTTTAAAATTTTAAGACGCGATACATACCTATTTTAGACTTATGGTGCCGGGCACCAAGGAGCACTCGTTATTTTTTTTACTATATATATATATATATATATATATATATATATATATATATATATATATATATATATATATATATATATATATATATATATATATATATATATATATAGTAAAATAACGAGTGCTCTTTGTGTCCGCACCACGCTAAGGGTATTAAAATAGGTATGTATCGTAAGTAAAATTTTAAAATTTCTGGATGTCAAGTTTAACTAGTTCAAAGAAGTTTGAACTAAATTTCGAATTGTAATTGCCTTTTTATGATGGTTTGATTGTAGGTATATACTGATTATATATAAATCAGCAAAGTATGTGATCTAAGTTTGTTCAAAACTTTAAGTTTTAGTATATTTTTCAAACTTATCTATATATATATATATATATATATATATATATATATATATATATATATATATATATATATATATATATATATATATATATATATATATATATATAGTAAAATAACGAGTGCTCTTTGGTGTCCGGGCACCACAGTTTAAAATAGGTATGTATCGTGTGCGAAAATTTTTAAAATTTCTTGGATGTCAAGTTTAACTAGTTCAAAGAAGTTTGAACTAAATTTCGAATTGTAATTGCCTTTTTTATGATGGTTTGATTGTAGGTATATACTGATTATATATATAAATCAGCAAAGTATGTGATCTAAGTTTGTTCAAAACTTTAAGTTTTAGTATATTTTTTCAAACTTATACGTTTTATTTGAATTGTTATAGATGAGTATATACTCTAAAACTAATATTTGCAAAACATATACCCGAATTTAGATGGAATAGATGCATTTAAAATTATGGTGCCCGAGCACCATGGTGCCCCATTTCAGCATCATATATATATATTGTTGATCTGCTTGTTTCAGAGGCATGGCTAGCATTTCTTGAGGCTAGCCAATAAACAGAAATATGTTTAGGGGTAGGAAGGAATATTACAGACGGTTTTTAATTAAACACCATCTGTGATTATCACATATCACAGACGGTTCGAAAATCGTCTGTGATAACTTTCTATATCACTGGCCCATAAATTGATTTGCCTGTAAAAAAATGCGTGATGACGTTCGAACAAATGCATGTCACGATTTTGTAGTAGTGCTAGCCTTATATCATGGTAGACGCAGAAGTAGTAAGGGCATTCCGAGTGAAGTCCTGGCTCGTAGGGGCTCCCACACCACGGTGATGGGAACAAAACTTGCTAATACAGTGGTGAATGCTCACTTAGGGGACAAACTCCCTAAGTGAGGGTCTGTCATTCAGCTCACATGGAGCACCCAAGTGAGGGTTTGTTCGTTCATCGGTGATGCAAGGTTAGGACTAGATAATCTAAAGGCTATATGATAATCAATTTTCGTCACACGCCAAAGAAAGCGTGAATTTGCCAACATTATAATTGATTATCTTGAGTAGGTAAAATTGTACAACCTCTACAGAGTATTAAAAACTATTTAAATAGCCATGCTCACGATCATGAGCATGCTTGGATGCAGCCGTAATAGGTGAAGTTTTCCGTTTTAAAATTGTTTGACTAAACATATGGGATAGCATGTACGCAACCATCTACTATTATGAAAATTATATAAACGTTATTTCATTACATGTCAAATGCTCTTTATAATTCTGTTGCAAATTACTAATTATTGACATCGTAGATAATATTTGCTTCGTGTTGAAAATTAGTTTGTATAGAGTCTCATCCCTTTGATAGCCTTACATATATGTATAATTTTATGATACACTACAAGTCTTGTTGAGTATGCAATGTACTCAACATTGCTTAAATTATTGGTGATCAGAGAATGAAGAAGGATACATGATAGACAACGCATACTTTGGCCCCCAGCAATGGGGAGTTCGACTGCGAGTTTTCTCTAGGGCCTAATTCCCCAGTCAGTTGCCTGTGGATATAGTGGCATACCACTAGATTGATGCTTCTGCTCATTTATTTGTCTTCTATTGCAATTTACTCTTGACTCTGGTATTCTCTTGATCAGTTGGTCATATGTTGCAAAAACTTATTGTATTCACCTCTTTGTCATAAATTAAATATATTCTATGTGTATGAATGTGATCTTAACATTGTGAATATATATTTAGTTACTGATCATAGGACTGGTATATAACACACACGACGACCCCCACATGAGGTTCCCCACAATACGAGCCATACCGGCCCCTTCCGGTTAAAATTTACAACCAGGTTTTTAAAACCCTGCTCAAGATGAATAGCAGCCCCAGTACTTGCTGATTGCTTCTGCTTAGCGAGGGAATTCGCGAAGGCAACCTAGCTTCAAGCATTGTCCACTTGAGTCGAACGGTGCTGCCCATGGCAAAGGATTGTAAAGGATTCTATGGTTTGGGTGGATGATCCGCCTAATTTTTTGCTTTCCTCGATTGTGAACGATGTAACAATCATATAAATTAATAAACGGTGCCTTGAATTTCCAAGAAAAGAAAAAAAAAACAAGCGGAAAGCCCTGGTCTTACAGTACGGATGGGGTATGGTCATATGGATGCCCCAAACACAGAAAGTAAAGAAAGTGCCTCGATCGGAACACAACATACAGGATCGGAAATCAAGAATTTGTATGACAATTATGTACCAATAAGGTTAGTACACCGACGTAAGAAAATTGTATGATTTTGTTTCCCATTTTTCTCTCCTACACAAACATCTTTCCTGATAATTTACAGCGTTACATTTTTCTGCACTAGCCCAGTCCGGCATTCCTAGTTCCTACATGCATCCCTCACAAAATGAGTACATACAGGGAGGAAAAAAAAGTTGAAGATTAAAATTGCTCCCAAACAAACAAACTTGAAGCTATCTGCAGGCAATCAATCTAGGAGCTCTTCAGTTCACCCTTCTGCATCTTCATCTCTCCCCCATCAGCTTAATTTGTCAGTGCTCAGTACCTCTGCTCCAAACATCCAGCATGGACGGGCCAGGTGCTGACCTCCTCCATTAACGAATTGGCAGAGCTTAGATTGCTGCATTTTCGTCCCTTCTATTGTACAAACCGCTTGAGGTCGACCACCATTACGGTGATATCATCCCTGCTCCCTCTGCCCCTCGCCATGTCCACCAGCTCCTTGCAGCAATCCACAGGATTGCTCGCGTTGCTCCTCGAGACGGCGTCCACCGCCTCCTGGTTTTCCACCTTGTTCCAGAGGCCGTCGGACGCTATGACGAGGAACTCGCAGCCGGCGGTGAGGGGAAGCCTCCTGATCTCCGGCTCGGAGATCACCCACCGCTTGAGGCTGCCGTCGCCGAACGCACGCGACACGGCGAGGCAGTCCTGGACGCGCCACACGCCGTTGCTCCCGCAGCTCACGTAGCCACCCTGCAAGCATGCACACAGCGATCGATCAGGGCCATGTTTTAGCTGATACTGCGAGACACGAGCAAAGTTGGTGTTTCACGAGGGGGTCATGCGTATGGACTATGTTTGGCTTACCGAGCTCTCGATGCGAGCCCTCTCGTCCTCCCTCGCGGCGGTGTGGTCGGAGGTCAGGGCGGTCGCGGCGCCGTTGTGGCTCATGACGGCACGGCAGTCGCCGAGGTTGGCGACGTACAGATTGCTGTCCTTCACCAGCGCGGTCGCGGCACATGCGCCACCTCTTGCACCCTGTGCTCATGTAGGAAAACATAAGAGTTACTATATAAGTTGGGGAAAGATTTGTTATGTACGTTTCTAGTAGGACAAATGTTAAATCTCCCACAATGGCAGCTTTATACTTGGCGGTATATATACCAGGTGAAAACTAACATGTAGCTCGTAAGAATCGGACTCTAGCCATCAGCCAGATATGTTATACTAGTTGGATAATCATTCCCAGACCATATCAATCTACTAGGAAAGCCTTAAATACCAAGGCATGCTCTAGAATTTTTGTACTGTTTTCGCATAGAGATCACATAAGCAGCTTCTAGCTCTTTCATTTCTAAAATGCTTGGCACAAACGGAGTGAAAAAGGTACGAAACGGCAGTTTCCAACGAATTCCATGCCGTGTACAAGTTATCCAAGACAATGGTGCTTGCACGCATGTACTTAACCAGCAATCGCCATTCGCCCAGAATTTTCCAAAGAGAATTGCTAACTAGTTAGGCAAAGCCAAGTCGTCTTTCGCTGTCGCAATCATAACAACAAAACAAACCCTAGTGGAGGGGTCCATACATGCGTCCATCCGTCGCCATGGCAGCCACGCAACGCAGCATATATAACCACACATCGCCATCGCCATTGTCGCCATCGAGAGCAACAAACAAAAGAAGCTCTGACGCGTTCAATGCAAAACGAGAGGGCGCAGACCTGGCGAAACAAACATGGTACGTACGTAGTTGTACTATCATGGACGCACCTGGCTCAGGATCAACTCGCTGTCAGTGGCCAAGTAGGCGGCTCTGATAGCTGCCGCGACAGCGTCCACCGATGACGATGCATCCTCCGCATCCTGAGTCCCCGTCGCGGCGAGCACCGCTGCGACGACGTTCTTGCCGAGACGACCGGAGACTAAGTCCACGGCCGCCCGGCCGCCGTGTCCGTCGTATACACCATAGAACGCCTGCAGATTTAAAAGATTGAGAAACAAAACGTTACATTACTCAGTGACTCTCAGTGTTGGGCGTACGTCGACTTAGTTCTCTTACTGGGTCAACACATCAAGGCTAAGCTTAGTTAGAGTATTTTATAAAAAAAAAGAAAAGGTTTGTAGAGTTAGTGATATGTCGCCAGCTTTGTCTAAATTAAAAAAAAACATATAAGAGACCTGCTGCATTTGTTTATATTTATATTTACCATCTTAAGTTTTTCATAAAAGCCCGTCTTTTACAAAGTTGGTACACAACATCTTTTCGTTGCCATAATTTGTCTCATTCATGAAATGATTTAATTGACAAATATATTTTTTTAGACATATATATGAAATGAGTATTTATGTGGGCACCTATTTTTTCTACTATCTTTTCAGAAAAAATAATACAACCACTGTTAGGATTGAATGCATACTCATGTTGCCATGGCATAATCACAAAAAATAGATCCATAATCTAAAAAAGAATGTGCAAAATAGAATATGGAAACGCGAGAATGCGAGACTGACAAATATTGCTGGGTGGATGCTGATAAATGAGAAAAAATCATGGTATTTCATTCTCCACTAATTATTTGTTAAATTAGTTCCAATGTACACATTTAGATATGACTAACTTTTAGCCTACCGAGCTAGCTAATAATGCGTGTTATTCCCAAAGACTTTAATTCTCACAGAAAAATCCAAAATGATTCTGATGATTCCAGGGAGAATAGTATACCTAGATGTTAAAGTTAAAATTCTTGATTTTTCTAACATAGGAGTTTTTTCTAGATCTTCCACTCCAAACCACTTTTTCTTCACGATACATTTGATAATCCTCACTTAGGTATGCCATTTGTTATCATGGAAAACCAATTTAATTAAGAAAATTACTTTTTCTCAAAAAATTATGCAAATGATATTCCTACAAAATTATTCTCACATAGAAGAAAAATTACCAATTGGGAATCTCCAGCATTCTTGTCAGTGATCACCCCATACCCATCCTCCATTGCATGCCTCGCTCCTCTCCTGCTCGCCACCCAAAACCCCTCTCCCTCCACCTCCACCTCGGCCTCCTTCTCCGCCACAGTCACCGCCTCGCCGAATGGAGCCTCACCGGCGTCAGGCACCGCCGGTATGAGCAGCCTGGACGGCCTCCTCCTCGCCGCCCACGCCCCCTTCTTCTTCGTCTCAGCCCGCTCTACACTACCATTACCACCGTCGCACGCCGCAAGAACGACCGCCGGAGGCGCAACAACCAGCTGCTCCAGCTCCTTGACGACCCTCGGGCCGTGAAGCAAGTCCCCGAAGGCGGCGGCGACGACCGGGTGGGCCTTCCTCCGCAACAAGAGCGGCGTGGCGAGGCCAGCGGTGGGAGACGCTGCGGGCACGGAGACCGGGGAGCAAAGCACGGACGCCATGGCCTTGCGGAGGACGCGCGCGAGGCGGGCGAAGGTGGCGACGACGGAGCAGTAGCACAGGAACCGGACGGTGTACAGCGTCGCCGGGCGCCGGCCGGAGCTAGAAGCGATAGAGTGGTTGATTGCTTTAGTCGTTTTGCTAACTCTGGAACGAGAGGATGAGAGGCCACTAGTTAGCTAGGGCTAGGTTTATATATGCGGAATCCACGTGGGAGAGGGTGACGAGGGAGGAAGGGGTCCTTGATGCTGACCGGTCAATGCGGTGACCAAATCACCAACTTAATCCGGACGGCGCATCCAGTATTGTGCCCAGTCCTGCAGGTCTGGCAACTCTGAAAATTACACACACATGCTGTTTTTGCTGCACATTTTGTCAAATATATTACGCACATTTTTGCTGTTTTTCACGTAGCTATATGTGTAGCTAGCTATATATACCTCAACAGGTACAAGGCGCCATATGTGTATGCTAATTCCTTCTAAGCAAATATACATTTTAAAGGAATTTTAATTATTTGAGCCAAAACATGCATGGGTTCCACATTTAAAAATGGGATGCTTAAGAATTGGCAAAAGAAAAATCTACTGATTACCACACTGTTTTATTATATTGACCAGGAGTGTACTCACACTCTCTTCAAAAAAAACTTCTCTCAATTGCACCCTCTAATTTTCTAGAAGTTTGTCAGTATATAAATTTTCTACGAAGAACTTCTCACCTCAAACTCAAATGATACATGCATCTACCCATTAGTCCCTCTAATTAATGTTCTATAAGTTTATAAATGTAGGACCGGCAATGGTAATAGAGAGGTGCATAGTGCCTTCTTAAAATCTTCTCCTAAGCATTCAAAATCTTTCACTCCAATAGATACAGAGCTAAGAAGATCAGATTTGACAGCCAAAATCCAAATAACAACTCAAAACAGCAAATTCTCACATATTCAGCAGCTCATCGGTCTGACCGCCACTGGAGGTGCAGTCTGATCGACGGTCGGTCTAATCGACCAAACCGCTGGTCTAACCAGCGGTCTAATCAAGCCTAGGAGGAGTATGACCGCTCCCCAGTTCCTAGAATAGAAAATCATCTCGAGCAAAAACCAAATTTGGTGCAAACTTCAAAATTCATGTCTAAAAGATTTGAAACTTTGCACACACTTTGTTGAGGTCTCAAGAACCTATCGATCTAAGGATCGCATGGATCATAGTAAAAGTTGCTACATTTCCTCAAAACATGCAAGGTTTCACAAAAACAAGGCAAAACTAAAAAACTTGAAATACAACTTGCTTGTGGTTAAGAACAGCCAAGATGGCTATGAATGAATTCTCACATGTCGTAGCAAATAAGGTCACCCAAAGATTCAAACCCAAAATCCTCATATCAAGATTCCTTAAGAAAAACTCAGAACTAGCAAGAACTGGACAACTTCAAAATTTTGCAAACCATAGTACCTAGATAGATGGAATTTGATCTACATGAGAAAATTGCACCACTTATATGTTCTTGGCATGCAAAAAGATTAAGAAGAGGAGAGAAGAGATAAAGAACCAACAATAATAAGAACAAATCAACCAAGAAAAAGAACACTCCATGATAGATAAACAAAGTTAATTTATTGCTTCTTGAGGATGAAGGTTTCACAACCACTCTATAAGGAGAACAAGAGAGCACACTACAACACTTACTCTTCTCTCGCAAACCCTAACCCTGGAATTTAAGAATAAAATAGTTGGGATGGTTTGCTCGCAAGCCTACATCCCCACCCATTAAATAGATGGGGTAATCTGCCCCATATCTATTCTAATTGATACTATCCACTAGCATAATTGGGAGAAACCCGTTACCCTATACAACATGTGTTTTACACTCACACTTAACTAATGCACACTTTTCAAAGCACATGAGTTTAAACCCGCTAAGTCATTAGCCTTAGATCCACTTGATCTTCTCAGCATCTCCTTGACCTAAAGTGCTTTCCTAAGCGCCGCTCAAGCACCGCGGTTTTGGCCAACTATCAAAATACACTCGCCTTGACCCGGTCTTCTCCTTCCCTTGCAAGCAATCGCTATTCTTACCATGTGTAGGTGCAACAATGGCTTGCCATGCATTTGCAACTCTCTTGTGCTCCGGTTCTCAATGGACCATGCCTTACTTGGACCGACCAAGCCACTTAGTGCAATCCATCGCTCGAACCATCCCTTCACATTCTTTGCCTTCCTTATGCACGCTTGAGCTCAACCATCTCACTCAACATCCTTGAATGTTCTTGGCCTCAGCTCCTCCATGAGCGTAGTCCTGATCCTCACCATTGACCATAGTTTACTCCAAGCTTCCTTGCATCTAAAGATCAACAAATATTTCTAGGCATAAGTTCTCCACAACTTGACCCACGTTAGTTTAAACATGCTTCATGCAACATGAATGCACTGACAAATTGGCTCGATCCACTATCAAATTCCCATAATTCAAAACTCTCACCGAAATTCAGACTTTAGCTGGTCTGATCGCCATGTGCGGCCGGTTTGACTGCTGTAAGCGCAAAAACCTAAGATATTGGTATGACCACCAACCACTAGTCTGCAACAATCAAATTGATTAACAAGGCCAATCTGACTACCTGAGGCTAAAACCACCAGACAAAAATCCAAATCATTCGCAAATTTGAATTTCAACTCAACATACATTGACAATAGTTCATCACAAATATTCTTGGACCGTCTCACATGGTCCCTTAATCTCCTCTTTGATGAACACATTTACAATTTATCCAAACATACAAATTTGAGTTGATTTTGGAAAGGGAAGAGAATTTTGCGAAAGAAAGCTCAAAATGGTTAAAAAGAGTTGCAGAAGGTAAAGCTAACCAAATAAGCATAAAGTGGAGAGAAGCAACTGGATAGAACAAGTTTTCCAAAAAGCTTCTGTTAGACTATGTGGATAGGTCGTGAATATAGTGATGCTAAATAATTGACATTTGGGTTGAATTGAAATTTGCATTTGTGAATGTTTCTCTTTGGTCTTTGCATGTGTAGGTTGAGCATAGAGTCGATCATGATCGATGATGAGGTAGACAGGGACTAGAATAGGGAGATTTGAGGTTCAGACAATCGAGGATGTCACGAGATGGTCAGGCTCATGTTTGAGTACATGGGGATCAAAGGTCGATGATGTGTTGAGGAGCTATGGGTGTTGCGGTCTTGGAAGCTTTGACACGTGATCAGTTGTAAATTGGAAAGTCCAGAATATGAAAGGTGTATCTTGAGAAAGAGAAGAAGGTTTCGTAAGAGACTTTGAGTCGATTTAGGACTCAAATTCGTGATTAGTTTAGAGAGAACTCTTAAGATGTCATAGGATATAAATAGAGGTGGAGGGTCATAGCAAATTTAAGGGCTTTTGGAGAAGCATTGAGAAGGCTTTAGTTTTGGCTAGTCTTTTAGGGGTGCTTTTGAGGGCACTTTGTAAACCCACAAAATCCAACAATAAATACCACTTTAAATCAATCTTATTCTTGAGTCGCAAAAGGTGCTATTGATTGCAGGTGTCGATGCTTACGAGCGAAGGAAGCTTACGACTATGTGCAAAGGTATCGAATCGCCATCGAAAACAAAGAAAATATGAGTACTTGAAGGTGTTGAATCCTTGAAGGCGTAGGTGATCGAGAGGTTTTGTTCCGGTGTTGAAGTTATCACTTAGTGTAAAGCAGTTGAAATTACGACTCAATGCAAAGCAGTCGAAGTTACGACTCAGTCCAAAGCAGTCGAAGCTTACGAGTCAGTGCAACAAATCGGTGAAGTTTGAGTATGTGCAAATTGATCGAAGTTCGAGTACGTGCAAAGTGGTTGAAGCTTACAAGTGCTAACTGGTGAAAGATTAGAGTGCGAAGCGGTTAGTTTACGAGCGCAGAAGTGGTCGAAGTTCACGACTACCGGTTGTGGTCGAAGTTTATGACTGGTAAGAATTTATGACAGCTGAGCGGTCGAGCCGAGCAATCAAAATCATCATCGAGTTTATGACTACTGAGCGGTCAAAATCTACGTCTGGTAAGTAAGATTGTTATTGAGTTCCGAATAATGACTACAATCAATCACCCTCCCCTCTGATTATTGTGTTTGATCCTAGAGGTTCCACTCCACCAAAGAATTTAAAAAATCTCACTCTAGATCCATATGAAAGAACAACTGTTCTATTTGACCATGGTCATGGTGAGAAGAGATCAAATTGATCAAGAAAAACACAAAAACAGAAAAGCTCCAATTTAGTAAGAATTTGCATAAAACTTTAAATTTTGCTCTAAATAGGCACTTTTACATATCTTCTCCCTCTTTGACAATGGATTCATCAAGAAATATGGAAGAAGAAAAAGCATGTAATGGACTGAAATGGTTGCATTTTATTTATCTTTAGCTTGATAAAGAGCTATAAAAATTATCCAAAGTGATTCTACCTAAATTACACCAAGCTATATTATGTGAAATTGCTATCTAGATCATATCGATCCATACGTAGCAAAGCTAAGCCAATTGAGCAAGAATATGAAATTAAATGATTTTTACCATGTCAAGTTGCTCAAATTCTTAATTTAGCCAAAAGTATCAAAATATGAGCCAAGTCATATCAATAAGCTAATTAATGGAATCAAAAGGCTATAATTGAATTATTTTAAAGTGATACAATTTCAATATTGAATTATTTTTTCAAGCACTTGGATTTGAGAACATTTAGCACATTTAGCACTTTGAAAATGTATTTTGGCGTTATCGTAGTAAAGCAAGTTCTAGACTAGGAGCCATCCACAATTGCCGCCTAATTTTCAACTATTTTTCATAATTCTTTGTTTTCTTCACTTTTAATTAGCCTTGTGCTAAATCTCATACCTTTGTTGACCACACCAAGCAATGGGTTTAAAAGAATGGTCGTGGTCATCAAACACTCCCCATGAGTTCATGCTTAGTAAAATGGTAAGCCGTCTCATGAGAAAGAATTGGTAAGATCCATTTTTCGCACATAAAAGAAATCATTTTTATTTCAGTTTCTAGTTCAAGAACAATTAGCTACTCCTAAATCCGTACGCAATACCTGACCAAAGCCGCAAAAACCTAGGAGAAATAAACTCATGCTTCAACAGAGAACTAACATAGCTCAATCTAAAACTCAATTTATATTCTAGATTTACCTTAGTCTATTTGACATGGTATGAATCATAAAAGGATCACTAAATCAAAACTAGTCACAAGATACAACAATGACATGCTTTAGTTCAAGTTTTTCAAATTTAATGAAGCTAGCATGGCAAAAGTTGAGTTACAAATAAAAAGACATGATGGATCTAGCAAAACTAGCACAAGATATGCCAAGTTGTAATAGCAAGATATCATGTCACACAGAGATATCAGTCAAAGCTCCATTAATATCTTATATGCAAGTTGCTGAAATTTAAACATGCACTATAATACAATGAATACTAAAGAGCTAAACTCCCCTACAAATCAAATCAAACGATAAACAATCCCCAACTCACCCTGCAAAGAAAACAAAACGAGAAGAATCGAGAGCCTTGGTGAAGATAGCCATGACCTTGTGCTCAAACTCTATGCAACTGGATGACAACATCACTCTTCTCAATATGGTCCCTAAAAAATAATACATAATGTCTATTTACTTGGTCCTGAAATATTGCATTGGTTTTGGCTATATTAATAACACTAGTGTTATCGCACAGGAATGGAACACTACACAAAGTTAACCCATAGTCCCGCATAATAGATGAGATCCAGAGAACTTGAGAGCAACTACTAGCAGCAGCTATGTATTTTGTCTCAATAGTAGACTATGCAACAGAAGATTGCTTCCTAGATGACCATAAGACAAAAGATGTGCCTAAGAAGTGACAAGTGCCGATGTACTCTTTCTATCTATATACCCCGTAAAGTCTACATCTGAATATGCTCGAAGAGAAAGTGGGGAAGTAGAAGAATGCCAAAGTCCAAAGTCAAGAGTGGCTTGAAGATACCTGAAGATATAGCACACTACTTGACGTTGAGAGGCACGATGGGAATCTTGAAATCGAGTGCATAGACACACGACAAAATGTATGTCTGGCCTCGAAGCGGTGAAGTAGAGGAGGGAGCCAATCATACTGTGGTATTCCTTTTGGTCCACGGGCTTATCAACCTCATCAGGATCCAGAGCCGTGGAAGTGGCCATAGGAGTAGTAATGGACTTGCTGCTTCCTATGTCGAAGCACCGAAGAAGGTCCTTGTACTTACTTTGACGGATGAAGGTACCTTCCTTCAATTCCTTGATTTGAAAGCCGAGGAAAAATGTCAGCTCGTCCATCATGGTCATTTCGAATTCTCTACTCATTGTACCTAGAGCAAGTAACTCGCTTATGTCAATCCCAAATTGACTATGAGCGATGAAACATGCTTTGTACAACACCAATGCACTGACAAATTGATTCGATCCACCATTAAATTCCCCAAATTCAGAACTCTCAGCAAAATTTAGACCTTAGCTAGTCTAACCACCATATGAGGTCGGTCTGACCGCTCTATGCCCAAAAACCAAGATATTGGTATGACCACCATCTACTGACCAGTCAGATCGGTTGCACCGGTCAGACAGATCGCTCAATAGGGCCGGTCTGACAACCTGAGGCTGGAACCACTTGACAGAAAATCTAAATCGTTCGCAAATTTGAATTTTAACTCAACACGCATGACAATGGTTCATCATAACTATTCTTGAACCTTCCTACATGGCCCCTCGATAATTTTTTTGTCTGCATACAAACTTAGAAAGAGTTGCACATGCTCCTATTGAAGACTAGAAGGAGTAAGCTGACAACAGCAGGTAAGTGTTGAAAAGCAAATATTCTAAAATAAAACTAGCCAATGGTTGCCAAAAGTGGTAAGGATAGAATAGCTTAGTTGGCGCAGCAGGACGGCGTCGGGAAGAAGTTGCTGCTTGGAGCAGGGAACTTTGGGGCCAGGATCAACTCAAAGTCAACGGCTGATCTGATTTGAATTTTCTGCTAAGTCAAAGACAAATGTTTTTTTAAAAAAATAATGGCACTACTATGTTAAGTGTCAAGGCTCGTTCATATTGGCTTTTGGTTTTGATTTATAAATAGTAACAACTTGTAGAGAAGTTTATAAAGAGAGACACTCGCGTATGATTTTAGCCGATATAAATAAAATCATTACAATGTGTTTTGCAATTGACTAGTAGACTCCGTCTTAAACAGACATTCTTTTGAAATTTAGTTACTGTAAAAAACAGTTTTTAGAAGGCAATACAAACAGAACATAAAATTAATAATGGAACATGAGTTGATTGAGTAGCGGACCATGCGTTATCTTATAGAAGAAAACAAACTACCATTTATTGTCATGTAAATATAGTCGATATATGTACATTATTGCCATTTATCCGCTGCGTTCGACCTCAAAACACCATGAAAATACTAGTGAAAATTTCTAAAAAAATAATATATGAATATTGATACAAAATCAGTCTACTATTTCGTGAAATTGAAAGGTTGAAATTGAAAGCTAAATTCAACCTACATATCGAGAAGCCAAAAAAAAAAAAAAACAAGTGTAGTGCTTCTCAGCTCTCAAAAACTGAACCGTACAAATCTTGAAGTAATGTTGCTAGCAATTGGGTGGCTGCAAATCATACCCTCCATCTGCTTTAGAATTTATAATCTTCACTTTTAGAGAATGCACCTAACTCCCAAAAGGCAAATTCGATAGAGAACTAGTAAATCCCAAAATAAAAGATCGAGAAAAGTCATATATATTACACTGATGGACTATAAAAACATTATCCATCCTAGAAACCCATAAAATTCTCCATGGAGTACCAAGTAAACCAAACCGGCCGAACCGATCTTCCCTCGACCTTATCCAACATTAATTTTTCAACGTTCATGCTTGTACAAGTCAGTGTCAGTGACTGCGTGCGCATTCTGCATGCAGATCGCTGCAGCTGCAGGCCAACAAGACGGTGTACGCACGTAGACTTGTCTTACCTGCAGGCCGGCCCGCGGGGAGAATTATTTTTCTTTCAGTAGAAGCTGACGCTGTCTTCTTGATCTGATGCTGCTTGTTTCGTACGACGCCGTCTGCAGCTCTGCAAATGCATGCGACGTCGTGCCTCAAACTTTGATCAGGTGTTATAAGTAGAAAAGTATTTATTCCCCGGCTGTTAATTATGTATAATTGCGTCATGCGTGATAATGAAATGTAAAGCACTACGACTTTTTTGTTTATTTAGTTCTTTCGTTTAGCCTCTCGAATAAGATTATCCTTCCGTTCGGTTGATGAAGTCATTGGATGAGTAGTAGCTTTGTAATCTAGTTCTTATGTAGGACCGATATGGCAATAGAGAAAAGGTAAATGTTGTCTTTAAATTATATTTAGAATTCTCTTAATTTTTTCTCCAATAACCCTGTGAAGCTATAAAGATCAAGAATCCAAAAATCCAAAAATTGTCGAAGCTATTGGAAATTTCAGCCTGTGAATAGCAAAATTAGCACTATTTCAAATTCGAAAAACTATGTAACTTTTGATCCGTTGATCCAAAAGACTTGAAACTTGAATCAAAGCTAGTTTATGACCTTATGAACTTATCCAACCAAAAAACCGAAAAAACTTGAGAGAATTGGGCTAAAGTTCTGACCTTTTCCTTTTAAAAACAGATTGCACAAAAAACGGGTTAAAAACATAAACGATGAATATAACTTGCTCGTGGGTAAAAGACAGCCAAGATAGCTCTAGATATGTTCCTATATGTCCCAGTAAGCAAGAACACAGAAGAAATCGAGGTAGAAATAGCTACATCAAAAAATCACTTAGAGAGAACAAAAAGAGCTTATCTCTTATACATCTTTAGCACAGCAAAATCAAGAAAAGGGAAGAGATTAAAATCAACAAAATCAATAGCAAATCATTCAAAACATGAAAGATTCATGGAGATAAACAAAGATTGACATATTGCTACTCGAGTAAAGTTTTGCAGTCACTCTACCTTGGAAGACAGAGAATACACCACAAATCCTAACCCTAAAACTCATGAACTCTTAGTCTCAAGAGAGGATGGTTGGATGGTTAACCACAAGTCTCCATCCTAACCCCTTAAATAGATGGGCTAACCAACCACATCTAACATTTAGTGGATATTACCCACTTAGTATAATGGAGAAACCCGATAACCCCACACACACGAGTTTTAACTCACTCACTACACTTATGCATGCTTTTCAAAGCACATAAACCTGAATTCACTAAATCCCAAGCTTTGCTTCATCTTGATCATACCAGCTTCTCCACGGCCTAAACCGTCTTCCCAAGCGCCGCTCACACACCGCGGTTTTCTTCCAAAGCTGCTTTTGGTATTTTGATCAAACTACCAAATACCCTTCCTTGACCTGGTCATCTCCTTCCATTGCAAGCAATTGTCATACTTATCACATGTAGGTGCACCACTAACTTGCCACACATCGGCAAGTCTCTCCCATTCTAGTTTCATCGGATCACGCCTCACTTGAACTAAATAAGCCACATAGTGCAAACTTGCCGTTTGAATTTCTCTTCAATATTTTCTGTCTTTCTCGTGCCATGTTGAGTTCATCATCTCACTAGGTCTCGACTCCTCCATGAGCACAGTCCCGATCATCGCCGTTAACTATGGTTATCTCCAAACGGTCCTACACCCCAAAGACAAAAAAATTGTTTCTGGACACAAATTCTTTACAACTTGACCTGCATTAGTAATAACATATCTCATGCAACCTATAACCATTGACCTAGGTCACCAAATCATCTATTGACTCAAAATTCCTAAAATCATTCATTTCTGTAGGTTGTCAAGAAAATCTGCAAATTAATAAATTTTAAATTTTCACTCCTCCAAAAAAACAATAAGTTATTACAACAAAACTATAAACTTTTCCAGATTGTCCTTCATCTTGTATTTTATATCTTCTTTTGGTCTCGATCTCCTGTGGCTTCTGATCTCTTGTGGCTTCTGTATAAGTTTGTGTATGCATGTGACTGTGTAAGGCCTAGTCATCTAGTGTCTCGTCGCAGTATGCGTACGCTTTCTTTCAACTCTGAATTTTAGAAGGCATAACCGATGTCATCGTGCATGTGATGTGACTTGTGCTTACTGATGAGCAGTTCTGTTTGCTTGTTTGTGTTCTTTGATATCGATTTCTCCATTTGATTTGGTGTTTTTCTATTGTTATTAATTGAAATTTTGCTACAGACGTCACTCGACGAGTAGTATTAAATCCGTATTAATTGTTGTGAAATTGTTTTCAGCGTGACATCTTTGTTTCTAGCTAGATAGGCGCTAATTAAGGTGTGTTATGTCTTGCGTGAGACTTGTTCTACTGATAGTGATCGAGCTCACTATAGCTATAGTTTTCTTTTGCTATTTGTTTATCCGATTCTAGTGTTCGTATATATGTCTGAAAATTACAAGCTTAATTGTTCACGGAACATGAATATTATTTTTATGGTCCATCGGCTATTCGGCTGAGGGAGAGATCGAATAGGTTGCATTTTCAACAGGATGTTGAATATGTCAAATAACGAGTATTTAAATTAGTGAACCACAATTTTAATCTCATTTAGCGGAATCATACTACTACAAAAAGGGTTATCCTGAATGCCTCATCATAGACAGTTCAATATAAACCGTCAATGATAAAGTTACCACATACGGTTTTTATTCCAAGCCGTCCGTGATAATATCACAGACGGTACAGAACAAAAATCATCTATGATATCTATATTTATCATATACGGTTTTTGTTTCGAACCCTCTGTGACATTATAACAAATGATTATTACTAAAAACCGTCTGTGATATCAGCATGCCTCATAGTCGGTGTTTAATCTGAACCGTCTGTGATAATGCCACATCACTGATCCATGGCATCTCTCCCAGGATTTTGATTTCACCTATCTATTCTCTCCACATCAAATGGCAGACACCGGTATACTCCCTTCTCTCGCCCCTTATTACTCCCCATCTCCCTTTCCCCTAATTTCACTCTAAGAACCAATACTGATGAGGACATTTCCTGCTACTCCTAGTTCATCTTCTCGATGACGCCGACTGCCGCCGTGAGCACCTCTGCCTCCGATTGTGACGCCACACGTCACTGCACAAGACACTCTTGTCCTAAGTGTCGTAAGAGTATCTTGTGTAGTGTCACCGTTGTGACACAACGGTGATGCTGTCGCCACCTCTCCTTCATCACCGGTGATATATCTTCCATCCGAAATTTTTAGATGGTTAGGGTTTCGGCCATGTAAATCTTGATACTTGTGCGCGTGAAAATTAATTATTGATGTCTTAGTTCTTGTGTTGATTGATGAATGGCTAGGGTTTCGGCCCTTGTTGAAATTCATGTTTTATTGCAGGATGAAGACATGGCGATAAAGTTTATTGCACGATGATTTTGTTCTCATAAATAGGTCTGCTTTGATTCATCAACATTCTTTGTTTGCGCTATTTTGTATTGCAATTAGAGAATATTGAGGAACTGAAGAAGGCTTATTTATGAGGACGCTAGACGTAATTACAGACGGTTCTTAACTAGAACCATCTATGATATCACTACTACAGGACATGTCATCACAGACGGTTCAAAAACGTCATCACAGACGGTTTTGCGAACCGCCTCAATTTATGGGTCGCTGATAATACGAGGTCATCACGACGGTTTTCAACCGTCGTGATAGCTCAAAATCGCGACGGGTTTTACTAAAACCGTGCGTGATATGGTGATAATCACGAGCGGTTTTAACTAAAAGCGTCGTGATATCAGATAATCCCGCACGGTTTTAACTAAAACCGCTCGATTGTCGATATCACGACGGTTTTAGTTAAAACCGCTCGTGGTACATGATAATCACAAACGATTTTTAATTAAAACCGCTCGATTATCAGATATCACGACGCTTTTTAGTTAAAAACCGTCGTGATATTCCTTCTACCCTAAATCTATTCCTATTTATTGGCTAGCCTCAGAAATGCTAGCCATGCCCTCTCAAACAAGCGGATGAACAAGTATATAAGGCATCCATAAACATCCAATACACATCACATTTCATTCACAAACATAAAGTATCCACTTCGCAAATGAATCAATTGAATTGAAATAAAATATCCATTACATCGCATTACAATGCAATAAAATTCATGGTGCATGTGGAACTGTCCTTCCGACTTTATGACTTGAGCCACCAAAAGTACGCCAACTCTCCTCGAATTCGTGAAATATCGGGTCGTTCCAATGCGCTTGACGGATGTACGCACTGTGGATAGGGATATGAATGTACGTATATATGTAACGTGATAAGTATGAAGTAAATATGGAAAGATTGATAAACCTTGAATTGGTGATCCTCGAGGAATCGAGGAGTAGGTCCATATGGTGGCAAACATAGAATCCACATGTATTGCCCGGCTACCGCCGGTGGCACCGCAAAATAGAATGAGCAATAATTCAAGAGGCATTAATACGAACTGCTGCATAGGATTAATTAATGTGTAATAGCGAATACCTTAAAATCTCGAGTATGTCTCGTGCCTTTGGCCCTTGCTTCGAGACACCCCATTTCAACGTACATCGCGAACGCCCCACGTGATTCAAAAAGTTAACCTTAGTCAATCGGAATGAAAGAAAGAGTACAATATAGGTATGTATTGAGAAAATAAACTTACCTATCGATTACTTGGGCGACAACTGTGAAGTCCATTTTATTCTTACTTAAGGAATCAAGGTAATATACCTTGTTCCATTTTGGTACAATGACTATTAAAATCCAATGAAAGTTTTGATTGTAGGGCATAAGTATATAATCCTTATTGTGTTGAGCCCGCACCGATGCAATGTACCTCTCGACGACGGACATATCCTCGCCGATGGTATACTGGCGACCATGTGTGGGTCCAAGAAACCAACCGATGATGACTGGATGTTCTAGCTTTAGTCCGCACGTGTCTACATATACACACACGAAAGCAACAAATTATATATGGCATTTATCGGTATGACATGAACGGAGACTGTGATTGTGCACACTTACAGCGTCCAACATCGAATGAGTGAGACGTCGAGAGCGTTGAGCGTGAAAAGATCGAATAAGTCCTCGAAGGCGACCACGAAGACACCGTCTTGAAAATTGTGATGGAAATGCTCCAACGCGAATTTGACAAATGATACCGATCTCCGTTCGCCCTCGGCTTATTGAACTGCTCCATGTACCACTTGTGCAATTGCGGCAACTAATTGGTAGGTGTTGAGGCCCTTTTTCTCGAGCAACGGCCGCCAAGCACGAATTTACGGCCAATGGCGTGCGGGCCAATATCATCATTGGTCTTCTGTGCTTTGCCCTTGCTGCCCTTGCTGCCCTTACTGCCTCGGCTGTGGGTCGACTTTACGGTAGTCGACTTTAAAGGTAGCAGCGGGGCAAGTTGCTCTGGCGAGAAGAGCACCTGTGGAGATAGCACCGGTGCAGCTAGCGGTGGTGGAGACAAGTCTTGCAGTGGAGATGGCACCAGTGCCTGTAGATCTGGTCCTGCCACCGGTGAAGAAGCCTCCAGGGAGATGTCGCTTTTAGGCCACTGGATGAATGTTCCAATGGCCTGCCCTAGAGCCACGATCTCGTCGGTGGGCGGCCGGTGGTGGGACGACCTCAAATTAACATGCACACCATCCACATGAACTTTTGCGAGCTCGGCGCTAAAGCTTGACCGTGCACCCTGCCCCGATACTGCATCGATATGCCCGGCCCCAAGGCAGTACAAGGGAACGGAGGCATATCTCACTTGAGCCCGCACCGAGGCTCCTACATAACGATACAAAATTAGCTCATCGAATAGGCCTATCAATGGAGCAAGCATTCGAGAGATAATAATTATTACCGGATGTCGTCCACGAAAATCGGCCTCGGTTTGCGTCGATTGGACGCGCAACTACTCGGATGGTTGTGCGGGCTAGCTAGCATAGGAGCGGGCGGCTGCTGATTTTCCGTCTGTTTCCGCACCTCATCTCGATTTTATCACCGGATCACCCATTATCTCCTCTCTTAGAGTAGCCTTGAGCTCTTCTCGAAGCCGTGCGTCACGCTCGCTTTGTTTCTCTTACGACGCCGATACATTTTGAGTCATCTTCAAACCATGTTTCCATGGAACGTAAAGCCCAAGGCCTCAGACGACCCGGTGCTCCTTGTTTCCCGTGGCGCGGAGAGTATATCTTTCTCCTTGTTCCATGGAATGACCCCGGAAGATTCAACAATCAACGCTTCGCAAGAGCACGACATGTCATTTCACTGCACGGTTGTGGAGTAATTACAAGCCACGTAGTTCGATCGATATCTTACCAAGCTACCGAGACACTTGTCGGTCTGCAGGGTTTCAAAGGAAACATCCCCGATGTCGTTGTAGATGACCTTGCTCTAATCCAATTTCGAGCGGTCATCCGGATATTGGCAAATGGCGGGCGATGTCCGCTGTGGTCGCCTGTTCGTCCTCCCTCCTCCATCATGATTTTACCCGCATACCCACCGTGCCAAGTCGTGGGGTGTGTGTTTTCGCCTAGAGGGCCTTGTGCGCCGCGACTTGTACTTTTGAACTCTTCGGTTGTCTTCATCGCCTTGAACTCTTCCCATTGTGGTTCCGTGAATGGGTATTTTTGAAAGGGTGTTTCGTCCTTCTCCGTGTAGTCCATGACAAGCGTGCTCTTGAAGTTCTTCCATGCTTTGCATGCCCCTAGCAAGGCTTGTCGTTGCACGGCGTCTTGGTGTTCTTCGGGATCTCGAACGATGCCAAAATTTCATCACCACTCACGTTTCCGAGTCGCAGCACGCTCTTCCACGAATCGAATGTGATTTCACCGTTGTCGTGCAACTATTCGATCGTTCTTCCATGCGCCATCGCTTTGGGAGGAAAGAGAGGGACCCAGATACATCGACTTGTGTGATGGTAAATCGTCCTCGAGCTTCTTTGATAGCCCTCTTCCTTGGCGCCTTGATTTTGGAGCGGACGCCCCGGCGATGATGTTGAAGAATGCGCGGATGACATGTTGCTATTCGACAATTTGTGGGTCTATTAGGATAAAAATTTGCGATATAAGCATAAATATAATTCTGTATAATTATATAAGCACACCAATGACATCAATCCATATATACAAATCATAATGAAATTGTAATCATATGAACCGAACAAATCATTCAAGATATAGCACATATTCTACCAATGATGTAATCAAAAGACACAAGTGATGATAATTAAAAGACAACAAGTGATGATAATTTAAAGACAACAAGTGATGTAATTAAAAGACAACAAGTGACGAGAATTAAAAGACAACAAGTGATGATAATATATTCTTCAAAGCTCACGATTAACAATAGTTGCATGATATGAGCATGAATCAAAAGACAACAAGTGACATAATTAGAGCTCAAAGATTAAATCCTCCAATCTCAAAGATAAGATTTTAATCATCATAGAGCAACAACCGATCCCACAAGCAATCTATGTCCTTCAAGACAACAAATGAAGTGAAGGAAGTGAACGAAGAAACGGAGATGGGGAATGGATTCAACCGAAGGGAGTAGAAGTAGCAGAGGGCACCGAGGAGGTGGACGGCGACGGGGTTCCATGGCGGCGACGGGCCGAGGGAGGAGGACGGCGAGGGGTTCCGCGGCGGCGACGGGCCGAGGGAGGAGGACGGCGATGGGGTTCCGCGGCGGCGACGGGGTCGAGGCAGGAGGGCGGCGGCGGAATGAAAGGACGGCGGCGCCGACGGGGCCGAGGAGGAGGATGGCGGCGGAAGCGAAGGCGGCGCCACCGACGGGCCGAGGGAGGAGGACGCGACGGCAGCGAAAGGGCGGCGGCGACGGGGTTCGCGGCGGCGACGGGGTCGGAGGCACGGCGGCGGCGACGGGGCGATGGGCTCGGCGACTAACCCTAGTGGGGGTGCGTGGGGTTATATAAGGACAGATCACGACGGTTATAAACTAATAACCGTCAGTAATATATATCATGACGGTTATTAATTGAGAACCGTCTGCGATATGTCGCTCGACAGTGGGGCCCACCGGCCGCCTCAAAAAAAAAGAAAGGCTCAACCTCAGGCGCTGCGTGAGCGGGGGCTCGAACGCGACCGAGGGAGCCGGGGGGGAAGGAGTGAGCGACGGTAGCCAACCCGCCGCTCGGTTTTATCTCACCCTATAGTGTGATTTTTTCTTTTGAGGGGTTGCGCGGTTCTCAATTGATAATGACGGTTCTCAATTGTTAACCGTCGTGATATATTATCACGACGGTTATTAATTTAGAACCGTCTGTGATAACTCGTAGTTACCAACCAAAGATTCATCAACATCACCTACCAAAGATTCATCAACATCACCTACCAAAGATTCATCAACATCACCTACCAAAGATTCATACACATTTTCTCGGATAAACATCAATTCACATATACATCACATACATGCATTGTTATATACATAAATGCAAATTCACATATACATCACATACATGAATTGTCATTTTCAACATTCACCTAAATATCACACATTTTGAACAATTGGGTGTATGACTCAATCCACTTACTTAGTTCCTTTAAAATTAGCCCTTCATGATGATCGCGCACGTAACTAGTTTCACACGTTGTTCATCATCGACCCTTATGCCATTTCCAAAAGGAGGTAACTCGTCAAATTGATTGTATTCTTCCTCATCCACTACATTCTCTACTCCGACAATTCTCCTTTTCCATGAAGAACTACATGTCGTTTCTTATTTGCCGGTCGGTTACATAGAAAACTTGAACAAGTTGATTGGCGAGTACGAATGGTTCGCCTTTGTACCGACACGTTGGAGGTCCACGGTAGTGACACCGTGCTTGTCAACCTTCACCGTGGCGGATGCACCCAACGGCAATAAATAAGGGGATCTTGAAAAGCACGTAGTCGAGCTCCCAAATCTCTTCTATGAATCCATAGTACGAGCTTCTCAACCCATCGGCATCGAACGCATCTATGCGGACACCACTGCTCGTTAGTGCTCTTTACATCCCGATCCTGTATAGAATGTATACCCATTTATATCATACCCTTGCCATGTCACAATCAGAATGTTGGTCCTTTGCCAACCATGTCAACAACTCATTTTGCGAGCTCCTAGCTATTTGGTCCTTCAACCATTGGTTGAACCGAGTGTTGTGTTGCCTCATGATCCAAATATCTCGGCGCTCCGGATTACATTGTCAAGCACATCCTTGTGTTGGTCAACATAAGCGCCACCGGTCATGTGTTGCAAGGCGTGAAATGGGCTTGAGTATACGCGTCCATATCTCGGAGTGATTGATTTCCTTCCGATAGTTCCGATACCCTTCAGCCTCCCCTCATGACGAGATTGAGGCACACCTATCGGTTGAATTTGAGCCATATAATCGACACAAAACTCAATGACCTCTTCACTTGCATAACCTTCGACGATGCTGCCCTCTGGTCGAGAACGATTCCGTACGTAGGACTTGAGAATTCCCATGAACCTCTCAAATGGGTACATGCTACGAGGAATACAGCCCACACATTTTATCTCCCACACAAGGTGAACAATGAGATGGACCATGATATCGAAAAACGAAGGAGGGAATACATTTCAAGATGACATAGAGTCATCACCACATCGTATTGCGAGCATCTAGTCCTTCGGGATAGATGACCTTCGAGCAATTGTGTTAAAAATAACATAGCCTCATAATTGTCTCTCGGACTCTAATCGGTAAAATATTTCTAATTGCAATAGGGAGCATCGTGTCATCAAGACATGACAATCGTGAGACTTCATGCCATTTAACTTCAATTCTTGCATCGAAACAAGTTTCTTGACGTTGCCAGAGTAACCAGACGGAACTTTGACACCATGCAAGCACTGGCACAGTTCTGTTTTCTCCACCTTGGACAGACTGTAACACGCAGGGGGAAGGTATGTTCGTCCATTGTCATTGCATGTCGGTGCTAACTCAGGCCTGATGTCCATTTCAGCCAAGTCAAGCCGTGCATTGACGCCGTCCTTTGTTTTATCACGAATGTTCAGTAAGAGACCAATCAAGTTGTCACATACATTTTTTTCTACGTGCATGACGTCGATGCGATGTCGAACATCTAGGTACTCCCAATAAGGTAAGTCCCAAAATATTGATCTCTTCTTCCGTGTGTTTTTCTCACGAGCCCTCAATTTGCGTCCCTTTCCGAGGACAACATCTAAATCCTTAACCATATTATAAACCTCTTTTCCCTTTAAATGTCTTGGAGCTGAACCGTCTTCCTTCTCTCCGTCAAATTGTTTCTTCATCTTGCGGTATGGGTGAGCCCTCCGAAGGAACCGACGGTGACGCATGTAGACGGTTTTGCGTGAGTGTTTCAGCCACACACTTTCGGTACCATCTAAACAGTGAGTACAAGCTTTGGCACCTTTCGTACTTTGGCCCGATAGGTTAGCAAGGGCAGGATAATCATTTATGGTGCGAGAACAATAAAGAGCGCAAAGTGAAGTTCTCTCGTTTGTACGCATCCCATACCTGCACCCTTCGCTCCATAGTACTTTTAGATCTTCCACCAATGGTGCTAGGTACACATCAATATCATTCCCAGTTGCTTTGGCCCTTGGATAAGTATCGACAGCAAAATATACTTTCGCTTCATACACAACCAAGGAGGAAGGTTATAGATGCAGAGAGTCACGGGCCATATGCTATGTCATTGCTCATGCTACCGAAAGGATTCATTCCATCGTACTCATCCAACCTTATATTCCTTGGTTCGCATCAAGTCCGCAAAACTCCTATCGATGTTTCTCCATTGGGCGGAATCGGCAAGGTGTCTTAGCATTCCATCTTTCTTGCGCTCCTCCGAAAGTGCCAACGCAGCAATTTTGCCTCCTTTGGATTTGCAAAAACCTTTTCAAACGGGAATTATAGGAAAATACCATGCCACCTTACCAGAGGTCCTTTCTTCACCTCTGTTCCTCGCCGTCATCGATTGATTGTTACGTTTGTATCGGGATGCGTTGCACACGGACATACATGCATGTTTCATACTCTTTACTATGACAGGATACGATCGTTCGGACATGCATGTATTCTTTCTACTTCAATTCCCAATGGACAAAGGACCTTCTTGGCTTTATACGTGGTTTTAGGCAACTCATTTCCCTCCGGAAGCATGTCCGCTAAAAGACCCAGCAGCGTTGTGAAACTTTTGTCGGTCCAACTGTTGCTTGCCTTTAATTTCAACAGTTCAAGCACGGCCGACAACCTCGTGTACTTTGACCTGCAACACGTGAACAAAGGTTTCTCCGAGTCCTCCATCAAGCCACGGAATTTAACATACTCTCTCATCATAATTCGCTTCTACATCGCTAAGCATCCGATCCAGTTATCATCGTGCAACCTATCCGTATCCGAACCACAATCGACATCATCCGGCGCCATGTCATTCACTTCACCGGCGATGTCATCCGTGGCATATCATTCACTTCACCGGCGATGTCATCCGCGACATATGATCATTCACTTCGCCATGACCGGTCCAACACGTATAACCCTTTTGAAACCCTCCGAATCAAGTGCGCTTCAATTTGCCCTCGGTTCTTAAACATCTTTAAATTCTCATGATCGGCGCATGGACGATATATATATTCCACCCCTTATTCAACATATCCTCCTCGTGGCTCTTGTAAAAGTAGACACGCCATTAATATACTCTTCACTCACACGGCTCATGCATACATCCGACCGGTCCTACGTTACGTACATACATAACAACTCAAGATTAAAATTAGCTTAACTAATTACTACTACATATATACCGCCACATGTATTATATTGAGGTTTAATTTGCTAGCTCAAATCATATTATAAACACAACGACTATTATATAACCAACAATTTTACAAATTAACCATCTTCAATAACACTCACCAATTACTTAAATCTAAATTGTAATGCAATTAAAGAAAAATAAATTATCTTACTAACCATATCGAACTAGAGCTAGCCACCGCAGGAAAGTATGAATTGAATGAATCTTCAAAGCTCAATCTCGCCTCTTCCCACCAAAATAATCGCCTCAAATCGCTTAGGCTCGAAAGCGCGGCGGTGGCTACAGATCCGGATCGAAATGAAGACGAGGCGGCTCGGCGCATTAAATGCCGTGGCATTATCACCGACGGGTTTTATTGCAAACCGTCGTGATCATTCACGCACGGTTTTATATTAAAACCCGTCGCGAAAAGTCGGTTATCGCAGACGGTTTGAATAAACAACCGTCGTGATAACCAGCTTTTCACAGACGGTTGTTTATTCAAAACCGTCTGCGACGTTGACAACACAGACGGTTGTTTATTAAAAACCGTTTGCGATAACAAGCTATGATAATGAAAAGTCAGAACGTATCTCTTGTGTTTCGTGCGTATCTCCTTCGTTATACGAATCGTCTCTTTGGTATACGAACCGCCTCAGGTCAAGGTTATATATGCGCCAGCTTCTTCTACATGCGCATCGTGTCCTCTCATCTCGTTCTTACTACCTCTCTTCATACAGACGTCTTGTCTATTTCATTAAAATGTCTCTTGCTCAGCCTTCGATAATCTCTCCTCTCTTCTCTTCATCGTGAATTGTTCGCCGCAATCTTACACAAGCGGCCGCAATTCACGATCGAGCCGCTCGCGGTCACGCCCTCCTCTCCTTCCCCAATCGTCTTCCATCCGTCACCGCCTCGACCATCCGCCGTCGGCGAGGCGTCTCGCTGCGGCTCAAGGCAGGAAGCAACCATTACCCTCGTTCTACTATACAACGTGCGAAGTCAAGAAGCGGTTGTCGATCGCATAGGTCGATGGATAGCATTGCCGATCAATTAGATCGAGCGATTTCGAGAATCATACCATGCTATCCTCTACGAGATAATGACGTCTGCCGAGCGCTTGCCGTCACCGGAGGAGGAGGTGCCGAGGACAACGTCAATGTTAGCGGCGCTCGAGAACTCGCCGGCCCTCCTCCAACTCCCAAAGGCGAAGAAGCGTCTGAAGCCCGTAAGATTAGAATCGAAATGCTTTATCTCTGCGACATTTGTAATAAATCTCCCTCCACTTGATATTAATAAAATTGTCTTTTATTTCTGATCCCCCTGTGTCTTTACAAATTTGAATTATGACAGACGGTTTTTTATTACAAACCGTCGTGATAATCAGATTATCCTGACGGTTTGTAATAAAAACCGTCGTGATACTAATATCCTGAGCGGTTCATAAGTAACAACCGCTCGTGATAGGTCCTCGCCATCGAGATATCTCAAGGGGCAGATTATCACTGACGGTTTGTAATAAAACCGTCGTGATATAATATCCTGAGACGGTTCATAAGTAACAACCGCCCGTGATAGTTCCCCGCCCATCGAGATATCTCAAAGGGATTATTACCCTTATAGAGTAAGCAACACCGAGTGAACCACCTGGCTATCAGCGCGATCTCTCCCCCCTGCTCCCTCGGCGCGCGTTCGAGCCCCCGCTCACGCAGCGCCTGAGGTCGAGCTATTTCTATTAAACCGTCACGACATGTGGGTCCCACCTACAAAGTTCAAAAAGACATTTCAGTTCTTGGTGAGCGGCCGATCGACATACCGACTTCTCGGTGGCGACTATCCATCGCCTCTTCCCACTTCTTTTCTTGTGGGAGAATTGAAGTGGTGGGATTCTCCCACAAGAAAAGAAGTGGGAAGAGGCGATGGATAGTCGTCAACGAGAAGTCGGCATGTCGATCTACCGCTCACCCAAGAATCTGAAATATCTTTTTGAACTTTGTAATAAAATTGCCTTGAATTTTGCAAAAAGAAGGATTGTCGAGTGGACATCACATCTCGACGGTGAGTCGGCATCGCCGAGGAACATGCAAATCTGAGGCAAGCACAAAACTCAACAACACATTCGGATCGATCTATTACAGGATGACAAGCTAACAAACCCTTCGTGGCACGACGGTCCACACTAAACAAGACACACTTACGACACTTACGGCAAGAGTGTGTTCTTTAGTATGAACCGGACGTCGCGATGGAGGTGCTAGCTCACGGCGGGGGAGATATGCGCATAAGCTAGCTAGTGGATGAACTCACGCGTGACTAGTACCGGTGGAAAGGTTGATGGGGAGTTATTAATAAGGGCCCGGCGTGGGAGGAACCGGTGCCACCATTCGATGTGGAGAGAATAGACGGTGAGATCGAAATCTCGTGTACGCCAATTATTGGTGACATGTGACTATTACACACCAATTATCAGTGAGATGGGATTATCACAGACGGGTTTTTACTAAAAACCGCTCGTGAATTATCTTATCACGAGCGGTGTTTAGTAACAAACCGTCGTGATAATTTGGGATTATCACGACGGTTCTTAATACGGACCGTCTGTGATAATAAAGTATCACAGACGGTTCATAGGTATGAACCGTCTGTGATACTTTTTTTCGCCGACGCCACCAACACAGGCGGTGTTCAAATTAAAACCGTCTATATTACTATCTGTCGCAGACGGTTTTATAAAACCGTCTGTGATTTGCCGTCTAGTATTAGCCTTTCTGTAGTAGTGTATTAGACTATCACAGATGATTTTTAACTAACATCGTCTGTGTTATATCTTACCATAAACGGTTCGAGAGCCTTCTGTGATAGCCACCTGTTAACACAGACATATAAATTCAGACGGGTTAGAAACCGTCTGTGATGACGGTTTTGAACTGTCTGTGATGACTCTTTTTATGGTAGTGTCACCTTCAAATATTTTAGCATTCTGCACAAACTAGGCTGAGAAATGCTCATGTTTGCCTACAGGCCGTAATATTGCCTTGATACCTTAAATATATTCCTGACGTAACAAACACCTTAAAATATATGACATTCGCCGATTGGCAGATAAAGTAATTCAAAAGTAGTTATATAATTCTAAGGATGCCTCATAGCATGGCATGCTAAGGATGTTGCAAAGCAAACAGCGCAGAAGTTATCGCCATAACGCTATGCTCTACTAAAGAGTGATGTATGAGTTGCATCAAACATTATGTGCGATTTTATTAAACTCAAATCTCCTTGTTTACATGAGGTGTGTATGGTTGGGATTAGAGGTGGCTAAATGGGCCGTGCCATCAAGCCAGCCCGAAGCATGGTATTGTTGGCTTGATTCAGGCATGGTACGGCCCACGACATAAATGGGCCGGACTGGTATGGCATGATGCACTGGGCCATGCTTGGGTCGCCAATCCGGCCCAACGTGCCGGCCTGGCACAGCAAAAATAGTGTTGGGCCAAACACGGCCCGGTATGAGCATGACCCAGCACGAGCACGACCCCATTAGGCACAGCATGAACTAGCACGATAGCGGCCCATTTAGCCCATTATGCATGGTCCAGCACGAACACAACCCATTAGACACGGAACGAATAGGCACGTTTAACCTATTAGGCCCGGCTCGTTAGGCACAATAGCAGCCCGATAGGCATGTTTGGCCTATTAGGTACGGTAGGCATAGCCCATTTATCACTGTTTCAGTCTGTTAGGCATGGTAATAGTCGAATCTTTTAATATTCTAGCAGTTTATAGCCGTTGGAGACCTTAAAATAAGAAAAAAATAAAAAATCTTATATTTTTCTATAAATAGGTGGCAAACCCCCTCATTGAGCCACCATCCAACCTCCACTCTCTTCTCTAAATTCTCTTGTGAAAATTTTGATCCACTTTATGTTAATTTGGTAAAATTTAAAAGTTTATTCTAACTATTTTTAGATGTTCGTACTAAATTATTCGACGTTTATCAAAAGTATGAACTAAAATTTTAGAGAGTTCGCTTACAACGACCTCCAACAGCACCCACCACAGGTAGAAGAAAACTATGTGGGGCGATACCTTCAGTGCACCAAGTTCCTCCGGAAGATCAAGTTTTACAAGTCAAGTAATGGAGCAATACACAGCTACCGTAACAGTGGGGAACTATCCGCCTTTCTGGACGACGATCCCATGAATCATCAGGAAGAGAAATCCAATATTTTAGAATAGTGGCATGAGCATAAGATAACATATCCGGTGCTATCCATATTAGCACGAATGTGTTAACTGTTTTTGTCTCGGCGGTTTTTTTCGAGTCTACTTTTAGTCTTTCTAAAAGAATATTAAATGATAGAAGAATATGTCTCACGATTGAGATGGTGGAGATACTTCTAACAGTAAAAGACTGGAAACAAGCTGGTTTGTAGGCTCATCACTCTGTACAGAATACAAAGTTAGCAGACATGTTCAATAATCCTTATCTAGACAACAACACTTAGAGCATTGATGTATATTGTATCTTTTCTCATTTCTTACAGATACTATAGAGCTATATGTTGTAATCTTCTTTCTTTGCTAATATTTTCAAAAGTAGAGTTTTTACTTGGAAGTTTTAACGAGACAACCATTTAAACATTAATAAAGCTTATTATTATATTAGAATATTTGTCTCTTTTATGGGTATATCCATATATAATTTATTTTATATTTTTTTAGTTCTACACATTTTTTTTGGAATTATTACAATTCTTAAAATATTTTGGCCGAACTAGGCTAGACGGGCCTCCTTAGACCATCGGGCTAAATGGGCCCAGTCCGAGACGATAAGGCTCGTGAGCTCAGTGGGCCATGCATAGGTCTGTGGCTAAGTCTACGTCCAGCACACCATAGCCCATCTAGGCTGACGGGCTAATTGGGTTGTACCTAAGTCCATCGTGCTAGTTCGTGCCACCTATTTGGCCACCACTAGTTGGGATTTAATTCAAATTTAAACTAAGCTCTAGCACAATCCTCGTCGTCCAAACCATGTTGACTAATAATATATTCGAGTAATGTGGGTAATGATTATATGCTCTTCAAACAACTAAATTGCACACAACCTTAAGCGCTATAGTTAGCAATGGATGGTTGCAAATCAGACTCTTAATTGACATTATAATTGTTGGGAGAGTGATCTTACTTTAGTCCAGTCGGCGTCCAGTCGGCCCATCAGGGTAAAGGTGCATTATATGTATGACTAGAAGGCAGACCTATTAAGATCATGCTAGGAAAAAAACATATTTATTCTCACTAGTAAGGTTTCCAAAAGAGACATTGCATAAATAATCACTACTATGATTATAAAAATGACATTTAGGATACCATAGGAGGGAGGACATTCAATCACTACTACAGAAAGCCTAATACTAGACGCTAAATCACAGACGGTTTTGTGAAACCATCTGTGATGTATACTATTATAGACGGTTTTAATTTGGAGGCCGTTTGTGATATTTGTGGCGGGAAAAAGGAGTATCATAGACGGTTCTTACCGCTGAACGGTCTGTGATACTGGAATATCACATACGGTTTTATAATATAAACCGTCGTGATATTCAAATTATCACGACGGTTTTATTATAAACCGTCGTGATATCGAATATCACGCACGGTTTTATTATAAAACCGTCCGTGATATTTGAATATCACGACGGTTTTATTATAAAACCGCTCGTGATATTCTAGTATCACAGACGGTTTTATAATAAAACCATCTCGTGATAAGTTTCCGCCTTGCAATCCCTCAAAATTTCATATTTTCCGCCATCGCCCGAGTATGATTCGCTTTTGAGACACCTTCAAGAAACGGGCATAACTTTTGCATACGGTGTCCGTTTTGACATTCTTGTACTCGTTGGAAAGCTAACGACGAGCCCGATCCAAAAATAACAACAAGCTTATGCTTGTTGCCATCCAAGACCCCGAAAATCGGCCATCTTTGGACCTAAACCTGCGTCACAAAGTTTTATTTTCTGTTTTTGCCCTTTTTCTTGGTTTTCCTTTCAGAATTTGGATTTTGCTTCAACTGAAAAGTTGTAGATCTCGTTGAAACCTTTCAAATGAGTATATATAAGCCATATAAAACTTTGCTATTTTATCTTTTCAGACTAGTTGTTTATATTATATCGATATATAAAATTTTGTGCTCTAATTCACAAACGGTTCTATATATCGAACCGCTCGTGATATTCATTCATCACGACGGTTGTATATATAGAACCGCTCGTGATAATCTGGGCCCATCGATCCTACTCGACCCAATCATAGCCAATAGAAATCGACCAATCTCACCCCACGGATCGTAGCCGCCTCCTCCCTCCCTATAAATATAACCAAACCCACCTCCTTGCTGGTCTCCTCTTCCTTCTTGTCCTCCTCCTTACTGTTCTCTCCTTCTTGCCGGTCTCCTCTTCCTTCTTTGTCCTCCTCCTTGTTGTTCTCTTCCTCTTTGCTATTCTCCTCCTCTTTGTTGTTCTCTTCCTCTTTGCTATTCTCCTCCTCCTTGCTGTCCTCCTCCTTGCAGACGACGCATAAGTCTACGGGAGGCAAGACATCGCAGAAGCAACTAGCTCGTACAACCGTGCAGACACTCAATCAACGCCGACGATGGTGGGCGTCAAAGACATCCACTCATGCGTTGCATCGGGCTAGAAGACATAGAGGATCTTTGCTTTTTCTCTTTTCTTGTTGTGTAACCTGCTCGTTGTTTTGAGATATTGTAATGGCAGGCTCTAATCTTAATAAAAATGGATGTTTTATGTTTATGAAATGAATTGAGATGTGAATTGGATGTATACATGTACATGTTGATCTACTTATTTCAGAACGCATGGCTAGTATTTCCTGAGGCTAGCCAATAAACAGAAATATGTTTAGGAGTAGAAGAGAATATCACAGACGGTTTTTAGTTAAGAACCGTCTGTGATATTTGCACCATAGACGGTTCGAAAGCCGTCTGTGATGATCTCGTATTATTACTGACCCATAAATTCAGACGGTTCACAAAACTGTCTGTGATAACGTTTTTGAACTGTTTGTGATGATCTTTTCTGTAGTAGTGAATGTTCATGCTTGAACAAGTCAGTGTCAGTGACTGTGTGCGCATCTGCATGCGGATCGCTGCAGCTGGAGGCCAATGAGACGGTGTACGAACGTAGACTTGTCTTACCTGCAGGCCGGCCGGCGGGAGAGAATTATTTTTCTTTCAGTAGAAGCTGACGTAGTCTTCTTGATCTGAAAGAAAAGTGAAATGTAGAGCACGACGACTTTTTTGTTTGTTTAATTCTTTCGTTTAGCCTCTCGAATAAGATTGTCGTTTCGTTCGGTTGATGAAGTCATTACATGGGTAGCTTTGTCATCTAGTTCTTGTAATTTACGCCCTTTTTTTTGGCCTGGATCTGCTGTGGCTTTTGTGTAAGGTTGTGTCCATATGGACTAGACGCTGTTTGTATTGTTTTTTAAAAGCTATTTTTTATAGTAAATGTTTTTTTTATAGTACCAACTTTCAAACAAAATGTCTTTTTAAGACCGGATTTACTAAGTCGATTGTAGTATATATTGTAATAACTTTATTTATATCGATTAAAATCATACACGAGTTTCTCTCTATACGGTTCTCTACATGTTATTACTATTCATAAGCTAAAATTAAAACTATCAATAAAACCCAATATAAACGAACCGTATAAGGCCTAGTCATCACTTATGCCTACGCTTTTTTTCAACTCTGAATTTTAGAAGGTATAACCGATGGCATCGTGCATGTGACTTGCTTACTGATGAGCAGTTCTGTCTGCTTGTCTGTGTTCTTTGATGTTGATTTCTCGCTTTGATTTGGTGTCTCTATTGTTATTAATTGAAATTTTGCTACAGACGCCACTCGACGAATAGTATTAAATCCGTATTAATTATTGTGAAATTTTTTTCAGCGTGACATCTTTGTTTCTAGCTAGATAGGCGCTAATTAAGGTGTGTTATGTCTTGCGTGAGACTTGTTCTACTGATAGTGATCGAGCTCACTAGCTATAGTTTTCTTTTGCCATTTGTTTATCCGATTCTGGTGTTCGTATATATGTCTGAAAATTACAAGCTTAATTGTTCACGGAACATGAATATTATTTTTATGGTCCATCGGCTATTCGGCTGAGGGAGAGAATAGGTGACATTTTCATCAGGATGTTGAATATGTCAAATAACGAGTATTTAAATTAGTGAACCACAATTCTAACCTCATTTAGAGAATCACACTACTACAAAAAGGTTATCCTGAACACAAACCATTAGTGATAAAGTCACTACAGACGATTTTTATTCCGAGCGTCTATGATAATATCACAGACAGTTCAGAACAAAAACCATCTATGATGTCTGTACTTATCATAGACAGTTTTTGTTTGGAACCGTCTGTGATATTATAACAGACAATTGGAACGGTTGGAATTAAAAACCGTATGTGATATCAGTATACCTCATAGTCGGTGTTTAATCCGAATCATCTGTGATAATGCTACATTACCGATCCGTGGATAGCTAGGCGCTAATTAAGGTGTGTTATGTCTTGCCTGAGACATGTTCTGATAGTGATCGGGCTCACTAGCTATAGTTTTCTTCTGCTATTTGTTATCCGATTCTAGTGTTCGTATATATGTCTGCAAATTGCAAGCTTAATTGTTCACGGACACGAACATTATTTTTATAGTCAATCCACCACTACAAAACAAGTTATACTAGATACCTCATTACAGATGTTTCCTGGAGAACCGTCTATGCTGTAATTATCACAGACGGTTTTACAGATATGACTATGTACCGTCTATGATACACAACTATCACAGATGGTTCTTACTAATAACCGTTTGTGATAATTCACAGATGGTTATGGTTATTAATACGAATCGTCTGTGATAATTGCAGATGTCACAGATAGTTTTTTTAATTAAAACTGTATGTGATAGTTCACGGACGGTTATTAATACGAATCGTCTATGATAGTTTCATATCATAGACGACTTGTGGTTGGAATAATCTACGATATGTAGTTGTACACATGATTGGTGCTTCGTCTCCCGATGCGTCTTGATGCGTGTTTTCGTCTCACGCGTCGAATATATTCATTGTTGTATAAAAATGATCATCTGTCACCGAAGATTAATCCCCACATCGCTGATCGTTTACAAGCACCTCATCGATCGACTATCTTTTTTGTCTTCCTTTTCTCTCAAGAACAAATAAACAGCTCCCTACTCTTTCGTGGCCATCCTGGATGAGCGCCTCGCCGGTCGTATGTTGGTGGATACTGTGGAAGGACACTATACCAACAGTATCCTCCCTCCTATGTCCGAAGATTTACCAAAGCAGGTGAAGGCTACCTTCGTCATCTTGACATCCTTCTTTGCCACGTCTTTCGGTTCGTCTCCCGCTTTTGGTAAGCTAACCTCACCATCAACATTGTCCTCTACAACGATATTGCATGTCTCCACGAGGCTTGTCGTTGCTTGGAATGCTTAGTAGAGCTAGCGGACGACTGAGTCAACCTTACCGAGACCCCTCAAGAAAGGTAAGAGAGTCTTTGGGCTCAATTCAACTTTATTGTTCAATCGGAGGGTATTCAGGAGACAATCGAACGAGCACGTCAGCGGGTGGACGCATTTCGGGCCTCGTTCACTGATGATCCCAAATCGTTTGATGCCGACCACGTCACCTACGAAGTTTTGAAGACGGAGATAGTATGCTACCTCCGCCACTAGAAAAAAACTTCAAAGCAATTAGGTTGCTACTTCATTTTGTTATCTTTTGTAAGAAGCGACTAGCGACGCTATTTGCCCATATGTAAAATCAAGCAGTTAAATTTGTATTTACTGTCTTCTACATATGTAAATGGTCTCAGTATAACGACATGACAATATTACTAACGGGTAAAAAATAATTAATTAATACATATTTACTCCTAAGGCATTACTGAATTTGCATTTATGATATGAGAATGAATTTAAAACCATCTATAGTATTTATCACAAATGGTTTTACTTTAGAACCATCTGTGATGTGTATGTATATACACTTATTAATACGAACTGTCTATGATAAGTAATTATCACAGACGGTTATTAATGAGAACCGTCTATGATAATTATGTATAACAGACGGTTCGCGGTTGGGCATGTCTGGGATACAGTGCGTTATTAAATACCTAGCCAGCGAGGTCCCGACAAATCTGTCTTCATTGCGCTGCATTGAAGGAAGCGGCCGGCTTTGGGGAGTTTGGTAAAAGTATACCGCTTGTAGATCTAGCTTGTAAATCGATTTATTCTTGATGATCAGAGGTTAGTATTTGCTTCGAATTACATGCCTTGTAATAAAGAAAGATTGTAGCTAGGTTTAGATCTAGCTTAATTGGTAGTTTGCTCCTATTTAAGAATAGGTCACTACTCCTAGTTCATTTCAATATATTCTTGCTTAATATATATATCTTTATTATTATAAAAGTGTGACTTGGTGGTTGGTCTATTCTCTCTCCTCTCTTCTAAGCCATCTGATTTGATCTGGACCATTCGTCTCTCTCCTCCTCTCTCTCTCAGGATACAACCGCCCACCCCCTCCACTTTTCTCATCTTCTCGCGCATTCTGGCCACCCTTCTCTCTCTGTCGCCTACTCTCCAATGTTTGATGTGTGAAGTTGGCTAGCCAGTAAGTTCCATCTCATTATTTTTATAACTCCGTTGCAACGCACGGGTCTTTAACTAGTATATATATATATACATACATATACATACATATATATATATATGTATATATATACATATATATATATAGGACGCTGAAATGGGGCACCAAGCCTCCCTGCCTTTAGATTGCTTTTAGATGCGTGCTAGTATAATGGTATATAATATATCATCCATGGTATATCAATCATGAATGGAAAGTCTTAATCATGGATGGAAAGTCTCAATCACACTAGCATGCATCTAAAAGCAATCCAAAGCGGGGAGGCATATATATATATATATATATATATATATATATATATATACACACACACACACACACACACACACACACACACACACACACACACATATATATATATATATATATATATATATATATGCTTCATGAATATATATTGCTTCATGAATAGTACGTAGCTAGCTATTTAATTTGGATATGAACAATTTATTAAAAGGTGAATGACAATTATGTGTAAGTATTAGGCTAGTTAGCTATAGTAGCATTAATAATCTAATTTGACACTAATTTATTACATGTGTAGCGTAGATGGACCGAAGCTGGACGTACGTTGAGAACCGTGTGAGTGAAGAGTACATTAATGGCGTGTTTGCTTTAGAAGAGCGACCAAGTAGGATATGTCTAAAAAGGAGATGGAATATATGTACTGTTCATCACTGATTGCAATAATCTGAAGATATTTACCAACTATGTGCAGATGGAAACTCACTTAAGTTGAAGGGGTTTCAAAAAGGGGTATGTATGTTGGGCCAGTCATTGTGCTTTCAATGAGGATAGGTCACGTGATGACAATTTGGATCAGATGCTACGTGATGCAGAAGGGAACTATAGTAAGAGAGTTTGGTAAATTCAAGGGTTTGATGAAGGACTCGGAAAAATCTTTGTTTCCACGATGCAATCCACAATACACAAGATTGTCATCCGTTCTTGATCTACTGAAATTAAAGGCAAGCAATGATTGGTCCAACAAGAGTTGTATTGCAAAGAGACCTTATAGCAATAATATACATCATCGAATGTTCATATTTCTTGTAAGATCAACCATACGCCATTGTTTATGCTCATAACTTACTGTAATTATTTTTTTCTTGCAAGAGAGATGACATCCACATAGTCATCGTCGTCACTATCGATGTCGCCGAATGGGTCTAACTCTCTGAAGGTCGGGGTAACTAAGCGTAGCAGAGGAGTATCAAAAACGCCAGAAGGACGAATGACCATCACAGATGTCTCTCTGGATGGGGTCCCTCTGCAACCGAAGAAAGCAGCAGCATTCCGGACTACCTGCGGGATACTTGGAAGGCAACGATTCCCTATCACCATAGCAAACTGAAAAACTTTGACAAATAGAGAGAAAAGGCAGCTATGGGTGAAAATTTCAAACTTGTTTGAGATCCCACAAGAAGTCAAGGGACTCGTGCAATAGCAGGTGCTCCTCGCGATGGGAAAGCATAAAAGACTTTTAAGAGCACACTTGTCATGCAGTACATGACCAATGATCGTATGTCCTTCACAAGGTATTCTTTCTTGTCGCCAAAAATATGGGAGGCCTTTGTACGAATGAAGATGATGACCGAATTTCAACAGCAAAGTACCTCTCTAGAATGCTATATAGATAGACCCGGTGGACAACTTAGCTCATCGTGTATTGTTATGTAGAAGCCCACTGTGCATCTTTAGAGTCAGGCTTGTTGGGTCCATTCCCGTTGACGCTGGGTAGGGGATGGCGTTTACATGTAGTAGAAGCACCAACAATACTAGAAAGGTCTCGGGTAAATCCGAGTTGACTTAAAAACTGTCTTGATTGCCTCAGGTGGGTTTGCTTCTATTTTGCCACTATCCAAGGCTCTAACAATTTGAGGAGGAGGGTTCTTGAAATGCTTAATATGGTTGAACCCTAGGCCTATATGTTTGATACTCACCTTGGATTGTCTAAGAAAATGTTCAGGCTTTTCTTGCCACTAGAAAATCTCTCCAAGATTTCTTAAGGTAGTCATTCTCTTTAGTTAGTTTGGCACATGAAGCACACTTAAAGTTCTTAGTTGCCCTAGCATATCTCTTTTTATATGTGGCTACCTATAGTTTCAAGGCCTCACAAGATACACACGAAGAGCCTCTAATCTTACCAACTACTTTTCAAACATGACTATAAAAGCCTCATGCATCTCATCTAAATCATTTCTAATCTCAGCATAAAATGCACAAGCAATAAAATCAATATAATTCTTAGATGCAATCATGGATAAGAGTTTCTCATTTTTATCATTAAGAGTCTTTCTAAGAGCCTCAATTTCATTAGTAAGCTTGTGCAATTGTCACATGATTCAAATTTAGCAATACGAAGAAATTCAGTCGATTCTTTCAATTTCTGCTCCCTAAATTCACAATGAGAATATGAATATTTAGGGATAAATTGAAGCAAAGTTTTAGTGACACTTTCAAGCTTAAGCTCAAGCAACGCATAGTTATGACATGAAGTAGGTTTAGCATCTAATACACCAGCGCCGAAGCAATCAAGATCAGTACTAGACTTCAGCTTAGGGCAGTTTGCCCGAATGTGGTTTGGCTAACCAGACTCATAGTAGATGAAGGAACATCCTCTCTTCCTATTCCTCATATTGTGATAGGTTTTTGTGAATTTTGTAGATAGGAGAGATAAGTCTTCCTCGAGTAGTTTTGCAAGTTGCTCACAACTCATCTCATGCAAAGCGGACAAGGGAAATCCGGAAGAGCCAACATCCAAAGATTGAGAAGAGCCATTCTTCACTGGGTTGATCACAAGAGCCATCGACTCGATCTTAGAAAGACATGATATAAAGTCAATCTCATGCATCTTCAACCTCTAATAGAGCTCATCTAAGGTAAGCTCACTCATGACAGTATTGTCATTAATGGATGTAATCTTCATCCCCTAAACATTCATATTTAGGGCACAAGCACTTGGTGTGCATTCTCAGACTCAAAATAGGTCAAGCAAACTGTACAAAGGTTGCTAAGAATCTTGGTGAACCTGGCAAAGAAATCATCCAAAGATTCACCGAGCTTTTGCTAAAACTTTGAGTACTCTTTCTTGAATTAGTTTTGTCTCACTTCCTTAATCGCTGTGAAGCCCTCGTGATAATCAACTAGGGTCCTCTAGGTCTTGTGAGTAGGAGTCAAGTGAGCTACTCAATCAAACTCAGATCTCTATGCCCCATAATCAAGAAGTTACATGTCTTGTTGCTTACCTAGACATCCGCAATATTTGATGGAGTGATCTAGTCATCGGTAGGTACAATATAGGGTCTCTTGACTTTTGCCCAAATTGGTTACCCTTGGGTTTGGATGTAGGCCATCATGTGAGCCTTCCAATAAGGAATATCCATGCCCTCAAAGATCGGTAGCTTGGTTGGATACTTGTCTGTTGCTATGGCTCTAAGACTGGTTAAGATCGATCAATAAAAGATAACAACGCTCTGATACCACTTATACGTCACGAGATCACAATCAGAGGGGGTGAATGATTCCTCCAAAATCAACCTCCACAGATCGTATTCCAAACCTTCACTCTACTAGCTACTAGAAGAAGGAAGATCAGGCTAGCCCACCTAGATAGAACTCACAAGAACGTAGAAGAAAAACAGAGTTCAACTCTTGGCAACCGGTTAGACCACCATGAACATAGTGGTTGAACTGGTTGGCAGTCTGACTGCCTGGGAGCACTGGGCTGACCGGCCCCCGTCTGACCGCAAATAGGGTGTGGTTTGACATCCCTCCCCTATTCCAGAATAGACAAAACATCCCGAGCCAAAACTAAAAAAAGTGCAATATTCAAAATGCAAGTCCAAATGGCTTGAAACTTTGCATAAGCCAAGGATATTAGGAACCTAATTTATCTAAGGATTATATGTATCTTGGCCAAAATTTTGACCTTTTCCTTGAAACAAGTAAGGTTGCACCAAAACTAGACAAAATTCAAGAACTTGGCTTATGACTTGCTCGTGGTTTAAGGATAGTCAAGATGGCTCTAAATAGGATCTCATATGTCACAGCAAGCTAAAGCACCCAAAGAATCGATGCCAAAACCCTAGAATACAATTTCACAAGAAGTGCTCAAAATCAAGCCAAATCAGGCAAACTCTAAGATTTTGCTATAACTAGTCCCTAGATGGATGGCATATGATCCTCATGAGGCATCTCTATCTCTTACATATCCTTGGAACCAGTAAGATCAAGAGAGAAGACGCTACAGCAAATATGAGCTTCAATGACGAATACTCCTTGATGACTAAAATAGAGGTCATTAATAATTAGCTTTCTATGATGCATGTATTAAATTTGTCACCATTGAAAGTAGGGTGTTTCGTTCTAAAACTTTGTGATGATTCAAAAAATTTCATCACAAAATACAGTTACATATCATCATAGATTGATAGGTCAGAACGGTGGCTGCACGCCAAGGTGTTTTTGTGACAAATTATTTTTTTGTGACGCGTTTATTTTTTGTCATGTATTATTTTACTTTTGTATGACGAATTGTTATTGCTTAGAGGCATAGGCATGCGTAGGGAACACAGAGGAAATAAGGGAGCATGGGTATGGCCTTGACTCCCATTGCTTAGAGGCATGGGTATGGGCATGGAACGCGGAGGAAACAAGGGAGCATGGCCAGAGGATGGCCGGAGAAATGGGGTGACGGTGCACGATAGTGGACAATGGGTGGCCTAGTGACGGAGTTCTACAACGATGTATTGGTCTAGTCAAAGCATGAAATATGTAGAGGATGTGCTATTGATGGTGTAATTGCAAGAAATCGAAGAATAGCTCACCGGAGATGACAAATCAATGACAAGGAGCAGAAATGGCTAGTTTAGAAAAATCTCAATTCCCATTGATTGGCTGAACCAACGCTCACGAAGATGGTATTTGAAAGCTCTAGAAAGTTTGCAAAAGTATGGAAGGGAAGCAACGCAGTTACAGGAACCCAATTTGAAGGTTGGGTTATGGGAAACCGACGAGTAATCAAAGGATTCGGGAACGACATTTTTTGGTCATTAAATTTTGAAACTGGCAAATAAAAGGAAACGGTAGAATAAATGGAAAATAAATAGCTGGGAATTGATGCTTGAGTAATTTGGGTCATTTTCCATTTTGCACGAGGTTGAGATGAGGCTTGGTTTGAAAATTAGTTTGGAAAACCAAAGAATACAAGAGGCTAAAGGTGAATTGTTCAATCAAATGAAAGAAAAGGCACTATCACATCATACCTTGAAAGAACTCAAAGTTAAGCAAGCTCGAGTGATAGAAGAGCTAGGATGGGTGACCATCGGGAAACTGGACGAATTTTATAGATGTTACGACGAAAAAATTGTCATAAAACATACCTGCTCGGAGCCTACCCAGTCGGGCAGGCCTAGAAACCTATGATGAAATGGCACATTTACATGACATTTACTAAAACATGCATGACGATTATAAACATCACTAATTGTTACATTCCATGATGATAATATTTTTTGTCGTTAAGTTTATGATGAAAATGCCTTGTCACGTCACTAGATATAATCTATGATGCACTTTCCGTGACGATGGTGTCACGCCTTATTTTTGTCATAAAATATTTTTACGATGAAAAAGTGATCCTTCATGCTGATTTCTGATCATCATTGAAGCTCATATTGTTGTAGTGAGAAGAGAGAGCAAAAACTCCAACCAAGACAAGTGCAAAACCAACAAGATCAAGAACACATCATGGATGATGAACAAGGTTGATCTATTGCAACTTATAGATGAAGATTTTACAACCACTCTACCATAGAGGATAGTGCTTTCTCTCTCAAGAGCACACACCCCAAAAGTGTCCTCTCCCTTGGAAGCCTCTCTCACAAACCCTAGAGAAAGGATGAGTTGGTTGATTAGCTTTGCACCCTTGCAACATACCTCCAACCGACCCCCCACTTAAATAGATGAGGCAACTAGCCCACATCGAACCCTAATGGGTATTATCCATTAGCACAACTGGGCAATTTTGTTAACCACACACACACTGAGTTCTACACTCAACGTATGGCATATGCATGCTTCTCAAAGTGTATAACCCAAACCTGCTAAGGAGCAAACTTCATCCACTTGGCCTCCTCAACGCCTCCTTAACCTGAACCACTCTCCAAACGCTCTCCAAGCACCACGATTTTGGTCCCTTTGCCACTTTAGCTATTTTGTCTTCCCCACCAAAAACCTCTGCCTTGACCTGGACCTCGTCTCTTCCTTGAGACTACTCCATGGTCATCTTCTCCTTCGCAAGCAATCTTCATATTTACAACGTGTAGGTATACTAATAGCTCATACATCAACAAATCTCTTTGTGTCAGTTTACCCAATCATGCCTCACTTGAACCGACCACACCATTCGATAAACCATTTCTTGAACCTTCCCTTAGACATCCCTTATTTTCTTCTATGCCCCGCTTGAGCCTAACCATCCCGCCAGTTTTCTTGACTGAACCTCAGCTCATCCTCGAGCTTAGTCCCGGTCCACATCGTTGACCATGGCTATCTCCAAGCACCCTGCACATCAAAGACCAAGAAACCATTTATGGGCACAAGTTCTTCATAACTTGACACACGTTAGTTACACATGCTTTATGTACCATGAATGCAATGACTTAGACAACCTCATATGTTGGTCTTTGAAGCACCAACACACTGTGCCATGCTCAAGCACAGAAGCCGAATATCGAGGCATCGCCAATGCCATGGCCGAATTATGTTGGATTTGGAAGCTGCTCCTTGAACTACATCACCCACTCCATAATGGCATTGTTATCTGCTGCAACAACGCCAGCACCGTCTACCTCTTCACCAACCCCATGCAGCATCAACACACTAAACATGTGGAGATCAACCTACACTTCATTCACAAAAGAGTAGCACTTGGTGACGTTCGCGTCCTGCATGTACCATCCAGCTTCTAGTATGCATACATCTTCATGAAAGGTTTACCCACATCACTTTTTCTAGACTTTCGCTCTAGTCGCAATGTCTGACCACTCCCAGTTGACACTGCTAGGGGATGTTAGAGAGTGAGTGTGTGTACACACACCCAAAATATATATATATATATATATATATATATATATATATATATATATATATATATATATATATATATAGTATAATTAACTGGGACACCATGGTACTTAGGCATCATGATCTAAAAAAGGAATTTACCCTATGTTTCATGTGCGAAAAAATTAGAATTTTTTTAACATCGAGTTTAACTAGTTTACTAACTAGTCCAAACAAGTTTGAATTAAAATCTGAATTGTAGTTATCTTTTTATGATAGTTTGATAGTAGGTATGTGCCAATTATATATATAAATCAGCAAAGCATTTGATTTATATTTGTTCAAAACTTTGAATTTGAGTATATTTTTTCAAAAGTATACATTTAATTTGAATTGTTATAGTGGGTATATACCCTCAAATTGATATTTTTAAAAAATATACCCAAATTTAGGTTGAATTCACGCATTTGAAATCATGGTATCAACGCACCATGGTGTCCCATTTCAGCGTCCGGTATTAGCCGGTAATAGATCATTCTCCTTATCAGTTAAAGTAGATTGATGTTGTTACTATAGATAGTGTTGTTTTCCTTCTATTGCAACCATGTAACACTATATGTATCCCTCAAGCATCAATGAGTCAGTGTTGCGCAATCTCATACATCATTACATAAAGCTATAAGCTAAAAAGGAGACCTTTGTTTTTTTACTTTCTCCATGCTTTTATTTTAGGAGGAGGAGGAGAAGGCTATGGATGGCTGATCATGTGCCTTGCAAATCCGATGGACAGCTGAGATGGAGTTGTAGTGGCTACAAAAGTAGGACACAGGCCACAAAACAGATTCTCCTCTCCCCTCCCATACTCTTAGGTAGCGCCCAAGGTGTTCGTTCTTAGATGCACTCGTCTCGTGGTGGCAAGGCAAGGCGTTCTTGTCTTGGGAAGGGGCCAGATCGATCAAGACCATAGACCGGTTCCATCTGCCTACTTCCTTGAATTGCTACTCTAGATGGTTGCCAAGGGAAATCTCGCTAATTGATTCTTGCACTACTACAAAACAAGCTATACTAGACACCTCACCATAGACGGATCATGTGGATTTGTCTGTGCTTTAATTATTACAGACGGTTCATGGCTAAAACCGACTCAGAAACTATCATAGATGGTTAAGTTTAAAAGCTATCTGTGATATACGCATTATCACAGATGGTTTTTAATTAGATCCGTCTATAAAACTATCACAGATGCTTTTTATTTACAACCGTCTGCGTTTTATCGTATGAACTACAAAAGCTACTAAGCTAGAACAGATAAGTGTGTCAATGTGAATAGTCACTTTTACAAAAGACAAATTCAAGACAAATTTATTACAAAAATTCCAAAAAAAAAGATTCTCAGATCTTAGTCTTTTAGGCTTCATATGCTTCTTCTTCGACTTTTGGAGTTGGAGGATCAGCCGCTGAGTTTTCGAATGCCATGAAGATTGTCCTTGCTCTCTCCACTTCCTCCTCTAGCCTGGGCAAATCATTAGCATGACCCATAATCTCAAAAAGGATGCTATGATAAGCTTCCTAAAAATTGACCGCTTCTACTTGTGTAGGACCGGAATGGCGACAGAGGGGGGTGAATGTCGTTCTCTTAAAAATCGCCCCCGAGAATTCGGAAAATTAATTCTGCTGAAAACTGGAACGCATGCAATACTAAAAATTCAGCGTAAATCGAGAGTAATCAGTAAAAATTTCAGCTGAAAATATTGCCGTTTGATCTGCATGCAAAATGGTTAAAGATCAGCAAAAGAATAAAAAGAAAAGAAAGCAAGAGGCATAAGAAACAAGGAAAGGGAAGTCATGACACAGAGCTCAAATTTCACTGAGAGTAATCACAGCGCTTGGCCAAAAGAACTCGGCAAGACAACTGGAGAACAGAAAATATTTTTCAGAGTTGAGCAAAGAAAACTGAGCACCGAAAATAGCACAAATAGCAAGTGATTTTACTCTGGCCAAAGACAGCAGTTACTGCAGAGCCGGATCAACACAAAGGGACTTGCAAAACTGAAATCGGCAGCAGTAAAACCGTAGATCAATTGATCTTGCCGAAAGATGGAGCTACTGCACATTCAGATTTTGCCAAGCAGAGAGACTGCAGTACTGGGAAAAGAAAGGAGCAGTCCGGTAGAGAAGAAATTCAGAAGGTGCAGCCAACCAATCAGCACAAAAGAAGAAATATGCTGCCACGACTGAAGTCTGGTCACAATGCTGCTGCAGCCAAAGAAAAACTAAACACATTTGCTGTTACTTGCTGCCGAAAACAAAGTTGGCTGCAGTTCTCAGGAAATAAAGTGACTGCAGAAGCTACCCCGGCCTGACCAGGAACAAGAGGACAAAGGCAATCAGAAAACAGGAAACCAGACCTCTACCCAAAATAGAGAATGCCAGCTGAAAAAGAACTTGACAAAAGACTGAAAATATTCAGCTGAAAACACAACACATGCAGACCAACTGTAAACAAGAACTGCGGTAGAACTTGACCCCAAAAAAAATGCTACAGAGAATACTGAAGGAGAGAAAGACAGAGAAAGATTGCTGAAGGATTACAGTGGAGAAATCTTTCGGATTAAAACGGAAAGAGCTTCTGCTGCAAAAATGCTCTCGGTTGGACTGCAATTTTACTACTCGAAAAGACAATGAAATCGCTGCATCGCTTTAACCGAAAGCTTGTCGCTGCACTGTGAGCTGCAGTTTTTCTTTGTTTTCACAACTTGCACTGTTTTCCTACCGAAAGAAGAATAGCAGAACACCGAATCCAACCGCAGAGAGGAATGGTCAAAACAACAAAAGATTTGTAGCTTCTAATTAAGGAGTAAGAGGCGAGAGTAACAAGATCACGGAAGAAGAAATAAAAGACCAAACTTAGAAATGAACAAGAAGCCAGAACATCTCAGAGAGGAAATTTATCAAATGCTTCATAGTGATGAATGATCATATCACGATTGTTTACGACCATCACACAACCGAGAGACACACGCAAGGAAGACACAAGAATTCCTTTCTGCTCCCCGACTTCCACTAGGAAAAGACCAAGGCTCTCCACTCTTTTCAACAACCTCTCAACCAAAAGAGAGAAAGAGAAAGTAAAGGCAAAGACCCATTCAAAACCCTAACTCTCCCAAACCCATTGAATGGATGATGGGGTATGCAGCCCTCAACTCCTATTTATAGCCCTTGGCTAACGGGTCTCCAACCCGTTACGGCTAAACCCTAACGGAGCCGCCTCCCGCTTGTGCCTTGCGAAATTCTGCCGTTTCGCCCCGCACCTTCCGGAAGCTTCGCGCTCCTTGCCTCGCACGCCCGCAACCACCTCGAGTCCACGCCGTCTTCGACACATCCCGACTGTTCGACCTCGCCGCCACCGCGCCTAGTCCGGTCCACCGTGTCTCGCCACGACTCCGCCTCCATCCTGCGACACACGTACACGAAACACGCCAAATAGCACCGCCGATACATGAAAGCGTAAATAGAGATCAAACCGCCGAGTCATCAAAATATGCAGCCTAAACCCATACGACTAGGTTTGACCGAGTCCGACCGAGCCCGTTATGCCACGCAACGTCAGGGTCCGAACCAACCAACTCAAACTCGACTTTACTAAAACGATGTCAATTACTCATCATACACAACGGGATGACCACCACATGGTCTCTCAATCTCCCCCTTGATGAGTATATTGACAAACCCAGAAAAAAAAACATGAAGTAGAGTTTGAAGAGTCCAACATGGTCCAAAGAAAGAAATGAAACTCATGACCATGTCGACAGAAGGAGCAAAAGAAAGAACAAGTTTTCCTCAAAGCTCCTAAAACTATTCTCCCCCTTTTGGCAATAAACCCATCAAGAATGAAAAAGAGAGAATAAGTCATGATGATGGATGAAATGGCTGAAGTTTGTTTAATCTAAGCATTTAGAGCCAAGAGAATTATCCAAAATGACCATAATGTATTACACCAAGCCATAACTTAATGAAAAGCTATCTAGATCATGACAAAATATGTATAAGCCAGCTAGAAGCTACTAGATGACAATATGAATTTTAGTGCATTTTATGAACATGTCAAGTCATCAATAAGCAAAGTCTAGCTAGAGATATCCAAGGATGATGCAAGCCATGTCAATCAAGCTAAGCGGAACCAAGAATCTAATATTGAGCACAAATAGAGTGTTATATTCTCAAGAGTGAAACAATGGTTCAAGTACTTGATTCTTTTGATAATTCAAGCAAATTGAGCACAAGTGATATTTTTCTTTTGAAGCTTATGGTTGTTTTCAACCACTATTTTTATCATGTGCAAGATCTCAAGCCATGCTTCGACTACTTCAAGCAAAAAGCTTAAGAAGATAGTCTAGGTCATCCAAAACTCCCCCAAGTTCATGCCTAGTGCAATGGCAAGCCGTCTCGTGAGAAAGAATTGGTGAGATCGGTTTTTCGCACGTAAGAGATCTTTTGTCTCTATTTTTTAACAAGTTGTACTAACTCATGTTACATCAAGAGTTTAAGACAGCTCAAACTAAGGCTCAAAAGAGATTCAACGCTCAACTCAAATTTATTTGACATGTCATGAATCATAAAAGGATATCTCAAGAAAGACTAAACTCGAGTGCTAATCATGACACGTTTTTAGTTCAAATTGAGCAAGTTTAATTAACTCATCATGACAAAAGCTAGTCTACACATATGAAGTCATGATAAATCTAGCGATAAGCATAAATCATGGCAAGATGTAAATCATTGTAAGCATGTCATAACCGGATAATAATCAAGGCTCAATGTAGTTATCTTACAATGCAAAATGCTAAAATGTAAGAAAATCCAGCCCCTTAACATGTGATGCAACTTTTAGTTCAAGTTGAGTTAAGTTAATATTACATTCCGAAGTTCCCAAATGAACTCCCCCGAGACCAAAGCAATAAAATCGAGAAGCTGGCAGAGAAAACAGGCAGTCCTTAAAGCATAGATAAGATATAGAGGATACTGTGGCTCAGACTGACTCTCATCTACCCCATATGACCTGTGACTAATAGCCGACCGTAAAAACACACACTAGAGAGCAAACACGCACTGCTCACCCGAAGGTGGCCCGACCCTCGCTAGATCGCAAGAAGTGAGTAAGCTCAATCTAGTGAGATAAGAAACAGCTAATAGAGCATCCTGAAAGCATAAGATAAGAGTAAGAAGTCTAAGCAACTAGACAAAGGAACCACTCTAACCTATGCTAGAAGAACTAAACCCAATGCACCCATATGCAATGCAATCAGAAAGGAGACAGAAGCATAATCAATATAGTAAAGCAGTAAAGCACAAGCTCCCCCTCACAACAGTCCATAAGGACAAACCACCCCAAGCTCTCCCCGCAGAGCTGAAAACCTCGAGCCATCCAAAGGCTTGGTGAAGATGTCACCAACCGGTGGTCACCTCCCAAACCGGAGCACGATGTCACCCTTCTCCACATGGTCTCTAAGGAAGTGAAAGCGAATGTCGATATGCTTGGTACGAGAATGTCGTGACCGGGTTCTTAGCAATGTTAATTGCGTAGTGTTATCACAAAGGAGTGGAACACGTCGATGACTAACCCAAAGTCCCGCAGGTCGAGACCATCCAGCACTTGGCTACAAGAATCGGCCGCAAAGAACGCACTCGGCCTCTGCGGTGGACTGTGCAACACCGGACTGCTTCCTCGAGGACCAGGAAACGAGAGAAGTGCCAATGAATTGGCAGGTGCCCGAAGTGCTCTTCCTGCTCATCCCTGACCAAAGAAAGTTTGCATCCGAGTAAGCTCTCGTGGAAAGACAGATGAGGAAGAGTACCGATACCATAGTCAATGGTAGCTCGAAGGTACCGAAGGATGCGCTTCACCGCTGGCGGTGAGATACGCGAGGTGAAGCTCAAACCGAGCACAAAGACACAGAGAAGTGTATGTCCGGTCTCGAGGTCGTGAGGTACAAGAGGGAGCCGATCATACTTCGATACTCCTTCTGATCGACTGGCTCGCCGTTTTCATCTGGGTCGAGTGGAATTGATGTAGCCATAGGAGTGGACACCGGCTTCCCATCACTCATATCGAAGCGCTTCAGGAGGTCTCGAGTGTACTTGCCCTGGTGCAAGAAGATACCCTCCCGAGTCTACTTAATTTGGAAACCAAGGAAGAAACTCAACTCGCCCATCATGCTCATCTCAAATTCCGAGCTCATGACATTGGAAAACTGGAAACGAGAGCATGCGAGGAGTCGCTTAAAGATGATGTCATCCACATAAACGGACGAGCATAAAGTCAGTGCCTAGCCGGCGGATGAACAAGGTCTTGTCGACTTTACCCATTTCGAAATCATGTCTCAATAGATATGACTTAAGCCTCTCATACCAAGCTCTAGGGGCTTGCTTAAGTCCATACAACGCTTTGGAAAGCTTGAAGACATGACTTGGGTATTGGGGCTCTCGAAACCTGGAGGCTGTCTGACATAGACTTCTTCCTCAATGAAGCCATTGAGAAAGGCACTCTTGACGTCCATCTGGTAAAGCTTGAAACCTTTAGAAGTCGCAAAGGTAAGCGAAATTCTAATGGCCTCAAGACGAGCTACAGGGCAAAGGTCTCCTCGAAATCCGCACCCTCAACCGGGAGTACCCTTGTGCAACCGCCTAGCCTTGTTTCGAATGACTACCCCATCCTCGCTTTGCTTGTTCTTGAACACTCATTTGGTTCCAATGATATTGTGATCACGAGGGGGCTCGACAAGCGTCCAAACCTTGTTTCTTTCGAAACTCTCCAGCTCCTCATGCATGGCATTGACCCAAGACTCATCAGATAAAGCATGACAAACTCCTTGGGCTCAAAAGAAGCTACAAAGGCGAGTGGAGATGTAAAAGCGACACGCCGAGACTTGGAGCGTGTGACTCTGCTCAAAGAGATCTCCAATCATCCGCCGAAGGATGAGATTTTGAATATGTCTTGAGGTCCCTGGATGAGATGAAGAAGTGGCCTCTACCTCGTTACCGACGGGGTAGGAACAGAGCCACTAGCTCCGTAAGAAGGTAAGGGGTCGATCACCTCGAGGTGCGGTGGAAGAAGGCACCTCAAGGGGTGGATGAGAGACTGGATCGGGTAGACAACCCTTATCTCCATCATCCTCATCATCCACGAAGATGGTCTCGGATCGCTCTAGTGAACTCGAGATATCGGCCTAGTCCCTGACCGGCCTCATCAAGGTTACCTCACGTGTTTCTACCATTTTGCTAGACTCGCAGCCTGCACCTATAGGTCGCCAAGAAGTCGAGTAGCCTAGAAAGAGTCCATTACAAGAACGTGACTCGAACTTATCTAGGTTCCCGACTTCGAATAAAACACTTGCAACCGAACACACGAAAATGGAAAACACCTGGCCGCCCGTATCTCAACTCATAAGAAGTGCGGTGCAAATGTGCCCAAGAAAACTCTGTTCAAAACATGGCACGCGGTGGCTATAGCTTCACCCAAAACTTCCGCGGTGTAAAGTACTCATCAAGCATCGCCCCGCCATCTCGACTAAGGTACGGTTCTTCCTCTCCACAACGCCATTCTCGCCGAGGGACGATGGAGAAGAGAACGGTGCTCTACACTGCCTCACCACGTAAACTCTCAAAGTAGGAATTTTGAACTCCGTGCCATTGTCATCGCGGATCGCTCGTAAGGCACCGGAAGATCAATGTAAAGTCTACTAAAAGACCTCGAAATGTGTAAACGTCTCATCCTTCGAGGCTAAGAAAACACCCAAGAGTACCTCGAAGTCATCGACCACGACAAGAACATACCACTTCCTCCCGCAGATCGCACTCGAGCCGGTCCGACCGTGTCCATGTGGAGCAGGTGTCCTTGCATCGGTCATAGTCACTTTGGACGGAGGGTGAGAAGCGGAACCATCTTGCCGTGTTCAAGATGGAGCGCAAACAAGATCTTTGACCATCTTGAGTTTCGGCACCACGAATGAGATCGTGACCGCTAACTTCGGGTCAAATGATCAAAGCCAATATGACCAAGTCTCCTATGCCGTAAAGAAAGATCACGGACTCGAAGCAACCAAACATCAAGAGGATCACCGGAAGACTCAACAAAATCAGACGAAGATCCTCCCATATCGAGAAATCCGCAAACCGTATCACCAAGAATCAAGAATTTTGCAAGCGTTTTCTTAAAGCATACCTCAAAACCGCATCGGTGAACTGGAAACCGAAAGCAAATTGTACCGCAGCTTACTAACCAAGGCAACATCCTTCAAAATGAAAGAATTATTAATGCGACAGAGACTTTTGGCGATGACTCGCCCGAAGAGGCGTCTCCAAGGTGATCGCCTCATCACCAGCACGGCAAGGAAGAAAACCAACGGAATCTCCGGTCATGTGTCGTGAACACCGAGTCTACAAGCCAAACCTTTCCTTCCCTCGCCCGCGAACCCGAGTCAACAAGAGAGCAAAGTCTCGATCTTGGGATAAATCAACATAGATTTTGGCACCCAATACCGAGTCACACGTCGAGCGTAAGAAGTAGTCACACACGATCGACCTCTAACTACCCCACGCCTCCGTCGCTCAAAGAAGCGGAAGGTCTATGTAGACCGAGTCATTCTTTGGGTCCGATCGCACGGGAGAGCGAGTCGGAGCACCGGCAAGACGCGATCACGCCGCGGGTAGCTATCTCGATGGAACGAGATCTACCCTCAGGACGGCGGAAGTCACGACCAGAGGGAGCATGAGGATGAAAAACAGAAAACTCGGAAGAACCAAGTCCTCGATACTGCCCAAAGCTACCAACAGTAGCAAGCATAGACCTCGTGTTGGTCTTAGGTGCACTCAAGGACTGGGCCGACCCGAATCGCCTAAGAGCGCAACACGGCCTCTACGCGCGATCTTGGCGCTGAAGCAATGGTCAATAAATGCCCATCCTTCCGATGAAGGTGCAATGATATCTTCCGAGGGGTCAAGCTGCGGTGAAATCACATTGTTGCCGAAATCCCTTGGACAAAGCCCGCCGATTTAAATTGAACTTTCTTGTTCTTGGCTTGACCTCAATCACACCGCGGCTACGGGTCCGAGCACGACGTGTGGATGTTTCCTCACATCCTCACGGAGATCATATCCTAGACCCTGTTTGAACTTGCAAATCTTTGATTGGTCTAGAATAAGATTGAGATTCTTCTTGTCTCCTACAAATTTCTCGAGAGTGTTCATAAGGTACTGACACTCCCGAAAGAGAGAGGTGCAAGAGGAGCAAGGAGAAGGAGAGACAGCAGGAGGAGAAGAAGGAGAAGAACCAATAGCGTAAGAGCCGAATAGCACGTGTATATTTCTCCTTATGCACGGCCACCTCAACCTTGAGGGCTTCGCAGGACACACAGGAGGCAGCCCTAATCCTAGCCATTTGTTTCTCGTAACTCTTCCTAAACGCCTCTACCATGTCCTTATCCTTTTCCAACACTTCAAAGACAGTAAAGCACAAGAAGGATGTGATTTTCTAGAAGGTCCTTAGTTAGCTTCACATATTTTTCATCCAAAGCAATCAAGTTAGATTTTAGTTTATCACAAATTTTGCATGGTGAGCTAACAGGGTCCTTAGAAGCATACTGAGCTATTTTCTTATTGTAGTCAATCATTTCTTGAAACTGTTTTGAGACAGATTCAAGTTCAGCAGTTAACTTAGGACAATTTACACATGAAGCAATAGGCTCAAGTAGAAAAGCTTGTAACTCAGCAATTTTATGATCTGCTCGTTTTAGATTCATCTTTAAGTTATTACAACTTTCACACGTCTCGGGCAGATCGAGAAGCAATGTATAAAGACCTCTAAAAGCATTATCCTTATCCTCACATGAGGTGCAAGAAATAGTCTCAACAGTAGAAGATGAAACAGGAACTACCCTACTCATCTCAAGCTCAGCAAGAAGACTAATGTTCTCCACCTTAATCAAATCAAGCTCGAAGATGACTAGCATGAGAGGTCCTTAATTTCTCCATATCATCAATCAAGGCACAAAGATGTATCACACCATCACGGAGGGAGCGGATGTGTTTAAGTAAGCTCCGTGATAGTCTAGCTACTTCCTTCTCCAAATCAAGACACCTAGCCCTAGACTTGGCATGAAATCTACCTAGCTTAAGGAAAGCATCATTGTCGGGTCATAAGTAGGGCTCACCTCATCGAGTCGGAGTACGCTCATTGTCGCCGATTCACTCGAGGGCCATGAAGCACATGTCGAGAAGTCCTCGCCATCCTTGGGATCTTGCTCGTCCTTCCCATCATCGCCGCTCCACCCTCCACCTCACCGAGATCGAGGTCGTCAAGGCGGTGAGGACGCGATGGAACAACTTCTTGGCCTTCCGGTTGCGAAACTTCTTCTTGCCTTGGACCGGCCGAGGACTTGAGTTGCGGTTCCTGCCGGTGTAGTCGTTTTGCCCAAACCGCCAAGTCGCCTTTACCCTTCCCAAGCTTGGGACAGTTTGCTCGGATGTGGTTGGGGCCACCACACTCAAACAAATCACGGGTCCTCCTCTTTTCCATCCCTCCTCCTCTTGTAAGCATGAGAAAATCTTCGCTAGGAGGGCTAGTCGTTCATCCGAAGTCGCTCTAACTGATCATCAGTTATGTCACAGAGAGCAGCGAGGGAGAATCCACACAAAGGCTCAGCAGAAGAAGATCCAGAAGCGGGATCGGTGACTAGTGCCATCGACTGTGACTTCGACCGACGAGAGACTATGTCAATCTCGTGAGTCTTGAGGCGCGAGTAAAGCGTGTCAAGAGTCAGGGTCGAGAGATCCGTGGTGTCCTTGATGGTAGTCACCTTCATCTCCCAAACGCGAAGATCGAGTGCAGAGAGGATTTGTCGAGCTTTATCCGAATCGGAGTATGTGAGACTGACGGCTCGGAGGTTGCTCAAGATCTTGTGAAACCGCGAGAAGCACTCGTCAAGGACTCACCAGAAGCATCTCGAATTTGTCTGTATTCACACTTGAACCGGTCCTGTCGAACCGTCTTGATCCGGGTGGTGTCCTCATGGTATGCATTGAGGGTCACCCGATGTCGAGGCGGACGACATGTGAGAGATGCGATCGATTCGCGTCGCTCAACCCTCGAATGATGATGTTCCTTGCCTTTGCATTCGCCTCAACATCGCCATATTCCGGCATTGATGTTCTCATCGGCAGAACAACAAACGAATCTTCACCTTCCGCCGATGGCATACCCCGAGCTCGGATGTAAGTTTCCATTCGGCTTTTCCGAAGGGTAATCCAGCCATCAAGATGGACGGCTTGGTGGAATACTTGTCTGTCGCCATGGCTCGCAGACCGTTAAGATCTATAGAAAAGAGCTAACCGCTCGATACCAATTGTAGGACCGAATGGCGACGAGAGGGGTGAATGTCGTTCTCTTAAAAATCGCCCCCGAGAATTCGGAAAATTAATTCTGCTGAAAACTGGAACGCATGCAATACTAAAAAATTCAGCGTAAATCAGAGAGTAATCAGTAAAAATTTCAGCTAAAAATATTGCCGTTTGATCTGCATGCAAAATGGTTAAAGATCAGCAAAAGAATAAAAAGAAAAGAAAGCAAGAGGCATAAGAAACAAGGAAAGGGAAGTCATGACACAGAGCTCAAATTTCACTGAGAGTAATCACAGCGCTTGGCCAAAAGAACTCGGCAAGACAACTGGAGAACAGAAAATATTTTTCAGAGTTGAGCAAAGAAAACTGAGCACCGAAAATAGCACAAATAGCAAGTGATTTTACTCTGGCCAAAGACAGCAGTTACTGCAGAGCCGGATCAACACAAAAGAGACTTGCAAAACTGAAATCGGCAGCAGTAAAACCGTAGATCAATTGATCTTGCCGAAAGATGGAGCTACTGCACACATTCAGATTTTGCCAAGCAGAGAGACTGCAGTACTGGGAAAAGAAAGGAGCAGTCCGGTAGAGAAGAAATTCAGAAGGTGCAGCCAACCAATCAGCACAAAAGAAGAAATATGCTGCCACGACTGAAGTCTGGTCACAATGCTGCTGCAGCCAAAGAAAAAACTAAACACATTTGCTGTTACTTGCTGCCGAAAACAAAGTTGGCTGCAGTTCTCAGGAAATAAAGTGACTGCAGAAGCTACCCCGGCCTGACCAGGAACAAGAGGACAAAGGCAATCAGAAAACAGGAAACCAGACCTCTACCCAAAATAGAGAATGCCAGCTGAAAAAGAACTTGACAAAAGACTGAAAATATTCAGCTGAAAACACAACACATGCAGACCAACTGTAAACAAGAACTGCGGTAGAACTTGACCCAAAAAAAATGCTACAGAGAATACTGAAGGAGAGAAAGACAGAGAAAGATTGCTGAAGGATTACAGTGGAGAAATCTTTCGGATTAAAACGGAAAGAGCTTCTGCTGCAAAAATGCTCTCGGTTGGACTGCAATTTTACTACTCTGAAAAGACAACTGAAACTGCTGCTACTGCTTTCAGAACCGAAAGCTTGTCGCTGCACTGTGAGCTGCAGTTTTTCTGTTTGTTTTCACAACTTGCATACTGTTTTCCGGTCGAAAGAAGAATAGCAGGAACACCAGAATCCAACCGCAGAGAGGAATGGTCAAAACAACAAAAGATTTGTAGCTTCTTAATTAAGGAGTAAGAGGCAGAGAGTAACAAGATCACGGAAGAAGAAATAAAAGACCAAACTTAGAAATGAACAAGAAGCCAGAACATCTCAGAGAGGAAATTTATCAAATGCTTCATAGTGATGAATGATCATATCACGATTGTTTACAGCCATCACACAACTGAGAGACACACGCAAGGAAGACACAAGAACTCCTTTCCTGCTCCCTGACTTCCACTAGGAAAAGACCAAGGCTCTCCACTCTTTTCAACAACCTCTCAACCAAAAGAGAGAAAAGAGAAAGTAAAGGCAAAGACCCATTCAAAACCCTAACTCTCTCCCAAACCCATTGAATGGATGATGGGGTATGCAGCCCTCAACTCCTATTTATAGCCCTTGGCTAACGGGTCTCCAACCCGTTACGCCGGCTAAACCCTAACGGAGCTGCCTCCGCTTGTGCACCTTGCGAAATTCCCTGCCGCCCCTCCCGCACCTTCCGGAAGCTTCGCGCTCCTTGCCTCGCACGCCGCAACCACCTCGAGTCCACGCCGCTTGACACATCCCGACCGTTCGACCTCGCGCCACCGCGCCTAGTCCGGTCCACCGTGTCTCGCCACGACTCCGCCTACCGCCCCGCAGACACACGCATACCTAAACACGCCAAATAGCACCGCCGATACATGAAAGCGTAAATAGAGATCAAACACGCCGAGTCATCAAAATATGCAGCCTAAACCCATACGACTAGGTTTGACCGAGTCCGACCGAGCCCGTTACGCCACGCAACGTCAGGGTCCGAACCAACCAACTCAAACTCGACTTTACTAAAACGATGTCAATTACTCATCATACACAACGGGATGACCACCACATGGTCTCTCAATTTGATCGGCGACGTTATCCATGTGTCTCTCCATTGCCGTAAGAGTTACTTCCACTTTGCGCACATTGAGAGAAGAATGAGGCTGAGGGCAGTTTCTCTTTCTTGAGTCGCAACGAGACACCTCCATCGACAGTGGATGATGAGGTCCAGCTGACGGATGGAAGCGAGTCGAGGAAGGAGAGCAAGGCGTGAGCGGAGGAGCTGCTCCAGACGTAAATTGTTGGTTGCCTGCGTAAGGTGCGGCCGAACAATTTATGATGGATAGATGAGAGGAAGGAGATAAAAAGTATATTAGATGACATTATTGAGAAATCTGGTGAAGAAGATGAGGGAGAGGACAATATAGAAGAGCTATTGTAGGGCGCACATATTTAAGTGTTATCATAGACGGTTCGTATACCAAACCGTCTCTGATTTGGTATTAATATCAGAGACGGTTTGGTATACGAACCGTCTGTAATAACGCTTAAATATGCGTGCCCTACGCTGAACATAAGGGGTTTGTATTCGATTCTCAATTGTCTGCCCTATAGCTTAGATACAAGGAGAATTTATACTAGTAACAACTCTCCTAGTTGAGTGTGAAATGGCTCTTGTGTTTCTGAAGATAGTCTAGCTGAAAGGTCTCCACAAAATGAATTCCCGTGGAGCTTCGCGTGGCTGTTGGGCTTCTGTGTAGTCTCCACTAAAACAGTCATAACTCTTTATTGAGAAGTTCAAATGATGCACCGTTTGTTGCGTTGGAAAATAGACTTGATAAACTTTCTAACCATATGTATTATGTCACCCAGAACTTCACAGGTTGGTACGTCCATCCACATGAAGTTGCAGCTCTTGTTGTGTAAGTTGTAGTCTTGTTCGTAACCTTCTTCAACATGTGCGGCATCCTTGTTATCCTCCGTGTAATCTTCCTCATATTTAGTGTAACCGTTTTCCACTTCAATATCCTACATTTCCTCATGAGCAACAATAGTATATATGATTTAGGTAGTATAAAGGTTTCGGTTACATTGAAGTGAATTTCAGCAAGGAGTGAAGTCACCTGTTGCTGTAGCTTTTTGGAACGGCTTCGCGTAAGCGGTCCTTGTTCCATTACATGGCTTACATTGTTTGGTGTCGCTTTGCCATGTGCTTGTGTAACCGGTTCATGGGTTACCTCATGGATGTCCTCATCAGGTGAGACATCTAGTATAACTTGTTTTGTAGTAGTGATAAGTGAATTGTCCATCTTTCATCATCAACTTAAGCTTTTGGATGAATTGGTTGGTGCATGCAACTCAATATAAATGATAAGGAATTATCAAGTTATATGTACCTATTTTACCAGTTCTGATGATCCAAGTCAAAATTCTAAATAGAGAAAATAAATTAAAAGAATAAAGGAAACCCAATAACTATCTCACAACTACTATGCAGAAGAAGTAAAAGATCGGCACAACTTGTAACTGTGGTTGCGTTTTCAACGATGAAGCACACAAAACTAGAAAAAGACACAGAATGTAGCCTCTATATTTTTCTCTTTATTAATATCTCATGATGAGCAGCCCCTGCCTACCTTATATGGAGAAGGAGGTCTACTGTATCAATCAAATAAACCAAATAAGTAATATAAAGCTAAATTAGAGTAACATGCCTCGTGGGCCCTTAGGCCTAATTACAACACTCATATTTTTCCCACTTTGGCTCGAAGGGCACTCCCAATAGTCATCTGTGCTTGATATTATAGCTATGTCACATCAAGTTTTTTGTAAAGTAGAAGAGAGAGAATGAGATTGATACTCATGCAAGTATTACACCTTTTTAGAAAACCAAAAATAGTAGCTACAAATAGTGCATTGAAAGGACTTGGTACTATTTTTGTGGACCATCCTTCCCTCTAGAGAAGAGAGATCCATGCAACAATGTGGGCCCTCTACTATTTAGTTTCAAACCATTGGATGATTGTTTTTAAAAGCTCACTTAACCACACTCTCTCTTCTAGTATCAAGATTTACTTTCTCGAGAGCCAAGAGTAACTCGGATGGTGAGGCTGCCAGGAGTGCAGCCCACCCACCCAGGCTCGATCATGTGGCGTCTCATTTTCGGGGTACCGTGTATATAAACAGTACTCTCTAGATACTGTTTATGTGAATAGTGCTTCTCAAAGTACACGCATATATGTGTGTTCAATAGTCAAAGTGCGTGTCCATGCTCCGTGAGGCTTATGTGGGTGTATGTGTGTGGTGTGCGTTGTGTCATGTGTGTCCGAATTGTACTAAAAAAGATTTACTTTCTCTCCTTTAGTATTAAGATTTAACATCAAACTCTTGTGAGTGCCATTGTTCCTTTGTTTTACATGAACAGCAAACAGCTGTCTGCTCCCACAAATTCGCTGTTATTTAGTAGTCAAGCCATGCATCGTTGGCGCCTCATTGACGGCTGACGAGGTGTCTGGATGGGAGTTAAGGCAAAATTTGCCGTTGTGAGGAAAGACAAAACCATACGAATCTCAAACTAGCCAAACCCAATTTATCCTTAATTTGTTAGATGGCTTAACATTGCCCAATAGGTTCGTGTCATAGAGTTCGTGAGCTTGATGTAAAGTTTTTTCAATTATATTTGGTAATTAGTTTAACATTAAAATAAGTCAATTTTTAAATAATTTCAATTGTATTCTGTCTGCTTAATGTGCTAGCTCGAGCCTCAAATTACTTTTAAACTATTAATAAGATGATACAAAATTATACTATGTTAATTTTAGAAGAAGCTGAATAATGCTCGTCAATTTTGAAAGAAGCTGAATAAGGTTCCATTCGATTGAGCTAAAATTACACTGTAATTGATAATGACTTATTTGGCATAACTAAATTTAAAAAATTTTAAAATAGAAAAAATAGGTTAGCCTATCATGAACAATGTAAATGAATACATGAAAAAAAGAACGAAAAAAACCCAAAAAGACCAAAATATCATAAAAAGATGAAATTTAAGAATAGTAAAAAAAATAAGTTAAAACCTAGATTACTTTTTTTAGAAAAAAAAATCATTTCCACCTTTACCTAAGAGGTCTAGGCGGCTAGCTGCCTAGCTGTGAAAAAACTGTCTCAATCTGTTCGCTAGAACGGTGGAGAACGAATCTCAAAACAAAGCAACGACGCACGCTACGAAGTCTCAGACCCCATCGGGCATTGGGGGCGAGGGGTTTTGCGGACGAAATGGCCTCCGCGGAAAGGAAAACTCCGCCGCCTCCGCCCCTAAACCCTACCGCCGCCGATCCCCTCCACCGCCGGCGTCCTCCGCCTCCGCCGATCCTCTCCACGGTCGTCGCGGACAGCCCCTTCCACCGCTACCAGGCTCCACCACCGAGCCCAGGCTACTTCCGCCGTCGTCGCCATGCTCCTCCGGGGCCCCGTCGCCAGCCTCCTCTGCGACCGCCGGCCGCCACCGATCTCTTCCACCGACGGCGTCTTCCGCCTACGCCGATCCCCTCCACCGCCGTCGCGGCCAGCCGCATCCACTGCTACCAGGCTCCACCACCGCGGCAAGCCTCCTTCGGCCGTCGTCGCCATGCTCCTCCGGGGCCCGTCGCCAGACTACTCTGCAACCGCTCGCCTCCTCCACCGTCGCCCATGTTCACCCGACCAGAGCATCTGGTCAGCTCACATCTAGTGAATTTTCTTTTCTGTCTAATCTCACAATTCATGACACGATTGTGTTCCGTTTCTAATTTGCTTGCTGTTTTCGTGTTCTTCCGGTGGCCCATCGCCGTGAAGATCCGCCCGCTTCTTCCGTTACCGTCCGTACAGATGCCGTCGGCCACCACCGCAGAGAGGAGTTCGCGAGGAGGCGGAGGCAGCAGCATGAGATAGCCAAAGCTGTGATTACGATGGTACCGGTCCATCGTGCTGTTATCTTTCACGGCGGTGGTCTGCCACTATGAGCACAACCGCCCGGTGGTGTTGGTGGCTGAGCTTGCTGCCATCGTATGCTTGTCGCTGTACTTCTAGCCCTCGTACATCATCCAGTTGTGCCTGGATTGTCCAATGATTGGGGACATCTCAATTTTCTTGCTTCTATGGTCGTTCGTCTTGTGTGCTTTCTTCGTTGGAGTGAGTTTGAGCTCTTTTGCCGCTATGCGAGCATACCTGTTTGGCGTCAGTGTGCAGGACTGTTTTCTTAATTGGTTGTGTCCGTGAGTACCTCCGCATAAGGTATACATGGCACATACTAATCTGAATTTGACAGTCCCTCTCCTTTCTGTTTGTTGTGTAATGTTGTGTTTGTTGATCAATGTAGGTGTTCTTCGGATCTACAGCAGCCATCGCAGCAGCATGTGCGAAGGCTTGTCGAGAAGAGGAAGCCAACAACTGTGATTGTCAACTCCATCAAGCCTTGTTGTCATCTCCATCAAGCCAGCCTGGAAATAGGTAAGCTATAAAATTCTTACATCAACATGTTCAACACTTGTTGGTTACCCCGCACCTAGCTGCGAGCCATGTTGAGAACACCATATGCACATTAGCAATGTTTTAAGAAACAATTTAGTAAAACACAGTGAAAACAAACTGGTCCAATTGCATTAAATTGAACCCTGGATTTCAATTCAAGAATTCAACAATGAAAACAAACTGGTCCATGCACAGAGTAGCAAAATAACAAAAGGAGCAAATGAACAAATGCAGTGGACTAAAAAAACATAAATTGAACCCAGGATTTCAATTCAAGAATTCAACAGTGAAAACAAACTGGTCTATGCACAGAGTAGCAAAATAACAAAAGGAGTAAATGAACAAATGTGATGGACTAAAAAAACAAAGGTAATAAAAGATTCAGTTGATTGTTCATGCACGCGCATCATCTCTCTTTTGTGCTCTTTTGTGCAGTAGCCTCTTTTAAATTCTAACACCGGAGGAGAAACATTGATGATCAGTTGTGTAATGACAAAAGGTCTACGATAAACATTGATGATCAGTAGTGTAATGACAAAAGGTCTACGATAGAATACACTAACTCAAAGACATCAAGGTGTTAACACAGACAGAAATGCTAGAAAACAGTAGCTCTTTTCAATGGATTCGATGGTATAGCTTACAACCGTCAGATCGTATCATCCAACTAGCACAACTTCCACCTTCCACCCATGTCCAAGAAAATCTTATTCATATCCACACACTGACCCACGAGCTCCTCTGACCGTCACGCATAGGTGGTAGTGAGTTGGTGTGGTGGGGCGGCACCTAGGCGATGCATGCCGCGAACAGCAAACAGTGTAGCATGCTCCACTGCCACAACGACATGGAGGTTCACAACCAAGCTCATCCTTATCCTCCCTGTGTCTGAGTGATGTTATGGGCATGGTAAGGCAGCAGCACTTATACATGCAGAACAGGAGACCAGTACTAGTGACCGGCCGCCAAGACGTCCGGCTGTTGTCAACACAGACAACAGCGACCAAGGGGGGTCCATAGAGAATTAGGAGAATTAGCAAGTTTAGTTCAGACTAGGAGATAGAGTCCAGGAGAACTAGGTAGTCTATTCGTTGTCTGTTAGGAAAGTGCTTGGAGATGAGAGTTCGTGAGTCTTAGCAGGAAGACATCCTCTATACAAAGATGCATTGTATCTCGGTTTTAATCAAGCAAGGAAGAAATAATCTATTCTTCCCCCAAATATTCTCTCATCCCAATCTATGTCTATCTCACCATTCTAAAACCCTAAGCCCCTTCAAGCCATGCTATCTGGCCTTCCTCAGCAATATAGTTATCTCGTTGTGAACCAACGTTCACAACAGGTGAGCTCCAGTTTCCTCTTAGATACACGGTTTTCAAGTTTGAAGCTTGGAACTTGCAATTTTTCTTTTGAAATTTGTATTTTGTTAATTTTTTGGCTCAAACTTGTCAAACTTCTTTGAAACTTTTTTGACTGACCGGATTTGTAGCATCTTTGGTCTGATATTGAGTCGGGTAAATTGGGTGCCCCATGGTCCATTTAGGATGGTCTCATTTTACACTCTGGTAGGGTTTATGTGCCAGCCTCATCTCCCTCCGTGCAGTTGATCCTCACTTCGGCCCATGCAGCTCATGAGGGAATTCAGAAGACATTATGTCGGTTGCGCAAAGATTTCCATGTTCCAGGGGCTAAACGGCTTGTTCAGGAATTTGTGCTGACTTGTCTTGTTTGTCAGCGCAACAAAATTGAGCATTTAAACCTAGCGGGCCTCCTTCAACCATTAGAAGTTCCGACCCAGCCGTGGTTTGATATTGCAATGGATTTTATTGAAGGGCTTCCGCGAGTTCATGGAAAAACAGTCATTCTCTCTGTCATTGATCGTTTTAAGAAGTACGCCCATTTCCTTCCTTTAGCTCACCCTTACTCCGCCACAACTGTTGCCCGAGTTTTCTTTGATGAAATTGTGCGTCTTCATGGGATTCCATCATCCATTGTTAGTGATAGAGACCCAGTTTTCACAAGCAATTTTTGGCAAGATTTGTTCCGTCTTGCAGGCATTCGGCTTCACCTCAGTTCAGCTTATCACCCTCAATGTGATGGTCAAACCGAAGCTGTTAATAAAGTGATTGCAATGTATTTGCGTTGTTTAACTGGAGATTGGCCTCGTTAGTGGTTGGAATGGTTACCTTGGGCTGAGTATTATTATAACGCATCCTTTCATTCAGCGCTGCGTGAGACCCCTTTTAAGGTGGTATATGGCAGGGACCCACCTACATTGCGCTCTTATGAGAAGGGTGCGGCTGCAATGCAAGCTGTGGAGGTCTCTTTGTTTGCTCGTGATCAATTTCTTCGAGATATTAGAGATCGTCTTCTTCAGGCTCAGGAGTATGCCAAAAAATACTATGATCAACATCACCGTGACATTTCTTTCGCTGTGGGTGATTTGGTCTAGTTGCGTCTCGTTCATCGGCCAGAGCTTCTCTTGGATTTTCGGTGGGGGGCAAGTTGGGGCCAAAATATTTTGGACCTTATAAGATCATTGAGCGTATTGGGTCGGTTGCATACAGGTTGGAATTACCGCCGACTGCTAAACTGCATGATGTCTTTCATGTCGGCTTATTGAAGAAGTTTCAAGGTATTCCACCGTCCACTCCTCCGTCGTTGCCTCAACTCCATCACGGTCGGGTGCTTCCTACTCCATTGCGTGTGTTGAAGTCTGAATGTCGTCAAGGTCAGCAGCAGGTTCTCGTTCAGTGGGCAGGAGCTTATGTTGCCGATGCATCTTGGGTTCCAATGGCACTCTTCCAGGAGACTTATCCTAGTTTTCAGCTCGAGGACGAGCTGCCGTTGTGGAGGAGAGATGTTATAGTCTATCACCGCCGGCACAAAACCAAGACCTAGTCTGGCTACGCCTAGTCCTTTTCCTAGTTGGATAAGGGTTATATGTTCTATTTAGCAAGAACTACTAATATGAGTCGGACTCTTCCTTGTCTATGTCCTTTATATAGCTATGTAACTAAACGTTTCAGGAAATAAGAAGAAATAAGAGATCTCTATTGCCTCATCCCTTTCTCTGTTACCGTCCTCCTGCTGGCGTCCCGCACCCAGGGAAGATCCGGCCGGCGTCAGGGCCAAGATCTCCCCACAGCAACTCACCGCTACGCCTTGAGATCTCGGGGCCCTGACAGCCATAGCCAGATCCGCCGTCGCCTCCGCCGAAACCACTGCCTCCGCCGTCGCCATAGCCGGATCCACCGTCGCCATAGCCGGATCCGCCGTCGCCATAGCTGGATCCGCTGCCTCCGCCGTTGCCGTAGCCGGATCCGACGTCGCCGCAGCCGGATCCGCCGTCGCCGCAGTCGAATCCGCCGTCGCCATAGCCAGATCCGTCGTGGCGCCGCCTCCTGCTTCGCCGGGCGACGAGTCTTCTCCGCCGCCGCCTCCGCGGCTGCCGCTTGGGGGCGGTGGAGAGTGGCGGCGGGAAGAGGGAGCGGCTGTCGGCGAGCTGGCTCGGCCTCACCGGCGCCGGAGGTGTAGGAGGTGGGGAAGGAGAGAGGAGGAGGTAGGGCAAAGAATGCCGAGCGGGCGAGAGGGAGAGAGGCAAAGGCGAAGAATGCCGAGCGGGTGGCGCCTGGACACCGGATATGAGGGTTTTTTTTGATATTTTGCAATTTGGCCCTCTTATTTCCTGAAATTGCAATAAAGTTCTCGCTTTATATTTCTTTTGTTTAGGCCCTCCGGAAGTCCAATATTGTTGTGGCTACTTATGTGTATGGTGTTGCCACTGCTGCGTACCATAAGCGATGTTGTTGTGTGAAGGTGGTGAGTCGCCTCGCCTCGCCGCACCGCCTTAATAACCATGGAAACACTAACGAAACTTCGCTTGAAATTCTGTGAACACGCTTTAATTTTGATTTGAAACTTGAAGCATGCGTGAAACTTGTTGAAACACGTCATTTACAAACTTGAAACCAGTTGAAACTTACTGAAACATGGTATTTTGAAACTTCAAAATTATTCAAACTTTGTTGAAACTGGCTCTTGAACTTGAAACTTCCTGAAACCTTCTGAAATTTGGAACTTGAAACTTGTTGGAACCTTCTGAAGCCTGCAAACTTGAATTTTGAAACATGTTGAAATGTATGAAACATATATTATGCAAATGAAATCTTATGAAACTCTATGAAACTTCTATATGTTGGAAACACATTTCAACAGTATAACGAGGGCTAGCAACTCCTTAACACACATTATTGGGCCTGTTTTTTTTTTGTTTCGGTTTATGAGTTTTGGCTGCAGTTTATGGCTTTTGACCTATTCGTAAGAGAGTGTACGGAGTACCAAAAACTCGCGTGCGATTTTGGCTGATATAAATGAAGTTACTACAATGTATATTACAATCAACTTATAGACCCCGTCTTGAAAAGACACTTTGTTTAAAAGCTAGTTACTATAGAAAAAGTTGAAAATCAGCTTTTAAAAGCTGAAAAGAAGAGGCCCATTAATGTGAGGAATTCAAGAAGTGTAATACAAAAGTGAGTACTCGCTATTTTTCATCTGTGCATGGTTGTCACGGCGACCTTGGCGACCACGGCGCCTAAGGAGCGCCAGGACGCCTAGTCGTCCAGGCGGACGCCTAGTCGTCCTCTAGGCGATGCTAGGCAAGCTAAGACGGTTCACTTGATGAGTACCCCGACTACTTAACTAAATTAGCAAATTAGAGAAAGGTCAATAACAATTGCATACCTAATACTTTGATGAGCTTGCCATTGTTTTATTCTTTTTGTAGGTAGCTAAGCAACCCCCATCCAAGATGAAAGCCATTAAAGCCATATGTTCCTGCCATTGAGAAAGATAGCAAATATTAGAATATAAAGTTGTAAAATGGTTACCGAATATTGAGCAATTGGGCAATGACTATTGTAATTCCATATTTGTAAACTTGAAATGATGAAATGAAATAAGCTTTTGAGTTGACATGATGAAATTGAGAGCAAAAACTAGCATAACATTGCCACTTTGCAAAGATAGACCCATCACATAGTACTACTACTGCATATCAGTAGCAACTACATATCAAATTGAGAAAAATCAGCAACAGATGAGTGCATCAGCATCACTAGTCACTACATCCTAGTATCCTACGCCTCGCTGCCTCTGCTGCTCGGTGAGAAAAATCAGCAGAGCGCAGCAGACTAGCGCAGCAGCAGTGCGGAGAAGCCGAGCGTGGGGAGGTCCCGTGCGGAGAAGCCGAGCGGGGGAGCGAGAGCAGGAGGAGGAGGAGGGAGGAGGGAGTGAGGAGGGAGGGAGGAGGCGGGAGGGAGGAGGGCCGGAGGGCGGGAGGAGGCGGAGGAGGCGGGAGGCGGGAGAGGAGAGGGGCGACGGCGACGGCGGCCGGCGGTGAAGCTAGGGTTCGCGACTTTGTGTTCGCCTCTTCGCCTCCCTCCCGAGCAGGTGTGTCTGTCACTCTCACTGCTGTTTGTCACTCTCACTGCTGTTTCAGCCGAAGCCCTTAAGCCCTCGCCTCTTTCGCCTCGCCCGACGCCATGCCGACGCCGCGGACGCCTCGTCAACCTGGACGCCCGCCTAGCTGGCCAAGGCAAGGCGTTCCTCCCCGGCGTCCCCTCCCTGGTGCCTGGACGCCAAGGCGTCGCCTTGGCGACGCCAAGGCGACGCCTTGACAACCATGCATCTGTGTACAGAAGTTAATGCCATGTCTAGACGTAATGTGAGTCTGATTCTTCAGTGAGTTTTATATTAAAAATACCAGACCTCAATTAATGGCATATGCAGTTGTGTAACTGGAGGCATTTATCAAGTGCGATTTCTTCAACCTCTTAATTTACCACCGTTAATCACAGACTAAACTTTACTGATCTGATTTTAAAATATGATATGTCTGACATAGATTAGCTCCACATAGATTAGCTTGAGAATTCAGCACCATTAGGAATTTAGGATAGATCATAACACCTAGCCAAGAGTAGCCCAGAAAACTTCAGACTGAAATGAGCATATATGTGCAGGTAGAACACATTTAGAATTGTTGATCACGTGAAGTCATAATAGACTGGGAGCTTTTGATATACCTTGAACTATCGCTTCTCACTGCATTTGTTCTTTAAAGAGAGGCCAATTTATGCTTGGTTAGCTCCAACTGTATCAACAACAAATGGGCATTCCCTTTCCAGTGGCCAACTGCAGCCTGCACTGTGGGCTATGCTGACCTGTTCAACAGAGCATGGGTCAGCAAACCTGGAGCAGCTAGTTCAAAAGGCAAAGACTATGGTGGAAATTATTAGAGTAGATTGGGACAACAAATATTTCAATGGAATGTTGTATGTCAATATAGTGAGATGCCTAGTTACCTGACATAATGAGTCATAACCATAGGAGGTACAAATTGCTAAGTAAAAGCACATGAATTTCACAGGAACCATACAAAGCTCATTGCAAGAAAACTGGAATACCTTGGTCAGCGATATCTTAAAATTCAAGCAAACATTATTCTTGACTGTCGTTCTTAGGAAACGTTAACAGCTATGCACATCGCTGTAAATTGAGAAGAAATTAATATTTTAAAAAAACACAAATTCTATTTTAAAAAAACACAAATTCTATGTTACCGTGAACGTCCAAGTTCCAAGAATCATACATGATATATCACCGTGCAAACACACACAGTGAATTGACTAACACGATATGCCAAACAATGAGTAAGCTTGTATGTTGTGCACACCTAACAATTTACCTGACAAAACCATCAAAAGAACCAAGCAACTCCGTGCAATAATTTCTCTCATGGATCAAGGAATAAGAATGTTATATTTCTAGCTTACCATGAATACTGTTGGTTTGAGATGCATACCAACTTGGCCTACATAGACAAAAGCATGAGTTAATCTTAGAAGTCAGTTGCCCCGCAAAACAAAGTAACATATGCAAACATCATCAAGAAGTCATTCGTGTATGCAGAAAAATAAAAATGTGCTCGAACTTGTTAGTGCGTAATAGCAGTCAATGGCCATAACCGTATCAATGAGAGATGAGAAAGTATGAAATATCATAGACTACAAAAGCTGGAATGTTTTTACCTACCTGTTGCTGCATAACTGAGGCACTCTCTCGAGCAGCTGGTTGGCAGCCTAGTGAACAAGTGCTGCACGTTGCCATCATGGCCGATGACTGCAAGGATCTTCCTACAAAGAAAATCAACAACATTAGATCTATAGGGTGCTGGTGTGGGGATGAGGGAGTGCTGAGAGAAAGGCTCAACAGTGGTGGCGGTTGGCCATGACGTCATGGCTTAAGAGCCGCGAGGGAGAGAGACCCTCAAGGATGTGAGCGGTGACTATTACGACTAGATTGAGGCCACATTGACCATGTCGGCTGTCGTGTGGGAGGAGAATGCCGTGATTGGGCTCGAGGCCAGGGCTGGGCGTAGACATGGCCGTCGCCGCTGGCTGGTGCATCCTCTGTCCGCGAGAAGTTGAGGAGACGTCGTTAGGGAGTAGAGTACAGAGGACTGAATGGGATGGTAGTTGGGAGGGCATGACGCGGCAGAGGAGGAGAAAGCAGGAAGGGGACGGAGGCGGCGTGGTCTGCGGTTGAGGGCTGAGGAGGCCACGAGTGCAGCCGTACAGGTAGTGGGGGATACGAAGCCGAGCTGTTTCATGATACCATGGTTACAGATTGAGGGAGAGGAACCGAACAAAGGTGGTGTTGTGAGGAACGGATTTGGATGCCTAAGTTCTATCCAATGACCAAGAAAGAAGGCAACTGGTCTGTGCTGATTTGAGGTGGATCTATGCCGCCAATGTTTGATTCAACGTCCATGAGAATTTGAGACGCTGTGGCTGCACCCAAGAGAAAACTAGCAATTATTGCAGTTAGTGTGGACCATTTGTATAGATATATAGGATTAGTCTGGAAATAGGTAAGGTATACAGACACTGTACTTGTCACACCTATATGTGGGTGATTGATCCAGTAGCAAGTAGTCTGTTGCCACATGATGTATAACCTTTACATCCAATATATAAACGGCTTGAATAAAAAAATCCTCCATGAAGATAAACAACCATAAAAAAGTAATGAGTACATGTTTCTTTCTGTATACTATTTCACATTGTTGCGCAGTTGCATGTTCTTTGCGATTTGTGACTTGATCAACTTAGGAAGCATAAAGATGCCTATGGTTAATTAAACCCATGACTTGTATGAGTTGAGTTGAACTTTTCAACATTACTAATGCACATTGTATAGTGGAACCAACATAGGACCATTCATCTGGTAACCTGCAGTAGGAAGAACTTAAGCATTGCACTACTTGTCATTACATGGGATATCATGCATTCTCTGATCCCCAAAACAAGCATACTTACCTTTCTTACCATTAAAAAGAGTAATAAATTCAAGAGAAACTGTCCAATTTCTCTCAAATCAATTCATCTAGGACTTGGCTTGTACAGAGATGAACTAAAAATGCTAGATATATTTTTTTTTCTAATGTCTAATAAAATATCTTTTTAGATTGAAGAGCTGGAGCCACAGTTTTTTATTAATATATCACTTGTCTTACGGAAGATTTCTCAAGATGTTCATCAATCAATTCTCCAGTCTCCACACACTTTGACAGGGTATATTGAATTATAGACCAGTAATTTGGTGCTTTGCTTAAGATATAGTAGACAAGCAAACCAAATGTTTTTGTGCCAACTAATTGAACACGTAGTCTAAACAAGAGGTCCGAGTAAAATATAGCATATATCTAATGAGTGCAATCAAGAAATCAGACCATAACAATGATTAGCATAGCCGTTAATAAATTCTTGCAACTCATTGATTTTTTTCCAGAAGGGGGTCCATTCATTTAGAGGGTCTAAAATAGAAGTACTGCATTGAGTTTTTAAAAGGAAACGCTATGGACTTAAAACTAGTATTATTGCATTAAGTTTCTTGAAGAGTCCACCTATTTCAATTGATAATGAACACATCTTCTAATGCATTAAAGTACCAGTTCAGGCAAAATTAATTTGCACACTAGTTCAGGCAAAAGTGAACATGAGTAAAAGTTGTTGGAGGCTATTCGTTACAACTGAACAGCACATTTTTGTGACATCACATAATAGAAATATTCCAGGAGGAAAACACAAAATGGCCAGAAATGATTATTGCGTTTCTCACATTTGGGACATAATGCAAGCAGGGAGGTGGCCGTGTTCGGGCCTAGACCTTGGCTGCTCCCAGATATATTGGTAGCATATATAGTTTCTTGTGGCATAGATGCACAATATCACGCGAGAGCTGCAGTGACGTTTGGGTTGGAGGCAGCATCAAATTATCGATTATTTCCCACCTTAATGATGTTAGCTCGAGCAGAATTGCTCAGAAATGTTTCGTTTACAAATGAAATGTTGAACATAGGATTTCTGATACATCATTATGCATAAAGGTTATGCTGACATTCAGAACACGATTTCTCTGCTTTTGCAGGTGGTTCAGCTAGGAGGTTTCTTAGTAAGGCTAATATTTTCAAACTCATTGGTATGTGGAGGACATGTGTAGACGAGTGTATATAGATGTGGAGATCAACAAAAAAACACTTTATTCGGCCGAACTTCGCATCAGTATCATCTTTGTATTCTGCTTTCCTCTTTGGCTGTTTGTGGCAGACCATTGCTATGTTGCCTTGGGTCCTGATGCTACAACTGGAATACACGACTATGCTTTTTTGTATGGTGCTGCAACGCCCTGCTTTTTTGTATGCATTTGAATACACGACTAAGTAAACGCATGCCTCTCTTTTGAGATCGATGCTGGGCTGTTGAATGCTGATCAGCATAGTCTGGTAGCTGTTTATGCTTTCTCTGTTGGTTATGTTGGATGCTTCTAATCTTGTAATTTCTCTGTTGGTTAAGCTGGTGATCCTGATGGAATTTAGTTGGCCCTAGAAAGGTAAAAGCCAAAATAGATTTTTTTTTGTATGGCTTCATAGCTAAGGGTGAGAACTATACCTTTGTGATTACCAAATAAATGAGCAGCTTCCATCATTCTTGGAGTAACTTATTTTGAGGAGAAATAGTAGTCGCTTCGTTTCCAAATCACTCGAGTGGATTAGCTTTTGACTTGAGTCTTTTTTTTTTTGGAACACTTTTGGGACTCAAGCTAAAAAGTTGTCTGGTTGGCCCTAGTAGTCAGTTTATAGTTGTAATTACCATAAGTTAAAGCTAAACCTATGCTATATGTAGTTCGTCATTACTGGCAAATTTAGTATGTCGTCATGCAAAAAGGAAAAGAAAGTTACGCTGTTTGTTTGGATTAGGGGAAGAAATTGACCAGAACATGAATTTAATAGATTTAAGATGTGGAAATTAATTTTGAAATGTTAAACTTTTGGTTGGTATAACTGGGCAGAATGAGAATGAAATCCTCGTCATGTTTAATGAAGTTCCATTCTCAAATGGATCCAAGAAATGTTGAAAAACTAATCCAAAGAGGTGGATACACAATGCGTCAGAACCACAATTCATAGAGCCCCACCTGTAGCATGTTAGGCTGTTAGCGTTTATTACAAGGCTTGATGTGGGCTGGGTTGCCACCGAATAGTATGGGCCAGGCCGTCTAGTACATAAGACCGTCAGACGTTCTCTGCCTTTTTTTTGTGTGTGTGAACCCGTTCTCTGCTTGGATTAGAAATACTTGAGGGCCTGATCTTTTCAGATTTTAAAAGTTGCTTTTTGATTTTTTTTATAGTAACTAGTTTTTAAATAGAGTATCTTTTTAAGATAGGATCTACTAGTTAATTGTAGTACATATTGTACCAACTTTATTTATATCGGTAAAAACTGTACGTGAGTTTCTGTTACTCTGTAATATCTCGCACAAACAGCCTAAAAGCTATAAGCCAGAGCCAAAAACCATAAGTTCCAGCCAAAAAGAACAGACCCTGATCAGTTAGAAGTGTTCTGAGCTAGGTAATAGACCTGACTTTCAAAAAAAAAATTCAAAAACTAACTTACCTGGTATGAATAGTTCATGTGATTTCTTACAAATCCAAAAGCAGATCGCCTATGTAAGTTATCGAATAATCCACAATGTAATGCTCTCTCAGTCACCAAATATGAGTCTTTTTTTACTTTTAACAATCTTCAATGCAGACTTTGATTATGGTCTTTTTATAAAAATATACTTGTAACGATAATAAAAATTATATTGTAAGACGGTAAATGTATTTTCCATGACGAATCTGTTGGCATTTTAATCATATGCTCAATCTATGTACTTTTACATACATGACTGATTTTTACATACATGATTGATGAAAGTTTTAAAAGTTTAACAGTATGGATCCCACATCAACTTATATTTAGTGGATGAAGTATTTATTCTAGGTCAAGAACAAATGAAAATTAAAACATGTACCATCAAATAACCAGCAAGGAAAAAGAGCTGAGGAAAGCGTCATTGCTCGCTCTTAGAATATCCCTGATGCGCCATGTGGATAGTAGCTCTAGCCATCATCTATGTAGGAAAGACATACCAAATCAAAGAGAATTGAGATAGCTTTAACAAGCCTATAAATCTTAAATCTATTACTGGAAGCTAGGGGCGATTTCCTTCCTGAGAGCAAGAAGAGAAGTATGTAGTTTCGCTTTCGATCATATCGAGCCATTCACATTAATGAAATTTTTTTGTAACTTCAGCTGATGTGAAGCATACTATTTTGTAAATTGTAGGATCGTATACCGCAATCAGAGGAGGTGAATGATTGCCTCCGTTACTTGGTACATGAAAACAAATCTCAACCCAGAAGAAAAGCAATCTAACTTTACCAGTTGTAGATTTTGACCATAAGATGCTAGACCGCTCACACGTGTTCAATGAAGGTTCCGACCGCTCGTTCGACCGCTCGCTCTACCCTTTTCACGTAGTCGAAATCTCCCACCATTCGAAAGCTTCAACCGTTCGAACGCTTCAACCGCTCGAACCAGAACACGCTGAAGACAAAGCCATGCTTTGATTGGTTAGATTGATCCAACGACCGAAGACACCATGCTCGTAGATCGTAAGATCGTGATGTGATAACACACCGACGAGGACACAAGAAAGCAATGGTCAGAAAAACTCTTTGTGCTTCGATTGAGACAATGAAACAACATCGACGACGATTTCTTTCTTTGAGAATAGATCTGATATTTTACTTCTATAACATGTTAGGGGCTACAAAGTGCCTTCACGGCACCCCTAAAAACCTAGCACAAAAAAACTCCTCAAAGCCTCGCAAAGCCCAAACTAAAACACTTAGCCTCTACTTACTTTTATATATTAGAGCCATAAATCGTGTTCACCTCAAAAGTGGACATCTCAAACTGTATCCTTAACAACATGGACATCCAATCATATCTCTATTAAAAATTAAGGGACCAAAAACCCTTCCGAACACGGGTTTTAATGAAACTCTACCTCTTCCAAGTTATGGACTCCATCCACAACTACTAACTCAACACGTGACGAAACCTCTAGGACAACACCTCCTGTATCTTCATCATGCACCATCACCTTCCGTGTCAAACCCTCCGGGAACGAACCTCCTGTATCTTCTCCATGCATTATCCTCACGTGTTGAAGCCTCCGGGTTCGCACCTCTTGTATCTTCTCCACGTATCATCACCGTTCGTGTGCGAAGCCTCCTGGACCGCACCGCCCATAGCTTCTCCACAAATTACCACATTTGATCTCCACGTGCTCCAGCTGTGAGCCCGACCATCTCACATGACATCCTCGACTGCCTGGACCTCAGACTTCTCTATCCTAGTTCCGATCCTCCTCATCACCGATCATGATCATCTCCACGCCCACCAAAGAACATTTTCCCCGGCACAAGTTCTTCACAACTTGATCGACATCAGCACACACATATAACACACCCTCGTTTATCAATAGACAAGAACCAAACCATCCACAAATACCAACCAGGTCGTCCCTGACCACAATTTTCACGCTCTCCAGAAATCACCAACTTCATATCACATATTACGACGGTTACAACCACTATGCAAGACTGGTCGCTAGCTTATCGAGTAATCGAACACAAGTACTCAAGAAATACCATCGCTTAAAACACTCAAAAATAGCAAGCATTGCTACCGACCATAGAACCATCGAGTACCAATCACATACCACAAGTCTCTAACAACCGATTGCAACACCTACGATAACCGATCGCTGACTACGATCGCGAAAACCACACCTATCGATTACTGAATACTTCCGACTACAAAGTACCGGTCCTTCCAACTACCGAGTACCGAGTCCTTCCAACTACCAAGTACCATGACCATCTGACCACCGAGTATTTCCATCTTCCGAGTAACGAATCCTTCAACTATTGTTCCTCCAAACACTATTCACCTATCACCGACCATCATGCACCAGCCAATCATACAGCTGGCCTAACACGAGTAGTCGAAGTACTCGAAGATAGCAAGAATTGAAGCTCTCGAATCGACTATGAATTCTACGAGTACCAATCATGAAGCTTATGGCAACCGATTGCAAAGCCTTCGACTAACGATCGCGAGGTCTACAACAGCCGATCGAAAAGCTTAAGATAACAACAGCAGACCGCAAAGTCTACGAGTATTGTCCAGTAAAGTCTAGGATTATCGACCGGTAATGTAGCTACGAACATAGACAAGACACTTTAGCTACGACCATTTACAAAAACATTGTAGTTACGACCATCGAAAAGTACTATAGCTGCGACTAGTTCATTGTAACTTACTATCTTCGACCAGGTGTGGTCGTTCTACCGTAGTCAATGTACCGTGGTTGATTTGGCATGGTCGAAGCCAGACGTGGTCGAAGTCGGACGTGGTCGAAGTCTGCCGTGATCGAAATCGGACGTGGTCAAAGTCGAACATGGTCGAAATCTGCCATTTCTAGTTCTGTAAAAGAGCACCGACTGAAACTTTCCCAAACACAAATTCAATGCAACCCAAAAGTCAATTATTCATCATCAATAAATCCACGATCACCACATGGTCTAACAATCTCCCCCTTGATGATACATTGACAACACCTCAGAAACTCTTGAATGAGAGAATTTACGAAAGGAACCGACCACATCCAAAAGAGCACAAAGAGCACAAACCACTCAAAAACTCACAGAAAACTCCCCCTCAACACCAGAGAGTGATTTTTTTTCAATTTTTCTTTCTCTCCAAACTCTCAGAAAATTCTTTCTCCCCAAACTCTCGGAAAATTCTCCTCCTTTCATCTAATTTCTCCTCCTTTGGCAATGAAATCATCAAGAGCTCTAAAGAGAGGATAATTCTAAAAAGGAGCAAAGAAAGAAAACATCCAGAACCTTTGTAGATTATCCAAGTCACTTTGCATTGAACTAAGAATGTGGCATGCTTGTAGCATACTCCTTTTCATGATGCTATTTTTTTAGCACACATCTTTTAAATAGCGGCATGTTTGAAGCATAGTTCTTATCGATCGAGCACGTTTTGTACCTTTTTTGTTTAACTATAGTATGTTTAAAGCATACGTCTTTTCAATCTTCTCTTTCTCATTTTTAGTTAGTTATCAATTCCATATCTATCAAATACATCGACTTTCATCTTGAAACTTTGCATGTCTATAAGATATATTGTCCACTACGTCTACAAATATTTTAGAAAATTTTCAAAACTTATCGTTCATGTGTAGCCTGGCCCTGCCAATATTTCATGGGCTTAGGGCTTATTTTCTGACCCGACAGCCCAAACTGAAGCCCGATAAACATAACACAAAATATTTTAATAAATAAAAGTAGAATTTTCAGGCATTTTGGGCTTTGCGCTGGCCTTTTCAAGGACCAGCCCGGCCCCGTCCTATAACAACAACCCACCCCGTGTCCTTTGCTTTTCCATTTTGATGGCCCGGATGGAGTGAACGGCACCTCTGCCTTCAAAGTGTGAAGGCAGAGGATGAGCAGGTTCTCGAAACTTGTGGGATGCCGGGAGCTTTGATCCGACGACCCAAGATGCGGCACATGACCGTGCTTCTAGCCTCCCGGACACAGCAGCATACAAACAAAGCCAACCAAATTTGTATGTCCACTACTTGTCGCCATCACAATGGGCACGGCGTATCTAGACACAAGAAACGCATCAAGTCGCACAGCGAGGAAAGACGAGAAAGAAAGACACAGACAGACAGAGACAGAAGAAGAAAAGAAGAAGGTGGTTCGTGGCGCGCGTCCAAAGGAAGGCGGCATTCTGAATGAGAAGCCATTGACCTGGAACTTGGTACGAGGAGTCTCCTTTTCTTTCTCTCACTCTAATCTCTTTCTGTCTGTACTCCAACAGACGGTATCTCTGCCAGCTAGCAGGCCGATCTTCGGAAAGCGAACATTATTATTCTTGTTTAGAGCAGCAGGGCGATTAGTTAGGGTTAGCACTGTGTTTAGATGTCGCGCGCTGCAGCCTCGTTCTTGTTCTGGGCTGTTCTTTTTTTTTGAAACTAGTAATTTTTATTTTTATTATAATACATAACTTTTAAACAGGGTATTTTCTCAAGACGGGGTCTACAAGTTAATTGTATGACACGTTAAAAACCTAACATCTGTATTAACCAAATTCACAAGCGAGTATCTCTCTCCATAATCTCCATCGTAAACAGCTAAAATTCAAAAATTTCAGCTAAAATCTATAAACCGTTGCCGCACCAAACAGGCCCTCTGTTTGGAGAAAGCAAGAGGTGCTCCTGTCATTGTCGTGTCCTGCAGAAAGGAGTAACAAATGCGGGTCCCTGTGGTCTACGATGGGTGATTTTCGCACCTCGAGCATTATAATTTTACTTGCAAGTGGATTTGGGAATCGAACTATAGCCTTGGCCAGAGACCCGGGTGCCATTCTAGTTTGATTAACAAAAACAATCGCGGCCTTTTAGTGGTAATATTCTTGCGGTTGCTCCTTCAAATATCTGTCGAATTAGAAGGGAAATTATTTTTACTTTGAAAAGACGGTGCACCAAACTTGATCCGCAATAATATTTATTGTCTACAAAGTGATATCACCTCAGGTAATGGTATTCAACTTGTTGATCACAAAGGTGTCACTTTATTGGCCTTTGCATACTGTATACTCTCTCTGCTGATGCTTCCTTGATTTGAGATTTGCCGGTGATTATCGCATTTTGTAATGTAGGGCCAAGAGGTAGCGTCAATTTTCCACTACACTAGAGTTAATCTAGCAGTGATATTTCGTTGCTCGCCATAAAAGCTGAGTACAAAAGATGACACAGAAGATGATGCGGACATCTCTTTCATAAATACAATCGTATCTACACATAACTCATTCACAGCAAGTGTTACAAGGACCACTTACTCGAGCTCGTGCTCGCCAACTTAATTACTAGGTGAATTAGGTCCTAGGTTTATATATTACTGAGAATAGACCGCTACCTAATGCAAGTGATTTAATTGTGTTTAGAAACATGGGAAAGGACGAAGGAAAGGTATGTGGAGTCATGGATATGCATAGAAGGAATAATGGAGGTCACTACGTTACTTTGGAACCAAGTCGAGTAAGAATTCGAGTTCGGTTCGTTCTAAAATCGGATTCAGACAGCTGCGATGATATCAAGTTTAAATGGACAAAACTTCCTCATACGGACTCCGTTTGGGACGTTCTTGAACTTTATGTAAAGCTTATCAAGTCTACTTTCTAACGGATCTAACCTCATATTCGAATTCCATCCGAGCTGGCCACAATCATCAAAACAGTCCATGTTGGTTTCTGAGTCCGAGTCAAAAGGGTGCTGCGCCACCTCCACTTGGGCTCATGGGCCTTATAACCCTAAGGGTGTGCGCCCACTTCCCTGGCCCACACCACTGGTCGTCTCCCTATATAGGAGCCGTCACCTCCCTATGCTAGGACTTGAATTTCGATGAATTTAGGTTTAGGCTTTGTGCAAACTTCTGTTCTTCAGTTGTGTCGGACGACCACTGTCAAGACAGCTTTCGAGATCCCAACTTTGTTTTTAATACACAAGATCGAGTGGATACTAAATCCAATTTTAGATGCAACACATGCAATCTAGAGCATTTCTCCTTACTCGCAAGGTACAACGTATGCACAGTTGATAGGAGCACCTCACACTAGCTCAAAGAGGTGAAATAGAGTGCCAAAAGTTATACTCCAACCGGTCACAAGGGTGTATATATACCTACACCATAAAAACTAGCCGTTGGAAGCAAAACACCTGAGAAAACAGGATTATATGATCGTAGTTCCGCTCCCCTTTGCAACGGTTTGAAAACTAGCCGTTACAGCAGGGTGTCGGTAGTTCGCAGGCTAAAGACCGAGTAGTACCGATCATCGGAAGCACATATATACTCGTGTGGAACTACCAATTACCACGGGGATAAAAGACTCCACAAAGGTTTCTCTCTAGAAAAAATATACTGCTACACAAGCCGGTCGTTCCGCAAGACGGAAGTACCGCTCACACAGAGTCAGTAGTACCACTCGTCGACTACACTAATTCACAACCACGTTGGATGATTCGACTACTCAGGTCTCCGACCACGTTGTCTGCTTTGACCACATAGGTCTCCGACTACACTGGTCTCCGATCACGCTAGTTTCCGACCACATTGTCCGGTTCGACCACACCGGTCTCCGACTACACTAATCTCTAACCACGTTGTCCGATTCGACCACACAGGTCTCCGACCACGTTGGTTTTAACCACAATGGTTTTGACTACGTCGACCATGTCGATCTTCGACCACGTCAATCTTTGATCACACGGATCTCCGACCACCACGTTGATCTTTGACCACATTATATCAATCACGTCAGTTCGACCATGTTGGTTTCGACCACATAGGTCTCGATCATGTTGGTTTCGACCACGTTGGTTCGACCACACTGGTCTCGATCACACAGATCTCAACCACGTTGGTTTTGACCACGTCGATTCAACTACACTGGTTCGACCACGCTGGTTTCGATCACACAGATCTCGATTACATTGATTCAACCACACTGATCAACCACGTTGGTTCTCGACTACATTGATCTTCAACCACATAGGTCTTCAATCACATTGGTCCGACCAAGTTAGCTCTCGACCACGCATGTCTCCGACCACCAGCAAACATGGTAGTACCGTGATCTCAACGTCGGTAATTTTATTAAGCGGTAGTACAGTAGAATACATTGTGGTAGTTCCGATTTTTCTGAGAATTGAAGATATTTCAATAGGTTTTACAAAACACATTTGTAAATTATAGTATCATGCATACAAGGATCAAACATGATTCCCAACAAGTTGCAAAATATATTTACACACTTTTAGAATCATGACACAAGGATTATATGAGTTTCAGCCTTTTGTAAAATACATTTACAAATATAAACCTCATACCACAAGGAATAGAAAATATACACTTCAAACACTTGCAAAACACATTTGCAATGTATAGTCCTATATTACAAGAATTCAACACATGAGCCACAACTATTTGTAAAACACATTCGTAAATATAAACATCATACTAAGAAGAGCTAGAGCAAGTGAGGTTGAGCTATCAATACATGATGAGACTCAAGCTAATAGATATGACCATTTTAATAGTACGGTATCTTATAATGGCAATCCGGTTTTTCAACCAAACACCAAGACCGGTAAAAGACTAGAAACACATTCTTAGCCCTAGCTAGTCATATCTTTGCCTTGAGCAACCTCTTAAAGCTTGATGATGCACATCTTCACTTCAAGTCTGGGTCATTGTCTTGATATGCATCAACTCATGATACATTATTCACTTGAACTCCATCAATACATGATGGGTCTTCACATGACTTAATGATGAACTTATTATCAACTCCTCCTAGACATGCATCAACTCATGACACATCTTCTCTTCTTGATGGCCTGCAACACATGAAGCCATCATCTATCACGTATCTTGACTTGATAATCTTCAACATATGAAGTCATCCTAAGCTATCTCATTTATGGAACCTAACCTACTCATCCAACTCATAAAAAATGTTAGTCCACAAATCAATTGTCATTAATTACCAAACTTTGCCATTAACTCATATGGAGGAATTAGATTCTACAATCTTCCCCTTTTGGTAATTCGTGATAATCTCAATAAATAATGAGATAGAAATTGAATTGCGAGTATACAACATGTACATAACAATTGTATACTCTAGAGTAAGCTTTCAAAACAAAGGTTACACATCCGGTTATCATTGATCATTCAACCATTAACATATAATAGAGGAACTAGATGACAACCCGATTATGAGTACATAAACTACACAAACTATATATATACTCATGGGATATGTTCCAAAGTAAAGGGAAATATGGATCAATATTAATGAAAATATCAAAATATAGAGTGAACTCCTACTAAATGTGTGCATACAAGAATATATATTAACGACATATGCGCATATTCAAGTTTGACTATATATGAAGTTCAATTTATATTTTGGATCTGATGAATGCACTAAGATATAAGAATGTGATATTAAATACATAACTCTTATAATTTTTACCTTTTAATCCAAATGAGACTAAGCAATATCATAATAAATAAATAAGTAATATCATAATAAATAAACAAATTAATCTTATAATTAAATTTATTATTATCACAAAAACTAATTTAATGAAGTTTGAACTTACACCTATCTCTAGATAGACTTTAATTTGATGGTGTGGAACTGAACTAGCTACGCCTTACTGAGACTAAGTATAACTAAATGATGCATGTGCTCAGTAATCTACTTTTCACACTCTAGGTTTGACCTATGCTTCGAGAGAAATAGCACCTGGTCAAGCCAAGTCGACCACGTGTCAACACACTAGGGGCTCACATGTCTTAATTAGCCTTGTCGGTGAGGTTGCCTCGGAAAATCTTTAAGCATGCGGTGAGATAAATTATATGGTTAATTAACCCCTATCCGACACCAATCACATCTGAGCACCACATAGTGGACCAAGATGTTCGGGTTACAATATTTACTTGCCGAGAGATTAATTGCTTCACGTGATCGTTCACTGGAACACAGGTTAACTAAATTAAGAAACCTGAAGGATGGTTAATTAGTTAATTTCATGCTTGATCTGTAACATCCCAAAAATTTAGAATTTGGAAATGTGTATTTCTTGAATTATTCTGGAGAATATTTTCTTGAAATTTAGATTTTATGATGTTTCTTAAATTTTAGTGGAGGTTCCAATAATCAAAAACAACATTAATAAGCCATAAACAAAATATGCAAATGATGGGAAAACTAAAATTTTAAATTCGAATATGAAAAGATGATCAATCATAAGGAAGGAGAAACTTGAATTAAAATATAGGATCCTATTTTGGGCATAGAAGTATAAATGACTATAAGGTAATTAAATAAAATACAAGTATGTGGTATATATATGAAAAATACATGTATAAGCTCAACAATGAGGAAATAAAATATAAAAAAGGTAAGCTATCAAAGTGAATAAAATATAAAAATATATACACAAATATACATATATCAGTATACCTAAGAATAGACATGTAGATATAAATAAAAAAAGAGAAAGGGAGAGGCCTTTCGGCCTGGCCAAACCGGCCTAGCCCAGGTCGGCTAGCCTCCCTTCTTCCTCCCTCGCCCCCTCGCTCGCTTCCACCTAGGGTCGAAACCGCCCGCCCGCCCGCAACCCGCCCGCCCGCTAGCGCCGGACCAACGGTCGCTGGCGCCTCCGAGCTCGCGTCAACAGGGCCCCACGCCGTCACGTCGAGGTATTCTCCCTCTGCCCCGCTCCATCGCATCACGCGGCGGCAAAGCTGCACCCCGCCATGCCATCACACTCGGATCTCCCTCAAGATCCAACTGCTCACACCGCCGCCTGCCACCACCGCTGCCTGCCACCGCCGCCTGTCCGACGTGACCGCACGACCGCTTGACCATTGCCGACCGCCCGCCGCCTATAAAGCCCGCGCGGCCCTCCATTCACCCCGCCACACCCTTCTCCACCTCCTATCCCGAGCAATCGAGCCCTGAGAACCGTAGTCGCCAGTGAGCCCCCTTTCTTCCCCATCACCGGCCGAAGCAGTCGTCGTCGATTGGAGCCATGCCACTCCAATTGCCGCCAGCCGAAGCTTCCTCAGGACCTCCCGGCGACCCTCCAACCACCGCTCGACCTCCTTATCATCTGTACATCGTCGCTGACTCTTTCCCCTTTCCGCCTCTGCCGTCGCACGTCGCCAGCTCACCGCCGACTTCCCCGAGCTGTCCGGACCCCCAAGGTAGTTTCCTGACCAAGTCAAGATGCTCCCCCGCAAATGAATCGGATTCTTATGCCCTGTGTCGCCATATCCCCTCCTCCCCTGTTCCGCCGCCGCCTCGGGTCGTCGCCGGCCATCCCTCCGTCCAAATTGGCCGGCGAGACTTTGGCCAGAGGCAGGCGCAGGCGTGAGCAACCCATTTTGGGGATGCCCACGCTCGGCCGCCGCTTCCTCCGTCGGCGGCGAGCTCATCGTCCTTCGGCCGGAGGAAGGGGATGAACAGTGTCGACGGTTATGACAGATTTAATTAGCGTTAAGACAGTCATTAAAAGCCGTTAAGACAACAATTAGGATTAATTAACGGTAGTTAAGGTTATATCTCACTGACATGTGGGCCATACCACTTTAATGAGCACAATAACCGGCCCCACCTGTCACTGACAAAGAGTAATGAGAATAAAAATAAAAGGAAAAATTGAAAAATCTGTTGTGGGTCCTACCTGTCAGGACTTTATTATTTTCAGATTTATTTGAACTGAGAACTTTAAAATGACATAACTTATTCATTTGAGCTCCAAATTGAGTGAAATAAATTTCTAAATTCATATAAATTAAAGATCTGTCTAATGGAACCGAAACCATGTTTTTTGAAGCTCATTTGAATTTTTGGTGTGAATTTATTTGGTTTGCTAATTTTTATCCAAACTATCGCGCATCGTAAAAAATAGCGTACGAGGCCCACGAAGAAGAACCCGAAGCCGAAGCAACCCTCGACGATCAGGACCAAGACCAACAAATGAGAAAGCTTGAGTGAGCTCAAGACCGCGTTAAAAGCCGCGTAAGGTTAGTCAATACTTTGATCATGTTGAACCTATCAAATTGCATACTATTGTTTCATATTCAGATATATGTTTGTTTTAAGATTCTAGTTATATACCATTATTTGACTTGTTAGCATTATACATCCTTTGGAACATTTGAATTATTGAACCTTGTCACCCTAGCAAAATTATAATGGTAAAATTTTCAAACATAAGTCCTTAAGTATACGTCATGCTTAGCACTGCTTAGATATTCGGGGGCACCAAAATGCCCTAAGCATCACTTTTAATTATGAGAAACTGTCTTGGGAAGTTATGATGGAAATGACTGGTATATTTTGACCTGATTATTTTATGCTCTCAAAAATCCCAACTTGCTTAAATATCTAGGCGGATGGTATGGGGGCTAGTATGTGGTGCAGTGGAAGCACAGTGTGTGGATTGTGGTAGAACCGCCCAGATACCTCTAAGGACTAAATCTTGTCATGACTTCCTATGTAAACAGTACGACCATAAGTCTGTAAAATACAACTTGGCTAAGTAAATTTATTGAAACTCCCAGACTCATCTCACCGGTAGTGGTTAGGAGTGGATAATGCAAGAGCAAGGGGAGGCCTAAAGGGATACCGAGTGGAGGGTGAAGTTCTCAGTCGTACTAGCGTTGTGGAGAGTAGAGCCCTAATGTGATAGTAACCATGGTGAACATCCCGTGCAACATATGAGACCCACCGCAAGTGGGAGTGATCTATAGGGTGAGATGACAAAAGAAACTAGATACTTTGAAAAGTTATTGTGATGGTCTACTCAACTACATGACTAAGGAATCTTGTGGGGCAACAAGTTGATTGCCTCTTGTGGTGAAAGTGTACAAACTCTGCAGAGTCAAAACTATTCGAATAGTCGTGCTCACGGTTAAGGGTGGACATGGGAACTTAACCAGACATAGTTCTACTTCAAAAGTAAGTTTGTGGGTGGAATTAGAAAAGTGGAGGGCAGTATAAAGCCCAGATTTGTGTTGCCCTGGGTGTCATCCTAGTGATAAGTTAAACGGTTATAACGCTGAAAGGTTAGCATATGATGCAGAGGCCATGTAACGGTAGATGGAATCTGGATCGCTATTATTATTGCATTCTTTCACACCTTATGTTTTAGTTAAAACTGCAAGGTCTCAGAAAATTTCTATGTATCATATTTCAAAATTAATTTATGGCAAACAAAATAATCCGAATCTTTCCTTGATAAACCGTGCATATTATCTAATTGCATCCTGTGTATTGGCTCGTGGAGCACGGTGGTTTGTGCTCACACTCGCTCACTCAAATAATCCAGAATCAGGAGTCAGACCGCTACGCTTCAGCAATACACCTGGACATGATGGTGAAGAAGATGAAGATGTTAAGAACTAGGCCACGAACCCCCAGTTGGCTGCCTGTGGGCACGTCCTGAGAGTGTCACCTGTGTGCTTCATTTTCGCTGCTGCAATTTATTGATTTTGGCCTGATCGGCTCATGAGTAAGCCTACTATTATATTTACACTTCCGCATGATATGTATTTTGATGTTCAGTATTGTATCTGTGAGCACTATCTACTGATCCAGGGAATAGTGCAATAAATCACAAAGGATTCCGGATTGTAAAATCTGGGTCCGACATAATCACACAGAAGAATCCAACATAAGTGAATTTAAATAAACAATGTAGCGAAGTTAATTCTTTTGCCCAAAAGATGAGCACTAGTTTGTCTACAAAAGTCTATGGGCAAACTTGTGTTGTAAAGCATAGTTGTTCGATTGGGTGGCGGAGGAACTAAACCTAGTGGCTGCCTTGAAATGTAGGGAATTTGCAAGATTCAATATACGGTTCCTGCATAATTTTCTTCCGACATCAGCTTGCGTTCTAAACGGGCCTAGAATTACTCAAATAATTTAGCCTTTTGAGTGATTTGGATTGTAGTGGACGACAGGAACCACAAGTCCTATGTTATCTCTTTGTTTTCACTAGGAGGAATTAGTGGAGCAAACAAACCTTGCTAATTGAAACCGGAGCCAAAATATTAATGGTGAGTTTTTTAGGTTGTGGTTTATGATTTATGGCTTAAAATTTTGAATTTTGATTGTTCGTAAGAAACATGACGTAAAGGAAAATAGTCGTATTTGATTTTAGCCTATACAGCTGAATTCAGTACACTTTTTACTATAATATTTTTTTGACCCCGTTTTAAAAAATAGACCGTTTGAAAGCTAGTTACTATAGTATAAATCATAAGTCATAAATGAAAAAAGAACTGAGCCAAGGGTATCGTTGCTAGTAGTGCCGGCGAGGTGAACAGGTATAGGCACCACTCTTTTAGGGGTTTTGGGTGTTTTTTTTTGACTTCTTTGTAAGTTGAAATTAACAGAGTGGTTTTAAGAAATTGTTTCTCGAAACAGTTTTCTGAACTCATCGGTATGTGCATGGTACTCATCAGCTTTTTCATTATTTATCACCATCTCAAAAACTATTAGTCGCAGTACAAAAGAACGAGACATAATCGATTTATAATGTAGAGAACTATTCGTCGTTGGCAGAACCAAACATACCATTTTCGTACTACGTACGTACAGTCCCTTTCTCGATCGGGAGAGAGATAGGATCAGGGCTCAACTACTTTGCTTATTTTGATTCATGCTAATGCGATTAACAGCTAAATGGTTTATCCTAGATTTAAGTAGTATATACAAGCTTCTACTCTTCTAGTACATGAGTACAAATGTAGTAATTAAGGTCGAACATGCTAGCCTTCTGGCAGTCACGTCAAATAACCCCCTTCACTAAAATAGATCGACGATTTATTTACTTAGATGCAGTTATCGAACCAGGATTCATTACTTCAAAAAAAAACTAATACTGAATATCTCATTACAAACGGTTGATCAAAACCATTAGTATTAAATACAATTACAAACAATTTTAGTTTAACGATCGTCTGTGTTACTAGCAGCATTAAAAATGTTTGTGAAAAGATAATATCACAAACAGTTCATATTGAAAATTATCTGTGAAGTATCACATACAATTATTAATAATAATCGTTTGTAATATTAACTCATCATAAACGGTTTGTATTAAAAACCGTCCATGATATTTCGCCACCCAATTTTGCCACCCCCATTATTCAAACTTTCAAACTGAAGCGGCGTCTCGGCTAAGGCTATAAAAAAGCTCAAAGCTCACGAGCTACTCGAGTTCGACTTGTTCTAGGCTCGATTCAAACTCGGTTTGAACTTTAAACGAGTCGAACTTGAGCTTGATCTCGAGCTCGCGAGCTTCACTGAGCCAAACTCGAATAATTCGCGAGTTTCTATTCGAGCTTAAATAGTGATACATATTAACTCTTACCGAGCTTACTCGAACCGAACTCGAACTCAAGTTTTTCTTATTGTTGAAAATTAGTGTATGTTTGAATTATTTTGACTGTTATCGAGATTACTAGAGTTGAGCTCAAACTCAAAATTTTCTTATTATTGAACAATAGTGCATAATAAATTATGTTAATTGTTATTGAACTTCAACGAGCCGAGCTCAAGCTCAGGTCCAGGTTCGGACCCCAGCTCGAGCTCGGCTCAAGCTTGTACTGAGCTCGAGCTTGGAAGGTCAAGCTCGCTCGAGCTCGGCTCGTTTACAGCCCTAGTAGCGACCTCTCAACTACTGATCGGTTCTGCTACCCAAATGCCCTTATATATGCTGTCCACATATCTCCCCAAACACTCCAAACCAGAGTGTCGTCTAGCTAGCTCCCTCAAACCGATCGAAGCGCCGCCTCTCCCAACGACCCTAACTACCTCGCTAAGCTTCTCCACCTCCAGTTGTGACGCCACAGTTCACTGCATAAGGCACTCTTGTCGTAAGAGTATCTTGTGCAGTGTCACCGTCGTGACACAACAGTGACGCTATCATTGCCTCTCCTTCATCGTCGGTGATATATCTCCTACCCCTCCACTATTTTCCTTGATACTTGGATATGAAATTATGAAATTTTGGATGACTAGGTTTCAGCTATATAAATCTTGATGCTCGTGTGTATGAAAATTAATTGTTGATGTCTTAGTTCTTGTGATGATTGATGGATGGCTAAGATTTCGGCCCTTGTTGAATGAAACCACCTCTTACACATCAAAGCAACAAAACAACAACACCTACAACCTAAACAACGAGCCACCAAAGACATGAACCTAAACAACACCTACAATCATATATAGACCTACTTTGGTTCATCTACATTATCTAATTACGCTGTTTTACAGTGCAGTTAGAGAATATTGATGAACTGAAGGAGACATATTTATGAGAATGTGAGAACACAATCACAAACGGTTCTTAACTAGAACCGTGTGTGATATTTAGGGGTGAAAAACGGTAACGGATAATTTGTTTTATCCGATATTCATATCCGAGAAAACGCGAATATGGTAAGCAAAATCCGTATTCGAAAATGTTCGTATTCGAGAATATTCGTATCCGTATTTGAGAATATTCGTATTCGCATTCGTATTCGAGAATATTCGTATTCGTATTCGAGACTATTCGATTTGTATTCGATCCGTTTCTAGAACCCATGAAAAATCCGTATGAATTTTGTGTTCAAAATTTGAATTTAGGCGGTTTAAAACCAGTAACCTGTCAAAAACCGGTGAAAAATTGGGAAAACCACTAGGAATCCATTTTATCCGATATTCGTATCCGAGAAAATCCGTATTTGAAAATATCCGTATTCGTATTCGAGAATATTCGTATTTGTATTTGACAATATTCGAATTCGTATTCATTTTAAAAATATAGATTCGTATTCGTATTTGAGACCATTCTATCATATCCGATCCGTTTCCACCCCTAGTGATATTAGACTATCACAGATGGCTCATAGTAAAAACCGTCTGTGATAATTATTATTATATACAGTTCTAGTTAAGAACCGTATGTGATAAGAGTTATCATTGATAGTTCAAAAACCGTCTATAATGTCCTTAAAGTATTACTAACTCATAAGAATAGATTGTTCAGGAAACCACTTATGATGATATTTTTGAATCGTCTATAATAAACTTGACTGAAGTAGTGATTTTTCGATTGGGTGCTTAGGGAATCTCACGTATACCCAAACCTCGACCGGATAATTAGGGAATCTGATCTAACACTAAGCACATGCACGCCTACTACTTGTACTAGCATCAGCACCAAGATGGCAAGATTGATATCAATTAAAATTCCACAAGGTTACCTAGAAACACTACACAATAAAAAGAAAATTGCACACCATGCATGCACAGGCATGTGCCAATAAACAATTGCAGTATACTATTAGCTAGCTAGCTTCCTCGTGAGTTCTGACCAACCAAACAGTAGCAACAAACGCAAACACCCAATCATTGCCACGCCCATGCATCTCTGACAGCACAAAACGGTCGAGCTAATGTACCTAGCATGATTAGCATTACCCCCTCCCCCCAGCGCAAATAATACCAGCATTATATTAAACCCTTGTAAATAAAAAATAATTTAGGTTTTACCACTTCATTCCTTAACATTTCAGAATTTATCATCCATTGTTTCACTGATGTGTGACCTTTCAATACACTCACCAGTAAAACATCGAGTGACAAATCCTAAAATGACAGTTACAGGAAGATATCCTAAGTTCCCTTCAAATAATAGTTCCAATTACGTACGCTAACAGGGAGGCAAGTCCGAACTACGAGTCGGTCGACTGAAACGTCTATGACCATGAGGTGGCCGGACGAAGTCACAACCGCGAGGCGGTCTGATGAGGTCTCAACCACGATGTGGTCAGACGAAGTCACGACCGTGAGGCAACCGGACAAAGTGCCAGATACGAGGCGGTGAGACGAAGGCACGACAACCAAGTGGCTGAGCCAAGTCACGACCACGGGGTAGTCGGACGAAGCCTCGAGGTGGTAGACAAAGTCGCAACCAGGACGTGATCCGGAGGGGTCACAACCACGAGATGGTCAAACGAAGCATCGACCATGATGTGGTCAAAGGCTTGAATGCGAGGCAGCTGGACAAAGTGTCGTCAGCACACGCTCCATCCCTCGCCCTTTAGACCGGCGTCGACGAAGCTAGCAGTGGGACAAAGTCCTGAAGCATGTGATCCATCCCCCACTCTTTGGACTGGCGTCGACGAAGCCGATGGTGGGATGGAGCCTTGACGCACGCGCTGGTGTCGATGAAGCCGATGGCTCGATGAAGCCTTGGCGCACGCTCCATCCCCACCCTTCGGACTGGCACGACGAAGTCGGTGGCGGCAGGAAGCCTTGACGAGCGCGCTCCTCCCCCACCCTTTGGACTGGTGTTCATGAAGCCGGCGGCAGGATGAAGCCTTGAAGCACGTGCTCTCCACGACCGCGAGGTGGCCGGCCGAAGTCTCGGCCGTGAGGAGGTCGGACAAGGACTCGACCATAATGTGGTCAGACGAAGTCATGACCGCAAGATGGTCGGATGAAACATCTTCGACCACGGGGTGGTCGGACGGTTGCCGACGGAGTTGGCAGAGTCATGACCACTAGGTAGTCAGACAAAGTCACAACTAGGGTGTGGTTGGACACTGCCGACGAAGCCAGCATTGGGACAAAGTCATTGAAGTATGCGCTCCGTCCCCCTCCCTTTGGACTGGTGTTGACAAAGTTAGAGGCGAGCAGAAGGCTTCTGGGCAGGAGCATCTACGACCACATGGTGGTCAGACGAAGCGTCTACGACCACGGGGTGGTCGAGCGAAATCATGACCGCGGGGTGGTCAGACAAAGCATCAATGACCATGAAGTGGTCGGACGAAGCCTCGACCGCGGGCAGTCGAATGAAGCGTCTACGACCACTATGTGGTCGGATGAAGTCACGACCGCGGGGTGGCCAAACAAAATATAAACGACCACAAGGTGGTCGGACGAAGTCTTGACCGTAAGGCGGTCAGACGAAGTGTCTACAACCACTATGTGGTCAGACAAAGTCACAACCGCCGGGCGGTTAGAGGATGCGTCTACGACCATGATGTGGTCGGACGAAGTAATGACCGCGGGTGGTCGAACAAGGTCACAACCGTGGGGCACTCAAACACAACGTCAATGACCACGGGGTGATTGGACGAGGCGTCTACGACCACGAGGTGATTGGACGAAGTCTCGACCGCGAGTTGGTCGGATGAAGTAGTGCGGCAGAAACACGCTCCTACCCGCATAGCCTTCAGATTGGAGTCGACGAAGCTGGCGTGGAGACGACAACTCGTGCGCACGCGGCCCGTCCCCCCTTCGGACTAGGCGTCGACGAAGGCGATGGTGAGACAAAGCTGCGACGCGCTGTGGTATCAAGGACAACCGAGTAGACGGGGTGAATAGGAGGTTCTAAAACATTTCTTGCCTTCTAATTAATTTCTAGAATATTAATATGACAGAAATTTAAAACAAATAAAACCTACACAATTCTAGTAAGTCTATGTCACTACAAGAGTATATCTCTACAAGAGGCTCTGGCACAAGTAAGTAATCACAATGTAAGAAATGTAAAAGAGCTGAAAAATGGACAAAAGGTCACCAATAAACACACGATGTTTTTACCATGGTGATCGGAAACTTGCCGATTTCCCCTAGTCCACGTTGAGGAAAGCCCAAACAAATTAAACCGGCTCCACGAATTAAACCTCAGCTCCTCAATCCACTATTTGTAGTCCTTCCTTCACTCCGAAGATGGTGGACTCCAAACCACTCACAAGGCGATGCCGAGTTTCTTCAAAACCTTCTTGAAGAAGTTACCATGCAAACTCCACCAAGTCGTCCAAGTGTCGGCAAACACCAAGAGTAACATATCACAAGCTTCACTTGACCACAATCAAGTGCCAAAGGATCAATCTAATGGATGCAATGCACTTGTTTTGCTCAACCACCTTAAATGAATGCTCAACGAGAAAAAGAGATGCGGAGTGAATGCTCTTTGCTCAAAGATGTTCAATAGGGTCTATTATTACTGTCCTTGTGCAGGGGTACGGGTATTTATACCATCACCAACCAAAACTATCCATTTGAGTGAAATTCTAGACAAATTGAGGCGAGCGAAGTCTGCAGCCAAGGGCCGATACTTCCGCCTGCTCGACGACGACGACGAAGCGGCTATGTCGAGCATATGAACTAGCCATTGAAAGTCGGCGCGGAAGTACCGTGGTTAAAAATCCGGTCGGTATGCTCACTGGTAGTTCCGGGAAGTTGGCACGGTACTTCCATTTGAACTGAGTCCGAGAGATGGCGCTCTCTGGGAAAAAGGTTCTGCTCGACCTCCCGGAGCTTCTGTGCTCTGGAAGTACCGATTAAGGCTGCGGAACAACCGCTTATACGGTAGTTCCGACGTTGAAACTCCGGTACTTTCGATCGCCACGGACTCAGAATCATCTCAAGGGTGCTCTCTGGAAAAATGTTCCGCTCGGATAGCCGGAACTTCCGAGTGTCGGAAGTACCGCGATTTGCATGCCAATACTTCCGGTTGTCTGGATAGAGCACCGAGCGACTCCAGGAGTGCTCTTTAGAAAAAAGGTTCCGCTCGGATAGCCGAACCTTCCGAGCACCGGAAGTACCGCACAGGTCTGCGGAACTTCCGCTCTATGGTAGTTCCGCCATTAAAACTCCGGTACTTCCGTTTTTCCAGACAGAGCATAGATTTGGCTATCAAATTAAATTTTCAATAAATGCACGATCCTAAATTGATCCATGGCACAAGAATTATGCTATCAAGTTACTTGCCATGATCCCTCTTTATGGTACGACATTTAACCTATAATCGGTCTTTCATCCTTTCTCCTAAGACCGGTAAAAATAAAAAGAGAGTCCTAGTCTAAGTATACATTTGCCTTGAGCTACTTTGATCTTTATTTTGCTCCTTAGCATGTGTCTTGCCATCATTTTAGGGACTTAACCTTTTAAACACTTAACAAACACTTTAGTATCATGTTCACATAAATTCATTAATTACCAAATTATTTTTAGGGGCATAGATGCTTTCACGCGTGTGCTCTACCTCCACCCTTCGGACTAGCATTGACGATGCTGGAGGTGGAATGAAGCCTTGAAGCACGCGTACCCACGACCTCGAGGTGATCGACCGAAGTCTTGGCCACGAAGATGTTAGTCGAGGTCTCGACCACAATGTGGTCGGATGAAGTCATGACCACGAGACGGTCAGACGAAACATCTTCGACCACAGGGTGGTTGGACGCTTGTCGCTGGATTCGACAGAGTCATGACCACTAAGTAGTAAAGTCACGACCAGGGCATGGTTGGACACTACTGACGAAGCCGGTGGCGGGACGAACTCCTTGAAGTGCACACTCCGTCCCCCACCCTTCGGACAGGCGTTGACGAAGTTGGCGATGAGCAGAAGACTTTCGCACGAGCATCTACGACCACAAAGTGGTCGGAGGAAGCGTCTACGGCCACGAGGTGGTTGGGCGAAGTCACAATCACGGGGTGGTCATACAAGGTCACGACTGCGGGGCGGTCAGACAAAACGGCAACGACCACAAAGTCTCGACCGATAGGCGGTCAGACGAAGCGTCTATGACCACTATGTGGTCAGATGAAGTCACGACCGCTGGGCGGTCGGACGAAGCGTCTACGACCACGATGTGGTCAGATGAAGTAATGACTACGGGCGGTCGAACACGACGTCAATGACGACAGGGTGGTCGGACGTGGCATCTACGACCACGAGGTGGTCATATGAAGTTTGAACCATGAGGCGGTCGGATGAAGTAGCGTGGTGGAGACGCACTCCTTCCCGCACAGCCTTTGGACTTAGAGTCAACAAAGGCAACGAGGAGACGATGACTCGTGCATGCACAGCCTGTCCCCCTTTGGACTAGGCATTGACGACGATGATGGCGAGACAAAGCCGCGACACGTGCGGCCTGTCCCCACCCTTCGGACATGACATCGACAAAGTTGGCAATGAGACAAAACTGGTGCGCGCATGGCCCGTCCCCACCATTCGGACTAACCATCGACGAAGTCAGTGGCGAGACGAAGCTACATGTGTTGTCTATCCACCACCCTTCATACTCGGGGTCGATGAAGTAGGCGATGAGATGGAATTGACGCACGCATGGGCTATCCCCGCCCTTCGGACGTGATGTCAATGAAGTCAACAGCGAGACGAAGCTAACGCGCACGCGGCCCGTCCCCACCCTTAGGACTCAGGGTCGACAAAGTTGTTGGTGAGATGGAAGTGATGCGTGCGCAGCCCATCACCACCCTTTGGATTGGGCTTGACGAAGTCGGCGGCGAGACGAAACTCATGCGCGCGCGGTCCGTTCTTACCCTTCAGTCTGGGCATGGACAAAGTTGGCGGTGAGCCGAAGACTAGGTGGTCAGATGAAGCATCTACGACCACGCGGTGGTCGGTCGAAGTCTCAACTGCCAGGCGGTTAGATAAAGCGTCTACGACCATGATGTGGTCGGACGAAGTCTCAATCGCATGGCGGTCGGACGAAGTGTCTATGACCACTATGTGGTTGGACGAAGGCTCGACCACGAAGCATTCGGACGAAGTAGCACGGCGGAGACACGCTCCTTTCCTGCACAACCCTCGGATTAGGTCGACGAAGCCGGTAGGAAGACGACAACTTGTGTGTGCATGGCCTATCCCCTTCGGACCAGGCGTTGGTGAATGTGACGACGAGACAAAGCTGCGACGCGCACGACCCGTTCCCACCCTTCGGACAGGACATCGATGAAGTTGGTGGCGGGACGAAATTGACATGTGCGCAGCCTGTCCCCCACCTTTAGACTTATAGTCGACGAAGGTGGCGGCGAGACGAAGCTCTAAGATGCGCGTTCCGCCCCGCACCCTTTGGACTCTTGGTTGACGAAGGCGTCGGTGAGATGAAGATACAATCGCGTGGCCCGTCCCAACCCTTCAGACTAGGCGACGGTGAGACGAAGCTCAGCGTTCACGGTCCGTCCTCCACCCTTCGGACTCGATGTTGATGAAGTCGGCGTTGAGACGAATCCTTGCGCGCGGCTCATCCCCCACATTCAGAATCGCGGTCGGATGAAGCATCTTTGACCACGAGGTGGTCAAATGAAGAAATGACCGCGGGCCGTCAGACAAGGTCACGACCGCTGGACGGTCGAACACAACGTCAATGACCACGAGGTGGTCAGACGAGGCATCTACGACCATGCGGTGGTCGGACGAAGTCCCGGCCGCGAGGCGGTCGGACAAAGTAGCAGGGCGGAGACGCACTACTTCTTGCACATCCTTCGGACTATGAGTCGACAAAGCCGATGGGAAGACGACAACTCGTGCGTACGCGGCCCATCCCCCTGCGGACTAGACGATGGCGAAGGCGACGGTGAGACAAAGTTGTGACACGCGCGGCCCATCCCCACCCTTCGGACACGGTCGTAGATGAAGCCTTAAGTATCTATGACCACGAAATGGTTGGACGAACATCTACAACCACAAGGGGGTCGGACGCGTCGTGCGAAGTCGTGATCACGAAGTGGTCATCCGATAGTCGAAACTGGTGTACATCGCACACGGAGGCCAACTCTCTGGTGTCATGATGGCGATGACGAGAGGTGCCACCCCACCTGTGCTAGTGCGATGAGGCAACTGGCGATAGCATCCAGCATGGTAGACCGCCGCCGATGGCAGCATCACTTTTGAAAACCAGCAGAAGCTAGGTAATCCGGGGTGCTCGCGATATGAGCGCTCCGATGGTAGCCCTGTCTAGTGCCTTCCCTTGAGCAACTTCTTGCCCGAGTCCCCACGAATGGCACACCTATTATAGCATGGCTACAACAGTGTGTACATAGTATCCTTCTCCATAGGAGATATAGCCAAGAGAACTAGGGAGAGAGATCTGGTGATAAAATGAGTAGATCCCTCCTCCTCATGTCCCTCTTGGGGGGTTTATATACATGAGTGGGGTATGATAGAAAATTCACATCCTACCATTAATAATTACAAAACGTAGGGGTATATTGGTACATTCCGCTATACTATTGGGCCTATTACATATTGTGCTAGTTGTAAGGTCCAGTCACGAGGGGTTGGGCCACCCCTACAACACTTTCATTGCATTTTCAAGCTTTGTTACCCATATTGAGATAACGAAAATAATTACGGGTCTGTTCATATTGGTTTTTGTTGATGACTTTTGGTTGTGGCTGATGAATAGTAATGGTTGGTAGAAGCGACTAATAAATAATAGTAGCTCATAAATAGTAGTGTATTATGCAACGAAAGACACTATAATATTCAGACCGCTATGCGACTTACGGAATTGTGATTTAATAAAATACAAAATGCGTTACAATATGTGAAAGCGAAAAGTAGTGTCTGATAAATAAGTAGCGGTAATAGAAATGGTTTATAGAAACTAGGGCATTCGTATTGACTTCTGCTTCTGAAAGTAGAAGCCAGTATGAATAGACCTTACATGGATATTTATTTTGACAAATTCTTTCACTATTAAAATGACTCCGGTGCAAAAAAAAAGTATATTATTAAATTTACTATTAAACATATTCTTTCACTACATTTTCAAGCTTTGTTACCCATACTGACAGGACCAGAAGTTCAGAGACAAAGGCACTCACTACATAGAAATGATTACCAGAAGATGCAGACCATATAATTTGTTCCATAAATTAAGCTTTCTAGAATACCTAATTAATCTCTATGGTTTCGGAAAGATGAAACCTCTAAAAACCATAGGATGTGATGAGATTAGTAGTTCTAGACAGATGGGTCCCAGAGCGACCCCTGGGCCCCCTCGTCATCGTCTGCAGCGCAGCCTTCCCAGACAGGTGGGGCCATCAGCATGGCCTCGGCCAGCTCAGCCCACATGTTTGGTGACTCGGCTGCCAGCTCATCAGCGCCAAGCCGGACGTCCCACGCCACGTCACCCAGCTGGTCCGCGCCGCCGCAGCAGCCGCCGGGCGGCATCACGAGGTCGGGCCTGAAACGGACCTGGGCGGCGGCCTCGATCGCCGCGGCCCGGACGTCGTCGGGCTCGGCGGTGGCGGGGCGACGGAAGCGGTGGACGAGGCCCGGGAAGTTGAGCCTGGCCTCGCGCCCCCGCAGCCGGAGCGCGGCCACGTCGTGCGCCACGGCGGCCATCTCCGGCGACTCGAAGCTGCCCAGCCAGATGCGCGTCTTCTTGCCGGGCTCCCTGATCTCCGACACCCACTTTCCCCACTTCCTCTTCCTCACACCCCGGTACTGCCCCGCCGCCACAACGCCGCCGGCGTTGTCCAGCACCACCTCCATTCCTGCAATGCCGAAGCTTGTGCTTGTGATATCAAGAAGCGATCTTTTGCTTGTGCAGATGTACGTGTTGCAATGCAGCAGTGTGAGTGAGTTGATGTTGGGACTCGGATGTGGATGTGTATATATAGAGGGGGAGGAGAGAGAGGGATGTGTGCAGGAGTGAAGAGGAGAGAGAAGAAGAGGAGGTGTGTTGAAATGCATGGGAGGACAAGGGAGGTGATGTTTGAGCTCGGTGGAGACAGCTGGAGGCTAATACGTGTCCTTTTCCCATTTTTCTTTTTGTTCATATGTATGTATATATGGGTGTTAGGATATAAAAATTTTGATATATGTAGAGAGAGAGAGAGAGAGAGAGAGAGAGATTGTGCTGATGCATTATCCACCGGCAGGAGGATATATAAGAGAAATGAGGTGTTGGTTTGCTTTTGCGGGGGAGCTTCCTGGATAGTGCAAAGGTTTTGGAGGTTAGTTTTGATGTAATGTTATCATTTTCTTTTTTCCACTGGAGTAATATTTATATACATGTTTCAATGGAAATTGGGTTTCGCAACACTTTAATCTAGAGCAACTAGGGTTGAAATTTATAGTTCATTTGCACTTGAAGTATTTCAATTTGGTATGCATACTAGTACCTCAGAACGTATGGATTGTTCACTAATTAAATTGATATGCATTGTTGGATGTAGCTCTTTAACTCCTCATTTGCTTTCAGGGGTTATTCAAATGTCCTCCATATAAAAAGGATTAAGATGAGGTTTCTATTATAAAATGAAGTTTCGCTTGCTTTGTCTAATTTCCTTTTACGCGACACAAACCAATAACTAGAATAAATAGAAGATCTACAAAGAATGGATAAAATTCATCTTGTGCCTAGTTGAATTGAGTGTCGACTCTCCCTCAAGCGTGGAGGAAATTTTTTTTAATCACCCAAATCTACAAAAAAAAAAGTGCTTTTTGACCACGCGCACCGAACTTCACAACAGAGCAAAGCTAATTATTACAAAGAAATCCTTTTGGCACTCTTTGAACTGCTGTAAACATCTACAGCATAATCTACTTAAAAAAATACACAAAGATACTGAAACTTGATGTGGTTTCACTTAGGAATCAACACTTGGCAGTAGTGGCAGACCTAGGTTTTTTCGAGATAGATGTTCAAAGTTAATAAAGTATTGCTTAAAGAAAAAAGAAAATGTCATCAGTGGAAAAAAATCAGAGTACAAATTATCCCACCAAAATCATCTTAAAATAATATAGAAAAATTACAAAATAATTAAACAAAATACAATTTTAACTCTACGACCCTTCATGCAATTTTATGGACAACTATTTCATTGTTCCTTAGAACCATATTGCTAACTTGTTCAAATTTTTATGTTAATCAATTTAAAAGTTTAAAGAAATTTTCTTTATTATGTTAATCTAACCAACACTATCTACAAAGATTTTAAATCTGCAAACTTCTTCTTTATTTTCGAAGGTCCTACGATTTATATTTCACAAAAGCACAATCACAAAGAACTATTTGAGATTTGGCAATTTCGTAATTGGGAGGGAGAGTGGGAGACCGAATGCAACTCATCTAGAAATGAGACCTCGCTGCAACGCCATATGTTTTATACCTTTCCGCTTGTCACGTCACCACCCAACTCCCTGCATCACTTTCTTGCTTATCCACACCGCCTCGCACCCTTACTTCACTCCTAGAGCGCACCTATGGTCCTTATTTGAAAATTAATTTGCCTTCTCGCCAGCTCAATGCCGTCAGCCGCCACTGAACGCCATGCGCTCCCTCTCCCTTTCCTTCGCTGCCACCATGTGTGGCCATTGTTGACTTGTGCCACTGCAGCACTACCTCGTATCTCCCGTCTGGCCGCTCCCTCACCCTCCACATGCGTGGCACTATGTTGAGAGAGAGATGAGCTAGTTATGGTTAGGACTTGGGTGGCAGGTTGGGGTCTTAGGGAATTTGGGTTGTAGTGGGTCTAATGGACGTAGAGGGAGCTCTAGTGAGCTAAAAGGAGGTGTGGATTAGATTTGACTGATTTATATTTTCTGGATATAAATATGTAGCATTTTGTTTTAATTAAAAATATATATATGTAATATACCTAGTATATAATATATATATATTTTAAAAAATAATAGACGTTTAGTTGAACAGCCATAGACTCAAGAGGATCCGCCTCTGCTTGGCAGACCATCAACTCTCCACCTCACCCCATCTTCAATTCTCACACGTTTGTAATTGCACATTCTAACTTACATACACACATCAACTTTTTTTTTCTTTGGAGAATGTATAGGCGTACATCAATCTCAATCTTCGCCAGATTCGCTGGTTAATTAATCTAGACGTTTGAAAGAGACAATTGGCGCTAAGTGAACCCACTTAAAGCTGGACCTTCAAAATTGCTTCGAGCAATGTACGATCTACCTGACCACCGTCTGATGTGTGTACTAGATTTACGTTTCGATTTATCGTCAGGGAGCAGACGTAGCAGTGTATCACTGGTCCTAAAATTAGTTTTTGAAAAGCATGCAAGGTACTAGTGTTTCAACCCAATATACAAGTAATTTGTCACAATTCAAATTCAAACCCTAGGGCCTAGGTATTGTAGTTCAGCATTTTTGAAGGTTAAATAGTCCTACTGTGTATATTCCATTCCGACATCAAAGACTGGTAAAAATTTCTGGCTTCACCACCGGCGATCGGAAGCTCTTGTTTATTTCTTTAAGGAAGGGTGAGCTCAGGAAGATGTTAATGGCGATTGCAGTAGCTAGAAGCATTCAAGAGGCCCCCATGTAGTTAGAGAGAGAAAGGGAGCAGTCTTCTAGAGAGAGAGGGCGAGGGAGAGGGAGAGGGAGATCGAGAGAGAGAGAGACTATCACGTCGCAGGCGGCAGGGAAGCAGGCTGGCTTCCATTACTGGGGTGTGGGGAGCACTGCAGCGGCTCAGGAGGCGACACGTGGCTGCACGGTTTGAGATTTTCCGTTCGTAGGCCCCACCGCCGAAGTGGGCCCCGCAGAGGCTGCGCCGAATATTGCAAGCAGATTCACATTAGCACTCTGGCGGCTTTTAGCGTAATTAAATATTAAAGAGTTTAAAAATAGAAAAACAGGTTAGGCTATTATAAACAATGCAAAGAAATTCGAAAAAGATAAAAAACTAAAATCCTATAAAAAGACGAAATTAAAAAATAGTAAACTATAAACTGAAGCCGAAACGAACGGGGCCGGCTCTTCTACTCAAAAATAAAATAAAGCTATGACATGTTTATATTGGCTTTTACTTCTGGCTTTTAGAAGCAGAAGTTAATACGAACGCCCTAGCTTTTATAACCCGGTTTTTATCAGCTATTACTATTCATTAGCTATTACTTTTACTTCATATACTGTAATGTATTTTGTATTTTATTATATCACAACTCTGTAAGTCGCATGACGATTTGAATATTGTAGTGTCTTTATTGCTCGTCTTTCTTACATAATATACTATTATTCATCAGCCATTACTATTCACCACCGCTTCTATCAGCCACTACTATTTATCAGTCATAACTAAAATCTACTAGCAAAAGGAAACATGAATGGGCGCTATATATTGCTTTTGTTTTGTCATTTAGGCCCTCGTACTACTGTTTCAGACTTTCGTGCTATTTCACAAACAAATTTTTTGTCCATAATACCTCCATAGTCCGTACTCCGTATATACAAATGAAGTATCGTCATTGTTTTTTCCCATGTTTTTTTTGGCCAGATATGTACCAGCCTAAGCCACTATTTGGGATCTCGTTGCTCCGATGCATTATAGTTCAAATTGAGACAAATAGCAAGACAAAAAAAAACTATTTCACGGACGTCCGCTAAATAATCTGGATCAAGCAAAAATTGTCCATTGTGACCACTGGACCAGCTCTGATGCGGGCCAGGATCGTTGGATCGACACAATATGCTGAGGCATCCTTCATATCCACTCCATCCCGAGACGAGCGCGAGAGGATGAGTTCACATTGTCACCTTCCCTGGTCGCAAGTTCCAGGTGAGAGGTTAGACTTTGACTGTTGGAAGCAATTTCCCGGTTCGGCCTGATCTTTTGTGCTGTGACATCTGATTTGTGGCTATAACTAATAATTTTTAGTTCTAGTGTAAATATTTATGTGAACGAACCGAAAGCCGATAAACTACTTCTAAAAGACTATCTTGATAAACCGCTTCAAAATCGTGATGGAGAAATATTGAGGGAAGTCATAAGTCACAAATTATAAGTCACTAGTTAGAGACTCGTGCGTTGTAACGGAGTTATAAAAATGGTGAAATAGAACTTACTGTCTGACCAACTTCACACATCAAACATTGGAGAGCAAGCGATAGAGAGAAGGGTAGCCAGAATACATGAGGAGATGGAGAAAGTAGATGGAGGTGGGCGTTTGTATCCTAAGAGAGAGAGGAGGAGAGAGACGAATGGTCCAGATCAAATCGGATGGCTGTAGAGAGAGGAGAGGAGAACACACCGACGATCACCAACTCCTCTTTATATAATAGTAGAGATAAGCTAAAATAAACTGAAAAGAACAGGGGAGTTTTCATATTTCTTGTTTCAAGTGCAGTTTTCCTTGTTAAAGGTTTGAATTTTTCTGTGATAGTTCAATTTTTGGTTGAAAATTTGAACTCTAATTCAAAAAAAAATATCTATTCTGCTTCAGATGGAATGGAGGTGGACGGTGTCCACTACCTTGGTTGGCAGCAGACTATTATTAGTCCCCATAACAAAATAATCGACAGTTATATACACCACAGTTATAGTATATATACAACCCAACGTTTCATGAATGCTCTTCAATTAGGTGAGGTGCGGTGTTATGTTTTCTCTCAGTGTGTCCTCTCGGACTGGGTATTGGTGTTTGTAATTCTCATCTCCTACTGTAATGAATGGACAGAACTTCTACCATCCGTTCAAAAAAGAAATGTGCTGCAAAAAAAAAAAATCAGACAAGAGAACGTATCTGATGATAACCTCTTTGAAATAGGAGGATATAAACTAGGAATATCACAGTGAAGCAAACTACATCCGAGAGAATATCACAGTGAAGAAAATCAGACAAGAGAACGTATCTGATGATAACCTTTTTGAAATAGGAGGATATGAACTAGGAATTTCACTGTAGTTGACTGAAATTACACTGTAGTTGATGATAAGTTATTTGTCATAATTAAAATTAAAAAATTTAAAAATAGAAAAAATATGTTAGCCTATCATAAACAATGCAAACGAATACAGAAAAAAAGAACCAGCAAAACAGTTCCAAATAAACCAAAACCAGAAAAAAGACAAAATTTAACGATAATAAGAAATAAATCAAAAATCAGAAAATCAAGTCGAAATTGCTGGTACCGAGCTATAAAAAACCTATAAAGAAATGCTGATGGACAACGGCGTACGGAGAAGTCAGGGCAGCGGCATGGCAAAGCACACGCGGCGGACACTGCGCCGCTGCCAGCGCCAGATATCTGCTGACTGCCGAGGTGATGGACCCACAGGTCAGGCAGGGATCAGAGGTAGGCACCAATTAAGTGGACGCTGTGAGCTCCGCCGCTTAGTGGGGTAGCAATGGCTAACGAAGAAGGGAGCGTGTGAATGCGCTGGGCCTGAGAGCCAGCTTAGGTTTGGGTGTTCCATTCCGATGAATTCACCAGCAACCAGCCATGCAATGCATCTGACTGCCTGCTGTGCTGGGTTGTCGAGGTTTTCAGTAATCATCAGTCCTGTCGTACTGACACACTGCAGTGCGTACTCTGTGCCTACGTACCTTGTATTTATCACCACTCAAAACTAGCAGTAAAGCAACAAAGGTACATGATTGACACTGCTAGCATGCCGCTGTAAGTATGACTAGTTCATTATACAAGAACGCGTCTAACATTAATGGGTCTCTTTGGCGCGGCTGCGGTTTATGACTTTTAGTTGAAAATTTTAAATTTTAACTGTTTGTAACAGAGATTATGGAGAGAGATACTTGTTTGTGATTTTAGTTGATACAGATGTTGGGCTTTTAAGATGTACTACAATTAACTTGTAAACCCGTCTTGAAAAAATACTCCGTTTAAAAGTTAGGTACTATAGTAAAAACCAAAAGTCACTAGATTCGGTCGAAAAGTACAGACCCATTTATTGATTTATAATTGTGTCCACAAGCTAATCAATCTCTTATAGAAGAATATGTTAGAACCTTAACATTTTCTTGACCCGCTTGCCTATGAGATCTTGCATGATTTTGACATGCGTATAAAATACGTGCGCTTCTAAGACACCTAACTAGCTGGCTCCCACGTGAGATCAAATCAGATGAGAGAATGGTATGACTGCCAGAAGAGCCTATCGAAGGTGATAGTGACTGATTCGGTGTCAACATCGGCGAGAGAAACATTCCCCAATTAAACCAAGAGAAAAAAAATGTTGTCATAACAAATAAAACCAAATGCTTGAAGCGAGCTAGATTTGCAAAATGATGCTGCATTGGGCCAGGGAGAATAAAAATTCGGTCATATATCTGGAGTTCCTTCGTTGTAAAAAGAATTATCAATCGATATACTTTCAAACAAATTAATTGTGGTTAACACCAGCAATCCAACTTAGCATAGCACTGCATCAGGTGGCTAAATTAAGGCCATGGTTGCAGCCTCACTGAGTATATGCTGGATGGATTTGTCAATTTTTTTAGAATTTGATTGCGTGACTTCTCGGTGGGAATTTAGAGGAACCACAAAACGCTTTGCTGTTATTTCCCCGGGATTTTGCCTCGAGGAGTGCTACCATGTTGATGTTTTTTGCGAAAAAGTCCTCCAATTTTACGAAATTACATATGGTTCTTGGTTTAGGTGAAAAGACCCCGCCACGACAGCGATTACACAAGAAGGCCATCCGCTTTTTGAAATTACATATGAGTCCTCGAAATAACGTTATTAAGTTCTATGATTTTTCCGAAGTTACTTACGGTCCTCTATTTTTTTTAGAAAAATGTTTTGCTTTCTTAGGAACTACGTATAAATCTTTAATTTTTCTAGAAAAATTCCTTATAAATTATTGACTCTTATGCTTTAGTTCACATGATACCTAGTGTGGCTTGCTAGTATAAGGTATAAATGGAGCAACGGGATGCGTACAAACTCACGTACAAATCCCGCGCGCTAAAGGCTAACATGTGGGTCCCACCTCAGGTTGAAATCAGCGTGAGCCACTTCTCGTATGCACGAGCATTCCGAGCTAAAAGCATGCTGATGCAAACATGAGATCAGAATAGAACCATTTAGCATGCATCGTTTCGTTTCAGTCCAGGAAGTTTCCTCCACAAAGGGATAGGGGTGGAAGACGGTAACAAAAAATTCATTTTATTCGATATTTATATCTGAGAAAACACGAATATAGTAAGTAAAATTCGTATTAAAAATATTCATATTTGTATTTAAGAATATTCATATCTATATTTGAGAATATTCATATTCGCATTCGTATTCAAGAATATTCATATTCATATTTATATTTGAGACTATTTGATTCGTATTCGATCCGTTTTCTATGCCTTGCTAGTTATCGAAAATCCCGAAAAAAATTCGGACGAATTTTGTGATTCGAAATTTGAATTAAGCGGTTTGAAACCAGTAACTGTTCTGATAACCGGTCAAAACCGGTGAAAAACTACCAAAACTGTTAGGAATTGTTCTACCAAGATTTGTTACAGGAGTTGTAGGAGGATATTCATATTCGACCGAATTAAGTACATATTTGATTCGAATTCGTATTCGTTATAATATTCGATTCATATTAGTTTTTGAGAATATTTAAATTTGTATTCGTATTTATTTTAAAATTATAATTTTATATTTATATTTGAGACTATTCGATAGTATATCCATTTTCAGAGGAATCGAAGCACCCGAGGTTAAGATAATGGATACAAGAGCCCCATCACATTCTTGATTAACTGGACAAACAGAGCCCTAGGGAGACAGAAAGATGAGGTCTAGTTTAAGGATGCCGCAAAAACAACAGGCTAATGTGTAATAGTCAGTGCAGAGCTTTCTGTCCAGTTGTCTGATTCAGTCTGATATTCGGGTTGACCTGTGGCATGTGCTGCCTAACATTTCTTGGTGTTACTGTCTGATGCTTCTATCTTTCTGTCCAGTTTAACTGTTGTGGCTGAAAAAAAAAAGAATACGCGGAATGAACTGTGTATCCTTGATTTTAAGGAGAGCATGATCTCCGACCAGTGACCTTATCCACCACAGCCTTGAGCTTGGCTGTGCTCGGTTTGACTGAAAAGCTGTGGCTTATGATTGAAAATGCACTGTAGTTAGCAGAAATTACACTATAGCTGAAGGTAACTTATTTGACGTAATTAAATTTTAAAAATTCAAAAATATAAAAAAAATATGTTAGCTCATCACGGACAATGCAAACGAATACGGGAAAAAAGAACAGGCAAAAAAGCTCAAAAAAGCCAAAAATTTAGAAAAGACAAAATTTATGAATAGTGAAAATAAACTAGAAGCGAGGTCGTTGAAGTCCAAAACGAAAGGGCTTCAATTCATCTACTTTTAATGGTTTTTGGTTTTTGATTAGAGTAATATTGTAACGGCTGTTAGTTTTCTAAAGCATTCAATTAAAGGAAAAATAAGAAAAAAGAGGAAAAATAAAAAATAATGTTATATCTTCACGGACAATACAATGAAAAAAAAGAAAAAGAGAAAGAAGCTGCATTATGAAACTATCGTGTTCTAAATAGCTAAAAGTTAAAAACCAAAAGCTATTTGAAACGAGGCCTTACTACTAGGCTCCGGTGCCCCCTAATCCGTCAGAAAAAGTTGCTGCATATGAATATCACAAAATAAAGGTTCTTTTGTGCATTTTTTTAGAGGAGAGCGTGTCTGAGTATTATTGAACATTACATTGAAATGAAGATGAAACTTTGCTATCACTTGAACCTGGGCATGTGCTGTCTAACATTTTCTTATGTGACCATGACACTGCTTCTTTTTTCCCTTGATCCTTTATGTAACCCTAGGTTGATTTTAACTGCAAATGTAACTGATCTGGCAGTCAAAGTTGTCAGCAACGCCCCGGCGAACTCACTTGCAAATCACGCGATCACTCACAAAATCAATCACTTGGAATTGAAAAGAAACAAGTATGTTGGTGCTGCAACTCACAGCATTTCTGATGCCTTGACTCAACTATTTATAGAGATTACAATTTAGAAACTGAAAACTGAAAACTGCAAGACTCAGAAACCGAAATCTTTAAAGCTTTAGAAACTGAAAACTGCAAGACTCATAAACTGGAATATGTAAAGCTTTAGAAACTGAAAAACTGCAAAACTTAAAAACTGAATACTGCAAACAAGGTAGTAAATTTCTTCAGGCGCAGGATTACTTCATCCAGCCCAACAAATCTCCCCCTAATCCTGACGCCTTGTGACAGTCTCCTTGATGCCAATCCTCCTTCGCAGATCAAGGAACTTGACGCGGCTGAGAGGCTTCGTGAGAATGTCACCGAGCTGCTCCCCTGAAGAAACAAACTCGACATCAACCTTCCCTTCCTCGATGAATTCTCTGATGAAATGGTACCGGGTGTCGATGTATTTGCTCCTGCCATGAAAGACAGGGTTCTTGCATAAAGAGATAGCAGACTTGTTATCCACCTTGAGCACGACGGCCTCTGTCTCGTCGCCAAGGACTTCGGCGGCAGCAGGCCACTAGACTCCTGGCGGTCGCAATCGAGGCGCGATGTACTCCGCCTCGCATGATGACAGAGCCACAACCTTCTGTTTTTGTGATTGCCAGCTGATTGGGTTCTGGTAGTGCACGCCGGTAGTGCTCTTTCGGTCGTCGATGTCACCTGCCATGTCGCTGTCGCTGTACCCCTGCAACTTCGCCTCCATTTCGCCGGAACGGACAAAGTGACAGCCCAGGTTGAGTGTACCAGCGATGTAGCGCAGAATGTGCTTCACAGCGGCATAGTGGTCGTCATGCGGCGACTCCATGAAGCGGCTGACATAGCCGACGGCGTAGGCAATGTCCGGCCGTGTGTGCACCAGGTACCGAAGACTACCAACGATGCTCCGATACTTAGTGACGTCCACCAGCGGTCTGTCACTCCGCTTACTAAGCTTCAATCGCGCTTCCATGGGCACGCATGCCGGATTGCACCCCGACATGCCTGCGTTCTCCAGAATTTTGCGTGCATACGCAGACTAGCTGATTGTGATCCCCTGTTGTTGATGCACTTCGATGCCGAGGTAGTAACCGAGGAGTCCGAGATCACTCATACAGAAGAGTGAGCTCATCTCCCCCTTGAACTTGGTGATCTCCCCGTTGCTGGCGCCCGTGATGACGAGGTCGTCGACGTAGATGCCGACCACGAGACGCGCCGCGCCGGTGCCGCGAGTGTAGCGTGTTCGGAGGAGCTCCGTGTGAACCCCAGATCGAGGAGGCTCGCATCCAGCTTCGCGTTCCAAGCTCGAGGTGCTTGACGGAGACCATATAACGCCTTCCTCAACTGGAGTACCTGGTTTGGGTGTTTGTCGTTGATGAAGCCGAGAGGTTGCGCCACATACACCTCCTCCTCTAGATCGCCGTTGAGGAACACCGTCTTCACATCCATGTGATGGACCGGCCATTCCTTTTGTGCGGCTACGGCGAGCAGCAACCGCACAGATTCCATCTGCGCGACAGGGGCAAAGACCTTGTCATAGTCGATACCGTTCTTCTGAACGTACCCCTTTGCGACGAAGCGGGCTTTTGTGCTTGATGACGGCGCCAGTCTCGTCCTTCTTGAGCTTGTAGACCCACTTGAGTCCAATGGGTCGTTTGCCGACGGGAAGGTCGACTAGTTCCCACGTGCGATTGTCTTCAATTGAGCCCATCTCTTCGAGCATAGCCTTGCGCTAGTTCACGTCGTGTTCCGCCTCAGTGAAACTACTAGTTCCTCGGCAGCGAGGAGGTAGAGCTCGTCCGATTGAAGCTCCACCAGCTCAGAGGTGGCGTTGATGTTGGCGATGCTGCGGTAACGCCGTGGAGCGCCGAAATCGTCATCGAGGTTCGGGTCCACCGTGGGGGGTGACACGAATTCCACATGTGGACTCGGCGGCTTGGAGGGAGGCGCCGCTGATTCTGGCGGCAACGCACTGGAAGGCGGTGGGCTTGGTGAAGCAGTGTTGGCGTCGAAGGGCTGCACCTCATAATGGACCGTGAATGAATCAATTGATGCGCTCGTACCTGACTCATGCTCCCCCCAGTTCCACTTTCTCATTTCGTCGAACACCACGTCGCGTGTGACCCACACACGCTTGGCGGCGGGGTCGTAGACGCGATAGGCCTTGCTACCGGGCTCATAGCCGAGGAACACCATGGCCTTGCTACAATCTTCCAACTTCTTCAGGTGCGGCTTCATCACCTTTACGTGCGCCACGCACCCGAACGTGCGGAGATGATGTACGGCAGGTGTTCTACCATGCCACACCTCGTATGGAGTCTTGTCGGGGACGCTCTTCGTGGGTGATCGGTTGAGGATGTAGACCGTCATCATCACTGCTTCCCCCCAGAATTCTCCGGGCATGTCCTTTGCCTTCATCATGCACCACGCCATAGCCACCACTGTCTGGTTGCGGTGTTCCACGACGCCGTTTTGTTGCGGTGAGTAGGGCGCGGTGAGGTGGCGCCGATCCCGCTCGCGCAAGATGAGGCCGAACTCCACGAGGTGAATTCACCGCGATCGATCCTCAAGACACGCAGTTTGTAACCGGTCTCCACCTCTACCCCAGCCTTGAAGTGTTTGATCGCTGCTGGCGCGTCGCTTTTGCTGGCCAGCAGGATCAGCCACATGTACCTAGAGAGGTCATCAATGAGAAGGAGGAAATACTTCTTGCCGCCGTGTGTCGTTGGAGAGATCGGCCCGCAGAGGTCGCCATGAACAAGGTCGAGGCATCCCTTCGCACGGTACTTGGCTTCCTGTGGGAAAGATGCTCGACGTTGCTTCCCCACCAGGCAACCGTCGCAGATTTGGTCGACGTGGTCGATCACAGGGAGCCCGCGCACCATGTTGCGGCGGCCGAGCTTACGCAAAGACTCTAGATTGAGGTGACCAAACCTGGCATGCCACATCCAGGCTTCATCTCCGCTCTTGAGCGCGAGGCAAACTGGCTGTGCAATATTGACGTTGACCACATAAAACCGGGTTGCGTCACGCCGGACTCGTGCCAGCAGCCGGCGCGCCGGGTCCCGAAGGGTTAGCACTCCGTTCTCGATCCCGATCTTGCAGCCGGACTCATCAAGCTGGCCGAGGCTGATGATGTTCGAGCGTAGGCAAGGGATGTAGTAGACTCCGGTGAGAGCTCGGTGTTCGCCGGTCTTGCATGAGAGGCGGTGCCACGCCTCAATCCGCGCCGAGCCATCGCCGAATTTGACGGAGCCACGGATATTGGTGTCGAGCTCGGTGAAGGCTTCACGTGACCCTGTCATGTGGTTTGACGCCGCCGTGTCGAGAATCCAGGCGGGGTCGATTGGGTCGTCGGGGTCACCGAGAGTCACCATCGCGCGCTGCTCGTTCAAAAAACACCTCGCTCCCGTTGGTTAAAACTTCGGCGCTGGTGGTGAAGGCGTGGGCTTGGGCCAACAAAAGTGCGGCTTCATTTCCGTCGGGTTGTCTCTCTTCTACCTGCAACAAATTTGGTTGTGCCAAGTTTTCCCTGTCGCGCTTGGCTTTGCAACAGTCTTTGGCCCAGTGGCCTAATTTGCACTGAGAGGCTTGGTCTTTTGACGTCACGGCCCGCAGCCTGGGGTAGCCCAGCCTTGGTGCCACGACCGCACTGAGCAGAGCCACCGCTACCGCTCGCTCCGCTGCCGTTGGCCATTGAACTTTGCCCGGTGCGCTTCTTGGTGCACGCCACCCACTCCTCCTCTGTGAGGAGTAGGCCACCGGATTCCTCGTTGTCGGAGTCGTACCGGTCCTCGACGGCCAGTAGCCGGCCGGAGAGATCCTCGACTGTCAAGGTCTTCAAATAAACCAATGTCTCAATCGAGACAACGATCTGGCGGTACCTCTTAGGGACGACGCACAGGAACTTGCGAACCATCTTCTCCTCTGGGATCACGTCGCCGAGGAGGCTGAGATTGCTCACCAGCCCCTGCATCCGGAGCTCGAAGTCTTCGATTGAATCGCCATCTTTGAATCTTAGTGCCTCGAACTTTTGTCGCAGCTTCTGGGCCTTCGCCTCGCGAACGCGATCGGCCCCCAAACGCTTGGTCTGGAGGGCGTCCCAAGCCTCTTTCGCGGTATCCTTGCTGGTGATCGACCGCAACATCTCCGGTGGCACAGCGCGGAGGATGGCGGAGAGGGCCTGGCGGTCGATGCGATATGAGGCGTTGCCGGTTGACACAGCGTCCCACAGGCCTTGCGCCTGTAGGTTCACTTGCATCAACACCGCCCAATCGGTGTAATTTGTGCGCGTGAGCATGGGGTAGGTCACTGGACCACCGGCTTCCCTGATCACCTCCCGGACAACGACCTCGCGGCCATCGGCATCACGGTGCCGCGGTCGACACGGGGAAGTGGAGGGTGATCGGGCACGGCCGCACCTAGGAGGAGTTCGTGACGCGCCGTGCATAGGAGCTGACATTGTGCTCTGATACCAATTGTCAGCAACGCCCCGGCGAACTCACTCGCAAATCACGCGATCGCTCACAAAATCAATCACTTGGAATTGAAAAGAAACAAGTATGTTGGTGCTGCAACTCACAGGATTTCTGATGCCTTGACTCAACTATTTATAGAGATTACAATTTAGAAACTGAAAACTGAAAAGTTTAGAAACTGAAATCCTTAAAGCTTTAGAAACTGAAAACTGCAAGACTCATAAACTGGAATCTGCAAAGCTTTAGAAACTGAAAAACTGCAAGACTTAAAAACTGAAAACTGCAAACAAGGTAGTAAATTTGTTCAGGCGCAGGATTACTTCATCCAGTCCAACAAAAGTTGCTGTGCGTTGTAAGTTGGCAATGACAAACGATATTTACTGTTTGCATCCCTTTAGAGAGAAAAGCATATATGCCATCATAACCCTCAAGCAACCGACTGAGTCAAACCCATATTTGCCAATATTCCCATGATCAGAGAATGAAGATGACGTGCCCGACGATGCGTATTTGCCCCTGGCACTGGGGAATTTGATGAGAGGTCTTGCTAGGGTTTGACTCCAGTCGGTTGCTTGCTGGTTATGATGGCAAATTCACAAGATTTTCAAGCTTTGTGGATCACCTTCTGATGAATATTGGCAGAAATTGGAAGTGCCCCAAACGGGGATGTTCATGCCTCGCCGCCGGTATAGGCGGTGCATGATTTCCCTCACTCAGCTCTAGTTCTTCTAGATAACTTGCTTGCATTAGAACCAGAAGCTCGTGGAACAGCTGCCTCGATTCTTCAGAGTGACGTAAGTTCAGTTCACCTGTTTTGGTTAATGGTGTCCTCATCTTTTATAATTTTAGACCATTGACATGAAACTTTCTGAAAGTCCTATGTATCATGACACTAACTAAAAAAATATTAATATCAAGGCGGGGCAGTAACAATCAGGTAGGGTTGAAAAATCCACTAGTATTTGGGTGGTTACTCTATCAGTAATCTGAAAAACTGATCAGGGCTAGTATCCTGCAAAGTTGGTGGTACTGCAGCGAAGAGTTGTCTATTTTTTAATCGGGTTATGGGATAATTAGGGCAGTTTGGGCACCTTTTAGTGAGTTTGAATGATATATTTTGAAATAACAAACTTGATGCATAAATTAAGTCAAAAGTAACAAAGTGAAATCAAATAAATGGAAATCAACAATATGTGTCTGGTTACTGATTGAAATTTGTATGTGCTAGACTACCAATCAAGTTATGGAAGCAAGTGAACATTGGGTTGATATGAGGTCTGAATTTGATTGGTTTCTAGCTTATTATGGGAAAGTTGTACACTTGTACAGTTGTACTGACTGCTTGCAAAAACTGGCAAACTGGTTCACAAGTAGTTTTTTCAATCTAGTGTCATGCCTATACTACTCTAATCTGGTGAAAATCATCAAGTTATTCTGTCTTGGTCTAGACTGATTTGATAAGCTGTCTTGCTTTCCATGCCCTGCTTTTAGATCTTTGCATTGCAGCACTTAACCCACGTATCCAAATCTTTAGTTTTTCAGAACAAAGCCACTTGCTTGCAGCCCTTCAAGCTTACCAAAGTGTCCACCAAGCAAACAATATGACGCTAGACTCCGACTAGAGGAAGCCAGGAGGTATGATTGCCGTAATATTTCCTTTTGTTCTTCAGGAGGATGCAATCAAGATGAATTATTGGTTGATTTCTAAAATTTCTGTTTTATTAGGCAAAGAAAGGCAGAGGGATCAAAATCTTTAGACCAAGAAATGAGATTCCTAAAATAAATCGTGCTGCTTATGTCTCCATCAAGTCAAAGGTGAGTATGATAGCTCTACAATCAGAAGTTCTTTTCCTTGAGACGCTTTAATTCTGTAGATCGTTTTCCTTGGTGATGATCACTGCTATAAGCAGGAACTTGATCCGATGTACTAATCTGTATTATGCATATGTGCAAGCATTGCAGAACATTTGCATGTACCCTATATAAAATTAAGTGATAGATTTCATCTATGTCTAACCTTCAACATTAAACTTTAATTTCTAGGCTAAAACATGAACACCTATTTAATCTTTAGAGCGGAAGCTTTAGTTGACGTACCCGAACCGGAAGTAGAAGCCATAGGGTGAGGTAGATGTGCGGTCGTGGATGTCGGCCGGAGTTGGTGGAGAAGACGGCGACGGCGTTCGGCCGGTGATGTAGATGGTCGGCGGTGGTGAAGAAGAAGATGGCCGGCGGTTCAGTCTTCGTTCACCCGAGCGCCCAAAATAGATCGGGCTTTGTTTGAGTTTGTGAGGACTAGAGCAACACGCATGACCTAGCCCCTGCCGAAACCCACATATTTATCTGGCGCTAGGTGACCGAGACCAAAACCAAAAACAGTTGGTAGCGCTTCCGATCATTGCGCGAGGTGGAGACGTGGTCTCCCTGAAAACTCGGATTCTGTTAGCCGAGATCAACCCAACATTCTCCCCTTTGATCGTAAGGCTAACATCATAAGCCCATTCTCAATAAAATAGTATACCAAGGCAATGTGTTGTATGGCCAATGAAGTGCCATACAACCTCAGTACCTATAGTGTACTATCTTATCTTGTAATGGATATTCATTATACTTAATGGGAGTTGGTTTGTTTTAGGGTCCTTTTATCCAGAATCAGATGCTTTCCACTAAACCCAAGCCAGCAACATGATCACAAAAAATACTAGGTGGTAAGCCTTTAGTAAGCGGATCCGCAAGCATTAACTTAATACTAATATGCTTGATACTTATGGTTTGATCCTGGATTCTATCTTTCACAACATGATACTTAATGTCAATGTGTTTGGCAACACCACTTGACTTGTTGTTATTTGCATAAAAGACTGCGTGTTCATTATCGCAGTATAAAGTGGTGGTTTAGAGATGTTGTCTACCACTCTAAGTCCCGGGATAAAATTCTTAAGCCATACAGCTTGCCCGGTAGCCTCATAACATGCCACAAACTCAGCTTGCATCGTTGAAGATGTCGTAAGGGTTTGTTGGAGCTTTTCCATGAAATAGCTCCTCCAGTGAGTGTGAAGATATAATCTGACGTGGATTTCTTAGTATAAACACATCCCGCAAAATCTGAATCTGAATAACCAATAATTTCAAGGTTATCAGAAAACTTATATGTGAGCATGAAATGTTTAGTAGCTTGCATATAACGTAAAGCTTTCTTAACGACTTTCCAGTGGTCCGGTCCTGGATTCGACGATATCGCCAAGCATCCGGTTACAAAAGCTAAATCGTATGTACATACTTGAGCATACATAATGCTTCCGACGGTGAAGCATAAGGAACCGACTTTATCGATCGACTTCATATTGGTTCCTTGGACATTGAAATGTCCCAAACTTATCGCCCTTAATAATAGGAGCGGTGAGCGAGCACTTATGCATATTGTATTTCTTGAAGACTCTGTCAACGTATGCCTTTTGAGATAAACCTAATATTCCTTTGGACCTATCTCGGTGAATTTCAATGCCAAGAACATAAGAGGCATCACCGAGATCCTTCATATCAAAATTGGATGAAAGAAATCTCTTGGTCTCAAACAAGCATATCCTTATCGCCGGCCAATAAGATATCATCCACATAAAGTACTAAGATGGTGAATTTACCCCTCTTGAACTTAACATATATGCAGTTATCAACTTCGTTTTCTTTGAAGTCGAAACTTCTTATGATCTTATCAAATTTGAGGTACCACTGTCTTGATGCTTGTTTTAAGCCATAAATGGATTTCTTAAATCGGCATCCCATATGCTCCTTGCCTTCCACGACAAAACCTTCCGGTTGAGCCATGTAAATATTTTCTTGCAAGTCGCCATTAAGAAATGCCGTCTTAACATCCATCTGATACAGCTTTAAATCATAATGAGCTACAAGTGCCATAACAATTATGAATGAATCTTTAGTTGAGACAGGAAAAAAGGTATCATTATAGTCAATCCCCTCTCTTTGTGAGAAGCCTTTTGCTACAAGCCTTGCTTTGAACCTTTCGATATTTCCCTTGGAGTCATGTTTGGTTTTGTAGACCCATTTACAGCCTATTGTTTTGATTCCGTCAGGAATTTCTACTAAGTCCCATACATCATTAGTGCTCATGGACTTTAGTTCATCCTCCATGGCTTCAAGCCAATTAGAAGAATGTTCGCTCATTATGGCCTCCTTATAAGAGATGGGATCATCTACCTTCGCTATATTATTAATATCCTCATCCATATAAACAATATAATCATTAGGAATGGCAGATCTTCTCTCCCGCTGTGATCTTCTAAGAGGTTTATTAGTTATTTCAGGAGGCTGTTGAGGCTCATCATTAGTTGTAATATTAGGAATTTCAGATACCTCAACAGTGGGTGCAACAACAATATTTTCTACTGGAGGTACAACCTCCTGAGGCATAGGAATAAAGATATCTGGAATGAGTGGTGCAGGAACATAAACCCGCTTCTCCTCAAGATCTATTTTCCTGGGCTCCAAGTCCTCGTTATTTTCTAAGAACGCAGCGTGTCTTGTTTCTACAAACTTAGTTATCCTATCAGGACAATAAAACCGATACCCTTTGGATCTTTTAGGGTATCCAATAAAATGGCATCTTACTGTCTTAGGGTCTAATTTCTTAATGTGTAGATTAAATAACTTAGCTTCAGTACGACAACCCCACACTCGTAAATATTTCATACTTGGTTTTCTCCCAGTCTATAATTCATAAGGTGTTTTAGGTACTGATTTACTGGGAACCCGATTAAGAATATGTGCGGCTGTCTTTAGTGCTTCCATCCACAGGCCAATAGGTACACTAGAATGGCTAAGCATGCTCCGTACCATATCCATAAGTGTACGGTTGCGTCTTTCAGCTACACCATTCTGCTGAGGTTCACCCGGCATAGAATACTAGGCAACAATGCCATTTTTCTGAAGGAACTTAGCGAAAGGGCCAGGAATTTGGCCATAAGGTGCATGTCTTCCATAATATTCTCCCCCACGATCTGATCTTACCACATTAATTCTTAGGTTATGTTGATTTTCAACTTCAGCCTTAAATATTTTAAATTTGTCAAGTGATTCAGATCGGTCTTTAATGGGAAAAATATAACCGTAACGGGAGAAATCATCAGTGAATGTGATGAAAGAATCAAAACCATCCACTGATGTCACAGGAAAAGGACCGCAAATATCAGTATGAATTAATTCTAAAGGTCTTGTACTGCGAGTAGCTCCCTTCTTTATTTGTTTTACATATTTTCCTTTAATGCAATCAATGCAGTGGTCTGAGTCAGAGAAATCTAATGGGTGAAGAATGTCTTCTTTGATGAGACGTTCCATTCTCCCCCTCGAAATGTGGCCTAAACGACAGTGCCACAATTTCGAAGAAGTCTCATCATTATTTTTGCGTTTAGCATCATACACATTCACAGATACAGGAGATTCATTAAGGGAAAGCATATAAAGCTTGTCTTGTCTAAAAGCAAGACCAATATTATTAGAATTAAACTTAATAATGCATTTATTGTCTCCAAAAATACATTTAAAACCTTCATCGTCCAATAAAGAAACTGAAATTAAATTCCTCCTGATGGAAGGAACATAAACTACATTATTGAGACGAAGCAAGAAGCCGTTGTCTAAAGTTAATGAAACAGATCCAACTGATTTCACTTCGGCTTCCTTTTCATCCGCAACTCTAAGACTTCGCTCCCCCTTTCTTAGTGTTGTCGCGGTAAGGAATCCTCAGAAGAGTTGGTAACGTGCAGTTGCACCGAGTCAATCCACCAAGCATTAAGAGAGAAATCGGTAAAGTGTTTCATCAATAAAAGTAATTGTATCATTACCCTTTTGGCGAGCCACTTAAGAAAGCCTACAGTCTTTTGAAAATGCCCATTTGTTTTGTAGTGGCATTCCCCCCTTTAGATGTTCCAGCTGAAGCAACGGGAGGCTTTGGTGCATTGTGCACTTTAGGCCCCGATTTATCTGAGTTAGGAGAGAAATGCGGTTTCTTCTTAGATTTGAAGTCCCATACGAACTTCCTTTTATGAGAGCCACCAACATTAAAGGCGAAATCCTTCTTTTCGTTCTTATTCTCTCTTCCTCTCGGACACACATGGCGATCAAATCGCTCATGCTCCATTCTCTTTCGAGTATTGTAATTAATTTTAAATCTTTGTGTACTCGGAAGGAAGTGATGTCATAATGAAATGAACTAGAAAACCATCAGAAATTGCCATGTCCATGCCCTTGAGTTTTTCTGCCATATCAGTCATCATCATGATATGCTCTCTTATACTGCCAGACCCATCATATTTAAAAGTTAAGAGCCTCTGTATTAAATTACTCGCATAAACTTTAGTGGAGCCTTTGAGTTTCTCCTCAATTGAAGCCATGTACTCCTTAGCATTTTCGGAATTGGGGAATGCTCCCTAATCCCGACTGAAATAGAGGTCTTCATAATCATAAGTGATAAGCGGTTAGACCGTTCCCATTTTTCAGCATTAGTCTCATAAATTCGCTTTTTCTCAGCAAAATTCTCCTCACCTTCGGTGGGAGGAACGAGAACGTCTACCCTTAAGGCATAGTCAAGGTCCAAACACCAAGGACAACATGAATTCGTTTTCTCCACGAGGAAAAATTACTCCCCGTGAGTTGCTCAATGTTATCAATTGTGGCGGCAACGTTTGAAGCATTAAGTGCTGAATTATAAAAATATAGGGCAAAAATTAGAACATCATAAATATATATATTGCATGTAATTAACCCTACGTTGGTCTGATTCGTAACATGCAAAAATACAGTTCTAATTCATATCACCGTGGGGCAGAAAATGAAAAAGAACTGAATAATTATGGCGACATACGATTATAAACAACGTTGGTCAGAATATAACCATATGCACACAAAATGACAAAATTAAGCATAAAATCTCAAATTTAAATATCTTGTTGGTTCAATTTTAATTTGAGATTATTCATAAAAATATGGTAATGATACATCATAATTTGGGCCATTAAAAATTAATTAAAATAGTGCATAATAATAAATTTAAAACAGAAGAAAATGCACTGAAAAAGGAAAAATATAAAATTTCTGTCGAAAATATGGCCTCAAAAGAAAATTTGGGCTGAAAATCGGCCCCCAAAATAAAATTCGGGCCGAAAAACAAAGCCCAAAAAAATCTCACCGGGCGAAAATCCCGCAAAAAAGGCCTAAAAATTGGCACGATCCGTCTCACATGCTGCGGCATAGCCCAATCCAAGCCCGCCCCGCTCATCTTGTGACCAGTGCATGTAGGAAATGGCGAACGGCGAAAATCCCGCACGCCGCCCATTCCCATCGCGCCTCACGCTCGCCGCCGGATTTCAATCCGACGGCCAAGTCGCGATGCAGCGTGCCTCGCAGCGTGCGAGCCGCCCGATCTAATCCGACGGCTCACGGTGGCCATGCGCGCGGCGGCCCAATTGATTTCCGGCCCAAAGAAAATGGCCATCCGATCGATCGGATGGCGAGATTGCGGCGGGATAATAGAGCCCGAACCCTAACCCTAACTTATTCGCACCGAAAAAATGGAGCTCGGGCGGAGGCGGAGCGGCGCGCCCTCGGCCAGCGCGTCGGCGGCACGGCAACAGCAGCAGCGGCGCGCCGACCCGAGCGTCGGCGGCAAAAAGCGGGTGCGGCGACTCTCGACGGCGCCGGCGAGGCGCCGCGCGGCGCGGTCCCGAAGAGGCCGTGGCGCACGCGGCGGATTGAGAGGCAACGGCGGCATGAGGAGGCGGCGCCACGGCCGACAGCAATTGCGAAAATCGGAAGTCCCGCGCGAAATTTTTTTTGTTTTCTTCGCCACGATCTATGGTTCATTCGGGTTTGGGGTTGGGGTGGGAAACCTTTAGGGTTTTTGGCGAAAACAATTATTCCCCTCCTTCTAATTGCTAAGCCGAACTTAAAATCGATCTAAGATCCGAGTTCGGGGAAAATTAGGGTTCATGTGGGTCTAGAGATTGGCTCTGATACCATTGATAGATTTCATCTATGTCTAACCTTCAACATTAAACTTTAATTTCTAGGCTAAAACATGAACACCTATTTAATCTTTAGAGCGGAAGCTTTAGTTGACGTACCCGAACCGAAAGTAGAAGCCATAGGGTGAGGTAGATGTGCGGTCGTGGAAGTCGGCCGGAGTTGGTGGAGAAGACGGCGACGGCGTTCGGCCGGTGATGTATATGGCCGGCGGTGGTGAAGAAGAAGATGGCCGGTGGTTCAGTCTTCGTTCACCCGAGCGCCCAAAATAGATCGGGCTTTGCTTGAGTTTGTGAGGACTAGAGCAACACGCATGACCTAGCCCCTGCCGAAACCCACATATTTATCTGGCGCTAGGTGACCGGGACCAAAACAAAAAATAGTTTGCAGCGCTTCCGATCATTGCGCGAGGTGGAGACGTGGTCTCCCTGAAAACTCGGATTCTGTTAGCCGAGATCAACCCAAGATTATGTACTCGTACACTGCTCAAAACAAGTAGTCATATTCCATGCTCTTTTCAACATCAGCACTACATTGGCTAACTCTACCTAGCTTTGTCATCATACAGAAACATGCACATACCAACTCAAAGGGCAACAGTGCAAATCTCAACCAAGTGAGTGATCCACGAACATTGGCTACTGGGGTGCAATGTCCAGGATTTGACTCCATATGGAACAACATGGGGATTACACTGACCATCGGGAAGTACCTGGTTGCAAATACAATTCTGTGCGGGTGGCAAATTCCACTGACTTAAGGACAAGGAGCTCAGATGTGCTTCAACCTGAATCCACTGATGTAAAATGATATGCTTGCTTCTAACAAGAACGACATGGAGCGAAGGGCTCGATGGTGGCAAGTATGGCACTGCTAAAATTGTTGTTTAGTTAACAAAAGCATCAGTCCGGTTGGAAGAAAAAGCACATAAGAATTCAATGGCATTTTTAATGTGAGCTTCGTGATACTGTTGGCTTATTATTGATATTTATGCTGCAAGGTTTGTTGGAAGAGTATTCCTCAAGCAAATGAAACTTTTCTGTTGACACAATCACAAAATTTATAAAAACATTTAGATTAGTTATTTCTAGAATTATAAATACAAAGAATTGACACTCTACAGTAATATTAAGCTACTGATCGATTGATTGAAGCAAACATGTTATAATTTGCTGTTGAGAGTTGACATGCTTATTTAATATTTTGTCCGAACATCAACTCACCACCACTGCATACATATTGGTTTTCTTTTCTATTTACCTTCCAATTTATTCTATTGAAATATTTCGGCTGCTTCGAGATGAAGATCAAGCTTTGCTTGCAACCTTTCAACTAATGTTACTCACGTTTTTCGCTATTGTCTGATCAGAAGTACAAGGGTAAGAACTGAAGAATCCAGTACTCTGGTTCTCTGATTACAGCAGAAGGAAACGTAGAGGATATGGCCAGGGAACATGAGAGGAATATCCAAGCAACGGTGCACAAAGCATGCCTCAACAAGAGCAGAGAATTGTGAAACAGATGAGTGATGTCAAACTGTCGAAGGTCCCATCATTTCCATGTTCCAACTCATGGAATGGTTGTACTGCATTATTCTACAAAGTTTCTTCAAGAGAGCTATTGCTCTTCAAACATGAAAAAAAGTAGTTGAAAAGAACAGAATTATTCAACAATGCAGATGTGTTGAAGATGCTGGGTCATATGTGTTATGAACCTTAGTTTATAGGGGGTAAATACCGCCGAGAGGATGGCCAGACAGCGTTGGCGTAGAGAAAGAGGAGAGACTATAGATGGGAATGACTTTGTTATTTCTTGTTTTATTCCAATAACATATGGCAGCCCCCTTATATAGATGAGATCCTCCTAACATATAAAATTTAATCTCAATCATATCTCTAATAGATATAGAAACTAATATCATATTACTAATCATATCTCAAACAAAATTAAAACTAATCTCTAACTTAAATAGAAATTAATCTCTACTTCCTAATAATGAACCAGTTGGATCCAAGACCCACGCCCATGACAATATGATTGCCATTTTCTCTACAGCTCAAGATCAATACAAGAGTTGGGGCAAGGAAATTGTTTCAAAATGAGACAATGCCCTGTCAGCTTAATGAGCTATCTGCTATTTGTATGGACTGCAGCGGCAGGATGAAAGTTAGGGGATAGAGGTCTGTAAAATACAAGGAAAGTTGGGTTAGTTGGACGGTTATGGTCCTCATATTTTGCCATCGCAAAGATATCTGAAGTACAAGACAATTACCAGGGAAGGATGTACTACAGTTCCAATTTCCAAAGGTGGTTGAAAGTAAATTCTCTGAACACAGAATACGTATTTCTGGATGAACATTGTGCAGAGAACATGGCATCTCACCAGTCACCAGATAATGGGGATTCCTCGTGATAAAGCAATGGCTTCCAGTATCCCACCATGGCAAACTCCTCGTGATGGCTGGTGTATGCATTATACAAGCATGACAAGCAACGACAATACAAAAAATGGTAGCAACATGTTTTTGTTTGCGCTGATTGGATACAGGAACAAAAGCTGCAATTTTTATTGCAGTTCAGCTCAGAATCCGTAACTGCCCGTCCAAGCAATGGTTCATGATGCCATATCTAAAGTCTCGAGAAGAAGCTGAAATCAGAGGTGCCATTTTGGCATTCCAAGAATACCTTTCCCTAGATCCATTTAGGCCCTATTTGGATATGGGGCTTTGGATTTGCATCAAAAATTCCCAAGGAAATCCCCTCATTCAAACACTCCCCTTGGGCTGCTAAAATGTGCTGCCATTTTTCAGGGTGGATAGGAAATCCATGCATAGTGTAACATCTTGATTTTCAGAGCCTTTTTAAAACTTTTAAAATAAAAATAACCATTTGGCTTTTTCTAGATTTAATTCAACCTTAAATTAAATTTTTAAGAATTAAAAGGATTTAACATGACTAAATTAAACTTTAACATTGCTAGAAATATTTTATTTGCGTTCCTTGTACTTTAAGGAATTTTTTGAAATTTTCTAAGTTTTATTCAGATTTATTTGCTATTTTCTAGAGCTCTTTTGAATTTAGTTGAATTTCTTAAAATTAGAAATCCTAGAAAATCAAATTCCCTTCGGCCATTAATCCCCAGCAGTCTGATCCCCCATTGCCACATGTTAGCCATCCGAGAGTTCTCTATCTACTGTTGGATCCCCCCAGGTGACATGTGGCACGCATCCAAGCAGCCAAACACTATTCATCTTTGCCATTTCATCTCGGCCGTCCGGTCATCTCGGTGCCATGCGTCGTCCATCGAATGGTGCAAGCATTGTTCATCTTCCCAGAGCTCTCTTGCTGTCATGTTCGTGCAGGAGTTCTCGACATCCGTGTCTGCTCCACGTGCGTCGCCGGTCGTCTCCACCCCAGACTCGGCTTCTGTGTCGCCTCGGTCTCTCCTCCGTATGGGTATAAAGCGCCGCCGCCTGCCCTCGCGTTGTTCCGCACCTCGAATCACCTGACCCCTCAACGTCCGCGTGGAATTTGCCATCGAAGTTTTCTGCATCCCTGCCTTCACATCCTTCGGCACCGATTGTCTCCGCTGTTCACTAGCCGAACTTTACAGCGCCATCGAAAAGCTGCCGTCGAGTCGCTCTACCCATTGTGCGTTCCTCACTTTGTCACTCGATCGCGATCAACCCCACCACACACCTCGGCCACTTTGTTGCCACCCTTTGTTCCCCACCGCCTTGCTTGATCCACGCGCCGACGCCATCCTACACTGAGCCAACCGCACCCCCTTCGAATTCCCGTGAACCTAGTCGACCGTGCGTCGTCTCACCGACGCATGGGTCCCACTTGTTAGCCACCACTGTTCCATAGACCCGTAGACCAGCCTAGTCAGCCGTCGTCTCATCTGCCACGACAGATGCCAAGTCAGCCCTAGATGCCTAGTCAGCTGCCACATCATCTAAGCCTGCGCCCCGTACACTATTCCATGAGTCGAGTCGACATCACAGTAGTATTTCCTAACTTTCAGTATTTTCGTTAGAATAGATTTTCCAAGAGCTCATTCTTCTCCGGCCTAACTCTGATTGACTAGATTCTTTTTTCTAAATTCATCTAAAATTGAGCTCTATCTATTGGTTCTGGTTTTTAAGTTTTTGGAGTTTATTTGAATTTTATTTGATTTTATTTTGTGCTTCATTTTGTTTTCTCTCTCGTTAGATCACGCATTCGAAGGAGCTGAAGCAAGATTTGAAGATCAAGAGCCATTAACTGAGCAAGACAAAGGTAAGTCATGTCCTTTGATCATGTTGAACCTAGTTTTTAAATCTAGTATGTATTATTTTATTTTAAATTATCATGCGTCGCTATTTTATTATAAAACCTTTGTACCTAGTAGTTATTGTCCTATTTGATTAGTTACTCATTGATAATTTGAATGCCATGATTCCATTGTCACCTTAGGATAGGTAATTATCTAGTAATGCAATACTAGTTGTCACATAGGTTGTACGTCTAGTATGGTTAGACATGCTTTTAGTCACGTTGGGTCCATCATTACATGTAATCAGTGAATTAATTTGACTTAATGAGATATTGAATCGTGGTTGTAGCCACAGTTATAAAATTTGTGTGCCATGACATCGGTATGTCATTGGTGTTGGTTATACAAAATAGTTTTCATTTGGACGAATGATCATGGAGTAAAGAGGTTACAGTTCGCACATTGGGATGTAGATGTTTCGGCTAGGTAATATCTAAGGACTTAACTTTATCTACCATTGATCTGAGTCTTAACGTGCAAACTACATGTCTAATACGAGATAGACCTGGCTGATTAATTTGTGATATTTCAACTTCGGTTCCACCGTTGTGATGAGCATAATTGCTGATTTCCATGAGGTGCAAGTGGGGGTGCTGATATGAAACCTTAGTGTGGCAAAATTGCGTTAAGATTGACCATTGTAAAGACCTTGTTGTCATTTTCTTTAATATGAGGATAATCACATCGTGTGGGTAAATTTGTGCAACCTCTACAAAGTGTAAAACTATTCGAATAACCATGTCCCCGGTTATGGACAATGCTCGGTGATTTCACACGAAGGGAAGAGTTTTCATAAAAACCTTGTTGGGTTAAGTTGGAAAGTGAATGGTTTGTTCATTGGTGGTTTATTGGAGTGAATGGTCAGTTCACTTGTGGTTACTCTTAATTCCTTTTATTGTTTACTTATTAATCACTTTCAAAAGTGTGCTTTCAATCTATTTATTGTATTTACTTTAAATTATTGCTTTTTGTAAAATAACCCTGCAGTCATCCTCTGGTAAGCCTTGCACATTATATTGCATTTTTGTTACAAATGATTTACTGAGTACTCTATGTACTCACGGCTATATACATATTTGCTTAGTTGAAGAAGAAGAACCATATCAGCAAGAGGTACCTGAAGGAGGATATTTGACGACTTTACGGATTAAGATTTTGTTCCCAAGTCGATTGCCTGTAGGCATATCGAATGGCTACTACGTTTATTTCTGTTTTTCGCTGCTAGTCTCTAAAGTCCTTTAGGGGATTATCAGTAAGCTTGGCCATAAGGTAGCAACTCTGATAATTAATAATATTTGAGTCTTTTCTTAGTAAATCGTGATGTGGTCAATATTTTATCTATGTTTATATTGTGCACTAGCGTGATCTTGGACTAGTGCAAAGTACACAGGAGAGTCCGGATTTGCAGATTCAGGTCTTGACACATATCTTGTTCAACATGGTTATTGCTGTTGTTTTCAAATCCTGGGCAACAAGTTTCTTGTTCCAAATTGTGCTATTTATGCCTTAATATTAATTGGTTATCGAATTCAAATGATCTTACAACTTTTGTTTATAATCTATTTGTAACACCCCAGGACCCACAATGCCCTGGGATGCTACTAAAACTACTCTGACTAGTCAATTTACAAGAACAAAATCGACAACATTAAATAAACAAGATAATATAAGCGGAAGCATAAATGATTAAGATAAACAGAATAAAGGTAACGATTCATTATTCATAATCAATAATAACCAAAGGAACAATTCCAAGTTCAACATTAATAAGATGAAACAAGCTTCAAAAAGATGAATGAGCAAAGACTAAAGTTCAACTTTATTTCAACATTAAAACATTATCCAAGTGAATCAATGTGGTGCTGCTCTACCCTTCCCAATGTATGCTCAAAGTCCACAGTAGGGAGGGAAACAAGAGTGAGATATAAATCTCGACAAGCAAACAGTTTAACAAGTAATTCAAACTACGAACAAATAAACATCATTATTAATCTCATACATACACAACCACAAGTTGTGAATTGCATAATAAATCACCATCAACTTGCATGAATCATACCTTCTCAATTTCAGGTTTACTTAGCATATGAATGCACTCTCTTTAGCAATAAATATATGCATATGAATGCTCATGCTATCTTCCTTCCTTCACTCTTTCCGAGCGGGAATTGCTTCCATGGAGAAGAGGTTGTCTTACGGTCATGCTAGGTGCGGCGACATCCACATATGCAATGACATGATATGATATGAATGATATGATAAATCATAAAATCACATTAATTCCTCCACAAGGAGCATTATCTTGCTCTCAACATCTTCACATTCACTCACCCCATTCACTACATGTCATTTTCATGTCCACATTATATCAATAAGCAAGAATTCCACATGTCTACTAGCATAACATCAACATAACAATGCTTGCTATCATCTCCACAATTAAAATATCATGCGATCATGGCAACATATAAAAGATTAAGATAATAATGTGAATTGCCAATAGAAGGAATAACAAGTTAAGCGGTAGCAACCACCGCTACATTCACTTGCCTCAAACCGACGGCGAAGGTCAACAAAATTCAAGAGCGCTGGGGACAAGACCACCTGTCCATAAGACAACTCTCAGCACACTACCACAGTATACAAGCATGACAAAAAAACATCGCTAGAAACCGAAACCCGTGCAATCTCTACTTAGCTCAACACCAACATAATCCCAAGCTGCAGCGCTGCCTCACAATTCGTATCTTTAAAAATATAAATCGAAAACTAGCAAATAATACCTCTCTGGAATCATGACTTAAAAACCTACAATTTTTATGGAGAGCACCTATTTTATTTTAATCATAGCTAGGAGTAAATAAATTCCCAAAGCAGAGGACAAGCTACGCTCTGGCAGATTAGGCACCGCGATCAAGCGCGCCCACGACAACCTGAGGCCTACAAATTCCCAAATTTATACAGCAGCCAGGTAATCTACAACTTTCTCAACTACGGCCAAGTCCAAAAATTCATTTACTATTTTAATCTCGGGATTACAATCGATTTGAAACAACCCGAGCCGCTCACGGACAGCGATATTGCCGTCTCGTTTCTCCTAGATCCCATGGTATAAAATTTGGAAACAAATACAGGAGGTACATAAGGAAGTAATCTACAATTTTCCTTTTGGGAAGACCCGCAGGAAAAATTCGTTTTATAGATCAAAACTGCGCGACAAGCATGCTATAAATCGATCTAAAATCAGCCCGCGACTAAACTCTAATCGGGCAATTGATCTAATTTCTACCATCAAAATCTGTGCTAAGAACCTTAATTAAACCATAAAACAGAGGATTTGAGATGAGATAAAATTACCAATCTGAAGATTTTTCCCCAAAATCTTTTCCTCCTCTTCTTCTTCTCCTTCCTTCTCCTTCCTTCTTCTCCTTCTCCTTCTTTTCCTTCTCCTTCTTCTCCTTCTCCAAGGGCAGCAACTTGTGGGGAGGTGGGGCACCAACCAGGAGGTGGGGCTGCGCCCAAGAGGTGGAGGGGTGGGGTGGTGGCCAAAAGGGTGGAGGGGTTTATAAAGGGATGCTAGGGTTTGGGAGGGGTACGGGCCCCATTTAGGCCGACAGCCCAAATCGGTGGCCCACCCTCCAGACACCCAAAATATCCAAATTAATTATTTTAATTTATTTTATTTATTTTTTTCAATATTCTACAATTTATATTTTCCCTCCCCATGATTCATCAAAACCCGCGATTCGCGATTGATTTAAAACCTTATCTCAGAACGACGTTCGAGATATTACATTCTCCCACCTTAAAAGGATTAGTCACGAATCTAACTCCTCAAACCACAAAGCACGAGAACAACAAAGAACAGAACAAACAACAGAAAAACAACACCACAACTACGAGTACTCACCAGCCTCGAAGAGCTCGGGGTACTTCTTTCGCATTTGATCCTCAAGCTCCCACGTAGCCTCCCTCTCGGACTGAAACGTCCAAAGGACCTTCACATACTTGATGGTCTTATTCCTCAAGACCCGCTCAGAAGTATCCAAGATACGCTCTGGTCGACTCTCCACGGTGAGATCCTGATTCACCATGACCTGCCCCAGGTCAATCTTGTGCTCGGGATCCCGCAAATACTTCCTCAGCATCGATACATGGAAAACATTGTGCACACCACTCATCGAGCTCGGCAACTCCAAGCGGTAGGCCAAAGCGCCCACGAGCAACCACCGGAAAGGGCCAATGTACCTCGGGCTAAGCTTTCGGTGGTACCAAACGAACAATGCCCTTAGTTGGCGACACTTGAAGGAGCACAAGGTCACCAACCGCAAACTCCAACTCACGGCGTCGAATGTCCGCATAACTCTTTGTCGGCCTCGGCACCAACAAGTTCGACGGACTTCCGCACCTTCTCCACGGTCTGCGAACAAGGTCGGACCAAGCAAAGACCTCGCCAACCGCATCCCAACAAAGGGGGGAAACACACCTTCGGCCATACAAAGCCTCGAAAGGAGCCATCTTGATGCTTGCCTGAAAACTGTTGTTGTAAGCGAACTCTGCCAAAGCCAGATGGTCCTCCCAGCTGCCCTTCCATGACAGTACACAAGCACGGAGCATGTCCTCCAAAGTCTGAATGGTCCGCTCTGACTGACCATCTGTCTGGGGATGAAAAGCCATACTAAGGGAAACTATCGTGTCCATAGCAGCCTGAAGACTTTGCCAAAACTTAGAGATAAACTTGGCATCCCGGTCGGAAACAATCGACTTAGGTACACCATGTAGTCTCACCACCTCTCTGATATACAACGGAGCCAGATCCTGCGCTGTATTGGTCGTCTTCATCGGGATGAAGTGTGCGGACTTGGTAAGCCTGTCCACCACGACCCACACTGCGTCTCGCCCTCGAGGAGAGCGCGGCAACCCGACCACGAAGTCCATCGTAATGTGCTCCCACTTCCACTCAGGTATTTCCAAAGGCTACAACAGTCCCGCAGGCCGCTTATGCTCGGCCTTCACCTGCTGACAAATGTCACAAGAAGCGACATACTTAGCAATGTCCACTCTCATGCGTTTCCACCAAAAGACCTGCTTCAAATCCCGATACATCTTGGTCTCTCCCGGATGTACTGAGTACGGAGTCCGGTGAGCCTCGCGAAGAATATCATCCTTCACCTCTGACTTCTAGGGTACACACAGCCGCCCTCTGAAAAGAACTGCACCACTGCCATCCACACTGAAATCTCGAGAGCGACCCTCCGAGATCCTCTTCCGCACCTCTGAAAGGAGCCGGTCGTGCTGCTGAGCCTCTCGAACACGCTCGGGAATGGCGGACTGGATAACCATCTGTGTCTGCTGTGCAACTCGGTTGAGACGAAAGAGATACCCATCTGTCAAACTCGAGATCAAGGACATCGCTGTCCGAGGGACTCCTGTCTGCTCAAGGCGTCAGCCACCACGTTGGCTTTACCGGGTGATATTGAATAGTTAGATCATAATCTTTGATCAACTCCAACCACCTCCGCTGCCTCAAATTCAGCTCTCGCTGAGTGAATATGTACTTAAGGCTCTTGTGATCAGTGAAGATGTCACACTGTTCCCCGTACAAATAATGCCTCCAAGACTTCAGAGCAAAAACAACCGCTGCCAACTCCAAGTCGTGAGTAGGGTAGTTCTGCTCATGAGTCTTTAACTGTCTAGAAGCATAAGCGATAACTCGCCCATCCTGCATCAACACACAGCCAAGACCAATCCATGAAGCATCTGTGGTACACTGTGAAACTTCGCCACTCTCGGGCAAGGATAGGATAGGTGCATTCACTAGCTTGCTCTTCAAAGTCGAAATCCGGACTCACGGTCATCTGTCCACACAAAAGGAACACCCTTTTGCGTGAGTCGGGTCATCGGCTTGGCGATGATAGAAATCTGACAACGCGCCGATAGTAAGCAAGTCCAAGGAAACTCGGACCTCGACACATTGGTAGGCCTCGCCATCGCACCACCGCCGCCACATTCTTGGTCCTTTGCAATACCATGTCGATGATGGTATGACCAAGAAACCCCACCGGACGACGAAAGCGCACTTCTTGACCGCATAGAATTTATTCTTAGAAGGGCTTCTAGAACCAAAGCGAGATGTAACTCATGATCCTCCTCCGTCTTGGAATAAACCAGAATGTCATCAATGAAAACCACCACAAAAGAATCCAGGTACTCATGGAGCATCCTGTTCATGGCTTCCATAAAGACAGCAGGGGCATTGGTTAGTCCAAAAGACATAACGACAAACTCAAAATGCCCATACCTTGTGCTAAAAGCTGTCTTCTCTATATCCTCCTCTCGATCATGATTGATGATAACCGATCGCAAATCAATCTTGGAGAATACCTTGGCACCTCTCAGCTGATCGAAGAGATCTTCAATACGAGGCGATGGGTACTTGTTTTGATCGTCACTTGATTAAGTGCACGATAATCTCATAAAAGCCTCTTGGTGCCATCCTTCTTTCCCACAAACAAGACCGGAGCAGCCCAAGGCGACGTGCTCGGTCTGATAAACCCCTTAGCTAGGAGGTCATCCAACTTCTTCTTCAATTCCACCGCCCACGGTGCCATCCGATCACGGGACTTATAGATAGGCGCGTGCGGAACAAGGTCAATGCGGAAATCCGGTTCCCGTTCTGGTGGCAGGCCTGGAAGCTCGGCCGGAAAAACATCTGGGTACCTACAAGCCACGGGTATATCCTCCAGCCTTAAAACAGCCTCGTGTCCCTCAACCATGGCCCATAGAAGACCTGACTTCTGCATTCGTCGATTGGGGAACAACTGGCACAGCAACGAGAGAGAGTATTGCGGGGCACTCCCTTGGAAGACAACTTCACGTCCGGACGGAGACTGCAGTCTGACTGTCTTCCAGAAACAAGAGATAACAGCTTGATACTGCGCGAGCCAATCCATGCCAAGGATCACATCGAAAGGCTCCAAAGGAATAACCACCAAGTTCGCCACGAACTCCTCATCTGCTAGGACCACCATGCAACCGGGGCAAACACGGACCTGAAATAAGCCCACGGGAGAACTAACAACCACAGCTCTCCCACAAAGCGCAGACGGACTGCCCACGAACAAAAACCTCAGGGCGAAGAGAAACTAGCCCCAGTCAAAAGAACGAAGCATCAACAGAATCAACGGATAAGGTACCTATCACCACATCTCCACGATCCACCGCTATCGATCTTTGGCATGGCATACGCCGCAGGAACAGCTGAAGAAGAACCTCAGTTGGTATCAGAGCGGGCTTTAGGTCCGTGGTAATTAAACCATTAAATTGACACACTTGCACAAGTAGGTTGGGGAAGGGTTGTTTATTTTGCATATACCCTGTTTAATTTATTGCATGATTGCTCGTGTTGTAAATGTTTGTTGATTCTGTTCTTGTAAATTGACTAGCTGTAGAGTAGTTTTAGTAGCATCCCAGGGCATTGTGGGTCCTGGGGTGTTACACTATTGTTTGTTATTACAAATGAAAGTAGGCTTTTGTAAATTAAACTAGATTAGATTGCTACCTTTGTCTCAACTTGCATACTATATAATTTTATAATAAAGTCTTGCAGAGTACTCCCTCTAGTTCACATAAACAAGTTGTTTTGGAATACGTGCAATCAAACTTTGAAAATTTTGGCTTTTGATATCTTTTAAACATTTAGATTAGATACATGAAAATCATATGTGTAGATTCATCTCGAAATGTACTTTCGTAATACTATAATTTTGCTAGGTTTTATAAATATATTATAACAGTAATTAGTGGTCAGAGTTGTATTTTGGAGACAATGTCAATGTCCAAAACAACTTATTTTTGTGAACTGGAGGGAGTATGATTTTCGTACTCATAGTTGCTTGTTGAATATATTCAGAGGATGCAGAAGAAGGTTTGTCTTGTGATACTTTTACACAACAAGTTTTCATGATGAGGATGCCAGTTACTAGGGTCATACCCTAGTCAGTTACCTGTGAATGGATTGAGACATACTCACTATTTTCTGCGTGGCAATATGCTGCGTGGCTAAATTTTATTATTTTTATTGTATAAAAAAGTTTTTTGAGTTTAGAAAACAATTGTCCTTTGTATTTTAACTATTTTCTTGGTTTTATACTTACTGCAAGTCGCTAAAAAGTTTTCTTATGTGCTGAAGTTTTATTGCCTCCTTTTGATGAATAAAAAAGGTTAAATTTGTGTTATGAAGTCTTTTAGGGGTTCAAGTAACAACTAGTAAGAAGTGATCCAATATATGGTTTTATAAGGCATTGAGTGCCATGTTATGTGTTGGACTCCGGATTAGCAATGCGGAACTCTCTGTGATTCTATCACACTATTTCCTAGATCAGTAGATGGTGCACACAGATACATTGCTGGATCTTACAGATACATTGCATGACCCATACCAAACATTAATATTACAAATCAGAGTTTAAATAGCCCATATCAATATTGTACATGTTCAATCAAGGTGGATAGTAAGTACTTAGTGGAATTAACAATTTGATTTCTCTCTGTTATTTTGAGGGTAGATTCTAGATTAGATTAGGATGACATGCATGTTCATCAGGAGAAAGTCGAATAATAGATCTGTTTAGTCTGCTATAACTTATACAATTATTTCGAGATTTGTATGGTCATAATTTGGAAAATCCATCTACTAGAAAATTGTAGAGGGTCTTGTTATCTTTCATTATAATTTTGGTTCATGTCAATCGTATAAATAAATTGTGAGTTATGAATTTTATAGTCCTGCTTTCCAGTAAGGTTATCTTGTTTTGGATAGTACATGTTAATCTTTATATTAAAAATAGTAAACGAACTATTTTGGGAATTTGGTCAACATGCAAATTGTAGACAATTTCTCAAGGTTTTTAGCGAATTTACGAACACAATTTTTAGACGAGTAGATTAGAATTTATGGTTTTAGGAAGACTACTATCCAGAGATCGAGTGCTGCTGGACGCATTCGTAGGAAAATATTAATTTAACTATCTTAATGCCAGAATTAAATTTTATAAATAACTATAATGTGATAGAAAATTATCTTTAGATTCTAAAAATACCATTGTTTGATATATTTGAATGTTTATATTAAAATATATTAAATTGTTAAGTTCTGCTATCTAGAAGATAATATATCTGTCTTCTGAGTTAAAATCGGGGATTTAACTGATTTAATCTATGGATTTGGACAACTAAGAAAATATTGAGAATGTTGTGTAGATTCCAAAACTTCTAGATCTTATTTGCCAGCTTCTCATTTTATTGCTTTGGTTCAGGGGGAGTTCATTTGGGAACTTCTAGATCTTCATATTGACATAACTCAACTTGAACTAAAAGCTGCATCACATGTTGATGGGGAGTTGGATTTTATTGCATGTCAATCTGCATTGTAATATAATTACATGGAGCCTTGATTATTATCCATTGATGACATGTTTAAAATGCTTTACACCTTGCCATGACTTATGCTTCTTTGCTATATTTATCATGACTTCATATGTGTAAACTAGCTTGTGCCATGATAAGTTAATTAAACTTGCTCAATTTGAACTAAAACTTGTCATGTTAGCACTCGAGATTAGTCCTTCTTGAGCTATCCTTTTATGATCCATGCCATGTCAAATAGGCTGAGTTGAGCGTTGAATCTCTTTTGAGCCTTAGATTGAGCTGTTTTAGTCTCTTGATGATGCATAGGTTAGTACAATCATTTCAAAAGCAAAAAGATCTCTTTTGTGCGAAAAAACTGATCTCACCAATTCTTTCTCATGAGACGGCTTGCCATTGCACTAGGCATGAACTCAGGGGGAGTTTTGGATGACCAAGATCATTTTCTTAAGCTTCTCGCTTGGTATGATCGCATAAGACTTAAGATCTAGCACATGATAAAAATATTGGTTAGAAACAACCACAAGTTTCATAAGAAAATATGTCATTTGTGCTCGATTTGCTAAAATTATAAAAGAACCAAGTACTTGAACCAATATTTCGGTACTTGCACTGTTGCGGTAACTGGGGTTAGCATAAGGTAAGAGGGAAGTAGCATAGATAAGAAATAAGGGGAAACTAACAACCACTAGAAAAAGCTTAGCTTGAAATCAAAATAGTTTTTAAAGATGGCTGTACTACAAGTATACAAGACTTGGTACAGTGCATCTAGCACACAAACAAGTAATATATTATCGTTCTAAAATCGTAGGACTTTACTTGGGCACTACAACTTAAGAACTACTCCTCGCTCCTTCATGATGATGCGCTTCTCTAGGTGCTTCTCGGACGCAACCTTATTGAGCCATCTATAGAAATTACAGAGGAAAGGGGATACAATTATTATTTCGAAAGGAATTAAGTAGATAGAGAAGGAAGAATACCGTGACGAAGGTAAGGATAGAAAGAAGAGAAAAGATGAGGATAGCACATTATTAAATTTTTATTTTATAAAATAAATTTTGAATTTCTTCTACTAACGACCATTCTAAACTAGGTCACGTCCTACAGTCAACATTGGCTCTGATACCATCTCTGTCGGGTCCCGGATTTCCGAATCCGAACCCTCTGTGTATTACAGCACTAGTCCCAGATCAAAGCTAGTGCACACAGTCAAACAGTGATGAATACATAACCAACAACGCTTTATTACAATAATAGAGAGTACAGATCAAAAGGCCTCTTTATTACAACTGAGGTTTCAAGACCTCGCAAACTCACAAAAGATAAAGCACAGCGGAAGCAAAAGATAAATCCAGCGGAAGACCCATCAATACGCCACAGGCAATTGGTGGGAAGCGTAACCTAGTACTCGTAAAGCCTTCGTCGAATCCACACGCGAAGTAGTCGTAATCTCTTTCTTAAGCTTCATAATCCTCTGAGATTTTGTTTTAAGTGTAGCATGTGAGTACATAAAGTACTCCGCAAGTCTTGGGAAAATGTAATAGATGCAAGGCTTAACAAAGGAAGGTTTTATGGTTCTTTTGCACAAAGCAATATTTTATTTTAAATACCATTAAATATTTTCGAAGGCATCAGTTTAATAAAGTAATTGTTTTAACAGAAACTATTGACAACTTTATAGTGAAGGTTTCAACCACCAACAACTAAACAACTGGCTAACCGCCAAAGTTCAAAACTACGGGTTAAACCACCCACACTAAACAACTGGCTAACCGCAAAAGTTCAAAACCACGGGTTAAACCACCCACACTGGCTACATCCGCCAGGACAACAACTCCGAGAGTTCCAACCACTCTCGGTTCCCAAAACTTTTATTTTAAAAACCAAAATCAAAGATCTACCATGTGAAAGCATTCCTTGCCTGCCCTTGACCGTGGGCACGACTATTCGAATAGTTTTACACTCTGCAGAGGTTGTACACTTTACCCACAAGAGACAAGTTATCTTAATAGTCAGCATGCTTCCTTAGGCATGAGACCCAGATAATTCATCACAAAGCCTTTACCTTACTCTAGTCTAGCTAGACACCACCGCCGAGGTTTCACTGTTGGAGGTTAAATCCACCAGCACGAAGCCCCTCTTGCGCCATATGAGTACTGTAACCTGTCCCTCATCGTGAATAACCGGTAACCACGGTATCCACTTTCCATCGGTGGTACCTAAACTAGTCTATTATAAGTTAATCAGCTAGGTCGTACCCATATAGACATGTGGTTGTACGGTAGTGCTCAGACTGGACAAACACAAGAGTCGGTCCTTAATTGAATAGGCGGAACATACACTTTTCAAGATCTCGTGCTAACCGCACCAAACCAAACCAACCAATCCGCCCGGTCTAAAACAATTTGCTCATTTTATTTTGTTTCACAAAACAGTGGCAACACCAATTGCCACTCAAACCGGATCAACAGACTAGATCATTGATATGTAATTTCCATTCCAAGGTTACTAAAGTTATATAGCTTGTCTAAGCATCTCACTACCGATACAATAATTATCAAAGAATTTAATAATAATCTCAATAATGAGATAAAGGAAATCCTAGGGTGTCAAAGGTACATGGATGTCAAAGTCAAATGAGGGTATAACAATCATTGGTTTAACTATTACTTCTACAACAGAAATTATCATTTTATGTAACATAGCAATGCATTAACTTTTAAAATAATTTAAAAACATTTCTCAAACATAGGTTCAAGATGATCAAAGGAGACTTTCTTCTTTGCGGACGACAAATTCTTCGGTGACGTCGGATTCTACTGTGAAAGCAGCGAATACAAAAGAATAAATAAATACAAATAAAATTACAAAAATATAAAATATATACTGGAAGAAAGTTTAAGATTTTAGATGAATTTAGGAGAAAGAATCAACGGATTCGGAGTTCAAATGAAGGAGAACGGATATCTGGAAGTTTTAGATATCACATGAAATGATAACAAAATCCGAGAATTACTTTTTGAGCGATGCGGTGTCGATTGGTTGCGGTGGTGGCGATTGGACAATATGGAACCCAGCGACGAGGAGAAGGTGGTGGCGTGGAGTGCGGTATCGAGGCAGCGGCAATCAGCGGTGAGGAAAAAGCAAGTGTGGCGAAGTTATGACAAGCGGGATGGAGAGATAGTACCGGGTATGGAATGTGCATATGTAAAGTGAGCATGGGGTAGAACATGGTATGATGAAGCTAGAAAAATTATTGGCTAGGCTGAATCGACGTCGGGAGTCAAAAACTACCATTTTCGCGGAAAGTACAATTTCGGGCAATTGGCTCCACGAAAAATTAAATAAAATGGTAGATAAATTGCTTGGAGGTTAGGACACAATATGACGCGAACAAAAATCAAAGCGCTTACCAAGCGGTGGTGTACGCGCGAAGGTGCGTTTGGGGTGCGGCTCGACCAGTCGACAGAGACTCGGGGAATCTTGAGTGAAGGCGATGGTAGCATGGCGTAGAACGCATCGAGGCGAACTCAGCAGTGCAGACGGCTCGGCCAACGGGCATCGGATGGTGGCGTAACACAGCGGAGAAGACATTCGGCCGGCGGGTTGGCATCGGCATTCGGGCAAGCGGAGAGGAGTTAGAGGTGAGGTTGGTGGCGAAGCGAAGAGGAGAACGTCGGGAACACAATGCTCACCTCGGTTTTGATGGAACACCACGGTCGGGCGCCAAGCGGAGGGAAAGAAACGGTGCGGTTTGGCCACGATGGTCGGCAATGCTCGGTGATGCTCGGTGAAGGCGAGGGAGCACCACGTAGAACGCGAGAAGGCAAAGCCAACGGTGTGGTCAAAAGTGACCGGGCTCCACTGTAGGCGGCAAACTCGGCCGAAGAACGCCGGTTGGTTCACAAAAGAAAAATGGTGATTGTGGAGAGAAGAAAGGGAGTGGAGAGAAGAACACACTTGATTTCACAAAAAACGGTTGAGAAAATCAAAAGATATGGAAGTTTGAATAACCGGCGTCCATGGCGTGCTGCAGCGCTGCGCTGCTGATGCTCTCGGGACGATGATGAACAGACCGCTGCGATGCTGTTCATCCTCTCTCCTTTCTTTTCTTTATTTTTGTTTGGGATTTTCGAATTGAGCTCAAACAATTCCTGAAAAATCTAAAAAAAATTTCGAAACTTCCTTGAGACTCAAAGAACTCAAATAAAATATTTTTAGTAAATATTAATTTTAACTTAATCTTATTAAATAAAAATTCTAATTAAGCTTTAGTTTAAACCAAATAAATTCAAAATTTTCAAAAATTTAAAAATATGATATAAATGGATAGGTTAGAATTTTATAAGAATTTAGAAATTTGAATGGGCTCAATCGGAGTTAAAATGAAAGAGAACGAGCTCTCGGAAGTTTGAAAAGAGAGAAAAGAATAAACCGATTTTCTGGAATTATTTTGAACCTGAAAAATCAAATTATGATGTCATCAAGGGAAATAATTTTTAAATGAATTATTTTTCTGTGGAAAATAAATTTATGACGTCAGTAAGGATTTTGATTTTCTGGCCGAATTATTTTTGTAAAGAAAAAAATAATTTTATTCACTGACAGGTGGGACCGGATTTATCAGCGAGAGAGAAGAGAGAGAGGAAAGAGCGGACGATCGGATGAGCGATGTGGCGCAAGGAGGAAATCGGGATCGTCGGATGGAGAGTGAAGAGAGTTAGGTGAATATGGACTACGAGATTAGATCGGGAGAGAATTAAATTTGATTTAGATTTTCGAGAAAACACCGAAAATTCAATAAAGCTCAGGAAAATATAAAATTAATTCCAAAAGTTCCAGAAAAATTCAAAGAACTTCCTGGAGACATTTTGGACTTAATAAAAATATTTCCAACTACTGTTGGTATTTTAATTTTCATAGTTAAAATACTTTTTATTTTCAAAATAGATTTTAAAACTCCAGAAAAACTCAGAACACCAAATAAAGGACAACTAAATCCAAATAATTTATTTGAATTAGGATTTTTATAGAAAATCAAAATATCATTTTATTTAATAATTTTTTTTAAGTTTTTACTTTAAATTACTTTTCAAATCCGACTTTCTAAAAGCGTAAGATCGGGCAAACCAAATTCAAATTTCACACAAACAAAACTCTTATTTTATTTTAAACTAAATTAATTTTATTTTATATTTTAAATTAATTTTTTTTCTCAAAATTTGGAATAAGCAATTTGGTCATTACACCCCGTGGTAAGACGTGTTCGGTCCCGATGGCGCCACGTTGTCGCGCGTGCCATCTCGGCCGCCATGCATGGCCGCCGCCGCCTCTCTCTCCGACAAGCGGGCCCGCTGCCGGTGGCGCCCCTTTCTTGCTCCTCCTCTGCTTGGCCGGACCCCCCTCCGCCACGACACAGCGCGACCGCTCTGCGGGAATCCCGCAGAGGCGGCGGCATGGGAAAACCTGACGCCGCCCACGACCGCCACACCCCCTGCCCAGTGGTCATGGCGGACGACCGTGGCGTGGCGACCCGCCGTGTCCCGCGGCGGGTCCGCCGTGCTCACCCCTCCGATCGGCTATAAAGCCCGTGGGTCACCTCAAAGGATCGCCATGCTTCCCCATCCTTCCACCGCTTAATCGCCCATGACCACCCAAGTGCCGGCGATCCTCTTTCTTCCCCAACTCGCCGTCGGCCCCTCGCAGCGATGCGATCCTCATTGTGGGAGCTCGATTCCTTGCGCCCACACCATCACGGATCGTCGCCAAGCTTTTCCGGCATCTCCCGAGCTCGCCGACGACCGTAGCTCGCCGGCGCCGCAAGACGACGACGACCCTTCTCCGCGATCCCGACCCTCCCGACTCGGCGGAAGCTTCACCACGGTGCCAACACGCGTTTGGCACTCCCGGACCTCGTCGCCGCCCCACGCATACCTTAAGGGGTATATTTACCCTATAAGGGTGAGCAAAACTCGGCGGCGACTTGGCTATCGCGCTCACTCTCTTCCCACCGGCTCCCAGGCGCGCGTTCGAGCCCCGCTCACGCAGCGCTGAGGTTGAGCCTTTCTTTATTTTCCCCCCGGCAGGTGGGCCCCACTGTCGGCCGACTACGCTCTGACCGTGGCGCCTCACAGGCCCCACTTTGTCGGGAGCCACGCGGGCGGGCGTGAGCTGCCGCCGGGCCCCTTTGTCGGGGCAGGGGTGGGCGTGAGCCATCGCCGCCCGAGCCCCATCGTGTCGGCGCCGCATGCGGTATGATCAGCGACAGTGGGCCCCGGTGTCGATTTTATTAATTTTTAGATTTAATTAAACCGAAAGCATTCAAATGTGTATAACTTATTCATTTTAGCTCCAAATTTAGTGAAACCAATTTCTAAATTCATCTAAAATCAAGGGCTACCTAATGGAACCAGAACCAACATTTTTGAAGCTTGTTCAAATTTTTATTGTGTTATTTGATTGTTGTGATGATTTTTATCTAAATTTTCACGCATATAAAACGTAGCTAGGCAGGGCTAACTAATTTGCACGGACTTAGTAAGAGTTGCGTCGGTGTGAACAGGCGGGTAGAGGATGGCCACATCCTCCGACGTGATGGCGCAAGAGGGGCTTCGGAAGGGTGGTCGTGCAGGAGGAAGTGGAAACCTTAGCGGTCGTAACTCGCTAGGAAAATGCATCGTAAAAGCTCTGCGATAGTCTACTCAACCGCATGGCTAAGGAATCGTGTGGGGCAATGAGCAGATCTATCTCATGTGGGTAAAGTGTCTGAGACTCTGCGAGTCAAAACTATTTGAATAGCCGTGCCCACGGTCAAGGGCGGACATGGGAACTTAACTAGATATAGTTACATTTCAAAACTTTGTGGATGGGAATGGGAAAGAGGAGGGCAGAGAAAGGCCCTTGTTTGAGTTGTCATGGGTGTCGTCCCAGTGGTAAAGTAAGCGGTTATAACACTGAAGGCATGGTATGAGGAGCAGAGACCATGTAATGGTGGATGGTCTCTGATTCGATAGAAATAAAAGTATATGTCATTAAGTATCATGTTTAAAATTTAACTGGCTAGGTCTTAGGGAGCTTTAAGTATTATAGTTCAAAAAGCACATTTCAGCAAACAAAATAACCTGAGCCTACTCTTGTTAAAAGCATTGCATACTACCTACTGCATTCTGTGTGTTGACTCGCTGAGCACGGTGGTTAGTGTGCTCACTCTCGCAATACCAAAAATCCAGATTCGGGAACTCAAGATCCTTATGCCTACGAGGAAGCACCTGCTACAGATAGAGGAGACCGCGTCGAGAATTAGGACGAATAATCCGCGCTTAAGAGCAGAGAGCATCTAGACTAAGGTGTGGCTTCATCCAAATATTATTAGAGCCCTAGTAATAATTGTATGACCACTTTTGCCCTCAGTCTTTGCTTGTGGTTTAAAGGCCTACTTTGTATCACTTCATTGTTGGACTTTTGTAATGTAAATATTTGGTGCCTTGAAGCCCTCTTGTAATAATCGCACCTTGGTGAAGGTCTAACTTCACCTATGCTATGTAATAATATTATGGCTTGATGTGGATTCAGCGATGTATGAAATGATTCAGCGATGTACCTGTGTGCATTATCTACTAATCCAGGGAATAATGCGATTTGGCACAGTGGATTCTGGGTTGAAAAATCCGGGTCCAAGCAGGTGGTATCGAGCATCTGACGTAGGGTAAAACCTTAGGTGGTCATTAGTATTTAGGCTTGCGTATATTGAAAAATGTATAAAATGAGTTTCTTAAAAATATAGCGTAACAATTCTTCCCGCATCCTTCCTAGCTCTACTGTTCTACTTTTCGGTTGATATTTTGAAAATTACTAACGATATTACTTAATTACGGATGTCGGGGCTGCAGACGTTGGACACTGGGACTTCTTCGCTCACGAGTGCGTGAGGAGAGTTTGCGGATATACTGCAAACTACTCCACTACTTGGGCTACGAGGGCGCCCATCTACCGTGGTCGGAGGACCGAGGATAGGAGGAGATGAGTCTGGTTGGTGGAGATCTTCATCTACCCGTGCGAGGGAGACCGGTCTCACGTGTTTGGACTACCCACCGGAGGAGCTTGGTGGCGGAAGATCGCTGCGCCGCCCGCCTTTGGCCGCGGCCCGACTGCGACATCCACGCAGCGGCGGTGTTAGAGTCACCTCACCTACCACCCACCGCTGCGGACAGAGCACGCGAGTGCAGCGGGACCACGGTGGCGAGTTGGAGGGCGACCCGAGGCTTACACGGGTAGACCTCACTCGGGCCATGGGTACAGCCCATGTGGTGGCATAGGAGGAGATCACCGCGCCGGGGCGCCTCTCGCACGCCACATCGAGGTGGACTCCTTGCGAGCAGCTCGCCCGGTCTGGCGGGCCTTGGCAGAGGCAAAGCGGCGGCATTGCCGCGCCTGCACTCAGCAGACACCTACACCGACCCAGTTCCAACACCTCGCCAGTTTGGGACTCGCACTGAGCTCACAAGACCTGAGCGTGCGGCCTCCGTGGCCTCGATCGCTCTGGCAGTGGAGAGACTCGCCGCACCGTTCACGCCCCACTCCGACACCGACCCGTCGAGTTTAGTGGTAGCGAGGTCCCGTTCGAGTGTCGGACTATACCCCTCCGGTCCAGTGTTGGCGACATGGAGGGTAAGCGTCGAGGTAAGTTAATACATGCTGCTTGCCGGAGTTTGGCTAGTGTTAGCAAGCGCATGCCCGTCTTACTAGTAGTAGCGTGTGCCCGTGTTCTAGTCCCGTGTATGTATAATTATGAACGCTAAGTATGTGTATGTTTGTAAAGCCCAGCATGGCTTGTGCGGCCATAGAAAGCTGGCTATGTGATGTGTTATCTATGCTTAATCAAATCGGCCTTGTGTTTGAAAACTTTCTTGCTGTTTGACGTTGGATTTGGTTCTTTTGTATGATGGTCATAGACTACTAGTCTGGCTGAAATTAGGGCAGCTGTTTAAAATAATGCTTGAATAAATTACAGATGGCTAGCCATAGAGTTACCCGCGCACAAGCTGGATCAAACCCGGACATGCAGGCAGAAGTGGAAGCCAGTCAAGAAGCGCAGCAAGCGGGAAGGGGAAGAGGCCCAGGTCAAGGGGTAAACCTCCCACCCCACCGGCTAACCCGTCCATGGCACAAGTGATGGCGCAGCAAACGCAAATACTTCAGGCTATCTACGCAGGCCAGCAGACCCCCACCAACGTTCACGCCTCCGACCTAAGCGACTTCATCAGGACCCAGCCCCTTACCTTCGCCGGGGCAGATGAGCCCCTAGAGGCGGAAGATTGGCTGCGGGACACAGAAAGGAAGCTTCGTTTGGCCAAATCTGCAGAGGGTGACCAAGTGCTTTTTGCGACCCATCAACTCCAAGGGGCCGCGGCTGCCTGGTGGGAGAATTACCTGGCCACCAAAGGATATGAGGATACCCCCACCGGAGCTAGCGCAGCAACTATAACCTGGACGGAATTCAAGGCGGCCTTTAAGGCCAATTTCATCCCGGTGGTGTAATGCGAATGAAGAAGAATGAATTGAACTTTGAAGCGTGGCGGTAGTCGATCAATGAATATCTCACCAAGTTTAATCGGTGGCTCGTTCGCCCCAAGGATGTGGCCGATGAAGAGGAAAAAGTTGACGGTTCTTGAAGGATGAATGAAGAACTACGTATGCGACTCATCACGCAGACTTCCCGTTTTCACCGGTGGTGAATAAGGCGTTGGTCCTGGAAAATGAGAAGAAGAACCTGGAGGCTAGTCGCAAACGGAAGCAGGTTGTTCAGCGACCACAGGGAAGGTTCATCCAAAGGTTCTTCAACAATTCCCCCTTCTCAAGGACAACCCCATCTCGAGCCCAAACCCGGCACCTCGTCCGGTGGTAGCGTTCGGACTCCACGCCCCTCGGGCGGTTTGCGAGAACAAATCCCTCGACCTCCTTTAATTGCTTCAGCTGTGGGGAGAAGGGGCACTCGCCTATCGGCGCCCTGTGGCAGACCACTCGGTGAAGTTCAATTTGGGCACTACCCCTTGAGGCCAAGCTTGACACCCATGAGAGGAATCGGGCTCCTCGGTCCAGCAGTGGCATCGACTCCAAATCGAGGAAGGATTAATCATGTCACCGCGGAAGAAGCTGAGGAGGCTGCTGGAGTCCTACTGGGTACGTTCTCTGTCAAGACACTACCAAGACGTGTCCTTTTTATACAGGGCATCACATTCATTTATAGCAAAGGGTATGTGGATAAACTTAGGCTCTGTCCACTGTTGAAGAAAGCATTGGTGCTTAGTTCACCGCAGAATGATTAAGGCCACCTTAGTGTGTCCGGGGTAGAAATTGTCATGGAAGATTTATATTCCTAGCAGATTTAGTCGTGCTAACCTCCCGGACCTTGGATATTATACTAGGGATGGGTGGTTAGCTAGACACCAAGGAATATTAGATTGTGCCTTGAGGCAAGTTAAGTTGACCAAGTGCCCGGGTGACCATTGTAGTAAAGGTGGACCGACCGTATAGATGGGGTAGAAATATATTATTGTGAAGATGTACCGCTAGAAGGAATGATGGTGGTACAAGACTATCTTGAAGTCTTCCCGAGGAACCGCGGTATGCCACCATGTAGAGATCTCGAGTTTGTTATCAACTTGAAGCTGGTCTTGCCCCATCTCCAAGAGACCATACAGGATGACCATAGATGAGCTAGAAGAATTAAAGAAGCAACTTCATGAGCTACATGACAAATGTTTTATCGGTAGAGTTCCTCACCTTGGGGATCCCGGTGATCTTTGTAAAGAAGAAGGATGGCACCGCTAGGATGTGTGTAGATTATCGGGCTTTAAATGAAGTAACTATCAAGAATAAGTACCCATCGCCTAGGATCGATGACCTATTTGATCGACTTGGGGAGCCACGGTATTCTCAAGATTGATTTAAGGTCGAGTTATCACCAAGCGAAGATTAGTAGGAAGACATCCCAAGACCGCATTCACTACTAGATATGGGCTGTACGAGTTTACAATTATGTCTTTTGGATTAACCAATGCCCCTGCCTATTTCATGAATCTCATGAACAAGGTCTTCATGGATTACCTGGATAAGTTTGTAGTAGTGTTCATCGATGATATTCTCATCTACTCCAAAACCGCAGACGAGCATGCCGAGCATTTACGCTTGGTACTAGCAAGGCTGAAGAACATCAACTCTATGCCAAATTCAGCAAGTGTGAGTTCTAGTTGCGGGACATCGACTTCCTAGGGCATATTGTGTATGCAAAGGGGTGTCTGTTGACCCGCCAAAATTGCTGCGATAGCGGAATGGCAGCGGCCTACCTCGATCTCGAGGTAAGGAGATTTCTCGGATTAGCGAGGATACTACAGGCGGTTCATTGAGGGTTCTCCGGTGCCGTACCGATGACTCGATTGCTCAAGAAAGAGCGGGCTTTTGTTTGGACCAAGGCATGCGAAGAGTTTTCAAGCGAAGAAGAGATTGACTACCACCCAGTCTTTGGTTACGCCAGATGTCGTTGGGACTTTGAAGTGTCTTGCGATCGTCACATCAAGGGCTAGGGGTGTCTTGATGCAAGGAGGCAAGGTTGTGGCGTATGCATCGAGCGACCGCCCTCACGAAGCCAACTACCCAACCCATGACTTGGAGTTAGCTTAGTAGTACATGCCACGAAGATCTGGAGGCACTACCTCATTGGCAATCATTGTGATATCTACACGGACCACAAGAGCCTCAAGTATTTCTTCACCGGTCACACCTTAACTTGAGGCAAAGAAGGTGGCTAGAGTCGATTAAAGATTATGACATGAGTGTCCACTACCACCCTGGAAAAGCCAACGTAGTGGCAGACGCTCTGAGCCGGAAGGCCTACTACAATAACCTTATGGTTCGAAACACCGGCTGAACTATATAAGGGCGTAGCCCGAACCTAGGGATCATAGAAGAAGGAGCCCTAACCACTCTGGAAGATCAAACAAGTATTGAAGAAATGATAGAGGCTGCACAAAAAGGAGACCCAACTGTTTTGAGATTGAAGAAATTGATGTAAGAAGGGAAGGCCCCTAAAATGACTCTGGACCATCAAGGGATTCTAAAGTACGAAAACCGTATTTTCGTACCCCACCAGAAGGACCTTAAGAATCGATGCTCAAGGAAGCCCATAGCTCGCATATTCCCTTCATCACAGGAGTACCAAAATGTACCAAGATATGAAGCAATACTACTGGTGGCCAGGTATGAAAAGGGACATTGCTGAGCACGTCGCTTCTTGTGATGTCATCAAAGAGTGAAAATTTGAACACCAAAGGCGGCGGGATTGCTACTGATGTAACATCCACGAAAACTTAGAGGCTGTATAATAAAATGTTGTAAAATATTCTGTAGTGCATTATGTTGAGATGGGTTTTTGAAGGTATTTTTCTGAAGAACTTCGTGGAAGAACCCACCTGTTTAACTAATAGAGAATTCTAAGTTTGAATTCGAATCTGAAAAAAATGATCCATAGAGAAAACTTCAAGAGTTAACATAAGTAGGCTTTCAAGGAGCCAAAGACAGATTTAAAATTTAGAAGTAGAAGTGGCAGAAATGCCGGATGAAAGCTTTTAGAAATAAGTAGGACAAACTTAGATATATATATATATACGTGTATGTATGTACATATGTATATATATATGCATGCTTTACACAAAGTAAATGTATCCCCAAATATAAAAGAAAAGAGGAGAAAATAAAAGGAAAAAGGAAAAGTAGTGGGTTATAGGCCTAAGAATATTAAATGAAACAACCACTTTGTGGGGAAATAATTTTCTTAAGCCCAAAAATGTCTCTGGGATTTCTGTGAAATTTCTAGAATTTTTTGTGGTAATTTAGTATTTTTGAATTATTTTACGCCTCTATCATTACGGAAATTCAAAATCAAAATAAAGCCCCCACCCCACCGACGTGGAATGATTTGGATCCCACGTCGCCCGGAGCCACCACCCTCTCCCTCGGGTTGGCGCGTGCGGTCCGAAGGCGCCACGTCACCACCGCGCCATCTCGGCCGCCGCGACGCCTCCACCGCGCCTCTCTCTCCGACAAGCCGGCCCGCTTGTCGTGACGTTCCCTTCTTCATCCTCCTCCGCGCGCCGACGCCGCCCACGACCCGCCACACCCCTACCGCCACGGTTGCCGTGACATTGCCGCCGCAGCGGCCGCCATGTCATGGCGGGTCCATGAGGCCACCCACTCGGTCGGCTATAAAAGCGCGGATGCGCCAAAAGGATCGCCGTGACACCCTCAGCGTTTCCCAGGCGCAGTGCCCCAAAGGCCACCCGGCGCCGGTGAGCCTCTTTCTTCCCCAACTCGGCCGTCGGCCCCTCGCCGCAATTCCATCGATCCACGTGGGAGCTCGATTCCTTGCTCCACACCATCTCGAGCGGTCGTGAGCTTCTCCGGCATCCCTCGAGCTCGCCGGCGACCAGTAGCTCGCCGGCTCGTAAGCCCTCCCGAGGAGCCGCTGCTGCTCGTCGCCGACCCACCTCCGGTGACCCCGGCCCTCCTCGTCGTCGCCATCGGCCGCATGAGCCCGGCATCACATTTCACCACTTCCCCGAACCTCGGTGAGCCTCCCTCGCCGGCGACGGCCACCGCCTCCCCCGGCCTCGGGCCGCCCCTGTTCCACCCCCGCGCACCCCCCCTTAAGAGGTAAAATCACCCCTTAAGGGGTGAGATGCGCTTCTAGCCCTACCGCTAGCTGGCGCCAACCCTCTTCCCCTTGGCTCCTCGGCGCGTTCGGGCCCCGCTCACGCAGGCGCTGAGGTTGAGCCATTCTTTTAAATCTGTCGTGACGGTGGGCCCCTTTGCCGACTACGACTACTGGCCGTGCGTGCCTCCGGGCCCACTTTGTCGGACGCGCGGGCGGGCGTGAGCGCTGCCTCCGGGCCCCTTTGTCGGGCCGCAGCAGGCGGCGTGAGCCCTGCCGCTGGGTCCCACGTGTCGGCCGCCCGGCGAGTGCGGTCCTTGACGAGTGGGCCCCATTGTCGAATTTATTGATTTTAGGATTTATTTAAACCGAAGGTATTCAAATGTGTATAACTTATTCATTTTAGCTCCAAATTTAGTGAAACCAATTTCTAAATTCATCTAAAATTAAGGGCTACCTAATGAAACCAGAACTAACACTTTTGAAGCTTGTTCAAATTTTATTGTGTTATTTAATTGTTGTGATGATTTTTATCTAAATTTTCGCATATAAAAGCGTAGCTTCGAGGCCCAAGAAGAGGAAGGCTGCATTGCGTGAACTCCAACACCCCGAACCCCGACCTTTGCATCCAAGGCGAGTCAATGCTTTGATCATTTTGAGCCTATGTTTTCAATAAAGTATTTTGGTTTAAGTATTATAACTTGCATGCTTATATTTATGTTGCAATACATGATAATTTCAGATTTTAGATATATGCCCATGTTCTCTTGGTTTAGTATATATCCGTTGCGACACTTTTGGCTATGTGATCCTTGTCACCCTAGTAAAAGTAATAATGCTACAACTCCTTTGAAACTAAGTCTATAATTATCAATGCATGCTTAGAGTTGTTTAGATAAACTAGGGTGTGAGAGCACCCTAGCATGTCTTGCAAACTAAAGAAAGCAGTATTGGGCAGTCATTATGATGATGACAAGTTTATGTTGGTATAAGTGTATTTTTCATCCGAAAGAACCTTACATGCTTAATTATCTGGGCGGATGGTTGAGGGCATGGGTGTTGAATGGTGTCGTGATAGCACAGATTTGTGATAGAGTGGTGCCGTGATAGCACAAGGGGATCGTGGTAGAACCGCCCGAGATAACCTCTAAGGGTGAATCTTGTGATGAACTCCCACGGTACAACATGTGCAACCACATCTTTGGCAAAGTGTAGGCGGTGCCAACTAATTTGCATGGGCTTAGTAAGAGTTGCGTCGGTGTGAACAGGCGGGTGAGGATGGCCACATCCTCCAGGCGTGATAAGCGCAGAGGGGCTTCGGAAGGGTGGTCGTGCAGGAGGAAGTGGAAACCTTAGCGGTCGTAACTCGCTAGGAAAATGCATCGTAAAAGCCCTGTGATAGTCTACTCAACTGCATGGCTAAGGAATCATGTGGGGCAATGAGCGGATCTATCTCATGTGGGTAAAGTGTACACACTCTGCAGAGTCAAAACTATTCGAATAGTCGTGCCCACGGTCAAGGCGGACATGGGAACTTAACTAGATATATTCTGTTTCAAAAACTTTGAAGGGTGGAAATGGAAAAGTGGAGGCGAGAAAGACCCTTATTTGGATTGTCACAGGTGTCGTCCGATGGTAAAGTAAGCGGTTATAACGAAAGCATGGCATGAGGGCAGAGACCATGTAATAGTGGATGGTCTCTGATTCGATAAAAATAAATATGTATGTCATTGAGTATCATGTTTAAAATTCAACTGGCTAGGTCTTAGGGAATTTTAAGTATTATAGTTCAAAATGCATATTTCATAAACAAAACAACTTGAGCCTTCCCTTGTTAAAAGCCTTGCATACTACCTACTGCATTCTGTGTGTTGACTCGCTGAGCACGGTGGTTAGTGTGCTCACTCGCAATACCAAATATCCAGATTCGGGAGCTCAAGATCCGTATGCCTACGAGGAAGCACTGCTGCGGATGGAGAAGACCACGGAATTAGGACGAATAATCGCGCTTAGAACCTTAGGCATCTAGACTAAGGTGTGGATTCATCAAATATTACTAGAGCTCTAGTGATATTTGTATGACCACTTTGCCCTCAGTCTCTGCTTGTGGTTTAAGGGTCTACTTTGTACCGCTCATTCTTGGGACTTTTGTAATGTAAATATTTGGCCCACAGCCCCTCTTGTAACAAGCGTGCCTTGGTGAAGGCCTAACTTCACCTTTGCAATGTAATATTAATATTATGGCTTGTTGTGAATTCCGCGGTGTATGAAATGATTCGGCAATGTATCTATGTGCATTATCTACTGATCCAGGGAATAATGCAGTAAGGCACAGCAGATTCTAGATTGAAAAATCCGGGTCTGACATACAGCCCCTGCAAATACCCCAATGGAAATGGGAGGAAGTTGGCATGGACTTCATCCTTTGGATTCCTATGACTAAGTCGGGCTATGACTCGATCGGGTCATCGTTGATAGATTAACCAAGGTGGCCCCTTCATTCCCATCAAAACAACGTACAAAGGAGATAAGTTAGTTGAGTGTACATGTCCCGCATCGTGTATGCATGCGTACCAAAGGTGTTTGGATCGAGGTTCCCAGTTTACCTCATATTTTTGGGCAAGTCCGCATGAAGCCCTAGGTACCCATTTAGATTTCGACCGCCTACCATCCCGCACCGATGGACAAACAGAAAGAGTAAATCAAATATTAGAAGATATGCTCCGGGCATGTGCACTAGACTTCTCAAAGGAATGGGATAAATGTCTACCCTATGCCGAGTTTGCCTACAACAACGACTACCAATCCGACTGAAGATGTCCCCTTTGAAGCTCTATCTGGCAGAAAATGTGGACCCCACTCCATTGGTCGGGGTGGGAGAAAACTATGTGTTTGGTCCGAAACTACGAACAGCGAAGAAAAAGTTCGTCGATTAGAGATCGGTTCTTTGGCGGCCAGTCCGAGCAAAAGAGTTCTGACGATAAAGAAGAAGGCCCCTAAGTTTTGAAGTCGGAGATCACGTGTACTTGAAGGTGTCGCCCTTGCGTGGAGTCAAGAGATTTAAGGTCAAAGGCAAGCTCACCCCGCTATGTTGGGCCATTCCTATTGTAGCCAAGAAGGGAGAGGTTGCCTATCAGTTAACCTTACCCCAAACATGTCTGAAGTACACAATGTCTTCCATGTGTCCCAGCTGAAGAAGTGCTTGCGAGTGCCAGAAGACCAAGCCCCGTTAGAAACCATCGAGCTTGAGAAGGACCTAACCTACAAGGAACGTCCCATCAAAATTCTGGACACAGTGGAAAAGAGAACCAGGACCCAATCCATTCGCTTGTGCAGAGTGCAGTGGAGTCACCATTCAAAGAAAGAAGCCACTTGGGAGCGTGAAGATCAGCTGCGCAAAGATTAGCTCGCTTTATTTTCTAGCTAAGCCAAATCTCGGGATCGAGATTCTTTTAAGGGGGGAAGGTTTGTAACATCCTGAAAGCTTAGAGGAACTGTAGAGCAAGATATTGTGAAATACTCTGTAATATGTTGTGTGGAGTTGTGCTCTTGAAAATATTTTTCTTAAAAACTTCGGGAAAGAACCCAAATCATAAAATGCTAAAGAAGGAAAAACCCACCTATTTAATTAATAGATAATTCTAAATTTGAATTCGAATCTGAAAAGATGATCCATAAAGAAAGCTTCGAAAGTTAACATAAATAGATTTTTTCAAAGAAACAAAGACAGATTTAAATTAAGAAGTAATAGTGGCATAAATGCTAGGTATAAAACGGTAGAAATAAGTAGGAAAAAATTAGATATATATATATATATGTGTGTTTTTACATAAAGTAAATATACCTCCACTTAGAAAAGAAAAGAGGAGAAAAATAAAAAGGAAAAAAGAAAAGGGACCGGTTGTGGGCCCAAGAATATTAAATGTAATAACCACATTGTTTGGAAAAGATTTTCTTAAACCCAAGAATACCTCTAGGGATTTCTGTGAATTTTGTAGAATTTTTGGTGGTAATTTAATATTTTTCGAGTTGTATTATGCCCTCTAGTATTTACGAAATTCAAAATCAAAAATAAAACCCATCCCCACCCCGGCCGCGATGGGATCGGATAGGATCCGCCCGTCGCCCCGAAGCTTCACCACGGTGCCGACAGCGCGTTTGGCACTCCCGGACCTCGTCGGGCCTACCTCGCCGCGGCGACGCCGCCTCCCTCGGCCTCGGTGCCCTCGCCTCGCCGCCTCCCACGCATACCTTAAGGGGTATATTTACCCCTATAAGGGTGAGCAAAACTCGAGCGGCGACTTGGCTATCGCCGCTCACTCTCTTCCCCCCTGGCTCCCTCGGCGCGCGTTCGAGCCCCCGCTCACGCAGCGCCTGAGGTTGAGCCTTTCTTTTATTTTCCCGGCGACGGTGGGCCTCACTGTCGGCGACTACGATCTGATGGCCGCGCCTCCGGGCCCCCTTTGTCGGGGCCACGCGAGGGTGGGCGTGGCCGCCTCCGGGCCCCACTTTGTCGGGGCAGCAGGCGGGCGTGAGCCACTGCCACCCGGGCCCCACGTGTCGCGGCAGCATGGCATGATCAGCAACAGTGGGCCCTAGCTGTCGATTTTATTAATTTTAGATTTAATTAAGCGAAAGCATTCAAATGTGTATAACTTATTCATTTTAGCTCAAATTTAGTGAAACCAATTTCTAAATTCATCTAAAATCAAGGGCTACCTAATGGAACCAGAACCAATATTTTTGAAGCTTGTTCAAATTTTATTGTGTTATTTGATTGTTGTGATGATTTTATCTAAATTTTCAGCGCATATAAAGCGTAGTTTTCGAGGCCCAAGAAGAGGAAGCTGCCTGCTTTGTGAACTCCAACACCGAACCCGACCTTTGCATCCAAGGCGAGTCAATGCTTTGATCATTTGGGCCTATGCTTTCAATAAAGTATTTTGGTTTAAGTATTATAAAGCGCATGCTTATATTTATGTTGCAAGGCATGTTAATTTCAGCTTTTAGATATACACCCATGTTTTCTTGGTTTAGTATACATCCTTTACAATATGCTTGACTAAGTGATCCTTATCGCCCTAGTAAAAGTAATAATGTTACAACGCCTTTGAAAATAAATGCAGTAACTATATGCCATGCTTAGGCCGCTTAGATATTCATGGGCGTGAGCAAGCATCACTTTCAAATATGTGAGAATTTTGTTGGGCGGTCATTGTGATGATGGTGGTATATGTTAGTCTGAATACTTTCAGTCCCAAAATCCTACATGCTTAATTATCTGGGCGGGTGGTGGGAGTGTGAGTGTTGAATGGTGCCGTGATAGCACAATTGTGATAAAGTGGTGCCGTGATAGCACAAGGGGATCGTGGTAGAGCCGCCCAGATCACCATTAAGGACTGAATCTTGTGATGACCTCCCACGGTACAACAAGTACAACCACATCTTTGGCAAAGTGTGGCGGGGCTAACTAATTTGCACGGACTTAGTAAGAGTTGCGTCGGTGTGAACACGAGCGGGTAGAGGATGGCCACATCCTCCAGGCGTGATGGCGCAGAGGGGCTTACGGAAGGGTGGTCGTGCAGGAGGAAGTGGAAGCCTTAGCGGTCGTAACTCTGCTAGGAAAATACATCGTAAATGTTGGTGATATGCCCTAGAGGCAACATGGAGATGTTGAATATATCACATACTATGTTTATGATACATTGCTTTGTTCCTTGAAATAGACATTATCATTATTGATCAATGAGTATGTGACTTATTCATGAGACTCTTAATGCCAAAATGTTGCTATTTCTAAATGATCCACGATTATATTTCATATGAGGAACAAATATGATTCAAAGATCGACATATGTATTGATTGATGATCATGTCTCATGGATCATGGTATGGAGATACCAAATCAATAATATGGACATGTGTTAGTGAACATATGTTGGATAGACCCGCCATGAGACTTCTGCAGAGATTCCATATGTCATCGGTTGGTCTCAAGTAGTGTTTATATGTGGAATCCTTAGACTTGAGATCATCATGGTTCCCGACATGCGTAGTAGCTTACTTTGGGACTACTAAACACTACTCGTGGCGGGTAGTCATAAAAGTAGTCTTTGGGTTTGCCATGAAACATGTAGTGGGATGTGAATGATCAAGATAGAATTTGCCCCTCCTTATGGGAGAGATATCTGGGCCCCTCGATGTAATAGATTATGAAAGTGCATGGCCATGCCAAGGTGATTGAGAGTCAATCACGAGTTTATAATCCATCACGGAATCGAGAGAGTGATTGAGCTATTAAGAGGATGACACAGGTCTCGCCTTGAGCTTAATCTATATCGTGAGGCAAAGGATTAGTACATGAGAACATTACGAGTTCGGTAGATATGATCTTCACGTATACTTTGGGGTTAATATGTCTTACTAGAGACCGCTATTAACACGGTGACCGGAAAGGTGTTTACGGTCGCGACCAAGTATCGTGAACCTCTGGTCGCACACTTAGCGGGTTGGAACACTAATTCGAATGTGATTGGGATATGGGCTCAGTCGGATAGAGATCCGGATAGACTCCTATTGGGCCTCGGTCCACGAGGCCCAAGTGAGGAGGTCTATATATATGGAGGCGGTGGTGGGGATGCATCGATAATCCCGAGCTAAACCACAGCCGCCACCTCGAGCCAAGCCCTAGTCGCTCGCGAGTCTTTGGTACACTCGCGATAGGCGTTCCGGCCGGACGTGTGGATACCGGTGGAGACGCTGCTGGTTGTGGCGTTGATCGGCATCAACAACCTCTGATTGGATGCGCTCGTGGTGCGGTTGATCGCGTGGAGGAGCGATCGGTTCGGGACGATCGACTACTTCCACTACTACCTCGGCGGCGTGGTTGGATCGGCTTCTCCAACTCTTCTTCCATTGCTGCTGGCGTCTAGAGGTAACGATCCATGATCCCTACTTAAGCATGATGTTCTTGTGTGCGCGGTAGAAAAGTTTTGTTTTCTGCTATCGTAGCCTTCGCGCAATCCATTAGTAAAAGCTCTGTGATAGTCTACTCAACCGCATGGCTAAGGAATCGTGTGGGGCAATGAGCAGATCTATCTCATGTGGGTAAAGTGTACACACTCTGCAGAGTCAAAAACTATTCAAATAGCCGTGCCCACGGTCAAGGGCGGACATGGGAACTTAACTAGATATAGTTCTGTTTCAAAAACTTTGTGGATGGGAATGGGAAAAGAGGAGGGCAGAGAAAAGCCCTTGTTTGAGTTGTCCTGGGTGTCGTCCCAGTGGTAAAGTAAGCGGTTATAACGCTGAAGGCATGGTATGAGGAGCAGAGACCATGTAATGGTGGATGGTCTCTGATTCGATAGAAATAAAAGTATATGTCATTAAGTATCATGTTTAAAATTTAACTAGCTAGGTCTTAGGGAGCTTTAAGTATTATAGTTCAAAAAGCACATTTCAGCAAACAAAATAACCTGAGCCTACCTTTGTTAAAAGCCTTGCATGTTTAAAATAACTTTGAAGCCGGTGGGACCGCCGTTGCGTACGCATAGATTGTTATAGAAACACATTCATGTCGGGCGGTAGAATCGTTCTCGCTTAACTTGTTTTGCGGGGAATGATGTGAATGGTATGGCATAGATGCATATGTGATGTATGTGTGTTTTGGCGGCTGTGTGTCGTATTAATCACAGTAGGGTTGAGGTTGTTCTTTAATTGTATAACGACACTGCGTGTCGACTTGTGATGCTTGAGCTCCTCATGTAATTCATTTGCTACCTATTAGTTGTAATAGTTTAGTTCTTTGCTATGGAGGCTTCAAGCATGATGACAAAGAGGACAAGAAGTGTGGCGAAGAATATCACCGAGTGGAACCATGGCGATGGCGACCACTACGATACAAAATGCCATACCATTCACGGTATAATGTGATTATATGCATGTGATGTTTATTTCTTGTCATACTATTCTTTCATGCCATACCAACTAAGGGTTAGTTTTTCATGATAGAATAACTTCTCTCAAGAAAAATTAAGAATTTGTTTTGATGCCCTTCAATTCTTTGCGCCTATAAGAATCATGATCATTGTTTGGTAGGTGCCAAAGCGGTACCATCAACTATCTTGATCTAATAGGGTGGATGTCGGACATCCACATGCATAGTATTGGTTTACTTAACAAGGTTATCAAAGCAGTTTTGGACCTTGGGGCATAGGTTGGGGCGGGACATATTGATGTCACCCAACAAACAAGAGTCACATAAGATGTGATTAGCAAGTGTTGCTTACCTCGTCACTAGGTTTCTAGCGGTGATGCCAAAGCTCACTAGAACTTAGATGAACATGGATCTTGACCACTATATGTCGTTAGAGAGAAGCGATTACAAAACATATAGTGGGGTATCTTTGTTAAATTGTTTAATGGAAGATCAAACATGAACATAGTGCTAAACTTTGCATATTCTTTGTTGTAGATCATGTCAACTAATGCCGCATCCAGTTCTTTTAATTTGCGATCTATTCTTGAGAAAGAAAAACTCAATGGAACGAACTTTTTGGATTGGTATCGCAACACGAGAATTGTTCTCAAGCAAGGCGCAAGGAGTATGTCCTTGAGTCTCCTTATCACGATGACTTGCACGATAATGCTACGTGGCTGCGGAAAGCTTATGAGAAGCAAGCGAATGATTACCTTGATGTGAGTGTCTCATGCTTGCCACAATGTCCTCTGAGCTTGAAGCAATATGAGAACACAGATGCCTACAATATCATTGTGGGGTTGCGTGGTATGTTTGAGAACCAAGCAAAGGTGAGAGGTTCAACACTTCAAAGTCCTTGTTTGCGTGCGAGGCTTGCGAAGGGAATCCGTCGACCCTCATGTGATTAAGATGATTGGCTACATTGAGAGTGCGGAAAAGCTTGGTTTCCCCTTAGCCAGAGTTGGCTCGATGTGATTCTTGATCGCTCCCCTCGAGCTTTGAGCCATTCATTACGAACTATCACATGAACAACATGGACAAGACCTTGGTGAGTTGCATGGGATGCTAAAATCAGCCGAGGAAAGCATTAAGAAAAGCAGCCATCATGTGATGATGATGCGAAAGGCAAGGGCAAGCCCTATGTAAAGAAAGCGCGGTCAAAGAAAGTTAGCTCCGATGAGATCGCGGCGGTTCTAAGGCCAAGCAAGTCAAGAAGGGCTGCTCACGATGCGATTGCTACTACGTAAGCAATCGGGACATTGGAAAAGGCGCCCAAAGTACTTGGAGGATCTTGAGAAAAAGAAGGAAATCGACTTCGCTCCGGTATAAATGTTATAGAAATCAATCTTGCTACTTCATCTCTCTGATTCTTGGGTATTTGATACCGGATCGGTTGCTCACATTTGCAAATCGTTGCGGGGCTAAGAAGAAGTAGAAGTTTGAGGAGGGCGAAGTGGATATTCGGCGTTGGCAATGGAGCAAAAGTTCTGCGGTGGTGTTGGCACCATGCCATTGTCTTTACCTTGAGATTAGTTTTGGAATTGAATAATTGTTATTGTGTTCCATCTCTTTCCAAGAACATTATTTACGCTTCATGTTTACAAGCGAAGGTTATGACTTTAGATCGTGAACAATGGTTGTTCTCTTTATTTCAAAGATATGTTCTATTGTCATACTCCATTGGTGAATGGGTTATATGTTCTTACTCTTGAAGAGTCATCGGTCTATAACATTAATACAAAGAGGCAACGATCGAATGATTTGAATCCACGTTTATTTGGCACTTGTCGCTTAGGTCACATAAATGAGAAAGCATGGAGAAGCTCCATAGAGATGGTATGCACTCATTTGATTTTGAATCATTTGAGACATGCGAATCTTGTTTACTTGGCAAGATGACAAAAGCACCTTTCAGGTCAAGGTGAGCAGACAAGTGACTTATTGGCACTCGTACATTCGATGTATGTGGACCAATGAGCTCAACGACCGAGGTGGTTTCGATGCTTCATAACTTTCTTGATGACTTTAGTAGATATGGATATATCTACCTGATGAAGCATAAGTCTGAATCCTTTGAAAAGTTCAAAGAATTCCAAAATGAAGTGCAAAATCATTTAGGCAAGACAATCAAGTTTCTACGATCGATCGTGAGGCGAGTATTTGAGCCATGAGTTTGGTAATCATCGAAGGATTGTGGAATTGTTCCACAATTGACTCGCCGGAACACCTCAATGGAATGGGGTATCGAGCGAATCGCACCTTATTAGATATGGTGCGCTCCATGATGAGCCACGGTGATCTTAGTTGTCTTTTTGAAGTGCAGCTCTTGAAGCGACCGCTTTCACACTAAGCGAGTTCCATCAAAGTCGATAGAAAAGACACCATATGAGATGTGGACGGGACAACGTCCTAGCTTGTCTTTTCTTAAGATTTGGGGATGTGAGACTTATGTAAAAGCGTTTACAATCGATAAGCTCGGTCCTAAATCGATAAATGCTTCTTTATCGGGTATCCTAAGGAAGCGAAAGGATATTACTTCTATAATCAAGAAGAAGGCAAAGTGTTTGTCGCTTGGCATGGTGTCTTCTTAGAAAGAGTTTCTCTCAAGAAGGGATAGTGGGAGCATGGTGCAACTTGAAGAAATTCGAAACACACTGAAGCGTTTCAGCTCTCTGAACCACAGCAGGATGAACAAGCGTTGAAGAACTGTTGTGGACACACCGGCACCACGTGGGTCGGAGAGGTCACGTCGTGCACGAGAGGTACATGTTCTTGACTACTCAACAACGGGACATATTGTTGTTAGACAACGATGAGCCTAAGACCTATGAAGAAGCGATGGTGGGACGGACTACGAGAAATGGCTTGAAGCCATGAGATCGAAATTGAATCCATGCACGGTAATCAAGTTTGGAACTTGGTTGATCCACGATGGTGTTAAAACCATTGAGTGCAAATGGGTTTTCAAGAAAAGATGAACATAGATGGAAATGTTCACATCTATAAAGCGCGATTGGTGGCCAAAGGTTTCAAACAAATTCAAGGTGTTGATTATGATGAAACTTTTAGCCGTCGCAATGCTAAAGTCTATTCGGATCATTCTAGCGATTCTTGCTTATTTCGACTATGAAATATGGCAAATGGATGTCAAACACTTTCCTTAATGGAAATCGAGTGAGGATGTGTACATGACACGACCCACAGGTTTTGTCGATCCAATCGACTAGAAAGATATACAAGCTGCAAAGATCCATTTATGGATTAAGCGAGCATCTCGGAGTTGGAACATTCGTTTTGATGAAGTAATCAAAGGGTTTGGTTTCATCAAAAGCGAAGAAGAGCCTTGTGTTTACAAAAGGCTAGTGGGGCGCTTTTCGTGTTTACGGTCTTATATGTGGATGACATATTGTTGATGGAAATGATATTCCTATGCTCGAATCATTAAGTCTTCATTGAAAATAGTTTCTCTATGAAAGACTTAGAGAGGCGACATATATTCTGGGCATCAAGATCTATAGAGATAGATCAAAAGGGTGATTGGATTAAGCCAAGATCGTTACATTGACAAGGTGTTGAAAAGGTTCAACATGCGAGATTCAAGAAAGGCTTCCTACCTATGTCACATGGTATAAATCTTAGCAAGAATCGGTGTCCTAGTACACACGATGAGCGGGATAAAATGAATGCGATTCCATATGCTTGACTATTGGATCCATCATGTATGCCATGCTTTGTACCGTCCGGATGTCTCGTATGCTTTAAGTGCTACGGTAGATACGATCGAGATCGGTGAAAGTCCTTTGGATTCAGTAAAGAACATCTTGAAGTACTTGAGAAGAACTAAAGATGTGTTCCTCGTCTATGGGGTGAGGAAGAGCTCGTTGTAAATGGTTACACCGATGCTAGCTTCCAAGCGACAAAGATGATTTTAGATCGTAATCTGGATTTGTGTTACTTTGAATGGCGGTGCGGTGGTGGAAGAGTTCAAGCGAGAGCGATTCTTGATTCTACAACGAAGCCGAGTACATAGCGGCACGAAGCTGCTAAAGATTTGTTTGGATCAAGAAATTTGTTTCGAGCTTGGTGTGATGGCTAGTGCCTCACCCAATGGACCTCTCTTGTGACAACGGTGGAGCCATTCATAAGCCAAGGAGCCTAGATCGCACGAAGTCAAGCACATTCTCTGATTTCATCTCATCGCGAGATTGTGGAGAGGCGATGTTAAGATATGCAAAGTACACAGTTTGAACATTGCGGATCCGTTGACAAAGCCGCTTCCCGACCAAAGCATGAGGCTCACACTAGGGCAATGGGTATTAGATACCTACATGGTTGACTCTAGTGCAAGTGGGAGGCTGTTGGTGATATGCCCTAGAGGCAACATGGAGATGTTGAATATATCACATACTATGTTTATGATACATTGCTTTGTTCCTTGAAATAGACATTATCATTATTGATCAATGAGTATGTGACTTATTCATGAGACTCTTAATGCCAAAATGTTGCTATTTCTAAATGATCCTGATTATATTTCATATGAGGAACAAATATGATTCAAAGATCGACATATGTATTGATTGATGATCATGTCTCATGGATCATGGTATGGAGATACCAAATCAATAATATGGACATGTGTTAGTGAACATATGTTGGATAGACCCGCCATGAGACCTGCGGAGATTCCATATGTCATCGGTTGGTCTCAAGTCTTTGTTTATATGTGGAATCCTTAGACTTGAGATCATCATGGTTCCCGGCATGCGTAGTAGCTTACTTTGGGACTACTAAACACTACTCCGTAACTGGGTAGTCATAAAAGTAGTCTTTGGGTTTGCCATGAAACATGTAGTGGGATGTGAATGATCAAGATAGAATTTGCCCCTCCTTATGGGAGAGATATCTGGGCCCCTCGATGTAATGGATTATGAAAGTGCATGGCCATGCCAAGGTGATTGAGGTCAATCACGAGTTTATAATCCATCACGGAATCGAGAGTGATTGAGCTATTAAGAGGATGACACAGGTCTCGCCTTGAGCTTAATCTATATCGTGAGGCAAAGGATTAGTACATGAGAACATTACGAGTTCGGTGATATGATCTTTACGTATACTTTGGGGTTAATATGTCTTACTAGAGACCGCTATTAACACGGTGACCGGAAAGGTGTTTACGGGTCGCGACCAAGTATCGTGAACCCTGGTCGCACTTAGCGGGTTGGAACACTAATTCGAATGTGATTGGGATATGGGCTCAATCGGATAGAGATCCGGATAGACTCCTATTGGGCCTCGGTCCACGAGGCCCAAGTGAGGAGGTCTATATATATGGAGGCGGTGAGGGGATGCATCGATAATCCCGAGCTAAACCACAGCCGCCACCTCGAGCCAAGCCCTAGTCGCTCGTGAGTCTTTGGTACACTCGCGATCGGCGTTCCGACCGGACGTGTGGATCTGGGTGGAGCAGCTGCTGGTTGTGGCGTTGATCGGCATCAACAACCTGATTGGATGCGCTCGTGGTGCGGTTGATCGCGTGGAGGAGCGATCGGTTCGGGACGATCGACTACTTCCACTACTACCTCGGCAGCGTGGTTGGATCGGCTTCTCCAACTCTTCTTCATTGCTGCTGCGGCGTCTAGAGGTAACGATCCATGATCCCTACTTAAGCATGATGTTCTTGTGTGCGGTAGAAAAGTTTTGTTTTCTGCTATCGTAGCCTTCGCGCAATCCATTAGTAAAAGCTCTGTGATAGTCTACTCAACCGCATGGCTAAGGAATCGTGTGGGGCAATGAGCAGATCTATCTCATGTGGGTAAAGTGTACACACTCTGCGAGTCAAAACTATTCAAATAGCCGTGCCCACGGTCAAGGGCGGATATGGGAACTTAACTAGATATAGTTCTGTTTCAAAACTTTGTGGATGGGAATGGGAAAGAGGAGGCGAGAAAAGCCCTTGTTTGAGTTGTCTGGTGTCGTCCGGTGGTAAAGTAAGCGGTTATATATTTGAAGGCATGGTATGAGGGCAGAGACCATGTAATGGTGGATGGTCTCGATTCGATAGAAATAAAGTATATGTCATTAAGTATCATGTTTAAAATTTAACTAGCTAGGTCTTAGGGAGCTTTAAGTATTATAGTTCAAAAAGCACATTTCAGCAAACAAAATAACCTGAGCCTACCTTTGTTAAAAGCCTTGCATACTACTCTTGCATTACGTGTGTTGACTCGCTGAGCACGGTGGTTAGTGTGCTCACTCTCGCAATACCAAAAATCCAGATTCGGGAACTCAAGATCCTTATGCCTACGAGGAAGCACCTGCTACAGATGGAGGAGACCGCGTCGAGAATTAGGACGAATAATCCGCGCTTAAGAGCCGTAGGCATCTAGACTAAGGTGTGGCTTCATCCAAATATTATTAGAGCCCTAGTAATATTTGTATGACCACTTTTGCCCTCAGTCTTTGCTTGTGGTTTAAAGGCCTACTTTGTATCACTTCCGCTGTTGGACTTTTGTAATGTAAATATTTGGCCTGCCCGGCCCTACTGTAACAACTGCACCTTGGTGAAGGTCTAACTTCACCTATGCTATGTAATAATATTATGGCTTGATGTGGATTCAGCGATGTATGAAATGATTCAGCGATGTACCTGTGTGCATTATCTACTGATCCAGGGAATAATGCGATTTGGCACAGTGGATTCTGGGTTGAAAAATCCGGGTCCGACACACTCTATTTGGACTCAACTGTAGCTTCTTGGTTCCGCTTAGCTTATTGACATGGCCTGCATCATCCTTAGATATCTCTAGCTAGACTTTGCTCATTGATGACTTAATTTGTTCACAAATTGCACTATAATTCAGATTGTCATCTCTTTGGTTTAGCTAGCATATACATATCTTGTCATGATCTAGATAGCATTCTACTGAGTTATGGCTTGATGTAATTCTTAAATGGTCATTTTGGATAATTCTCATGGCTCTAAATGCTTATATTACTCAAATCAGCCATTTCATCCATCATCATGACATTTTTTTCTCCTTCTTGCATTCTTGATGCGTTTATTGCCAAAAGGGGGAGAATAGTGGTAGAAAAAGCCACTTTGGGAGCTTTGAGGAAAACTTGTTCTTTCTTTTGCTCATACATCGACATGGTCATTAGCTTCATTCTTCTTCTTTGGACCATGTTGGACTCTTCAAACCAACTTCATGCTTTTACGGGTTTGTCAATATACTCATCAAGGGAGATTGAGAGACCATGTAGAGGTCATCCGTTGTGTATGATGAGTAATTGACATCGGTTTAGGAAAAGTCGAGTTTGAGTCGGTTGGTTCGGACCTAGACGTTGTGTGGCGTAACGGGCTCGGTCGGACTTGGTCGAACCTAGTCGTATGGGTTTAGATTGCATATTCTGATGACTCGACATGTTTGATCTCTATTTACGCTTTCATGTATCGAGCGGTGCTATTTGGCGTGTTTCTTGTGCGTGTGTTGCGGGACATCGAGGCGGAGTCGTGGCGAGACACGAGGTGACGGACTAGGCGCGGTGGCGCGAGGTCGAGCGGTCGTGATGTGTCAAAGACGGCGTGGACTCGAGGTGTTTGCGAGGCGTGCGAGGCAAGGGCGGAAGCTTCCGGAAGGTGCGGGAGGCGGCAGAATTCGCAAAGCTGCACAAGCGGAGGCGGCTCCGTTAGGGTTTAGCGGCGTAACGGGTTGGAGACCCGTTAACCAAGGGCTATAAATAGAGGTTGGGGGCTGCATACCCCTTAGGACACTTGAGAGCTCATTCATCCCTTTGTGTGGGTTGTGTTCCTCCCAAGAAGCTTGTGAGGCTCTTGGTGTTCTTGAGGATTGAGAGGGAGAGGATGGATTGAGAGTCTTGTAATCATTCCTTTGGTTCTAATGTCCATGCGTATGGGGATGTATGGTTAGTTCTTGTGATGAACTGGGTATAAAATCTCTCAATAGAATTCTTCTTGTCTCTATTTTTGTTTGAAATGATTGTAGTCATTTCTGTGCTATCTGGCTCTTGATTTTGGTCTACTTCTTTTGTGCTGCTGCTAAGACTTGATATCTTTTATGCAGCATTTCTTGTGCTATTCGGTTTATTGAATCTTTCTTGAAAATTAGTCTCTGTTATCCTGATTGCTTTCTCTGGAAAGGCACTCGATCAGTCCAGATTTCCATTTCTCTTGGTTGTTGGTTGCCTCGGTTCTGTCTTGATCATCTCCTCCTGAGCCGTCTACAATTTCAGCTAACTGCATCTTGTACTCTTTGCTTTAATGATCATATGCTGTTTTGATTGAATTCTTGTTCCTTAATTTGAGAGAAAATCTGTACATGATCGACTAAGTATTTTTGTTTTCAGACGTTAATCAATACTTACTGTACCAACAACCAACAGTTAATCCTTCTCCTTTTCGATTGTTTTATCTGTTTTCAGCTCTCTTTTTCTTTGCTGCTTTAGTCAGTGGGCAGGTCCGTTGGTTGTTGAAGACTGCTTTCGGTTGGGACTGGCTCTTTTGTGGTTCAGTCTTCTTTACTTTTGGTTTCCTTTGCTGCCGTTTCCTGCTGTGTAGTGTGCTGTTTGGAATGTTAAAACAGGGTGAAAAACTGCAGTCAATAAGCCTTTTAGTCTGCATTAACATATGACTGCAATCTGAATATTTTCGTCCATAGTTTGATCTGCATTTCATTGCTTTTCTTGCTGCTATCCTCTGTTTGCAAATTGCTGATTTCGTTTGTGCTGTTTTCACTTTACTGAGCATTGTTTTTGTTTGATGTCCAGCTGCAGTTTTTAGCACTGTCTCGGCAGCAGTTTTTCTCTCCTATGGCAGCATTGTTTGCTGATATCCTTGCCATGGCAGCAATTCCTGCTGTTTCTCTGCCGTGGCAGCTTATGTCTACAGCTTCTTGCCGTGGCAATGTGTTGGGCTGATTCCTTTGCCGTGGCAAGACTTCTCTGTTTTGTTTCTTTGCCGGGACAACGTTTTCTATTTTCTTCTTGTCGTTGTAAGTGGGTATTTTTTTGGGTCGATTTTAAAGGCACCATTCACCCACCCTCTGTCGCCATTTCGGTCCTTCACATTTACACGAATTTGAAATCGTTGCTCTAAATGACACCGTCCTTTGATCTCCCTCTCCGGTCCACCTCCACCCCTATAAAATGGAGCACTGGGTGCCCCTTCTCATCCTCATCCATCCCCGAAAATCTCAAGTCCTATCTCCCTTTCTTCTCTCCGCAATCGCTATTTTTCTTTTGTGAACCGCGTGTCGTTCCTCAGCCATTTGCGACGCCTACAGTGGAGTCCGGTCACTTTTGACCACACCATTGCCTTTGCCTTCTTGCGTTCTACGCGGTGCTCCCCTCGCCTTCGCCGGAGCATCGCCGGACCACCGTGCCCAAACCGCGCCGTCGTTTCTCTCCTCGCTGTGAGCCGACCGTGCAAGTTCCATCCAAACCGAGGTGAGCATTGTGTTCCCATCGTCCTCCTCTTCGATTCGCCACAAACCTCACCCGCTAACTCCTCTCCGTTTGCCCGGAACGCCGATGTCAACCCGTCGGTCGCCGAATGTCTTCTCCGCCGTGTTCCGCCACCATCCGATGTCCTTTGGCCGAACCGTCTATGTCGCTGAGTTCGCCTCGACGCGTTCTACGCCATGCTTCTACCGCCATCACTCAAAGACTCCCCGAGTCCTCGTCGACCTGGTCGAGCCAGACGCTAAAATCGTGCCTTCGCGCGTACACCACTTTTTCGGTAAGCGCTTTGATTTTTGTCCGCGTCATATAGTGTCCTAGCCTCCAAGAAATTTATCTATCATTTTTATTTAATTTTTCGTGGAGCTAATTGTCAGAAATGGAACTTTTCGCGAAAATGGCTGTTTTTGACTCCCGACGTCGATTCATCGTCTCCGTTGAGTTTTAGCATGTGCCGTAATTTTTCTTAAACTTGTCTCACCGCGTTCTATGCCGTGCTCACTTCCTTTTTTTTTCCCAAAAAGCCTCCACAAACTTTCGCCTCCGACACCTCGCCATGGCCACCAACGGCATCTCTTGTCCCCATCTATCCGGTGGTGTTTTCCCCAATCCGTTCGCGTCATATCGTGTCAAACCATCCTAGGTAGCTACCTTTCAAATGGTTTTGGATTCACTTCACCGAGCACCAAGATATCATGTTTTTCCTTTTTTCTCTACGGTCGTCGTTCCAACGTCGATTGTATCGTCTCCGATGAAGTTTCAGCTTAGCCAATAATTTTTCTAACTTCACCATGTCGTGTTCTACCCAGTGCTCACCCTACATCTGCACGTTCCTTACCCGGTACTAACTCTCCAACCTACCGTTGTTGCAACCTCGCCGTCATTGCCGATTTTCCCTCACCACCAGTGATTGTCGCCGTTCCTCGACGCCGTACCCACGACACCACCTTCGCCTCGTCGCCGGGGTTTCATTTTGACCATTCGCCGCCACCTCGCAACCAACCGACACCGTACTGTTTAAAAAGTAATTCTCGGATTTTGTTATCATTTCATGTGATATCTAAAACTTCCAGAAATTCATTCTCCCTCATTCGAACTCCGAATCCGTTGATTCTTTCTCCTAAATTCATCTAAAATCTTAACCTTTCTTTCAGTATATATTTTGTATTTTTGTGATTTTATTTGTATTTATTTATTCTTTTGTATTTATCGTTTTGCGCGTAGAATCCGACGTCGCCAAAGAATATTCTAGGCAGCAGTAAGAAGGTCAAGACAGCGTGCAAAAATGATAATTTATGCAGTAAGGATAATAGTTAAACCGATAATTGTTATGCCCTCATTTGACATTGACAACCATATACCTTTGACACCCTAGGATTCTCTTGACTCAGTATTGAGATTATTAATTCCTTGTTAAATATTAGAATGGTAGTAAAATGCTTAGTCATGCTATATAACTTGTGTAATCCTTGGAATGGAAAATTATATTTCATTGATCTAGATTTTTATTCAGAATTTAGTGGTGATTGGTGTTGCCACTGTTCTTTAAAATAAAATAAAATGTGAGAGTTGGTTTAGACCCGGGCGGATGGTTGGATTAGATTGGTGCGGTTAGCACGAGAACTTGTAAGGTGTATGTTCTATCCTAGTCAATTAAGGACCGACGCTTGTGTTTGTCCAAATTGAGCACTACCGTACAACCACATGTCTATATGGGTACGACCTAGCTGAATAAATTACAATATTCTAGTTTAGGTACCACCGATGAAAAGTGAGTGCCGGATTTCTTGGTTATTCACGGTGAGGACGGTTTACTATACTCATATGGCGCAAGAGGGGGTTTCTAAATGTGGTGGATTTAACCCTTTCAGCGGTGAAACCTCAGCCGGTGTTGACTAGCTAAACTAGAGTAAGGTAAAGGCTTTGTGATAAATTATCTGGGTCTCATGCCTAAGGAAGCATGTTGGCTATTAAGATAACTTGTCTCTTGTGAGTAAAGTTGTACAACCTCTGCAGAGTGTAAAACTATTCGAATAGCCCTCTGCAGAGTAAAGGGCGGGCAAGGAATGCATTCACATGGTAGAGCTTTGGTTTTGGTTTTAAAGTAAAAGATTTGAAAACTAGAGAGTGGATGGAACTCTCGGATTTGTGTCCTGGCGGATAGAGCCAGTGTTGGTGGATGTAACCCGTGGTTTTGAACTTTGGCGGTTGGAGCCAGTTAACTAGTGTTGGTGGTTGGAACCTTCACTAGAAAATTATTGATAGTTTCTGTTAAAACAAATACTTTATTAAATTAATGCCTTCGAAAATATTTAATGGTATTTGAAATAAAATATTGCTTTGTGCAAAAGAACCATATAACCTTCCTTTGTTAAGTCTTGCATCTACTGCATTTTCTCAAGACTTGCGGAGTACTTTATGTACTCACATGCTACACTTAAAACAAAATCTCAGATGAATACGAAGCTCAGGAAGGAGACTACGACTACTTCGCATGTGGATTCGACGATGATTTCCGGAATACTAGGTTGCGCTTCCCCAGTCAGTTGCCTGTGGCGTATTGATGGGTCTTCGTCAGAGTTTGTTTTGCTTCCGCTGTGTTTTGTGTGTTGCGAGGTCTTGAAACCTCAGTTGTAATAAAGAGGCATTTTGGTTTGTACTCTCTATTATTGTAATAAAGCATTGTTGGTTATGTATTCATCACTGTTTGACTGTATGCACTAGCTTTGATCTGGGACTAGTCTTTGTAATACCGAGTGTCGGATTCGAAATCGGGGTCCCGACAAATAATTTTAAGAACATGCTTAGAAATACTTAAGTTTTCATTTCCAGTTTTTGAAATAGTTTCTACTATAAATTCTCCTAGGCCCCTTCTTGGATCATCGTTTCGTATTTGATTTTGAATTCAAATGAATTCTATCAATTGCATTTTTCCAAAAAATTTGTGGTTGTAACTTATTTTTCTAAAGAAACTCCAACAAAAGCCAAGGAGACAAGATGCATGTGAAATATTTTAAATTTGTCTCATTTTTCAATTTCCTAAAATTTGGCATGCTAGATCATGCCATTCTGGGACACCTATCATTTCCAATTTCAAGGAAAATTTGCACCGAGATACATTGTACCATACCAAGTAGTTACAAGAAAGAAAAAAAGTAGCATACCAATTAGAACTACCATGCGTGCTTTTAGATGTGAACGATGTCTTGGTGAGTTCCTACCAAGCAAACTCCATCGGAAAAGATCGAGTTGCAACTAGAAATAACCTATCGACATCACCCAATTTGGATTTTGAAGGAAGACGAGCATTGCACTCAAAGTAGGACCATCAAGATTTGCAAAGGGTAGTGGAGAAATCACACCATGGATGAAGCAACTTAGGAGTGTGAAGACCGCCTTAGAGCCGAGTTCCAGTATGTTTTTCCTGAGCCGTCCGAATCTTTGGGACAAGTTTCGTTTTAAGAGGGGTAGCTCTATATCATCCCAAAAATTTCAAATCCAACATAAGTATTCTTAAAATCATCATTTATGCATTTTGGGATTTTTCAAAATTTTCAATAATTTCTTAAACTTATTTCTCTTTTTTGGCAGCTAAAAATGAATTTCTAAAATTAATTAAAACTTGATCTGAGCGTGGTGATAATTTATTTGGGCTCTAAATATTATAAAGTATCTCTCCAAAACTTTTCATGAATTTTGGAGTTGGTTTGGTAATTTTAAAAATTCAAACTTATTTTCTATAATTAAATCAATTAGGAAATAAATTCAAATTCGTCTCCGTCCATGTGTTGAATCTTCTCCTATTGGGTTGAACTGATGAGTGATTCCTCACACTACCTTTTTAAGCCTAGCTTGACCTCACCACTCTCTTCACCATCCATCACCATTTCCATCTCACCAGGTTGAAGCTTATCTCCTTCACCGAGTCGCCCAGAACGCGCTCATCATCGTCAGCTCTAGTGTGCACCACCGCCTCACTCTGTCGGAGCCAACATCTGTTTTGGTGAGCTCTGAGCCCCTTCTTCCACATCACCGTGTCCCTTTTGTTTTCGTTTGGCTAGCCCCATAATTAATTTGGTTTTAGTGCAGAGAGACGTGAGGAATCCATCTCTGTCCTTAACTGTAATCGACATCACTGCTACGCTCAATTCAATTGCTCTAGTGAGCTATGGACCACACCATGGTAGTTTCACCATCACCTTACCTTTATAAACACATCGTCATGCTCCCTTGCAGCTCTCATCTTCTTGAGCTTGGCTGTTACCATGGACCTCACTACCACCACCATCACCATTGCTAGTCCCCTCCATCCAGTAAGTCCCTGTCCTCACCGTGGCCATTTTAACCATCCCCATGCCTCCTTAGTCCTTTTCTCAAGCTCCGTTGTAGCCCATCCTTGCCATTCTAAGCTATTACTGTTGGAGCCATCGCTGCCGCCTCTGTTCCCCATCGTCCTGTCATCTCCAACCACCTTCGATGTCTCGGACCATACCATTGAGCTCGTCGTAAGATGTTGAAGCCAAAGGGCATTTGCTTTTAGCTCGGGCAAGTAGTTTTGCCATCTTCACCATTGTTGCCCATGGCGCCACCATGGTTGCATGTCACTAACGCGGCTTTGATGAACCTAGGTCCCTATGCTGCCACTCCTCGCATTGCAATAGTCCATAGAAACCATCCCAGGGACTAGCCCCTCCCTCCTTTCACTCCCGCACCAATGCCATTACATGGCCGAGCCACCTCGCTACCTTTCCACCATCACATCATCATCCCCATCTACCTCTACGACAACCACCACCACCTCTAGGTTCACCTCAACTTTGCCCTTCCGATTTGCCAATCTGTGAGACCTGTCCGTCCTTCCCACGCTACCAGCGAGGAGCTCAGCCATGGTCGCCATCGACCTCCCTTGTTCCCTCTCAATACCAAGTGGGCCCCACCGGGGAGATTAGAATAACTTAATTAATATCAATTAAACCTAATGAGTCCATGACATGTAGGCTCGTGTATATTAATTAGTTGGATTTGTATTTAAAACTACTTTTAGGATCTGTGTCACTAACATGTGGACTTCGCATGTCAGTCAATTTAAAAATTAATAAAATTTGGATGAGTATGTCCCACCTGTCAGTCTAATGATTCAATAAATTTAGGGTTTCCTTTACAAAGAAAAATTAAAATGAAATTCTGTGCACCGTGTTTTCTTTTTCAGTATTTTTCAAACCAAACCAAATTCAAATGCTTATAACTTTTAGATACATACTCCAAATTCAATGATTTTTCATCGATAAAATTTTCTAAAATCATGCTCTTTCATATTCTGCAAAAAATATTTAAATTCTCTCTGTTTGAATTTATTTGGCTCCTAGTTTTGTTAATTAGCTTTTACCGATTAGATACCGGCATTTTGGAAAATTTCATCGATGAGTAGGAGCAAGAACAAGAGTTCAACGAGCAAGACAAGCACACTATTTGACCATGCTGATCCCATATTTCACTGTTATGCATGTTGTGTTCAAAATTATTACGCATGTGCTTAATTTTAGGTTGTTATATTGGTCAGGTTGATAGTTATACTAATTTGTTACATTGATCCCACCTCGATAAATTGATACCCTTGTTGTTGTCACCTTAGCATTATTATCCACTTTTGGTAAAATGTGGAAGTTATAGATTAAATGAAGTAGTTGATACTTAGCAATGTTCATATTGGTACTAATTGTACTAGGTTGGAAGTTGATCAAAATGTTCAACATGGGAAACACTTGAGAAATAGTCCAGAGGTGATACCTCTGTTCTATTGGTTAGCAAATAAAATGGAAAATATGTTTTGAACTTGGGTGAGTAGTTGTGAAGACCGGTGCAGTCAGCACGAGACTGTAGTTTGTTGTTGTCTTGCCCAGGTCATTAAGGACCGATGTAATAGCCCAGCTATTTATTTCAAAATTTCAGTAAAATTTTTTTAATTTAATTTAATTTAAAATAAAATAAGTGTTCTTTGGTTGCCTAAATCTTGGAGATTTTATTCTACCTGTTTTAGCTTTTAAAAACGCTTTTGTTAAAAGTAATTTAACTACAACCATAAACTTATTAAATATAGGTATTTGAATTTTTTTGTAAAAATACTATTTCAAATTTACTGTTTTAAAGCATTTATTTGGATTTGGATTTATTAAATAAAGCTTTTATTTGGATTTTCTGTGATTTTCTGACATTTATTTGGTGTTATGAGGATTTTATTTCAAAGCCTAGAGCCAGAAAATATACTTTAAATATTTAATTAAAGCCAAAAAGAGTTTATTTTGCTTTCCTAAGCTTCCCTAAATTTTATAGAATCTTCTAGAATTAAATATAAATTTTAAAAGTCAAAAAGGTATTTTATAAAAATTGTAATGGATAAATTAAAATTAAAATATTTTTCCTAAGTCTAAACTAGCTCCAGGAATTTTTTATGAATTTTTTGGAATTTTTAGATATTATTTACTATTTTTGAAGTATTTATAAATGTTTCTGTTATTTCTGAAAAATTAAACAAAAATTTAATCCCTATTAATCTCAGACCAACACATGTCCGACCTGGATTCAATCCATCTCCACTTGATCTAATCTGAGCCATTCACCATCACTTAACCCTCCAACGGCCGAGATCTCCCCACCACTACCACATGTCGCAAATCTGGACATCCACATTTCCATCTCCCCTTCTCTCTCACCGACAGGTGGCCCCACCTGTCATCACCTTCTTCTTCCACCCTTTAACTTCAACCTCAAGGCGACGCCGCCATTAATGCTCAGCGTGAGCTCAAGGCGTCGCCCTCTTCCCGATGACTACCTCCTCGGGCTCTCCCCTGCCGCCAAACCTCGCCGCCACATTCACACCCCGCCGAACCGGCTCCGCCTGGATTCGGAGAGCACCACGCCCCTATCCCCTATAACCCCGGGGCACCTCCTTGACATCTCCTTTCCCGCCTCCCTCCTCTACCCTCAGTGAAGGTCCCCACCCACCGAGCCGCCCCTCAAGCCGCCACCTCTCTCTCTCCTCCGCCGCCTCACGCCGCCACTACCGAAACCCTGCGCCGTAAGGCTCAAACCGCCTTGTCTCTTCTACCCTCGCCGCCCTCGCCGGCCGCCGCAGAGCGCTGCGCTTTGCGAAGGTACATCTTCTTGTCGCCGCCCATCCGTTCGGCCACGTTGCTCAATTTTCTGGTCCAGAGTTTGCAGCGGCTTCAGACCTCTCTTGTCCAGAGTTGTTGTGCTAATCTCTCTTCTCATACTTTTGCTCTCTCTTTTTCTGGTGAAGCATTTCTTTTCTGAGAAAGATCTCTCTTCTTCTTTTAAATTGTGTCCTGAAGCTTCTAAATTTCTTGGCTCTCTATTTCCTCTCCGATCTATTCATTTCTTGGCCAAGATTTGCTAGTCTCCGAATAAGTCTCATCACGGTCTTTTGTCTGCAGTTTTCGGTTTCATGCACTTTCCATGATTCTCCTCAGTCGAAGTGAATTTGTTTGATTGTTCTTGTTCGTGAGATCTCTCAGTTATTTGGTTTAAAAAAACTGTTCAGATGACCTGAGAAGATCAAACAATATTTTCGAAGTTTCTGTGTCTCTCGGCTTTTTACATTTTTACTGTGCTGACAATGTTTACCTGCCCTCTGTTCTGCCCGTTTCTTTCTTTTTGGGGCAGCAGGTTGTTACCTTTGCAGTCTTCTTTTGCTTTGCTCCTTTTTATCTCTCGGCCAGGAAGCATACAAGCTTCATGTTTGATGCTTTGATTTTCAGCAAACCACTACTACCAGCTATGTCCATTTCTTTGGTGACTTGCTCTTGATCTTTTCCTGAAATTTGAGTCGGCTATTTAGCTTAAACTCCATCCATCTTTGGCCCAAGAAGAGAAGCATTTGATCGGCAATTTCTCTGTGCCTCTGCTGTGTTGTTTTTACTGTGCCAGAAAATTTCAGACTGCTATTTCAGCAATTTTCAGCTGGTTGTTCTCAGATTTTTGGTGTCAAGACTGCAGACTTTGGCCAAGCCTTTTAAGCTCCCTTTTGCAGGTTTCGGCTGTGTGCTTATTTCAGTTTTCTTCCGGTGCAGTTTGGTGTGCATCCATCTAGCTGTTTTGAGTCTGCATTTTCAGCACTTTTCAGTCAATGAAAACTGCAGCCTTGTTCAGTTTTCAGCAACTAGTGTTTTTCTCTTTTCTCTGTCGTTCTAATTGCGATTTCCAGAGAGCTTGAATCACCTTCTTCATAGCTTTTATAGCTATTGGAGAGTTGAGATTTCTTTGAATGCTTTGGGGGCGATTCTTAAAAGGCACCATTCACCCCCATCTGTTTCCATTTCCGATCCTACAGATTGCAAATTATGGTGTTCATGAGTTTATCTTATGCATAGATAATGTGGATGCAAGTTTTTATTAATTTGAGACATTCACACATATGCATTTGCTGAGGTCCCCGTCATGTTGATGACAGGCTAAAGGTCTCCATACTTGTGGAATATGGGCAATTGGTCCATGTACCAGATGGTACAGGCATGGGTGTGTATCGACGGATGCACACTTTGCATTATCGGTAAAATGCAAAAGAGAAAGAGATAAAGATATTGTTGATCGTATTGCATAGCATAGTTTATTTATGTGGTTGATGGTTGAACTTATGAAGTGATGATCATGTTTGTCTTGCTACCATCTATTATATTTGCTGAGTCGTTGGACTCACTTTTGTTGTTATTGTTTTTCTTTTAGGTACCTTTATGAGGTTGGCATGCATGGGAAAGCGAAGGAATAGTCTTGTTGCACTTGCACGTTCCACCCGTAATGGAAATAAAGGAAGAAAAATTAAATATAAGATGCCAGGACTACTTAAATACTGTTTGATTATTACCGTTGGATTTTAATTGTAATAAGATATTAGAATATTTATGATGCTCTTGTTCTTTCTTTAGGTATTATATCCATGAATGTTTTAGTAATATTTAATCAATTTTGCTTAGCCTTGATCATATTACATGAGGATTGTCTATTACTATTAATTCTGCCGAAATTTTATATAACGTATTTAGTTATCTTTGTTTTCTTTCTAGTTGGGTAGCATTCTAGGTCATTGTTTGGCTGGGGTGTTACACATTTGTCTTGTGGAAAGGCTGGATTGGCTGCTGCTTTATATCTATCTTCCGCTGTCTTCTTTTGCTGATATTGTAAACTTTGGCCATCAGGCTCATATTAGTTAAATAAAGTTGTCATTACGCATGATATTTGTCTTTGTAATCACTGTGTACACTAGCTTTTCCTGGGATAGTGCGGTCAACACAGAGGATTTTGGAGTTGCTGCTCCGGGTCTCGACAACCGATCTATTGTACCATAGACCCAAGTACAGTCGTACAGCTATACATGCCTTTATGGGAAAACCTTAGTATAATAAGTTACTATGTTAACTTCACCGTAGGTGGTAGATTATAGGTGAATTGGGCTAGTGCGGGCATGGAGTGTATCCATGTTTGGAGGAACCTTGCCGAGTACAAAGGTTTATCAACACACTATATAAGTCTTGGCACACTGGAGGGCACTCCCCTTCTTAAGAAGGTATCATAGTGCAGTGGTTGTTAGGACCGGTAAAGTAAAAGCTTTATCATGATCTCTCAAATCGGGTACAGATTGTATCACATGACATGTATAATATGGTGGTATGTTTGTGTCATATAGGTAAAGTGTACAACCTCTACAGAGTATAAATATATTTGAATAGATATGTCTTCGATTATGGACAAAGTTTTGTTATATCTCACAATAAGTAGCTTTATGTTTTTTGAAATGGTTCTAGGAGTGCTGGAATCCTATCTTCATGAAGTTTTTGAAGAAAAAAAGAAGAAATGCCATGCCGAAATCAGATAACTTCTCCTATGACATTTCCCCAATGAAACCACATCACCGAAAGAAACAAAAGGTGTTGGTATATCTGATTCTGCTAGTTGTTGGTTCATGTGCCGAGTCAGTTCTTCCCTTAAGTTGTACTCTTTTATGTTCAACATTTCTATGTCAGTTACTATGGCATAGTATGTTGTAGAGCAGATCTAACATTTGTGCTGAGAGAAAAAAAAACAATGAGCCCGTGTTGTCCAAGTTGTTGAGGTGGGGCGCTTGGGAAAAAGTTGGTGACGCACTGATTGTTGCTGATATCAAATTAGGGTGCTAATATTTGAGTTGTCGCTGGGTGCGCGATCGAAAGGCGCTCTCTCGAGGAACAAATTGAAACTCTAAATTATAGCATTATAGGTGGAGCAATATTTACCAGTAGACATATTTCTTTCTTTAGTATTTCACTTAAAGTCTCATAGTTTCTTTTTTGTCAATTAATTGCCTTTTCTACCAAAATATTATGAATCAGCCCCCAGTTGTCAGTGGCAGTCTGTCCAATTTACATCTAGTAGTTTGCTAGAGCCACAGGCATGCATTACCATGTCAGTCACAGTGTCAAAACTGAAATGTACTAAAAGATACTTTAAATTTCACCAAACAATCTGAATTCACAAGTGTGTAATGTTACAGGGGATGTTCATCCTGTCACCCCAGTGTCCAAAACTCCAGATCCCATCTCCCCATAACCATATTTAAAAATGAACAGAGAAAGTGTAAATAAAAATCACAGCACTCACACAACACAGCACAGAAAGTTGTTCTTCTCAGAACAAAAAAAAAAGAACCTTGAAAATGAAATAAAATGTTATAAATTTATTGTTTTTTCTAAAATTAATCCTTCTCAAGGGCAAAATGGCATGCCTTCCTTGCCCCTGTGGCTAGGGATGGCGAAGTGCCTGAGCCTGCCAACCTCCTCCTTGAGGTAGCCTTGGCACAGGAACGCCGTCGAGAAGCTGTTCTCCACCGCCCTGTCCACGTCGTGCACCATCACGTCCGTCTCCCCCGTCCCCGGCCGCCGCGCCCGTGCAACCATCCCGGCCGTGTATATAGCTCCCATCCTCCCGGGCGCCTCCGGCACCCACCCCGTCGGCGCGTCCACCATGATGACGTCCCACTCCGCCTCGTAGAACGCTGCCGGCAGCCCGCGCAGGGCGAGCTTGCACGGCGAGCGCTCGAAATGGTCCGGCGAGAGCGGGTTGGACGGGGAGGCAGTGCAGTCAGGGGAGTCGCGGAGGCCGAGGAGCTCGTCGGCGTCGGCGAGGGTGGTGCTGTAGGCGACGTGGCGGGACTCGAGGCCGAGGGCCGGGTGGCGTGCGGCGACGTCGGCGATCCAGGCGGCGTCCTCCTCGAGGAAGAGCGTGCGGCCGCCGTGGTTGAGCGCAGCCCAGAGCGCGCTGTCGAGGCCGAGCCCGAACACCAAGAGGTTGCAGGGCGCGCGCCGCGCCAGCACGCGCGCGGTCACCGCGACCTCGGCCGCCGTCTGCTGCGGCGTCGCGTTGGCCATCGCGTAGTGCACCAGCGCCTCGGCCACGGGCGCAGGCAGCTTCCCGCACTGTCCGTGCTGCTGCTGCGGGTGGCGGACAGTCAAGGGCGACGAGACGGCGGCTGACGAGGATCTGGAGTGGGAGGCGGAGAGGGTGCGGAGGGTGACGAGGAGGAGGAAGGCCGCGACGGCGGCGGCGAGGAGGAGGAGGCGGCGGAGGGTGATGTGGTGCTTGAGCTTGGCCTTGACGGAGACGAGGTGGTTCTTGAGCTTCGCCTTGCGCGCGTGCATGGGGCTCGTCATTCTTGGTGCAATGTGCACGACGACACTACACTATCACTAGCGCGTGTTTGTGTTTTGGCCTGTTGGTTGGTATTAATTCCTGCCTGGTGTGGTGTGGTAGGGTGGAAATGCAATGCAATGCAATGCAATGGGTTTGGTGATGCTGATGGATGCTTCAAGGATCGGCAAGAAAGACGGACAGCAATGCATCTATGGGAGATGGGTGATGACCGATGAGGACTTGGGACCTAAAGTTTGGTGTGTGTTAGTTAGATCTGTGTGGGGGGGCTTATTGGATTTGATTCGTTAGATAGCATTAGCATTCATTGAATGCTAATTTGAGGGGGAAAATTGTGTTTAAAGGTTGAGATTAAATTCATGCCAATAAATGACCAAGGATCATTAGGGCATATACAATGATATAAATAGTGATTGTCTACAACACAAATACATGTCATATATAGATAAAACTAAAGACAACTTCTATAATAGATTGTTTATATAGTTGTCTGTAATAGCCTTATAAAATTAGTAAGTTATCTATACTATAGTACAAACAGTAGAAAATCGTCTATAAAACAGTCTGTTAAATGCTATAAAATATCTCTCTCTTCTCTACATCACTAAAATCCTATATAATATAGATTTACAAACAACCGCATGTATGCGTTCAACATCAAGGATTATAACCCGCCTCCTTGTCCACCGTCTCACCTCTTGTTTCATCTAAATTGGGCCTAACACCTCACAGATAAGTCAGGTACGTGATTGTGAGGCGTCCGCATGAACAAGTATGAGTGGACTTAGGGTCTATTTCTACTGACTTCTGTTTCTAAAAACTAAATTATATATAAATGTCTTAGCTTCTCTAAGCTATTTTTATCGGCTAGTACTATTCATTAGCTAATACTTTTCGCTTTTATATATTGTAACATTCTTTGTATTTTATTATATCACAATTCCATAAGTCATATGGCCGTACGAATATTATAGTGCCTTTTATTACACCGTTTTTCTTACATAATGCACTATTATCTATCAACCATTTCTATCAAACACTACTATTCATCAGCCACAGCAAAAAATCATTAGAAAAAACCAATATAAACATAAATTAGTTTGCATATATTCCTTAATAAGAGATGGTGTGCGCATTGTTACTACAATCTCCTGCGCGCTGATAAAGGACACCATTTGGAGCTAAGGATTGTTAACCAATACCCTTGAATATAGGTGGATCTGTAAGCTACTCTGTTTTCTTAAGAAGATAAAAAGCACATAGAGCTGCCGAAGCTACGTGGAGATAGTTTACGTACGTGCTGATTAATTGCTTGAACAAAAAATAATTCTATGCGTGAACAAAAAAGAGGCCAAGAGATAAAGATCACTTCCAACAGATCTATTTTTAGTGCTCCCTTGTTCTCCCCAAGATTATATTGTACAGATCCTGAAACAGTGATTGTAAATAGGAACCTCAATTGTATTTTAAAATTCATTTTTTTTATGTTAGAGCATTGAAGCACCTCTTAATTAGTTATAGGTTTGAACGGAAGAATTAAGAGAATTACATGTGTGCTCATCTTGAATCACATGCAAGAACAGAGCAGGAGAGATTGATTTAGTTGAAGCTTTAGAAAACTTCCGAGAACAAATCTTTTCGCGTGACAACATCAAATTAGGTCCTCGTATATTGTGCATCTGGTTCCAACAAAATGTGGCAAACAATGATCACAGACGGCAGCTCTACGCCAACTTTGTGCCTCGCAGTTAAGCGCGTGGTTAGCCCTGAAAGCACTTGAAAGGCCATTTCCAGTGATCTATGCTGGACAGTTTCTTGAATCCGTCATGTCAGTGCTTAGCCACCCTGTAGGAGAGAGGAGAGTATAAGGTGGAGGCGGAGTTCCAGAGGGGCTTGAAGAGGAGACCGTGGGTTTGGAAGTGGCTATGTTATTTTCAGTTTTTAAAAGCTATTTTTTGATATTTTACGGTAACTAGTTTTAAACGGAGTATCTTTTTAAAATAGAATATACTAGTTAATTATAGTACATACTGTACCGACTTTATTTATATCGGCAAAAACCATACGTAAGTTTCTATTGCCTTATAATCTCTCACACGAACAACCCAAAAGCCACAAACCACAGTCAAAAGTCATAAGCTTCAGCTAAAAAGAACAGACCCTGAGAGTGGTCCTAGGAGAGAGGAAGAGCACGATAGTCTATTTATATTAGTTTTTACTGATGGATTTTAGTTTTAATTTATAAATACTAACAGCTTTAGATAGCCATATGGAGAGAGAAAAACTTACGTGCGATTTTGGCCGATATATTTGAAGTCACTGTAGTATGTACTGCAATCAACTCATAGACTCTGCCTTAAAAGATCCTATATGAAAGCTAGATACTATAGAAAAATTATTTACTATAGAAAATATCTTTTAGAAGCTAATATGAATAAAATCTTAATGCTAGTTGGAGCACTTATCTTTTCAAGCAGTCTACCAACAGCTACCATGTACCGTGGATGCTTGTTTATCTCGTAGTGAACCAAAAACTTCTAACCTCTTAAAGTACGTTATAAGAAGCAAGCAACTGAGGTCAGCGTTGGATAATTGATGTGCCACCCGTGTTCTGTCTAGTGAATTGTAGGAAGCGACTTGTGAGTTTTAAGATGTCTGTACTACTCAATTGTTTACACTCTGAAAGAGACAATTATTTACGGTCTAAAAGAGTTAACAACTTGAATTTGATCTGCGTTACATTACATGAGTCTTAACATGTCTACACTAGCCAATTGTTCACGCTTAAAAAAAATATAGCAACCGGATTGGATGTAACTTCCATTTTTTTGTGATACAAGGTAGACACTCATGCACAAACACACCACACATGCACATAACAAGCACACACACCCAAGTACGTCCCATTAGCACGTCTAGAAATGCAAAGGTCGGAGATAAATTCATGACTTCACGAAGTTCCTACTAACGTACATTTGTGTGTGCATAAAAACGGACATCAAGATTTAAATCCTAATAGGTAGAGTCACCATTACGCATGTGCACCACCTATAACAAAACCTAAGATCTGTGATCTCTGGAAGACAAGCACGCGCTTTCCCAATTAAGGACACGCATGTGCATGTGAAGGTGGACAATCAATAATTGATTCCAGAAATCAACCAACACAGGTCCTGGGTGTTGAACGATTAGGGTACTCTCAATGCTCCTACATTAGCCATATCTAGGGCATGTCACTTAAAATGAAGCTGATGTGGAAGGGAAATTGAAAATGAGAGAGAGAAGCCATATCTCATTTTTTTAATAAACTATTTTTCATCATTTTACACAAATAAACTATATTTTATTTTTTACAAACAACCAATAGTCGCTAGACTACTGTGCGAGTGAGCTCAGTCGTGCGGTGGAACAACGAGTAATTGACGTGACAGCTCCAACCGTTGTTTTGCTCCATGATTGAGCCCTGTCGCTACCACGTGGCACAATCGCATGATGGGCGCGCGACTGAGATCTATGCTGGGCTCAGTCGCTGGTTCTGAATGCGACTATGCCTAGTCGCAAAACAGGGCCACGACTGAGCCTAGCCACAAAACTGGCCCGTGAATGATTGGTATTTTAAGTAAACCTTAATTATACAAAAATAATTTAAATGAACTTAACTTGAAATAAATGGTTGGAAGAATTTTTTGTAAATAACCATTAATGCTAAAAAACTTGGAGTTTGGTCACATGCATAACCCGTAGTAGAATATAATTGTATTGTAAATAAACCTTCTTATAATCGTTTCACAGGAATAAACCACATTTCAAGTTCTTTTCACAAATAACCCACAATTGGAAAAATATTTTATAAGCATCTGTTTGAGCAAGAATAGAGCAAGGACGGTAAGATTCAAGCCCAACATAACACTTGATAATGAATGTACGAATTATATGGCACGTAGGGTTTAGTTATGTGCATATATTTGCTTGGCTATTCCTACGATACAAATGGCAACATACATGAACCATCGACCCAAACCATAACTACAATACAAACATGCCTGTTAGAAAGAAAAATATTTGATAGATGGAAATCAAGTCAGGCTTGCGGACATACGTCCTACTCCCCCTGCAGGCTCTCTTCCTGGCCTTGAACTCATCCAGCCACTTCTTTGGTGCATTGTTCCTCTCATCTTACAGAGCTTGTTCACGTCCTTTCGTAACTTCTCCATGTTATCTTCTTGTTTCTTCTTCTCCCATTCTGCTCTCTGCGCCTCCCACCTAGTAACAGCCATAGGCCCATACTTGATAAGGTCCAATTGCTTGTGGGTTGGCCACATTTTCCATTTGTACCTTCTTCCTTTCTACCATAGGCGAACAAGTTAGCGGCATTTCAAAGAGGTAGGATGGATATCTCAATAGAATACTCAGCCCTGGGAATGCCGTGATATACCAACACACATAGCCTTGCCAGTTGCAGCAATTGCAACGTATGATTTTTGCGATGTAATCATCCTGGTTCTTTGATGGAACAGGGGCATCAGGGACCATCGGTGCCTTACCCTTCCCTTCCCGCTCCTGGTTGTGGGAGGTTCCCAATGGGTAAACGCCTCAGGCACAACTCATAGCTCAATATGTATTTCTGTTTAATAAATGGCTCGTCGTACTTATCTGGGCCGTCAATCTATTGAAAGAAGTAGCAACGCTCATCTAGCTGCCATATACGGTCCCATTGGTTCTTGTCTATTCCAAGCATCAAGCACCAACGCATCGGGGACATCATCATCATCCGAATAGTTATCCTCCTCCTCATCCTCTCAATGCTTGTTCTTCGGCCCTAGCCCTCTAGTTTTTTCGCTCAAAGTCATCCACTATGAATTCAATGTCCTATCACCTTTCCGCAGGGATCAACATGTCTGTCTACTGTCACAAATTGCATCTGCACCACCAACCTCTGACCCACCACCCTCAACTTTGAAAAATATTCACATTTAGACCCTGGTAGTTTTAATTCCGTTTTGAACTTAGG